>CM040094.1:17722500-19073750 GCA_022496805.1 Pohlia nutans
TAGGGGTTGTATGTATGTTCCTTTCTAATGAGGGTCAGTTGATGATGTTTTTTGGTCTGTTCCATATTTGTATGGACACACGTTCATAGTCGTAGTAAAAAAATCACGATTTGGATTTCCAGGAAGGGAGATCGGTCATACTGGAGGCACATGAGGCGTTTCAGGCCACAGTTGCACCCTTCCTTCGAAGATGTATTACTTTCAACGATGACGACAACTATATCACCTTTCCAACCAAGAGTTGTTCAAATACGCAGAAGCTGATAGTGGAGGAAGGCGAACTGAATTTTGTGGAGGTGGCGGCCTTATGGCAGGCTCCATTGTACGAAATCTCATCTTCGAAGACTATCAACGGTGAGTTGAGGTTCTTCTCTGCATATCAAGATACGAAGAGCGTGCAAATGTATTGAATTGGTCTATGCTGGAAGAATAGTTCTAAAAACATTACTACATATTTCTTGAAAATGTAAGTTTTGCATGGGTGATAGCTTGGTGAGAGCATATGAAAGTAAATTTTTAGGCACTTGACGTGTGTTAAGGCATGTGGATTGCTATCAAGCAGTTCCGATCACACTACTGTCTACTAGTTTAATGTCTGCAGATGGTATGCACTGGTACGTGAAGCACAACCGAGGGTTTCTAATGTTTTGTTTCAGTGTTGTCCAGGGCAGGTTGGTTGCGAGGAAGAGGAGTTGAGGACAAGTGCTCTGTTCAACACAGTTTTTGAGAACTCCAGCACAACGTCTGGAGTAGCTCAATGTGGGGGCTGCAAGTACCTGCTCCCTAAGTTGTCTAAATTTCTTATTGTAGGTGGCTTCTTTTCTGCCTCAGTATCTGCTCTTCCATTTTTTCCCCCGATTTGACTAACTTGCTGCAGCTCAAGGAGCGAGTCCACTCTGGTTGGCACCTTCTGAGGTCTTCCAAGAAGCATTTTCCTATTTATTTGCTCTTCATATTGTGAAGTCAAAGTTGTGTACATCAAGTTATTGATACATTATTTTAATTTTTAATATTGTCGTCTCTTATGACAGTCGGACATAGCTGAGCTGCACCAGCTCATTCCAGGTGAAATGACGTTTTCTTCTGACCTAAGTCCTTGTGTTTTCCTGGACTCAACACTTGTGATTTTTGCTCATGGGTCTTTTCTGGTCCGTCACATGTATTTTTCTTGTTTTCATTCACCTGAATTATCTTCGTTTGGACCCATGCTGTGAATGCATACCTCTTTTTCAAATGCAGACGCTGAAGCCATGCACGAATGAATGTATGTTCCATATTTGCCAGCATTTCATCTAAATAGAATCATCGTCCGCTTGTATAAGTCTGAAACCTGGGTTTATGATTGATATTATTGTAGATGTCTCGGAGGATGGGTTCAATCTTATTGTTATTGATCCACCCTGGGAGAATAAGAGCGTACATCGGAAAGCTCTGTAAGTTTGCACCTAAAGACCTCTGTCGGGATCAGTGCTTAGACTGTCATGTTATATATGTGTCTGTTCATCTGGCAAGGTGCTAGAAACGAAACTATGAATCGCAGAGTACTGAATCGCAATTAACTGATTATGCAGGTATCCCACAATACCAAATAGATATTTACTATCTCTACCAGTCAGGCAACTCGCTCATGCAGATGGGGCGCTGGTGGCGTTGTGGATTACCAATCGTGAGAAGCTGCGTCACTTTGTAGAGACGGAGCTCTTTCCAGCTTGGGGAGTAAGTCTGGCTGCTGTCTGGTACTGGCTCAAGGTCAGTGCACCTAATCCTTGCGATTGACTAAGTTTGTTCTGCCCAGATATTGATACGCATATACTCCCTCCGTCCCAAAGTTATTGTCATGTTTGAAAGTCATGTTTGAAAATGCTTTTTTAAGTAAGTCATATTGTAAGAAACATGATTAAAAAAAGGTTCCAAATTATGTCACTAGAATGATTGAAGAACATTGCATGTGTTCATTGCAACCTAAATAAAATTAGTCACAAGGAAGTATTTTTTTTACCTACTTAAAAAAACACTTTCAAACATGACTTTCAAACATGACAATAACTTTGGGACGGAGGGAGTATCATTTTAGGTTCGTAGAGCCTCATATACATCATAATCTACAAGATGTGCTTAAGTGATGTACTCTATGAGGAAACTATTGATACAGGTCCCTGATGATGAACGCCTGATGTTTGCTTTCATTAGCCTGCAATTATCACAAATTGCCTTTTCCGCGTTCTCATAGTTGTGAATTGAAGGTGACAGCAGAGGGTACTATGGTGAGTCCTTTGGATTTGGCTCACCACAAGCCATATGAGTGCCTGCTTCTTGGTTATTTGCCCAGCAAAGGAGCCCCTGCATCAAAAGAGGAGGTATGGAGTTACTTTGGTTTGCGCTGATGACGTAATGCTTTGAATTTTACAAAGTTTTGTACTGCTCGAATCAAGCTTATTCCTAATTCTATGCCAAATATTCGAGCAAGAAAGCTTTGTATCGAGTGTTGCAGATTTTAGTCATTTCATCTGTGGTGCAGAGCGTGATATCAACAGAAGCAAAAGAGCAAGCATTGGTGCCTGACAAGTACGTTCTTATAAGTATTCCTGGTGACCATTCCAGGAAGCCGCCACTGAAATGTATCCAATCCTCAAATAAGAGTGTCCTCTCTGTGTGTTCTGTTTCTACGGTATTACTCAAGTCTTTTGATTTGTTTCGTGATAGCTGGTGTTATGTAATAACCGTGAATAGTCGAGAATCTTGTCAGTTACCCCTCTAGTTTCTTCCAACAATGATGTTGGTGCTCATCGTACAAAATATTTCGACCCTTTTGTTTTTAGTGTAGCGAATTTATTCATATTCTATATGTATTGCAAGCATGCGAGCATTTCAGGTTGCTAGAGTGTTTGATCCTTGATAATTATCACAGCAATTTTATCGGAGTATATACCAGGGCAGAGAGAAGTTGACAGGGGCTTGGAGCTATTTGCAAGGGAGTTGAGTGCTGGGTGGACGTCATGGGGTAACGAACCTCTACGCTTTCAACACGTGAACTACTTTCGTGAAAGACAAAGCTCGTCAGTTGCAGACTCATCATAGTGTTAACCTTCTTGTGTAATATTGTTCGAGGGGCTCTTAAGTCTTATTACTAATTTATCCTTAGAGGTTGTTTCTTGTTATGTGGATCCCTCACGAATTCCAAATTTCCAACTGAGTATGAGAAACGTTAGCAACGACCCTTTTGATGTCAACTCGAAAGGCATCAACCTTGTTTTTGAAAGTGGGTTTTCTCTAGGCATCGCTTCGCTGGTGTCCTGTTCTGATTTCTCGAGTCGCGATTTTTTTAGCTTTCTCTAGGAGCTTTCACTTGGAACTTGTAATTTTTTTATTTTTTATTTTATTTTCCTTCACTTACAGGAGCTCTCATGCAAAAAAAGTGAAATGGGAGTTTATCATACCCTGCAGATTGCACATGATAATTTATACGCCTTGGGAGGAATTTATCTTGTCTTCCAGTGTTTTGGCCATGCAAGAAAGTTAATTCCACACTGGATAATTATCAAACCAGACTACTAATGCTCTTTATATACAATTCTTGCACATTTTTTGGATTTGTCTTTGACTTTAAATGGAATTTTAAAACTGGAGAGCCTTGTTTGTATATGATGGTTTATATAAATTAGCAAAACTTCACAAAACAACGATTAATATATAACCTTGGAAAATGCAATTGTATAAATGAGTTTAAAAAAATTAAAATTTAAGGAATAATAATTGCTATATATTTCTCTAGTTTGATAGAGATATCTTTTAATTCTAACTCTAGTTATAAATCATCAATGGAGTTATTCTACCTCCTATATGTAAGTGTATTTAAATCATCAATGGAGTACATTGCACCAATTTAGAGTAATTGAACCCCTCGAGCATGAATTTTCTAATCAATTGAAACATTGGATGTATAGAATAAAGACATGGAGGTTGGAGTTCTTGAAGGAACTAGGATTAAGACTTTGAGGTTTGAAATCAAAATCTTGAAGACAACCTCTATACAATACCTTCAATGATCTCGAGAACTTAGAAACCTAGTGAACAAGTACTAGAGAATAGCTAAAGATCAATTCAACATTCACAACTTTATTATAGGAATTGCTCAAATCATATTGTATTTGTCAAATACGAAAATGGAAGAATTTCAAATAATTTTATTTAAAGAAATTGATTCTTGTATGTGAGATCATACATAAAAGGAAAACTTCATTCAAGTCAAATTTCACCACGTAATGAGGCACACAATATGAAGTCTATGATTGGTATACAAGCATGTAAGTGAGAATTCTCCTTAAAATCAAACAAATTTTGTAAATGCTAAATTTAAGATTCACCTCTAAAACTAATTTTTCTAATTGTAAGAAAACATTAATACTCATTTTCCTAATTGTAAGAAAAAATTAATAAAAACAAGTCAACTAATTTCAAAGTTAATAAATAGTCTCACACTAATGTGTCACATACATCAAATAAACATAATTATTATAGTCAATGTGAACACAAGAACTCCATCTGTTGGTATTATGAACACAAGAGCTTTCTGGTTGGTTATTTCCCCATTAGGAATTTTCTATTGGAGTTGCAAGATGCCTACGCAGGCATCCGCGATATGACCTGCGCATAGGCCTTCCAGCATGAAAGCGAGCTTCGCTCGCTAGGCTGTGTGAATTGAATGTTTAACATTTAAACATTAGAGCAAAGGGCCAATGGTTTCCAAAATGAGCTCCAAAATGCTATTTTTAGAAAAAGAACCTCTCGAAAATTTCTCAACTATCGGAATTATTCACTTCTTGATATAGTCAGTTTTAAGTGAGATATACACATCTTTTAACTCTACATATTCTAAAGTCAACTAAACTTTGACCATGTAAATTCCATGAGGTTTTATGCAATTGACTTAACCGAAATCAAAACATGTGATCTGTTCTCCAAAATTTCGGGAAACCAAAGTCTATGCCCTCTTTTAGTGTAACCAAAATCAAAGCAAATAGTGAACTCAACACTCTCCAACTTTACTTTTAGACATGAGCTTCAAGTTGTCAAAACCAATTAATCAAATCAATCATTTAATTATATCTCAAGTTTGCCACATGCCTTGCCATTATCTCAAATTGGATGTGGGCTATCGCCTCCAAGCCTTGGCTCACTTTGAACTTACTTTAGTCTCAGTTTTGTCTCCTTTGTGACGGCAAAACCGCAAAACTAGTTCACACTCCTTTCTGTTTTGGATTCTTTGGAAACCATCCCAGTTTGCTTGACTGCCTTAGATACGGGTTAGACTCACCTCACCTAACATTTATTTTCTCTTCTTTTCGTTTAACTCTAATCACATTATCTTTTACCAAGGTGTGTCAAATGAATATTATTTTGTTTTGGTCTTTTGAATTTGTTAAATTTAAATTCGTCCAGCATACAAATTGAGGAAAAACGAGAGAATGGTCTTAGGAGCACTTATTGATAACCTATTGCAATCTTGGAACAAAGATTTCTTTTGCTAATTTCATCAACTAAGGTAACAAATTACATGTTTTACTTCATTTTGGTGTACTATACACTATAATGTCTAAAACAAGATCTCAAAAAAACAAAACAAAATTTGTGAAAATGAACTTCAAAAATGAGAAAACTCTATGAGTATGACGTTGAAGGGTTAACCCCTAAATGACGGAGGGGATAAGGGCAAACATAAATGTGTTATAAAAAAATACTTCTTCAACTTTGATGAACTTTGGTCCAAAAGAGAAAATGAGGAGCTTGATGTTTAGTAATTTTCCATAAGGTCAAATATCAAAAAATAGCTTTTTATCATCTCATAATGAATTTAGAAGCATTTAACTTCAAATATTTATAAGAATCACAAATTTTATTTTTAGAATTTGAAAATTTGTGTGATTCGTTAAAACTAGACATTCTATTCTAAAATCAATAATTTCAATTTTTTCAACGGAGAGAACATCATTACTTTCCCCAAATAGTAAGTTTTCTAACACTAGACAATGTAGAAGTGTTTTTCTTTGAAAATTTCTCCCGGGTGGAGTTTAACTCGGATTGACATGATTCAAATTGGGCTGGAAAGTAGACTTGATTACCTATTTAAAAATATTTTTATTTTCTATAAAAATGTTTTTTCTATTTCGAGCAGCCCATAAAAAAAGGGTAGAGACCATAAAATGGTTGATCCGTCACTTAGGGGTTAACCCCTAAGCTCCCGAGCGACCATTTTCTGGTCACTGCCCGGAACTAAAAAATAATTTTTTGAAAAAATAAAAAATATTTTAAAATACTACATCAAGTCTACTTTCCAACCCAATTTGAATTATGGCAATCCGAGTTAAACTCCACCCGAGAGAATTTTTCAAAGTAGATCACCTCAACATTGTCTTAGTGTTACAAAATTTGCTATTTGGGGAAAGTAATGATGATTCCTCCATCATTTCTCTTGCTTTTTTGAAGTTTACGATAGATAGCCCAACTTTAACCAATCATACTAAATTTTGAACTCTAAAATTGAAAATTATAATTTATACAAATTTTCAAAGGTTAATGCTTTTAAATTCATTAAAAAATGATCTAAAGATTATTTTGGAAGTTTGACCGTATGGATAATTTGTAAAGATGATACTCTACATTTTGTCTATTGAACCAACCTTCATCAAACATATGGAAGGCACATATTATAACACATCTATGTTTTGTCCAATACCCCTCGGGCTTTTAGGGGTTAAGGAACTATGACGCTAGTCGCGTGGAGTTAGCCAAGCATACGTCTCGCGCCCTCGCCACTAGCCAACCTCGAGTTTCAGCAAGGGCGTCGGCAATATCCACCGTCGATCCACCCGCGGTAATCCTAGCGTTTGGACAAAGGTAATTAGAGCCTCGGTTTAAAACTTCAGTTGGGGTTGCGGGTTAGGGACTTGGAGTTGGGTGAGGTTTGGGAATAAGGGCTTTGGACTTGGAGTTAGGACCATGAGCTTACGTCCTAAGCATTGGGGTCAATGTATATATGTATGTATGTATATATATTTTCAATATTGTTTAAAACCTATGTTTTTAAAATTATTTAAGTTACACTAAAATTGTGGTTTTAGTATCCGAGACACTATTTCCAAACACATACACTATTTGATTTTTTGGAGATACAACGTCCTTCTAAAAAAGATTACTATAAATTTTAAAATGATAAAAAATTAACTATAAAATTACTATTACTATTACCATTATTTTAAGTACTTAGCCCTTTAGTGCCCATGAGACCAAAATGTTGTCACTCGATCATTGGAAAAGGGAATTCCGGAAAATCCGTAAAGATTCAAGTTTAATACTCTGATGATCAGAGTTGCGGAATTCTTAATGTCATCTTCTGGGAATTTTTTTCTTCAATTTGGAGTTGTGCAACTATCAATACACCTATAAACTTAACATGAAAATACAACAAATACTTGAAAATACAGTAAATACTTACGAATACAGCACATGTACGGTGGGGTACCAATCAAAATGTCGTTTTCGAATTCGCAGTGACAAAAAGTTCAGTACTGCCAACTTTGAAAGCCTCCCAAGAGCTCACAAATTGGTATTTTACCACGAAATTTTTACCAAAAAATTACCTTTAAGTTAATTATATGCATGCCAAATTTCAAGGCCAAAAGATTCACCAAACAAATATTATTCAAAATCTACCAACATTGGTAAATTTCCACAGCTGTCGACTTTAACAGCCTCCCATAGTTTGAGTTATTTTTTTTTTGCCATGAAATTCTTGAAAACAAAAACCTCTTTATGTCAATAACATATGAGAAAAATTTCAAGGCCAAAAGATTAATACAAGAAAAGATATTAACAATCTACCAACATGTGTAGTTGTGGGAAACAATGAGGGAAACTTTGCTACCAATTTTGACACCCTCCCAACGGTTAAGAAATTGTCTATTTACCATGAAAGTTTTGGCACAACATGCTCTTTATGATAACACCATTCATGCCAAATTTCAAGGTCAAAACATTTATACAAAAAAAAATATTTACAATCTACCAATGTGTGTAGTTTCCTAGGACTACACATGTTGGTAGATTGTTAATATCTTTTTTTGTATTTATCTTTTGGCCTTGGAATTTTTCTCATATGTTATTGACATAAAGAGGTCTTTTTTTTTCAATAATTTCATGGAAAAAACAAAAAACTCAAACTTTGGGAGGCTGTTAAAGTTGGCAGGTGTGGAAATTTACCAATGTTGGTAGATTTTAAATAACTTTTGTTTGCTGAATGTTTTGGCCTTGAAATTTGGCATGCATATAACTTACTTAAAGATAATTCTTTGGCAAAAGTTTCGTGGTAAAATACCAATCTTTGAGCTCTTGAGAGGCTTTTAAAGTTGGCAGTATTGAAATTTTTCTCACTGCGAATTCGAAAACGCCATTTTGATTGGTGCCCCACTGTACTATGCGGTATTTCTTATGTTTGGAAGTTTGTGATCTTGTTTTAAATTTTTGGATTGTGTTCTCTTGTTTATGTTCTACTAGTGTATCTACTCCGATCTTGATCAATGTACAAACTCCTTTCATATTTTAATGTATAACTTTGTCCTAAACTGTACATGGATAAGTCACTATCACTTATAAAATTCACAATAATTATGTGTGAGTCAGTTCTAGAGATAAAAGATTGCAATGGAGAGGTGTTGACATAGGTCATTGGTGAACCTCTTCACTTTTATTTTTGAAAATTTAAGCCAAATTCTATTTAACTTTGAAGTCGCAAATCATCCAAAATCTCATTTTTGAGTGTGCATTAAACGGTTCAAAGACATACTATAATCTTCCAATCTTACCAAAGGTTTAACCGACACTTGTTTGATTAAGCCACGCCTATATTTGTATGATTAAATACTATTAATATTTTCCATAATACAGTTTATCCACATGCACCAACGATAGATTCTTACAAGAAAATATAGGCAATAAAATCCAAAATATCAACTACTAATTAACAACATCATTTATGAAGAATGGAAATTAGACCCACTCATAGTCATCACACTTGGAGCTAAAAGAACTACACACACTCCATCAATGAAACAACTTGAAACCAAATTTAACTATCTGAAACCACCAACAAACATACATTCAAAATTATATACGCTATTGAATTACAATATGCGGGGTCAACCCATTCAACATTATATTTTGAAGGGGGATTAAACAAAGGGTAAACTAGTGCATTGTCACAATGCATAATATGCACTTTAAATTCTAAAAGAGAAGAACAACAAAGGTTTGTCCATGGACTTTTGAGCTATGAATTTTTCCAGTACATGAAGAAAATCATCTTTAAATGTTTCAAATTTTTTTGAACTGATTAAACTTTCAAATTTCAAAATGTGTTGTTTTTGGGAGGATATCATTTTTTCTCAGTATTAAAAAGATTTTTTTGATGAATTTCATTTTCAATGAATTTTTATTAGGTTGGCTTAATTTTAGATTTTTTTTAATATAGAATCAAAATTGTGAGCTATATTTACATTCAAATTTTGATCAAAACTTGGTAGAATTGTTATTAAAACGGGAGTTTTGATACTCAAATCTTCAAGCATAAAATCATTTTGACGTACTCTAAATTTCTTTTTTTTAGATAACATATACATAAATCTAGAAGTAGGTTCACTCAATTTTCATCAAATCATTGTTACATAATTTTCAAATTGGTTTGAAAGTTGACTTTTTAGACAAAATGCTCAAAGTGCGCAAATGTGCACCAAAATGTAGTTGGTTCACCACGAGCAGTAAGTGGATCGTACTATACGAACGTCCCAGGGTGAAACATGGACAAATTTGATTGGTTAGGAAGAAATTGCCACGAAGCCAAGGGCTTAAGATCCCTCTATGCTTCACGACAACTCCTCCACCATTTTTTTGCTGAAAAGCTCCCTTGAAATGTAGAACTTGGTTCCATATTTAATTAAACATAAAGGTGTTATATTCAAAAATTCCAAAAAGAAAAAAACAATATTCCAAAGAAATTATATAATAATAGAAAAGGTGTTGAAAAGATTGAAAAGACTCCAAACACACTAAAGATTATGTTTTAAATATTTTTAAATACTTTGATATTTACCATGTTTATTATATTATGTCTTTAAATCAGTTGTTAAACAATTATTATTTTTGTTCACTAAGATAGATAGATAAGAACTCCGGACCCGGTAAAAGGCAGGCGTGAATAGAGTGTATGTTCGTAAAGCAAATGACTAAATGTCGATTGGTTCACTAACTAAATACCCACAGCGCAAAAACTTGTCAACAAGCTAAAAAAGTTGACTTTTCAAAATTCATTGATTTTGGATTTCTAAGGAAACGTTCTTAGAATTGTCTCTTTGCAACATGGTCTCTTTATATTACTCACATCATCTTACTACTTGAACAAGTATCATTTTTGTAAAGGCCAAAATGTCAAATGATCGAATGAGGGTATTAATTTTACGTTTAATATGTGATAATTGATTCAAAAAGATTGGTGATGAAATATTGAGAGTTGATTGTGGAAGTATATAGAGAATATAAATGAGTTGATCTTTCAATTTAAAATCTATCACACTACCCTCAAACCAACATCTATTGTGTGCAAACCCATAGTTAATGATGAAAAATAGGATGAGAGAAACTCAACCCTAAATGACTTTTCCCCGCCCTACCTTCCTACTGAGAGATCTTTTCAACTCGATTGCTAAACACCGCTTATGTGGTAGAGCAAGGGACGAGTGAGATGTATCGAGCCCGCGACATGCCCGATCAACGGCGCATACCGCTTGGGATATCGCGTTCAACCGACGAGGCTTTGAAGTCGCCCTGCGCTCGATGCACATTTCATATGTGTATAAAGTTAGAGCTTGGGCATGAAGAGGGACATTCTGTTTGTTCTCTTTTCTATGGTTGGGATAGCAAGCTCTTCTCCCCACCATTTTGGTAGTTTTCTTAGAAGGGTTGGATGATTTCAAGTGCTTTTGAGTTTTGAGAGTGCGAAGGTGACGAGTTTGCACGTCTTTTAAGAAGGTACTTTATATTCCTTATCTTTGCAACTGATTTTCGTCAAGCATCTACTCTTTTCTCATAGCATTCATAAAAACTCGCGGTACTGCTTTTATGATCTTATGCGCTTTTCCATACAAATAGTTCATTTTTCCTTACATTTGCACTTACCTATGACGTTTATTAATCTTTGTTTAGTTGTGCCTCCCGCAAAGAGTGTTTCCAATTGCTAGTTTGTTTTATAATCGATTATAAATTTTCTTTTGCAATTTTATGATGGATTGAGGATTTTGTTACATTTGTAGGTTTTTCGCTTAGGAATTTCTATATTGTACTACCGTAGATTTGCTTTTGCAACTCTATTATGGATTGAGGATTTTGTTACATTTGTAGGTTTTTTGCTTAGGAATTTCTATATTGTACTACAGTAGATTTGCTTTGATGTTTGAAATCGTAGTAACGTGATTGTTGATTCCGCATCTAATTGCTTTTCATTGTCAATGATTGACATTACATCTTTGTTAGTGTTCATGTTTACTTTACTTTTGTTAAAAATTAAGAGAATTCTTTCTTTTACAATATGCATCCTTATAGCCGACGCCACACTCACTATCATAAACAGTCTTGAAATATTTTCATGATTGATGGAACCTTTCACCGATGATCAATGCTCATTATTACATTTCTTTGTACATTGTTCAGGATCTATCTACTACGTTGGATTGGAATAATCTTTTCATACAAGGTTAAGTCTTCAATTCCTCCATCTTAATGGCTCTCGGAGAGCGTTTTGACCTTTGGAGGGACTTCATCAATGCTGCATATCTTCCAAGGATCGAGGCCGAGGTGAAATGTCAAGATTGTCAATCGAAGCGGTCATGCAACAACCATTACTGTCTTGCGTGTAAAGAGGGTGGATTGTGCCCTACCAAGTTCAAGGCAAACCAACCGCATGACCATCATTCGTATTTGCAAGTGCGTCAACTCACGTATGAGAATGTAGTAAATGTTGACAAACTTGAGGCGTTCCTTGGAGCTAATGCTCATAAAATACAGAAGTTTAGAGGGAACAATAAAGACACCGTAAAACTGAAAATGTCTGAGAGGTCTAAAGCGCCAGCTAATGCCAATATAAATTTAGACAATATCATATGTGGGGGGTGTAATGTGCCCTTTACAAAGACATCTAAATCACAAAAAGGAGCAATAGTGTGTTCGATTGAATGTTTGATAATCTACGCGGAGCAGAATCCTCAAATGGACCTTCTCAAGTTGCAAGATGGCGTGGACTTACAAAGGCGAAACTATGAGTATCCATTGACAGGCCAGGAGAAGATCGACTTTGTGCGTCATAACGAGAAGAAAGAATCCATTGATGTACCCGAGATTGAGAAGGATAGTGGTAGAGCTCGTTCTTTAGATGTGGGTCGAAATCAGAAGAGATCTAGGGCTCTATCTGAGAATGAAAATGAGGATGAAAATGTTCAACTGATGGAAAAAAAGAGGACTAGATCATCTAAGGCAACTTTAGTTACAAGTCAAAGTAAGAGGGCCCGGGTTCGTGTTGGAAATCCAAATGAAAGCAAGGCTCAAGTTCCAAATCCAAGCGAGAGCGAGGCAACTCTAGTTGCAAATCAAAATGAGACCGAGGATGTAGTTTCAAATGTAAACGAGAGTGAAGCCGATGAAGTCGCAAATCAAAATGAGACCGAGGATGTAGTTCCAAATGTAAGCGAGAGTGAAGCCGATGAAGTCGCAAATCCAAGTGAAGGCATGGCACTACATCAAGATTTCTCAATCATTCCTATTGGATATACAGATTGGAGACTAGAGATGATGCTTGAGGTTTTTGAAATTTAGAAACATCTAAGTTGAAAGTTGAAAGAATAATATGTCTATACCATTTCATTACTTAAGACTTATTCTTTGGAATAAATTGTATTGAACAAATTTGTATGGGATGTTTGAATGTATTGCATGAAAATTTATAGACATTGATGATAACCAAACCACTGACTAAGAAGTGATTCTTTTTTGAACCAACATCACTATATTGCAAGGTTACAAAAGAATATAATTATATCACTGGCATTCATTTTATTATTACAATACATATTATATAACAATACACATAAAAATCATATTTAGTTTTGTATTGATATGACTTTTTTATGCAACAAGCGTTCTCATTACTATTAATACGTTATTTATGTTAATTAACAACGTCTTGTGCTTTTAATTTCATTAGGAATCTCAAAACTCTACATTCATCAAATATCATATGTATTTTGATGACTTCGAATTAATTTGAAGTACATGGATGCCAAATTTATACAATCTATACATTTAGGAAGGTAGTTTGTTTGTTTTGTTTGTTTTGTATGTTATGTTAAGACCTCTTGGACCGTGGGACTATCAAGGCGCATTTTTGGTACCATCGGAAAGCTCTCAACGAGAAAGATGCACCATAGTCATTTTGTGACTTTTGGACTTAGGCCATGTGGAAATTATGGATTTTTATTCAAGTTTTGTCAGCATGAATTGAATTAGATTATGGATAAATTATTTTAAAAATAAACTAAATAGTAAAAGCATAGCCAAATTATGAAGAACATTGGTTCAAAAACATAGGGCTATGTTAATGTAAATTGGTTTTTAATAATGTATAACAACATGCCAAAGTGCATCTATGCTTTTTGCTTATTTATAAAAAAAAATTTAGAACCTTTGATCACTTTTGTTTGAGAGCATTTATAATTGAGTATTCATGATATGTAACTTTGATATTCATTTATTATGAAGTGGCAATTACATTATGCTTTAAGTTTTTGTAGGTTTGTGGAATATGTCAAAGTTTGCAAACTTCTATGTTCTTGTATTTGAATTGTGATTCATTCTTTCCTAAAATATGGCCTTTTGAGTGAAAATATTTCAAATTTTTGTTTAGTTTTCAAAGTTGACCTATGTTTCAAATGAGATATTACCCATGAGATTTGCCCCTTCATAAACTTTGCGTACAATACTCATGTGACATTATTTGGTGAGTTGAAAGTCATATGGCAATAATAAAATTATGTAAAGGTTTCAATGAGTTTAATAGTAACTTGACCGATACCAATATTGATCTTAATCTTAGCGTTCAAAGTCGCAACTTAGATACAAATTTTCAAATTTTGATATGACAACAAATCTCATAGATTTAAATAGATATATCAATTGAACCTAAACACACCTTTTTCAATAGTCAATTACCATTTGAGATTATGTGGTAGGCAAGGTTGACACAATATGCCAAATGTTTAATGTTTTAAGAAATAATAATAAACTGCAGTAGATGAAATATTCACACATATTTTTCAAGATTTTTCTTTTCACCATAACAGAAACTTCAATATTCAATTAAAGTGAAACAAGATGGTTTGGATTTCAGGAAATAAAAATAAAAAACTATCAAACTTTTTTAAGCAATGGAAAAAGAAATTTGGCCATAACTAAGTGACACATCAAGAATTAGAAAAATTTGTGGATTCCTCCCGAATTTTGATATGAGGCTTGGAAAATCAAACGACCATTTTAGAAAATCAAGAGGATCACTGTTTGGTATTTCCCGAGCATTGGATATTATGAAATGAAATCGAGGATTTGCACAATGGGATTGTGTGTGTGCTTTGATCACCTTGGAGCTTTGCGAACTCGACATTCAAGTAGGCCAATTTCAAGTGGTGGAGCTTGACTACGACGAACGAGACGATTGGAGAGAAGTGGCTGAGTTCCATCACGACTACTCACCCTTGGCCTGGCCATCACCACAACGAGCAAGTACATCAAACCATCCCCATAGACACTACCATCACCACCACTAGGAGCAAGTACATCAAAACCATCCCCATGGGCACTACCACCACCACCACCACTAGCGGCCGCAAGCTAGTGTGCATTTTTTCTACACTATATTTTCAATAGATTTCAATGCAATATTGCGTAAGAAAATGATCATATTTTGAAAAGTATTCTCCTAAGAATAGTTAGAAGGTCAAGTCATCTTCTACCCTCATTTCTTCCTCCAAAAAAATTTAGAAATTTTAAGTTTTTGCGCATGAGATATGGAAAATTTTCAAAAAAGAACTACGAAAGATGTTTAGTTGATAAGAAAAAATGTGTTTTGATTGGGATTTTGGGGCTCAATTGTGAAGGGCATACTAACTTGTTTAGAGTTTTGTTGAACACCCCCAAAATGAATTTTTTGATTTGAGGTCACTTTGCTTGAGTTATGCACGTTTATAAACAAAACTATAACTGGTGACTAAGAGTAACAAAGACAAGAGCAACCAAGGAGTTTTACATATCTCACATAAATCGGTGGCACTATGCAACACATTTTGTACAAGGTACAAGGTTTCTCACCTTCAATAACTCACATTAATGAAATGTAAATTCCATCTATTCGTCCTTGACATATCACTTAGTTGTGGCCAAATTTTGTTTTTCAATTGCTAAAAAAATCAATATATTTATATTTATATTTTTCTAAAGCCAAATTAACTAACTTTGCTTTAATTCAATATTCAAGTGTTTGTTATGGTGAAACATATAATCTCAAAGAATATTTGTGAATATTTTATGAATTTCAACTACTTGAGTTTATTATTTTTCAAATAAAATTAAACGCTTGGCATAAATGTGCCAACCTTGCTTGCCACATAACCACATGTGGTATTTGACTATTGAAAAAGGTGTGTTTAGCTTGCGATTGATATACCTAGATCTAAATTTATGGGATTTGTTGTCCTTTCAAAACTTAGGAATTTGTACCAAAATCGTGAATTGCAAGACTAACTTTAAGATTAAGATTAATTTGGTAGTGGTCAAGTTTTATAAAACATTCACTTGATTTTATTATTTCCATGTAAGTTCAACTCACCAAATAATGTGTCACTTGAATATTGTATGCAAAAGTTACAAATGGTCAAATTTTCATGGGTAGATAGATTGCCATCGAAAATCAAACAAAGATTTGAAACATTTGCAATCATAAAGTCATATCCTAGGTACAAATGAATATAATTCAAAAATAAAAACACAAAAATTCGTAGATTGTGAAATGTTCGACAGTTTTACAAAAGTTCAAAAGCAAAACGTAATTGCCATTTGAGAATAAAAGAATATTAAAGCTACTTTATATATATATATATATATGATAAAAACCCAATTGTAGATGCTCCTTAACAAAAGTGTTCAAAAGATTCTACATTCTTTTTCAAAGTCACAAAATGCATAGATGATGTTTGAGATATTGTTATATATCATTGAAGACCAATATGCATTAATACTAATGTGGTCCTATGTTGTTGGCCCAATGTCCCCCATGTTTTATATTATTTTATTTAATTTAAAATTAATAATGGATCCATAATTTAATTATTTACGGTAGCAAAATTCAAATAAAAACCCATAACTTCCACATTGGAAAATCTAAAAAGTTATAAAATGATTTTGATACACCTCTTTTTGTCAATAGTTTTTTTGACAATACCAAGGACGCGGCCGGCGGGAACGTGATTCGTGAAATCTTAATGTAATATACATACATACAAACAAACAAATAAATTAGTAGATTCTTTAATGTCTAAACTTATTCATAATATTTTATTAAACTAATAGGCCCCGTGTTATTGGCCCAATGTTCTTCTTCATTTAGCCATATCTTTACTTTTTATTCTGTTATCAAAATAATTTATCCATACTTTAATTCAATTGGATGATACAAAAAAAAAAAAAATTAAAAATCTATATTTTCTCCACCGTAAGTCCAAAAGAAACTAAAAGACTTTGGCGCACCCCTCCTCGTTGAGATTTTTCCGATGGTACCAAGAACACAGCCGGTAGCCCCACAATTCAAGAGATCTTAATCCCCAAATGAGTAGGAGTGCAAAATACAACACTTTGGATTGTAACAGGGCCGAACTTCGAAGGCCCATAACTTTTTCATCCAATAGAGTTATCCAAAGACGAAAGAGGAGTTTAAGAGGAGTTTGTTCTCTATAATTAAAATTTCTAACAATCATTGTTCATGTGTAGTCTCCATAGTCGGGTCTCTTGGCTTGCAAGAACTTGTGGGAACTCTCCTTTAGCATTGTAGAAGTCACGAATTACACACCCCATGGTGGTGCAAGACCTTGTTTTAGATTATTCTTCAACTAACCATAGACTAGTTTTACAATCTTTTTGAACTCAAAATGAGTCTAAAGGAGGTTTAAGGTTTTTTTCCACTTTAAAGTGAGTCTAATGTTTCAGTCCACTTTGAGAAAATCTTTTTGGTTAACTCTAATGTTTGATATAGATAAAAATAAAAAAACTTATTGGTTTAGGTAGTTTAAGAAGTCTACTTCTAGTGGTAAACTTTTTAGATCCATCCAAAATGTAGTGATTTTTTGGGAGCCATTTAGTACACATTGTTCAATTTTAGTTCACTAAAGTGCATTTTGATGGTTGCAACTTTAAGGGCTTGTTTCTCCTTCATCCAATGTTTGTTTTTAATAAAAATATAATTGGGTTGAATACTTGAATTCTCGTTGAAGTATAGTTACTGTGATAAAATTTTCATGCCAACCCAAGTTGTTGTGAATGTTTGGGATTGAATCATTTGAAGTTCAAAATCTAAACGTTTTTAGATTATAATGAACTTCAACGGCTTGTTTCTCCTTTATACAATGTTTGTTTCAAGTAAAAATTGTTGTAAAAGTTGCATATGTTTGTCTAGTTTTTTTAGTTAAATTTTCATTTTAATTCAAGATGTTAAGCATTTAGGAGAAGCATTTTAATAGAAGGGGGCTAAGCCCAAGATGTATTTTTTGCTACTTTTTTGCTACTTTTGACATTTCAAAGCCATTTTGCAAACACATTAAAGAAATTTAATGATAATTTATTTTAATATTGTGTTTTTATGATGATTTTGAACTACTTTATAGATTTATTTTTATTTTTATTTTTATTTTTGAAAGAAACGGCAAAACCACCATTGAACTAAAATCCAACGGAACGAGTACACACCCAAGACTGAGCAAGAAACTTGTTGGTGAGGAAGAAAAAAACCGCACCCTAAAAAAGAAACCTGAAGCCATTCCTAAGGAGAGGCTGATGAATCCATTGAGTAACCTCATCATTGAGTAACCTAAGAGTCTTCCATAATATACAATATACCAAAAGTACCCCAAAACTGCTTGAACTACCAAGAACACAAAGATAGCTACAAAAATGGTGGCCTTTAAGTTCTACATAGCGATGGAAGAGGGGAATGCTAAAGACGCACTACATCGACGTCTTGCGTGCCCACGACCGTCGGCCGGTTGAGTAGTGACAACCCGGAAGAATACAATCATAGAATATTTCCAAGTCTTCGTGCTTTCATGACAAACATGGAGGCAATGCACTTGTGTCTTTGGGACTTGACTATTACAACGCATGAAGAAAGAGGAAATGACATGTAGATTGATACTCGCACGCCATTCATTCACGGCGATGGCATTGTAGTACATAGACCACAAGATTCCGGCTTCTTTCAGAGGCCTATCCTTGTGCCACACATCCTTCTAGTTAGAAGAAGTTTAATTTTTTTCATTTGAGTAGGTTTAGAAATCGAATTTCACCTCTCATGTATTGCTTGAAAAACTTCACCATTCATTTTCAACAAATACAAGAACATAGAAGTTTGCAAACTTTGACATATTCCACAAACCTACAAAAACTTAAAGCATAATGTAATTGCCACTTCATAATAAATGAATATCAAAGTTACATATCATGAATACTCAATTATAAATGCTCTCAAACAAAAGTGATCAAAGGTTCTAAATTTTTTTTTATAAATAAGCAAAAAGCATAGATGCACTTTGGCATGTTGTTATACATTATTAAAAACCAATTTACATTAACATAGCCCTATGTTTTTGAACCAATGTTCTTCATAATTTGGCTATGCTTTTACTATTTAGTTTATTTTTAAAATAATTTATCCATAATCTAATTCAATTCATGCTGACAAAACTTGAATAAAAATCCATAATTTCCACATGGCCTAAGTCCAAAAGTCACAAAATGACTATGGTGCATCTTTCTCGTTGAGAGCTTTCCGATGGTACCAAAAATGCGCCTTGATAGTCCCACGGTCCAAGAGGTCTTAACATAACATACAAAACAAACAAAACAAACAAACTACCTTCCTAAATGTATAGATTGTATAAATTTGGCATCCATGTACTTCAAATTAATTCGAAGTCATCAAAATACATATGATATTTGATGAATGTAGAGTTTTGAGATTCCTAATGAAATTAAAAGCACAAGACGTTGTTAATTAACATAAATAACGTATTAATAGTAATGAGAACGCTTGTTGCATAAAAAAGTCATATCAATACAAAACTAAATATGATTTTTATGTGTATTGTTATATAATATGTATTGTAATAATAAAATGAATGCCAGTGATATAATTATATTCTTTTGTAACCTTGCAATATAGTGATGTTGGTTCAAAAAAGAATCACTTCTTAGTCAGTGGTTTGGTTATCATCAATGTCTATAAATTTTCATGCAATACATTCAAACATCCCATACAAATTTGTTCAATACAATTTATTCCAAAGAATAAGTCTTAAGTAATGAAATGGTATAGACATATTATTCTTTCAACTTTCAACTTAGATGTTTCTAAATTTCAAAAACCTCAAGCATCATCTCTAGTCTCCAATCTGTATATCCAATAGGAATGATTGAGAAATCTTGATGTAGTGCCATGCCTTCACTTGGATTTGCGACTTCATCGGCTTCACTCTCGCTTACATTTGGAACTACATCCTCGGTCTCATTTTGATTTGCGACTTCATCGGCTTCACTCTCGTTTACATTTGAAACTACATCCTCGGTCTCATTTTGATTTGCAACTAGAGTTGCCTCGCTCTCGCTTGGATTTGGAACTTGAGCCTTGCTTTCATTTGGATTTCCAACACGAACCCGGGCCCTCTTACTTTGACTTGTAACTAAAGTTGCCTTAGATGATCTAGTCCTCTTTTTTTCCATCAGTTGAACATTTTCATCCTCATTTTCATTCTCAGATAGAGCCCTAGATCTCTTCTGATTTCGACCCACATCTAAAGAACGAGCTCTACCACTATCCTTCTCAATCTCGGGTACATCAATGGATTCTTTCTTCTCGTTATGACGCACAAAGTCGATCTTCTCCTGGCCTGTCAATGGATACTCATAGTTTCGCCTTTGTAAGTCCACGCCATCTTGCAACTTGAGAAGGTCCATTTGAGGATTCTGCTCCGCGTAGATTATCAAACATTCAATCGAACACACTATTGCTCCTTTTTGTGATTTAGATGTCTTTGTAAAGGGCACATTACACCCCCCACATATGATATTGTCTAAATTTATATTGGCATTAGCTGGCGCTTTAGACCTCTCAGACATTTTCAGTTTTACGGTGTCTTTATTGTTCCCTCTAAACTTCTGTATTTTATGAGCATTAGCTCCAAGGAACGCCTCAAGTTTGTCAACATTTACTACATTCTCATACGTGAGTTGACGCACTTGCAAATACGAATGATGGTCATGCGGTTGGTTTGCCTTGAACTTGGTAGGGCACAATCCACCCTCTTTACACGCAAGACAGTAATGGTTGTTGCATGACCGCTTCGATTGACAATCTTGACATTTCACCTCGGCCTCGATCCTTGGAAGATATGCAGCATTGATGAAGTCCCTCCAAAGGTCAAAACGCTCTCCGAGAGCCATTAAGATGGAGGAATTGAAGACTTAACCTTGTATGAAAAGATTATTCCAATCCAACGTAGTAGATAGATCCTGAACAATGTACAAAGAAATGTAATAATGAGCATTGATCATCGGTGAAAGGTTCCATCAATCATGAAAATATTTCAAGACTGTTTATGATAGTGAGTGTGGCGTCGGCTATAAGGATGCATATTGTAAAAGAAAGAATTCTCTTAATTTTTAACAAAAGTAAAGTAAACATGAACACTAACAAAGATGTAATGTCAATCATTGACAATGAAAAGCAATTAGATGCGGAATCAACAATCACGTTACTACGATTTCAAACATCAAAGCAAATCTACTGTAGTACAATATAGAAATTCCTAAGCAAAAAACCTACAAATGTAACAAAATCCTCAATCCATAATAGAGTTGCAAAAGCAAATCTACGGTAGTACAATATAGAAATTCCTAAGCGAAAAACCTACAAATGTAACAAAATCCTCAATCCATCATAAAATTGCAAAAGAAAATTTATAATCGATTATAAAACAAACTAGCAATTGGAAACACTCTTTGCGGGAGGCACAACTAAACAAAGATTAATAAACGTCATAGGTAAGTGCAAATGTAAGGAAAAATGAACTATTTGTATGGAAAAGCGCATAAGATCATAAAAGCAGTACCGCGAGTTTTTATGAATGCTATGAGAAAAGAGTAGATGCTTGACGAAAATCAGTTGCAAAGATAAGGAATATAAAGTACCTTCTTAAAAGACGTGCAAACTCGTCACCTTCGCACTCTCAAAACTCAAAAGCACTTGAAATCATCCAACCCTTCTAAGAAAACTACCAAAATGGTGGGGAGAAGAGCTTGCTATCCCAACCATAGAAAAGAGAACAAACAGAATGTCCCTCTTCATGCCCAAGCTCTAACTTTATACACATATGAAATGTGCATCGAGCGCAGGGCGACTTCAAAGCCTCGTCGGTTGAACGCGATATCCCAAGCGGTATGCGCCGTTGATCGGGCATGTCGCGGGCTCGATACATCTCACTCGTCCCTTGCTCTACCACATAAGCGGTGTTTAGCAATCGAGTTGAAAAGATCTCTCAGTAGGAAGGTAGGGCGGGGAAAAGTCATTTAGGGTTGAGTTTCTCTCATCCTATTTTTCATCATTAACTATGGGTTTGCACACAATAGATGTTGGTTTGAGGGTAGTGTGATAGATTTTAAATTGAAAGATCAACTCATTTATATTCTCTATATACTTCCACAATCAACTCTCAATATTTCATCACCAATCTTTTTGAATCAATTATCACATATTAAACGTAAAATTAATACCCTCATTCGATCATTTGACATTTTGGCCTTTACAAAAATGATACTTGTTCAAGTAGTAAGATGATGTGAGTAATATAAAGAGACCATGTTGCAAAGAGACAATTCTAAGAACGTTTCCTTAGAAATCCAAAATCAATGAATTTTGAAAAGTCAACTTTTTTAGCTTGTTGACAAGTTTTTGCGCTGTGGGTATTTAGTTCGTGATCAAAAATAATAATTGTATAACAATTGCTATAAAGTCATATTACAATAAACATGAATACTATCAAAGTATTCAAAAATATTCAAAATATAATCTTTTAGAGTATGTGGAGTCTTTTCAATCTTTTGAACACCTTTTCTATTATTCTAGAATATTCTTGGAATATCTTTTATTTCTTTTTGGATTTTTTGAATATAATACCTCTCTTTTATTGAATACGGAACCAAGTTCTACATTTCAAGTGAGCTTTTGAGCAAAAATAGGGTGGAGGAGTTGTCGTGAAGCATAGAGGGATCTTAAGCACTTGGCTTCTTGGCACCTTCTTCTTAACCAATCAAATATGTCCATGTCTCACCCTAGGATGTTTGTATAGTACGATTCACTAACTCCTCATGGTGACCAACTACATTTTGGTGCACATTTGTGCACATTGAGCATTTTTTCTAAAAAACCAACTATCAAACCAATTTGAAAGTTATGTAGCAATGATTTGATGAATATTGAGTGAACCTACATCTAGATTTATGTACATATTATCTAAAAAATAGAAATTTACAGTACGTGAAAATGATCTTCTAATGAAGAGTTGAGTATGAGGATTCCCGTTTTAATAACAATTTTACCGAATTTTGATCAAAATTTTGAATGTAAATATAGCTCACGTTTGTTTCTCAAGGCAATATTTGCCATCCATTAATTTCAACACATCTCTGAAGGTTGAATGAGAGAAAATTAAGTTAACCCTTTAGTGCCCAGCAAACCACATTATGGTCACTACAACGTCCGAAATGCAAATAGCTCGGGGGGTGCACTATATTAAACATGTACGAGTATACGTGAGTGCACAGAAGGGGTATTAATTTGAACAGTGCCGTATTACGTATACATACAATAAACACATTTAGAACTAAAAATACTCACGTATACTTACACTAAACATATACTTAAAACAAAATACATCTGTATACAAAGGTATTTAGACGATATAGCCTCTTGTATACAGGGGGTTTTTAGAAGGGGTCATGAACGCACGTGATTCTTAAACATAATGTAGAGTGCACCCCCGAGGCAAATAGCAGAGAATCCGTGAAGAATTGGAACTTCTGTTTTGAAGATCAGATTTGCCCACATACATTACGCACCTTCCAGAAAAAGAAATTTTCAATTTGGAACTGTACAACTATCAAAATACCTATCAACAAAACGCGAAAATACTGCAAATACTTGAGAATACAGTAAATACTTACAATTACAACATATGTATTGTGTAGTATTTCTTGTGTTAGGAAGTTTATTATCTTGTTTTATTTTTTCGGATTGTGTTCTCTTCTTCATCTTCCATTAGTGTGTGTAATCCGATCTTGACTAATGTACCCACTCCTGTCAATTTTCAACGTATAAAATTTTGTCCTAAACCGTACATGGAGAAGTCACTTTCACCTATAAATCTCACAATAATTATGTGTGAGTCTATTTTTGATATGAAAGATTGCAACAGAGAGGTGTTGATGTAGGGCATAGTTGAACTTCTTTGCTTTTATTTTTGAAAATTTACCTCAAATTATATTTAACTTTGAAGTCACACACCCCCCAAAATCTCGTTTTTGAGCGTGCATTATACAGTTCAAATACATACTATAATCTTCCGATCCCACCATCGGATGATTCTCAAATTTTAATAAAATGTGTGCTCTTGAGTTGAGAATAGAATTGTACGGTTACTTTCTAATTTAAACCATTCTATTTTTGGTAGTCTCAACCACAGTGAAAAAATCTACTGAAATCTAGACCTTTGAGCTACAGTACCCTGGATACTAAAGGGTTAACTACTAACCTCTAAAGGACTAAGAATTCATGGTTTTAAATTGTTAAATTCAATTGATCGTATTGTGAAACATATAATGTAGATGATACCATATTTTATACCACCAAAATAAATGAAGAGCATTGCACGTGTTGGTAAAAAAATAGACAAATTTAAGCAAAAAGAAGTCCACTTAAGTATTCAAAACTGCTAAAACAATCATGAGGATCCAATTTGGGTTTCTTAGTCCTTTAGGGGTTAATTTAGATTTTTATTTAAAAGCCAATTTAAGTCTTGAAATACTCTCCTCTAAGTACAGATATTCTAGCTGTAAAATACAAGGTGACCACTCTCAATATTAATGAATCTGAACAGAAAGTTTTGAATCCATTTACCATGCAATTGACCACCTACTCAAACTGCAATGGCTTTCTCACATGAGGTATGCATAACTACTACTCTAGAATTCAGATAAACGTACATACAGTTTTGTTGCTGCACTTCTGTGAGAAATTCTGTTTAATCAAATTCATAACGTTCAGTAGCCTTTGTGAGTGCTGCCCTTCTCCAAACAGAATGATGTGGAATATCTCACATCATTTCATCCCAATGAAATGATGTGAGATATTCCACATCACATCGGTAGTTATGGCGAGAGCTATGGGGGTACGTGGCATTAAGCAAGAGCAATTAACCATGGTGAGCAGTAATCAAAAGCACTCACTCAATTACAATTCAACAATGTTTTGTAATTGTTTATTAGATTGAATAATTCATTCAATTACAAATCACCGGTCACTCCATATATAAAGGTGGATGAAACTAAAAGGCAACCTCTCGGAAGGTTACTAAATGTTATGTATGGCAGTCAGTAAGAGCTCTTTAAAAATATCCGAGCTGCCCAAGTATTAGGGCCTCCTTCCATGTAGAGTTGGGTCCTATACATCACGCCAGATCAATTATTCTACATAAAAGAAAAATAGAAAATAACCAGCCATTACCAATTGACTACTGAATAAAACAAAACCACCAAAGAAAAGTTTGGTAATGGTGAAGACCACTACTTATTTCTTTTGGATTTTATTTATTATTATTATTATTATTTTTTGTTTAAGCTCAAAATACACACTTGTCTCAGGTAGATGGGACGGGGCCGCTTGGTTGGTACAAACTTTCCTGCCTATGATTAAATCACTAGCAGCACTAAGCCACGTGTATCACAATAAACGCTTAGACGGACTCAACGGGAATCGAACCCGGACCGTACAATTGCAACATAAACGTCCTTCTCCAACCAACCTTGGAACCATGATTTAGCGACCACCAACAAAACAAACACCAATTTATACCCGCGCTAGTTCTAACTAATGAATTTTACTAGTGTTACTAGTATTTATCTCTGGTCACTAAAGTGTCTATTCTTGAAAGAAGTGAGTAGTCTTGTACTAATGGCCCTTTGTCCGGTGGGCACTGGCTCATTATCAAGACGAATAGACACTTTATTCACGCCGGCCTCGAAAGGGGACCTGAGTTCATATCTATCTCATCTAGAGTTGGGTCGGTTCTTGAATCTTACTCTCCATTGATAATAATAGCGCAGAGCACTTCCATGCATACCTTGGTAGAGCAATTCAGTAGATATAATTAGAAAATTTCCTCAAAGCAACCAATCACATAGCCCACCAAGCATGGGTGAAGTGGGTGACTTTGCACTTCCGTTTTCAATGTTCACCAAGCATGGATGGAAGTTGTGACCTCATTTTTTTTCCATCTGTTGTATCCACCGACCCAATGCTCACATGGAAGCCTGCCCTTAGTCCCTTCCTAGGAGTCTAGCAATTGGGTTATCGATTTAGGGTTTAGGGTTTTAGAGTTTATTGATTAGATTCAACATTGCATTCCCACGTCCACTACAAGTAGAGGCGTCGTTTCTCACTCTGGAGGATGTGTTCATTGTCGCTTTTCACTGTACACGCTTGTCCTCGGTGGCGAATCGCACTCACCAAGTCCAACCAAAAAATTGGTGAGTGCAAAGTGGTGCCATTTGACTCACAGAAGGAGTGAAAAGCGACACCTTCTCCTTGTAGTGGTCGTGTAGATTCAGCTCCGAACCTCCAGGCTTAGAAGAACTGTACAAGTCTTGAAGGATTTCCTCAGGCGAAGAATATACATGATCAATATACTACTTCACAAATACCATATGACTACTATTAAATTCCACATGAATCACCGCATGATTTATTCACGTCGCGACTGCCCATGATCAACTCATACTGTTCAATCAAAGTAGACATGGAAGTTTTGACTGAATTAGGTAGGATACTTACAAACCTACAGTTCCAATTCAGATAGCCTTTGATATCTATTTTGGAGAGCCTAGTTATATAAAAGAACAACGAACTGTACAATTAGACTTTGAATACATTCTATCACAAGATATGTTTAGGGTTTCGTGATTTGATAGGAAATCACACTAAGTTAACTTCCTTTTAGCTCTACTTCCAATTCTGATAGCCTTTGATGTTTCTTACGTGCTCCAGGGAACAAGACAGCAGTACAGTGGTGATGCTCTTTAGGTTTTAGGACCAGGGATTCATGGTTGTAAAATGACAAATTCAATTGATCATATTGTGAAAAATAGTATTCAGATGGGACATAATTTTATATCATAAAATCACTGAAGAACATTGCATATGTTGGTCAAACAAGAAATAAATTTGAACAAAAAGAAGTCTACGTAAAACCTACTCAAAAGTACCTTAAAAAACATGATGGCCAATTTGGGCTTCTTGGTCCTTTAGGGGTTAAATGACCTCAAATGCAGTGCCTGAAGTAGGATGATATTGTGACATCAAGAGAGCCATATGTGGGAACTTATCATAGTGGCAAGGTAAGTATATTTAAATGATGAACAATTACATAAGGTTCTTTAGCCCTTGTAAGTTGTACCTACGAATAAGAATTGTTGTACAGAAGAATTTCTATAGCATATTCTAGAATATTGGACATGCCACGTAATTTTTTAGTTAAAGAATGATGGTAGAGAGTTGAAAGTCCACAGCAGCCCCGCCTCAAGAATCACATGTTTTGAATTTTTTATCTTTCGTGCGGTGAGAGCAAAAGGGTGAACCCTTCTTTAGCACTGGCTGCTTTAACACTATCTAGAAAAAAATAGGCAAAAAAGTGGATGAAATTGTCAACATCTTCTCAAAAAAATACCAAAATCACGCCACTATTTGGATGAAAGTGCCTTATAATAGATAAATTTACAAACGAGAACGTACATGGATGATACTGAACATCCATTCTTTTCTTACCCGACTACATGCACTAGTAGAAAAGGTGCATGTGCCAAGACAAACTGTAGGCAACACTTGCCTAGAATTAGGACCAACATTGCCTCAGCGCAGGCACCTTTTTACTACTAGTGAGTCTACGGTGCGTGTCGCTCTAGAAATGGAAAAAACCCAAAAAAAAATCGGTTGGTACGAATGAGAACACAAGAATTTAAGTCTTGCGTAGTTGCATCATGTGGTGAAAAAACCCTTTTTCACCAAGTCAAATGGCTGCAAAAGCGGAGCATGGTTGTACAAACTAAATAAAACCCTGTTTCACACCTGCTAGAATTCCCAGTCCTCCAGTTGGAGATTCAAATGGATTCCTTTCTGTAATCCTCAAAAAGTTTGTCTAAATGGTTGAAAATCTTGTTGACACTTGCTACTCTAAAGAGTCCTGGAGCCAAGTCCGCCGAGCAATTCTGAAACTATGAAAGGTTCTTTTTCAACTCCTCCGTTTGTCAACTACTTTGTTGCCACCGGCATAGTAAACTTATTCCATCCCCAACATTCTTAAGTTATTACTTGGAATGCTTCAACTCCCGTTGGTTGCTTCAAAGATCTTTTCAACCAATGTACGGGGAGATTCGGCAATTAGTATAAAATGAGTGGAATGGAATCGCCAAATTATCAGTTGATACTCATAGTTTCTGGCTAAATCCGGATTAAATTTGTGATACTCGGGTGCTACCTAGGTGAAACATGGGTAATAATCAAATGGGTTTTTGTCTAGAAATGGTTGCTTGTGTAAAATGTTGGATTTTAGCTAGTTTCCTTGGAAAATTCCTTGTTCAGTGTTTTCAACTCTCATTGGTTACTCTTGAAAGTAATTTTGGAGTAGGTAATTTTGGATTAACTTCTTTATTATGATTTTAGAGAAATTCGCAAACTCACAGGATCAGTGGTCCACAATTGCATCATGTATCCCGTATAATTGAGATATCCGAGAAGTCCCTCACACAAGCTCATGAGAGGTGTGTTGGGCTAACATTGGAAGTTCATAAGGTTCTTGGAGGCCACGAGGTCCAAGGTTCAAACCTTTGCGGCCACTATTATTCAACCTTATGGTGCATTAATAGGCGGGCCCCGGCGGCATACTCGGTGGCGTGCCTTGACCCGAGAGCAAACTCACTCACCCTACTTTATTTACCGGAAATATAACACATCTGGTTTTTATTTTTGGAGCCCGACACTCCTACTTTTAATGTCCCATGAGCCAGAATATCTATTGACGCAGTACCGGAAGCCTGAGATTTCAGGACTTTACGAATTTCTCTTTTGTATGACATAATTTGAATGTGTAACAAAATGTACATCGTCCGAAAAAAATGGATGCTGAGGCAGTTAACCCCTAAATGTCCTCACCTATTCTGTAAAAGTCAAATCACTACAATTTGCATACTTGAAATATCACATTGGATGATTTATAATTTTTCATTGATAGTCATCAGCACTATGAAGGTATGACAAAAATTTCAACATGATTGGAAGATATTTTGAATATTTACAAATTTTATTATGTAAACAAGATAAAAATTCAAAATAAATATATACATTTGTCAAATTTAATATCAAATTTTTTATTTAAGGTAGATAAAAGTTACATTTACAAGTAGTAAAAATATGAAAGTGAAGAAGATAAAAGAGATGT
This sequence comes from Pohlia nutans, assembly GCA_022496805.1. NCBI lineage: Eukaryota > Viridiplantae > Streptophyta > Bryopsida > Bryales > Mniaceae > Pohlia > Pohlia nutans. The sequence continues at coordinate 17,751,672 of CM040094.1, forward strand.
ATGATTGGAGCATCCTTAGAAAGTCCTTTGTATTTTGGACACTCGAATTTCAAATTTCTCAACGGTGGAAAAACTTCAAATGAAGTCTATTTTCCAATCCCAATGGTCAAAAAATGTATTATAACTTAATTTAAACATTTAATGAAAACACCAACTACAATAAAGCTAAAACACTTGATTTTTTGGACGTTTAACCAAAAATCAAGCATAATGTGGTTGATTGGGCACTTAGGAGTTAAGGGTTAATGAGCTGCCCAGGATCAGCTTTCACCCCCTTTGATTGAAAATTTTCATACAAAATAGAACCTTCTATTTGACTTTCAATCCTCCCACTGCCCGCAGAGTTGTATGAGCCAGAACGTTCATGGGAAAGAGGTGGGGAACCATGACTCACATTCAACGTGCTTTGTGACCGACTCCAAAAATTTAAAAAATGACCGATTCAATTCATCATATTCTGAAAAGTATAATTTAGACGAAGTCGGTTTTTCTGCCTCCAGAATCAGTGAAGAACATTTCATGCATACCACAAAACTAAATAAAAATAAATAAATAAAATAAAAAGCCCCCATACGACATACTCAAATCAACTGAAAAAAACTAGCCCAAATTAATCATGCCACGAACACACGGCCAAAATGAAAGAAAAGTGATGACTATAGGTTCTTTGAAATAGCTTCTCAGAGCATAACTTTTTCGTCTCAAGCAAAACGTCCAAACAATCAATTTTATTCTACATTCTACTTGTGATCGGTTATTTGTAAAACACATTTAACCCTTTAGTGCCCAGGGTACTGTAGCTCAAAGCCCTGGATTTCAGTAGACTTTTTCACTGTGGTTGAGACTACCAAAAATAGAATGGGTTAAATTAGAAAGTAACCGTACAATTCTATTCTCAACTCGAGAGCACACATTTTATTAAAATTTGAGAACCATCCGATGGTGGGATCGGAAGATTATAGTATGTATTTGAAGTGTATAATGCACGCTCAAAAACGAGATTTTGGGGGGTGTGTGACTTCAAAGTTAAATAGAATTTGAGGTAAATTTTCAAAAATAAAAGCAAAGAAGTTTAGCTATGCCCTATGTCAACACCTCTCTGTTGCAATCTTTCATATCAAAAATAGACTCACGCGTAATTATTGTGAGATTTATAAGTGAAAGTGACTTCTCCATGTACGGTTTAGGACAAAATTTTATACGTTGAAAATTGACAGGAGTGGGTACATTAGTCAAGATCGGATTACACACACTAATGGAAGATGAAGAAGAGAACACAATCCAAAAAAATAAAACAAGATAACAAACTTCCAAACACAAGAAATACTACACAATACATATGTTGTATTTGTAAGTATTTACTATATTTTCAAGTATTTGCAGTATTTTCGCGTTCTGTTGATAGGTATTTTGATAGTTGTACAATTCCAAATTGAAAATTTATTTTTCTGGAAGGTGCGTAATGTATGTGGGCAAATCTGAACTTCAAAACTGAAGTTCTAATTCTTCACGGATTCTCTGCTAATTGCATTTCGGACATTGTAGTGACCATAATGTAGTTTGTTGGGCACTAAAGGGTTAAGTGACCCACTTTCATTTAGAAGACTCTTTAAATCTAAAAACGTAATTTGAGCATGCGAAGAGTACTGATGCTCTTAAGAAAATTCAAACCATGTTTTTTTTTTATTGTCTCTACTCCACAAGGGGAGACACTACCAAAACGTTTTGTTACACAATTGTATAGTAAAAACAAGCCATAAAAGTAAACATGGAATAAATACTAAGGCAGAAACTACGCAACTAGCCACGTGGTGTGTTTTTTTTAATGACACATTGACATAATCTCGGTCGGTATGACATTGATAGAATAATTGGGGGCCCAAGTCAAAATGATGTAAAGGGAACAAACACTAGTAGAAAAGGTGGCACTCCCCCAAGCAAAATCACTGTGCATACGTGAAATTGGGCACTACTTGCTTGGGCATCTGCCACCTTTTCTAGTAGTAAGCTTACTAAGGTCGAGGCACTTAAAACCGATAACTTAAACTACCTACACTATTTCTGGACCAGACATTGATAGGGTGATATTTTTCCCGGGTTGGAAGTTAGTTTTCGTAGAGAATGCAAATTTTTTCATGAATTATTTCCCAATATTGAAATTTGTTCAATTTTTCAAAGTGAAAAGTACTTCAGGACCCAAAACCGATAATATGCTTTAATGTACAAATGAGGTACATCTTTTCTTTCAAAATCTAGAAATTAGGCCAGATCGGTTTTGGGTACCTGGTCGGTTTTAGGTGCCTCGACCTTAGTAACTGAGTGTGAACCTTGAGTGTTGGAATTCAACAAAGGTAAGCTCCAGGCCCCAAGTCACCGCATGACCCTCTACTTTGCTTACCTTAAGGAAGTCTCTCTTCCGCGTCCAGCTCACTGCTTGTACTTCCATTGTACTATCACGTCGTTTGACTTTCAGGGTAGGCGTTTTCCTCCACAAACTAACTAAATACCCCAACACAACAATTCATTCACTGACAACATTATTTTCGTCTTTAGGACCCCAGGTAGGTATTATTTTCATTTGACTTCCAGCTGGAAACGAGTTGCCACCTTTTCCTGATGTTCAAATGATCAGCCCGAGTGACATATTTTGCGCTTCCGAAACCTCAAAGCTGGACTACTTCAAGAGCTCCCATGCCAATCCTTATACTCATATTTGAGTGCCTGGTAAGAAGACACTGAATTCTTGCGCATAACTTTGCTCAAGGTCGATCTGTTGGTAACTCAAGAATCTGAATTCTTGTAAGTTGGTTAATACTCAAGAATCTGAATTCTAGTAAGTTGGTTACGGAAGGATCCATCTGAATTCTATTAAGTTAGTTACTGAAGGATCTGAATTGTAATAAGTTGGTTAGTAAGTCTGAAGGTTCTAAATTCTAGTAAGTTGGTTACTGATTCAAGGATCTGAATTCTAGGAAGTTGTTTACTGAAGGATCTGAATTCTAGGAAGTTGTTTACTGAAGGATCTGAATTCTAGTAAGTTGGTTAGTACTGAAGGTTCTAAATTCTTGTAAGTTGGTTACTCAAGAATCTTAACTCTAGTAAGTTGGTTACTGATTGAAGGATCTGAATTGTAGGAAGTTGGTTTCTGAAGGATGTGAATTCTAGTAAGTTGGTTACTGAAAGATCTGATTCAGAACTCTAGTAAGTTGGTTACGGAAGGATCTGAATTCTAGTGTTGTACTGTACAGGAGAAGGAAATATTGTGGGATCTGGATTCTAGTGTTGTACACCTAGTAATGAATAACTAATCAAGGGCAGGGTTCTTGAGAAGAGACTTTCGGGTCATGGGAGAAGCGGTGGCAATCTTGACGTACTTACTGGTAACTTACAGTACTGCAAGCAGTTGAGGCTCGATCATCTGGCTGAGTGGACATCAATCTGCTTAATTGCTTGCAAGTGTGTGAAGGGATTCAGTACTGTTATATAGCGATTTGGTAGAGACTGAGGAGCAGTAAGTTAATGAACAATATGGCTTCCACTTCGGGGGGGAGCTCCGATGTACACCACACTACTACCGCCCGAGTGTCCTACCACCGCTCAGGCTCCAGCACTCGGTACGTCAACCCCTAAAGGACCGAGAAGCCCGAATTGGGCATCATCTTTTTTTTTTTTCCAGTTTTGAGTAGATTCTGTGTGGACTTTCTTTTGTTCAATTTTGTTTTGTTTCTAGACCAACATATGCAATGATCTTCACTATAGAATTCAGTCTCATCTGAAATATAATTTTCACAAATATGATCAATTGATATTGTCATTTTAAAACCATGAACCCTTGGTTCTTTAGGGGTAAAGTTCAAGCTCCTCACACCTCTTTTCTTTCTGTCTTGAACTAGAAGTTAGTTGAGTCCGAATACAAACCTTAGTTCATGAATGTTCATTGCATTTCCGTGGCTCTCTAAATTAGAGCACTCCTAGGATCATACACTGATTGCTACATTTAAGGGAGTCGCTATAACAACAATGTTGCTTGACAAGCTATAACGTTAGTTACTTAACGAGTAATGTTGTGATGTTGCTCACACATGGAGAAATTAAGACATTCCCACATGGGATTTCATATGGGAAGTGGGACAAAACTCTCACAACTGTAACTTTCTTGGGAAGATTGTAGTGTATTTTTGATCTGGGAAAGGTACAATTGTGGGAATTTTTTCTGCGTTTCCTATATGGGAATCTTGTATTTATTTTCTTAATATGTAAGTTGCTTATTAAGCTGTGATGTTTAACCCTTAAAGGACATACTAAGCCCCATGGGCTTACTTTTGTTTTAGGAGAATCTTGCTCAGAACTTCTAAGTCTCCATTGAAGCAAATGGGGTTTTAAAATGCTGAAATGAACATATTTAAGGAATCTACAGTTCTGTAGAATAGAACCAAAGTAACTTAAAAGACGAATCATAATTAAAATGGAGCATAAAAAGTATTTTGGGTGTGGGAATCAAGAAAGCCATGTCCTTTACGGGTTAACAAACTTTGATGTAAATGTAATAGCTGCTCTCCCTACGTTGCTAACAAACGTCATGTACCAGAAACATGCGACCGAATTTGAGCATTTTGTGTTAAAATGAAGTTATAAACATGATTCTCATCATCGGTTCGTCCCTTTTTTTTTCTTTTGAGCAGGAGCATTACTATCAATCCAGCACTGGAGCATCTGCAAACAATACAAAGTGGAATCCCAACAGGGCAAGAGTACTGGGACAACATCACGCAGTTTCGGCCACAATTCAGAAACGATTCCATGAAGGGAGCCTATGCTGGCAGTGTGGTGAATGAGCAGGGGTTCAATTTGACGACGTTGAAACGTGGAGTGGGAGTGTGTGATTCCCGGAAAGCCGATGTACGTATTATTCATCTCCCTCGCTTTAAAAAGCTTAACTTTTTTATAAAAGGATTAAACCCAGTGAGTGTGAAGTGGCGCCGTTAGACTCACCCACCGAGTGAAAAGCGATGCCTTCTCCTTGTAGTGGTGGGACACAGTGATCACCCACCGAGTGAAAAGCGATGCCTTCTCCTTGTAGTGGTGGGACACAGTGAGTAATGATCAAGGGCCAAAAGATTGTTCAGTATGCAATGAAATCAAGTATGGTAAGGTAGAGGGCTCCAAAACCAACAAGATTCTAATTCCAATAGAGTCTAGACCATGCATTTATTTTAGAACACAAATCTAGGCACATCATAGAGCTCTTATTGGATGTTGACCAAAATGATAAACTATCTATGGTCTACCTAAATTTAGTTTTTAGGATGATTATTGTGCCTAGATTCTGTAGGAATTAGAACCCTGTTGGTTTTGAAGCCCTCTACCTTAGGTACCTCTGGGAGTTTCTCCGAAGAGTGGTGCTGTTCTCTTTCCTTTCTGCTGCTTTCCTTTGCGCCAAAATTAACCAAAAAAGGTTTAAGTATGGTAGCTCTGACATGATTTTGTGAGTTGATAAATTCAGGTATGGAGGGCAGCAGCAGTGGAGTTAGTGGCCACAGCGGGGTTCACCTTCCTGAGCATCACAGCATACCAGCAAGGCAGCAAAGCCACAGTAGCATCGCGCGCCTTTCTGCAAGCCATCACCTACTCCCTAGCCATCCTTGCAGCAGCTCCCATCTCAGGAGGACATCTGAACCCAGCCATCACGGTCACCACCTTCCTAACAGGCCAAGCCACACTCATCCGCACCATTCTCTACGTCATAGCACAATGCGGTGGAGCCATAGGAGGCGCTGCATTAGTCCAGTTCTTAACCGAATCCTCCACGGGAGGCTGCCAGTTACAAGCCCTTCCAGTTGAAGGCGTGGCCGTGGCGGCCACGTTGAAACTAAAACAGGGACTGGTGGCCGAGACCATCTTCACTCTCATCATGCTCTTCGTAGTCTACGGAGTCGGCTTTGATACCAGAAGCGTAGTCTCCACCTTCCCCATCATCTCCCCTTTCGTCATCGGCGCCGTCTTCGGATTGAACATCTTCCTCTCCCAGGGCCTTGGTTACACCTCTGCAATGAACCCTGCTAGATGCTTGGGCCCTGCAGTGATCTTTCGCCATGCGCTTTGGCACCCGCTCTGTACCTTCACTATCGGTCCCGTCATCGCCGCCGTCGTGTTCGGTATATTTCAGCTGCTGGTGCAACAAGGAAAGAATGCTGAGTTCGGACCTGTGCTGCCGTTAAGCTTCTTTCAAGCTGTGGTTCCTGATCACCAACGTCCTGGGTTTGGTCCTCGGTCCCCCAGCATGTGTTACCCCACCGAGGAGATGATGGCGCATTCGCAACAGCTCGGGCGAGTAAACTCCAGCACCGCCTCGAGTGATCTCCAGCCTCTCAGTGACACCAGTAAATATAATCTCACCCTGCAGATCAAGGCCTTCATGCAACCGAAAGGACTGGCCAACGTTGTGGACGTTGCCAGATTCGATCAAAACGTCATGCTGCAACAACACTCGAACTCACACGGCTCATCAGACAGTGGGGTTCATCACAGTACTGCGCATCCAGACAAGGAAAGATAACGTTCGTAGCCATGTAATGTTCAGATATTTGAGCATACTTAGGGACATCAGATTGGCCACTGCTTTACCTGAAATGAAGCCGAGGGAGCGATACTGATGGCCCGTCATCCTGTACAATCATGAGTAAATTGACAACATCATTTTTCCCACTGTTCTTTATTGTCGAGAATACTCTACCGTCTCCTGTACGCGGATCAGATGAAACTCGTTGCCGACGAACATAACTTTCTCAAGTAGTGTTGGGCTTGTACACTTTCTACTGGGTACTTGGAACAGTAATATCCTGTAGAAGCATGATGTTCCACTGTAGAAGCATGATGACTCATCTGGCCAGAAGTTTGCTTTGATCTGTTGAATTCAACACTTGACCGGAAATGCATAAAAGAAAGCAATTGTCAGAGTATTGAAGAATCATGGATACCTTGATTCTGCCTTCAATAGCAAATGAGCCCAGGTTTGTAGAAGTAGAATTCAAGAGTTGTTATGAAGTTCACCTCTTCAACGCACTTGAAAGCCAGCTGACTGCGAATGAACACTTCGTCACGGTTAAGTGTGTCACTGTCCTGGATGCGGCGCTCACTGTTATATACAATTCCGCATTCGGCAAAAAAGTTCAGGGTTTCCATGAAACACAATAAACTTCATGCTGTAAATGTAGCACATAGAAAGCTTACTGTTCCAATTGTACAACCTCAGAGTAGGCACAGATTTGACTTACAAGCTGGAGCGTCAATTACCATATGTTGTCACTGGAATCCACGACCGAGCAATAAAAAGACGTGTTCGACATCACGACATGCATCCACATACACAATAATGACCAAACAAGCAATCAGAGCAGAACGAAAGGAGTTGATGTCATGTACGGTACCTTTAGTGACTTGCAATAGGAGCCAATTCGTGCGGTTAGCACTGCATATGTACTTCCTGTGTCATGTGAAAAGAATGCAGGATTGTTTATTACTCCCAACACGTTTCCATAATACTACAATGGTCTCTCATAAATACCCTATTCATGTAGACTGCATACCTCTATTCTCATGAATATCTACGAGGAAATAACCAAATGTCATTTGATTTGTATAAAAATAGCATAGCATGTCATCTGTCTCCCACACTATATACATTGATGCTGCAATCGTTCGATGAAGTAGCAAAGCTTGCAGCACGCCCATTTGCATGACAAGCCAAGGAAAGGCAGTTGATGGAATCCGTATGATCCCGTATAGGGGAATAGTCCAAAAACTCAGTAGCCACTTCCATCTCCTTAGACGTGCTAGTACTTGGAGGAAAGCTATGTGGCCAAAAATGCAAACAACCATCCGCACTGCAACAAAAAGCCCACTGTAAGAATTTGGAATTGAGCTTCCTGAACAAATTTTCCGGGGAAGATAACAGAAGGATGTATACATGATACTTGATATTTCAGGAAACCGATTTGTTTACCTTCCAGCGATGACTAGATCTCCTGCAATCTCACAGCACCGCAGAGAGCTCCCACACTCCTTGGTAGCCAACACACTTCCAGACATCCTTGTCTGATACAACACCATTATACAAAATAAATTTCAATGAATAGCATTATGGAATTTTAAAATTCTAGAAGTAGAAGAATTCAATTCATGATAATTGAAACAAACAAAAAGGGAAAACCAAATATACTCAATACACGTAATCAACTGTGTACGGTGGGAAAAAAACTGCATGCAAGACCTCTATTTGTCTATGAAGGGTTACAGAGCATTACGGAGCCTCATTCTACTAAGCATTTCATTATTATTACCTCAAGAATACGCAATGAACCATCGACAGATGCCACTACTACTTGATTGGCATCATTAGTTAGACGCAATCCTGTGGCAGATCCACTTCCACTATAACGCCACGCACATGATGTCGGGTTTCTCAAGTCCCAAGCAAGAATAGTCCCTGCAATTTCATTGTAACGAGGATTCAATTTTCCAACATAGAAACAGACCAGAGTATATACTCGTGCTCCTAAACCCATCATGCTGTAGAGGTTTGTCAAGTAAATCTGGGAACAAAATTTAGAAGAGATCAATAATGAAGAGAGTTCAACTCAGATCTCAAAATTCAAGTAATAAACTTATTGACTTGATCTGACTAGCTCAACATATATAAATACAGAGGCCTGAATGAAGTTCCCTTTCCCTGTGGAAGGACACAAGCTGTTTATGGGCCAGCCAACAAATATTCTTTGAACCAATCCAGGAACACACTGAAATTTAATTACAGCAGCTTTTATGTTTTAGAGAACATGATTCATATACATAAGAGATAATGTTATACCATCTTCAGCACCAGAAACTGCTAAATTTCCTTCAGGCTGGACATCGAGGGACCACACTGCATTGTCATGCTCCGTAAATTCAGCCTCCGGTGCTGCTGCTGCTGCTACATGAACAAACAAAGCATCAAGACAGGCAGTGCGAAGCACAAGAGGAGCGTTCAGGGTTACGTAATAATAGGCACCACAACAGAGAAAACTCTCACTGTTATATGCACTAAAGTTATTCTGAGAAGGCTCGACTTGTCCATTGCACCGCTTAGGGAAAGTTCGCATGCAGATTTGAGGCTTAGACGAAGGAGTTTCATTCTTGCCGACGTCACTCTTCAAAAAAACTAAGATCTACTTTGCAGAAAAAAAAATCCACCTTCAGATCATGCAAACCTAAATGGCTCTGGATTAATTGCAGCTTCAACAAATTACAAAGTTATCACCACGCCCTGTGAATTTACGAAAAAGCTTCAGAAGACATAAAGACTGGCACACCAGTCTCAGATAAACCAGCACCTGCATTGCCTGCAGCCCAGCTCCCTCGCCCTTCTCCTATTCCCCAGAGCTTCACAGTAGAATCCCATGACGCAGTTAGCATTCGCTCGCTGCTGCTGCCTGACATGCGAACACATGACACTGTGTCATCATGCACTCTCATCTGTCAAAACACGAACCACGCGATTAGACTAAAACCACTGACAAGCAAGAAGATATCTAATTTTCCTGCTCATCTATGGCATCCTAATCATACAAAGTGAACAATTGATGGAACATACTGGTAGAGACAATTTCTGCTTAGATAAGGACCAATTGAAAAGCAAGAAAAAACTCACAATGAATTTTACAACAAAGAGACCTACAATAGCACTGCAGCTCGATGAAAAGTTGACTCAATCATTACACAAAAGAAAAACGGCCCTCATAATTCAACTACATCAGCAATGCAAAAAATTCTAATCAATAAACAAATCTGATCTCGGTTCAGAAAGATGATATTTCACCTTGCCAAGAGCTCGCCCATAGTCTACTGAATACACATAGACGCAGTCATCGTAGGATCCAGCCAACACAGTCTGTAACAATCGAATTCACTGTTACGTTTCCCACAAAATTTTGCAGAAAGAAGTCCCTTTCTTTCAATAAAGCGTCTCACCTTTCAGCTAGCAAGCCCCTTATGGATGCTCTGTGCTAAGCATACACAAGCAGTTATTTTATACATATATATAAACCGTAAATTAGCAATATCAACGGTGCAAAATTGCTTATCACTAAATACACCAATCACACCGTTTCTATTTTACGTCAGAGAGGTCACTGCCCAGTGGAGCTCCATCTGCATAATCTAAAGTATCATGTTAATCAAAGTTGTCTATTTCTCATTCGATTACATCTTTGACCAGCATTTTCTAGAGGCTCCATGTAGATTGTAAAGAGAATCTCAGAAGCGATGATCCTAACAAAAGGCTCTGCTCTCTATTTCTTTGTTCATCCTAAAATATCTATTCTATTGCACCTCAATCAAAGTTTGACAAGAGGGATCCGTAGTGAGTACTGACCGGGTAAGCGTCTGTGCTCTTGGCTAGAGCAAGGCATGAGAGTGGCAATGTTCCAAGCTTTGTTGTTCGAACTTGGAAACCCTCTGAGATTGAATAAACCTGTCATTATACACAACGCTAAATTTTGGTGCAAGGCAGAAGAAAGAATGGGTTTCTGTTAATGAACTTTGGTCTAATAAATGATTAGCATGCTCCTTATTGACAAAGTTGTTGCTCCAGAATCGGATAAGTAAAGAATATTACATAAACAATAAAGCATCTGAATATGAGGAAAGCCCACCTTTATGAAACCACCCTTGTCTACCGAGTACATGGTAACAGATCCCGCAGCATTTTCCTCTGAAATGATACAGGCATTCACGGGACTCCGATGCAATTTTAGACATTGAGGTTCGGAAAGTCTCTGACGAAACATTGAATGCCACGCCATTGTTTTCTCATCGTTCTCTACTTCTTGGGGAGCCACACCCGCTTGCAGATCACGTATTTCTGGATTACTGGATTCCAAACTGCCACTCTGCTGAACCACACTGGTCTCGGTGCTATTCCGGAGGTGAGTCTTTCGTAATCTACTGGGCAAAACCATTTCTACGTTTTTAAGAATATCAAACGGGTCATCGGATTCTGAAAAGTCTAAGCCTGAGGATGAGACCTGAGATTCTCTCTCAAAGCATTCCGCTCGGTCATCGTCATGACGTATACCCAGAGGACTATCTTCTGTCTCACTGTCGCTAGATATTAATTGAGATTTTGCTGGCATTGGAGTTCCAGCTCTGATCTTTCTAGGAGCTTTAACCAGTGTTTCAGGTAATGCTTTGGTTGCCACATCATCATCATCTGAAGGAACCTGAAATTTGACAGATACAGATGGAACAAGGGTAGTTCCTACAACAGGGATTTCTACAGGAAGAGGAGAGGCAAGATTCATGATACGTGACACAAACTCCATGCTAAGTCCTCGGAAGCCTTCTGACTTGGCGCTGTAGTTTGAAAGAGTGTCACTGTCGACAATCGTTGATTTCCTTTTCAGTAACCTGGGAGGATGAGGACTGGTGAAGAGCTGCCGTGGTGCTTGGCCAAACTCGTTAATCTGACCACATGCAAATTGTTTACGTCAAAGAAACTTATGCGATCAACTCACTCAAAATCTTCCTGAGCGATTGGAAAAGCATGGATACTGACCTCTAAGAAATAAATACAGACAATGCTATTATTGATATCATCAAAAGTAATGTCCTGATGCAGTCTATGAGGAAAAAAGGATAAGATCATTATAAGAACTCAACGAAACATATGCTTCGAACTATAAGTAGTGAATTTGTAATGACAAGCAAAAGTTCATCCTTAATTGACCACTTCGTAGGTCAACGCTAAATTTATCTTAAAGATTTTACACCACCTTCCAGGGCCCCTTTTGTTGGCTTGGAGGATTTTATTATCGGGAAGGGGCAGATATAAACAATTAATAGATTATACCTGAGCTTCAAGACCTGCACGCTCGACAGGATTGTCAATGCTGTCGAGATCAACAGCTCCTTCATACGTTAGAGGATGGTACAGGTTATTTGCAGCCAAAGCAGCCTGCAAACAAGAATTCCGGCGTTATCACCCACGACGTTCCTAATGTAAGATAGTGAAGATATAGATATAACATATTCACATCAAAATAAATACTATATTAGCTGGGTAGAGGATGAGAAAAAAGAGGACAATCAAAATCAAAGCCGTCAAAAATAATGTATATAGCAAAGTCATATTGGTTCCAAAATATAAAAGAAAAAACTCTCGAACCTCTCCTCGTTGCTTGTAACCAAATATCAGGTCTATCCAGGCATGCAGCCGCATCGACACATGCTGACTCTCCAATGCCTGCCGATTCTTAGAAATGAAATCATCGGGGTCTTTGGCCCTGCAAAATAATCGTCTTAGAGTAAGCTGCAGAAGCTAGTAACTAGCTGATCCGAATTCTCTACTTGCCAATCAACATTCATATAAACAGAAACTTCCGATAAACTCCAACATAATGGAGCCAAAGGAGGGGTACTTTACCAAGGGGGCAACTTGACATCACCCACAGGGTCTCCATTTTGACGAACACCCAAGTTCAAACCTTCTCTGCAGGTTTGAGCCGCACTATATCAGTTAAAATCCCAAATGCTTTCTAAACTAACTATCTAAGCAAGTCCTTGAGAAAAAAGAAATCGATTGGAAAACATAAATGAGTTGGATATAGTGATCAGCATCCATCTCTGAGGAATAAACTTCAACCACGGACCTCTTTATTAGGAAGTCAGAAGGGGGAGCATAAAATTCGGGAATCAGCTCTTTCAGGTCAGCTGGATTGTTGAGTACACTTTCCCAAGAATCTGCTACATTTACGAAGAGACGATCAGGGGCATCGAACCTGCCATTCTGTCATCCATCTCTTCCAAGTCAGCATAACCTCACATCCAAGAACCAGCAGACCTTACAATGTTAGGAACAGGAAGAGGGCCACGCCATTACTATCGAGACCCTCATGTCGCTTCACAAACTTAAACATAAAATTTTCACCCCGAGTAGATTGAAACCTAAACCTTCAACCCTAAACCTTCAACCCTAAACCTAAGCACATTTCACCATGAGAATGACGTGAATCATGTCCAAAAGCCTCAATTTTGTAAAACTTAAACAGCCATCATGTATTCTTCACGCCCAGCCCCAAATGGCTCAGTATTAATGATATGATGAACATTGAAGTATGTACCTGAAGGCGAAGCATGTGAGCTGGAGCAGCTCGAACAAGCCAGTAAAGGACATACCTGTCAAATCACATTGACAGCAGTTCGTAAGAATTCTCTCAAAGAAGGCCCAACGAGTGCAATGCCATCTTTTCTTCAATTCCTTCTTTTTAACACTTCAGCGGATGCCACCGAACTCATAGAAGATAATCCAATTATGAAATAGACAGTAGCTTACCCAGGAGTCGAGTAATGAGTTCCGTAGAGGAACGGAGCACTAGAATCATCTTCTTGCGGCATCTACATTGAAATTCACCGCCCAAACCATGTATGAATGAATTTCAAAGAAAATAACACATCCTTGTACGATTGATTGATGAAAAATAGTCAGATATACGCCACGATGATCTCTAACATTCATTTAAGCATAGTCAAACTTGGGGCAAGGGAAGCGATGCAGATCTACCTATCTTACATAATAGTACATACCTGTGAGAAGCGCTCCAAAAAGACATTGAGGCGTACAGGGTTAAGAGCTCCTATTGGCTGTCAATAAACAATCAACAAGATGAGCATACAGTGGCTATGAGATGCAATATCTAAACAATTTAGAAAGGCAAGGGTTTGAGAGCAGAAAAAGGTCCAGAAACTCCTAAGGCAGGGTAAAAATATGCACCTTAGACAGGTCACGATACACGCTTGGATCTGTGAGGTCTAGTTTGGGACTTTTATAGTCACAAATCACCCATGGCATAATTGGCCATTGTGTAAGATCGCAGAAGCTACGCCCAGCTGCTAAATTGAGATACATCAAGTAGTCGTAATTTGATACAAGCCTTTCCTGGCGAAACAGAAAAGATGGTACATCCGAAGGTACACATCGATCAATGACTGCAAACATCGATGGAGACTCCAAAGTCGTTTTGACTGGACCAAGTATTCCTAGGTTATTGAGAGTAAACTGAGCGATTTTCTATCTACAACAACGGTGTATGAAGGACTGAAACACAAAACATGCCAGCAGTAGATTAAGGATCTTGAAGTCAACTCAGAACAGACAGAAATATATAGCCCGCTATATAGATTCATTAATCATGATATTGTAGCAGGAAAGAGGGCAGCAGGGGGAATAAGATTAAAGGAGGCTCCGACCTGCCATGCTGCAGTTACTCTCATAAGCCAGGAGCTGTCAGCTTCAAGAAGTGATCCAGCAGCCGCAGCAGCACCTGATTGGCCCTGTTAGCGAGGGCCCCCATCAGTCAACCATTCAGGATCCTGGCCAGCAGCAGCTTTCCAGTTTGAATATGATGTTTCATGTATTGTAGCAGCCTCTTACGCATAGCATGCAGTATACATCACTGAGATATGTTACTAGCCACAGTTGATGATATTACACCTTCCATGAAGAATTCTCATTGTGTCAATATTGAGTGCATCAACTACATAATCTCTTAACCCCTAAAGGACTAAGAAGCCCAGATTAGACCTCATTTAATTCTTAGTAGTTTGAGTAAGTCATATTTGGACTATCTTTTGTTCGAGTTTATTTAATTTTAACTAACACATGCAATGTTCTTCACTAGTTGTGGTCATGTAGTTGACCCCATCTGAATTATTGATTTTTCACAATTTGGTCAATCGAATTGGTCATTTAAACCATGAATCCTTGATCTTTAGGGGCTAACCTATAACGAAATAAGTTGGATTGCTAAAAAAGTCAAGTTGATGATAGTGAACTGATGCTTTCAACCCGCACAAGAATACCGAACAGTGCGATACTAAATGACGATCCCTCCTATCATGGTATGGAGTTGCTGCCGCTCTGTACCGACATTGTCAGATTTCCGAGTATAGATGGAAAAGTACTGTTTAATAGGACTGCAAACGAGTGTATCATATACTGGATAGAATGAAGAGTGTACCCGGATGGGGAAGAAGTGTTTACCCCTAGTTGTTCGAGCAGCATTGAAGCAACCTGATCACGTAGTTTAAGGTCACGAAAGGTGAAAAAAGCACTTGCGCCCTCAGCAACCCCGCTTGCGCCAGAAGCAGAAACCCCTGACACAGGGTCAGCCTTGAAAAAGATTTCCATTCCAATAGGTCGAAGCGAATGCCGCCGACGTGCTACAGCTATGACTTCGCTGTAAGGTTGGGATCGGACTGGATTCTCATTGTTTAGATTATGCAGTGGCTGCAGTCAAAATGGTGAAGCAATACAAGGTATTGAGGTACATTGATAGGGCTCCCAGTACAACATTCATGAATGAAAACCCTCTGAATTCATTGCCATCCAAGATGATTTTGAGTATTTGCTTAAACCTCGAAATTACAAGTGAACATATTGTCTCTTAGAGCTTCTACATCAAAGCATCTGGATTTTTACCTGAAAGTAAATACGGGCTTGTGTTAGCACTAAGCGACCTGGTTCTCGAACCAAAGGAGTCACCTGCCAAAATTCCAGAAAAATAACGCATCAGAGGAAAGAACTTGCTGGAACACAGAAGCCAAGCAGCTGAAGCTCGGAGTGAAAGCAAGAGATATGGCATAAAACGAGACAAGGTCCAAATCAGTAGATAATCCAGAACTCAACCATGAAGACCAGAGTAAAGACATAAACGCCTTGCTTGCCTTGGATAAGAGACATAACTGCATTAATTGACCCAGCATTTTCACAACAAAGCATGATAAGAGACAGTCTAAAGGACCAACAAGACCTTATTAAAGTGTAAATACCTGGGCAGCAGGGCAATCAAGTAAGACATGCTCACTGAGATCCAGAAGGCGACTCTTGTCAAACTGTGCTTTAGCTTCTCGTTGCGCTGCTGCATTTTGTAATATCATATCCCTTTCAGCAAAAGGTAGCGCATTTATGGATAACAATGACTGAGCTTGATGCAAAAACTGCAACATGAAACACGAGTTCACTTAGATCAGAAATAGCCCCTACGTGCCTCTTAGGACCAATATGTCCCTTTTTAGATCTTTAGGACTACAAATGAATTATTTGGAAGCATCTAGGAGGGGACATTTAGTATACCAATGGAAAGAAGAAAGTTTGCTATACAATATTGGATGGTGTAGACGAACTTAGAAATTTTCCATTGTTAGATGTTCAGATTTTAAAGTGTACTTCCTGTTTTTAGTTCAGGCACTAAGGGGTTAGTGTTTTCTGGTGGTCACTGAGTAGAATCTCCCCCCAATGCACGTAACATTTAGAAAAACCACAGCCCTGCTTCCAAAAACATTTGTGCACCTGTTGAACAGGAGAAAACTCCAGAGTGAACCACCAGATGCTATCCTTCTTTTCGAACACATACGGGGCGTCAACCCCATCCTCTTTCATTTTTACAAGCATGCTTGTGTCCACCATGAAGCCTTCCTGCCGATTCTTCCATTTGCTGGTTGGAGTGGAAGAAACTGGTAAGGGTTCTACAAGCTGCTCAATTTTTCTAATCTTTGATAGAGGGAACATGAGTATAGGAGCCTTGATATAATCAGGCTCAAAAAATATAGCTCGTGCACATAGTCGTAAGCGACCTTTCAATCTTCTCTGCTGGGAAGGCTGCAACATAAAAAAAATGGGATAATGACACAAAAATTAGGTCCATGAGGTTATCTATCCTGATGCTATTCATCATGAATTGAAAAAGAGCACATCAAAGGAGCAACGACGAGCATAAATTAATAGTAAAATATGAATTCATCATAAATCCAACTACTTGCAGGAAATCAACGTAGAACTATACCTTCTGTGCACCAGGCCCGACCAAGCCAGGCCGACATGAACCTATCCAATCTTGAATATAGTGATCCCCATCCTCCAAGAGCAAATACGCGAACCGCTTAACAGATTTCCTTGTCGTATCTGTCCACATTTCTACCTCACAATGTCTACCGCCTGACACTCTGTTCAGTATGGTGTGGTACAACTGCCTTTCACCATTTTAATTCACATAAGTGATAAGTCTCTATCAGAGCAAAGCACTTCGAGGCTGTCTCATATTCATAAATACCACTTCCTGCATAGAAGCCTTTCGAATTTAAAAGTCTTCGTTCACAAAAATTTAACATTCAAATAATGAATACGCAATGCAACAAAATCTGATTGTCTATCTCTCCATGACGTCAACCCTAAGAGAACGTAGCTTCCTGACAATGTGATTCCATTCAGAACTCGGAAGTTAACGAGAGAATCCAAGCAAGATCTAAGCAGAAAAAAGCTTCTAAGACAACACAAAACTATTGAAAATAGACCTACACTTAAGAAAGAGCTCTGAAAACCAAATGCAACCTGAAGTTTGCTTGAGCAAGAACTAGGAACGAAATGTGCATCAATTGATCTATTAATGAGCGCAGGTGTAATGAAAACAAGCACAACTATACCGATCCACTAGAATACTTCGCAACAAAAATTTCGAACCAAAAAATCAGAAAAAAGAATTTGATTCAAACCCCCGCGCTTCACGCGAATGCATCACCTAATCACGAATTACTTTTCCGATCACTAAATGCGCTCACCGAACATGACTACGGTATCATGAGCTCCCACTCCACACGCCACACCTACCGACCGAGAAAACGAATGCCGCTCTTAAAATCCACCATTCTCACTCAAAAACGCACCGATTTTTTCCTGAAAAGCTCTGCACAAACCCTGACGGAGCTCACGCTTTCTAAAAGCCGCGTTCAGAATCTCGCCAAATTTGGATCCACCAAAACAACGAGCAATCTTTCCACCAGCAAAACGAAAGAGATGGAGCTATGGCCGAATCCTTAACCGCGGTTAGGTCTCTTGATCCACGCTTAATCGCGGTTGGTTACCGTAACGAAGGTTTGAATGGACGGACGTACTTTCGTCAGTCGAATCCGACGAAGAATCATGAGCTTTCGTTCGTGCCTGGACGAATTCGCTCCTGTATAGGGCTGCCACACCAAACTTAGTCAAAGTTCGGTTGTAGTTGATATTAACCCTTAACCCTTGAGCGCCCCAGCGCTCCAAATATGGCCTCCACAAAATGAAAGGTTGCCATATTTGACTCTTATAATCTTTTCAATGGTACGGTGAAATCATTCGTCCTTTCCCCCACAACTCCGGGCATGTCTGCACTACCAATTGGTAGTGCCCGGGTACTGTAGCTGGAAGCCCTAGATTTCGGTGGATTTTTTCATTGTGATTGAGACTACCAAAAATAGAATGATTAAAATTAGAAAGTGGCCGTACGATTCTATTCTCAACTGGAGAGCACACATTTTATTAAAATTTGAGAATCATCCAATGGTGAGATTGGAAGATTATAGTATGTATTTGAACTGTATACTGCACGCTCAAAAATGAGATTTTGAGGGGTGTGTGACTTCAAAGTTAAATAGAATTTGGGTTAAATTTTCAAAATTGAAAGTAAAGAAGTTCAGCTATGCCCTATATCAACACCTCTCCGTCGCAATCTTTCATATCAAAAATAGACTCACACATAATTATTGTGAATTTTACAAGTGAAAGTGACTTATCCATATACGGTTTAGGGCAAAACTTTATACGTTGAAAATTGACATGAGTGGGTACATTAGTCAATATCGGATTATACACACTAATGGAAGATAAAGAAGAGAACACAATCCAAAAAAATAAAACAAGATAACAAACTTCCAAACACAAGAAATATCGCACAATGCATGTGTTGTATTTGTAAGTATTTATTGTATTTTGAAGTATTTGCAGTATTTTGGCGATCTGTTGATAGGTATTTTGATAGTTGTAAAATTCCAAATTGAAAATTTCTTTTTCAAGAAGGTGTGTAATGTATATGGGGAAACCTGAACTTCAAAACTAAAGTTCAAATTCTTCACGGATTCTCTGCTATTTGCATTTCGGACGTTGTAGTGACCATAATGTGGTCAGCTGGGCACTAAAGGGTTAAGCTCATTGATTATCGGAGGTATTTTTAATGATTGGGAATAAAATATGGATAATTTAAGAGAATAATTAAATCATTTGTAAATGTGAGAATCGTTGTTTACAAAAGTTAATCCATAATCAATGTTCATAACCTAAAAATATTTGTTCACGTTGAATCTATTCAATAATGTAAAATAAAGCTCTTGCATTCAAGTTTTAATCATTGAAACTTAGGTTGAGAAAGAACTTATTTGATGCCTTAAAAATATGGCATCTTTGGGAAAATACCAAAAGTAAAATAATAATTAAATTTCCCATAATCATAGACCTTTAACTCTTTATTGCTTAGGGTATTGTAGTTTACTGCGTAAGATTTCAGTATTTTTTCCACTACGATTGGTACTATCATAAAATAAAATGAATCAAATTAGAAACTAATCGTACAATTTTATTCTCAATTAGAATGAAGACAATTTGTCAAAATTAGATAATCATCCAATAGTGGGATTGCAAGATTATAGTATGTCTTTGAATCGTGTAATATTTGCACACTCAAAAATGAGATTTTGGAGGGTGTATGACTTCAAAGATAAACATAGTTTAGGTTAAATTGTTTGAAATGAAAGTGATACAGTTCAACAATGTCCTATGTCAACATCTCTCCATCCCAATTCTTCATATCAAGAACAGACTCATACATAATTATTGTGAATTTTATATGAGAAAGTGATTTATCCATATATGGTTTAGGTAAAAAAGACTCATACGCTAAAAAATTAAAAGGAGTTGGTAGATTGATCAAGATTGGAATACATACACTATCGGAACATAAACAAGAGAACTCAATCCAAAAAAAACAAAAAAAAACAAAAAAAATGAGATAACAAACTTCCTAACACTAAAATACATCATAGTATATGTGTTGTATTTGTAAGGTATTGAGGAAATTGTAGTACTGATTTTGGTGTTTTGAGCTTAGGTGTTTTGATAGTTGCACAACTCCAAATTGAAATTTTCTTTTTTCAAAAGATGTATATTATTAATCTCCAATGTGAACTTCACAATTCAAAATCCAAAATTTCATAAATATTCTGTTATTTGCATGTTTGACACTCTAGTGACGAGAATGTGGTCAGTCAGGCATTAAAGGGATCAAAGTAGTCCTAATTTTCAAATCACTTTAACCACGAATCACTAATAATGAAAAATGTTTTTAAGCATTTTTTGAGGCATCATCCGTGACAAGAATAGTATGAACCTACATTTTTAAAATGTAAATCACTTTGTATTCTTAGGTTACAACTCAAAAATACTCTTTTCTTTCTAAATTAGGTCTCTTAACCCTTAAAAGGCTGATGGGGATAGTAGATACATCGTCGTATATTTGACATTTGTTGTAAATAGAAAGTTGCAAATTGAGACCCCAATAGCTCACTAACCCTTGAACGCTCCTGCGTCCAATATCTGGATGATGGACAGATTCGAGTTATTCGATTCTCATCCGCATTGGACAGTTTTCATCCAAATAAATTTCTCTTGGTTCTTGTGCAAGTTCACTAAGTATTGTACGGTTTGGATGTTTAAAATTGGTTATTATGATTTTTGGAAAAATCACACAATTGGTTTATGTCAAGTTTCATTCATAGTTCAAAAAGTGAGACCTAAAACATGATTTTCCAAAATAAGTAGAATCAAATAATGGAAACCATACCATCTCATAGAGCATGTTATTCCAATTTCATTACAATATTTTAAATTTTTTTTGTGTTAATGTGGGATTTTAAATCGAATTTCAAGATAAAACCTTGCAAAAATAATTAAAAATACTTAATAAAAAAAATGATCAATCCAACCGTACAGATGTGATCTTCACGTCGACATTTACAAATTTTCTTTGTACAGTGGGGTACCAATCAAATTGTCGTTTTCGAATTCGCAGTGAGAAAAATTTCAGTACTGCCAACTTTGAAAGCCTCCCGAGAGCTCAAAAATTGGTTTTTTACCACAAATGTTTTACCAAAGAATTATCTTTAAGTTAATTATATGTGTGCCAAATTTCAAGGCCAAAAGATTCACCAAAAAAAGATATTCAAAATCTAGCTACCAACATTGGTATTTTTTCACTACTGCCAACTTTGACAGCCTCCCAAAGATTGAATTTTTTTTTTGCCATGCATTTCTTGGAAAAAAAAACCTCTTTATGTTAGTAACATATGATAAAAATTTCAAGGCCAAAAGATTTATACAAAAGAAGATATTAACAATCTACCAACATGTGTAGTTGTGGGAAACAATGGGGGAAACTACACACATTGATAGATTGTAGATATCTTTTTTTGTATAAATTTTTTGACCTTGAAATTTGGCATGAATTTTCTTATCATAAAGAGCATGTTGTGTCAAAAATTTCATGGTAAATAGACAATTTCTCAACCAATGGGAGGGTGTCAAAGTTGGTAGAAAAGTTTCCCCCATTGTTTCCCACAATTACACATGCTGGTAGATTGTTAATATCTTTTTTATTATTAATCTCTTGGCCTTGAAATTTTTATCATATGTTATTAACGTAAAGATGTTTTTGTTCCAAGAAACGCATGGCAAACAAATAATAATTCAATCTTTGGAAGGCTGTCCAAGTTGGCAGCAGTGAAAAAATACCAATGTTGGTAGATTTTGAATATTTTTTTTTCGGTGAATCTTTTGCTCACATATAATTAACTTAAAGATAATTCCTTCATAAAACATTCGTGGTAATAAACCAATTTTTGAGCTCTTGGGAGGCTTTCAAAGTTGGCAGTACTGAAGTTTTTTTCACGGCGAATTCGAAAATGACAATTTGATTGGTACCCCACTGTACATCAACTCCATTTTTGGTATTCATCTAACATTTTATAACATTTCTTTGAAAACAACGTTGAATTGGGACCTTAACCCCTAAAAGCCCGAGGGGTATTGGACAAAACATAGATGTGTTATAATATGTGCCTTCCATATGTTTGATGAAGGTTGGTTCAATAGACAAAATGTAGAGTATCATCTTTACAAATTATCCGTACGGTCAAACTTCCTATATAATCTTTAGATCATTTTTTAATGAATTTAAAAGCATTAACCTTCGAAAATTTGTATAAATTATAATTTTCAATTTTAGAATTCAAAATTTAGTACGATTGGTTAAAGTTGGGCTATCTATCGTAAACTTCAAAAAAGCAAGAGAAACGATGGAGGAATCATCATTACTTTCCCCAAATAGCAAATTTTGTAACACTAAGACAATGTTGAGGTGATCTACTTTGAAAAATTCTCCTGGGTGGAGTTTAACTCGGATTGCCATAATTCAAATTGGGTTGGAAAGTAGACTTGATGTAGTATTTTAAAATATTTTTTATTTTTTCAAAAAAAGATATTTTTGTTCCGGGCAGCCCGTTTTTTCCGGGCAGCAACCAGAAAATGGTCGCTCGGGAGCTTAGGGGTTAAAGGGTTTAAACCATGTCGACGTGAATTTTAATTTCATTTTTTATCATAAACCCAGAGGAGGTGTGGAACCATGCAAAAAACAATGGTATATTAGTGTATAATATTGGTTGGAAAGGGCTCTCTGGACCTTTAAGGGTTAATCATGGGTGATTACTGTAGACAGGAGCGGTACGCAGGGCTACGTGTATTTCACCCAACCATGATATTTCCTCTCTTTTTACTGACAAATGCGTGCGTCCGTTACCTCAAAACTGAATGGAATCTCATTCCTTTTGATTTGGTTGGAGAAAACTGTAGATGGAGGGCAAGATTGGCAGTAAGGTAGGATGTCCTAAAACCACCACCTCCCCCAATTATGACATATACCGTAGTACCATAGCAGGTTCGTCCTAAAATAATTCTAAAAATAAAAAATGTAAAAATTAGAAAATTCTGAAGACAGAAAAACGAAAATAGAATAAATTAGTTTTGAAATATTTTGTCATTTCTAAGCTATTTACGGTCATTTTTACTGATTTTTGCTTAAAAACGAAAATTGAGAAATTCAGTTTTCGAGAGGCGATCCTTATTTTTTTCAAAAAAATTAAATATTCGTTTGCCATGTGGCAAACCTGCTATGGTGTTACGGTAGACCTTTCTTGCGGCCACCACAGTTTAGACCCAAAACCACCATTTCACTATTGAAGTAAACCAATGGCACGCCAAGCATCGCAAAGAAATAGTTGGTGGTTTTGGGTATCATTATGAGTGAAAATTAGTATCACATGGTGTGAACATGAAGAAACCTAGAGGTCTGTTTTGGGTTACGAAGTTCTTTTCACTTAAAAAATTTGTATCAATTTGAATATTGGGAATTACATTACGAAAATTTGTGCATTCCGTGAGAAATCTTCTTCCAAATGACCGAAAAATATTTCTCGTAAATAACCTTGTTAAAATGAGGCCATATTTCTTAAGTTGGTGGTTTTAGGACATCCAATCTTAATTATATTTAATAATAAAATGCCAACTTTTTTGCGTAACTATTTTTTTTAAAAGGATGTGAAAAAAAAGATAATCTTGAATAAAATTTGTGAATACTCTATCTACCTAACCTTAATGTTGACCATGCCCTTCGCTTACAATACCATACTTGGGCGTCAAAGTTAGTATCTCATGTCAAATAAGTAATTTTTCTGAAAAATTAATTTTCAACAAACGCCAAATTATGTGAATATATTTCAAGATTCTCTTTTTCAACATACAAAATAAAACAATTTTGGAAAAATAATTTCCTTAAAATTTGGGCTTCTCTTCTTGTAATTTTATTTTTATTTTTAAAATCTTACCCAATCATGACGACCGACTAGGGTAGTCAAGTTCGTTGTGATGGGACCATGGGAGAAATAAGGCAGAAGATGCATCCACTGTGTGAGGACCGAGACGGTTGATCAATAGAGTTAACCGAAAAGTCAGCTCAAAGAAGAAAGTTTTAGCAAATTCCTCTTGAACTCCTCTTGAACTCATATTGAAATATAAATAGACCGAAAACTAGTTCAAGGTGAGTTGGGAGACAATCTAAAGCAAGCCACTGTCATTATTCTCCACACCTCCCAATGACTTCGACACCTCCTACCAAAGCTCCAAGCCCATGGCCCACAAGGGGACAAGTTATGACACGACACTATTCAACCCAAACATAGCTCAAGGGAGCTCAAAAGAGCGCTTGAAAGAAGGTTGAAAAGGCATGTTCCAAGGCCTTCTTTTCTATTGTCCTCAAGAAGTGGACAGCTTGTTTCAAATACGGTATAATAATTAGAATGGGTACATTACACAATTTGGTTGAATTGATCATGTGGGACTGTGGGTCAGTGTGATCTTGAGTGATTAACTTAGAGCATCCTCAGTCGTCTCCTTCCACAGTTCCTGGCAATGAGCTTTTGCAGAGAGGCCTGCAAAGGAGCGGGAGCATGAGCAGGGAGGAGGGTCCAACGTATCTCCCGTCAACTACCCCGACAAGGAACTTATGCTACTACGTGGGCAGCCAGGCGGCACAGGGACTCCAGGTTGTTAGAATCTTGTTGGCTTGCAGACAATCAGGGACTCTGTCAGGACTGCTACCGGGAGGACTTTCTCTCACGACAAACAAGCAAAAATTGCCGAGAGCGGGAGGTGCTATGGCGTGAGCTGCGCAGTGACGGGACGGATATCGAGAGCGTTGGCCCGCGCCATGGGATTCCGCGCCCGCCAGTTGCCGTTGCAGTGAGCATTCGTCTCAGGACTGAGGTTGCTCTTAGGCGAACAACACAAAGACCCTGTCTTCAACACCACATTAACCCTTTTGACGTGCCAGCGTCCATATTCTAGACACTAAATGATTTCTGACGCGTCCCTTCACCACATACGGTGATGTTTTTCATCCATCCAAAATTCTCTCGATTCTTGTGCTAGTTGACTACCATTTGTATGGAATGGATCTTCAAAATAAGATAATGTAAATTTTTGGAAAATAATAAAAGTGGTTTATGTGAAGTTTCAATCTTAGTTCAAAAAGTAAGACCTTAAACATGATTTTCCATAATAAGTAGAATCAAATAATAGAAACAATACCATCTTGTACATAGCGCATGTTATTCCAATTTCATTAAAATGTTTTTTGATTTTTTTGTTAATTTTGGATTTTAAATTGAATTTCAAGAGAAAATCTTGCAAAATTATTTTAAAATTATTATTTATAAATATGATGAATCCAACCGTACAGATGTTGTCTTCACATTGACATTTACAACTTTGCTTTGTACATCAACTCCATTTTTATGTTTTATCAAACATTTTATAAACGAATCTTTTAAAACAGTGTTGAATCGGGACGTTAAGGGTTAACCCTTTAGTGCCTAGCTGACCACATTATCGTCACTGCAACGTTCGAAATGCAAATAGCAGAGAATCCTTGAAGAATTGGAACTTCAGTTTTGAAGTTTACATTATGCCATATACATTATACACCTTCTTGAAAAAGAAATTTTCAATTTGGAATTGTAAAACTATCAAAATACCTATCAATAGATCGCCAAAATACTGCAAATACTTCAAAATACAATAAATACTTACAAATACAACACATGCATTATGCGATATTTCTTGTGTTTGGAAGTTTGTTATCTTGTTTTATTTTTTTGGATTGTATTCTCTTCTTCATCTTCCATTAGTGTGTATAATCCGATCTTGACTAATGTACCCACTCATGTCAATTTTCAACGTATAAATTTTTGTCCTAAACCGTATATGGATAAGTCACTTTCACTTGTAAAATTCACAATAATTATGTGTGAGTCTATTCTTGATACGAAAGATTGCGACGGAGAGGTGTTGATATAGGGCATAGCTGAACTTCTTTACTTTCAATTTTGAAAATTTAACCCAAATTCTATTTAACTTTGAAATCACACACCCCTCAAAATTTCATTTTTGAGCGTGCAGTATACAGTTCAAATACATACTATAATCTTCCAATCTCACCATTGGATGATTCTCAAATTTTAATAAAATGTGCGCTCTCCAGTTGAGAATAGAATTATACGGCTATTTTCTAATTTTATCCATTCTATTTCTGGTAGTCTCAATCACAGTGAAAAATCCACTGCAATCTTGCGCGCCCAGCTACAGTACCTTGGGCACCAAAGTGTTAATCCCTAAACTTCCTCACCCCTCTTCAAAGTCCGCGATTTTACAAAGATGCATTGTAAAATGAGGGATATTTTGAACCTGATGTATTAATAATAGTTGTACATTATGAATTTTAGATTTTGTCCACACTGTTAAACCTGCAATTTCTATCACCAATATTTTTGTATAAAATTTGAAACTTGAAATTCGAATATATTTTGTAGTTTAATCACAAATAAGATATTGATAATCTGTGAATGCAATTTGTTGTGATGGATTGAAATATGATACTCTAAGTGTAGTGATTTTTGGAGATTTTTTGGTTGCTTAAATTTATGAGTTTATTTTATCAAGAGCACATTTAGACTAAAATCTTTGAAATCTTTGGTAAATCACTGCAATATGAAATGAGGCACATTTTTTTTTTATAAATCACCCCCCTTTTAATCGGATCACACATGTATGAAGCTATCTTGCATGACGAATGGGAAATCGTAGATGAAATTTGTACATCGTCCAAAAAATGAACGGTTGGTCCTTTAGGGGTTAAGGTTGATTGTCCTAATACCACCAATTTAAGCACTTTGGCATATTATTGGTTGTGCTAAATTCAAAATAAAAAAAAAAAAAAAAAAAAACACACATACACACTTTGTAAGCGTCAACTCCAAAATAAAATAAAATAAAATAAAATCATTGTTATATACTTTACTCACATGCCTAATGAATAAAGCCTAGGTGCACGTAGGATTGATGGATATTGGACTTTAGATCATTTTCAGTTCTAGTTTTCCAAAATGATCTAAAATCCAATATCCACCAGTTAATTCCAAAATTCTAGTTTCCGCTCATTGCCAAACTCAATACCCACTAACTAATTCCAAGATTCTAGTTTCTGCTCATTGCCAAATTCAATACCCACCAACTATGAAATCTTAATATAAATTATGGAATTCTCGAAAACCAATAATACATAACCCTTGCACCAAATGTACTTCGACCAATACTATAGTAACATCTTACACCAAGTTTACTTTGACCCATACTAGCACTCACCATCACCTAAAATTGCACTGCCAAGCACCCAAATTTAACGAAAAGCCCACAAATCACAGAATTGGGCCTCGGCATTCACTAGCAATTTTAGATCATTTTAGACAAATGGTTTTGTGAGCAACAAACCGTTGGTGGAGGGCATGGATCACCAAAAATAAATAAATGTTAAATTTTGAAGAATTTTTTAATATATAAAAGATAATTTTTTTTGAAAAAGTTGATGAATGCCAGTATTCTTTAATTCATTGTATGAACTTTAAAAACAACATGATAAAAGGGTTGGCAATAGCTCACCCATAAAGAGTCAAAACTTATAATCTTTATTGTGTACCACGTGCACTTTTAACAAAAGTGCTATTTATAGTAAATATACAATAGTGCATTGTGTAGTTTGTGGTGTTGTATGAATATAGAGAGTTGATACCTACTTAGCATTGATATAGGTATAAATATGAATATTATATAGTTTACATAGCAAATATTAGTTTGTTCAACAATAGTATTTATATCCACGTTGATATTTATACACGACATTGTAAGTTCGATTGTACTACTATGGTATCTGCATATATCTTATAACATTATAAACATTTGAGGCCTCCAAAGGGTTAAGAATTTGGCCAAAGATGCCATGCAAAAAAATTATTCAAAAATTACAAAAAAGAATTGGTAACATCGGATTTGGGATAATATTTAAAAAAAATAAGAATATATTTTTAAAAATTTTGAATTTGAATTTGGATTTGATTTTTTTCCCAATTTTTTTTTAACTCATTTGTATGTATGAACGTGCTAACTAAACTCACGGCCTTTTGGAGGCCTCAAAATCTTTCTAGTGGTTTCATTTATACAAAGACTTAGCTTTCATTAATTTCTAATGAATTTTGTAATATTATTATTCATTAGTATATAATACTAAATACTTAAACATCATAGTAATGATCTATTCAAATTTGTGAAATTATTGTGGTTTATACTCAAATATTTTCTCTCAATTAATTGCGTTGAATGGTTGTTTTTACATATAACATTATAAAAGCAATATTGATCACTTTATTCTTTTTACCATTATTATTCCAATTGGCAATAATTGTACTTACAAATATTAGTTGGAAAAGTACCAATTCTGTCTATCTTGATTCCAAAATGTGAGAGTGTTGAACCAAAAGAAAAGAAAAAACAAAACTTGAGAACATATGTAAAGACAAAGAATGAAAGTTTTATCAAAAGAATTGAAAACCTTAATTTGTGTTTGTTGCAATTGATAAAGAATTTGCATCTATAGTTGGAGATTATCATAAGTAGAGGGTAGAATTGATGGTAATTATTTCCAAGACATTATTTTTTTGATTAGTAATTGGGTGTGATTGTATGAGGTGTCTATGGTTTCTTCAAAAAATGTTACAAAACCCACATTCAATGTTCATATGATTATAATATTATGTGTTGTATAAGTACTTTGACTAATTGCCCGGTCAACGTATCACATAGTCGGCCGAGGGGTGGATATTTGTACTCCAAGCAATGAACGCCATTTAGCTAGGTATGCACGTGGTAGAAAAACTAGGCACAAGAGTGAAAAACAATGTCTAAATGACCACAATGGGTGTGTGCAAAAAAATGGCAGCACAAAATCACTCTAAATTTTGACCTAAAGAATGCCTCAAAATGCCATAATTTCTCACCAAATTGCTAAAAAGTCCTAAGTATTCACAATCAAGCTTAATCCCTTAAGGTTGCAACAACCAACAGTGACCTACCACTTCATGTATTTGTGTATTTTAAGCCAAATACTGCCGTATTGATGAACACGGTGAACTACGAAATCCTCGGCAAGACTGTGTTGGATTTCTAGAGAATTTTTCCAATTTTTTTTATTCGAATTGTAGATTCTCTGCACAGTGAAACTATGCATTTCATGTATTCTGTGTGATACAGTGTATTCAGACATACGTCATACATGTAAAGTTCTTGTCATAACGCATACATACTGGTGGATAAGAAAATAGGCGCAGCCGGTTGAGAGCGGTTAGGGTTCCGTGGAACGTAGAAGCTGTGTGGATTCTAAATTTATCCATGAACTTGCATGTTTTTTCTTGAACCTGCAAACCATGTAGGTGATGGATTATCAACAGGAATTGACCCACGCTTGCGCATCCAGAAGAAGAATGCTTAGTCATGCACACTAGCATAGGTGCTTTTTTGAGACATGGAGTCTGGAAATGAACTAAAGGCCACATCCAGTTCTTCCTCTAGATAGAGGGTATTTTCTGGATAGCACTCTTCAACCACCTGCCAATATCAAAACATTTGAGTGATAAGAATTACTATGATTGACACATTGCGACGTTCCAAAACTTATAGTGGAAGACCTCATGACAACTTTACATGTCCCTATTGAAGATCAAAACAAATGGCACAAATTGCCACCATCAATCGCTTGCAGGACAGAAACATCGGTTCATGGCGAGGAACCGCCAAGGGAACACTCCGATTCATCCTCAAGGTTACGTACTATTCTTCAACAAGATGCATTTAGTACACAGATGCCCTGCTCTATGCTTGCTTGGACCTCATAGAGTCGTGATTGGTTGATTCCCATCGTCGTCTGGATGAAGCCTGGAAGGATCTATGACAAAACCGGTAGACTTGGTTGCCAGATGACTGACAACTGTCCGACAACGCGTCACATCCTACATCCGTGGCACCGTAAGTTCTCAACCAGCACCATACGGTCGTCGCTCCTGCTACGCCAAACACCCACATGCACTCCCCATTTTCTCTTGCCGTTGACACTTCTTAGATCCTCATCGCGATTTAGAAAGTCTCTTTGAGGCTGCACCAAGGTCACACTGTAAAAATCTCTGCTCCAGCACCGCCTCTAAAACACTAGAAAATGGTTCATGTATACATGAAACCCTGAAAATACGGTCCATCTAGCGTTTATATTCAAACCACCATCATCCTTAAGGGGTTGATTTGGTAAAAAAACCAAGTGGGTGAGGTGAATTTGCACCTCATCCAAAATGGCACCACATCATGATATTAGCAATTGGACTCAAATGACCACGAAATCAATGCAATTCTACATCAAATGGTCCATGGATACTTAAGTGGTAAAAAATGGGCTCCAATTGCCCCAATTGCAACCCTAGGTGCTCCAAAATCACATGAGTTTAAGAATTACAGCATACAACGGGCATCAAAATTCCATAATTTGGAATTCCCCTGAGCCCTAAATCCTACAATAAACACCTTACAATTGGTTCACACAATTTTGGATTTTTGAGGAGCTCTAAGGAATTTTGGGAAGCGCTTCCGCGTCGTGCCCTAAAAACATAATTTTTACCTCTAATTTCTAGTTGAAGTATGAGTTGGCTTGGTGGAAATTGGGCAACACTTCTGCACTATACCCTTCACCGGACCAAAATCTTCACTACACCACACAATTCTAATAAACAAGCTTCACACACCACCTCTTGACAATAATTGGAAAAGGTAATGAAATACACACAAAAGGGAGTGGGCAACTACAATTGCCAATCAAGCTATTACTAAGAATTTTTATTCCTCATAGTCATTAATAAGTTTGACTAGCCCAAGAAAACCCAAAAATTGAGAAAAAAAGAAGAAGGTAAGGGGACGTCCCCTTTGTAATGTCACTCTGTCTTCTTCCGTAATGTCACATATGTTGGTAGATTGTAAATATCTTTTTTTGTGTAAATTTTTTGACCTAAAAATTTGGCACACATGTTATTAGTAGAAATAAGATCTTGAGAAAATATTTCATAGTAAATAAATTAAAAATTTAGCCCCTGGGAAGGTGTCAAAGTTGGCAGTAGTGAAATAGTTTCTTATAGCTACACATGTTGGTATATTTTAAATATCTTTTCTTATATGAATTTTTTGGCTTTGAATTTTTTTACACATGTTACTAACATAGAAATATTTTATTGAAAAAAAAATCATAGTAAATGAACAATTTTTTAGCCCTTAGGAGGGTGCCAAATTTGGCAGTGGTGAAATGGTTTCCATGATTGTTTCTCAAAACAACACATGTTGGTAGATTATAAATAGCTTCTTTTGTATTGATCTTTAAGCCTTGAAATTCGAAACATATATTATTAACATAGTGAACTTGGTGTTCCAAAAATTTCATGGCAAAAAAAAAATTCAATCCTTGGGAAGCTACTAAAGTTGGTAGCAATGAATTTTTTTCCACAATTACACATGTTGGGTAGATTTTAATATTTTTTTTTGATGAATCATTTTCCTTTCAAATTTGGTACGCATGTTATTAACTTAAAGAGGATCTTGAAAAAAAAACATTTATGGTAAAATACCAATTTTTCAATCCTTGGGACAATCAAAAACGCCATTTTAATAGTCACCCCACTATACATCAATTTCAAAACAATCTACCATGTAGATTACATGTTTATAAGGTTTGATCAAATAAACTCTGAATTTTTAACTAAAGTTCTACAGAAAAATCACCATGTCATACACTGCAAACATTCTCACAAATTCTAGAACCATGATTAACATTTGAAATTTCAGAGGCATACAAAGATAAGATGTATTGTATTCAGATGTTCACAAAAAATGGTGTTCTAAAACTGAACTCAACAACAATGATTGGTTCCAAAAGATTGATATTTGGATGAAGTGACATGTTAGTGACCGAGTGAGTTGGTGTTTGTGATCATTATTAATTGTTACACAATATAAAATGTGTAAAGATTACAAAAGATGTTTAGAATATTCTAAAATAATATCAAATTATTATTAGAAGATTCCATTTTAAACATATGAACATTTTCTATAATTATTATATAGTGTCAATGACGCAGTAATGGGTATTATTTTCTATATTGTACACCTTTTTTTTGACAAATAAGATGCCCTGGTGTGAAAACGCCCTCCGGTTTTTAACCTTCCTAACTACAATGTTCCAAATTCACACACGTTGACGTCTTAGTTTCTTCCCGGCAGATCGATTAATGTAATTGTAAATCTTGAAGGATTTTGTGTTCTTGTAACAAATACCGACAATTCTCTAGTTAACATATACTGAGTCAAAATCATGAAATCCAAATAAGCCAACGTGCAAAATTCAAAGTTTGATTATAAATTGGTAAAATTGTAATTAGAATGGGATTTTTGATACTTAAACTTATCAACATAAAATCATTCTAACATTCTAAAATTTTATTTTTGATCAATATGTACATAAATCTAGAAGTTGATTTACTCATTTTTCATTGAATCATTGCTACATAATTTTTAAATTAGTTTGAAAATTAGCTTTTTAAACAAAATGCTCAAAGTGCACAAATGTGCATCAAAATGTAGTTGGTGCACCAGGAGGAGTTGGTGGACCAAGAAGAGTTGGTGGACCATACCATACAATTGCTTAGGTATGATAATTTTTGGGTTTTTAATTAGTGAAGAGTTTCCCTTTTAATTAGAACCTATCAGCTTTTAACATTTGTGACATTTATTTTCATCCATTATTTTCATTTCTTACTAATGTTTGGTTCTATTAGAGTTATTTGTTAACACATAGAGAGTGGAATTGTTGACCTTTTATTCTTCTACAAGAGAGGGTGAACTTTGAAAATAGAACTTCAATTTCTCTCTAAAAAAACTAAGGTCATAAAAAAAATTTGCTGAAAAATTGACTTGTTTTGAGTTTTGTCATGCAAATTGAGTTTTGGAGCAAAAATAACCGCAGTTTCAAATAGGTAGATGTGGCCACACCTCAACTGAAGGTAGATGTCAAAATTTATTAAAGTCACAGACCTAAAGCTCAAGAAATATTAACATCTAAGTTAAGGTAGTGCGGATTTGGCCACACGGCTCGTTCATACTAACTTTCAAATTGCAGTTGAATCTCGAGTTAAGTTGTTGTTTTTCAAAATTTTAGTGAAAATAAGAGCCATGACCATTTGTTTAGTCATTCCAACTAGCAGAAAACTCTTTTATATGAAGCAATCTTTCAATTTTTAATTTTGAATGTAGTGACAAAACTTGTAGATACAAATTACTTCTGCGAGAACTTTATACGCATCTTGCATATTAAGAACTACATCTTGTAATTGATTAACATTTTTTGGAATTGGTTTTTTAAAGGTTAAATCTAACTTGGGTCTGGGTATCAAAATCCTTTAATTTAAAAAATATATATAAGTCAAATTCTTGTGGTTAAAAGGTCACTTTTTGAATGCCTAGAGCTTTAGGCATCAAGGAATCGTAAAAGTCAAAAATCACATAAGATTTAGTCATGGATTTAAAAAAATCACTAAAGTGAGTTTTAATTTCAATATAGATCAAGGCCACATGAATAAAAATGATTTAAAAGGTTTTTTCACATTTGTTAAGTACCTTATTATAAATAAGTGTATGAAACTTTTTTTAAGTGAGTTTGAAATAAATAGATCCATTTTTTGACCCCTAAATCAAGTACTTTATTATGAATTTCATATGCAAATTTTCATTAAATGAGTTTGAAATATACACATTTATTTTTTAACCTCTAAATCTCATTTTTGGATTTTAAGCCTAATAAATTAAAAATAGTCACTTTTAAGTTTTAAGTCAGTTTTCTTTTATTATAAAATGTGAAAAAAGAAAATCGTAACCATCAAATTCTTTACCATTTGTGAAATCCAAATGCACAAAATAATCTTTTATATTTATATTTATTTTTCTATTTTGTAACAATCGATATATTTCAACTTCATAATTCAATGAGAATTAGACATTGAGGAATTTTGTTTGCATGTTTTACTATGATGTTCTTTCTTGCATTGAAAACTTAATATACAATAAAAATTAAAACTTAAATCCATAATGTCTTGGAGATAATCAATTAATTGATAATAATCATGACAACCATTTAAATTAAAAAGAACCAACGTTATATAATGAATTTCACTAAATAACTTTTTGACTTGGAATGACTATAAGATTGGAGGCAAATGGAGCATAATGACATGGATATTACATGCTGCATATGTAGCATTTGGAAAGAATGTCATATCATCAAGCATTTTGAGTAAAGTATGAAAATGCTCACCGACCTCAAATCAAGAAGGAAGAAAATTTTCAATATGTGAACTAGATGCCACCAACACATAACTAGCAAATGAAATCATTGATGTAGTGTACTAGTGTACCAAAAGATATAGCATATTCAGTAACTCTTTCAAGTGCTTAAATTATCTTCTAAAAAGACAACTTTGTATCCTATCTATCATGGGTATTGAAAGCTAATATTTTTTGAAACGGATTACCAATAGACATGGAAAAATTCAAAATACCAAAAGAACTCATAGAAATAAAATACGAGATGAAATTTTGACCAATTCAAAGAGCAGACACCTTGATAATAGTAACGCATGACCCAATATAAACTCTTTGCAAATTTTAGGGCCTGCAAGACAAAAAGACAAAGATCAACAACTCTTGCATATTAAGAATTGAAATTGGTTTTGAATAGCTAAACACCCAACAAAAATCTTTCATCAGGATCATCAAACAAAGGTAAAAATTTCAAGTCAACTTTCACTTCTCATGGACCTTATTAAAAACAACATTGGCTAATGTTAGTCTTTTGCTTGCAAGGTTTAGTAAACATGGGTTACATACCGTTTGCCTTTCCTCAAACACTCAAAGCACATACGATTAACTGAATCAAAATCTCCACATTGATAGAATTTCCACCATTTTTTATCATCACACTTTGATTGAAAGCAATCGTGCTGCTAAAAGAATAAAACGTGATGTTAATCAATGATCACAACATAAGAAATTTTTAGCAAGAGTCCTATAAGAAACTAAACATCCACTCAAATTTTCAACTACTCAGTTTGCATAACAAAGTCATGTTGAGTTGTAAATTACAAGAAGTCAAACACAATAACTACTTCAAACTTGTACTTTCAAAATTATACTTCACTTACACAAGCATTCTAGAATTGAACCACCTACATTTAAAACAACAAATTCATCAACAAGATCATCCAGATCTTCTAATGAATTCACATGTTATGATTACTATCTTTAGTAAACAAAAATTCACAAGCTGGCTCTAAAATCTACATATGTGTTTTGGGTGAAAGTATGATAAATTGAACCACTTGTGATCCTTGTGAAAAAGCAACAACACAAGGTTCAAAAACCTTTTTTTTTTTTTTTTGTGAACATTTTTTGTGGATAAAATAAAAGATACAAGGTTTAACAAAGTCTAACAATATTTTTTGAAAAAACCATGTTCAATAAGTATTTATGTGTGTTATAATAAAGCTAAAGTAGTTAAAATTGGAAAAGTAATTTTGACCAAATTGAAAAGTAGATATAAACATGTTGAAATTGAATTAAATATTTATTTTTTCAATTTTTTTTCTTTAGAGCCTCCAATGCACAATGAACTTATAGAATGTACAATTTGTGTTTATATTGAATATGATACAATTCATCAAATTTGCTCCCAAAATTTGTTTGACATCTATATTCAAACTTTACTTTTAGTAGCCTTTTTTTAATATTTTAATTTAAAAGTTTGGATTGAAGTATTTAATAGAACTATGGAAGGCTCTACCAAATTAGAACTTAAATATATGAATTTTTAGTTGTAATTATTGGCATTTGACTAAGAAATTGTAATTTCAACTCTAAGGATGACTTTAATGGTTTAGTTTACTGTGCTTTCACTATGTCCTATTAAATACCAAATGATTTCTAACAATAACATCACTTGATAAATGTTAGACTAACCTACAAAATGCCATTTAATGAATGTCTCTCCCATAAAAATATACATATAACAATCCCAAACTTGGGCATCAATCATCAATAATCAATTCATATGAAAACGTTTTTAAAAATCTCACTCTAAATCCAATTGCAATAACATCACATATTCCAAATCCAATTCTATGATTTGTTGAAAAGACATAGTACAAACTTACATAATTTCCAAGATGAATTCATTGGAGTCCATATTCAAAGCAAGGAGGATGCTCAAGCTTACAACATCCATCCACGCATATCCACTTCAATTTTGACAACCTCTCCAAACCTGGAAGCCGCCGAAGACCACGGCTCTTCCTTAGTTGGAGTGTTGTAAGCTCCGAAAACAAATGCAATCCTTTGACCTCCTCTATTTGCCCCGGAAGATTTAGAGACAACATAGACAATCTTGGAGACAACTAACCAACTTGATTCAAATCAATTGTATAACCACCATCACTCCGTGCGCCCACAAGAAATTTCAATTCGAGTGCTGTGAAGTTCTTCAATTGCAACACACTCACCAACCACATGATGAACCAATTCACCCTACCATGTTTAACACCACGATCACTAAAAATCCTTAATGTGGACGATGCCTTAAGGTATCTCAAATCTCTAAGCTCCTCACTATTACAATCTACACCAATTCCAAGATAGGTTTCAAGATTAGTACCTATCTTTCTAGCAGATATATTCAAGTTCTGAATATTCCAACAATGCCTTAAAAATGGTAAATCCTCTATTTCATTGAATAGGTCCACTGTAACACTCACGAGTTCCGATAAACATCCATTGTTTTCATACCTACATATTCCATCATTGTGGCTACTCAGACATTTGCAAACAATTCTCTTCACGTTGCAGCAATGCATTACAAACAATACACGAAGATTGCTCAAACCTCCAAGGTCAACCTCTGAACCAATGTTTTTGCAATTATGCAGATGCAAGAAAACTAGATTTTGACATTGATGCCACTCAATAGAGTAAGTGTATCGATCCCCAATCCGAGTACGACCATGCAACATTACAAGTCGTTGCAAATCCGCTACGTTGCTCACATGACTCATCCACCACTCCCACTCTTTGCTCTTCTTAGTTTCCACCAAAACACTTGCAAATTCTTTGTAGAGGTCATGAACTAAAACTTTTGAACTAGATTCCTCCAACAATGATTGCCTTTGCAACAACCTCATCTATACCAACCCCATAATGTAGCATTAGTTTAGATTTTTCAAACTTATCACAAGCCAAATCAAACAAACAAGCTTTGCAACATACATAGTGTTTATTTCTTTCATTGGTTACTCGAACAAAGAAGTTCAATCGTAAAATTAGTCATTCATCGCTCAATCCATGCACAAATACCTACCATCATTCTTGCTTGTGATAGAGATACTCCATGGACTTGCGAGATCCATCGAATCGATAACTCAAAATTATTTTTGTCCCTTAAAAGCCACCAATAAGGGTCCATCTGTTGTAGAATATGAATATTATATAGAGCCAAATCTAGAAATACGAATTTGACTTTGTCACGCAATGAATGATAGTGTAGTCCAAGTGTCTCGTTCACTTTTTTTCCCTCTCTGCATTGTTGCAACTTGTTCTTGTCCTCCAACGATTCTTCCCATTTCTTCACATCCATTCCACTATCCACATCATGAAAGTATGTTCCCAATGCCCTCAATACCAAAGGATGATATTGTTTTGATGGATACCCATTGTCAGCAAATTGACATTCGTCCAAGCACCTTTCCAATATATTTGCCAATTGTTGACATACAACTTTTAACCTCTCAAGGCGTTCAAAAGCTTGGTCACCTTTCAACTCCACATGACATACTTTATCACGAAATCCGGCTTGCATGAAGCTGCACATTGCCTTACACAAAGTGGTTTTGCCCACACCACCCATGCCATAGAGTCCAAGATAGTTGTGAACTTTATTGTCCTTGGAAACAACTCCCTCAATGAACATTGATGACGTCACCTTCACACCAACACTAGTACCGTTGATTACAATAAATCAATTTATCCCTATGCACTGCATTTAAACTACCCATACAATACTACAATCTACCAAAGGTCCATATCAATCTATCACTATGAGGTAACAAGATCACAATGAATACAAGATCTACAATTCACCTTACAGAGGCGCTCATAACCTTGAATGTGACCAATGCTCCACTCCATTACCGAAGGCAATAGTTCGTAAACCTCCTCCACCACAACATGTCTATATTTGTATTCTGAATTTGCAAACTTTGCAAACTCTAATCCATTGCTTACCCGCAATTCTTTCACAGTCTGACACCATAACTCCACTGATTCTTCCTTCACCTCATCCCTCTCCACCAATTGCCTCCATTGTGGTTTCCATTTAATCTCTACTTCACTTTCTTTCAAGCCACTCGGTGATAGTTATAGAACAGGGGAAACAATTTTAAGTCCGGATTGACGCTCTTCTTAGCCTCCACAAACTTATTCAACTCCAACATCGGCCACTTGGAAGTCAAATACCCCTCGGACACTACCACCACTCCTAATAGGCATTGCTCTGTAGCTTCCAAAATCTTCGTTGCAAACTTCTCTGCCATTGGTAGATTGTCTGAATCTTGGTCAAAAAAATGGATGGTAGTTTGCTCTTTTCAAGTCATAGTACAATTGCTCTACAAAAGCTTTATCTTGTCCGCTGTGACTCAAGAATATCTCATGCTTGGAAAGACGTCTGCAATCATTTGACTTGTGTCTTAGAAGTGCACTACTCAAATACTGGCAATAGTTTCTTGAACAACTCAATCATTGGCAAAACGTTTTTGAGAACTCCTACAATTCTAAAAGAATGTTAATCTGTTAGAGTTCATGGAACACAAATAAAATCTAAAGCTCAAACATTCATATTACTTCAGCAACAAGAATAGTGTCCAAACTTCAAAACATCTGATTGTTATCCAAACACACAAATGTATGACATTACCAAGTAGCTCTACAACTATGCTAGGGTCATTGATACTGTCCTTGGAGAAAATCATACCGTCGTTTCCTTCTTGATGACTCCATTTTGTGCTCCAAGCCACAAGATCCTCTATACACATCCACGACAGCTTTGAAGATATTACAAAATTCAAATATGCACAATGACCATGCTGCATAGAACATGGCACTTTTCAAATATGGAAGATCCCCACAATTCATATAATGGAGTACATGTGGCGCGCAAACGTCCATATTCTAAACAGCGGATGATTTATAATGCGTCCTTTCACTATGTACAACGATGTTTTCTATCGATCCAAAGCTCTCTTAGCTTTTGTCATAGTTGACAACCATTTGTACAATATGGATCTTCAAAATACAATATTGCGATTGCTTAAAATAACAAAAGTAGTTTATGACAAGTTTCATTCTTAGTTCAAAAAGTGAGATCTTAAAAATGATTTCTCAAAATAAATAGAATCAAATAATGAAAATTATTCCATCTCATAGTGCATGTCATCCCAAATTCCTTAGAATGGATTTTAATTAAAATTTGTGAATTTGTGAATTTTAATTGAATTTCAAGAAAAAAACTTCAAAAATTAATTAATTTTTTTAATAATAAATATGTTAAATCCAACTATATAGATGCAATCTACGCTTTGACATTCACAAATTTTCTTTATATATCAACTCCAATTTTGTGATTCATCAAACGTATTATAGCATGTCTTTGAAATTGGTGCATCATCTACACCTCAAAGGATTAAGATTGAAATTTTTTTATTTAAAATACAATTCTATACAATATGTGCTATTTCATTTTAGTTTTTTAAAAATAATCCATTATTAAGGATATCCTAGGTTGAGTATTATGAAGGCTATAAAAATTGCATTTTACTAATGTTGAACAATTGTGTTTCTTAAAATTATAAATTTCAAGTTACATTCTATTAAGTAATCACTGTAATTACAATCTTTTTGGTGTATTTTTGTTTTGATTGTGTTTCCTTCTTGCCACACCACAACAATGCAATTCCTTTTTTGAGAATGCCAATTCACAATTCACTTTTCCTTCTAAAATGAAGAAATTAATAAAATTGAAAACTATCAAAAATTTGTAAGGTTTTTAATATTGAAGTCATCTTTGATTTCTAATTACCTGTAGGATATTAAAAAATCAAACTCAATAGATTTTGTTCCCCTTAAAGAAAGCCTAAAATTCCAATTTTTAGAGATAATAAAATGAACCGCAAAGAAGTGCATCTAACCTTCTTTTCCGCTCTACTCGTTATCTCTCTATTGAACTATACTTAAGTTGAATAGTGGTGTGTTATAGATTGTTCCCTTGTGAACCATGGGCTTGGAGCTTTGGTAGAAGGTGTAAGAACCATAGCGAGGTATGAGAATAATGACAATACATTTTTAAAATTGTCTACCAAATCGTCATAGACTAGTTTTTGGTCTATATATATTTCAATATAAATTCAAATGGAATTCAACACAAGTTTCACAAAACTTTCCTCCTTGGGTTGACTTTTTGATTAACTCTAATAACCCCATACAAATAAATGGTTATCTCAAGTGTCTCCAAAAAATTACTATTAATGCGCCTTGCTCTCCACCCTGGGCACCTTGCAACTCTGAAGTTTCTCTTGCTCAAGTCTCACTAATCTTTTTGAATTACTTACTACCCGTTCTTTCTAGAGTGAACATTATATGAATCCGGGGTCCCCCCATATTAGGATTGTGCCCAGAATACATATTCCACTCCTACAATATATGATACTACTTGCATCTACAAAGAATGGAACGTCGAAAGTTTGCATCTACATAGCAATGTCATTGATCCAACTAGAGAGTAAAGCCTTGCTCAATAGATCATCATTGGGTAACGGTCTTTCATCCAAACATTAACAAAATCGTGAATTCATATTTTAATGCTACATTACATCAAATAGAGCCCTTGTTCGAGTAATTCCCGCCGGCACTTCAAAAGAAAAA
Source organism: Pohlia nutans (assembly GCA_022496805.1). NCBI lineage: Eukaryota > Viridiplantae > Streptophyta > Bryopsida > Bryales > Mniaceae > Pohlia > Pohlia nutans. Next base: position 17,792,662 of record CM040094.1, read on the forward strand.
GCCATGTCATTCAACCATCTCAAGGGCAATTCCATCTATGTAGGGTGACAATCAAATGTCTTTCAAGTTCAATGGTCCAAAACTTAGACTGCACCACATTGGCAATCTCACTACAAAAGGAAATGTGACCTCACCGAGAGTGGTTTAACCCTTAAAAGGTCCAGATTGACCATTCCAACCAATATTATACGACTATATTTCATTGTATTAGGAATGGTTCCACACCTCCTATGAGTTTCATATCAAAAGTGGAGTTAAAATTCATGTCTACATGGTCTTAAAAGCTATTGGGATCTCAATTTGGAGTTTTCTACTTACAACAAATGTTAATTATATGACAACGTATCTACTATGCCCTAAATGTTAATTATACGACAACGTATCTACTATACCCTAAATAGGATTTAGGGTTAAAGACATACCATTAATTATATTTTGTCATCTTTAGGCCTCCACACATGACGAGACAACAACACTAAGTCCATTAAGAGACACCGCCATAATAAATGAAAAATTCCACCTCGTTTCCTATAAACACAATGAGCCATCAGGACATCGAAAGAACCTCAAGATTATTTCTAACCATGTAACCCTAAATTGTTCTCAAGGCCCCTTCTTCATTTCTGTGCTTTTCTCTAAGCCTACGCTATTGAACAAAGCGACACCTCTCTCGAATTCGATTAAATTCCACAAGGTTTTTAACACACCACGTCACGTAACAGATTTTAACAACCTCCACAAGGATCCACAGTAGGCCAACAGACAATCTGATCCCATTCAGAACTCGGGAGTTGACGAGAGAATCCAGATCCAGAGACTCCTATGAGCTATGTTCTCTAAGACAACACAAACTATCCCAATATCTAACTATCTGGAATGGCAGTGAAACATCATCCATCATGGCCAAAACAAATAGTGACCTTTGACCCCAAGCTCCCAAGAGACCATTTTTTGTCGCTGCCCGTTTTTAATGGACTGCCCAAAACCAAAAAATAAGTTTTTGAAAAAATAAAAAATATTTTAAAATACTTCATGAAGTCTACTTTCCAACCCAATTTGAATTATGTCAATCCGAGTTAAACTCCACCCGGGAGAATTTTTCAAAGTAAATCACTTCAACATTGTCTTAGTGTTACAAAATTTGCTATTTGGGGAAAGTAATGATGTTCCCTTCATCATTTCTTTTTCTTTTTTGAAGTTTGCCATAGATAAACCAAATTTAACCAATCACGCTAAATTTTAAACTCTAAAAGCGAAAATTAGAATTTATACAAATTTTTAAAGACTAATAGCTTTTAAATTCATTAAAAATGATCTGAAGTTATATTTGGAAGTTTGACCATACAGATAATTTGTAAATTGTAAAGATGATGCCCTACATTTTGTTTATTGAACAAACTTCATCAAACATATGAAAGGCACATATTATAACACATCTATGTTTTGTCCAATATCCCTCGGGCTTTTAGGGGTTAAGTTACCCTACTGCAGTGTTACGATCGTTTCCTCAAGAATGAAACCGAGAACGCCAGAATGAAATTGTAGACTGCCACAAGGGTTTACATCTCTCCTACGACATCATCGTCATCGCTGATGATTTTACACTCTGAATCACATTTTAAACCCCCGCACGAATGTGGAGCTTGAACCTGCTGCATCTAAAAACATACCGATCCACAACTACACCGAATACTTCGTAACAATAATTTCAAACCAAAAATCAGAAAAAAGAACATACCTGTAATTATAAACCCCCGCACTTCATGCACCTGATCACGAATTCCTTTTCCGATCGCTAAATGCGCTCGTAGACTGACTGTCATGAGCTCCCGCTCCACACGCCACACCTACCGACCGAGAAAATTAAACGGATGCCGCTCTTCAGACCTCCAAAATCCCCCATTCAACACTCAAAAACACACGAATCTTTTTCCTGACAAGCTCTGCACAAACCCTGACGGAGCTGAAGCTTTCTGAAACCGCGATCGCCAAACTTGGATCATCAAAAACAACGATCTATCTTTCCACCAGCAAAACGAAGGAGACGTGCACAATGAAGCTTTTGCCCTGATTCCGGAAATAATACCCGGAAAGCTAATGTGTTCACACTACCAGCAGACGAAGCTCGTGTTCACACTACAGTGATTATGGATATTTAGAGCTCGTGTTCACAGTACCAGCATATGGAGCCCGCGTTCACACTACAGTGGTTATGGATATTTTGAGCTCGTGTTCACACTACCAGCAGATAGACCCGCGTTCACACTGCAGTGATTAAGGCTATTCGGTGTTTGTGTTCACATACGGAGTACTCGGGGTACCGTACGTGGAAGGCAGGGTCAGGAGAAAATAATTCCCCAAAAAAATGTCGAATAAATAAATAAATTTATTAAATATTTTGTCAAAATCAACAAAAAGTTGAAAAAATAAAAATAAAAACAATATACTCAACGAAAATCATAGACAAAAAATAAAATAAAACGTTTAATTGTCGGAAAACAATTAATGTTAACTATTAATAATTAGCTGATTTCTTAATAATTACTTTTGCAAGTGCCGACTTCTACTGTTTCAACTTTTACTAATTATTCGACATGAAAGTGCTGACCCTCCCTTCCATGTACAATATTAGTTTGGGATACTATTTGAATCTTTGAAATTAGTTGACTCGTTTTCACTATTTGTTATTATAGTTTAAAGATGGTGTCTTAGAGATGAATTTTAAATTTCCATTTGAACAAATTGTTGGATTTTTAGAAGTAATCTCACATACATGCTTGTATATGAATTGTAGATTTCATATTTTGTGGTGAGAATTGACTTGGATGATATTTTCCTTTTATGTGTGATTTCACATATAAGAATCTATGTCTTTGAATGAAATTATTTGAAATTCTTCCATTTTCATTTTATTAAGGGGCTAGTTGCTTTAGTATCTACCCTAAATTTACTTTTACACCTTATTTGTAGTGTTCAAATTAGTATGCATTTGTTGTCTCTGCCCCATTAGGAAAGAGACTATGGAAACTCTTCAATTTAAGAAGTTACATATTTTGATATAAAGAGGGGTTAAAGACATGTTTTAATGATAATTAGTGCCACAAAATACAAACTCCATTCATTATTAATTGTTTATTCGTTTTATTGTTTTCATAATTTCTGGTTATTTATGTTTTCTTTTTTGAATTATTTTTCGCAACCCTACTATGCCACTAGTACTACAATACACAAAACTCTTTTTTTAACTCCTAAACACCTAATTTATGCGAGAATTTATGAAATGTGGGCAATTTCATACACCCTAATCCCATTCTATTCCATGCATACCAATATTGTTGTACTCTCTACAACCTTCATGAACGTGGTTCATGTAAACATGAGAGAAACATATAAGCTTTTAAATCATGCTTATAGTGTTCAAAACTAAATTACATCGTAGTCTTTCAAGAGTTAAGAATATTATTTTTATTATAATTGCTTTGAATACACACAAGGCAAGCCACAAACCAACCACATATTCATCATTCAAACAATGATGTTTATCTACAAGTCTCACATTTAAATACTACAAATAAAATGGTGTTTAGTTTTACACATGGTGATGTACTGACCAATTGGCGTGACAATTTAATGATATCATATGTCCAAGATTTACTACCTTAATAAAATATAATTTTTCATTTCAAGTACCTTATACCATAACTTGGTAGCAAGTATAACACTCATTCATTGAGTTAATTACTTTTTACAAAAATTGCAGTCAGAAAAATGTCGATTTCAAGAATACTCATCTTTCTTCCACGCAAAAATATTTGCTTTTGAAGAAATAATAATCCGAGAAACTCAGTATTCATAAATTCTAGAATTGCTAATCAACTATCTGCATTGTACTAGGGCAAATTGCACCAATTCTCAAGCTACTCTGTCTCCTCATAGTACACTACTTGGTGTACACTGTTCCTCTAAGACTTCAAGCTAAGGCTACACTAAATAGGTAGATTAGTGTTAGATACACTAATTTACATAAACATGTTGTAAGTTTTTACTGTTGACCAATTTTTTTACCCTCTATATTGGTCAAGATGGGGATCTTTCAATAGTATTGGAATCAATGTCTTTGGTAAATTTTTTTGTCGAGAGTAAAAATCTATAATATTTTCAAATCTTATAATTATCTAACACTAATCTACCTATTTAGTGTAGTGACTAGTCATGGAACAAGTCAAGAATATGGACAATGTTTCATGGTTTATTGACCCATTTCGGTTCAATCATAGAATTTGAACCTTGGCATGGTCAAAAGTACGACCTAAAGTTCTCTGAAGCTAAAAGATTTTAAGTTTTAACTTAAGGTTGATTGTCCTAAAACCACCAACTTAAGCAATGTGGCCTATTTTTGGGAGTGCTAAATTTGAAAAAAATATGACCGCTTTCGAAATAGGTTTTGATGAGGATTGCAAAAATTTGCAACATCTAATTTGCATTTGTCAATTTTATACAAAATTCCAAAGTGGAAAGTAACATGTGACCCAAATCAAACCTCTAGGTTTCTCCATGTCTTCACCATGTGGTATTAACTTTCACTCATAATGATACCCAAAACCATGAACTATTTCTTCGCAATGCTTGGAGTGCCATTGGTCTACTTGAATAGTGAAATTGGTGGTTTTGGGTCTCAACTGTGGTGGCCCCAAGAAAAGTCTACATGTCATAGGGTTGGATAACCTATTACCACCACCTCCTCCAATTACAACATATAGACCTTTCTCGGGGCCACCAGAGTTGAGACTCAAAACCACCAATTTTACTAATTTTACTATGCAAGTAGACCAATGGCATGCTAAGCATTGCAAAGAAATAGTTGGTTGTTTTAGGTATCATTAAGAGTGGAAGTTAGTATCACATGGTGTAGACATGTGGAAACCTAGAGGTTTGATTTGGGTCACATGTTACTTTCTACTTTGGAATTTTGTATAAAATTGACAAATGAAAATTAGATGTTGCAAATTTTTGTATTCCTCATCAAAACTTATTTCAAAAGCGGTCATATTTTTTTTCAAATTCAACACTGCCAAAAATAGGTCAAATTGCTTTAGTTGGTGGTTTTAGGTTATCCAACTTTAACCCCTAAAGGACCAGGTGGACACATTGTGTCATCGAATAATTTCATTATTTTAATAACGTGTTTGGATTTCATAATTTTGACTCAATGTTAACTAGAGAATTGAAAATGTTCGTTACAAGAACACAAAAATCCTTTAAGATTTGCAAATACGTTGATTGATTCATTGGGAAAAAACTAAAACGTCAACATAGGTAAACTTGGGACATAGTAGTTAGGGCGGTTGATGACTTGGAGGGCGTTTTCACATTTGGATGTCACATTCGTAAAAATAAAAAGTGTACAAAATGTAAAATATTTTCCATTATTGCATCATTAACACTATATAATAATTACGGAAAAAGTTTAAATATATTTAAAATTGAATCTTTTCAAAATAATTGGAATCTTTTCTACATATTTTATATTATTTTGGAATATTTTGGAATATTCCAAATATATATTTGAATTTTTTAAAACATTTTTGCAACGTAAAAGTTAATAACGATCACAAACACCGTCTCAACGAGTCACCAACAAGTCACCAACAAGTCACCTCATCCAAACATAAATCTTTGAGAATCAATCATTGTTGTTGTATTTAGTTTTAGAACACCATTTTTTGTGAGCACCTAGATACAGTACATCTTTGCATGCTCCTAAACTTTCAAACGCTAATCATGGTTTTTAAATTTATGAGAAAGCTTGCAATGAATGACTTATTGGTTTTGTTCGAATTTTTTATAAATCAACTTATGATCAAACCTTATAATCATATAATATATACAGTAGATTTTTCTAAAAATTGATGTACAATCTTATGACTAAGTCCTCTTTGAGTTTCAATGGTGAAGTTTTCTACATGAATACCAATTAAGAGATACAATTGCTTTTTTGAAAGCATCACAAGAAAGTGATAAAATTTTAGGAATGAGCATGGTCCTTTAGGGGTTAATAGGGGGAGGTGATGGTTTTAGGACATCTTACCTTACATCTACATGCAAATGCCACAAACAAGGAAAATCAATTTTACTTCTAACTTTATATTCACTTGGAATTTGACTTTTGGGTTTTCATATTAATTACTAGGGCTATGTGATGCTACGCACAACCGTCGACAAAATGAAGTTATAATTTATTAGGCTTTTTGGAACAAACTTCATATTTTAATAACTAGGGTTTTGCTGCTCTCCGCACTACCAGTGACGAATGAAAATTCATAACGTATTCTTTATAAATAAAAATAATAAAAATAAATCTTTACTATATTTATATCATAACAAATGATTTTTCACTATAATATTCCCTTCTATTAAAGCATTATATTTTGTTTTGGAAATGAAATCATTTTGGAGGAGGAGATGCAATCTGTAAAATAAGGTCTTGTATTTGAAATATTATATGTTATAGACGTGTGATACAATCAATACAAGTGAAATAAAATTTATGTGAATTTCACTCAAGTGGCTATAAAAAGAAACTTATGCTAATTTTTACTCATATTTGAGGGAATTTGCCACTACTTTTTAGCCAAATGGCTTCTCTCCATATGGTGAAATCAACCAATTTTATAGTATATAGAGTAATTTGCTACAAATGCATTAAAGAATCTAGAATATTTTACCAAATTGGTTATAAAATCTTCACATCTATGGCAATTTTGATCAATACCATACGAGAGGAATGGTTCATGGTAGGAGAGAATCTGAAGATACCTTAAGAAGTGTCTTACGAGAGGAATCATTCATGGTTAAAAATAATTTGTAGGTACATTTCCAGAACTGTCTAAAGTAGACCATTCCTACACAAAGTTTATATTCCCACACGCATGACTCACACATTCCTTTTCTTAGAACAATAATACCACATCAACACATCCAAAATAATGATAAACTTATACCTTGACTTATACCATGAAGTTTTATTATCACGGTACATCAATCTACAAAAATACAGATCTGGTTAAACTTTTTAGCCACTACCAAGGGCTATACACTAAATCTACATCTTTTGTTTCAAAACAAAGCAACAACATTTCTCTCTTTAACTTGCAAAAGAGCCAATTTACAACTACAAGTTCTATCCTTGCTGCAAAATTCTACAAATTTGTCCCAGAAAGAAAATAGCTATACAATACAAGCTTGAAAGGCTTTTGACTTAAGCTCCTGTAGTGTATGGGTCTTTTTGACTTTTTCTTCATGCCCAACATTTCTTCCACCTTTTGAGCCAGAGTCGGGTCACATTTTCTCAACACTCCCAACTGACGCTCAATGATGAAATCCTAGGCATCTTGAATGTGACCAACGATGTTTTTGGCTGTTCAGTGGTCTTGATGTTCCTCCAACACAGTGCCCTTGGTTGCTCATAATCAACTTGCTCGGACCATTTACAAGGCGGAGCTCTCGAGACTATCCCTCCGTCAAGTCTGAACAAAATCAGTGCAATTTAAAGTGTTTAAAAACAAAGCTGGGAAAAAAATCACTAGAAAGTCATTTCGTTCGATAAACAAGTTCATGGCCAGATATTGGAACACTACCTAACATTAACATATGTAGCTTGGGTACAATAGAAGCTAAAGCCATATGTGAAGTTGCTCATGAATAGCTCAAAATGCATACTTTACAATTGAGATTAAGTTTCCAAAGCACAACAGACTGAGAGCAAGAAAGCCATCGACTCGACACAACAAAAGAAGACATAGTTGACCTCGAAATATGCAAAAATATGTTGAACTTACAGGTTGATCATGAGAAATTGCTGCTTTGGGAACGTTGTTGTCATTAGACTTAATCTCCCAGCACCTCACCTATTACAAGTGTTCAAAATCATGACAAAACAATCAACTCATCATAATAAGTGTTATGATATATGTTAAATTTCATGACTAGTACTCCCTCCATCCCAAAGTTATTGTCATGTTTGAAAGTCATGTTTTAAAATGCTTTTTTAAGTAGATAAAAAAAATACTTCCTTGTGGCTAATTTGATTTAGGTTGCAATGAACACATGCAATGTTCTTCAATCATTCTAGTGACATAATTTGGAACTTTTTTTAAAGTCCTTTCTTTCGATTGTTAAGTACTCCCTCCGTCCCAAAGTTATTGTCCAACTTGTTTGCTTGGTATTTCTTTGAGCCAATTTCATTGATCATATTTTAAGAAACATGGTTAAAAAAGGTTCCAAATTACGTCACTAGAATGATTGAAGAACATTGCATGTGTTCATTGCAACCTAAATAAAATTAGCCAGAAGGAAGTGTGTTTTGACTAACTTAAAAAAGCACTTTCAAACATGACTTTCAAACATGACAATTACTTTGGGACGGAGGGAGTACATTGTACTGAACTACTGCGTAATTCTAACTCGTTCCACGGTTCATAAATTAAATCAAAATTACTCTCTTCTAAAAAGAAACAAAGAAAATGAAGGAACATTTCTAATGTGTATTCAAATTGCAGGGACTAACCTCATTAGAACTCTCAGGGTTCAAAACGTTTAGGGATCGAACTCGGGGATAGTGATATGTTGGAGTAGCAATATACGTGCGAACAAATGATAGGGTATTTTAAAAACATGGGGACAAAAAATTACAAATGGACTTAGAGGTAATGTAGGGTATCAAAAATGGCACTAGACATCTTTAAAGTACTATAGGATATCGAATAATAGGTAATTTGGAATTATAAGAAATGCAAGCCCCTTTTATATTAACTCAAAGTAGAAAATTACACAATAATAGCATGTGAAAAAAAAACAGAAAAAAAGTAATACCCCCCTATGAAACAGTGGTCGTTCGCACCTATATCCTTAAATTTTTAACACACTGACCCCCGAGGGATCGAAGAAAGAAAAAAAGAAAAAAGAAAAAAGAAATCTTTATGACTACAATGTCATGGGGCAGCAGCAACCCTAACCACTACAAGCCTTCATGTTCGGAAACCAAAAAACAAAAGGAAATGCAAGCCTCTTCAGCCCCCTTCATCTGTCCATCTCTCCCCGCGTCACCCAAATGGCAGTTAAGGTGCCGATCACAGCATGCGTCGTGAGCAATCGCGAATCACTTGAACACAGGGGATTGCTTGAAGATTGATCACGACTCACAATCGAGCGATCACCTGAAGCACAACAATGAGCAACAAGGACCGAGAAGCACGGAAATAGGGGTCGAAGACAACGACGACGCCGACCCTGACGCCTACCGATTCTCTTCATAATTTTCTGAGGTAAAACCCTCTCCGAGTACCTCGTCGACGGAATTAGCAGTTAAGGGGATGACCCATAACTGCATAAGCGTCCATATTTTGGACGATGTACAAATTTCATCCACATTATCTCATCCATCATGCATTCTTTTGAAGTGTGAATCTTTTACTATAAATTTTATGGGAAATTAGCTTCATGAATGTGAGAATTTATTAAAAAAAGGAATAATTTGTGAAATTTTTATTCCTCCTTTCATGTTGTAGTGATTCACCAAAAATTTCTAAGATCTTAGTTTAACTCCTAAGTGTCCGATCGACCATTTTCTGGTTGCAGCTCAAACAACAATGACTGCTCATAGGCAAAAATTGACAATTTTCAAGTTTTGATTTTTTGTTTAAATTGGGGGTCGAGATCATGTTCTAATGCTTTTTGATACATTTCATTTACAACATGGAGGTTCATTAAGGAATTTTTTAGAGACAAAGACCTCAATATTGTCCTAGTGTTATAAAAATTACTATTTTGGGAAACTAATGATGTTCACTCATTTGAAATTTCGTCCTTTTAAAATTTTAGAATAAAATGTCTAGCTATAACCAATCATACCAAATTTCCAATTCTAAAAATAAAATTTGTAATCTTGATGAATTTTAAATGGTAAATGCTCTTAAATTCATTAAGTGAGTACCTAAAACAATTTTTGGAACTTTGACCTTATAGATAGTTATTTAACATTGATCATGCTTCTCATTTTCTCTTTTAAACCAAACTTCATCAAAAGTGCAGTAGTAACATTTTATAACACATTTAGGTTTTGCCCATATCCCCTATGTCATTTAGGAGTTAAAAGTGTTCAAAAGTGCCTCATAAAAAGTGAACTCATAAAATTATGCAATCAAAAAGTCTCCAAAAATTATTACACTTAGAGTTTTACATTCCAACCAATCACAACAAATTGCATCTATAGGTTATCAATTTCTTATTTGAAATTGAACTACAAAAGAATTTTGAATTTTAAGTTTCAAATTTTATAAAAAAATATTGGTGATGACAATCATAGATTCAACCTTATAGATAGAATTTCAAATTCATAATATACAGCTTTTATCCATACATCAAGTTCAAAATATCCCTCTTCATTGCATTTTATTATGCATCTTTGCAACTTTAGTTGCCCAATTTGGAGAGGTTGTAGGCATTTAGGGGTGGAAAAAATGTTAACTACAATACTACAAAATGATGTGTTATTGTTTATCTTTGTAAGTGTTGATAAAATTGCGACTGTCAATTAACCCTTTGAGGTCTAGCTGATGCACCAATTTCAAATATGTGTTGTAGAATGTTCAATAAATAACAAAGTTGGAGTTGATATACAAAGAAAATTTTGTAAATGTCAATACTTACATCACATATGTATCATTGGATTTATCATGTTTTTTATTAATTAAATTCAAACAAAATTTCAAGGTTTTCTTTTGAAATTCAATTAAAACTTTCAAATTTACAGTTTTTAATTAAAGATTCTTGGAATAAATTTGGAGTAACATGTACTATCAAATGGCATAATTTCCAATATTTTGATTCTATTTTTTTTGGATAACAATTTTTTAAATCACTCTTTTTCAACCAAACATGAAACTTGACACAAATCTATATTGTTATTTAAGAAATTAGAATCACAATATCTTATTTTGAAGATTCATATTGTACAAATAGTAGGCAACTAGCACAAAACTTGGTCTCTGAAAAATGCTGATGAATTGAACATCTTGTCACATTGAGCCATGCATCTTATTAACTATATTATCTTGAAGATGATAAACAATTGCACATCATTTGAATTTATTTTTTTTGGTTTAAGAGCCCACCAAAGCAAAGTTATCTGGATTTCTTAGGTCTGAAATTTTAAAATGTCAACTTTATTTGCTAATATTATCATATCTGTAGAATCAAATGTTTTGAAAATTTGAGGGATGGTTTATAAGGCCCAGGAGTACAAGACCCTATAGTTGGAATGTGAAAAAGTTATAAAAAGCATTTAGAAATCATCCACAAAAATGAACAAAACGAGGGAGTTTTGAATAGGGGACCTTCCTCAGGCATTTAGGATTTAATACACAATTCGCTATATAAGCACTTGGCTAAGTGCGCTCATTTTATGAGAAATCTTGGCTTAAAAAATTTAACTAAAAATTTATTTTTATAATCACTTATATTGTAAACAAAAAATTCATTTATTTTATTTTATCCTTATCTTAATCTTTTTTTTTCTCTTATTTTCTTTCTTATTTCTTTGTTGAGTTTCTTCTTTTCTTTTCTTTTTCTTCCAGTTTTTCTTCATTCTTTTTTTTGAATTATTTTTCTTCTTGTACAACTGTAGATTCAACATTTGCACCTAGGTTTTTTCTTTCTCGGCCGTTCGGTCTGTAGTTGCACATCCTATTCTTCCCCTCTCTTTGTATAAAAGAAAAGAAACAAAAGAAGACAAAAAATAAAAAAGAAAGAAAATAAAATAAAATTTAAGATAGTTAAATCCGCCAATTGTACCCTAAACAATGGCAGAAAATGAAAAAATAAAATGAAAAATGAAAGTCTAGTCTCGACTGTTGGGTGCGCGACCGCGCATCATATCCCTTCCATCTTTCTCCCCTCTCCCTTCCCTCTCATCATATGAAATAGAAGAAACAAACCAAGAAGAACAAACAAAAAAGAAGAAAAAAAATCATCGAGGGTGGATACAACCACCAGCTAAACTCTAAACAACGTCGGAAAAATAAAATAAAAATGCTACCTTTCCCACTCCTTCTCCTTCGTCTCTCCTCATATATATAAAAGAGAGGGCAGGAAGAGGGGGGGTAGAGAGTCTCTTCCCTTACATATGGGAGAAGGAAAGAAGAAGGAAAAGAGAGAAAAAGGAGAGGGGAGGGAGAGCGAAGTGAGAGGCTGTGTAACTGTGCATCCATTTTTGATTTTTTTTTAAATTTAAATTTTTTCTTCATTGCCGTTTAGATTTCAGCCAATGGTTGTACCACCCTCATTTTTCAGTTTTTTTTCCTTAGTAGGGTTTAGTGGCACAAATGGAAAATTAAACCCTAACAAAGGATAAATAAAAAACAAAATACAAAAAAAAACCTTGGTGCAAGTGTGAGATGTGTGGCTGCCCAAGAAGAGCCAAAAATGAAAAGAAAAGAATGAAGAAAAAACATAAGAACAAAAAGAGAAAAAAAAAAGACAAGAAGAAAGTGAAGAAGGAAGACAAGAAAGAAAACAAGATAAAAGAAAAGATAACATAAGGATAAAACTAAAATGAATTGTTTGTTTACAATGTAAGGGATTGAAGAAAGAAAAAATCCTTGTTTTTTGGAGAACTTTTTGGACAAAATTATAATGCACCTGGAGGCCAAGTGCATGGCAAGTGCGTAAATAGCAAAGTGCATGTTTTTTGTTATTGAAATGTAGAATACTAGTAGGACAAAATGAGTTACATTTGAAATAGATTTAATTGTGAAGCCTGTAAATCTCTCCTAGTGTCACTCTCTTTAGACTGTGGACAAGATTTTTTAATAAATACAAGCTCTAATTCTTTTGTATATACCCTTCGTAGGAATCTGGTATTTGTTGTAGATTCACACATACAATAGTTGCATCTTCTTTTGCATCAATGTATAGTATAAAATAACCAAAATTTGTAATCTTTAGTCACATTAATATTGTATTTAATAGTTAATTTCCAAAATTTATGAAAAAGGTGTTATGAACGTGGCTAAAAATACAATTGTATGCAATTACCACCAAAAAAATAGAGTGAATTTCAAAACAAGGTTGTAAATAATAATATTAATAAGCTCATTGTATTCGTGGATTTCAAATAAAAAATTATATATTTATACAAATATTCGATTTGAAGAATCCCGAATAAAAATACAATAGAAAAGTTTAAAGTTTGATTTTCTTATGACATGTTCAAATCTTGATATACAAATATTATTTTGGACCAAGGATACTAAAGTAATGGTAAAATATTCTTTTGGGTTAAGGAACTCTGTAAATATGAAGATGTGAATTGCATCCTTGTGGTTGACTTATGAGAAATCCTTGTAATATTACACAACTTCTTGAATAATTAGGAAGCATTTAACTTTTTCAAATTTATACTAAATACATAATAAAGAAATATTTGTTTAAATTTGAGGTTGATTGGTTCAAATTATGTGATTCATAACATACTCAAAGATAGAACACATCTCTCATTTGGAGAGTAATCAAACTCTCAAATTTTAATCTTAATCATAGAAATTGAACATTTTAAAATAAAATCATATGTTCAATGAAAGTATTTTAGGCCTTCGGTTCATCTTTGCTCATATCTAATTATTAAAAATGCATTTTCTACAAGTGACAAACTCGATGTAAAAGTAAACTTTAACATTTGCACAATGTCACAATGACACAAAAAAATTGATCAATTCTAATTTATTATCACTCATAAAATCACTTCAAAACATTTACATTTATTAGAAATCAACCCAATTTGGTTTTAGTTGGTTTGTTTGTTTAACCTCTAAAAGTCATACCGTGCAAATAAATGCACGATTCGAGAAACGAACGTTGATTTCTCATCCATCATGCACTTTTTGCAATGTGGATATTTTACTATGGATTTTATGGGAAGTAAGCTTCATGCATGTGCCAACTAATAGGAAAGGAGATGATTTGTGAAAATTGTATGGGTCCTTTCATGTTGCAGCGATTCATCAAAAAATTCTAAGATTGAAGTGTAAAAGTGCTGTTGAAAAAATCAACTGATAAAATTAAGCAACCCAAAAATCTCTACAAATTGCTACATTTAAAGTATTACATTTCAACCTATCTCAATAAATTTAATTCATATATTGTCAATATGTTATTTGTAATCAAACTAGGGCTACGCGATGCTTCGCACAACCATCGACGAAGTGTAAGTCATAATTCATCATGCCCTATACTTGGTAGGCATGTCAATCGTGCTTAACTGCTAGACTACTTGGAGAACACATTTGATATGAACATATTTATTTATTTTTTCGGCATTCTTTTTAGAGAATTATTTTCTGCCAACCTTGCCTTCCACGTACAGTACACTTAAATGTACAAGCCTTGTCTGCTTGCACGACAATGTGTTGAGAGCACTATTAGCATATGCCTGCAAAAGCCAAAAACCAGTAAGCTTAACAAAGATGAGAAACAAATTTCAACTCACCACACATTTGGAAAATCTTGCACCAAAGATGTCACCATGACAGTTTAAACGTCTTCGCGATGAGAGATCTAAGATCTTCAACAAAGAGACTTCAAATAAAAAGACTTGGAGAACCAACTCACAAAACCATCACACCCAAGTCTTTTGCTTGTAATTGCTTGCAGGCAGAAATTAAGTATTAGTCAACTCGATATTTTACATACGCTGAACCCTAAAATAAACACTTCCAAATTTACGGAGAACATGCATCCATGCATTAAACCCTAAAGGAGCAAGGACTCATGTCTTGAACCTCGATTGATCATGAGGAATGGACGCTAAAAGAGAATCAACATGAAGCCAATCACAACATTCACCAATAGAGGAACTCCATGAACCTCTAGATTTTTCATACCGCTCCCAGATTGTCAGTTCAAGTTCTCAACCAACTGAAACTCTAAAACAGAAAATTCGAGAATATGCATTCATGTATTAAACCCCAAAGGACCAAGGGATTCATGGATTGAAACCCGACTGGAAAAATTGTAAATTCGATGATGCGAAATTTTATATCACCAAAATCAGAGGACAACATTGGAATGGACGCTGAAAGAGCATCAACATCAAGCCAATCACAACAGAGAAACCTTATAAACCTCAAGCGATGATTATCATGATATAAGATGACTGGCTAATTCTCTCACTCAAGCTACAATCGGTTCAATATGGTGGCGGCCCAAACCTTGTACCTTATTTCACAAAGCTGAAACTCACTCACAGGGAGATAAATACAAGATTCCCACATGGGTAATGCGCGAACAAATTTTCCACAATTGTAACTTTCCTAGATCAAAAATACACTACAATCATCGCAAGAGAATTGCAATTGTGGGAATTTTGTCCCACTTCCCATATGAAATCCTATGTGAGTATTGCATGTGTTGATAAAAAAAATGAATAAATTCATACTCAGAAAAAATTGCAACTCAAAACTCCTAAACAGAAACATAAGCTCTTGGCCATTTAGGGATTATGAAGTGATAATGGAGCTTAAAAAACCCTAAACTCGAGAACTCATCAGACAATGAATGGCTTTCAATCTATTTCTTGTACACAGCTCAAAATACTTTGGCACAGTACCGGAGCACTAATTTTCATGCAATTGAAAGGCATACCGGCTGTTGTCGACCGCCTTGGAGGCGTACTCGACTTGGAATACTTGCTCATCAGGTGACACTTTCTTTTCCCGTTCGCACTTTCAAATACAACAACAATAATACAAAGGCTTTGAGTGGCCTACACCTATTCCAATTCTGGTCATGGCTGATACTTTCCTTGCAACTTAAATTTCACCACGAAAACGGAAGATCTGAAAGCCAACACACACACAAGTTTTGAACAAATATATTGCGTATTGATCCAAGGCAATAGGAACTGAATTTCACAGCAACGAAGTTTGGATCGAAAGCACGAAAGACAGGATCGAATGACGGAGATGGGGG
Source organism: Pohlia nutans (assembly GCA_022496805.1). NCBI lineage: Eukaryota > Viridiplantae > Streptophyta > Bryopsida > Bryales > Mniaceae > Pohlia > Pohlia nutans. The sequence continues at coordinate 17,808,685 of CM040094.1, forward strand.
GCGGAAGACAACGACAACCACCACCACCACAACCACGCCGGCGCCTAAAAAATCTTTTGTAATTTTCTTGGGTTAAAACCTTCTCCGAGTACCTCGTCGACGGAATTACAAAAGAATTTTGAATTTCAAGTTTTAAATTATTATATAAAAATATTGGTGACAACAATCATATAGATTTGCCCGTATGAATAGAATTTAAAATTCCTAATCTACAACTTTTATTCATACTTTAAGTTCAAAACATCCCTCTTACTTGCAATTCATAAGACATCTCGGAAATTATCCAAATACAGAGAGGAATGAAGAGGTTCAGGAGTTCAAAGGAAATCAACACAACATAAAACACGACTTGAACTATGCAAACACAATCTACAAATCATAAATTTTAGAAGGAAACAAAGTGTTATATTTCACTCGGAAAGTTTATTGTGTTTAAAATTTAACCTTGAATACAACTTCAAAAGTAGAGCTTGACATTTTGAAAACCATCACATACAACTAGTACATAAACAGTTTCTAAAACTGTTATCACGAATGTTCAATCACTTAAAAATTCACCAATGAGTAGGAAAATGTGAAACTCTGCTATCCAATACCTAGCATTGATCTGTATAGAAATTCTTCCGTTATATACAATACAAGAATTCTAAAACAAAAGAAACCTCCAACCAAAAAGAACTTTGCAAGAAATCCATATTTGTCCAAAAGAGAGCATCCCTTAATCACTGAGCATCCATTTTTTGGACGATGTATAGATTTCATTCATGTTTCACATCTATCATGCACTTTCTGCAGTGTGGATTTTTTACTTTAGATTTCATGGAAAGTTCGCTTCATGAATGTGTGATCTGATTAGAAAGGGGATGATTTGTGAAAATTTTATGCCTCATTTCATGTTGTAGCGATTCACCCAAAATTTCAAAGATTTTAGTGTGAAAATGCTTTTGAAAAAGTCAACTCATAAAATTAAGCAACCAAAAAATCTCCACAAATTCATAATGTACAACTTTTATTCATACATTAAGTTCAAAATATCCCTTTTAATTGCAATTTATAATGCATCTTTACAAAACTGCTGAATTTGGAGAAGGCTCTAGGCATTTAGGGATTAAACCTATAACCATTTCTCACATAACACAACAAAATTTATGATGTTTTGTATTTGTGCTACCTTGTTTTGAGATTGAACAAATGTAGTGTTGTCTTGCAGACATGAAGCCCACCCAAGTATTTGTGACATAGACTATTGAAAACAACTTAAGTCAAACACATTTAAAAAAACCAAATAATAACATAATACAACCTAGTTTGGGGCATTTAAGAAAATTAAGCAAAAGTAAAATACATTTATTCAACCTCAACAATACAACCACAAATAAATGGATACGAATCACGGATATGTACATGAGAGATTCTACAAACTTTTTGGGTCAACAATCCGCTCCTAAAATATGGCTAACAATCTAAGTCTTGGAAAAATAAAGGTCACATACTTCGTCATCAGAAATATAAATGTCCTCTAGTTCTTCCTCAGACAAGCCCGGATACAATAAAACCAATTCTTGCCATTTTCGATTAAAGCAATTCTCACAATGATACTTACAATGTGGTTGAAGGCATGAACACTCCTACAATAGAACAAAACATGAGATTAGTTAATGACAACAACACAATAAAATTCATGACACAATCATGAATCCAATAACGAACTAATCACCTACTCAACGAGTCGACATTTGCAACTAATGTTGGCATCACAAAAGCAAATAGACTACAAGAAGCAAGACACAACAATTACTTCAAACTTATACGCTCAAAATTATGCTTCACTTGCACATAATCATTCTAGAACTAAAATACCAGCACTGGAAAAGAAAAATCCTTAACCAAGATCATCCACATCTTCTATTGAATTCACGTTTTATAATGATCATTATCTGTAGTAATCAAAAACTCATAGATGAAGCTTCTTTTTCTCTTGTGAAGAAACAAGTTACAACATATAAATATTAGAGGTTAATCATTCACATATTCTTCAAAAAATTGTAGAAAATAGGAGCACAACTGTAATGGAAACATCAACATAATTACATGAGAAGACCACCAAACTATTAACATTATTCTTATGGCGTTATACTAGATAATTTCATTTTGTATCAACAAATTTATGTATTACCGTGAATACAAAAACATTTAAAAACCAATGTTTAAAGATGTGGGCATTTCACTTGATGAATGCCGCTTTGAACATGTAATTATTCATACCAATACTAATGCCAAATGTTGACTATAACCAACCTTTAATTGCGTTAAATCAAACACACCAATTACACTTACCGATTCTACTCTCAACATGCCCCTTTTTGTTAAGGTTGTACACCATCTATGACCAAAACCAACCTTGAATATTGCATCTTCATATGATAATTGCTTAACATCCCTTGTGTGTATGATAAATATTGTTTTTATCCATCCGTAATGTACACCATCTGTGGGAGGTCATTCAATGTGAATCACATAACTTAAAGTGATTTTGCAATGCCCTAATTAATTTATAATTGAAATCTGATTTAGTTTTAAGCATTTGAATGTTATCTAATGATCATGCAGTATTTGCTTTTGAACAAAATCTCTTGATTCAATTAAATTCAACACCACCTTAAAAAACCCAATTAAAGATTGAACTAAACCAATTGTATTTTCACTTCAAACATTTATCAAGAATGCATTTGAATGATTATATCATCTTACTTTGGTGTACATAATTATAAAACATTACCTTCATTTATTGGCATTATAAAATTATATTTGAATTTTCTTTTCACAATTAAATGTACGGGTTCATAAAGCACGTATAAATGTACAATGTTTTTAATATCTTCATAAATTTGTGAGTAACTATTTAAAATAAAGGAAATTCACAAGAATTCACAACATAAACTTTCAACATAAAGAAAACATTCTATAAGTTTTACAAGTTAATTGATTGATTTTTTTTAAATGTAAAATAGGGCGTCAAAGCTTGTAACGCAAGTGCTTCACATTGAATACATTAAGTGACCTCCCAAAAACACCATTACATACATAACTTCTATACATTCAAACACAAACAACTTCTCCAGATTTTTATTCATACGTATGTTTTATTTTGCAAACTTAAAGTACTACCTTGTATCCATGTATACAAAATAGTAGAGGCTACCTTTAGTTGTATTCAAATTAACTTAATTTCCATCTCCAAATTCACATAAATCATTCACAATTTTTTTGAAAACTTTATGGAAAGACACCATCTTTGTAGAATGTTTCATTAAGCCTCAAATGATTTTCAACAGTATAATCACTTGATGAATGTTCTAACCTCCAAAAATGCCATCTAATGACATGAATCTCTCCTCAAGCAAAGGATGCACATAACAATCCCAAAAGTGGGCACCAATCATGTTCAATCAAAATGTTTTTAAGCATCTCTCTCCAAATCCAATAGCAATAACATCACATAATCCAAATTCGATTCACAAGATCTTCCAATAAACATTGCACAAACTTACCTTATCCCAAGGATGAATTGCTTGGAGTTCGCGTTCAAAGCAAGGAGAATACTCAAGCATACAACACTGATCCAAACATATCCACTTCAATTTAGACAACTTCTCCAAGTCTGGTAGCCGCCGAAGACCAAAGCTCGTTTTCAGTTGGAGGGTTGTAAGCTCGGAAAACAAATGCAATCCTCTTATCTCCTCGATTTGCCTCGAAAGAACTAGCGACAACACAGACAATCTAGGTGATAGTTGATCCACTTGATTTAGATCGATTGTATAACCACCATCATCCCATGATTCCTCAAAAGTATCAAGTTCCAAAGCAGTCAAGTTCTTCAATTGCAACACACTCACCAACCACCTAATGAACAAATTAATGCTACCATGTCCAAGAAGTGTATGACCACTAAATATTCTTAATGTCGACAACGCCTTCAAGTATCTTAGAATTCTAGGCTCCTGACTATTACAATCTACTCCAATTCCAAGACAGGTTTTAAGATCACCACCTATTTTTCTAGCAGAAATATTCAAGGATTGAATATTCCAACAATGCCTTAAAAATGGTAAATCCTCTATCTCATTAAACAGGTCCACTGTAACACTCACGAGTTTTGATAAACATCCATCATTTTCATGCCTACATATTCGATCATCCTCACCACTATGGCATCTGCAAACAATTCTCTTCACCCTCTCACAATCCATTACAAACAATACACGAAGATTGTTCAAGCCTCCAACGTCAAGCTCTGGACCAATATCCTTGCAATCATAGATATGCAAGAAAACCAAATTATGGCATAGACGCCATTCAATGAAATTAGTACATTGATGCCCAATCCAAGTACGACCATTCAAAGAAACATGTCTTTGCAAATCCGCCACGTTCACATGACTCATCCACCACTTCCACTCTTTACTCTTCTCAGTCTTCACCAAAACACTTGCAAATTCTTTGTAGAGGTCATGTATTAAAACTTCTTCACTTGAATCCTCCAACAATGATTGCCTTTGCAACAGCTTTATCTATACCCAACCCGTAATGTGGCATTAGTCTAGATTCTTTAAAGCAAACACATACAAAATCAAACAAACAAACTTTCATTGGGTTCATTTCTTTTATTTGTCATCAATTTAGTTAAATTAGTCATTCATCGCTTAATCCATACACAATCACGTACCATTATTCTTGCTTCTGATAGAGATACTCCATGCACTTGCGAGATCCATTGGACCCATAACTCAAAATCATTGATGTCCCATCCAAACCACCAATAAGAGCGCACCCACTGTAGACAATGAATATCATAGAGAACCAAATCTAGAAAGATCAATTTGACTTCATCACGCAATGAATGATAGTTTAGTCCAAGTATCTCATTCACTTTTTTCCCCTCTCTACATCGTTGCAACTTGTTCTTGTCTTCCAACGATTCTTCCCATTTCTTCACATCCATTCCACTATCCACATCATGAAAGTATGTTCCCAATGCCCTCAATACCAAAGGATGATATTGTTTTGATGGATACCCATTGTCAGCAAATTGACATTCGTTCAAGCACCTGTCCAATATATTTGTTTCTTCCACATTTAGGTAAGACAACAACTGTTTATTTGAATCAACTGCCTTGGAGAGAAATAACATAGCAGCTTCTTCCCGTTCCAACCTTGGCATGGGCTTGCAATACTCTGCATGGGATAACACAATTTTTACAATTTCTCGACTCCTTGCTGTTACAATGACCTTGCTATCAGAGGGAAGTATTTTCAAGTAATTTTGTGCTTCTTCTCGAGAATCTTCAGAATCTCCAACATTGTCAATTGCTAGAAATACAGGACGTTGGTCCCTAAGTCCATCCTCCAAACACTTCCATCCCTACAAACATGCCCAACTCAAATCAACATGTATCATATATTATAACATGCGAGCATAATTTGATAATTTCACACCAAGAGGCATTGTACAACTGACCATGTTCACTTTGGAGGTTGGAACACAATCACAAAATACTTCAAATACGCATATACTAAGCACAATTGTCTTATAACAGATATTTTCGAAATTGTCATCCTCAAAACACAAAGAAGTTCATAAACACGTCTTCATGTGATAATTCAATCTAAATTCACATTGTATGCTCAACCAAACTTAAGAGATGTAAACCAAGAACTCTCACAACAAGATCAAGTATGAATTTGGGAGTCCAATACCTGTTCCTCAGTATCAATAGACCATTTTAAGCTTGTCAATTGATGACATACAGCTTTTAACCTCTCAAGGCGCTCATTAGCTTGGTCACCTTTCAACTCCACATGACATACTTTGTCACGAAATTCGGCTTGCATGAAGCTACACATCGCCTTACACAAAGTGGTTTTGCCCACACCACCCATGCCATAGAGTCCAAGACAGTTGTGAACTGTATTGTCCTGGGAAACAACTCCCTCACTGAACATTGATGACGTCACCTTAACACCAACACCAATACCATTGATTACAACACATCAATTTATCTATATGTGCGGCATCTAAACTACCCATACAAACCAGCCCAAAATTACAATCTAGCAAAGTGCCCACATTAATCTATCACATTGAGGCATGAAGATCACAATGAATACAAGATCTGCAATTCACCTTACACAAACGTCCATAACCTTGAATGTGACCAAGGCTCCACTCTATTACCGAAGGCAATAGTTTGTAAATCTCTTCCACCACAGCATGTCTATATTTGTATTCTGAATTCGCAAACTTTGCAAACTCTAATCCATTGTTTGCCCGCAATTCCTTCACAGCCTGGCACCATAACTCCGTTGATTCTTCTTTCACCTCACCCCTCTCCACCAATTGCCTCCATTGTGGCTTCCATTTCCTCTCCACTTCACTTTCTTTCAAGTCACTCGGTGATAACTTATAAAACAAGGGAAACAATTTTAGGTCCGGATTGACACTCTTCTTAGCCTCCACAAACTTATTCAACTCTAGCATCGGCCACTTGGAAGTCAAATACCCCTCCGACACCACCACCACTGCCAACCGGCATTGCTCTGCGGCTTCCAAAATCTTTGGTGCAAACTTCTCTGCCTTTGGAAGGCTGTCTGAATCTTGGTCGAAAAATGGATGGTAGTTTGCACTTTTCAAGTCATGGTACAACTGCTCCACAAACCCTTTTTCTTGTATGTTGTGACTCAAAAATATCTCATGCTTGGAAATACGTCTGCAATCACTTGACTTGTATCTTAGAACTGCAGTCCTCAAGTATTAACAAAAGTTTCTTAAACGCAATTATTAACAACGGTTTCTTGAAAACTGCAACAAGTTCTAAGGATGATAATCCATTAGAGTTCAAGGTGCACAGATAAACTCTAAAGCTCAAACCTTCATTTTACTGCAGCAACAAGAACAATGTCCAGACTTCAAAACATCTCATTGTTGTCAAGTCAAATGAATTTATGACAAGAACAAGCAGCTCTACAACTATCCTAGGGTCATTGATACACTCCTTGCAGAATATCATACCTCCGTTTCCTTCTTGAAGACTCCATTTCATGCTCCAAACCATAGGATCGTCTGTGCACATCCACGACAACTTACAAAATTCAAATACGCACAATGACCGCGCTACATAGAACATGGCACAATTCAAATATAGAGGCCCTCCACAATTCATATAATGGAGTACCCGTGATGTCAAATTAGTTTAGAGTTTCAAAAGAGCTGTGGTAGATTTTTTTGCAAGTCTGAACTTCAAAGAACCTAAAACTTCCAAAACCTGCACATCTTGTGGTAGTGCGGTGTACACTTTGCCTTAAGGGAGCACCTCATGTAGTTTAGAATTGACATGCAATAAAATGCTGGATATTGAATATTCATTTGAGATGAAATTAGAAAAGATCTAGATAAAATAAAGAGGCCAATTGACGCTTCGACGTGCAAACGTCCATATTCCAAATGCTAGATGATTTATGATGCCTCTCTTGATCACGTACAATGATGTTTTTCATCCATCCAAATTCCTCTTGGTTCTTGTTCTAGTTGACAACCATTTGCACAATATGGATCTTCAAAGTAAGATATTGTGACTTTTGAAAAAATAACAAAAGTAGTTTACGTCATGTTTCGTTTGTAGTTCAGAACGTGAGATCCGAAAACTGATTTTCCAAAATAAATAGGATCAAATATTAAAAATTATACCATATGATAATGCATATTATTCCAAATTCCTTAAAAACTATGTATTTGTGATTTTTAATTGAATTTCAAAAGATTAATAATAAATATTATTAATGATAAATACGATAAATCTTTCAATATTAATTAATAAATATTAATAATAAATATGATCCAACCGTATAGATGTAAGCTACACATTGAAATTTGCGACTTCTCTTTGTATACCAACTCTAATTTTGTGATTGATTAAACATTTTGTAACACATCTTTGAATTAGTGCATCATCTGGACCCCAAAGGGTTAATGTTGAAAGCAACTTATAAAAAATACCATACTATATAATATGTGCTATTTCACTTCAGTTTTGTTAAAAGTAACCCATCCTTAAGAATATCCTAGGTGGTATATTATGAAGGCTTGCAAAAATTGCATTTTACCAATGTTCTACAATTGTGTTTCTTAACATCGTAAATTCCAGGTTGCATTCTACTGGTATTCACCTTAATTACAATATTTTTGGTGTATTTTTGATTGATTGTTCTTTTCTCTTGCCATACCACAATAATGCAATTCCTTTGTCGAAAATGCCAATTCACAATTCACCCCCTTCTAAAATGAAGAAGTGAACAAAAACTGGAAGCTATCCAAGATAATTGTAAGTAATGAAGAAGTGAACAAAAACTGGAAGCTATCCAAGATAATTGTAAGTAAAATAGGGTGTTAAATATTTAATTCAGCCTTAATTTCTAATTAAAAAATCAAGCTCATTAGATTTTTTTCTACTTCAAGGATCTGGAGCCATGTCTTCGACCCCTGGCATGATTCAATGCTTCCTTTCCTAATTCACCCTTCTCCCAAGTCCCAACAACCCATCCACCAACACCTTCATGCATCCAAGAACGGGAATTCAACTACCGGTCATGGCCCTTCAACGAAAACTCCAAGACAGAAACCAATACCGATTACGTGACAAACAGTTTCCTGTAAGGTAACTATATCTAAAAGCAACCATTTCCTTAGCGTCCGGAGGTCAATCTTCCATAATAAGTAGATTATGACACCGTACTGTTGATGAGAATGTGCACAATCTAAACATCTGAGTTTAGGGTCGTTTTAAGGTCAACCTATAGTCGGCATTTTGAAAGTTCATAACTTATTCATAGTGTTCAAATAATGCATGCTAAAGTGCGTTGGAAGCCTCTTGAACTTGCTAATAAGACCTACTGAAAATATTTTCAGTTTTATATTTGTAAATAGGCTCAGTTGGTAAGGTGAACGCTTTAAGGTATAGTTTCCTGTAGAAGTTTCCACACGATCATCCCATCTGAATCTTTGTAATGGCAGTGGAACATCATCCATCATGGCCAAAACAAATTGACCTTTCAGTTACCCTACTGCAGTGTTACGATCATTTCCTCAAGAATGAAACCGATTATGACACAAACAAGAAATTCAAGACTGCCACAAGAATGAAACCGATTATAACACAAACAAGAAATTCAAGACTGCCACAAGGGTTTACATCTCTCCTATGACATCATCTTCACAAGGTCGTCCTCGCTTGGGGGTGCACTGTACTAAACATGTACGAGTATATGTGAGTGCACAAAAGGGCTAATTATTAATTTAAACACATCCGTACAACGTATACATACAATAAACACGTTTAGAATTGAAAATATTCACGTATACTTACACTAAACATATATTTAAAACGGAATACATCTCTATACAAAGGTATTTAGACATATAACCTTGTGTATACAAGGGGGTTTTTAAAACGCACGTGATTCTCAAAAGTAATGTAGAGCGCACCCCCGAGCGTCATCGCTGATGATTCTACACTCTCACTCTGGATCACATTTCTAACCCCCGCACGAACGTGCTGCATCTATAAACATACCGAATCAACAACTACACCGATCCACTAGAATACTTCGCAACAATAACTTCAAACCAAAAATCAGAAAAAAGAACATACCGGTAATTATAAACCCCCGCACTTCATGCACCTGATCACGGATTCCTTTTCCGATCGCTGAATGCGCTCGTAGACTGACTGTCATGAGCTCCCATTCCACACGCCACACCTACCGACCGAGAACACGGATGCCGCTCTTCAGACCTCCAAAGTCCCCATTCAACACTCAAAAACACACGAATTTTTTTCCTGACAAGCTCTGCACAAACCTGACGGAGCTGACGCATTCTGAAACCGTGTTCCACAAACTTGGATCATCAAAAACAACGAGCTATCTTTCTACCAGCAAAACGAAGGAGACGTGGTCAATGGAGGTTTTACATGGCGTGAGGCGTACGCGGAACCCTGATTCCGGAAATAATACCCAAAAAGCTAATGTGTTCACACTACCAGTAGACGGAGCTCGTGTTCACACTGCAGTGAATATGGCTAAGGTTGAGGCACCTAAAACCGATCAGTCAAGACATTCACTATACATGGGATAGATGAATCGATATTTTGAGTATTTTCCTGTTTAGCAATAATTAATTATGAAGTTTTCATATTTTATTTTATTTTTTTGATAATTATTTGAAAAAGTACAAATTTTCAAAGTGAAAGTCATAGGTTTACCTAAAACTGATCAGATGCTCTAATGTACAAATGAGGTACATCTTCTCTTTGAAAATCTAGAAATTAGGGTGATTGGTTTTGGGGCAGTGGTTGGTAATAGGACAACCAACCGTATTTGGTGTGTGTGTCACATACGGACAGGGCTTTTTTTTTCCTGGCTTTTTAGAGCCAGACTCCAATGTCATGGCATAATAGAGTGGTCTAAATCCAGAGGGACCACCTTCCATTGCATCCGTGGAGCAGTGCTACAGTGCAAAAAAAAAGCCCTGCATACGGAGTACTCGGAGTATTAGGCTCACTTTATACTTGGGGCCGGATTGAGGGTCGGTCCGAACTCTTCAAATTTCAATCAATTTCAACCAACAAGATTGCTCGATCTTTTCAAATCCAGCCCAAAGGGCTTTATACTAGGGTCGGGCCGGAAGGAGCAATTTTTCTTACATAGTGTCCTATGTGGCATGATTTTGGCTCCAAATCTTTAGGCCGGTTTGATGAAATCGGGACAAGGTTTGACATGGCAAGAACCCCAAACTTGGGCCAGATTGAATCAGGCCGGCCTTCCATTCAATCGCAGCCTGTGTATAAAATGGACCTTAGTCTGTAACACTATTTAAATCACTTAACTTGATCTAATTATTTGTTTTTATAGTTTAAAAATGGTGTCTTAGAGATGAATTATAAATTTACCATTTAAAAAAAATTGCAGGATTTTTAGAAGAATTCTCACAATACATGTTTGTATACAAATTGTAGATTTCATATTTTGTGGTGAGAATTGACTTGGATGGAATCTTTCTTTTATGTATGATTTCACATATAAAAACCAATGTCTTTGAATGAAATTATTTGAAATTCTTCCATTTTCATTTTATCAAGCGGCTAGTTATACCTTCGTATTTACCTTAAATTTACTTTTACACCTTGTTTCTAGTGTTCAAATATGTAACTCCCTACAATCGAAGCGTTTCAGTAGTCTCTCTCCTAGTGGGGCAGAGACAACAAATGCACACTAATTTTTATACAAAGGGTTAAAGGCATGTTTTAATGATAATTAGCGCCACATAGTACAAACTCCACTCACGATTAATTGTCTATTCGTTTTATTGTCTTCATAATTCTTGGTTATTTATATTTTCTTTTTTGAGTTATTTTTGGCAACCCTACTATGCCACTAGTACTACAATACACAAAATTCTTTATTTAACTCCTAAACACCCAATTTACAAAATGTGGGCAATTTCGTACAAACCCATCATTGAAATTGTAACACATCCTAATTTCATTCTATTCCATGCATACTAATATTGTTGTACTCTCTACAACCTTCTCAAGCACGTGATTCATGTAAACATGAGAGAAAGATATAAACCGCTTATAGCGTTCAAAAACTAAATTACATCATAGTTTTTTGAGAGTTATTATTATTATTATAGACAATTAAAAAATGACTACACAATGCAAGCCACAAACCAAGCACATATTCATCATTCAAACAATGATGTTTATTTACAAGTCTCAAATTTGAATACTACAAATAAAACGGTGTGTAGTTTTACAAGTGGTGATGTACACACTAATTGGCATGACAAGTTAATAATATCATATGTCACAATATGTTACTTTAATGCAATACAAAAAATATTACGATAATAAAATATTCATTCATAATATAACAATAGTATTCTAAGGTGTACGCACTACACTATTTTTTCATTACAAGTACCTTATACCATAACTTGGTAGCAAATATAACACTCATTCATTGAGTTAATTACTTTTTACAAAAATTGCAGTTAGACAAATGTCAATTTCAAGAATACTCATTTTTCTTCCATGCGAAAATATTTGATTCTAAAGAAATAATAATCTGAGAAACTCAGTATTCATAAATTCTAGATTTTCTAATCAGCTATCTGTATTGTTCTAGGTCATATTGCACTAATTCTCAAGCTATTCTATTTTCTCATACTACACTATTTGGTGTACACTGTTCCTCTAAGACTTCAAGCTAAGGCCAGTGACAAGTCATGGAACAAGTCAAAGAATATGGACAATGCTTCATGGTTGCTTGACCCATTTCGGTTCAATCATAGACTTTGAACCTTGGCATGGTCAAAAATAAGACCTAAAGCTCAAAAGTTTTTAAGTTTTACATCTACATGCAAATGCCACAAGCAAGGAAAGTCAATTTCACTTCTGACTTTATATACCGTACCAGGAAGGCAGGGTCGGCAGAAAATAATTCCCCAAAAAAATGTCGAATAAATAAATAAATTTATCAAGTATTTTGTCGAAATCAACAAAAATGAAGTCAACAAAAATCGTAGACAAAAAACAAAACAAAATGTTTAGCCGCTAGTAAAATTCAATGTTAGTTATTAATAGTCGAATTTTTAATAATTATTTTTGAAAGTGCCGACCTCCACTTTTGAAACTTTTATTAATTATTCGACACAAAAGTGCCGACCTTGCCTTCCTAGTACGGTACACTTGGAATTTGACTTTTAACTTTCCATAACAATTATTAGCAGTTGGGGGTTAGTCCATAATTCCCTAAGCGTCCATATTTTTGGACGATGTACAGGTTTCATCCACATCATCTCATCCATCATGCATTTTTTGCAGTGTGAATTTTAAATTATAAATTTTATAGGAAGATAGTTTTATACATGTGAGAACTGATTTAAAAAGGGATAATGTGTTAAAATTGTATGAGTTATTTCATGTTGAAGTGAGTCACCAAAAATTTCTAAGATCTTAGTTCTAAAGTGTTCAAAACTGCTCTTGAAAAAGTGAACTCATAACATAAAGCAACCAAATAATCTCCAAAAGTTACTACACTTAGACTAATACATTTCAACCAATCACAACAAATTTCATACATAGGTTGTCAATATCTTATTTGAAATTGAATTACAAAAGAATTTTGAATTTTAAGTTTCAAATTTTATACAAAAATATTGGTGATTACAGTCATAAATTGAATTGCATAGATAGAATTTTAAATTCATTATATACAACTCTTATTCATACATCAAGTTCAAAATATCCCTCTCAATTGCATTTTATTATGCATCTTTGCAAAATTTCCTAATTTGAAGAAGGTTGTAGTCATTTAGGGGTGAAAAGAATGTTATGTACAGTACTATAATGTTATGTTTCTCTTTATCTGTGTTGATTAACCCTTTGGGATCTAGTTAATGAACCGATTTCAAATATGTGTTATGAAATGTTTGATAAATAACAAAAATGGAGTTGATGTAGAAAAAAAAAGTTGTCAATGTGTACATCACATTTGTATGGTTGGATTTATCATATTTTTTATTAATTAAATTTATTTAAATTTTCAATACTTTCTTTTGAAATTCAATTAAAAATCCCAAATCAAAAAATTTTAATGATAAATTTTTTTTGTAATGAATTTGGAATAATATGCACTATCAAGTGATATAATTCCCATTATTTGATGCTACTTATTCTAGAAAACCATTTTTAAGATTGCTCTTTTTGAACTAAAAATGAAATTTGTCATAATCCAATTTTTTACTTAAAGAATTAAAATCACAATATCTTCTTTTAAAGATCCAAACTATACAAATGGGAGTCAACAAACGCAAGAACCAACAAAATTTTGGATGGATGAAAATGTCACTATTTATAGTGAAAAGACGACTCAAAAATCATTTAGCATCCAAAAAATGGATGTTGGCACATTAAAGGGTTAAAATCTTGTTCATTGTTCACATTTATGATGCCTATTTTCATTCATTATTTCATTTCTAATGTTCAAGTTCCATTCTATATTAGATTCGATATTAGACAATCTTTCGATTTCTAGTGTTGATCGTGCTGCCAAAGTCTACTGTATCCAAGCACTCTCAGCACCATACTCTCAAATGATTATTTAAAGTTCAAAAATAAGGTTAAGAATCTAAAAATACAATATTATGAATTTTGATATATTTTCCTTTACATTTTTTTAATACGGCTTCTTCTCACATCGAACTCTATTTTCTTGGTTGACAAGAAAGTTGTGAGTTGAGAGTGTCAAATGCTTGGTACTTTTTACAAGTAGAGTGGAGTTGTATCAACAATGTATGTGAGATATGTAAACTTTGAGGTGCAACACCTAATTACTCTTCATTTTTATATCAAGCATATTTTGTATAAAGTCTTCAAATGACATGAAAAAAATTTGGAGGTGACATATTACTTGATTTCAAACTTTTCTTAGCCAAAAAAAATTCCAAAAAGGTTGATCTTCTATGCACAAATGAGCTCCGAAAATTTGTTAGGAATTCATTTTGATTTTTTGACCTTTACATAGCTTTGCTGATTTTTCTATATCGTTTGCATAAAGAATTATTTTGATACAAAACTTGTTGGAGGTGGAAGAATGCTTGATTTCTCAACTTTTGTTAGTTGATTTTAATTCTAAAAAGCTTCACATTCTATGTTCAACTGGATTTTGACACTTTATATAATATAATTCTAAAAGCCTCACCTACTAATAATTGAATTATTCGTAAAGTCTTGTGAAAAGAGGGTTTAGGGCCTAGATTTGATTAACCCTTAAACGTCCCATGGGGATAGTATATATGTTGTCGTATAATTGAGATTTTCTACCAACAAGAAACTCTAGATTGGGATCTTAATAGCTCACTACAACCGCATTGATATAAATCTCAACTTCTTTTCTAAACTCAAACCCATTAAAGTTGTGGATCCATTCCAAATACAACCAAATACACCGTATTCTTTCGGTTGCCAAGGCACGTTAAGACGTTTAGGGGTTAAAGAGAGGATCAGCCCCTAAAAGTGAGAGAGGTGTCAAAACCTATAAAAAAAACCCAGGCATGAAAGTTTTGAACCATCGAAAATGGTCATAAATTTTTTTTGGGCTGGTGTTCTAAACGCGCCCCGGGATCACCCCTGACGTGCCCGACGCAAAATAGGGTCTGAAGAATCACTGGCAGAATCAACCACTAGCCTTAAATGGATGGAGAATTAACCACTGGCGAATCAACCATTGGCAGCGAAGGAATATCCCAAAATACAATTATTTCTCATCCCAAATACACAGCTGACGCGGCCACGACCCGAGGATACTTTATTCCACAAACCAAATTTGATCAGACCAGCAGGTCAGCGTGGACTTCGCCTTCTGTATTTTGCCTCGGAATTAAAGCGCTGGAGTTTGCGTTTCTATGGATTTTCGAAAACAGTGCACCTATGATTCTCCAAAACACAAGCTTATTTTATGGATAATTCTAGTATTAATAAAATTATTTTTCAATCATAGCCAATACCACTACAATTCTAACCCAAATGTTTTTACATTATTTCGATAATAGATGAATTAGGTATGAATTTTTCTCGGAATTTTCAAAGTAATATGTCATATTTAGTCCATTTGTACCACTAGGTACCTCCCGTAAGCGCCCAAGAAAAGCAAAGGTTCTTAACCCCCTAAGTGATCAAACAACCATTTTATGGTTGTTGCCCTTTCTTACATGCTGCCTAGGATGAAAAATATGCTTTTGTACAAAATAAAAATATTTTCCAATAGAAAATCAAGTGTGCTTTCTAAGCCAATTTGAATCATGTTAATCAAAGTTAAACTCTACCGAGGAGAACTTTTCAAAGACAAAGACCTCAACATTGTCCTTGTGTCATAAATTTACTATCTTGGGAAAGTGATGAAGTTCTCTCCTTTGAAAATTTTACCATTTTAATTTTAGAATAGAATGTCTAGTTTTAACCAATCACACCAAATTTCAAATTTTAAAAATAAATGCTTCTAGATTCATTAAATGAGTGTCTAAAATGTTTTTTTGAAAGCTTGATTGTACTGATAAATAAAACATCTATTATTTAGGTGTCAACCAAATCAAGCGAGGATTGGTGCGTTGGAAAGCTACTGGAAAAATGTTCTAAATTCCAAATTTGCACCTCATTTGGGAGATTGTGGAAACATTGGCAAGCAATCAAAGTTATCTAAATGAACATGAGTTGAGGTTGGGGCAGCCGAGGTCATTTCTTGAAAAGTGCCCCATTGCTACAATTATAGCCAGCAGTGGCCAACAGAGCCGTATTTTCATTTTTTTCGTTTTTTCTCTTCCAAAAATTTAAATGCCTTCTGGGCTGCCCGCCTAGGCCCTCTTGATGTTGAAAGGTTATGGTTGATTGTTCTAAAACCACCAACTTAAGCAATCTGGCCTATTTTCGGCAGTGCTAAATTCAAAAAAAAAATATGACCACATTCGAAATAGGTTTTGATGAGAATTGCAAAAATTTGCAACATCTAGTTCGCAATTTTCAATTTTATACAAAATTCCAAAGTGGAAAGTAACTTATGACCCATACATCACATACCAATTTTCTAAGTTCACACTTTGGTGTTCCTAGATTCCGCTCATGAGCTAACCCAAAACCACCAACTATTTCTTCGCAATACTTGAATAGTGAAATTGGTGGTTTTGAGTCTCAACTTTGATGGCCCCAAGAAAGCTCTACATGTCATAATTGGAGGAGGTGGTGGTTTTAGAGCATGGCCACCCATGGCCTCAGAGGGTCTCTGACCTCAAGAAGTGGATGAAAAGTTTCAAGGGGCCTTTCAAAATGCTTCTTGACTTTGGATTCTAGCGTGTTAGAAATTGGGCCTCGAAATCA
The DNA here is from genome assembly GCA_022496805.1 of Pohlia nutans. Lineage (NCBI taxonomy): Eukaryota > Viridiplantae > Streptophyta > Bryopsida > Bryales > Mniaceae > Pohlia > Pohlia nutans. The sequence goes on from CM040094.1 coordinate 17,825,673, forward strand.
CTATTGAGTTGACTATTCAATGATTATTCCTCTCATTCTACTTGTGATTGGTCCATTGACTATTTAATGCGCACTTTTGATACGTGAAGGGCGTGCAAGGGTGGGGGAGTGTGAGTGCAAGGGCCCTTCACATGTAGATGAATAATTTGAGAGGGTTAGTCCTAGCGTGCATGGGTGAGAATGCTCTTAGGACATCCTACCTTAACCCTTTAGTGCCTAGCAAGCCAGATTATGGTCACTGCAACGTCGGAAATGCAAATAACAGAGAATCCGTGAAGAATTGGAACTTCAGTTCTGAAGTTCAGATTTGCGCACATACATTACGCACCTTCCAGAAAAAGAAATTTTCAATTTGGAATTGTACAACTATCAAAATACCTATCAACAGAACGCAAAAATACTGCAAATACTTGAAAATACAGTAAATACTTACAAATACAACATATGTATTGTGTAGTATTTCTTGTGTTTGGAAGTTTGTTATCTTGTTTTATTTTTTTGGATTGTGTTCTCTTCTTCATCTTCCATTAGTGCATGTAATCCGATCTTGACTAATGTACCCACTCCTGTCAATTTTCAACGTATAAAATTTTGTCCTAAACCGTACATGGACAAGTCACTTTCACTTATAAATCTCACAATAATTATGTGTGAGTCTATTTTTGATATGAAAGATTGCAACGGAGAGGTGTTGACATAGGGCATAGCTGAACGTCTTTGCTTTTATTTTTGAAAATTTACCTCAAATTCTATTTAACTTTGAAGTCACACACCCCCCAAAATCTCGTTTTTGAGCGTGCATTATACAGTTCAAATACATACTATAATCTTCTGATCCCACCATCGGATGATTCTCAAATTTTAATAAAATGTGTGCTCTCAAGTTGAGAATAGAATTGTACGGTTACTTTCTAATTTAACCCATTCTATTTTTGGTAGTCTCAACCACAGTGGAAAAACCCACTGAAATCCAGAGCTGTCTGCTACAGTACCATAGGCACTAAAGGGTTAAAACCCAATTCATCAAGCATACAGGTCACAAAAAATGGTAGATAAAGAACTGAATTTTGCATGCAGAATGCATTAACTTGACACCTAACCCTTCACTTTTTGAGCGAAGAGAAGAGGATGATAAGTGCGAGGGAATACTGCTTAGTTTAGAATTCAGTGGCCACAGAAATCTATTGAGACTACCCCTAACACAAATATGATAAGAGCTTGCAGATGACCACATCTCTGCATACAGCAAGGACAGAATGATCTGGGCAAAGAAATAAATTATAAACAGTTTCAGGGTAAAACTTTCTTTTTAACACTAGCAAAAGCATCTGGAAAGACTGCTATATCAGTCAAAAGCACAACTGCAAAGGATAAGTTAGCGCAAAACTTTAGAAGCTTAGTGGCGCTCCCCAAGCTGATCCAAATACAATGCATTAAATACACAGTAAATGTCCCTCACGAGAGTGTTACACCGTAGTTGAAAGATAGGGTACAGTACACTCTCAAAGCATTCAACTAAACTAAGCAGTAACAGGCCCAACAGGCCTGTTAACAATGCTCCTAACAGGCCTCCCTCAACCTATTGCGGAGGAAGCCAGAAAGTAAATGAGCTACCTACACTCGGAAGGCACGATAATCTACAGAAAGAGAAAGAATGTGCTAACAAATCAGCTCATCTTTAGTCCTCAATACCTATTTTGATTGTGGTAGCTACCACCTCGCCCCCTACCTTGAGGGCCTCTGCTTCTATTATCGAGGGAAGAATAGCTATTAGTCAAAGAGACTGGATTTTGCACACCTCTTTGATAACTTTGTTGTCCAGGAGCTTGACCAGGGACTGGATTTTGCACACCTCTTTGATAACTTTGTTGTCCAGGAGCTTGAGCAGAGACTGGATTTTGCACACCTCTTTGATAACTTTGCTGTCCAGGAGCTTGACCAGGGACTGGATTCTGCACACCTCTTTGATAACTTTGCGGTCCAGGGGCTTGAGCTGAGCCCTGTCCTCTGTGACCCCAACTCTGCACTGCCTCGGGAGTTCCAGGTATCAAAGGAAGTATGGGAGCTGATTGTGGATATCCTCCTTGTTGTACCTGCTGCAACAGTCCAGGACCGCCAATAGGAGGTCCCCCACCAGGAGCAAGAGCTTGATGTGATTGAGCCACATAGAACCCATTGACAGGAGGATATTGTGGTTGAACATACGGAGCACTAGAGGGTGGACCTCTAGAATAGCCTGCCCTATCATTATAATGAGAACTCTCACGAGGTGCATGTCCTCCAGGTTGTTGCCTCGGGCCACCATTATAATGAGTACTTTGATAGCCTTTCTCATATGGCCCTCTACCATGTGATTGTGGAGGACCATTCAAGATTCCTGGTCTGCCTCCACTGGCCAAAACGCCTTGATACTGATTTTGATACTGATCGCTATTACCATTGTACTGGTTACGTTGCGAGTGACTGTAGGGTAAGCTATTAGCAATGAGCCGATTGCCAGCTTCACCAATCTGGGGACCCTGCCTTTGTGACCTGGATAACAAAAGAGAGACTATCAGATATTTGTTATCCTAATCAAAGACTTACAACTGAGTTTCAAGGCACATCTGTGAGAACTCACAAGAGAAAGCCCTCCCCGCTTTGAATCCAATATTGCAGCAACAGTAAACAAATAGAGATAGAGCGGGCCACACACAACAGTAATTCAGACCAGATAGACGTACGGAATCTGACAATGCAAATCACTATCAATCAAGAATATAAATCAAGAATTGGAAAAAGGACATCCGGACCTGTCATATCCTTGTTGTCTGTCTCCGCCGTGATTTCTGTCATATCCTTGTTGTCTGTCTCCACCCTGGTTTCTATCATATCCTTGTTGCCTGTCTCCACCGTGGTTCCTGTGCCCATGTCCGTTGTCTTCATGCCACAAAGGTTGCATCTTCACATCCTGTTCAGATATGGTCTGCATTCCAAGCCACACCAGAACTTAGAAGTGTCCAAGCATTGCCAGCGCCAAGGAGTCAAAGGTGAACTCAATGTAAGTTAGCCGCTCCTTGTCACAGCAATAACAATGACCCTAACGAGGAACAAAAACCTCAGAAACAGAAAAAATAAATTCGACACACTTACCTTCTTTGGCACAGTCACACCACTTAAGGGCTGGCAAATATGCCGATGATATGATGGATTCCTGAAGATTAACGATCTGGAATTTCATACCCAAAAGTCAGAAGAAGCTACAGCAGCACAAACGCTCTATGATTCAGTTTCATAAGATACGAGAGAAATTACAACCATGAAAAGGACACTACAATTCTACGGCAATTAATCCAAATGAAAGGACCTAGGTTTCCATAACCCTAAAAACATTAAACATATGATATTGAATCAGCTTTGAATGGTCGTGAGTGGCTCTGTGCTTACAAAACTTGGTTGCTTGTAATGTTGGGCATGCCATCTACTGGTGATGTGAACATCGATGGACAAGCTTCGCCTTCACATAAATACATACACCCATTCATGCCTCCACTGCACATGGAGAGCCAAAAACACATTGCAATCAATAACGTGCAAGTATAAAGCACACTGAGCAACAAACGAATACAAATCTTTCAACATATGATGCTCACCCAAACATAAGCGTGCATAAACCAGTATTTACAGCAAGAATCTTTACACAAAGAATCTGAATCGTGCGTTCATACCTGGCCTTGGGATCAATATCCTCCTTCACTTCAGAACGCTCTGGTCCAGTCAGATGCTCATACTGGTCATAAAATGAGAAGACAGAGGGTGCTAAAGTGTGGCTGCAAGATATGAATAATAAGTCGGCTAGCACGGAGTTCCGCCGCTTTTCTTCCTCCTATTGATCAATACAGGCCCTAGCGTTAAGATTCTCAGACCACTTAAAAAAAGGTGCCTATTAAATCTACAATGTATTCCAGTTGTTGTAGTATAATCCAAGATGATGTGAATAGGGACAACTTTAAAAACCAATGCTGTGGCGTAGTGCAAAAATCAAATTAAAAAATTACAACATATGATTAAGGATGAACTTCACAAACGTACTGTAAGAGTTCCTTCAACTTTCTTTATCTCTGTCAAAAGGCGATCTTCCTCAATGAATGGCAATTTGGCGACACCCTGTCAAAATGATAAGGAAATGTCAGGAACTGCAACTTTATAAAAAGTTGGAGAAAGCATACAGCACATTGCTTTGCTAATAGAAAAAGATAACTTAAGTAGATTATACCTGCCAAGAGAAACGCTTCCCATTCATATCGACCACAAAATCTGCAGGAAGCAAACATCAACTTAAACTCATGAAAAACAACGTGGAATCAATCAGGGCCTCATAAAAAAGCACGAAAATATCTAATACATCTGGGGGGAAACGAAAAAGTGGCACAACATTCACGTGAAACACCAAATATAAAAGCATGAATACTATGCATACCAACTTTCCTAACTGATTATGACATTTTAAGGCTACTAACTAATTTGATAGTCGACAACCATATAAAATCTTCGACATGAGAAATAAAGAATTAAAACCATGACCAGAAGAGTACCTCCCGGATAGAAGTCAAGAATAGGTGAATCTGGATCAGTCATCAACGCTCTATAATGCTCTGGAAGAGCCTTTGAACTATGCAACACCAAGACAGTGGTAAAGACATGAATTAATCCACACTGAGAGTTTGTGTGACAAATTATGAATATTGATAAAAAATACAACCTGCGTTAGCAAATCCACCTACTGATAATAATCATGACAACCAATTAAATTAAAAAGAACCAAAGTAATACAGTGGATTTCACCAAATAGCTTTAGGGCTTGCATAAACAAAATTTCAAAGTTGCTGAATCACGATTGGATCTCATAGAAACATACACTGCGTACATGCATCGGAAGTTAAATGACCAAGTTAAGACATATTGAACAAACCTAGCAGCTGGTAAAACTCCCATAAGCTGGTCAAAAGGCTTGAATGGTTTTCCAGGGAAAAATGTTATCTCCATCTGATCCAGCTCTGTGAGATCAGAGGCAAATGGAGCATAATGATATGGGTAGTACCTGCAGTATACGCAATGAGAGGGTGTCATATCATCAAACATTTGAGGTTCAAAGCAGGCAACTGTGTATCCTATCTATCACAGGCATTGTCTATACAATATTGAGGAGAAAAAAAAAAAGAAAAAAAAGGGGATACTAACTACCTTGCCACAGCATTGAATGCTAATATTCTTTGACACGGATTACCAGCGGACATGGATTACTTCAAAAACAAATAAACCTCACAGAAATAAAATATGGGATGAAATCTTACCAATTCCACGAGCAGACACCTTGATAATAGTAACGCATGACCCAGCATAAGCCCTCTGCAAATTTCAGTGCCTGCAAGACAGGAAGCCAGAGATCAACAACTGCTGCTTAGTTACCGAGGTTTGAGATCGTTCCTGAATAGCTAGACACCCAACAGAAGTTTAATGGGGATCATCAGACAAAAGCCATCCTTAAATGACAGCAGAAAATTCAATTCAATTCACATAACTTCAACTTTCACTTCCCATGGACATTACTAAAACAATATTGACTAATGTCAGTCTTTCTGCAGGCAAGTTTTAATAGCCAAAAATAAGCATGGTTTACATACCACATCCCTCCGCACAGCATCTATCTCTTCTGGAGTTTTACACTCAAACTTTTCCTGGTAATAACGCTCCTTCCATCCAGGCTCGCCTAATCTCACTGAATCCTCTAGCTCGCCACCACCACTCAGCACATCCGCTTTGTCTCGTAGCACAGTTTTCAGCTTTATCTTTAAATCCTCAGCATTATCGGCCTCATCCTGGGAAAGAGTTTAAAACCAAGCATCAAGACACTATTTCAACATGAATCAAAACGAACTAACCAACCAAATACTATGGTAAAATAAAGGTAAAACATGTATTATTGGCAAAAGTACAGAACCCGTTTCCAACCCATTTAAGACCAAAAATTTACGTATGATCATATGTGCAAGGCACGAAAAATCAAAGCTTCTGAAACAGATCTCGGGATCAAGTGACATTAACGAAAGGCTCACCTCTTCTGAATTTTTCTCAAGGACCGCCGGATCGTCATTGTTTGCAACCACACCAGAGCTAACACTACTGTCAACACCACTCACTCGTGCAAGCTTTGGTTCTGGGCCATCCTCTACAGCATCTGGGTGATCACTTTTCACATTTGCTGGGTTCTTGTATTTCTGAAGGGAAGCGCGCAGCAGCTGAGCAGCCTCGCGATTGTTGGTGCCGATAGCTGGTGGAGCACTAGAGGGCCTTTGTTGAATCTGTGAAGGGGCTTGAGGAGCATTAGCAAGCCGTGCAGAATTGTTGCGCTCCACAGCATATAAAGTATCCGGCATTGTGGTAGGCTGCATATCATCCCCCCTTCCGCGTTGTTGTCTCTGCTTGTTTTGTTGGTCTCTTTTACGCCTATCTGCTTGGCGCTACATGAACCCAATGTAAAATGTTAACATCTATCCATATCAAAAATATGCAGGAGGCAATCTGCAAGCCTCATCATATTACGTAGCAGAGGTGCAGGGTGGCCTCTAGGACACAAACCTAAACTGACCTAAACTTAAACATTAACACATGCACAAAACATGCCCCAAGCATCTAAAAGATCATAAAGGGTGATAGCTACATCAACGCGAGCAACAATGTTCACCTGATGTATGCGAGCTCGTTTCTGGAAAATGGTATCCTCCATAGAACCAATGTAATGAATAAACTTCTCTACCCGTGAAAAATTTACCTGTAAAAAAAACTCAATCGAAATAAGCTTCTAATCGAAGCAAAAATATTCAAATCAGACAATAAATGCCCAGAGGAAACACATAAAAATGGTCACAAACTCGTCTTTGATATTCTGCTTCTAGAAACATACCTCGCCATCCTTTGTTAGATAGCCACCAAATGTCCTGAAATTTTTCTTGTAATTTGACATCAGCAAATTAATAGCACCCTGGAGACAAGCAAGAAGGTAAGAAATAAAATTGAGAAATACAGAGAGGCGACATACAACAAACGTATAATATACCAAAAGTGTTGTAGATAAAAAAGACAGAACAGATAAAATTCCAATTCTGGGATATTTAGAAACATCTATCCTATTTATTCACACCTGGTAAATCTTCCTACCAAGTGCACACCACATTACATAACTCCAGAAGACTGCTTCAATATATACTGTATTTAACCAGTACGCAAATGGACCACATACCTCTCTGATCTCCAGCGTCGGCATGTGAGGAAGAAAATCGTTGCCGACAAAAAAGCACATGAAGACGAAATCGTCCACCAGACGTTCAAAATCTATCTCAAATGGTGGATTCTGTATTGCCAAATCAAACTCCAAATATTCTCGCAGAGTCCATATGTGCAAAAACTGAAACAAAACCCAACACAGAACCCTCTTGAAATCAGTACCACAAGTATGCTAGGCAGTCAACTAGAAACTAAAAACACGGAACTTAATGTGCTGTAAAAAAGACTCAGCTTTTAAGAAAGGTCCATGGCAATAATAAAACCTGATAAGGCTTCTTTGGAACTTCATCCTCGCCACCTTTCTCATCAAACTCGCCCTTCTTCCTCTTGGCTTTCCCCTCACAGTCTGCTGCAAGGTGACCAGCCTGTCCACACAAGAAGCACTTGTCTTGTTGCCCAGGAGTAAACACGACCTGCAATTATCCCCGCAGAAATGAGTCACTTTGCCTAAAAAATTATAAAATAAAACTTGAGACAACGAGTTAAACAACAATCCCAAGTAAAAACGTGAATTACACACAAATGGTGTCACACAACTAGAACTACAAATAGTACCTCTCTTAAAATAGAAAAGTGAAGTTCATGGGTAGCCAAGGCCAACATAATCAGATCCGCATCCTGCAAAGCATGGAAACCAGAGTCAGAAACTCAAACATTTTACATTTGAATACCGGTATATGATGCTTTTGGAGTAAATGTTTTTCAAATGAGCGAGACTCAGCATAAGATAATATTAGCAACTGATCGCAAACTTAGTGGTCATTTCTGGAACACGTACCAAGCCATATAGACAATGGCGAGTATTAGGATCATAGCCAGGCAAATTCCTCTGGAGGCGAATGTAGGACATAATTTTGTGTTCTCCTTCCCCAGGAACATTTGAGTCAGACAGAATGACCTGTTTCAAGCATCCAACCATGACATTAGAGGAACATTCAGCATTCTATCTAAAATTGTGAAAAAATCTTCCACAAAAGTACGGCATTCAACTTCGTTTTATCGTAAGAATATTGGCCCTAAAAACACCTACGCGAGCCCAACAGCAACAACATATGAAGCAAAATTATGCAGTCACAGTTTAAGTGCAGAGCAAATACTCCCACGAACCCAAGCAAAATTTCCTTTTATGCAGAGCAAATGAGTATAAAGCCAAACGGATTGAAGCATCATGTACCTTAACATTCTGCCAACCAGCATCGTGGTTCAGGCGTAAGTGGGCATAATATTGGAGGGCGGTTGCAACGGCTGCCATGAAGGGAGTCCCAGGCGTGATGACATTCGAATCAACCGTGTCTTTCACAATTTTGGGTGCAATGTTTCTTCCTTCAGCTTCGAATTCAGCTCTCAATCTCTCCTCTTCAGCTGCCTGCGGTAAATGATAAAAACTCGATTCAATTACAGGAGGAACTTGATACGCCCTAAAACTGAAAACCGTGGTGCTACCACCTGTGGTATTTGCAGAATACAGAAATACCTTCCACTTCTCTAATACTGTTCCTATGTTTTGTGTCGATATAAAACCAGAAGGATGGAAAAACAAACCTCATCGGCAGCATCTTTAGCAGCTCTAAATCTTCTGGACCTTTGTTGATTCATCTTGGCTCTCGGGGCAACACCATCTTCAGATCAAAAAAACCGCAAGTCAGTATTAGATAACCACACGACATAAAAACCGTCCACCTCTAGCATTGACCTTTCAAAACACAACTTCAAACAAATAACGAGTCACGAGCAAACCCTGAGCACAGTAAGCCCTCAACACCAGTGAGATTTACTCACCGATTGCCATGAACAAAAGCTTCCTAGGTCGCACAATCGCAAAAAGACGGTCAATGTAGTCGAACATGCACTGGAAAACTTCACTGTAGGTACTAGGTGAAGGCTGCAAACCAACGCAAACTTTAGAAACACAAATTCTTAAATGACAAAAAGTAAACCCTCACAACAACACATGGAAATTACAAGTATAAATTCGTCCTCAAAAAGAAAACACTCGCAAGCAAAATTTCTCCTCAGCTAGAAAAGTAGCTCATTTGCAGGTTTTCTCAACAATCCATATAAAATTAAAATATGTATACAAATTTGATGAAAGAGTACACTAGACGTGATTGGACTAATTTACCACCTATATATTTTTTTCAGTGTTAATTCTCAGAATAAAAAGTAAATCATTGCAACAACGAACAAAATGTTCAGTATTAATTGATTGCCGCTCAAAAACGTACTCGATCCTCGGGATGGAAACAAGGATGAATGATCCCGTTCATATCCAAGTACAAATTGTCGTACTCCAACTGATTAGGGTTTGGCTTCGTAGTGTCAATCGGAACCGTAACATCGCCTATCACTTGCGCCTCCTCTTCTATCACATCCTTTATCGTCAGCGGGTACTTATCCGCCAACCACCGGTAAAACGCCGGGACTCCCATGGCGCCTCAGCAGCAACAAAAAACAAAAAAAGAAAGAAAATTTCTTCACAGCAAAACTGCTGCTAAATTCAAAACCACCGAACACTTGCGGAACGCATTTCCGATCAACGGGGGATCCTCCGATGTAACAACACTCTCTACTCAAGGAGAAGGTTCGAATTGGAAAAGGGCAACTAAGACGTCACGAAGCCGGGAAGACGACGGTGATGAATTAGGGTTTCGAGAAGAACGCTCGTGTGAATAGAACTCTTCGAAGATATTCTTGTTGGATCACGGGCTCGCTTTATATACGACCTTTTAATTTAAAGTAAAAGAAAATTGTAAGTTTACTTTTTATGCAAATTCTTACTTTTTGTTAGTGGAATTTTGAATTTCACTATGCAATTTTTTCTCCTTAGAATATTACTTTTGTTTTAATTAAAAGATTAAATTAAAATGGCTAAGATAGATAAATGATAGATATGAACTCCGGTCTTCTTTTGAGGTTGGCGTAAATAAAGTGTCTGTTCGTTTTGACAATGAGCCAGTGCCCACCGGACAAAGGGCCATTGGTGCAAGACTACTCATTAAAATGGCTTACATTGTATAGTAATGGTTTTATAGTGCACTATATTCTCTCTTTTGATGTTCTTTCTGATATTTGGTGTAAAATTAAAATTAAAAGCGTTGATTAATGAATTACAAGCAAAGTAAAATAAATCACGTATATTGAAAAGTAAAATCTATGATCTACATCAAGAATTTTGGATCCCACTGATTTTGAACGATTTGAGTGCAATTTCCAATATTTCATGGCTACGTACGTTTTTTGCACTGATTCGCATCCTTGTGACTAATGCACTAATATGACATCATGCTCGTACAAGTGGATGTAATATTGATTCAGCACTATTGATAGATCTATTGAAAACGTGAGAATTCTTCACTCTATATAGTTGTCAAATGTCGTGTCATAATCGTCTTCAAATGTCAGTGTGTTTTTCGTGCGACATCATTTTTTCAATATCTAGAGTTTCTTTTTTTAACTATTCAGTCTGTTCGGACCCACAATAGGCCCCACCATAGCTTCCCAAGCTCTATCACCCATGGTTGGAATTGAACTTGAGACCTCCCAAGTACAAACCATGCTTTAAACCCTCGGGGGGTTTACTTCCAAAAAATTACAAATGGCGTGCAAAAAAATATAGGGCCCAAATAAATCTTGGAAGGTAATTTTTATAAATGAATTACATTAATATAGGATGCTAAAAATTGATTACAAGAATAATTATGAGAATATTCATGAAAATATTACTAATTATAGTAAGAATTACTTTTATTTTAAGGGTACTTTTAAACGCCCTTTTTTCACACATGATACGCAAAATATACTAAAAGTAAACCCCCGAGTTTAAACCACTAACCCACCTAGAAGTCTTGATGTAAGCAATTGAACTTTTTTGATAATTATAAAAGAATGAAACCATTGGCAATTTTTTTGTTGTAGATATTTAATTCTTTTTTCAAAAAAAATTTGCAGTACATTACACAAGCATTTTTCATTATCTAAATTTTTTTTCACAATATTTTGATTTGTTTTTTGTCCAAAATTGTGATGGCAGATAGTTGTGAGCTTTTTTTATTTTTATTTTTTTAGCAGACTTTGAATGTTTTTAACGATGTGAAAAAACTCAATTTCTTTTTTTGCATTAAATTAAGGAGGAATTTTTCTGTACCTAGGATTTTTTTCAGAATATTATGAATTTTTTAATTTTTTGCCAAAATCGTGGTGGCTGTGAGCTAATTTTTTTGGCAATCTTTGGATGATTTTTTGCAATGTAAAAAGAGCTTTTTTCCAAGTTTTTATGCACAAAATCATGCAAGTACTTTTCTATAGCTAGAAAAAATTTCAAATTCTTCAATTTGAAGTTTTCTTTGTTTTGCCAAAATTCTTAAAGGTTGTGAGTTTTTTTTTTTTTTTTCAGCAGACTTTAGATGTTTTTAGCAATGTAAAAAAAATCTTTTTATTCCAAATTTCTTTTGCACTCCATTAAATAAGCTTTTTTTCTATACCTAAAAAAATCTTCAAAACAATTTGAATTTTTATGTATACATATAACATACATATATAAAACACATATAACACCAAAACACATATAAATATTGAACCGTAAACAACCATGAGCATAAATGTTGTATCTTTCAATAATCTCCCTCCCACCCTCTATCATTTTCATCAAGTATTGCATCCCCCTACAACAACAAAGGACATGTCTCGTCTTTGCCGCTGAAGAAAATTGGTCACGATGGCAGCTACTCGAAAATGATGTCGAAACTTGGGCTAAGTGGCATCGAACCCCTTCATCAACCGGTGCCATTTTTCTTTCATACCACCAATGCCCCATTCCACGCGCACCATGTAACCAACATGCATCTTATTGTAGGTCGTGATCGCATCCACATCTTGGTCGGGTTCCACCTCACGGGGGGCAATCCGGCGCATTATGAAGCTTTCTAATCCTTGGTACCCTGGGTCCCCCAATAAGTATTCAAAATACTCATCGGTGTCCATGGTTACGCCAATTTTGCGCTAGAACAGTGTGACGCAAAGTGTTCACGTCGTGATAAGCTCTTGGGAACCCCGCCTTTATGTAAATGAACAAACCTTTGTGGTCCACCACTACTATATTATTGGTACAATACATTTTTTTCGTCCATTAAAATATCGCCTGTGATTTTCATCTTTCCATAGACGTTTAATTCTCACTAACATGCCGTTGATTATGCCTATGCACCCTGCAAAACTATCATGATGTTGTCCTAATTGCACCCTCTCTTCTGCGCTTGGCCACTTGATCTCATTGCTAAGTGCCTCATTTATACAAGAGGCAATCAAAATCGTATCGTCACAAACCGCACTCTTACTCTAATTCCACATATAAGTGTCGAAGTATGTTATATTGTCATGCTTAACGTAAAGAATAAAATTCAATATTCTTTGTTCCGGTGACAATTTAACAGGACCCCCGGCTGTAACGTGCCCTACACCGGTGCTCCGTGCATTGGCTACAATGACAGGCACTACTAAACGACATAACTCCTCAAATTCGGCAAGAGTGAAGTTGGTATTACCCTTAAATAGAGATGGTGTCGACCGCATGGTTCTAAGCACGTCACAAACCCCCTTGTTTGGATTGACCGATTGAAAACCTTCCTCCTCCCACTCGTTGCCATGAAATAATTCGAATGACGAAGACAACACAATGGTGCATTGCATGAAAATTTGGCTCTCCTCCTTCATCAATTGAATGACATCTGCAACGCTAGAGCTAGTATTTGACTTAAAAAGCTCCATCTCTTCCAAATCGCTCTTTGAATCCAACACCATAGCACCCTAATCGATTTCAAATCACAAAGATGAACTCCAACCTTTGATATAAAACGAAACTAGATGTATTTTGAAGAGGGGCAATTTTCTCTCTTATACATGAAAATCACAGTTGACGTAGGAGAAGAAGTCTGTACACCCCCCATCCTATGTCTAAGTCAGCAATGGATTCAATGGAGAAGGGGTCTTTGACTTTATCAAGATCGAACACGTGGAATGGAGGGAGGACTCGAGTCAAGGCAGGAGCGGGTTTGGGTCAAAGCGACGGCGGGCTCGGATCAAGGCCGGGGCAAACTTGGAGTTCGAGGACGGGCCAGGCTTGGGGCTCAAAGGCTAACTCGGGGCGGAGTGGATGTTTAACCAGGACCGGGTCTAGATCTCACTGCATCGGCGCCCTCCCAAGTCGCTGATGCGCTATAAATGCATGCACCTCATGCTTGAAGCAGCCTTGGTCAACGATGAATTGGATCAGGTTTACAAAAACTTGGGCCATGTGTTCGGACATCATTGGCTGACATTTACTGACTCGTGCACTAGCTGTTTATTCGGCCTTGTTTTGTTGCTAATTACTTTTGGAGGACCAATTTACGTTTCTCTCATTTTTGGGCAAACTGGCTAGGGAAACATTGGTGAATTTGTGGAATACTCTAATGACAAACCGATGCGATCAATTGAAGAAAAACAACACACTTCAATTAAATGCTCCAATAAAGTCTTGCTGAAATTCAAGTTGACAACGAGTAGGCGATCATTGTGAGTGAAACAGGCAATAAAACTGCTATTTGTCGAAAGGGTCATCTTTTGAATAGGCCTAAATCCTCTGAAGATTTCCCATCCATTAGCATACAACTTCTGTTCAAAATTACAGCTTTTGTTCAACAGTGATAAGCATATACTTATCATAAAACAATAAACACATCAAAAAGCTTCACTTTGAAATTCTCCCTTCTCAAAAACACATGCTAAATTTTTGAACATACGTTTAAAAACATCATTCATAATGATAAATACACATTATATGTCAAGCTCTAAAAAATATTTGAGGAAACAAAAAAGTAATAATAAAAGAATGAAAAAAATTAAGCACAAAAAAGAAATAACGAAAGAATGAATATACTTGTACGAAAGAATGAATAACGAAAGAATTGATACACAATGAAATGTCAATAGAATTGATTGATGACATGTCACAGTTATCTCCCACGCCGAGGTTGGTTTTCCATGTTGTTGTCATATCTTTTACCACAAAAATATGTAGCCACAAGTTCCAATCTCTTATTCAAATCCATCTCTTTTAATTCTTTTGCATTAGGAAAAGGTTGAGAGTTCTTCAATACATTTATCTCAATCATCAATGTTTGTAATTTTAAATACATCTCATCAATGTCATTTAATTCACCTCCTTCAACACAAACGTCGAATCATCTTTTTCAAAATCATCTTCCTCTAATAAACCCTTTAGTAACAATGGGGGTTGTAAATTTGAGTGTTGTGTCGAACAACGGGACTCACCAGCATTCGATGAATCAGGTGCCTCATCCGTCATCCTCCTCTCTAGGCATCTCTCTTCTTTGCCTTTGGTGTTTTAGATGTTTTTTTTATATTTGCATAAATATTTTTTTTTGCCCATTTATAAGGCTCTCTTCTATCTTTGAATTTTAATTCGTGTAAACCATCTATATTTTCATCTATTATTATGTTAAAACTTCCTTTACCCCTATGTCTTCTACAGTAAATGTGCCTTGAGGAAGGACCCCTCTATCTTGACCATTTATTATCCATTTCTTAACTTGTTTATAATTATCTTAAAGATTATTGTGTAGAATAGCCCAATGCGTGTGTAGTGATAATTTTCCATACACTTTATTTGCACGACTGTTTTTTAGAGGTAGGGATTAAAAATTGTGTTATAACATGGAGCTTTTATGGTAGGGTTAACATCCTGAGACTCTATGTGAAGGGGTCTTTAAAATCTAGAATGGTGTTAGTTGTTGCTTCTTCCTCTCATTCATACTTATCTCTAGGCGTTTGACATTTGATACAAAAATTAGCTAAATCATTTGCAAATGTAAAACCACACTTTGCACAAAAATGCCCTCGTGCTATCTTTAAAAATTCACCTATCAAAAAACAAGAGAACGCAGAATTCAAAATTCAGATCAACATAAGAAAAAAATGAAAGCAAAAACACAAATCTCAAATACTAATGAAAAGCATGAGTTACGTGTTCTACGTAGTTCGGTGCAAATTTTCCAGGCCAAGTTCATGTGAGATTATTTGTAAGATACTAAAAATTTGACAAACTAATTCAATCATATTGTGAAAAACATAATTCAGATGAGACCATATAACAATCTTATAACAATATGTTATGGTGTTATATGATTTATAAGTATACATGAGTATATCTTGAAAAATCATCAATAAATAATTGGAAATAGAGCGCTCCTCTTAGTGAAGATTTATACTTAGGTCCTCAGAGATTTGTGTGAACCAAGGCTAGGACCTCACTTGCGCGCGTGATTGGATCAATGGGGTAAGCTGATCGGGATTGTTTCCTAATAAGACAACTTTTACAAACGTTCATATGAGATTTGACTAAAGGTAGACCATCAACCATAGCACTAGTGTGCATAAGATTTAAATAACGAACGTTAATATGTCCAAGGAAATAATGCCACATTAAAGTGTTTGTAATTGGCTTGGAGGAATTCGTTGCCAAATTGCTAGAATCAGAAATTTCAATGCCGATTTCTAAAGGATAAAATTGTCTTGTTTCTAAATATAATATGTCATGGGGTGTGATGAACGCAATGATTTGGTCTTAATGATACATTGATCATGTTTAAAAATAATAACAGTGTTGCCACTCTTGGTGATTTGGGTGACCGAAAGAAGATTTTTGGCTAAACCAGAGACAAAGAGAATGTCTAGTATAAGCAAAGTTTGGCCTGTTATGAGTTTAAGAAGAACAAAATCAAAACCAGTCGCTTGATAGGAGTGATTATCACAAAAATAATGACGCGCGGAGTTTTGAAGAGTTTGATAATCTTGAAGGAGGGACAAATGCGGTGTTATATGCTGACTTGCTCTTGAATCCATTAACCAAAATGATGAGGATTCGGGAATAGTTACTACAGTACTGAATAAATAGCCAGGTGCATCATTGATGAAATTATTGTTGTGGGGTCGAGTAGATGGATCAACACGATCACGTTTCTTTTTTGGCAGTCTGGTACTTTGTGAATAGGTTTATTACAATAGTGACAATTAATTGATTTAGATAGATAAGCACGAGGTGAGGCAGAATTGATAGTATTTTGAGAAGAGGGAGTAGATCTTATAAACTCGGGGGGGTTAATGTGTTATAAAGTCAAGGATATAGGTGCGAACAACCACTATTTTATAGGGGGTATTACTTTTTTTTCTTTTTTTTTCACATGCTATCATTATGTAATTTTCTACTTTGGGTTAATAGAAAAGGGGCTTGCATTACTTATAATTCCAAATTACCTATTATTCCATATCCTATAGTACTTTAAAGATGTCAAGTGCCATTTTTAATATCCTATATTACTCTAAGTCCATTTATAATTTTTCGTCCCCATGTTTTTAAAATACCCTATCATTTGTTCACACGTATATTGCTACTCCAACATATCATTACCCCCCGAGCTTATAAAGGTTGGTTTGCGACCACGGAAAAGATAGTTTATTGAGAGGCTGTTTTGTGAATTTGCCTTTCACTTAGGAAGCATGATTAGCTTAAGAATCAAATGTTGCTTTTAAAGAATTATTGATTTCATTTTGCTAAAGAATACTAGAGAGAAGTTTTGTAAAGGTAATTAAGAGCGGATATTCCGCCTTATGTGGTAATGAATGAACTCCAGATGTCATGTAATGTTGCTGATAGCAAATTTACTTGTTGAGTGTTTCTAAAAGTGCAACCAACAATGGCTGCTTCTTGTAAAAGAGACAACCAATTTTTCAAAAATGTAATGACATCTTCAGATTTGGACATAGTCATACGGTACAATCTCTTATGGAGATTGACTTGACTAGACTTATTAGACTTTTCATAAATTTGTTTAATGCGGTCCCATACTGCTTTTGAAGTTTTGAGATGACGTAACAAAATGAGTTGTTTTTCTCCACAATGAAGGAGAATGTCGAAACGAGCTTTGGAATCTTTGAGTTGCCAGGCTACAAAAGCTGCAATATGAGAGGAAGCAGGAGCAGTTTTGTGCCGGCAACGACGGATCAAAGTTCCGACCTTATCAAGGGCATTTCAATTTTTATGCCCATGTTGCATAATTGAATGTTTGAAGTGATGATATGGAGTATGCTCGGGAAGCAAAATTGTTAGCTAAAGAAGCCATCTTACTAGATTTAAAAGTCAAAGTTCTTGGTAAAGAAAGGAAGGTACAACCTTGGGTACAACATAGAATTCTTCAAAAAAAAATTGAGTATTAATTTCATCGTAGGGTGCTAATGCGTTGAGATAGCTTGTGGAGAGTCCATACGTGGTGTTAACAACTTCTAGTTGCTGCACGTTTTGTTGTTCATCTGAAGGTGTTGATTCAACTGGCGCGATAGAAAACTGGAAAAATCCGTTAATTATATGCAAGTGGTTTTCAACTTCAGGTCTCTCTTCTTCTATGATAAATAGATGGAAGACATCCTCATTAGAGCATGTGGCTCTAGGGGTTGAAGGAAAACACATAATAAGAGAAACTATTTTCTCTCTAATTGAATGCAGACCAGTACACTAAATTATAATTCCGATGGTGCTTCTCCGCACAATTCTCGAAATGAAACCACAAAACCATCACATCAAATGAAATGCACACACAAAAACACACATCATCAAGAAAAAATAGAGAACGAGAAGAGACACTTCAAAGACAAAACTTGCTTACGCTCCTTTCAAATTCTTGCCTCAAAACAATCACAATCACAGACATTCAAAATTCAAAAGACAAAAATCTCCCGCCAATGAAACCTTAAACGACCTGTATATCCAATTACCGGTAAACCCAAAACGACTCGACTCTGCCTGGAACTGCCTATGTTTGGTAACGGTTCCCTGCAGTCGGTTCTCGCAGGGAACTGGTTACCGGTTACCTAGGTTTTTACTTTTTAACTCCAAAACTTTAAAGTTTCTACATACTTTTGGAGCAATTCAAGAACATGAAGGTGAGGAAATTTTCGGAGTCAAAAGGATTAAGTCCTCTGGTGTTTGTTGTATAGCAGGGAGCCCCCGCCCGAGGCCGAGCGGGGTTTTCCTGCGCGAAAATCCCGCGGGCGGGGCTCCTTGCTGCGTAAACCCCGGCTGAAAAAATTAGATCACTTGAAACTCGGGTACCATTGGGAACATTGGGAACCATTGGGAACATTTCCTTAAAAAGCGGGGTTTTCTGCGGAATTCCCTGATTTGGGGGATTTCCGGGTCAGAATCCCCCGATTTTTCCATTACAATTTTTTCAACCGGGGTTTACGAACTTGCCATGACGAAATGCTTCCAATTTGTAGTGGACACGATGAGCATTGGCATTCGCATGTTTGCGTGAAGACGCCATAAACGGAGCTCGCTATGCTTATTGCAGATAAGTAAATCGAAGTCAATCATCCAGTTCTAGATTATATTATTCATGAGGATTAGATTAGATTTCCATTGAAAATTTCACCGCAGTGAGCGATGTCTAGGGTTTGAAGGACATGCGGTCGATGTTGGCTTCAAGTTCCATAGCTCAATGTCAATGTGATGGAACGCGTAATTAAGTTGCTTTGTTAAGTGCAGGCGGTTTATTCCTATTGTTCGGAAATCCTTCTACCAAGTTCCATATCTCAATGTCGAATTCGTAAGTGCAGGCGATCTATACTCTATACCTATTCGTCGGAAATACCTGCCACGAAGTACCATTGATCAAACAGAAAAAATGATTTTCTAGTTCTTACTATTTTGCGATTGCATTTTTTATTGCCTTACTCTGCGCTTTTATAATTCTGTCTTTTAAAGACTCTATTCTTAAGCTGTAAGTACACGTACAAAAATTACAAAAGGTCTTAAAAACGTTCAAATCGTGTCTGAACTAGAAACTGGAGGAACAGAATATTTTGTTTTTCCGTTACAGAGGCTTATAATCAAGTGCTGGATTTTGCAAGTTACTTTGTGAAGTGCAGGCAGTTTCTATTCTTCGGAAATCCTTCTACGAAACTCCATCTCAAAAATGTAGAAGTGTAACTTGCAATATAGAAATCATGTAGATGTTACAAGTTGTAACATTTACAGCAAAACAATATACAAATCATGTAACATTTACATGAAATCTCCATTGTGATTTGCATATACTCTTTAGGAATGTGCAATCTACTCCCAAATCATGTAAATGTTACAAATATGTTACAATTGGAAAAAATATGTAACTCTTATATAAAAAGTATAGATTTTTTTGTGTAGAATTTATAAATGGACTTTGCACATGTTTTTTATGCAAACTTTTGCTTGTATACTTCATATGACATCTACATAAATCGTTCAAATGTAAATATCATATAACAATTTTGATTGTTTATCATAATTCTGTTGAAACATCCACATAAATTTCATGTAACGATCTTACAATTGTTTTCATAGAACATCTACATGAACATTATGTAAAAATTATATAAAATATTCCTAAAAATTTTGTAACATTTATTTTCAAAACATTTATATGATAATTACAATGGAAAGCACACATGAAAGTTACAAGTGTAACATTCATGTAACTTTTACATAACACGTTATGTTGCAAGTTACAATGTGTAAAATTATGTAGATGTTACATGAAAGTTACACTTCTACATTTTTGAGATGTCCAGAGCTCAATGTCAATGTGCTGAAATGCATATGTTACAGGCGACTTATACTATTCTTCGGAAATCCTGCTACGAAGTTCCATAGCTTAACGGGAAAACAGAATATTTCCGTTCTTACAATTTTGCGATGGCGTTTTTGATTGCCTTACAATGCGCTTTTTTTAAATACTTCTGTTCTTAAGCTGTAAGTACACTTACAAAGATTGAAAAACGTTCAAATTGTTGCTGAATTGGAAAACGGAGAACGAGAACATTCCGTATTTCCATAAACAGAGGTTCAATGTAAGTTACTATGTGAAGTGCAGGCGGTCTATACCTGTCAATGTGCCGGAATGTGTAAGTTACATTGTGAAGTGTAGGCGGGCTATACCACTACTTCGGAAATCCTAAGAAGTTCCATAGCTTAATGTCAATGTGCTGGAATGCGCGAGTTACTTTTTAAAGTGCAAGCGGTCTATACGTCTTCTAGCAAGTTCCATAGCTCCATCAGTGTCTAAGTTCATTGATGATTAATCAATGTGCTGTGATGTGTAAGTTATTTTGTGAAGTGCAGACGGTCTATACTTCTTCTTCGGAAATCCTTCTAACAAGTTTCATGGCTCAGTGCCTGAATTCACCGGAGTTCTCAATGAACTGTGATGTGTAAGTTACTCTGTGACTGCTCAAAGCCAAACCTGTGTTACCGGAAAACAGAATGTTTCTCGTTTGAGATCACATTTTTTCCATTGGATTTTTAATTGCCTTGACTTCGTTTTATTGCTTCTGTTTTTTAAGACTCTGTTCTTAACATGCAAGTACATATTCAAGAATAAAAAACGTTAGAAATATTGGTAATAGGATAATCCGTTTTATTCCATTTTCCGGTACACTGATGTCTGATTTTCGATTGTCTTGTCACCAAGCTTCTATTATGATAGTGAAGGAGAATATACTTAGATTCATCTCCGCCAGAGTATAAATGTCTTAGTTGTAGACATGTTGCCATAACATTCAGTAGCATGCAATATCTCTGCCTTGGCTCTACTGTAGATGGTGTGGAATATTCCACATCCAATAGTCCTTGATCAGTCACTGGGAACTTTGACTGGTTTAGCCGGGGCTAAACTGGGGTGGTTTAGCCCCCTCTTTAGCCCCCCTTAGCACTATGTGAAAAATTGGGGGGGGCTAAATTTTTGTACCATTAGCCCCCATTTTAGCCCCCTTTTTGTACCATTAGCCGGGGCTAAAACACAAATTAGCCGGGGCTAAAATGGAAGATTCGGGTTTAGCCGGGGCTAAACTGGGGTGGTTTAGCCCCCCCAAGCCAGTTTAGCCCCGGGGCTAAACTCTCCAAAGCTTCCAGTGAGTAGCTAAGTGGACAAGTAGAGGCTCAAGGTGATGAGCAGAGTGCATGAAGGAAAGGCAGTCGGCATGAAGCCTACTGAATGTTATGGCACCGTAGAGTCTCAACGTACTTTTTTGTATGCGAGCTTTAAGCTATATGAATTTTGCAGTGTTTAACCTGCTGTGAATTGCTGAATTGCTGCACTTTGGTACTTCTGAAATAGTTTTCTGTAGGTTTTCTGCAATTGTAGGGAGAGTATTTGCAGACTGGAAGAGAGCGTTGTGCAGAACATTCTTTGTTCTGGCCTTTTGTTTTTTAATTTCTTTTTTATTTAATTAACACTGAAATTTCACGGAAGTTTGGATAGATTGCTCAGGCAGTAGAGGAGGCAGGATTCATGGAAAAAAATCAACAAGAAATTGCATATGCGAAAGGATGTTTGAGACAGATCAAATTAGTGCTGCTGATGTAGGATTTGTTTGATCCTTAGATCAGTTCTAGGGAGAAATTGGACAGAGTTTTCAGTTGATTTTCTGCTGTGTGCATCAGTTAGGATTTCTTTCTTTTGTAATTGAAGGCTCCCTTCACAAGGGCGGATCTTCAATTGTTGGATCACAGTTTAAATCGGTTATAAGAAGCTATGTAGCAACTTCTTTGTCGTTGAAACGGAACAGGCAATATTCTTCCATGATACTAGCTTCGTGACTTCGTTCATTTATCCACGACTCTTTGATCTTTTGCTTACCGATTTGTTAGAAATTTTTAAATCACACAGAACATACTGAAGCCCGCAAATCTTTAGATTTTAGAAAGTAAATAGTGCTTTAGCAGCTGCAGTAGATTACGATCTCGCTTTCAAGAGCGCTTGACCAATTCAATTGAATCAGAACAAGCGGATCAATGAGAATGAGATGCATATAGATACTGAAATTGATATTTCAGGGATATCAGGGTACAAAGCCAGAGTCCATTGCTTAGAGAGTTTTCTGAAATTGATCTTAGAGAGTTTAGTTAATTTGAGTTAGAGTCATGTACATCATTTTCCTCTCTAATCCTTGACGACTGTCTCTATATTCAAGTACATTCAGGTATAAGTATATGTATACATGCTCTGTATCAGTCATGTTACAAACAAGTGTTGTTATTCTTATGTACATGGATTCAGGCTGAAGTCATGTAATTCGAGAGAGTAACCACGTGTGAGAAGACAGACATTTCATGTTTGCCCTAATATAGAAGATAATATTTTGCAAAATTGGGTTTGTAGGAATTGACCTTTCTTGGTCAATTTGTAGATTTTTCTGCATATTGAGTTCAGGTCCAGGAGATTCAGAAAATATCCACAACATCTTAGAGTGAGTCGTTTCTATGAAGGAATCATACTCGAAATTTTCTCTATAAATATTGCTTCAGGTGGTCGTCTGGAACTCTGCCTCAAATAACAGAGGGCCCCATCTGATAATTCAAGGAAGAACCAAGGTATGTAAGATGCTCTGACTTCTCACATCTTATTTCTTTGATACACATTCTCTTATGTCTTAAGTTCAATTCTTTTTGGAGAAGGAAGCCCCTGACATCAATCACTTCAAAAGCTCCCTGACTGAAGCTCTTGGATTGACAGTTATGAGCCAACAGAAGTAGCATCACAAATCTTGGGTGCATCTAGCTTGGGTACCAAATACTACCTCAGGCCAAGATTTATGCATGCTCAGCTCGTGCATAATTTGAGGTCGCTGCTGGAGCAAGTTAAGGATCGAATTCGGCTGAGATGTTAGCATATAAAGGCGCCCTTCTTAGTCTTGCATGTTGTTGGCGATGGCATTCAGAGCGGGAAAACCACCTGCTACTCCAGGATCCTGAAGACTCATCCAAGTAACTTGCAAAGTGCCACTAACAGGCGACTTAGCTTGCAAACCCAGGGAGCGTCGTTGTGGCGATTACCAACATGACGGTCGCGATCTGACCATCTCGACGTGATAACTTCAGATTGTGTCGTGAATTGGTGGACCACCCACACTCGGATCAGTCCTAATAAAAAAGACATTGTGCACAAGTGGCTGCTGGCGAGGAAAACCTACGAAACGCATGCTGCCCACTACCTCACTGAAACCCAGGTATGGTTATACTTTGTGTTATACTTCTGTCATGGAGTGAGGTAGCATTGAATGAACTTTTGGCCCCATTTGTCTTCACAATATGACCATGAATCCTTGGTCGTTTAGGGTTTAATTGCAGAGTCCAACAGAAGCTCTCATGTTTTTCCCATTTATTTGAGTAGGTCATGTGGAGACGTTCTTTTGTTCATAATCTCAATGCAGCCTCTTCTTGCCATTGTGTCAAGTTATCATTGGACTTGAGAAGAGAGATTAGTAGAACTGATAATGCTAGAGAGCATTAACTTCTTAGCAGGTAGCATTAACTCTTCACCAAGAAGCATGCCTGACTCACTGTTTGGACTCTACATGCATGCTCAACTGCACTTTCTCTTTGCTTGTTCAACTACCACATTGATCTTGAGATCCAATGGCTCGAAGTGGCTTGCATTGAGATTATGTCCGGTAATTCAAAAGCAGGCAATACTATGGGAGAAAATCGTACGCCAATACCTCCCTCGCCACTACCGTGGCTCGGTAGGTCCTGACCTGCGGTCAATACCCTAGTCCAATATTTTCTTGAATAACCTAGTCTGCTTGAATTACCTTGAATTACCTAGCCTGCTTTTGAATTACCTAGTCCAATTTTTTCTTCGATAAAATGCACTGATGTGGAGCAAGTGCTTCAAATTTGTACAGACGTGCAGCTGTTGGTGCTAGCACTACATAAGAAGTGCTACGAAGTAGACTTGGTGCTTCTAGGTGCCCATACGTGGAGCTGGAAGTGCTTCGAGTGCAGAATATGTGGTCGAATTGTGTACATGGATGGGTGCCCTGAAAGTGCTCCGATGTAGATCAGCTGCTCCAGCAGTGCATGTATGTGCACCTAGAAGTGCACGTAATGTAGAACAAGTGCTTAAGTGCAGATTGTGCATGTGCATCCCCCATACTTGAAGTTCATGTTTGCTTACACCACTTACTAACCAAGTATATGAATATTTAGATGTTGTTGATAATAGGTATCACGGGATCAGGTCCCTAACGGTTTTGGTATCCAACGAGACAAGTGCGAGCACCAAAAACAAAATTGGGGAGTTGTGCAGCTCCTCCTCAGAAGCTGCTCCGGAAACAGCACTAGAAAAGGTGAAGTTTGCATTGGTTCTTGATCTCACCGCCACACTCATCATTGCTGGAATTCATTTTGTGGGGCCTTCTCTAACTTAGCCCTTTGAATTGGCGTGTGATAGATAGGAAGCCTTGCGTCGGATTGGGGACTTATTATTATTCTGCAAGTTCTAGCTGGTACGTTCATTACTTCGAGACAGTGGACGATGATGACATTCCATTATGCCCTTCGTTTATCACGAAGACTGTGATTGCATGCACGATCCTCAATCTCAGGATGATCTACATGGGGATTTTTCTCAAGTACCTCAACTGGGTTTTTTCAACATGTCCACACTACAACGCTTACACCGGCCATTATCACTGAAAACCGGGTGTAAGCGGCCCACTTTGCGAACATACGCTGGTTAATTTTCAGTGATAATGGCTAGTGTAAGCGGTCATGTTGTAGTGCCATCTAACATTTACACGTGTGTTGTGCTTTTAAAAATACTATTTTTTCTGAACTTTTGGTTTTTCCGGGGGTTTTTCTAAAATATCGATTTTCAAATTTCCGTGTTTCCTTTTACATAACGTACGTGAAGGTTGAATTCAAACATGAATGGGGAACATCACTCATAACAAAGCTCTAACTTGTTGTGTTGCAGTATTGAAAAGATATTTTCAGATTGCCGAATGCTCATTTTACTTGAAAAGAAACTATTTTGGGACGAGGTGCCGAATCAAACCTTCAAGTACGGTATTCATTTTTTTTCCCTTTCACTTTGATACTTTTTGACGTATGACAAGAGAAAGCTTTGTGTAAATCACCCCGGAAGATTGAGTGGCGTACTCGGGCCCTGTTCATGGGACCCCAGTGTAATGATTTTTCTGGGGAGTGGGGAATCATCGAGGAACAGAGGATGCTGTGCAAACAAAATGCTTATTGGCTTACTAGGGTTGTTTCATAGGTTTTTGAGCAGAGTCTTTTCACATGCTGGGACCGTTAGAAGGTTCCTTTTTCCCAGAGAGAAGATAATTGGTAGAGAGGGTTTCCCAAGTACACAGCTCGACCGATTCTTTCCTTTCAATTCGTCAACGCGTGAACTTGGAAAGGGTCACGGTTTGCACCCGTCTTTTGCATGTGATGATGAGTAGGGTCAGCCTTACTCAGCTCCCATGTGACGATGTGAGCCTGTTCCATTCCATTCCAGATATCTCAATTCAGAAATCTATGTGTCGTGATGGAGCTGCTCCTCAATACCTGGTGCCACACTCATCCTGTATAGAACCTTTCAAATGTAGTTTACAGTTTTTGCTTTTCGATGAATGAATGAAAAACAAGTGGCCATTGGAGTTGATCTTGGGACTCGGGGTTGTCACACCTCCTTGGAGAATGGAGAATGGAGAATGAGGAAAAAGAGGAGCCAATAGGATAGCTTCTCCATGGAGAAAGTGTGACACCTCTTTTGTGGTTTGTAGGGATTGAGAATGGAGAATAGAGGTTGTTAGTTGGTTACTCATCCTCCAAGCATGGGCCATTCTCCATTCTTCACATGTAGAGGAGAAGAATGGAATCCTCCAATCTTCAGAGAATGGGCCCTCCGCCATTCAAGGAGAGCGTGCATGTCCCCATTCTTTGAAGATTGAGAATGGGAAGAAAGAGGTGTGACACCCCCTAATATTAACCCTTAAAGGACTGATGGGGATAGTAGATACGTTGGCGTATATTTGACATTTATTGTAAATAGAAAGTTCCAAATTGAGAACTTAAAATCCTGTCGATGTGAATTTTAACTTCACTTTTGATTTTAAACCCATAGAAAGTGTAGAACCATGTAAAGTACAATGGAATATTGTTGTATAATATTGGTCAGAAAGGGCTCTATGGACCTTTAAGGGTTATATATATTATTCTTAAAGGGTACATGGTATCATAGGCTATAAGTAGGATTTTTCATTTTAACTCCTAAAAGGCCGAGGCTTCGTGTTTTTAAAACGACAAATTCACGATCGTATTGTGAAAAACATAATTTAGATGAGACCAGATTTTTTATCACCACAATCACTGAAGAACGTTATATGTATTGGTCAAACATCAAATAAATTTGAACAAAAAGAAGTCCACATAGGATTTACTCAAAATTGCTTTTAAAAAAAAAATGAGGCCCAATTGAGCTTCCTAGTCTTCTAGGGATTAATTCTCTACAATATGTTTTTAGTTCATAAACAAAAGGTTAAAGGTTGGGTTGGGTCCGGACTAACTGTAAAGTTATTTTATCTTATGTCACAGTGCGCATTGACAAAGGAAGTAATCAAAGTTGAAATGACCACATCATGGCAAGTTATTGTGTTGTAATACTAGTTTTAGTACAAATTTGTATTGCCATAATTCATAATTCAAATTTTTATTTTTTTTAACAATGAACCTTCGATATGTTCTAAATATATAGTCGTTTGATCAATGGTTTTTATTGGCAAAGATATTACTAATTTTACAATAAAATTATGAACTTTGTGTATAAATATATATATATATAGATAGATATAGATATATACTCCCTCCGTTTCATAATAAGAGTTCACTTTGCAAAAAAAAATAAGATTCAAGGTAGAGATAGAGTCCATGTTGAAAAGGATGAAACGTGATTTTTTTAAGAACCGTGTGTCTCAATGGAAAGGAATGCAAAATATAGGAAGTCAATGTAGAAAGGCAACACAATGAATGTCTCAAATGAATGTAGATTCTTAAATTGACGCAAAAAAATATGTGGTTTGAACTTTTATTATGAAACGGAGGGAGTATCATTTAAAACAAAGTAAAATTAGAACTTTGGAATTAGTTTTGAGTTGGAGAAATCTTTAAAAATCATATATATATATATTTTCATTTACAAATTTTCTAAAAGGCCTTATTTTTTAAAAGATCCCATAAAAGTGTTTTTATACACAAGATTATGAAATAGTATATTAAACACATAATAAAATAACAATAAGTTTAGATTGTAATGCGTCGCTAGCCAACATTTGATAGTTTTTATTTTAAATTATTTTAGTAGCATGCTTGTTGTTGTAGGGTTTAATTTGAAGATCCTACTCACACTGCCCTCCAAGGACCTTCTTGATGTTTAAGGGTTAAGAAAGGTTGTTTTTTCTTTTTCTTTTTTGTTACGTTGAGATTTCCCAACTATGCGTCCACAGTTGCGTTGTTGCTATGGTTGGTAAACTCTCGACAAAGAGGGGTGCATGGAGTTTGTTACGCCGGGTTTGGACCTATGGTGTGAAATTTATGCATTTTTAATCAAATTTCCTCGTTGTAAATTGAATGAATTTATGAAATATGAAATATGGAGTATGGAGTTTTTTGATGTCATTCTTGACATTGTCGGAAAGCTCTCAATGAGAAGGAATGCACAAAAGTTGTTTCATCGATTTTGGACAGATAGTGTGAGAGTTATGACTTTTGAGTGATTTTTGTCACCATAAATTGGATTAAATTATTTTATAATGGAATATTAGAGTTTTGATGTCATTCTTAGCATCCTTGGAAAGCTCTAAGCAAGTAGGGTGCACCAAAGCCGTTTTGTATCTTTTGGACTTATGGTGTGAAAGTTATGGACTTTTTATTGAATCGATCTCGTCACTATAAATTGAATTAAATTATGAATAAATTATTCCAAATAACAAAACCAAAAGGGTTTCCGCAAACTACGATTTGCTAAAAGAGAGGTGCAACTAGTACTGCAAAAACTTGTGCAACTTATGCCATTTGTATAATAGTATGCACCTCATGACTTCAATATTAGATTAGAAATTACACAATCATTTTTTGCTAATACTTCCTCTTTGGAAATCATCAGATTTATTTCAAGATTGGGCTTTGCTCAGCGGCCTTTTATTTTTTTACACATCAGGGTAAATTAGAGCCCTTTTTACATAACATCCATAATTAGGTTTTATGAAAAATGTATTTCACATCTCACTTCTAAAATTGGACCATTACTTCATTTTCAAAAATAATAATTCAATTTTTTTTAAATTGCATGAAATTTTTGAAAAAGAAAAATATAGTGAAACAATTAATTAAAAAAAAATGTTAGGATAATATTCAAAATAAAAAAAATACGGTAGCTTTGTACGCACTCTGGTATGTTGCTAAAATTTTGTGAAGTTAAAATTTGACCCCCTTTTAGCCTTCCCATATTTTAAATGCACTTTTGATAGGCAACACACTACCATTTTCAAGCATAAAATGATTAATTTGAATAAACTTATTGTGGTAGACATCTAAATGTTAGAATTCTAGAAATAATACAATTTCTTTTTTCACAAAACATTCTTTGGAAAATTTTCAAAGATTGTAGATGTGCAACAATTAGTAGCGTTCGACAAAAAAGTGGTGTGCCGTAGCTTGCAATCACCCAAAATGAAAAAAGAAGGGGGAGTACGGAGAACACTAGGAACATAGAAAACACTAAGAACATGGAGAACACAAAGAGCATGGGAAATACAGGGAACAATCATTTGGGCTAACAACATAGGGTCACACTATAATTGCAATTTTAACTAAAATAAAATATATTAGTATTGGGTTTTTTTATGATGTTAAGTTTAGATGTTTGTCAATTTTCTACCTATTGTTGTTGCTTTTCTTTTGATATTATAAATTATTATGAATTTTATCTCATTGTCACCTAGGTGTATTTTTATCTCTCAAGTGTTGATGTAATGTCTCATTTTTATAGTTAACAAGTTGTTGTACCCTTGCTACTCTCCTTTTTCTCCTAGTGAAGCTTGTTTTTGCGTATGAATGGCACTTCACTTTCTTAGTAGCAACAACGCAACTTGCTAACACTGCACATGCCATGCACCCAGAATGTTGGTTCTCATACTAGTCATAGGTCCCAACACCCCCTGACTCTCACACTTAGTTCCCACAAGACAACCATATATGTTATTTGATGACATAGGGCACAACGTCTATTTGTGCCTAAGTGCATATTGACGGCACTACTTTCCACTAGCACTAATCGCCCTTACTAGTTGGTGCCCGATTCTCTACTAGGCCGTTGGTAATCTAATTATAGAACTCACGATCACTAGTAGGATGTGGAATTCACTACTTGGTCTCTTTTGTAGTAGACCAGTCTCGAGCCTAGTGTGCAAATTGGACATCTACTAATCAATTTCAGAAAGTCCAACCAACTCGGCAACCAAACACCTTACAATGTCTAAGGGCCGCTTCACACTATGGCCGTCCAAGTCGAGAGGTTGTGCAATTGAGTGGGC
The DNA here is from genome assembly GCA_022496805.1 of Pohlia nutans. Classification (NCBI taxonomy): domain Eukaryota; kingdom Viridiplantae; phylum Streptophyta; class Bryopsida; order Bryales; family Mniaceae; genus Pohlia; species Pohlia nutans. The sequence goes on from CM040094.1 coordinate 17,855,463, forward strand.
AAACTTTGTTGAGAGTCCAAAAAAACCTACTAAAAATAGGCAATAAAATATAGTTTTCATTTTTTATGAAAAGAAATCAATGGCGTCTTGACCATAGTTTGGGTTTCCATTCCCGTCCGAACTAAACTTCCTTTTGAGAGGCCGTCACTTTGGCCAAAAAGTGTTGCCATGTAAGCATTTTGGAGGGCGACAGCCTTTAGACTTTAGCCTCTAGTGTGAAGGGTCGAGAGGCTAAACTTTTGGTGTCTTGAAATCTGATTGGTGAAATTTGACGGCCTCTCGAACTTCGGCTATAGTACGAAGCCGCCGTAAGGTGCGAAAGTAAAGCTTCGATACTAGCCTCATCTTTTGGAAGTCATTGTGACTCACCTTCGCATGATGTAGGAATGAGGAGAGAAAGAATCCTTCCTCAATCATACTCTTTGTAGCCTTCAGCATGCCTCCTCTTGTTTAGGAAGACCTTCTATTTCTTTGCCATAGTCTAGAAATTGTGCGTCAAAGGTTTTACAATCGCGTTAGAGGGAAATTAAAATACACAAAGAGAATGGGAATTAATCTTCACCGCAACCACACTTACCTTCAGAAATTTAGATTGGATAGCAATGGATTTCAGGTAGAGTTTTTGTTCTTCAATAGCTCCCTTAAGACCCAAATTATAAACTCGCTTGTCAAACTAAGAGGGCCCTCCTGAGGGTTCATCTTTTCTCTAATGAACAATTGATCTTCAAAAGGTAGCAGATACAAGTGCATGACAAGTAGTTTTTCAAAGTTGAAAGTATATGTATTTCAATTTCGGCTTTCTAACCTCTAGAACAAAGTGGCCAGATTAGAATTTTGATGATTTTGGCCACATTTTAGAGGCTTTACATTTTTGAACTATTTTTCGATATTTTTACAATATCTTTTATAGGCTATAGGATATGTTCATACGGAAAGCTTTGTTTCATGAGATTGAATAAGTACTACAAAAGTTGTGAGAATTTTCTATTCTATTTGGACCAAAAACTCTCACAATTTACTTTTTTTTAAATTTAAAAATATCTTGTGCAGTGTATGTGTCGTATGTTTGTATAAACTATAACTAATCTGATTCATTCCATAATTATTATTGAGGAAAAATTTATGAGAACTCTTGTTTCGGGGGAAATTATGTAATTTCTAAAAATCAAAATATACAAAGTTAGTTTTTGAATTCAATTTCTACGATTTATAAGTACAAACAAATGCATAGAATATGAATAGTTTGCTACAACATTTCTACTACTAGAAGAGAGCCACATAGAGAAATGGGTCAAGTTGAGTTTGGGTTGAGTTTTTCAACCAAACTCAATCCAACCAACGACCGCATAAGAGATTGGGTGTGTTAAGATAGGATGAATATCATCCATTCATTCTCCATCCACAACTTAGTCAGCATATCTACCCAACTGGTACTTTAGAAACTAGTTAAGTCACAGTAAATAGATAGCAATAAGATAGATGGATGGTAAACCTAGTCACACTCTAAACCTTAACTTGAGTTAACCAGTTGTCTTCACCCCTTTATAATCTTAATGGAATAGAGCTCTTGCTCATTCTTTTGATGCTCATGTTTTTGTATTTATGTTTGTCTCCCAACACGTTATCAGCACGATGACTAGAACCGATCAAAGCTTGATCTTTAAAGACTTAGAAACACTCACTCTTAATCTAGATCCTTGTACAACATTAGCAGACTCAGAAGTTAGAAAACTCCTCACTCTCAAGCATCTTGCTGAGAATATCCCCGACGGTTTCCACTCGGGACCACGCATAGTTAGGAGCCCTGTACCCGGATCTGGCAACTCTGTCCCAGTAGCTCCAACTAAGAAACGAAAGCTTAATGCCACCTCACAAAACCCGGACCCGTGCATCACCGCTACCTGAATGATCAACATAGTCAACCCTTTGATATCCCATGGGATGGCTTCGAGTCATATCTCACCAACCTAGATGTAGATCCTATGACACTTGACCAAGCCAAGAAGAGTGTAGATTGGCCACAATGGGAAAAAAGCCTTACAGGCCGAGTACCAATCATTTAGAAAACGAGGCGTCTTTGGACCCCTTGTCACCGATCTTATCACCAAACCGATAGGGCACAAACTGATCTTCACTCGTAAGCGAGACGAACATAGTAACATTCTTAGATTCAAAGTGAGATTAGTAGCTCAAGATTTCACACAAAAACCCGGGATAGATTTGAACAAACATATTCTCCTGTTATGGATAGCACATCCTTCCGTTACCTTCTAAGTCTAGCAGTTCAAATGGCGTTAGAAACCCGTCTCCTCGATGTAGTCATAGTCTATCTCTACGGTGACTTAGATGCCCAAATTTACATCAAACCTCCTCCAGATTTTCTACCAAACACTACACCCGCGCAACCCGGACGCTTCTTTGGATGAGGATATGCAAAGCCTTTTATGGCCTAAAGCAAGCAGGCCGGGCATGGTACCATCACCTCAAGTCCTTCTTGATTTCTCATGAGTTCCGAACTCACCCCGCCCTACCTTGTGTCTTTGTCCTTAAAGACACCACCGGTTTTGTCATCCTCGCAGTCTATGTCGATGACTTAAACTCCATTGGAACCCCAGCCTTGAGTAAGCATGTGGAAAACCTACTAACCAAATAGTTTGAAATAAAAGTGTTGGGGCGCACTTCCTATTGTCTTGGACTACTGATTAACCCCTAAAGGACCGGGGGTGTTTTTAGCCTAGCTCTTGTTTTCTTGACTAGCTCTTATAACAAGCTCAATTCCTCATTGAAGTGGGATAATTTTGACGATCGGAACCGTTGAAATCAAAGAAGACTTATATAGCTTTTGTATGAAAAAAAGATCAACAAAATCGCACAATTTTTGAGAAAATGCCACCGTTGAGAAGATTGATGGAACTTGTTTAGGGTATTTTGTACACATGCTGAAATCGGATTGATCAAAAGTGCTCCAAAAAATCTGAAATTTTTACTGTGATTAGAAATCATCATTTTAAAAATGTGGAAAAAATTTCAAGTGATTTGGAGGTACGAGGAAGAAGATATGATGGTCTGCAGTGTCGCCTAAATACCCACCGTGCAACTCAAAAAAATCACCAAAAATTGCATACTTCATGAAATTTCGATCAAGAAGTACTCACGCATTCAGCTCTTAAAAAGAACTAGAGTCTCTTTGTTGCTCACTTTACAATTCACGGTCCAACAACTCGAAATTCCTTACTTTCTAGTTCCAGAAGCTACGTGGTGGCCTCGTGGTCCTTTAGGGGTTAAACATTATGCAGATGGGAGATTACTACTTCATCAACAAATATATGTGAAGAAACTACTTCGCACATTTAACATAGACAACGCCAATGCGCTTTCAGCGCCCATGATTAGCAAGAGTCGGACTGAAGATGATCCCTACCAACCAGCAGATGACAACGAGGAGGAGATTGACAAGCCCCAGTACTTAGCTGCAGTTGGAGCTCTTTTGTACCTCGCCTCCAACACCCGGCCCGACATCTCATTCGCCGTCAGCGTCCTCGCGCTTCACAGTCAGAAACCAACAACCCGACATTGGCAAGGCCTCAAGCATCTCCTGCGCTACCTCCGCGGCACGAAGGATCTCGGCCTACCCTTCCGCAAGAATGCTTCCGGTGGCATCATTGGATACAGCGACTCTGGCTTCAAAACAGACCTCGTTTTAGGCAAGTCTCAAACTGGCTATATCTTCGTTAAAAATGGCGCACCGATCTCCTGGCGCTCCACCAAGCAAACCGTGACCGCTACTTCCACAAATCATGCCGAACTACTCTCTTTCCACGAGGCCTCCCGTGAAGCCGTTTGGCTACGCACTATGCAACACGCCATCTTTCAAATGAGCGGCCTTCCATCGATGGACAAACCCGCGACCATATTCGAAGACAATGCGGCGTGCATCGAGCAAGTTTCCTCCGGATTTATCAAAGCCGACCGTGTCAAATACATTAGTCCTCACCTCTTCGGCTATACTCAAGACCTCACAGAGACCAAGCAGATCGATGTCAAGAAGATTGCATCAGCAGACAACATCGCAGACGTCCTCACCAAGGCACTACCAGTCCCTCGGCACCGCAAGCTCATCACTGCGGCTGGTATGAGGACTCTCATTGAACTAGAGTGAATTAGATAGCGAACGATGACTTTACTCTTTTTCTTTCAAAGCATCATGAAGTTTTTTAACGAGCAGGATCATCGTTCGAGGAGAAGTGTTAAGATAGGATGAATATCATCCATTCATTCTCCATCCACAACTTAGTCAGCATATCTACCCAACTGGTACTTTAGAAACCAGTTAAGCCACAGTAGATAGATAGCGATAAGATAGATGGTAAACCTAGTCACACTCTAAACCTTAACTTGAGTTACCCAGTTGTCTTCATCCTATATAATCTTAATGGAATAGAGCTCTTGCTCATTCTTTTAATGCTCATGTTTTTGTATTTCCCAACATGGTGGGTTGAAATTAAGTTCAACTCAATTTTAGGTTGAATGGTGAAAAGGGGCACTATTGAATGCAATAATGTAAACTTTCAACTAAAGGAAAGGGGACTACAATTGAGTTTTTTTTTCAAGATAGAGACCACAATTGAGATTTTTTTCCTCAACAATTGATATTATTCTCCTTGCATAGCCTTGAGTTGAAACTATTTTTCACCTCACAAGTACCTAAAATTTTCAACCCAACTCCAAGTGCAACTCCTTCTGAAATACTAGAATTATTAGAATTAGTATGTTTCAATTTTATATCAGTTTTGTTAGCATATTAAATTTTCCTTTTTCTTGTATCTTATTCTTAGTAAAGATTTTTTTTAAAAGGAAAACCAATTTTTTATTCTTTTAGTTTCTTTTCATATATTTTAAACTCAAATAGAACACATACATGTTTCATTAAAAAAATTTAAAACGATGAAACTCCACGTTTATGAAAATTGCAAATAATAATAATAATAAAAATCAATCAATCAATCAAACATTAAAATCTTGCACTTGATGAAACTTTTTCGCGTTAAAATTTTCAGAAGACGTGCTTCAAGAGGTTAACTTCTAAAGGACCATATGGCCTCCGCACGGCTTCTCGAACTAGAAAGTGAGGAAATTTGAGTTGTTGGGCTATGAATTATAGGGTGAGTAACAAAGAGACCCTAGCTCTTTTTGAGAGCTGTATTTGTGAATATTTCGTGATTGGTAATCCGTAAAGTGTGCCATTTTTGGTGATTTTTTTGAGCTCCAAATAGGCTATTTCGGCTTCACTTCAAACCTTCATATCTTCTTGTGCACACTTTCAAATTACGTGAATTTTTTTGGCACATGTTCAAAATGATAATCTCTACGCATGGTAAAAAAAATTAAAAAATTCCAAAAAACTGATGCACTTTTGAATAGTCCAATTTGAACATATGTTCAAAATACCTTGAATGAGTTCCATTAATCTTCTTAGCCGTGCCATTTTTTTCAAAAATTGTGCAATTTTGTCGATCTTTTTTTCATACAAAAGCCATGCAAGTCTTTTGTAATTTCAGTGGACCCAATCATCAAAATTACCTCACACCAATGAGGAATTGAGCTTGTTACAAGAGTTAGTCAAAAAAACAAGAGTTAATTTCAACACCTAAGGGTCAACTAAAAGATTATACATAGGTTGAATTTGCTAAAAATGAAATAATACGAAAATCTTATCATTGTTTTAAGAAGAAATTTTAATGCAATTTTTTCTAGATGCACTTAGTGTATAGAGTGTCAGCATGGGTGTTGTTGATCTTGCTCTAAAATCATATTGTGAAATTCATCTCTAAGGACATAATGCAAAGAACCTTAACCCCTAAATAACAGAGAGGGTAAGGGCAAAACCTTGATGTATTATAAAATGTTACTTCTATGACTTTGATGAAGTTTGGTCCAAAAGAGAAAATGAGAAGCATAATGTTTAGTGATTATTTGTACCGTCAAACTTTCAAAAAATGTTTTGGACTTTCATCTAATGAATTAGAAGCATTTACCATTTAATATTCACCAAAACTACAATTTTATCTTTAGAATTTGAAATTTGGTGTGATTTGTTAAAACTAGACATTCTCCTCTAAAAACAAAAAAACAAAAAAATTCAAATGAGTACATTACTTTTCCAAAATAGAAAGATTTTTAACACTAGGACAATATTGAGGTGTTTAAAAAATTCCTAAAGTGAACTTCAATATTGCAAATGAAACGCATCAAACAACACTTCCGTACGTAGAAGGCAGAGTCGGCAAAAAATAAGTCCCCAAAAAAATGCCAAAAAAATAAAATAAATTATTAAGTATTGTGTCGAAATCTACAAAAATAAAGTCAACAAGAAGCCGAAAAAATAGAATAAAGACATAACACTCAAGGAAAATCCTAGACAAAAAATAAAATAAAACATTTAGTAGCCGGATTTTTTCTATGTTGACTATTAATAGCCGGTTTTCTTAATAATTAGTTTTGAAAAAGCCAACCTTCACTATTTCAACTTTTATTAATTATTCGACATGAAAGTGCCGACCTTGCCTTTCACGTATGGTAGAACATGATCTTTACTCCAATTTCAATATAAAAAAAATCAAAACTAAAAAAATGTCATTTCTTGACGATGAGCAGTCATTGTTGTTAGGGCTACAACCATAAAATGGTCAACTGGTTATTTCTCACCCTCCATGGAAAAACCAAACAAGCTAAAAATAGAATTTGGAGTGGCTTTCCTAGATCACTCAAAAATCAAGTTTTATTAGTTTACTCCATTTTATAACGTAGGATCCAAAATAACTATTTTTAGCTTGTTTGGTTTTTCCGTAGAGGGTGAGATTTAGGGGTTATAAAATGGATGTCTCTACCTTAACCCCTAAATAACCAGTTGACCATTTTATGATCGTAACCACATGCACTATACCTAAGATAGATAAGTCGATATTTTGAGAATTTTCCTCTTTTAGCAATAAAATTTCAAGAAGTTTCCATATTTAAAAATAAACAAAAGTCGATAATTATTTGAGTGAGTACAAATTTCCAAAGTGAAAGATGTAGGTTCATCCAAAACCAATCATAGGCTCTGTTGTACAGTGGGGTCCAAGGTAGAATGGCGTTTTTGGTTTCGCAATGAATTTTTTTAAGTGCTGCCCACTTTGAAAGCCTCCCGAGAGCTCAAAAATTGGTATTTTACCACAAAAGTTTTACCAAAGACTTGTCTTTAAGTTTATTACATGTAAGCCAAATTTCAAAGCCAAAAGATTCACCAAAAAAACGTTATTCAAAATCTACCAACATTGGTAGTTATTCACTGCTGCCAACTTTGACAACCTCCCAAAGATTGAATTAAATTTTTTTTGCCATGAAATTCTTGGAAAAAAAAACTTCTTTGTGTTAATACCATATGATAAAAATTTCAAGGCCAGAAGATTAATACAAAAAAAGATATTGACAATCTACCAACATGTGTAGTTGTGGGAACAATGGGGGAAACTTTGCTACCAACTTTGACACCCTCCCTACGGTTGAGAAATTGTCTATTTACCATGAAATTTTTTGTACAACATGATCTTCATGACAAAAACATTCATGCCAAATTTCAAGGTCAAAAAATCTATACAAAGAAAAATATTTACAATCTACCAATGTGTGTAGTTTCCCCCATTGTTTCCCACAACTACACATGTTGGTAGATTGTTAATATCGTTTTTTGTATTAATCTTTTGGCCTTGAAATTTTTATCATATGTCATTAACATAAAGAGGTTTTTTTTCCTAGAATTTCATGGCCAAAAAAAAAAAAATCAATCTTTGGGAGGCTGTCAAAGTTGGCAGCAATGAAAAAATTTCCACAGCTACCAATGTTGGTAGATTTTGAATGACTTTTTTTCGGTGAATCTTTTGGTCTTGAAATTTGGTATACATATAATTAACTTAAAGATAAGTCTTTGGTATAACTTTCGTGGTAAAATATCAATTTTTGAGCTGTCGGGAGGCTTTCAAAGTGGGCAGACTTGAATGTTTTTTTCACTGCGAAACCAAAAACGCCATTCTACCTTGGACCCCACTGAACAAATGAAGTACATCTTAGTTTTCAAAATCTAGAAACTAAGCACCAATCAAGGATACTTGGTTTTATGTACTTGGTCAAGAATGGATGCCTCTACCTTAGAAGCTAATTTGAAACTATATTATATATATTTGGATTTTATATTTTATGGATTAGATTTGATTCTATTTCAATTTTAAGTTGTTATTAATTTTTATCAAAATATTAGTTATGATTGTCTAGATTTTATACACTTTTCCTTGATTAGTTAGATTGTTAACACTTAAAATAAATCTGGAGTTTCAAAATAGTTATTTTTCGTCAGAGCTGCCCCTGGACAGGGGTACATTCCTTCTTGATTTTGGAAACATTCTTCAGTTGATTTTCCCTTAATAAATTTCACGGGTACTGGAGTGAAAGAACTGACAGCTGCAGGTGCCGCATTTGGCTGGCCTCTACCAGTAATCTGTAATTCCTTGAATAGTAATAATGGCTCAGTTTCATTCTCACGGCATTTTTATCGCTATGCACAAGTAGGAGGCCGGCCGCATGTGGACTGTAGCAGCTCACCATGACGTAAGGATTTTCAGAATATCTAGCCTAATCAGCACTGCCACCACAATCGCTAGCCCCATTCAGTTTGTAGCGTAGGAGCCTAAATATACCAAATCACCGCCAGTTGAGTGTGTGTACAGCACTACAATTGAGTGGTGGCACGGAACCCTATTCCGCCTATGGCTGAAGTGAAAAATGGGGTCAAAACGTCAAAAAAGTCTACTCGATCTGGAGTAGAGTATTGGCCCAATTATTCACTGCAGACACCCTACTACAGACCTTGAGTAGATGGCGGTTAGCTTAAAATTGGTTGACTGCAAGGTTGGTGAAACTAATATACTGCTTGCAAAGTAGAGGTACTCACCTAACAGAAGTCGCTCATCGAGGGAATACAGCTGAGGCGCATGAATCTTGTTGAGACGAACGTAAAGGACCTGTATACATGAGTACATTAGAAAACATAAGGCAGAAACTTGAAGACTGAGATGTCATTACGCATCACTCATTCAGCTCGAGTTCACGGCATCGTGCAGGATCTTTGGTGAATGGACAACCGAAGACCGTCAGTGCGTTTCTGGTATTACTAGGGCCATGCTATTAATGACGAGTAATGGGTGGTACAGCGCGCGCGCGTGTGGTCCAGCTGATGGCCGGTTCACACCAGCCACATGCGGCAGGATGTGCGTGCGTTATGGTAAGTAGCCTGGCAAAATAATTTTTATTTAAATCTCTACAGGGCGAAAGGAAATTTGCGACGGGGAAGTGCATGCAATCAGTGGTCAACAGTGCTTACATTCAGAGAAGACAAAGTTCAACAGTGCTTACATTCAGAGAAGACAAGCTTCAACAGTGCGCAAATTATATTTTTATAAGTGTATATGATTTTACCTGCATGAGAGACGCAAGTGCGGTAGCAAGGGCTGATGTGAATGGGCCATGAGAACAGGCTTTCGTGCTTTCACTGTTGAGAAGGTCACGTAGCCACTCACAGCGAGATTGCAAGAAATCCCTGATCCCAAATCTGAGCTTATTCAGACGAAAGGTCTTGTTTGAAAGCCACCTGCAAGCTCATCGCAGTGTTTCTGAAAGAGAGAAACTTAGCACACACAGAACGTTGAATTTATGTTTTAAACCTTCTCACCTGCACAAACTATTTGATTGCCATGAAGATAAGTGACCATCTCAATAAGGGATTATATTAAACCAAAGGAGAGCATCTCCAGCGGGGCCCTGGACGGTAAATGAAATTGCATCACATCATTGACTCCTGCATTGGCTACTATGTCTTTGACCACTACATCTACGAAGGTGATGAACGATTGTTTTTTTTATAGATGGCCATGTATCACCCTGTTAAGATATGCTTAAAAAGACTCCTTGCAAACTAAACAGACTCCACACTTCAACGAAGCCCAAACTGTAAGGACAGTAGTTGAAACAAAGTGATAGCATTGTTGCAATATCGAAATACAAAGTATAAAGGTGAAAACATATGACCGTAGCAGCAAACGTCACATACTTAGACAACGGTATTCTTTCACTTTGATATTTTGTGTTTCGATATTGCAGCAATGCTGTCACTTAGTTTCATCCACTGTGCTTACTGTCCTTAGCATATGACCGTAGTAGCAAACGTCACAAACTCAAACAACGGCATTCTAAGGACAGTAAGCACAGTGGATGAAACTAAGTGACAGCATTGCTGCAATATCGAAATACAAAGTATCAAAGTGAAAAAATACCGTTGTCTAGGTATGTGACGTTTGCTGCTACGTTTATATACTATTTTCCCGTGTTTACAAGAAACCTCGTCAGGAGGGTGCCGCCGATCATCACGTTTCAGAACTCGAGGGAATTCAGCTTTAGAACATTCCTACCGACCTGTGCACTGCTTCATGAGATAGTGAGCTCCAAAACATTTGATGCAACGCCCTGTTCTAATGTTACTGAAAATCTCGAAGATCCGAAAGATGATGAAGTGCACAATGACAGATCAGGATCAAACCTCTACTCCGGTACATTCAGAAAGTAGCTTCGTCGAGTGTAGTACACGGTGAACCCGTCAGTGAATGCCTACGAGCAGAAAACTTGACTTGCGACGACAAGGCCATGATGCTGCAATGTACTGCAACACTAACACGAACTACAACTACATGAATATAAGTTTTGGGCAAAATCTGAATGCCAAAAGGCTATGTACGTACCATTTCCTCAAACTACGCAAGACGGCAAGACTCTATCTTTCAAACAGTTGCAACCAAGCAAAGCATTTTAAAGGTCTGGCAATACAACTGAACTCAGACATAACGTCGTAACGCTGACTCCAAAAGTATCAGCAACTGAAATGGCTCTCTAATCGATCATACCTTCAGTAAAGTAGAGCGCATGCACTCGATGCTCACAGTATGTCTAACCAAGTCCCCAAGCACACAGGCTAGAATCCAGTGTTCCTATTGGTTCCAAGGTACCTTGAAGTTTGCCAGCAGACAGTCAGTGCATCCATTAGTTTCTATTCATGATTCACATGCACACAATCAAAAGATCGACAAACTATGCACAACGGGAACTAATCACTGAAAGTACTACACGTACAATGAACTAAGCTTGGAGAACAGAATGGAAAAACTTAGTAAAATGAAATTAACGAGGAACTTACTGTAAATGAACGCACATCCTGAGAAAGAACAACGTACACAGAAGTCTTCGTAAGAAACTCTGAGAAAAGAAAACGGAATGTTTTAAACCAGTTTTACTGGTGGCGAGGACTTCATCAGGGCAAGTCAAAGCTGTTAAAGGATAAAATTGAAAACCGACAAGATCTCACGTATTTGGTAGATCTGTTAAGTCTCGAAGCGGAACACAACATTTGAATTGCTCAGAGTAGCGAGAGACAACTTATCTTCAGCGTAAGCAATAAGAATAACAGTACAACATTCAAATAAACAAGATAATAAACAAGGGCTCACATAAATCACAACTCAATCACAGTTTCCAGGTCGCCGAAGCCAAACGACACCATCAATTATGTAGTATGCAGAAACTTTCAGATCCAGCTGAACAGTACTGAGAATGTACACTGAATAGCTCAATCACCCCAGTACAGTACTGTAATCTTCGTAACTGCGCCATCGTATCGTCCCTGCCAATGAGGCAATGACACCTTGAATAAGATCCCACATGTTCTATATCCTATATAAGCATGTACTGCTTTGAGAAAATTAGTACACAGACAAGTCAATACTAATCAGTACAAAGACGAGTGTACTTAAAGAGATTTCGGGTGCAAACAAGTGTGGACTTATAAAAAGTTCTCGAGAAGGATATATGCCAGATCTCGCGCCAGGATACGCGTTGCTAACGGTATTGTCACACTCCTTAATTATATCTGCACCGTGACGTCACAGAGAGCACCGATGGAATATCATTACTTTACCAACCTACTGAACATTTGTCTAGCGGATGTTGAAGACCTGCCGTTGCGTTTGTTAAGCCTTCATGCTTGTGAGCACTTGCTGTACACGTATTCCTCCTTTGGCATCACATAACCAAATCTGCTCTCTTCTGCATCCTCAGCTACGCATGTTAGAAGACAGTCGATATACAAAGGACTGACTCATATTAAGATCTGAGCACCGTCATAAATTCCTATGAATGGCTACTGCAACTGTATAGGAGGCAGTGTAGCTCAGTCACAGAATTCTTTTTCAACTGGCATCAGATTACGAACATAAAACCAGTCGATTACTATGTCTCCGGTCAGCTGTCAAGCAACCTACGCCTTAGAACTTAGAACAATAAGGTCTCTGATTCATCCTGGCTTACTCTCGTAGAGAACGACGCCAAGCACAACGGAATGCGCTACATTCTCCATTGAAAATTCAAGGATAAAGTCACCCTAGGTCAGGTATTGATCCTGCTAATGCTGGGAACACCGGTAATGAAATAAGTTGAGCAACAGTTTCACTCTTTGTTCCTTCCTCACAAGCTTACTATGTACGTTCTCGTGTACGTTCAAACAAACAAACGCGCACGGGAGAAAGACGTAGTGCTCAAATTCAATTTGAGACCAGTCTTAACTCACCCAAACGTCGGCGAATAAGCGCAACTGTGATGTTAGGCGAATAACACTGAATGTTAGGCCACTGTAAGTACCCATGGCTCGCTAAGACTAATGCACACTGGCGCGTTTCTTCTCAGTAACTGCAAAGTTACAAATGAACTCGGCTTTATGATGTGCCAACTGAGGCGAAAGATCGATTCTCCTCCTAAAACTCCATCACGATCTGCACAACAATCAAAGACTAGACAATTACAGATGCAAAATTTCATCCTCAGTTCTTGGCATCTATACAACATCAGCATCAAACCGTAGCTTTAAAATAACTTGAGCTATGACAATGATGTAGCAGAGTCATGCCAGGCTATCCAAGGAGATTTCTACTTGGAGCCCGGTACATACCTGTATATCTCAGCACCATTCGCATATTGCGTCCACTTGTCATGACACGCCTCGTTGCCGAATGAAGCTATGTCATACAATGATTCAATTACTTGACTCGCGTGAAGCATGCAGGCATACCCCGGTCATAATTTCAAAAACCAAATCAATCCGCAAGTGACTCTAATGGCTTAAGCAGCCGAGAGTTTGAGTAGCAAATAACATATGTAATAATCCATAACCACTTGTACAATTTTCTCTCCAAAACTCGTCACCAATGATGCATAACTCTACAATAGACGCGTCTAATCCTTGGCATTCGGTATCATAACAGCATCACTGCCTTCGCGCGCGCTTTGACTTCGTCCACTACTGTGCGGTCGCGTAAATATCAGCACATGTGGCTGCAAACAACTGGTGGAGTAAATGCCAAGAGATGAAGACCTTGTCTACCGACGTCAAAGCACAGCGCAAGGAGCCGTCTAGGTTAGAGCTCCGAGAGTATGGAAACAGCGTTTCCTACATGATCATCTGCTGTCAACTGCCAAGACTGCTTTCTCAGTCCTATGTAGTGCTCAACCACTGTAACACACGGTTTGTACCGGGCGTCTTATATGTGTGCAGCTACACCCGAATAAAAAACTTGAGTTCGAGTATAACTGTTGCAGAAAACTAGAGTTGTTGCGATAAGCTACTGCTCTTCGAACTGCGCAATGTCGAATGACCTGGCAGCTGATGTCTTGACAACGAGACGGAACAAAAGTGGTGAGCGACATGGTGAAGTGATGTCGCTTGGCCGCTTGTAAGCGGAGCGACCATTGTACTACTCGGTTACAAGCGATTACAGCAAATGTGACCAAGTCTTATTAGCCTAACAAAAGCTATTCGGCGGCGTTAGTAACGATAAAGTCTATCGTCGTGAAGATGCTTCGCAAAAAGAGAGAGGCCGCTCAAAGATCGTTAGAAGAACTAAGCTGAATGGTTCGCAAAAGTTGTCGTCTGCGAGAGCGGCACATCCAAGTAGGGACTGGAAAAGAGGGAGCACAGCCCGACAGCAGTCCCCCAGGAACAACTTGAAGAAGAGAGTGAAAAGTAGGGGGCTGTGCTCTCTCTCTTCGAATCCCGGCTTGAGTGTAGAAAGGTTTGACTGATGTCCTGAAGCGGACTGAGCCACTGAGGGAATAAAATCCTATGCCGTTGGAACCGGATATACTTCAATTCCCGCGCGTGTTCTTCTGGATAACCCTTGAAGCGTGTGACACTCACGTTGGAACAAGAAGAGAGAGAGCACAGCCCATTCCAACTTAAAAGCATTGGCAGTCGGGCTGTGCTCTCTCTCTTCTGATCCCAGAGTGAGTGAGAAAATTCCACGAAGCCTGCCTCCAGTCAGATCTCATGAGAAAACTCTCTCCAGGGTGCTGAACTCAATGGGAAAATACCTGCACTTCACATAAGATCGCAAGCGACAAAGAAAGGCAATTAACGAAGCCCAGGGGTGCAGGGAAGGGAGTAAGTAGAACGGTTAGGCCATAAGATACATGAATGGAATACAACTATGACAATATTCAGGTTCAAATTTTCGATGCATGTGAATTGAAGACAGCTGGTTCTTGCCTGTGCGCGTTCATATGTCAGCTAGGAAATTCATCTCTCCGAGTCGATCGTCACTCCTCTGATTTATTCTCCTAGATACTCTAGTTCGAAAAAAACAAGGAAAAAATAAGTAGAAAAAAATCAAAGAAAAAAAAAACATAAAACAAAAAAAAACGGATATAACGCTGAAGTGATTTCAACAGCGCTCCACTCACAAGTATATACTTAATGGTCAGCAAACTCCTGAGGGAAGGTTGCTTGACGCTCCTACGAACAAAACTGAAACTCATGGAGCTTCAGAGTACTATCCACTGTACTCTGAGCGTTTCTCAAAGACGACCTCGGCTAGCTTGACCGTTCTACGGTTCGTTCGAAATTCACAGAGCGGAGGTACGACTTGTTCCCGAAGTGTTCTCGATATTCCAGGTGGTTTTAGTCTTCGCAGTACATTACCGGACGCCAAGAAATTAAACGGCCGGCAGGCAGCAGCATCCGATGCATATGTTTCACCGCATTGACCATGCGGTGCGCATCACCACATGCTGGAAATCAGCTCCAGATCTCGTGGCTCTCCCGGAACCGCACCCCCATACCGACGGGGCGAGCGAAAGTAACAGTCATACAGGGGCCAAGAAGCGAGGCAAGCAACCAAGCGAGGCTCAGGCTCTCACTGCAGGCACGCGACAGGCAGGCAGGCAGGCAGGCATGCGCAAGTAAAGCGAGCAAGCTGTAGGGAAGAAGTATCACGGGTCAGAGCCAGGGGTACAAAGGCAGGCAAGCAGGCAGAGTGTCAGAAGGGAAGGACGCAAGAGCAAGCGAGAGAACGGGGAAGGAAGACGATTCCGCTTCTGCTTTCATAGTACACAGAAAGGGAAATGCAGAGACCACCGGTTCCCGGTCGGTTTCCACCGGGCGAGCCCGTGGCCCCGTCGCCGTCGCCGTCGTCGTCATGGGCTCGCCCTTGTGGGCTGCACCTTTCGACGTCAGCCCGCTAACTTGCCGCACTTATTACCCGGACCCCCACAAGAAAGGCAGGCGCCGTTACAGTTCCCGGTAAAATCCAATTTCGATAAAAACCAATTCTACCTTTCCAGACATTCCTTGAATCAATACCGGTAATCACCACTCCTCATACACAATCCTTTTGTCAGACTCTTTTAAATTCTCCCATACACAAGGCCTTGGCTCCTTGTGACTCTCCTCATGAATGTTTTGCACACACACACTTGAGCTTGTTGCAAACTCAACCGTGTGTGTGTGTACGCAAGCAAACTGCAGTACTGGAGTATATTTTCAGCTTGGGAAGAAGACGAGTCATAACGGTCTTTGAATTCATTGTATGTGGTCTCAAAAGTGTCATTCAAATTCAACTTTCAAAAGAACTTACAATATAACATGGGACCTACATATATTTGGATTTACCCCTAAAGGACTAAGGATTCATGGTTTTAACATGTCTAATTTGATTAAGCATATAGTGAAAAATATAATTTAGATGAGACTGTATTTTATATCACGAGAATCAATAAATACATTGCATGTGTTGGTAAAAAATAAAATGAAATTGAACCAAAAAGAAAGTTCAGATAGGAACAACTCAAAACTCCTTTAAACAAAATGAGACTCAATTTGGGTTTCTTGGTCCTTTAGGGGTTAAATTACCGTTGAGTTTTGTTTTCAACTCAATGAATAATGTAGGGTTCACTAAAGAGATCAAAATCAAAAGTAGAGCCCGTGTGGGTTCATTCTTCAAAGCAATTGTATGTGTGGAACGTGCCAAAATCTCTTCTATGCAAACCCATTATGTTTATGTACAATAAAATCTTTCAATTAAAAAAATTAAAATTATCTTTAAAAAAATTAATTCTTAATAACACTAATAAATAATTAGTTTTGAGAATAATTTTTGCAAAAATGTTTTTTTTAATATAGTAGAAAAAAAATTCAAAAAGTGTTTGCAATTCCAAAATGAAGATACCTGCCCGGTTCAAGAATCATACTCGTATTCCGTTATTATTATTATTATATTCTATAATTATTACGCCCCCTTCTGAACATTCCCCCCCCTCAGTCCATTCAATTAACACACTTCAGTTTGCATTTGACATTCCTTCTCATAATTACTAGTAAGTAGTAACTCTGCCACCATGTGTACTTTCATTCCACGCCACCCTCTCTCGCCCAATCCCCGCTCTCTGTAAATCTCTCCAGTAATCACTCTCGTGATAGGATAAGATACCGGGAGTCCAGGGTCCGTTCTTACGGCATCTCCACCGATACGAGGGAACTGTATCGCCATCCCGCTATGTAAGTACAGGTACTGTGAAAATAATAATGTTGTATGTCCCACTAAAATATGGCACATATCGGCAAGTCAATGTTGGCAAAGAGAGAGAATCTACGTGGGTCAAAAATATAAAGGAGCCAAAATGAGCGTTTGGTGCCAAGGATACAAGTGATAAAGGGATTGTTTGTTGTTGGCCTTTATGTATATGGAAAAAATGATAATTTGTACATCTAAATTAATTTGAGACATGTATTGGATTTATAGAGAAAAAAAATTATAGTGTATTAGTATCTAAATTTTTACTTTCCAAGTTTGGCTCACCACCTCATTTTTAAATATGAATAGAATAGTAATGTCCAATGTTTGTCATTGAATTTGACAGTAGTAATCCTATTCTATAGAAATATTTAGTTGATTAGGTGTGAATGGCATGAACCATAGTAGTATTAATAGCATTAAAAATCATGTCATATGGATGAAATTTGTCACTCTCTATATAATTATGCAAAATTGACAATTTTTTGTGAGAGTTTCTCCAACAAGAGATGAGTCACGGGCCCTCAACAAGGTGTGACGGGGCCGGAGTGCTAAGGTGAGCCAGTGGTACGACAGTCGCAAGCTCCAACAACGGCAGCCTTATAAAACCAAGTTCTCCCCTTGCTATGTTTGCATTGTTTTAGTTTGCTACAGTGGCCCACTTGTCTCCGAATTTGGATCATAGCTGCTACTACTTAGGTTGGAATGGTTGATCAATTGCCACTCAGCCAATCTAAGACATCGCCATTGAAATTTTGGTGAAGGACCACCATCGCTAATGTCAGACCATAGATCAAGTAAGTACGGCCCCGCGACACTTTCGTGCATTGAACTTTGTCCCTTTGAACTTTAAAAATAGTTTGGCAAGCCTCTGATTGCAACGAGCGATGGAGATGCTCTGATTATTTTGGGATTATCCCTTGACAAATAAAGTACCAATAGTCATTTTGATTTTGATTTAATAAATGAACAACATCAAGAAAAAATAGTGTATTGAAGTGCAGTGAATTTAAAGTGCTTTGAAACTTGGGGAAACAATTTAACGGCGTGGGGAAGAAATGATGAATGATAATTAAATCAATGAGAATTGCAACATAAACAAACAAACTCTTTTAGATGTAATATATATATATATATATATATATATATATATATATATATATATATATATTGAAATTTTCTTTTATAATATTCTTTTTTTGTAATTGGACATTTATTTTTTAATCGAGGAAGTAATTCTTTTCATATGATTTCTAAATATAGAAATGACCATGACATGGTAAATATACCCATTCTACTCGTGGATAAAACTTAAGCCATTTCCAACACACTTTAATTTTAATTCTTTTACATAATTTTTGATAAGTAGTTTGTTAATGTTGAATTTTGTTACGCCTTAACCTAGTGGGATTTGACTTTAAAAATAATAGAATATAGATGTCATGCGTATTAAGATTAGTTCATGTTAATTTCAAAAAGTGATTAAATTTTCATTGAAATTGGGCTCAACTTTTAGTGTGATAATGCAAAGTTGCAAGGAGAATTTCTTTCCATTTGTTGTACAGTGGGGTGACACCGAAATTGTCCCCTTGTGCAATTCCAGGGAAAGTGCCCACATTGCTGCCAACTTTGACACCCTCCCGAGCGCTGGAAAATTGTTATTTATACATGAAATTTTAGACACAAAATCATTGTTATGTTGACAACATGTTTACTAAATTTCAAAGCGAGAAGATTGATACAAAAAACGATATTCAAGATTTACTAACAAGGGGTAGCTGTAAGAATTGTTTCATAGCTGCCAACTTTGACACCCTCCCAAGGATTGAAGAAAATTTTTTCGCATGGGATTTTGGGAGTAGGAACATCTTTATGTTGTTTACACATGTGAAAAAATTCAAGTCCAAAAGACCCACAAAAAAATGATATTCCAAATCTACCAACATGTGTAGTTGTGAGAAACAAAGTTGCTTCACAACTACGTTGGTAGATATAGAATAACTATTTTTGTGTGTATCTTTGGCCTTGAAAATTTTCATAATTGTGATCAACATCATAAAGATCATGTGAAAAAAATTCATATTGAAATAACAAATTCTTAGCCCTAGGGAGGCAGTCAAAGTTGGAAGTTGTGAAGCAACTTTGTTTCTCACAACTACACCTGTTGGTAGATTTGGAATATCATATTTTTCGTGGGTCTTTTGGAATTGAATTTTTTCCCATGTGTAAACAACATAAAGATGCTCCTACTCCCCAAATCCCATGCGAAACAAAAAAAAAAATTCAATCCTTGGGAGGGTGTCAAAGTTGGCAACTATGAAACAATTCTTACAGCTACCCCTTGTTAGTAAATCTTGAATATCGTTTTTTTTATCAATCTTCTAGCTTTGAAATTTGGTACACATATTGTCAACATAACAATGATTTTGTGTCTAAAATTTCATGTATAAATAACAATTTTCCAGCGCTCGGGAGGGTGTCAAAGTTGGCAACAGTGTGGGCACTTTCCCTGGAATTGCACAAGGGGACAATTTCGGTGTCACCCCACTGTAGAAGATTACAATTGTGCTTAGTAAGGTAGTCATATAAGCTTTAAGTCCTAAAAGATTGTAGATGACTGTTTATATAGGGCATACATATGAAATAATGTTTTACATAATTGCAACAATAGACAATTGCACTATTGTACTAGATTGCAGTATTGAGTGGTTATTAGGGTGCACAAATTTTTGGTAGTAATGAACATGCACTAGTAGTAGTAGAGGTAATCTTTGGCATAGGTACTACAAGAGCATGGCCAATAGCAGTCGTTTTCAACTCACCAACTCTATTTCTAAATGATGCAGTACCTTGTAAGGTGTGGAGTTTGAAACCTACACTCCATATATAGTGAATATAGCCAAGGGTGGTTCTCACATCAAAACACTTTGTCCTATTTTCTAACAAAACCATCCTCACACTTCATGAAGTTAATTTCAATAAATTTATCTTTTGCCATTATGATTGTTCGATATAGTGATAAAGGTAGTAGTATATACAATTGTTGATGCACTCTATTCCAAGCACGCTTAGTAGTTGTTACTGGAGAAGTTTTTATTTCTTACACACGATCTTGCATTTGAACATGATGCACAATGAGCAATTGTTGATCATGCTCTAACGTAGAATGTCCTTATCCCACCACTAATTCTAAAACCGTGTCGTCGTGTTGTCGGTTTATTGTAAGCACCAAGAGACAAAATGTAGTCGAACTTCGTAAATAACTTAGGTAGCAAGTGAAATGTGGTTCCAATCTAGTGGCTCCTATATGGTAGAACTGGGAAAGCCTACAAAATAAAGTTGGGTCACAACATACTTTTGACTTTGAAAACTTCCAATCTTCATAGTAAAACTCTAGAATTTTTGCATTGTTTATAAAAACTTACTTTCCACACAATACAACCAGTTTTCAAAATTAGCATGGCTTGAAATAGCCATAATGCCTTAAGTTGGTGGTTTTTAGAAATTCTACCTCAGAATGGTATGAGACCATGGTATCCAAGGCTTGTATTGACACTTGTTTGGTATCAATATGAGCTTTCTAGGGATCAAACTTTGATACTATTCCTTGGTGTTCAAGTACGGCTTTTCTACTAGTGAAAATATATCATCACACTAAAAAGTATAACATCCCATATATTGAGAGGTATTCACTACATGCACTAAATGGCGTATTTAGTGTGCGGGGAGAATTGATGTCTTTTACCATAATTTGTTCAAATGTAGCATAACTGATTCAATAGTCTTCTCTGGGTTTGCCTTGTTCTTGAGGAGAATGTGTAACATATTCTACATTGTCATCTAAGAACAATTGGTAGCTACCCATGTTTTTTTTACAGATGGAGATTTTAGAAAACTAAAAGGGAAGGTAACCATGCATGGACTTTGTTGAAACATCTCCACATGTCCGTCACTTTTAAAGAAAGCAACATTATAAACAATAATACTTGACCCCAAAAATGTTACGATGCATGGCAACTAATAGAAAATAGACAATCTGAATAAAAAAATTCCTTGAACATTGGGCCACTTCTTTTGTCCTTCCATTGACAATGGTTTATGACCTTCATGCTTCTTTCCCCATCCTCCCTACTCTCTAAAAAATGAAAAATAAAGGGTTGCAAATAATGCACTTCATAGATAGAATTCACATGATGCACTATAAAACGCATGATGGATGAAAATGCAAAGTGGCTAAAAGCTGGTGAATGTTATGGAAGAGAAATAGTATTTCTACACTTCATATGAGTTTGCCACTTGTCATTTCCATTTTCATTGAGAGTGCCATGTTCTTTCCAAGTAATGAGAGTGACATAAGGTAACATGCCATGTTTATTATAAAGTTGCCATATGTCATTGGAATACTACCATTTTTTCTTACAAAGACACTATATCGCCCTAATATCAAATAGTGTTCATGTTCAGAAATTGTGTCCCAGACACTAAATTCACTATTTAATGTACGAAGATAGGTCAAAAAAATATTGAGAACAACACCCGTCTTTGGTAGTGATAAAAAAAGACCTTATAAATAAAGAGCTACAACTACTCACAACTTTCTCATGTGAACCTCAACGAGGCCATTCAATACACTGTTGGAGTGAGAAAATTTGAACACCAACTTCTTTTCATACTTTGACATCATAAGGTTCTTTAACCCTTGCTAGGGTTTACCTCTTTCCTCTTACTGCATAAAAGATTAAAAAAAAATTCAAAACGTATGGTTCTTGGACTTCTAACTCTCCACCATCATTCTTTAATTAAAAAATTACACGGCATATCCAATATTCCAAACTCCGTCGTAACAATTATGGTGCAACGATTCTTATGGTACTCCAAGGTATCGTCATAGAACCACAGAACCTTATGATCGATCCATCTCTTATATTAAGTATACAACGTTACAATACCATACAACTACCTTGCTTGGTATCTGTCACAATACCATGTCATAAAATCATCTACATTTCACATCCACTATTTTCATCCAAAATTTATTTATGTTCTCAAACCGTTCTCTACAGTTCCCATGATGTTCCCAAAAGCTTCACATCACATTCCGTAGCGTTCCTTCATGTTCCTTAGCGTTACCTAATATTCCCATCATATTCCCTAGCGTTCCTTAATGTTTCCATCATGTTCCCTAATGTTTCCAAGTTCTCTTTATGTTCCCAAAATGTTCTCAATTGATTCCCACGTTCCCAATGCAATGTTGGTGCATTACAATAGGGTGTTTGCTAGTATGTTGTACGCACCAAAAAACCTCCGTCTTCTTATTTCTTCTTGCAATGGAATTCGTTCTATTTGTGTAATAAATATATAAATTTATTTAATATAAATATAAATAAATAAATAAATAAAATTAAAAATTAAAAAAAAACCTCCGTATGTGGGCAGAAGTGGTCCTCCAATCCCTTTGGGTCAAGTCATCATTGCAAAAGCCTGGTGAGTTTTACTGTTTGTCTGATGTAATAGTACAGTAACCAGTGTGCCAATCCGCAACTACTTTTAGGTAGTATGCGCTTCTGTCCACTTTACTTATTCTTGTCTCCTGCATGGGCTGAGTACATAACATTCTGAAGATTTTGCCTGGTTTTATTAAGCTCTGGCAATGCAGAATGTCCCATTTAAATAAGAAATATTAAGTTTACACTCAAAAGTATAGTATAAGAAATCTGACTCCCTCAGATTCCGATTTTTTATATTTAAGAAGCTCAAAGTGGGCCACCTTGACACACCAAAATAGATAATTGGCCAATCACAAGTAATGACACACCAAAATAGTTAATTGGCCAATGACAAGTAGGATGTAGCTACCAATTGGAATATAGCCACTTAGGGCCTCTTTACACTAGAGGCGAGAAGTCTTAAAGAGAGAAATTTCAGCCAATGGAAGGCCTAAAAACCGAGAAGACCAAAGAATGTCACTTTACACCCGAAATTTTCAGTTCAAGGAACGGAAGGAAGAGAAAATGACATGAACAACACTTTTGTTCTTCGTGGCAAGAAAAGTGAACATTGTTCAAGGCCCCCGGATTTTGCGTCAAGCCCACCTCAAGAGGTGGGTCTAACGTAAAATCCGGGGGCCCTTTGGCCAAAATTCATACAACCAATCATTTTTTAATTTTTAAAAAAATATGTAAGAACTTTATTTTTTAAATCGGTACTTTGTTTTGGGAACAAAAAGAAAAAGAAAGAGAGGATAGAATCATCAATATACATGTGTTCATTCATATAAGGCACATTTATTCAAATACTTGCAAATTTAGGACTATTTTTTAGAGAACTTTGACAATTTTATCTACTTTGTTGTCCATTTTTTCTTGTTTAAAAGTAGCCACTTCTAGTATCGAGTAAAATTTTGGCAAAAATCTATTAAAAGAAATTGGCTAGGATATAGGATAAAGTTAACTACACTTTTAAGGATGATCGGGCCTTTTACTTGACATAGGAAGGTTATGCTTTTGAAACCTACAATATTTGAAAAGGCAGGTTAGAGCTCGGTTGAAGCATGGTGGCCATGCTCTTGTATCAGTAGCAACTCAAATTAATGACCACACCAAAAAGTGCAATTACTGTGGGTAAACCTGATTCTAATAATAATACCGTATATGAGGGTCAGATTTGGGCAGTATTGTGTCGAAATCGAATTTCCACATCATATTTTGAGAGGTCCACGTCACCATAAACCAATCACAGGATGACATGCGACACTTTTGGACAAAAAATAATTAATGTCAAAACTGACCACGACGTAGGGTAGATTACTCTTTTTTATAAATCTGAATTAGAAATATCAAAATTTCAATTTTAAAGAAATTGAATTGGTGTAATGCCATGTAGTCCCTGATATGGCTTTGGAGTGTTACATGAAATTATTTACAAATCACAACAAAAGAAAAATGAATATATGGCAAAAGTTCTAAACCAAAAACAAAACAAAACAAATAAAAAGATTCATATAATAATTCTTATAAATTATATACACCTTCTAATAAATGCTATATTTTATTTTGGTGCACCTCTTATTGACTAGAACTTTTGGACGATACCAAGAACAAAATTGGTTGGCACATAGTCTTTATTAAAAGACATCTACAAAGTTGAATTTGAATAAATGCCTCCATATTTTATTTTATTTTTATTTTGGAACAAATGGCATTTTTATAACCACTGCGGGAAAGCAAATGAGAAAAAAAATACACACAGAAACCGAGCCAGGACAGGATGCCTCCATATTTTTCAAATTGATCTACACAAAATCTTTGAAAATTCACTAGACTTACAATTTTAATACTCTCATCTGGTTTGACACAGGTGTCTTGAGATCTCTTTGTAAGCAATCAAAAGATATTCTTGTAGGTTGAAATATTGCACATTATGTAAAAGATGATTCAATGTTTTACATTATGCACTTTTGGGTAATGATTCCAATATTTATAAGATAATGATTATTTTGTATTTTTCAATAGTTAAAATGATAATCTTTTTTTAAAATCAAATTTAAACATATTTTGAAACTATTAATCAATCCAATCATATGAATGTCATGGAAAAATCATCATCTACGATTTTCGTTTGTATATTAATTTCAAAGAATGAATTTAGTTTGCATTTTATTCCTCAAAACCATAGATTATGTTTTTGTTGAAATAAAATCTCAAGTAGAATGGAAGGACGTAGTAAATTCAATTTCAGTTTTTTCCTAATTTGACTTCAATATCGTGAATGTGATTTCGTGAAAAAATCATGTAAAAAACCGATTTGCAAAAACATCACCACAAATTAGAAACTCTATAGTGATTGTGTACATTGTCTACAAAATAGACGCTTTTGTAGTTTGGGGTTAATAGTAAGATACATGCAAGATCGAACAATATCAAAGTAAATTATATCAATGCCTTTTAGTTCATGAAAGAGAAAGAGAGAGTAGCTTTGACTTTTTAAGGCAAATGTGTATGAAACGTCCATTGGAAGAGGTGATGCCAATTGGGCCATGAGGACCAAGTTTGCGCTTTTAATTTATCCAAAGTAAAGTTCCGTACTCAACTTTCATTTCATTAGCACTAGTATAGTCCTCTATTCTCTATGATTTAGCCATGTTTTTAATTTTTATATTTATCTTTAGAACTTGATATAATTTATTGTGACTAAATCACTTAACAATCTATGACTTCCACACTCTAAGTCCAAAAGTGACGTCACGACTTTGGTCCACTCCTTTTTGTCAAGAGCATTCTGACAATACTAAGAGCATCGCCAATGGGCACAAAGTCTAGGAGATTTCAACGTAACCAACTTTACAAACAAACAAACAAACAAACAACCTTTCTTAATGTATAGACTAATGTAGCATTGTACCGTTGGCCCAAGAGTTTCCAATAATTTAGACATGGTTTTACTTTATAATTTTCTTTTAGAGTAATTTGTTCATATTTTAATTCAATTTAATTTGATTTGATTCCTTTTAAAATCTATAACTTCCACATTCATTTGTAGGTCAAAAAGCGCAGGAATGACTTTCCAACACCCCTTTTTGTTCATAGCTTTCCAATGATTTCAAGAACGCGGCAACCAAATGCATAGTATGTGAGATCTCAATGTCACATACAAAACAAAACAAACAAACAAACTTCCTTAGTGTATCATTAACATATAGATTCCACAATTTGCTAGAAAAATGGAGTTTTTTTCGAAGTTGTTTCAAAGTTAAAACTTTATCTTTCAAATTTTTAATTTTTAATTTTTATAAAAATAGACTTCTCACACAAGTTAATTTTTTTGATGTGAAGAACTAGGA
Source organism: Pohlia nutans (assembly GCA_022496805.1). Lineage (NCBI taxonomy): Eukaryota > Viridiplantae > Streptophyta > Bryopsida > Bryales > Mniaceae > Pohlia > Pohlia nutans. Next base: position 17,881,278 of record CM040094.1, read on the forward strand.
TATGAAAATTAGCAAAAAAAATAAATATACAAGGTAAAAACTAGTTTAAGAAATTGTTACATACAAGGTACAAATTAGTATAAGACCCAATAGTTAACAGTTACAAGAAAAGATTCCAAAATTGTTCAATTGACATTGTTTTCAAGATAATTACTTTATTTGGATTTTTTTCTAATTTATTTTTTTTTAAATTATTTCAAAATAAAATCTAGAAATAATTATTTATTTTAGAAAAAAATAAAAGAAAAAGAGTGGCGAAGGTAAATGGACGTATGATTAGCTTTATAATCAAAGGTTGTTGACTACGTTTTATACTTGCCGTTCTAATAGACAAACATAGTTACGCGTTAAAAATATCAGGTTTGTACATTAACCTTTTGGGGGTTTGTTGTTTTTGAATATTTGGGCATTCAAAATAAAAGGAGTTGGTCCAAAACTATTATAAGTTTGATTATTAATGTTACTATAATTAATAAAGAAAATCTATATTATTATTACATATTGATTTTGTGTTTATAAATTTATAAAAAAGAATTAATATTTTATTGATTGTATGAAGCCTTACACAAATGTATATGTTACCATTGATTTTTGTGAAATTGTATAGGATGCAATGTACAAATTTCTAATATGCAAATTTAAGAATAATTTTCTATTGTCTATCACTTACTCTGGTTATTTTTCTAACATTGATGAAGTGTAGATTGAAACATTAAACATTAATGAAACACAAATGAGGACATTATGGAAGTATGGAGAATCAAGCATATTGTAATTTTGTGATCAAGATTAGAAGTTTTGACTTTGTTTAATTTCTCTAAAATACGTTATGCAATTCCATGATAACCAATCTTGTAGGACATTCTATCATTTGGATTAAAAGCACAAGTGATTAATATTACATGTCCTTGATGAATAAAAATATGGCATTCTATATGTCATACGGTATTCTTGTTGCAAAGCACAAGTTCCATAGCTGCCACTTTGTGCTTGTTACCTTTTATGATCAAAATACTTCAAATATCCTTAGTACGCATATTTTTTAACTTCTTAAATTCTTTGAAATTTTTCTATTTTGGGCAAGATGTGGAGGTTGTAAAAAAAGACATTTGAAAAGTATTTATAAATGAGTGAAGCTTTTTATTAGTTTTCCAAAAAATATAATTTATTTCGTGTTTCAATTTTTGATGTGCTTCTTGTGTAATGAGCTAGAAACTTGAAAAATGAATTTCCGAACAGAGAACACTCTTGAGCAGCCATGTCGTTAGAAGTTGTCCAAGGGGCCCAAGGGCAAAGGTGCAAAAAAATGATTTCTTTTACCTTAAAATATCCATAATATCATTAGGGCTTAGAATTTTTAGGTTTAAATATAGCATTTGAAGTAACCTTAAGATCCTACGATTATTTTTTAAAATATTTTGAATTTTTATCACAAATAAATGAAATCTCAAATTATGTCAAAAAATTCATAATTTGTTAAAAAAAATCAAAAGAGATTTAGGGATCAAAGCATTTTATGTCATGTCTTTTATACTTATAAGTAGTTAAATATATATATATTCACATCGATATTTTTTTCACTTATTTTAAAGGTTAAAGAATATTATAACCTTGTGACCAAATAATAATATTTAGATTTATTGAAAGATTAAATTTACCTTCTTCCTATTGGGTCTCCTCTGTGTATTACTAAAGTGGGATATGTTGGACCAAGTTTGCAACACTATAATAACCAATCTTCTAAAACATCTTATTACCTACCTTGAAAACTTCAATGATTAACATTATAAGTTCTTGATGAATGAAAATATGGTGTTATTTTTGCAATGTTTTCTACTAGGCACACATGCAATGGTTGATGTTAGGCTACTTGGGCGCTAGTTACTTGTGATTATTTTATATTGTATATTTGATGGTGATTATAATTATCAATTTACTTTCAATATATTTATATTCAAAAGTGTATAGTCAAATAATAATTTCTTTTTATATTCATGATCGTATGTGGAGTGAAAAGAAAATAAGTTGGTGATGAAAAAGATATAGCAATGACTTTACATAGTGATGGACAAAAGTTGGCAAAGAAATATGCATACTTTAGGTGCAAATATACATAAATGGATTTATCATAATACAATATAAATCCAATAAATTTTTGAAGTTAATTTATTAGTATGCTTTGTGATAGAAGTTGGAGATGTAGTGAAGAATAATTAGTTTGATTGAAAGAATGTCTTCACAAGTAACAAAATGCATTTGGAATGATGATTTTTGTAATGTTTTCATGTTCATGGATGCTCCAAACATGAATGATCTTGCATGTCTTGTTAAATGTGTTAAAAATTACATTACGGATAAGGTTATTTATGTCAAGTGTGATAGATAGAAAAAGATAGAAAAGTGTGTTTGCATGAGTTGGCAACAAAAGTTGTGGGAAGCTGGAAGAATTACAATATGAAATGCAAAAAACACATAGAGGAAAATGTTGATTGAAAGTGACATACATGGACAAATAAGAATGGGAATTTGGCTAAAATGGGAGTATGACATGGTAATGATTTCCATCAAATGTCAACTTCAATGAAGTTTTTGTCATTTGGAACTACATTCATAGAAATTGTAGGTTATTATGCATTTTTGAGGTTTGTGGTACAAAGTTCTATGAAATATATCTTGGATATTAAAAAGAGGATAAAATAGCCACAATATGCTAAAAGGTAAAATAAATAAATAAAGCTTAATGGACAACAAAATTTTCTAAGCTATTTTTTGAGAATTTAGAAAGCGAGCTTCAAAGCCGATTTTAACTCCAAAATGCTTAAATGACCATATTTAGTCTCCTAATAGATTAGAATTAAAAATAGCAATCCAAACTGAACTTTTTGGAAATTGAATTGTTGATTTGGCAAAAAATACAAAAAATCAACTTCGTACAATCGTGTTTCTATTCATTAGACGATAAAAATCAATGTGTTTTTAGTATCTTTACCCCATGATTTTTTAATTAAAAAAGTCATGATAACATACTATTAAAAGCGTATTAAGTCCATCTTTTGAAGTTATCTTTTGAAATTATATATAATTGAAATTTCTAGACAATGACTTTTCAATGGCATTTATATAGTTGGATTGAGTATCAAAATTAAAATAATTTACTTTCTATCTTTGTAGATATTCAATTTATGATGACATCATATATACACAAAATAACTCATTATCTTATGATTTTCATAATGATTAGCCAATAGAGAATAATTAACAACATTGAATTAACCCTTTAACGTCCCGATTCAACACTGTTTTCAAAGATTTGTTATAAAATGGTTGATGAAAAACGAAAATAGAGTTGATGTACAAAACAAAGTTGTAAATGTCAATGTGTAGATAACATCTGTACGGTTGGATTCATCATATTTATTATTAATATTTTAAAAGTAATTTTGCAAGGTTTTCTCTTGAAATTCAATTAAAAATCCAAAATTAACACAAAAAAATTTAAAAAAATTGTAATGAAATTAGAATGACATGCACTACGAAGTGGTATAGTTTCCATTATTTGATTCTACTTACTATGGAAAATCATATTTAAGGTCTTTCTTTTTGAACTAAGATTGAAACTTGACATTAATCACTTTTGTAATTTTTCAAAAATTCACATTATCTTATTTGGAAGATCCATACCGTACAAATGGTATTCAACTAGCACAAGAATGAAAAAAATAAAAATTGGATGAAAAACATCCGGTACCTACAGAAATCAAACTGCTGAAATTCATCCGGCGTCCAGATTCTGGACGCCGGCGCGCTCAAGGGTTAAAGAACATGATTCTTTTCCATCAATATTTCATTTTATTAGTTCTATATGGTTTTCAATAAACCCCTCCCAAACTATGTTAATACTCATTTGACTATTTTCACCACTTTTGAAGTATTTTGAATTTTGTTGATAATAATTAATTTAAATTTGACAATGTACCGTAGTACCATAGTTGGATCGCTACCCCACAAAAAAATATTTAATGTTTTTTGAAAAATAAGTTTTGTTCCTCAAAAAATGAATTTCTTCATTTTTATTTTTGAGCAAAAAAATGATATAAAATGGCCCAAAAGGGTCCAAAATAGCCTAGAAAATGAAAAATAAAGCTAAAATTAACTTATTATATCTTTGTTTTTTGGTCCCCACAATTTCCGATTGTTTACGTCTTTTTTATTTTTTGAATTAGTTTTTGGCGACCCAGCTATGGTACAACGGTAGATGTCTTCTAATTACAATGTCTTACTTTTGTTTCATGAAGTTGAGATTGGTTTTCTTCTTTAATTTAAGTTAATTTTAAGTTAATTAATTAAGGGTTAAAATTAAATTAACTTAAAATGAATAGCATGATGATTTTAAATTATTTGAAGGATCAAATTGCCAATAGTATTTTAGAGCCTCACGTAATGAATTTTGAAGCATTTAACTTCAAAATTTTATCAAAATTAAAAATTTAATTTTTACAATTTGAAATTCGGTATGGTTGGTTAAAATTGGATATTTTTTTCTAAAATTAAATAAAGAAATTCTTTCAAAGGAGAGAACATCATTACTTTGTTTGAATAGTAAAATTTGTAACACTTGGACAATATTGAAGTCTTTGTCTTTGAGAAAATCTCCTCAGTGAAGTTTCGCTCGTATTGACATGATTCAAATTTGGTTGAAAAGTAAACTTGGAGCAATTTCTAGCAAGTGGGTCAAATTCTACTGAGAAATCATGATAGTTTTTGTTATTTTGGTGGTAATATTTTTGAGAAATCAATAAAAGAGAAGGAAGATTTGTATTCACTAGTTTTAGAGAGAGTTCTCAAAATACAGTCTGAAATTTAAAAATATAGTCACCATTTTTTAACATCCTCGTAATGGAAAATAATTTTGAGTATGTTAAATACCTCAATTGTCATTGAAAGTAGACAGACAAGTAACAAATACTACCCTAGTACCATAGCACAGTTGCTACCCCACGAAAAAATATTTATTATTTCTTGAAAATTAAGGTTTGTTCTTCAAACAATGAATTTTTAAATTTTTTTCTTTTGAGCAAAAAATGATTAAAACCGCTCAAAATGACCCAAAATGGCCCAAAATAGTTTAGAAATATCAAAATATAGCCAAAAATATTTTCTACTTTCATTTTTGCCCTCGTTGGATGTTTTTTTCTACAAACTTTAAAGTAGTATAGTTGTATGTGGGACTTTTTTTTTGTAAAGTAAGATTAACGGTGAGGCTAATTTAGTGGACATGTTTTTATAAACGGAGTTAGGAACATTATTCAAGTATTAGAGATTTTTCATTTGAGAGGGTTTTGAGGGCCATATCAAACATAATTCTATTCAATTGATGTGAATACCTATATTAAGATTTTTTTCAAAGTGAAAAACATTTATGTCATGCCAAGGATATTGATGTAGGGCACATGTACAAACAAGGATGATTTGATCGGTAGAGGTAAAGGTGGTATCATTGCTTGATTGGAAATTGATTGTTGGATATGTATTTTGTGGCAAAGTCTTTATATTATCGATATGGTTTCCTTAGTATGTTTTTTACAATCCAATGGTAGAATGTTTCATTTTTGGATTAAATTTTGTGTATTCTTTTAGGATTTATTTAGCATATATGACTATGGTTTTTTTTGCAATTAATCATAATTTTTTTTTGTATAATCAAACAACCTTTTCAGCATTTTTTACCAATTTATTTAGAGGTTTAATTCATTCTATAAGTGGTTGAGATGGTAGATGTTTAAATTTGGATAGTTGGATACGAATAGAATATGTTGATGTATGCACTAGCGTGGATTATGAGTGGCTGTAGAAATATACCTTTGAAGAATATATAAATGTTGTAGCGAGATGTTATAGTTGATGTTTTGTACAATGGGAGGCCTGTCTGGGCGGGCCTCCCAGTGCGTAAGGTTCTGCTAGTGAAACTCAAACCTCATCGGGTTTTCTTTTTTTCTGTGAGAAATCTTACATGGTAGTTTCAAATCCCATACATTTTGCGGGCCTCCCACGTTGTGAGGAGCCCGCAAAACGTGAAGGCGTTTAACCGGCAAGGCCTTACAAATTCTTAAGAAAGAGATCTTCCTTTGATTTTAGCTCAAGTGGTGACGAGGATTGGGGTTATTGCAAGACAAGTTTCTTCTATAGTTTTTGAAATATTTTATGTGTATTTGCATTATTGCACTTGATTGTGTAAGTTTTTAGAGAGAGAGAGAGTTGTGTAATATGTAGATGAGCAATCGATATGTTTATTTTAGAAATGTTTGCTTCTACGTATATGTATTTTATGGGGAAGGCATATAGTTTTTTTGAGAATACATAGTGTGTGGTGTTAAGGCCGGGAGAAAGATGTTTGGGGAACGATGAAGATTGATTGTAATTATATAAATTTTGGTATGTGGTGGTGTTTATATAAGATGAAGATATATATTTTTATTCTTTTAACTAAATTTTGTCAATGAGAGTGGTATGTGAAAATTCGACTCTCTTTTCAACTGTTGGAACAATGTGTTAGAATGTAATGTAGGTGATAGTTTTCAATTTATTGTAAATCTTGTTGAGAAGGTTAATTCCGAGAAGTGCAATTATGGTGTGCCAAAAGAAAAACACCCCAATTAAAGTCATTTGTCATAGTGGTAGGATAATTTAACTTTGATGTAATTTAGTGTGTTATTTTTTGTTTTAATAGTGTAATTAGAAACAAGACTTTTTAATGGTACAATTGTGTAGTAATGTTTTGAATTTTTTCTAATCTTTGACACTTTGAAAATTCATAATATTTTCCTCTACAAGAAAAAAAAGAAAATTTCCAAATTTAAGAGTTTAAGATTGATTTCTTAATTGTGATATCAAATATAATCTAATTTTAGTCTATAACATTGTAGTCATTCAACAATGCACTAAGAAAATAAAGCTTGAATAAAATATTAAGACTTGAAACATTTCTACGTTAAATATTCTAATAAAATTATAGCAAAAAAGTCTAAAGCATGGTTTATGACATGTTATGGTTATTTTAATACCAACAAATTAGGAATCTTGGAAATTAAATTAATATCTTCTAATGCACATTGTTAGAATTAATGCATTTCTATAATTTTATGATCATAAGCATAGCACTTTTGTGCGCACACACACACACAAAATAAAATAAAAATAACTAAAAATAAAGTTTTCTAATCTTAGGATTTAAGTTGTCAAGATTGTTATTTATTTAATTAAAAAAGTTCTTAAAATTAAAAACCTTACTATTAACCTCTGAAGGACTATGTTTATTTCTAAAATTTCATTACTTTTTTATGCTTTCAAAAACGCAGTTGTGTCTCATAATTGGTGTTCATGTAGAAAACTTCACTACTAAAACTCAAAGAACACTTAGTTGTGAGATTGTATATCAATTTTTAAAACAACCTATCGTATATATTACATGATTATAAGGTTTGATTATGACACTACTAGAGAGTGCATAAAAACCAAGACAAAACCAACAGACATCTGTTGGAACCAACAGACAATGGGTTTAACGTAGCAAACATTTAGTCATATGGAACCAACAAGTTTTCTCTTGGAACCAACAAGTTCCTATTGATTTTCCTCTTCAAACCAACAAGTTCCTGTTGATTTTCCGGAATCAACTGTTCCTAACCCGCACAGAACCAACAGAATTTCTGTTGATTTTGTGCGGGTTAGGAACCCCATTTCTCTAGTAGTGTGAGTTGTTTTCTCTAAACTTTTTGAGCAAAATCAACAAGTCATTCCATGCAAACATTCTTATAACTTTTAGAATCACGATTAGCGTTTGAGATTTCAAAATTACACAAAGATGTATTGTATCTAGGTGCTCACAAAAATGATGCTCTAAAACTAAATACAACAACAATGATTGATCCTCAAAGATTTATGTTTGGGTGAAGTAGCTTGTTGGTGACTCATTGAGCCGGTGTTAGTAACCATTATTCATTGTTACATTGCATAAAATGTTTCAAGATTTCAAAATTATTTTTTAGATATTCCAAAATATTCCAAAATAATATAACATATGTATAAAAGGTTCCAATGATTCTAAAATATTCCATTTTAAATGTATTTAAAATTTCCGTGATTATTATATAGTGTTAATGATGCAGTATCACAAGTGGCATACATGTCGATAATTGAGTTAATGGAAAAGAAGCCCATCTAACCTCTCTTTTTGCTCTACTTCTAACCTCTTTCTTGAACTATACTTAGATTGAATAGTGCCGTGTCATAGATTGTCCCTTTGTGGATCATGGACTTGGAGCTTTGGTAGAAGGTGTGGAAGTCATTGCTAGGTGGAAAACAATGACAGTGGCTTGCTTTAGATTGTCTCCCAACTCATCATAGACTAGTTTTTGGTCTATTTATATTTTAATATGAGTTCAAGAGGATTTCAACATGAGTTTGTTAAAACTTTTCTCTTTGGGCTGACTTTTTGGTTAACTCTAATGTAAGCAAGTTTTATGGTAACTATACCTTAAAGCGTCCACCTTAATAACCAAACCTATTTACACACAAAATACAAAAAAATTATTTAGTGGCTCTCAATAGCAAGTTCAAAAGGTTTCAAAGCACTTTAGTACGCAATATTTGAACACCGTATGAAGAAGTTATGAACTTCCAAAGTGCTGACTATAGATTGACCTTAAGGCAACCCTTACTTTGGTGTTTAGGTTGTGCACATTCTCATCAATAGTAGGTGTCAAAATCTACTTATTATGGAAGATTGAGCTAGGGATGCTCTAAAGAAGGGATCGCTTTTAGATGTAGTTATCATAGAGGGTGCTTTAAGGAAACGACAATTTGCAAGTAAAGAGGTCTAGATAACAACTCAAGTAGGGATTTTTTAGATTACAATTGAGAAAGCATAGTTGTTATAAATCAAGATGAGTATTCCACTCCATCAACCTTTTGGTATATTGTTTGATTATTTGTATGTCTTTATATACATAACGACATACATACATATATACACATATGTATGTTGTTATATATATATATATATATAGTAAGTGTTGTTGAATAATAGTTTGTATTGTGGAAAATCTCATTATATTAATTTCATAAGCTTATTAGTTGTTAACTATTTTTCTTGTGATATTATAGTAATAAAGGCTTAATGACATTTGTTGACGAGGTTATGTAGTTCAAGCATAGAGGTATCAACTGACAAAACATTCCAAGAAATTAGTAAAGTGGTCTTGGCATGAAATGGGGCATTTTGCCATTTTGTACTTAAAGTGAATACTGGATGGATAGATGTTATAGTTCGGAATGCCTTCTATAGGTTAAACTACCTTAATTTAATATTATTCTTAGAAGGAGATCAAATTCTCAACTCTTTTTAACGTAAGTCACTTTATTTTGAATGGTTTTCTTTTAATAATACAAATCTTTTTGCATTCATTAGGAATTTCCGACCCCACTGATTCTGCACTGATTCAGTGCGTTTATCGGAAAACACTGATTCCGCACGTCATACGTGCATTTAGAAGTGTCGTTACAGTACGGAAGTGACATGCATTACTAAGATGTCGATGCAATGTCTTTTCCGTGATTATCAAAAAAATATTGTTTCCGCACGGAAGTCGTGCTTGACGGAATCAGTGCGTTAATCGTGTATCTACTTCACATGACTGATAAGACACGGATAACGTGCAATTTTAGTTAATGCAAATTCAGTATCGTATACGTATCATATTAATGCCTTTTGTTATATTCGTGCGATTTCAGTATCTATTATAATGCGAATCATTGTCGTACGACATCCGTGTACAATATTTTAATATATATTTTGGAATCTTTTGAAATCTTTTGGAATATTTCAAAATATTTTATATTATTTTGGAATCTTTTGGAATATGTTGGAATATTCCAAGAATATTCTTTAAATTATACTTCCGGTTTAATTTCCCAAAACATTTTTAGATCTACATTTATAGAGTTTAGAAGCAATACACATTAAAATTTCAAAGAAATAACATTTTATATTTTTAGAATTCAAATTTGGTATTATTGGTTATCATTGTACTTTTCATCATAGGAGCAAAAAAAAATAGCTCACAACCACCACGATTTTGGCAATAAATAAATAAATTCAAAATATTATGAAAAAAATCCTAGATATAGAAAACGTCCTGCATAATCTAGTGCAAAAAAAAAATTGGAAAAAAAGTTTTTTTCACATAGTTAAAAACATTCAAAGTCCGCTGAAAAAAAAAAAACAGCTCACAGCCCTGAATCCCTGATCTGCCATCATGATTTTGGCAAAAATTTAAAAAATTCAAAAAATTATGGAAAAAAATCCTAGATATAGAAAACGTCCTTCATAATCTAGTGCAAAAAAAAAATTTGGAAAAAAAGTTTTTTTCACATAGTTAAAAACATTCAAAGTCCGCTGAAAAAAAAAAAACAGCTCACAGCCCTGAATCCCTGATCTGCCATCACGATTTTGGCAAAAATTTAAAAAATTAAAAAAATTATGAAAAAAATCCTAGATATAGTAAATGTCCTGCATAATCTAGTGCAAAAAAAAATTTGGAAAAAACGTTTTTTTCACATAGTTAAAAACATTCAAAGTCCGCTGAAAAAAGAAGTTCGATAATTACCAAAAGAGTTCCATTCTGTGCATGAAGAGTTTGAGGTGGTTTGGTGGTTGGGAACTTGATTGGCAACCGGAAGGTTGAGAGTTCAAATCCCACCGTTGGCGATATAGAGCTTGGGAAGCCCAAGCTATGGTGGGCCCCACCGCATGTGCGGGCAATTTCCGTGTAATTGAAGTGGGTAGCGAGGAAAGTAATTATTTTATATTTTCTATTATTTTATAGTTTCTATTATTTTATTTTATTTTATATTTTTTAATAATATTATTTTGATCAAATTTAGATATAAAAAGAAAAGAAAATCTAGATATGGAAAAGATGATGTCGCACGAAAAACGCACTGAATCAGTGTAGTTTTAAAGACGATTAAAACACGACATTTGACGACTATAAACAGTGCTGAATTCATACGTTTTCAATGGATGTATCAATCGTGTCGAATCAGTACTATATCCGCTTGTACGAACATCGTGTCATATCAGTGTAGTTGCGATGAATGACGCAACGATGCGGAATCAGTGCGAAAATCGTACGAACCCTTGAAATATCGGAAATCGCACTGAATCAGTGCAGAATCAGTGGGGTCCGAAATTCCTGATGTTTGCATACTTGGATTCTAATGGCATGTTGAAAACACTATTGACACTATAGACAAGGCATTCACCTAGTTTGGAATCTACACTAAGTAGATTAAGAAGTGCTTATTGTTCTTTATCTTCTAGGAAAAAAACCCTTCTTTATATCAACAATAGTTTATTCCCTCCTATTTATATTTGGATTCAATTTAATACCAAATGTGGTAGTACCGCAAATCAACTTCTTTCGTATTTGAGACAATTATATTGCCGCTTTTTGAAATAGTGAGCCAAGTTTGATGTACAATAGGTGACATTCAAATTGGCCGTTTAGTAGTTCCAGGGATAGTGTCCTACACTGCTGCCAACTTTGACACCCTCCCCAAAGCTGAGAAATTGTTATTTTACCATGAAAATTTGGGGACAGCATCATCTTTATGTTGAAAACATGCATACCAAATTTCAAGTCCAGGAGACTTATACAAAAAAACGTATGCAAGATCTACCAACATGGGATAGCAGCTAGTGTCACAGCTGCCAACTTTGACACCCTCCCAAGAATTGAGGAAATTTATTTTGCCCATGAAATTTTTGGAGCAAAAACATTTTTATGTTGTTTGCATGTGTGGAAAATTTCAAGTCCAAAAGACCCATACAAAAAATAATATTCCAAATCTACCAACATGTGTAGTTTTGAGAAACATGTTGATAGATATGGAATAACTTTTTTTATGTATATCTTTTGGCTTTGAAATTTATCCCACATGTTACTAGCGTAGAGATGATCTTGTGCCAAAAATTTCATTATGTATCAACAAAAACTCAATCCTAAGGAGGGCGTCAAAGTTGGAAGTAGTAAAATGGTTTTCCCCTTTGTTTCTCAAAACTACACATGTTGGTAGATTTGGAATATTTTTTTTTTATGGGTCTTTTGGACTTGAAATTTTCAACACATGCAAAAAACATAAAAATGTTTTTGCTCCAAAAATTTCATGGGCAAAAACAATTTCCTCAATTCTTGGGAGGGTGTCAAAGTTGGCAGCTGTGACACTTTTCTCACAGCTATCCCATGTTGGTAGATCTTGCATAAGTTTTTTTGTATAAGTCTCCTGGACTTGAATTTGGTATGCATGTTTTCAACATAATGATGATGCTGTCCCCAAATTTTCATGGTAAAATAACAATTTCTCAGCTTTGGGGAGGGTGTCAAAGTTGGCAGCAGTGTAGGACACTATCCCTGGAACTACTAAACGGCCAATTTGAATGTCACCCTATTGTACATGAAAAAAATTCATAATCATTGTTAGATAGTATGTATGCCCTCTAATTTTTGTTAAAATTTTGATTTGTTGTAGAATTATATCAAAAATTAAAACATAAGAAGATGGAGATAAACAAATGTAATAATAAATAGCAATACCTTGAAAAAATACAACGATTTACTAAAAACAAATCTTTCTATACAAGAATATTAAAAAATGGAGCAATTCAAAATAATTTTGAATTTAAGAGAGAATGAGAATGACAACATTCTCTAAGCGTGACGTTTACACACTTGAAGGACATTCAAAGTACTACATTCTTTCATCTCCACATGATTGAAAGACATTTTGGAGTACTACAACATTCCACATTCTTCATTGCCGCACACGTGAAGGAAATATAGAGTACCACAACACTCCAAATTCTTCATTTCTATGCACACGTGTAGAACATTTACAGTACCACAATATTCCACGTAACCATACAAGTCTTCTACAACAGCATTCCAAATTCTTCATCTCCATAGACACGTGTAGAAATTTCACAGTACCACAATATTCTATGTAACCATACAAATCTTCTACAACAACATTCCACATTCTTCATTTCCATACACACGTGTAGAACGGTCACAGTACGACAATATTCCATGTAACCATACAAGTCTTCTACGACAACATTCCAAATTCTTCATTTCCATACACGTGGAGAACATTCATAGTACCACAATATTCCATGTAACCATACAAGTCTTAGACTACCACAACATTCCAAATTCTTCATTTCCAAACACGTGTAGAACAATCATAGTACCACAACATTCCATGTAACTATACAAGTCTTCTACCACTCATTACTTGTTGTGTATTGCACGCACGTTGCAATACAAAAATATAGCACACATTCTACGTACATCCTCCTAAAAATACGTAATATTTTTTTGTATCAAAATCTTGCCCCCTACTCACTCTTGTAGTTGGTACCCAATTGTAGCTTTTTATGTGTGAATATACGACCGTGGATTGTAGGAACTCATTTTGAAGCCCACTTGTGCGTTTATAGGCTCCCATGATCTGAACACGCTGGATTTGATTGATTCTGTTTTTTTTCAACAACATGAAAATGGGAGCACGTTAAACTTACATGCAAAGGAAACTGCTTTTGGGGCCAGTTGCAAAATGACAATGCGCGGGTTGTTTCTCTTTTGGCTCCATTCTTTGAACAGTGGTTGATAAGTCATAGGCATTGTTTTGTCCTACGGCTACAGTCGCCCTATTATTATTATTATTATTATTATTATTATTATTATTGTTTTTTTTGTTTGGCATCCATCGGCGAAAGCCCAACATTGATGTAATTGTGATTGATCCATGGACCATGAGCCTACCTTGAAAAATGGCCGAGAGAGCGGCCAATTGAAGGCTTTCACAATCAGAAACTTGTCTGTCCTGACAGTTCCCATTCACCTGATCATGCCAGGCGGATGTTTCCACCAACCACCTTTTTTCAATGCCGTACTCGAGATGCTAAGGTAGCCTCCACGCACACACATCATCTAGACTGTAATTTCAGTATCCTCTCGCTAGTCATAGGAAATGCGTCGTTTTCTTTCACTTACTATAAATGAAAGAAGGAATTAAATAATCGCGCAAGGCACAAGGGTTGTTATGAGTGATTGCTAGTGAGTGATTTTGGTCACAAAAAGGCTGAAATATAGGTGTAATAATATTCCGCCACTGTTCACTGTTTTTCCATGAAGTGGGGAATGAAAAATGACAGGTGTCTTTAGTTCAACTCGGACTAATAACAAAAATACAGATTGATTTGTGGCTCTTAGACTAAAGAGAATAATGGGTGTAGTTGTCATAAAGTCGTCATTGTGATGGAAAGAAAATACGTTGGCCCACAAAGAAAGTATGTCAAAAAAAAAAACTTTACCCCTGGGCCTCATAACACAATTTACCAATGTGACGGTAGTGCCTTAATCTCTTTAACAAAATAAAGAATCTTAATTAATCAATAAAATTGGCTAAAAGCAAGCACTACACTTAAATTGTGATTTAGTGATTTAGTGATTTAGTGTCTAATGAGAATTGATGTCTTTTACCTTAGAAGTGGTAATCATTTCCAACTTGGAGTGTGCCACCTTTTTTTGAAGAGACATAATATACGTCACTAGTAGAAATATCGGCCGCGTACATTAGCAAAAAGACTCATGAGAAGATCCTGCATGACAAACTAGATTAGTCGTGGGTATTTTTTAGACTTCTTTTGTAGCCTACTCAGGTGGTGTTTCAACTATGGTAGAAATACCATAATCCAAGACACCCCAAGAACCGTGTCATAGACTAACCTTAAACCACGTTGATGAATGTCAACCCAATTGACTTCTTGATTTTTCTCTATTTTGGGTAAATTAGTAGAACAACCCAAATATTTGTTAGATTTAAGAAAGATAATGTGCACAGAAGGTAAATGATAAACATAGTTTATTATGTGACTTGCCACCCAACCATAGAAGTGAGATATTGTCCTATAGACAATGATATCTCCTTCACCCTCCAAGCCACACTTATAGTTCTAGTACCGTCTGTCTGCATACCTAGAATATGTACAGACTAACTAGACTATCACTTTGGTGTTCTAACTAACTTGGAGTTATAGACTCTTGGTCTATTAGTTCCCTCATAAGTAACTTAATTACCATATGAGTAACTTAGGCATAGACCCTTGGTCTATCAGTTCCCTCATGAGTAACTTAATTACCACATGAGTAACTTAATTCCAACAATATTGAATTAGGGTCATCCTATTATTGGTTTAAGATAAGTTTAGGACACAAGTAGAGGGCTTGACAAACTTTCCACAATGAAAAATTGTAGAAGATTCTCTATTTGGCCAAAAAAAAGATCAAACCACTTCATCTTCTCATGATTTTTTCTTCTTTTTCTAGGAGAAATAAGTCCTTGCACTAGTAGAAAATCATGACCAAATCAACAGAAAATCAACACATCTATGTTGTTCGGGGCACTGGAATGACCGATTTCACTGATTTTTAAACTTTTGTAAAAATCAACAGTTTGTTGCCTAACGTTTTGTTGATTTGAATAGTACAATGACCAAATCAACAAAATCTTAGTGAATGTGGAATCTTTTGGAATATTTTTAGAATCTATCGAAATCTATCGGAATATTACAGAATTTGTTGGAATATTATTGAATCTTTTGAATCTTTTGCAATTTATGGACTTGATCTTTCAAAAGGTGAATTTTTCTCCTTTTGAACAATTTTTGACACCTATGACAAATAGATCCAATTGGTTTTAAATTCTTTATACAAACTCTTGATAAGATTGTGAACATAATCTCCAAGGTTGAAAGGCATTAAAACACACAATAGTATGACTTTCAAAACACTTAAAACATTTAAAACACCCTTATTTGGGCAAAATTTAAACATCATAGTTGAAGTTCTATGTACTTTGAATAAATTTTAATCCCTAAATTAAATGACTGCTCAACCATTTTCTGATCGCAACCCAAACAACAGTGACTACCCATGGGCAAAAAATGACATTTTCCAAGTTTTCATTTTTTTAGCACATGGTACATAACTATTGGGGTCATATTTACCTCAAACTTTCAGTATCCTAACAATGGATTGCTGCATTCCCATATTGTTGGGCATGCTCCAACACTAGTAGAAAAGGTGGCACTGCCGAGGGAGATGCCCATGTAAGCAATGCTCAAATCCATACATGCACAGTGATTTTGTGTGGGCATGTCCCAGGGGCGCCACCTTTTCTACTAGTGTAAATGCTTGTCATTTCAAAATTTGAAGTCTAGCATATGACAAGATACCAAAGTCATTTTCTTTTCACATAGATAACTTAAAATAATATAAGTTTGGTTTGTAATCATTTAGTACTAGAATGGATGTTTTATGTAATTGGATTATATAACTGCAATTTTGCAAACTTTCATCATCCCTGACAAACAATATCAAGAGACAAGTAGGCTGATATTCTCTAAATTAAAGTTGCTGAGGGTGAATTTTGACACACTTCGGCTATTGACTGACTTTTAGCTCCATCAAAAACAATCACAGGGACACCCAAACAAATAAACCCACTTGAATGGGACGATAGTCAATCATCTGTGAACCTTTTTTTTTGTTCTTTTCTGAATCTCTGTGCTGGAAATTTGGAATCTTCTTTTTGTTTCTACACAATAATTCATTTTTTTGAAACATTCAATCAATTGAACCTCGGGGAGGTCACTCCCTTGTATATTTTGTATACACGTGCGATAATGACCTATTTATTTGGGGGGTTATTTTAGCTAAATTTTTTAGCAAAATATATTATTAGGTGATGGTATTTTACATATAAAAAGCCTGAGAATATTATATGTGATGGTATTTTACATGTAAACATGTTTCACTTTTTAAAAATCCCCTATTTTACATGTACATTTTTTACAAAATTTATCTACAATGAATATATTGGACCCTATTTTTTATCGCACGTTGTTTCTAAAATTTTCGCCAGTGAACCCCCCGAGAATTGAACTCATTAACCCCTAAGTGACCAATCGACCATTTTCTACTCACACCCAAAATAGCACTGACTACCCATGATTAGGAAATGAAATTTTGCAAGTTTTAATATCTTGTCGAAATTGGGGGGAGAAATCATGTTCTAGTGTTGTTTGATACATTTCACTTGCAATATTGAGGTTTAGTAAGGAATCTTTCAACGACACATACCTCAATATTGTCTTAGTGTTATAAAACTTACTACTTCGGGAAACTAACGATGTTCTCTCCTTTGAAAAAAATTCTTCTAAAATTTTAGAATAGAATGTTTAGTTTTAACAAATCATACCAAATTTCATGCACTAAATGTAGAATTAGTAATTTTGGTGAATTTCAAATGGTAAATGCATCTAAATTCATTAAATGAGTATTTAAACTCCTTTTGGAAGTTTGACCATAGAGATAATTACCAAACATCATGCTTCTCATTTTCTCTTTTGAACCAAACTTCATCAAAATAGCAAAAGTAACATCATATAACACATCTAGGTTTTTCCCTTACCCCCTCTGTCATTTAAGGGTTAACTTAATCATTCACAATTAAAAAAATAAAAAATAAAAAACTGCAAACTTCATTGGCCATTTTGTCATAGTAAAATAACATTTTTCAAAAATCTTTGAATTAAGAAAAGTTGAGAAATCAAGTTAAGTTTCATCTCCAAGAATTTGTTTGTGATTTTGAGCCTCCATTCAAAAGTTATAGACAAAATTCAGAGTGGGGTAGCAAGGAATATTTTCTTTGGTATTTTCAAACACCCTCTCTGATTTTTGTCTATAACATTTGATTCGAGGCTCAGAATCACAAACGGAGTTTTGGAGATGAAACTTAACTTGATTTCCCAACTTTTCTTAGTCCAATGGTTTTTAAAAAAAGTCATTTTGCTATGTCAAAATGGCCGCCAAAGTATGCTGAGTTCCAAAACATAGAATTGTAAGTGTATATGTAAGAAACAAATTACTCTTTGTTCATTAAATTCAAAGTATAGTGAGTTACATTCGACCGCCCAGGGGTACCTTTAGATAATTCAGTGGTTTGTTAGGTTGGTACTTTCAGTTTAAAAAATAAAATAAAAATAAAAATATGTTTTCTTGCCAGGCAGGAAGGCTTGCCTTGGTTCCGCGGCGGTGTATTTTCTCTTTTGCAATGGAAGGTCACCATTTGTCTCAAAAAATATATATATTTAGTGAGTTGGTTAGAGTACTATATGTTAGAAGAGAGGTCTTGAATTCAAACTCAGTTGTCAACCGTGGTGGTAAATTTGGACTGTCCTAGAAATCCGGGCAACCAAAAAATATTCTTTTGCCCAAAAAATCCGGGCAGCAAATTTTTTATTTTATTTTATTTTATTTTATTGTTTTTGTGACCAAATCAATAGAACGGATCAACAACTCTTTGTTATTTCATGTCTAGATCAACATGTCCGCGGTCACAGCCGCAACCAACGCTTTCCTGTTGGTTTTTTTGTTGATCCGGTCATAGAATTTCCACTAGTGTTGATCAAACTCCCGTTTATAAGATGAAAAAATACTTTATTTTCTCGATTTATGATATTTCTACCTCAGTGCGTGGGTATACCACGATATTGGCAACTTATGAAGAACTACTCTAAAGGTAGTCGAGAGCAAAGACAATTCGTCATTGCCAAAGACTTTACTATGTACGTGGTGTAGAAATGGTATTTTATTTGGGCGTACCGGTTCTTTTGTCAAACCGTGGTGAGCACCTTGCTTTTACAGTTATTACTTGCCCTCCGGACGCAGGTGGAATGTACTCTGATATTTTTAATAAAAACAAAAATTAAAAATCAGTTGGTTATCTTCCATCACCCGACTTCTCTTTGTAGGGAGTGGCCCCTAATGAGTTCCAAAAACGCCCACCAAAGCCTCAGTTACGAGTGGGACCAGCCAATGTGTTTGAATTTTGAACCCATTTGCAATGACGGCTGGACCTCAAGCAGCACTCACACAAGTGTGAAGCACATGACTGCAGGCCAATTTGAAGCTATTAACTTAAATCGCCAACAAAACAAAACCGACATATTTCTACAGTACAAGTAGACCATCATGCAGAAGCATTCTTTCCTTGCATGCAAAAGTAGATGCAATTTCATTGCATTCAATTGGGTTGAATTTGAATATTCTATCAAGCTCAAGGCATAGATTTTCTTTCCTACACCAAAATCACCATATACTGTGGGTGGGTGAATAGCGTGGGTACAATCATCCAATTTGGATGAATTTTACGACATTATTTTGAAAAATTAATCATTTGTAAAGCCTCTCGTAAATAATGTGGGCCACAATATATGGTGATTTTGTTGTACATAGCATTGATTTTAGGAGTGAAACCTTGCATGCATGAGGTAGACTTACTTAGGATCTTTTAACCCCCAAAAGACCAAGGATTCATCATTTTAAAATGATAAATTCAATTAGAAAATATAATCTAGATGGGACTAAATTTTATATTAGTGTAATCAATGAAGAATATTACATGAGTTGATTGAAAAACAAATAAATTTGAATGAAATAAACTTCACATAAGACCTACTCAAAACTGCCAAGAAAATTATGAGTCCCAATTTGAGCTTCTAGTTCCTTTACATGATAAGTTACACTTGTAATCAAAGGCCAAAACAAATGAGCAAGGCTCAGCATAGGAAATAAATTGTTTCCTTTGGAACGTGTCAAAATGATATGAATTTCAATTTCAATTTCTTTACCAAAAAAATCAATTTTGAAATTATATTACTTGCTTACAACTTTAAAACATTTTTTAAAACTCAACTCACCATGAGATTATCTTTTTTGATGAGTGCTTGTGGGTGTCTCTCTACTTCAAAATTCAATAAAAAAAAATGTAGCATATGAAATTGAATTTATTAGTTTTTGTATGTTGTATACTCATGGTCTTAAAAGGGTTAACTCTTAAAGGTCTGAGAATTTATAATTTAAATAATAGATTTGATTGATCATATTGTAAAAATAATATAATTCAAACGTGATTAAATTTTATATCATCAGAATCAGCAAAAACACTGAATGCATTGGTTATTTTATTTATTTATTTATTTATTTTTAAAGATAAAAAATAAGTTCAAACATGACCTACTAAAAAAAAACATGACAATACTTCAAACATGACCTAATTCAAGCTTCTTGGTTCTTCAAAGCTTAACCCTTAAACGTACCACTCCTTTGTAGGAAAGTCAAACTACACAATTTAGCCTTCAAGATTTATCAAAATATAATTTGTAATATTTTCCATGCATGGAATTGAATGTTTCCTATGAGTCTTGAAATTTTGAGATTTTTTTGATTTAACACGGCCTTTTTAACAAATTTATAGGTCAAATACTTCAAAAAATAATTTTTATTACAAGAAAGCTTTTAAAAATTAATATTTTTTTGGGAGCAGGTACAAATTACAATGGAGAATCACATGATATGTTTTCCATAGAATTTTTTAATTTATATTCTGAAATTCGAAAGGTGAACATCCTATGTAGTGTAATTCAAATCTTGAGCTATAAAGCTTGCACAAGCAATAAAATACTCAATAATTGAAATTTTTAAGATTTGAAAAGTGGAGTACAAACTAGACTTAATAAACTTCATTTTCTTAGTTGGGTGTATTAGCAACAAAAGTCATCTTCAAGATCAAAATTGGGTTTGACTAACAAACATCTGGTAACTGGATGTGTGAACGTTTAGGGGTTAACCCTTTAACTTCCCGATTCAACACTGTTTTCAAAGATTTGTTACAAAATGGTTGATGAAAAACGAAAATGGAGTTGATGTACAAAACAAAGTTGTAAATGTCAATGTGTAGATAACATTTGTACGGTTGGATTCATCATATTTATTATTAATATTTTTAAAGTAATTTTGCAAGGTTTTCTCTTGAAATTCAATTAAAAATCCAAAATTAACACAAAAAAATTTAAAAATATTGTAAGGAAATTAGAATGACATGCACTACGAGATGGTATGGTTTCCATTATTTGATTCTACTTACTATGGAAAATCATATTTAAGGTCTTTCTTTTTGAACTAAGATTGAAACTTGACATTAATCACTTTTGTAAATATTCAAAAATTCACATTATCTTATTTGGAAAAGCCATACCGTACAAATGGTATTCAACTAGCACAAGAATGAAAAAAAAAATTAAAAAATGGATGAAAAACATCCGGTACCTACAGAAATCGAGCTACCGAAATTCATCCGGCGTCCACATTCTAGACGCCGGCGCACTAAAGGGTTAAGGTAGCTGGATCCAAATCAATATTTAACTCCTAAAGGACTAAGAAGTTTGAATTGGACCTCATGTTTTTTGTAGCAATTTTGAGTAGGTCCTATGTAGACTTCCTTTTGTTCCATTTTTTTTTGAGACCATCACATGAAATGTTCTTCACCAATTCCATGAATAAGAAAATCGGTCCCATCTGAATTGTATTTTTCACAACATGATTGATTAAATTTTCCATTTAAAAACCATGAATCATTGGGCTCAAATTGATTGCACTGTCACTAGTGCAAAGGGTTCCCTATTCCACCAAAAAGTGTCCAATTTCACCCCAAAAAATAAACATTTGGTGAAACTGAACACTTTTTGGTGGTCATTTTTGGTGAAATAGGAGCCTTGTGCACTAGTGTTTCTTCATTTCAAAGGACAATTTTAGGTGCGCATATACCGTATGAATTGTGAAACCATGTCATTTTCTTATACCATACAGTGTGTGATGGAATCACGTTTGTGGTGGGGGAGTGAATGATTTCCGAATTGCAGAAACTTTGTAGGCAACAGAAACACGGAACTGTTGCCGGCAATCAATTTTTCTTGAACCTTTTGATAAAAGAAAACACCGGACCCAATCAAACTACCGGCCATGATTTGACACTGAAAACATGACTCTGGGACTCTACAACACGCAACCATCTCACCATTTCATGTTATTGAGAGTAACAAAATTGGCAACCATATCAAGATTTCCATTTGACCACTTGGATTGCATTCTCACTACCGTAGTATCATAGCAGGGTCATCAAAAAATAAAATGAAATGAAAAATGTAGAAAATTGGAAATTATGTGGAAAAAAACGAAAATAGAATATAATGTTTTTAGCTACATTTTTCTATTTCTGGGAAAATCTTGGCCATTTTAGATCATGTTATGCTCAAAAACAAAAATCAAAGAAATTCATTTTTTGGGGAACGAACCTTATTTTTCCAACAAAATGTTGAATATTCATTCACGGGGTGGTGACCCTGCTATGGTACTACGGTACCGTAGTCTAGATCGTTATAAGAAGAAAAGCATAAATCTTTAGAGAATTTATTTTTTCAAATAAAATTTATTTTGTATGGTGATAAAGAGAATATTGAAGAATATTTACATAATTTGACATTTGTTGAAAAGAAATTTTTCAAAAGAATCAATTATCCGGCATGAAATGCTGACCTTGGTAGCTGGATACAGTACACCAAGGCATGTTTTACACGTAGGAGTCGGACCCGTCATTCTAGGATCCAATGCAACATGAAATCAACCCATATTAGCCTTAGGCTGAGCCTCAAGCACTCAATATAATACAATCACTGTTTTTGATGAAATGTGCACTCCAACGTTGGGCCCAAGCTGAAAGTTTGGGATTTTGTATTTGGTAGACTCAACCAATTGAGTTAGGCATGTGTAACAGCTTGTTGGTTTTAATATTATTATTTTTTGATTGCATTGGGCTCGACCCTTGGTGTAAAGGAGTTGGGTTCAAAGTTTGGCTTTTGACTAATGAAAAGCTAGGATTTCACCCCATTTTCACATCAATTTGGGCATGACTCCCAGTGTAAAATGGCCCTCATAATTCTTTTATATCACCTCTTTTGGTACCCAACATATGTGATTTCTAAACTTGCCATGTGGAAAGTATTCAATGACATTTGTACAGATAACAAATAATCTTTGTAGATATTGAAATGTGATATTGAAGAGTGTGATAGTGAAAACAAATATCCTACTCTCCAATATCACATTCCAATATTTGTAGAGAATATTTCCTACTTTGGGTGAAAGACATGATCAATAGATTTGTGTTGAATGTTTAAATTTTTCAAAAAACAAGGTTCATATAATGAAATATTCTCAAATATTCTTCAAAGTCCCTTTTTTACTATTCAAAAAATATTGAGAAAAAATCCTAATTTTTATGTTTAGTTTTAGAAATGTTTTTGTCCACCTTGCCCTCCGCTTTAGTATTGTGCATATATCCAAACTTATTGAATTTATTTTCAAGTTTTTGGTCAAGAAAATCCAAACGCATTGTGTTTAAAAAATATCAAAGTTTTAGAGAAGGCCTAGAAGAAGGTATAAACTTGGGGTATAAAGAACATCAAAGCAACAACTATAGTTAATATTAAGTTTATATTTTAAAACTTTATTGGATAATCTATCACTAAGCTACAATTGTCCTAGTATCCATTTAACTCCCATAGTTCTTTGACAATTTAACCTTTAAAGAACCAAGTGTCCTAACTAGGACATTTACAAAATGAGGCAAGTTCCGACGATGTCAATTTTGAGTTTACTATTTTTAATTTTTTAGTAAATCTAAGAAATTTCAAGAGCTTCGTGGAAGTATAATTCTTTTTCCCACTAAATAACGGTAGAAAAAGTTATGCTGCCCAAAGCCTTTTTTTGCGAGGCCCGGTTTGAGGCCAAGTAACTCGAGGAAAATGCTCGGGGGGTACACTGTACTAAACATGTACGAGTATACGTGAGTGCACAAGAGGGATATTAATTTGAATATTGCCGTATTACGTATACATACAATAAACATATTTAGAGGAGAAAATATTGACACATACATACATTAAACATATATTTAAGATGGAATAGATCTGTATACAAAAGTTTTAAATATATAATCCCTCGTATACAAGGGGGTTTTCAAAGGGGGTCATGAACGCACGTGATTCTCAAACATAGTGTAGAGTGCACCCCCTGAGGGAAAATGCTACACTACTTTAATATGGTAGTTTTAAAATTTGATACGGAAGCAAATGACATGATATTATTGGGGATAGTAGAAAATATAAATATAAATAATCTCTCTATAGTTCAATTTTTAGGATTAATTTTCGATTTTTAGGATTAATTTTTTTGTTCCGAATCAAATTGGAGGTTCTTGGTGTTGACAAATTAGTGTTTGTAAACTCCGTTCCTTGACTAGTAGAAAGGTTATGTTCAGCCAAACATCACACGTAACCTTAAGCTCATTTTTCTTGTCCCCCTAAGCCCTAGTTTATGAAAATTTATTAAGTTTCAAACGAGCTACTTCATGGCATGTGTGGCCTAGGCCACACAAGGGCAAAAACAACAATCACCAATAGAAGCTTGTAAAAATAAAATAAAAACAAGTGATGGCTTTTACTTGTTTAGTTTTTAAAAGAACACTAGAAGAGTCCATTGCGATGTAATAGTACCATGCTTGGATTGATTTTTCCCCACTTCGCATAAAATTGTGAAGTATAATATTTCATCTTATCAGATGAAATTTTATGAATGAGAACATGACCATCCATTTGGATTAACCAGTGATACATGTCATGACAATGCTCATTTAATAATATAGATTTAGTGATGTTGGAGTTTTATGATTGAACCCCTAACGTACTTTGGATATGACCATTGTATTTTTGCTCACATGATCTATCTCTTACAACCATGTACGCAAATATATTGTATATCTTACCTTCCGTGGAAAAACTATACTGGCTAAAAATAGAAATTGAGTTGACAATCGTAAATCACTCATGTTGTTTAGAGATTTTTGGTGATGACAAGGCTGCATTTTTTGACTGATAAAAAGGTTAAATTTAGCCAAACATCACATGTAACCTTGAGCTCATTTTTCTTGTCCCCAAGTTTACAAAAATACATTTTACTTCATTCTTTTCAGACAGGCGGCTTGATTGACCTGTGTGGCCCTGGCATGAGTCATCATTGGGTTGGTAGACATCCGATACAAGATCACAACTATAAAAAAGGTGCAGCCAGGTATGAAAAATGTGTTGATGTTATTATATCAACTTTGTGCTGTAAAGCAAGCAGTTGAGTAGAAGAAAAGCAAAGGCATGACTTATGCACTGGCCATACTGGATCATAAATTATCCGCAGCCTAAGTTCTATGGGAGAGATTATGCGCAGAAGCATCACTTTTTAAGGGACCAACGTCAATGTTCACGTCAAGAAATGGTGTTGCAGGTTCTAACTAGAGTTTTGTTCGTCATCATAACATTCAGTAGCCTTTGTTACTGCTACCTTTCTCCAACAGAATGATGTGGAATATCCCACATCATTTCATCCTGGGATATTCCTTGTCACATCATTAGCTATGGAGACATGTGACATTAACCCCTGAATCATGTTTTATCTATCACACTCAATTTTGCTACTAATAATAATACAAGAATTCAAATTTATATTTTTGGTAGATGAAGTCACATGTCTACTATAAATCATGAATTTTTTATAAATTTTGGTGAAAACTTGAAATTACTATGGTTTTATGAAGTTACTGTAAAGAAAATCTATATTAATTACAAAATGTACCAGAAATTCCGATTTTTTTACCTAAGGTGTAAGTTACAATGAAGAAAAGTTTAGTTGATGAAAAACATCCATGTATCTAAATTTAGAAATTTTCTACACCTTGGTAATACCTACCAAACTTGTAACTACAATAAAACACTCAATTTTCAGATTTTTCCAAAAATTCAAAGTGGAGTAGGAACTAAACTTGGCAAGCTTCATTTTGTTAGTTAACCTCAAATGCAATGGAACTCATTTTCATGGCCTAAATTTAAAACAAGCAAAAAAATTCAAAATACACTACAAGGTAAACCGTTTTTACGACTCTTTTGTAGTTGGAACCCCATGTAAAATATAAAAATAGCTAGAATGATATGAATTTAACTTGAAGGGGTGACATCACCAAGCAAAGCCCTTCACATAAAGAATTGGATGGAAATCATCCACACAGCAATTGGAATTGAATAGTCGACTTCATTCATAAGCCATTATTTGGTCTTGCCGGCAGTTAGGGGTTAAGCAAGAGCAATCAACCATGGTGAACAGGAAATCAAAGCACTCCTCAATCACAATTCAACATTGTTCTATAATTATTTATTTGATTCAATAGTCCATTAAATTACAAATCACTAGTCACTCTATAAATAAAGGTGGATGAAACAAAAAGACACCCTTCTTGAAGACTACTGAATGTTATGATATGAGGCGCCCTTGGCGCGAGGGAATTATTGGTGTTAAATGCGGGAGGAATGTGCAGATTTGGAAGCATTGATGAAAGCCGCAGAAATCAAGGTGCAACTGTTGAGTAGGTGTTGGCATGACACGTGTTAAATTCATCCTCAAGACGGACAAGGAATTTGAAATACAATAAGTGGAATAAAGTCAGAGGTGGTTCGTGGTTGGTAAATGGTTGGCTGATGTTGGGTATCTCAGGCATCCCTATCAAACTAAAATGGTGTTGGTTCCATGATTTTTTTAGAATTTTTGGGTATGCTCTCACGAAGTTATTTGGGGTGAAGCACACATTCAAATGCACCGACCGTAAAATAATAGAGCAATAGGAGCCAACATCCTTTTGCAATGGGATCACATGGTCAGTTACAATTACAAACTAAGTACACGTGGCAATGATACGGTAGCCTCAAAATTCATGGAATACAAATGGCATTCTTTCATTATTTAAAAATTGAAACAAAGTGAAGATTCTCTTTTGATCCAGTTCTCAAAAGGATGCACTGCTCTACTATGCTATGCACCCTAAGAAATATAGTATGGGATATCATATATTGTGTGTATGGAACACAATTTTGGGCATGACATATCCCATAATATCAAATGTCATGCTGCCATGGCCAAAGACCAAGTGGCCATGGCTACAAACCATACAACCAGAGCTAAATTTCAAAATCACATTGCTGAAGCCAAAACCAAAATGTTGTATATGTTAAGTAGGCCATATAAGCTACATAGGTCACCTAAGTTAAGTAGGCCTATGATAGTCTTATCCAACCACTAAACAAAATGTTGAACATGGTGCTGAAAACGTTTATTAGACCCCCTCCTCTATCAGACAACCATATTCCTAGAATAATTATAGAATAATTTGGAATATTCTATATATATTATGGCAATATTCATGGATATTCAATAGTATTTCATCTAAGTTGTTTAATGTATTTAATACTTGTTAAATTAACAGTTGACGTCGGATGCCTAATACGACATCAAGCTAGAGAAAGTGTTAGACATGGCAACCCTAGGTAGGCCATGTATGTTGAGTGTGTTAGATATGCCGTATATGAACATTTTGGTTTTTGGCTTTGACTTTGGTTACGTAGCCTTTTACTATGGTTATTTGGTATTTAGTCATAGCAGCATAGCATTTGGCATTATGGTAAACGTTCTATCTAAAAGTGTATTTTATGAAATATATTTCAACATATATATGTCATGTACAAATTTTTAAACCACCATAGACTGACTAAACATGTAAAACATGTGCATGATCTTTGAATACTCACTGCAGGTGAAATTTTTGGAATTAGAAGGCCCAAAACATATTGTTGAAGCGCGTTTGGAGACCTTTTCAACGGTATTTTATACACTTCTTAATTTAAAAAATTACACTTGTAGTGAGTAAATGAAGATTCTAAACATGTTTTACTTCTACCACACGATGGTCTAAAAACCTATACATGGCAAATTTGGGAAGTTGTTTTTATCAAATTTTCTTATAGTCATATTAAAGTTATCTTTTAACTCCTTAAAGTTCATGAGGCCACTTTTTGGTTTACTTTTAACTATGAATTGCAATAGCATAAAGTCCGTAAGGAATTTGAGAATGTTTAATGAACGACAAATTTTCATGGTTTGTCTATGAATCTAATACAAAACATTATTTTTTAATTTTAAAATACAAACATTGCAATTAAGTATAAAGAAGGCTCCAATATATAACTATATATGGTTTGTATTTTTCTATTTTCATAAATGTATCTCTTTTTTTGGATGAAACACACTAAAATTAATTCAAAAATATTACTGTTTTTAGATTTTATTTAAATAGTGAAGACTCCAAATTTTTGTAATTTATGATTGACAAGTTTTCCATTGAAGTTGTATATTTTGGTTAAGAATACACAAAATGAATTGTACACAAACAAATGTGAAAACCAATAGTTATTTCATTATTAGAGTTATCCAAAAAAAAAGTGAATTTAACCTCCCTTTTTTGCTCTACATTTAATCTCTCTATTGAACTATACTTGGATTGAATAATGTCGTGTTATAGATTGTTCCATTTGGGCAATGGACTTGGAGCTTTGGTGGAAGGTGTGGGAGCTAGAGTGAGGTATGGAGAATAATGACAATGTGTTTTTTTAGGTTTATTTATATTTCAATATGCGTTCAAGAGAAATTGAACACAAGTTTTCTCAAACTTTCCTCTTTGGGTTGACTTTTTAGTTAACTCTATCAACATGCATATGTTGAAAACATTGATTGTATATTTGGAAAAAATTATGTATATTCAAGTTTTGCCAAAACGGAAATAATTTTTGACCTTACTTTCTTCAAACATACAATTTTTCTTGACATATGCACTTTTCATATTGCACGTGCACATTTAATACAAAACATCACAATTTTGGTCAATCATGGTTATTTTAATGCAAAATATCACTTGGTAGGAACAAAGATCAATCATGGTAGTTCTACATTTTGCGCATGTGTTTATGTGGTCTCTAGTCTTGAAAATGTTGCAGTTAAAGAATAACTCAATTGTATATGCAGTTCTTAAATGAGGTGCATAATGACATTATCTTTCTATCTACTCACAATTCTGGTCTACTACATAATTAATAGACTACAGTTTGAATATTTTGAACGTGAATGATAGAATTCACAAATTTTGAACATAAAATTTGGAGAATACTAAGTCATTTATAATATAGGAATTTTTATTTATAAAAAACACAATACAAATCAAAATTAAGAAATCTCTTTTTATAATTGACAACATAGATACATTCAATTGATTGTATCATTCCTAGAGAACACTAAAGGTTTTGTCTAAACCCACTTGCTGTCATATTAACTACAACTTAAGTATGTATAATAGAGTAAAGATTCATGCCCTCATGTATGTTGATAGAATTGAAACTTCACCTTTGAAGATGATTGAAAAAGACTTGTTCCACCATTTTGAACATTATAATTTTAGGATTTATGTTTAAAAAAATTTATGAGGATTGATGGAAAAAT
The DNA here is from genome assembly GCA_022496805.1 of Pohlia nutans. NCBI lineage: Eukaryota > Viridiplantae > Streptophyta > Bryopsida > Bryales > Mniaceae > Pohlia > Pohlia nutans. The sequence continues at coordinate 17,910,725 of CM040094.1, forward strand.
AGACACACAAGTTATATATACAAGATCTAATTGTTAAAAATCGCAACAAAACACTTTAGATTTATTCAATCTACCTTGTTTTCACCATGTGTTATTTTTTTGGGTAGTTTTACCAAAAAAGAACCCCATTTTTTTGGGTAGTTTTGCTCAACATATGTGCACTCAAGTGGTTCTATATAAACAACATATAGTGAACCCCTAAGGTATTTGCAAAATTTTAATCTTAAGCTCAAGATATTATGCAAAAAGAATCTAGATGTTTTGTGCTAAGGTGTTGAAGCGGCTATTCAAGAGTGTTATGGAGTGTCAAACCTACTAAGATAAGCTTGGCTTTTGATTGGAATTTTTTTTCCAAAAGCCAAATTTATTATTATTATTTATTATAAATAAATAAAAAACAGTCTCACAATTCTTGGTGTAATATTAGGAGAGGGAGTTAGCTAACTCAAAAGACAAACATTGTTTGAATCCAATTTCTACTAAGGGCCGCTTCACACTATGGCCGAAGGTCGAGAGGCGGTCAATTTCCACCAATCAAATTGCAAGAAACCATGGGTTTGGCCTCTTGACCCTTCACACTAAAGGCCAAAGTCCAACGGCCGTCGCTCTCCAAAATGCCTAGGTGGCGGTAGTTTTTGACCAAGGCGACGGCCTCTCAAAAGGAAGTTTGGATTTGGACGGGAATGAAAACCCAAACTAGGGTCGAGAGGCCGTCGATTTCTTTTCATAAAACTGGAAACTATATTTTATTGCCTATTTTCAGTAGATCTCTCAATCCCACGGCCTCTCGACTTGGACGGCCATAGTGTAAAGCGGCCCTAACTATTTTTTGTGTGATTTAACTCCTAAGAGATGGTAGGTTTTTTTACTCAAAAACACACTAAAATTGCCACTTCTAAAATGCATAGATATAAAATGATTGAAAACTAATATTTAAAGAGAATTCAACCCTATTATGGAAAAGAAAGGAATTTATTTTTAAAAAATTTGACGACATAGATTGTAAAATTATAGTGTTTAAAGTGGTTTTTTTCCTTCAATTTTCACTTTGCCAAATATGGTTAGCAAACTTCGAATCATTTTTGCTTAATTATTTTTCATTGTAAAAAGTTAAAGCTTTTGAAATTATGTTGAAGAACTGAGTTGAGAATCTAAGAGAAACGTGTATCCCAACTATGTTTGAGAGTTCTTGCAACTTTAATAAAACAAATTCTCAAACATCCAAAAACATTGACATTGTATAAACTTACCTAAGTTTCCTACTGTTGATTTAGTGAATGTTTTTTTTAACCGTTAAAGGACATATGCTTTCCTGAAATTTTCCACACCCAAAAGTTTAAACTTTCAAACTTTATTTCTCCGCTCCATTTTAAGCATATTAACTCTCTTTCTAATTTATTTTGGTTCCATTCTAAAGAAATATAGATCCCTCAAAGCTGCTTCCTTTGACATTTAAAAAACCTAAACAAGAAGTTACAAGCAAGAGTCTTCCAAAATACTATCAAGCTCGCGGGACTTGCAAAGTCATTTAAAGGTTGAGTGTTAAATGCACTTTGGATTAAATGACCATTAAAGAAAAAAATGTTTAGTGAGTGACACGACTCAAATAACGCTTGTCGTTTAGGAGGCATTAACCAACCCATTTTTTTTGGGTGGTACACTACTTTTTGCTAATAGTGAGTGCTCTTTTAAGGTGGGCATTGACATTACAAACAGACACTTTATTCACGCCAGCTTCGAAAGAGGATCGAAGTTTCTATCTATCTATTTATTTAAACCTTGTATCATATGTCATCGTGCAACGGGTTCTTGTTCTTAGTGTAATCAAATGATTGGGTGTAAATTTTGGCCTTCGAAATTAGCACCACACGCACTATTAGCAAAAAGTAGTGTATTGATCATGCCTAAGAGAGATTCAATGGGCGAATCTCTTTCTTGGGATGTTGAAGTCATGCAGGAGCTAAAAACCACAGAATCATAAAATTTTCTTGCCATTGTAATAAAGCCGGAGTTGGGTCGTTGGGTCCCCCAAGTGTGGGAGCAATGTGCAAAGGATCATGATGAGAGAGGAAATAAAAAAGCTGATTAGGAGGGAGATTGGTAGTCCATGATGAACTCTCCTGGGTTCTATAGTTAGAATATATACAATCCAAATTGGGGCTTGTTAGGAAAATGTGAGACATAAAGGGGGGTGCGTGTTTGCAATTGGATGGCATGGGTTGTCAGGCCATCAGGTGTGCTGCAGCTAGTGTGGGCTTCAAGCACTTACTAGTACAGTGACTGTCAAAACTGATCATACATTGGATAATTACAAGTTCGATTGTCATTAATTGCAATCTGGCAAGTGGCATGCTCTGGTTTAGAGGTTAATCACAATCTATTATAAGCTGAGATACTTATCAACGTAATTGTACAGATGGCAATGCATTTGTGTGGACAGATGGATGGTTAGTGACCATCTCTCTCATTTGATCACTTTTGACACTCCATGAAATGCAATATCTCATGAAGTGATGTGCACAGATTTGTGAGAGATCTTCCACTGGCACTCATAGAACTTTGAATTCTCTAGTCTCTGATAGCTGTGTACACAATTATTGCTACTGTATAGGCCTTCTTCTTTAGTGTTTCAAGATGCCCAAAGCATTATCTCGACAAACTCAAGATAACATAGTTTCGATGCTCCAGAGAGGATATTCACACAGGGAGATAGCAAATACTTTGCATGTGAGTGTGGGAAGTGTTCATAACCTTCGTCAGGTACATGTTTCAGATGTAAACCGCTTGCGTGGAGGTAGACCTCGAAAGTTGAATAGAGCACAGGAACGAAGGTGTGTATTAGAAATGGTGAGGGGAAGAGTGGGTACTTGTGCAGATTTAGCAAGGTCTTCGCAACAAGTATTGGGAGTGAAAGTGAGCTCTCATACTACCAAACGTGCACTTCATAGAGTTGGTTTACGTTCGCAAACAAAGGTCAAAAAACCACATCTTTCTCTCAAAAATGTAAAGGCACGTTTAGAGTTCGCTAGTGTCCACGAACACTGGACCATAGAGGATTGGAGTCGAGTAATCTTCTCAGACGAGTGTAAAATCAACCGCTTCAACTCAGACGGAAGAGTTTGGTGTTGGACACGAGAGGCGATGCCGCTTTCGGAACGAACTATCAGTCAAACAGTGAAACATGGAGGTGGAGGGATTATGGTTTGGGGGTGTATGTGCATGCATGGACCTGGATTGATATGCAAAGTGGAGGGGCGCATTAATCAGATTCGTTATCGTGACATTCTAGAGGAAAATGTCCACAGGGTAATTTCCAAGTTCAACTTAGACCGTTCTCGTGTTATCTTTCAACAAGACAATGCTCCCATTCACACAACAAAGATGCTTCAAGAGTGGTTCTCACGGCAACCTTTTGCTCTTCTACCTTGGCCTGCTCAATCGCCTGATTTGAATCCCATTGAACACCTTTGGTCAATTCTCAAACGGAGACTCAATCAATATGAGAGACCTCCAAATGGATTATTAGAATTATGGGATCGTGTGGTAGAAGTTTTCCACTCAATTACACCAGATGATTGTAGGAGGCTTGTAGAAAGTATGCCACATAGAATTGCAGCTGTAAAAGCAGCAAAAGGGAGGTGGACAAAGTATTGAGAGATCATCTTTCATGGGTTGGCAAAACTGATCAAATGCCTAGGTGGACTTTGGATTTTTCTCAATCTGTTTAGAGCTCTAATATGGAAGGCGTATTTCCTCTAATATGTACTATTTATTACATAGTATGTTAATAAAATTACCAGCTCCATTTTTATGTGTTCATTTCTTGTCCACCAAGGATTGAATGAAGTGTTTGCAAATGTTTGATCAGTTTTGACAGTCACTGTACGTGGCGTTCACATAGCAGGTTTTCTATGTACGTTAAAACCCGGCTGTTTCCACACTGCTCGTACTACTCGACAACTGCGCGAAAAAAGCGGAAGAATTCCAGTCTTTTTTCCTTTTGTGTGTCTGGCGTAAATTAGGAGCCTGTTTGCTTGAGACACTATGGCTTGCATAACATTCAATAGCCTTCATGTTCATGCCTTTCTTCATGCACTCTGCTCATCTGCTCATCATTTTGAGCCTCCACCTGTCCACTTAGCTACTGATGAAGTACTGTTGGGTGTGGAATATTCCATACCATCTATTGTAGAGCAAAGGTAGTGATAGTGCATGCTACTTAATGTTATGTCTGTAGCATGCAGTGGCTCTAATTGGGCTCCACAGTAGATGGTGTGGAATATTCTACATCCGACAAGCCTTCGTCAGTAGCTAAATGGACTTGTGGAGTCCTATGGAGCACAGTGCATGAAAGAAAGGCTGAGGCTGTTCAATGTTATGTGAGGCCGTCGCAATCCATACCCAATTGATATCGTGAGTTCAAAGTCTCAGGCTGAAAAAATATACTAAAAATATATTACTTAAAAATTAAAAATTGACAGCCTCTCGAAGGAGAATTAAATGGATTTCCATTCTTGACCGACCCAATTCTTCCTTGAGATGCTGTTGCATTAGAGTCAAAACTCACAAAAAGTATTGCCATGTAGGCACTATGGATGGCGATGGCCTTGGTCTCTAGTGTGAAGCCCAAGAGGTCAATTGCCCGCTTTTTTGCAATGTGATTGGTGGAATTCGACAAACTCTCAACCTTCGGCCATAGTGTGAACTAACCTTGAGATCCATACCATTAGAGGTTGATTATTTATTTATTGAACACATGGATAGAATAATATGACTAACCTTTTATTGATATTGTCCTGGGACACATAAATTGGAATTGAGGGTCGGACTCAAAGATCTCCATGATACCCTAAATAAATTAGGATATGTAACATATTGTCAGAAAGCTAAAAAGAAGATTTTATAAGGGAAATTACAAGGGTTTAGAAGTTAGGCCTAACAAAGGGGTAGAAAACTGGAAATGCTATAGTCCAAGAAATTCAAATTCTTGAGAGGCCATAGAGGTTAGAAAGAAGAAATGAACATAGCATTGTGATCTACCCAATAATTAATTACAAAAGTAGGCAAACATTTGAGATTTGGACTACGAGCTAGAAGTTTAGTAGCCCCTTGAGAGGTAGTTTGAAGATTAAGGTATGGGTGATTGCAAGCTACGGTCTACCAAGTGAAGAATGCAGCTTGCGCAGCTAAAGGTCGTGCAACTCATGCACTAGCGTTGTAATCTCAGGGGGTGCATTCTACAATATGTTTGAGAATCACGTGTGTTCATGACCCCTTCTAAAAACCCCCTTGTATACGAGGGGCTATATGTCTAAATACCATTGTATACAGATGTATTCCGTTTTAAATATATGTTTAGTGTAAGTATACGTGAATATTTTCAGTTCTAAATGTGTTTATTGTATGTATATATAATACGGCAGTGTTCAAATTAATACCCCTTCTGTGCACTCACGTATACTCGTACATGTTTAGTACAGTGCACCCCCGAGGTTGTAATGTGCACCTCTCAACTTTCAATTAGATCAAAACTTGCACCATCCCAAATAGGGTTTATGCTAATACTTTCACTTTAGCAATTGTTAAGCTAATTTCAAGACTTTGGGCTTTATTCAACAGCCTTTTTTTTTCTTACCCTGCAGGGGTAATTAGAGCCTTTTTTACATAACATCCTTAGCTCTTGGGGAGTGCACTTAAAGTTAGGATTAGGAATACACGTGAGTGCGTTTTAATAGCATACCCCCTACAATACTTGGCCTTAAGATAGTTTTTAAATCTCGGTTTTTTAGGTGTTGAATCTTTACGTATATATCTATCATTTGGTATAAATTTCAGACCCAAAAGTTTTTTAAATCTTATAAAAAAATGATAGAAGTTTACACTAAAATGTGTTGTTTTTTGCTCAAAAATAAATTTAAAATATTTACAAGTGATTATTTTTTGAAATTTATACAAAAAAAACTTTAGATTGTGTTCAACAACTTCATATTTTTTTTACAATTTTCAAATGATTTTTTAGTACATACATAGGGGGGTCAAAAGTACGCACTGACGTGATTCCTAGTCTTAACTTTAAGTGCACTCCCCGAGCCTTAGCTAGGTTTTATGAAAAATGCATTTAATATCCCACCCCTAAAATTGAGCCATTATTTCATTTCCAAAAAAAAAATCCAAACAAAAAGTTTTAACTGCACAAAAATCTTAAAAAACAAAAACATCACAAAAAATCAATTAAAAAATAAGTAAGCGTAATACCAAAAATAATAAAATATGGTAGCTTTGTACACACTTGTGGTATGTTGCTATAAATTTTTGAAGTTCAAATTTGACCCCCTTCTAGCATTTTCCATAAAATAGGTGCACTTTTGACAAGAGACACGCTACCAAATCCAAGTAGAAATGCTTAATTTGGATAGAAAGATTGAAATTTTGCAAACTTTATTGTAGTAGACATCTTAACTTTGAAATTCTAGAAACAATGCAATTTGTTTCGTCATAAAATTCCATCCCAATATTTATTGACGATTTTCCAAAGATTGGGAAAGTGTACCAATTCGTAGACCGTGACAAAAAGCTTGGGTGACCGTAGCTTGCAACCACCCGTATGGAAGTGGTGGTTTTTTGTGCCCAAATTTTATTTAATAAGAGTCCGAGACTAAGATGGGTAGGGGACATGCCAATGACCACAAAGAGTATTTTAAAGAGGGGTGATCTCCCTCTTCACTCTCATATGGTGCCAAGATCACTTATGGGGTGATTGCATGGTCACTAACTTTCTTGTCTCTGCACTCTTTATGCATTCTTTTCAGGATTTTGAGATTTTGAAAATTTGTGACATTAAGACAATGAATGAAGGATTGTGAAGTTTTTAAACTTGTTTTGGTTTAGTGGAAGTGCAACCTAAGTAACCATTTCAAGAAATTCCTAAAAATGTGATGTACCTCTCAATAGGACACAAATCAAAATAAAGCAAAAACATGTCTTACTTCATAATATGCACTCCAAATTCTAAAAGAGAAAGAGAAAATAGAGTTGTGGATGGAGCTTTGAGCTATAAAATTTTCACATGTTCAAATATATGAAGAAAGTGTCTTCAAAAATTTTCAAGTTTTTTGAATTGATTAAAGTTAATGTTCTTAAAATGTGTTATTGTTGGTAGAGATTAGTTTTTTATCTATTTTATTTTATTTGATGGATTTTTTTAATATCCTCAAGAATGAAATTTTACAGTTGGGATTATTTTTAATTTTTTAAAATATAGAATCAAACTTGAACTATATTTACATTCAAAGTTTGATCATACTGAATTGGTCAAAGTGTAATTAGAATGGGAGTTTTGATACTCAAAATCTACGAGATAAAATCATTTTAAAACAGTAAATTTTTTGGGTTAATTTGTACATAAATCTTAGATAGAAGTTGGTTCACTTCATTTATCATTGAATTGTTGCTACATATTTTTTAAATTGGTTTGAAACTGAGCTTTTTAAACAAAATGCACAATGTGCTCATACGTGCATCAAAACATTTGCCAAAAGAGTTGGTGGCCCGTACAATGCAAATGCTCCTTTGTGAATTCAATGGGGTGAGTTTATGAAAGAGTTGGTGGCCCGTACCGTGCAAATGCCCTGTGGTGGATTCCATGGGGTGAGTTTAATGTTGGAGGTGCACTCTTTCTTTTGGCACCATGAGGTACTTAGTTGGCAAATCTTTACACCACTTAGGAGATGGTTCACTTCACATTAGGCTACTATTGATGAGTCTCTAATTATGAGTTTTGATGTGCAAGTCTCGCCGTAAAAGTACTAAGGGCCTAGTGAAGAATTGGGCATCAACTGAGGGCAATTAGTGTTAGTGGAGAGTAGTGTCAGGTGATTATAAAAAGTGCCTATACTATTTATTTCGTTTTTGTGTAGGACAAGTGATAATTATGGAATTATTTAAATTTAGATTAATAAATTTTTAAAATAATAAGAATAGGGCCAAAGAATTTCTAAGAAAATCATACCCTAGAAAGACCAAAGTTAGGAAAATATTTCAAATATGAGAAATAAGAAAGTTGAAAATCTCAAGAAAATGGATACAATATTTAAATCATTAAATTAATAGGAAGGGAATTTTTTTATTTTAATAAAAAATTGGTCATTTATAAGAACTGTTTACTGAAGAGGAGATTTCTAGAAAGAGATGCCTAATAAATGATTTCAATGTTCACAGTTGTGCCCTTGCAAAAGAAACTTGTTTTCACCATTATAAAAGACAAGATACTTACTATTTGTATTTCCCTTGCACCATAGGTATATGTGATTATATAGAGAATATACTTCAAAAAGATGACCTCTGACCTTTTTAATGTTGCGTACCAAGAAGTCCTTATAACTATGAAAACTAACAACACCACAAATTACTAAAATTGCATTTTATATATAAATTATTTTTCAAAAATCCAAAAAATATATAAACCATAATTAAAAAGTAACTTCCACCTTCAACATAAATTCACGTTAAATTTGTTCATTGCTTTAAAAGTTATAATACAAGATACGTTGTATGCACAAAATGAGACACCAAAACAATACAAAACACGCAATTCGCTATTTATGCACTTGGTCAAGTGCGTTCATTTCATGAGCAAATCTTGCTTAAAATTTTTTGTGTAAAAATTTCTCTAAAAAACAACCATTTTTGTCGTTCTACAATTACTTTCATTGTAAACAAACAATTATTTAATTTAATTTTTATTCTTATCTTTATCTTTTATCTTTATCTTTTATTTTCTTTTTTCTTTTATCTTTTCTTTATCTTGTTTCATTTGTCTTATTTCTTTCTTGTCTTCAATTTATTTTCCTTCTTGTCTTCCTTCTTGTCTTCTTCTTTTTCTTCTATTTTTTTTCATTCCTCTTGTGGCAGCCGCAAATCCTTCGCCCGCACCAAAAACAAAAAAGGAAAAAAAAAAAAAAAAAAAAAACCTTTTTTTTTTTTTGTTTTTTTTTTTTTTTTTTTTGTTTTTTTTTTTGGAGTTCGTCTTCTTTTTTGTTTGGGGCTCATGAACCCTGAAAATTGAAATTTAAAAAAATAAAAATTTAGGGTTCAGCCGCCGGCGGCTGAACCCTAAACGGCGGAGGATGCACAAAAAAGAAAAAAAAAAAAAAAAAAAAAAAAAAAATTCTATTTTTAGTCTGCTGTGGGCTAGAGGGTGCGCGGCCGCGCACCCTTTGCCTCATTTTCTCCTCTCCTCCTCTCCTCCTCTCCCTCTCTCCCTCTTCTTCTCTCTCCCCTATATATATGAGGAGAGGGGAGAGGGAGAGAGGGAGAGGAGAGGAGAGGAGAAAATGAGGCAAAGGGTGCGCGGCCGCGCACCCTCTAGCCTACAGCAGACTAAACATAGAAAAAAAAAAAAAAAAAAAAAAAAAGGTTTTCTTTTTCTTTTTCTTTTTCTTTTTTTGTCTTTGGTGCGGGCGAACGATTTGCGGCTGCCACAAGAGGAATGAAAAAAATAGAAGAAAAAGAAGAAGACAAGAAGGAAGACAAGAAGGAAAATAAGATAAATGAAACAAGATAAAGAAAAAATAAAATAAAAAATAAAATAAAAGATAAAGATAAAAGATAAAGATAAGAATAAAAATTAAATTAAATAATTGTTTGTTTACAATGAAAGTAATTGTAGAACGACAAAAATGGTTGTTTTTTAGAGAAATTTTTACGACAATATTTTTAATGCTTCCGGGGACCAAGTGCATGATTATATGGCCAAGTGCGTAAATAGCGAATTGCGTGTTACAAGTGTTTCTTACATTCACCCTACTATATTTAGTACTCGGCCATTAATGAAAATTTCGCCCCCTATCGTCAAGTGACAGGCCCAATAATTGGTTGTGGGAGTTCAATATGAGAATTAGGTGGTGTTAGAACCGGGGGATGCACTCTACATTATGCTTGAGAATCATGTGCGTTCGTGACCTCTCCTAAAAACCCCCATGTATACAAAGGTTTATGCGTCTAAAAACCTTTTTATATGGATTTATGTCATCCTAAATATATGTCTAATGTAAGTATACATTAGTATTTTCAGTTCAAAATATGCTTATTGTAAGTATACATAGTACGGCAATGTTCAAATTAATATCCCTCTTGTACACTCACATATACTTGTACAAGTTCAGTATAACTGTGCACCCCCCGAGGTGTTAGGATTTGAGATTAGTATGGGAGTTAACACTGTGAATATGTGACATGTGACATGTTAGCAAGTCATGTTTGTTGCCACTAAAGAAGTGAAGCCCAATTTATAAACACAAGGACACTTCAAGTTCTAATGGCCATCTCAAGCAATTCTCGTAATTGACTTTAATTCTAGTTGAGCGGTAACATCTTACTAGCAAAGATATTCTACTTACTCTAAGTATTTGTGGATTGAATTGAATAATTGCTAAATAGTTTTTGTTAGGAGAACTGTGAAGAGGGAAAAATCTTCCTATTCAAGAATACTGTGGAATTAATATTTGTATGTATACAAGACTACCAAAATACTAAATAGAAAAGAGTTTCAAAGGACTTAGAACACAACCAAACAATCATTAAAAACACGGTAAATGTACTTCTAATAGTCATACTTAATAACATATTAGATACTAATTCAACGATTCCCATCATTTCCTCAAACCAACTATGTTTCTCACGTGTTAGTCATTTGATCAAAAAATTTGCAACCATATTGTAGTATCTAGTTTTTTAGTAAGTTGTCCAATTTGATAAAATTTTGGTTAAATGTGTAGGAATTACCAATTGGATAGCTTCCATAGTGAGAATAGGCCCTAGTGGGTAGTGAATTTCCAATTGGTAAGTAATTAATGTGGTTAGGATAACAAAAGGTGTGACGGCAACTAGTTTCAACTAGCTTAACCCAATGGTCATAGTACGGAGTATAAGATTAGATTTGAAGGCTAATGTTTTTTTAGTTTTTCAAACAAGCGAGGCTCCTTCCTTGGGAAAAGGAAGTATTTTTAGTTTTATTTTGAAGATTTGAAACTTTGTGATGTGATGTGATTACAATTATTTGGAGAAATAAAAATTATTATTTATGAAAGTTGAGTGTGATTGGACTATGTGTATTTGATGAGTAATTGTGTGAGTTTGTGCTTCATTGAAAAATCTAATGTCAATTGGTAGAAAGCCAACATGGTGCATTTCATGGCCATAACGTAACCAATGTGGCAATAAAAGAAATTAGAAAATAAAAACAATTGGAGAATCAAGAACGGGATGTCGTTGTAGAAATTATTAGATATTACTTGTTATAAGAAGAATTCTATATATTCAATCAATCAATTAAGTTATTATAAGGTAATAAGTGACAACCTAATAACACAACCTAGCAAATGGCCTCCCTGGTGATCGAATTCGACTTCTTTGGATATTTCCAATTAGGTGAAAAACTACAATTACACATATCCTAAATCCCGCAAACACCCAAGTCAGTCATGACCTCTTGAATCTTCTTACATACAAAATGATGATGAATTTCCAAATATTTCATTTGCGCATAAAGTATAGGATTTTTTGAAAGAAAGATGCAACTTTGATTGTCGACGTAAATGGTTATCGGACCATCTTGAAAAAATCCAATATCATTCAAAAAATGTTGAAGCCAAATTGCCTCTCTAGCAGTATGTGTAACCGCCTTTTCTTCAACCTTGGTGGTTGATAAAGTAATTGTTGGATGCTTCTTGTTGTTTCAACCAATGGCACAACTGCACTATAAGAATGTGTATCTTTTAGTAGATTTTTGGGTGTTCATATCTCCTACATATATAGTCCGCATCACAATACCCAACCACTTATAAAATTGAACACCATAGCTACATCCATGATCCATCGCACCATTGAAGAAGCAAAAGATCCGTTTGATTGTTGTCCAATGTAACAACATAGGATTTGTCATATATTGGCTAATTATCCCACTGCATATGCAATATCATCTTGGAGTGTCAATCATTACGTACATAAACTAAATTACCCATTGCACTTTGGTAAAGAATACTTGCCATTGAGTTTATATCCTTGTTAGTTATATTGCCATGTCCTTTGACAACTAGTTTGATTTGTAGGCCCAAAATGTAGAAGAACTGTCCAAGATCCATCATGTCAAATACTTTGGAAAGATTAACTTTGGTTTCCAAAAGAAAATATAAATTATTCCAAACCATAATCAAATCATTGACAAATATAGTACAATGAACTGTTGCATTCTTCCTCCAAGGTTGGGGGAGGTCACTTCTTTATACTTGATGTGTACCGATTTGTGTTAAGGGATATTTTATTCAAAGATGTTATGTTGGATTTTGTGAATTCTAAGTACCCTAATGTTGGCTAATTTTGTGAAACGTCATAATTTATAATACCATATTGATATTTATAAGTACAAATCAGTAGAATTAATCAATGATGGTATCTAAATGGAAACTACACATTATGCCCTACGCATCATATAGGTACAATTAAATCAATCGTTCGATTGATCAATATTTTAAATAGAATTTGAAGTCCAAACATAAAAAATGTTTTTTAAATTAGGTTTTAAATCAATTGTTAGTGAGTTCTACATAATAGTTGTTGCAATGAATTTAAAATGCAAAGTTTTGTTTGTTATGATTTTTTAAAGAATTTTTTACATTACTTGGTTGATGAAGTCATTTTTGAAAGTACAAAAGTTAATTTTTGAAATAGGAAAGTTGATTTTTGAAGTGAAATATATTGTCACTATTTCAACTACAGAATATTTGCATGAATTTTTTGTTGAAATCCAAATCCTACAAATGTTAAAAAGTTTTAAAATTATTATTTATTTATTTTAAAATTTCATAAATGAAATAAAAAAAAGTCTTAACACTCAATAGACATGTAAGAATCTGTTTAACATTTAAAATATATGTGCTAGCCCCAATTAAGGGTTGAAAGCCATTTTATAACCTAGATTTTACCTGTTTGTGACCTAATTTTTAATTAATATATTTAACACCAAAGAAAAACTTAAATTATATTATTATTTTGAATCAACCAAGTTCTTGAATTATGCCATTATTATAATATAGATGATAAAATACTAATATTTTAGTATACTCTTGAATTCTTTTACTTCTACATATGAAATAAAATATCATTTAGATTATTTTTAGAATAAATTTGATTACCTTGTAAATTCCTAGTTTGAAATACTCATATTCTTTAATATTGGTCATTTTGATTAATACGAAAATATTGAAATATTCAACTTAAAATAGATATAAATTCCAAAGTTAATTAGAAGGTTTTAACACCGAAGTAACATGTATGCAAAGTTTCATGTGGCATTTAAGAATTAAAATTGCTTAGTTCAAATGTTGATTGGTTGAACAAACACCAATAATATTTATGTTCCTATTCTTTTTAAACAATCACAAGTCAAAAATATACTTATCACTAATGATGATCAATCCTTCCAAATTTTTAATTTTAATGATAGTGTGTGTAGTTGTGATGAATTTTTAAATTTTTTAAATTTGAATTTTCTTATAAAATGGCAATTTGCAATAATTTAACCATTAAAAATTCAAAAATTCAGAAAACATTAAAATGCAAAACCCTAGTTTTCACGTTTATAAAAAATTTAAAAATTGACTAATCTATATTGATAGCATAGTTTTTCTAATTAATTATTTTGAATTTTTTTAATAAATTATAACTTATTTCAGTTTCAAAAATACAAATAGCCAAATTATTTAAATTTAAAAATAAAAAATGTAATAAACCATATTTGTATTCTTTTTGCCCTAAAAAAATAAGCCATACCAATAGAATTGCATATCTAACTGTATAGACAGAATCTAAAATTTATAATGTACAAATCCTATTTACACATCAAATGCAAATTATCTCTTTGGGTTGCATTTTACGATGCATCTCTGCAAAACTCCCGAATTTGGAAAGGAGTGAAGACTTTTAGGGGTTAAACAGCAACACGTGTACGAATGAAAATGTAGGTAATAGTTCTCTGTGATTATAGTGATCACATTAAGGCCTCTTTATGATAATTGTGATTCTAAAGAGACTCTGACTCTTGTAAATTATAGAAAAGTTGTCTAAAAGTTTTTGAAACACTTTAATTCTACTTTAAAAACCTCTATTTACATATGATTTATACACGAGAATGTAAATGGATAATTGTGTTCATTTCAATTAAAATTTGTAATGCCATCAACTTTAAATTGCTATGCATCTATCCTAGATCATGTTCAATTCTTCTAAAAGCTTTTTCATTTCAAAATACTCCGTTTCAAGATCATTACTTTGTTGTTTTAAATTTGAGATGTTTTGAGTGATTTCTTGAGAATGTGGAAGGTCCAATGCAAAACCTATACCTCCTCCCATTATATCTTCTTCTACTAAACTCTCTATAAAATTAATTTCATCCTCAATATCAATTGTTTCTTGTGTGTTTTCTTCTAATAATCTAACCAGCAGATCTGTATCATTGTTCATAATAGATGCACCTTCACTTCTTTTGCATGAATATCGCAATGGATTGTTGAAAACATTCTCATTGCCACTTTCACTATCCTCATCGCTACTTTCACTATCACCACTATCACTTTCACTATTCTCATCATTTATATCGTTCGGTGGTTTTCTTCGAGAATCATGTAAATTTTTATTGTGTTTTCGTAGTGATCTTTCTTCATCCCTATTTTTTAATATATGAATGATTTCTTTCTCAATATTATTTATTTCTCTTTCACGATCTTTAACTTCTTTTAATTTCAAATGTTGCAAATTACATTGTTCATTGTCATCAACCCTAGAATGTAATTCTTTGTGCCATTCCTTCTGAATGTCATGAATCTCTTGTGCTACAGCTGATATTTCAAGAGCCTTATCTTCAAGCAATTTTCCAACTATTATATCTTTTTCAGCTTCACCAATAGGACAATTTTTAGAATGAGATGAATTTGGTGGAATGACAATCTTTTCCTTTTCACGTACTTGTTTTCTTTTTCCTCTTGCAGATTGTTCAGCTTGTCTACTATAGCTATGTTTGTTTTTTAGGTTATTTTTCTTAAGATGTGTACTTGCATAAGATGTAGACATCACACTTTTTCTTTCAATTTTATTTTATAATGTGATTACCTTAATGTCATTGACGTTTAGATTGACAATAAGTAAAATTATTATTTTGCAAGTTGTATAAATTTGTCCAAAAATAAAATTAGATAAAAAGACATATCTGTAAAAATACTTTATTAGAAAGACGTTACTTGACCTAATTGTATCTTTGACCACAAATATATTTAAAGTGACAATGAGAACATAAGTAAGTTTTTCAAAATTATAAATTCAAAAAACTCATAAATAGTTTCAAATCTAAGATTAAAAATGAATCAATGATGAATTTTACATTTAAAATTTTATGATTAGTTGATTGCTTCAAAAAAATACTTGATGTGTATATATATTTGTGCTTAAAATTTGATATTTAATATGATGAATATATTCACCAAATAGGTTTTCAGGTGATTCATAAAATTTCATAAATACACCAATTTTTTAAAATATGAATGAAATTTTCTTTTCTATATCAGCTTACAAAAAAACCATTAATTTATTTCAAAACTTCCTATAAATTTTTCCTAATGAAGTATAAACTTGCTAAAGTATATATGGTTTTTGATGCCTTAAAATATATTAAAAATCAAAAACTTATCCAAGAAAAAATAATAAAATGAGTAAAAAAAAACAAAAATTAAAAATTATATGGTTTTTGTCTATTTTTATATTATCAAATTCATATTATTTTCTCTTTGAAAAATAATTAAAATGTCATTAAGGAAAAATTAAACCTTAAATCTCTCTTGTATTACTTATTTACATTTTATACTCGTAAACTATAACTTTTGTACAAGGTAGATGTATCCAAAAAAAATTTGTTATATTTTTTAACTGCACACGGAATATAACAATTGCATATTGAACCAATTTTTCTTCTAAATTGTATAGTACATTTAATTTCAAAAAGTTGGAGATTACTACTCCATAATATATTCTTTCTTGAAATTTATTTTGTGAACTAAAGAGTAATGAATGTGGCTAACACCTTTGTTTTGTGGTTTCAATTTTACTAAATACAAAATGAGCATGCAAATTTCATATGCAATTTTAATGATTATAGTGTAGTATATACTACAACACATTTAGCTTCCTCATGAATAATTGTTGTCTATAACCTTGGTGTTAAAAAAGATGATGGTTTTGGATATATCTTCTTATATTTTTATTATTTTAAATAGATAATTTTATTTCTATATTGTCACAATAAATATCTCAAAACCAACACTCTAATGTAAAATGCAATCTATAGAATCTGTAGATTCAAAATAAAATTCAAATTATAAATTATAATACTCCATCATACTACAAATATGTTCAAATATGCCTAAATAATCATCAAAGAGGACACATGATTTTAAATGATAAAAAAATCCAATATTAGAAAATACTACCAATTTTGTCACAACCACGTTTTCAATAAATCTATGTTGTTTCAAGCAATTTCATAAAACATGAAAGGGAGATTGATGACAAAGAAGCAAGATAAAGTTGATGCAATTCTTGAGGAGATCTAATCTTAATTAGAATTTTTTTCTAAATTACATCAAGAATTCATTTTCAAACATTATTAAATTTCTTAAAATTTCAAACACGATATTCATTTCTCATTCAAAATCTTTTTTACAATAATTTTGAATTTATTGTTTTTTCACAAAGTTAGAATATAGAGTTTTTATTTTTATTTTTATTAATGGTTTTGTGTAAAGAATTTATGATGCCAATGATTTTTTATTTTTTATTTAATTTCAATTTCAAACATGAAATCAAATATTTTGTGAATTTGTATCTATTTAAGACATAACATTTTATAACAATAGGGTTCCAAATCCTGTCACTGTTTGTATCAAATTTTATAGATATAGTAACTTTTCTTGGAACTATAGTGAGGGGCATTTGGAAAAGTATGAGGGAATTTAGTAAGAATAAAACAAGGAAAACTTACTCAAGATGTGAAGAAAAGAGCATCCAAGACCCGGGGAAGTCACTGTCAAGAATTTAGATAACTATGAGAGAACAAATATAGGACGTCTTGTATTCATTAGAGATAAAAAATTATAAATTTATAGAAGTAATACAACGTGTTTTAAAACCAATTTGGAAATACAAGGAATATTTTTAAAATATATGGAACATACCCTTAAAATACTATAAATAGTAGAATATTCCGATTTTTCATAGCCCCCAATAAATACCCTTTGTTTGCCCAAAATTTACACTAAGTGACTTCCCTGAGATCCAAGAGTATGGAAGAGCTATCTGAGTAGAATGTCTAGAGCTTAATAATGTAATGCAGGAATATTGAACCATATATATATATATATATATATATATATATATATATATATATATATATATTCAATTTAAATTTGAACTAATTCATGTAGAGACTTTACTATTCTATGTACATTTCCAAGTCCATTAGATTACTCCAAATTAGTTTCTCAACATGATACCATTTAAAACAATGGAGATATCTTTTAATTCCAACTATAGTTTTTATGTTTTGTTTTTTATTTGACCTCTTATAAATAAGGGTATTTAATTATCAATGAAATACATTCCACCATTCTAGACTAATTGAACCCCTATAGATTCAATAATTTAATCAAATCAATTATTAAAGGTATACAATGAAAGAAATGGAGATTGGAAGTTGATAGTAAGTTCATCCAACTTTGAAAGTTGCATGAAAATAAAGTAAATTATGTCCCAAATGACTAGTTATAACCTTACAAATCCAAATGCACAATCCATTTCAAACCCTCTCAAGGTGTTGGAGTTTCTTTTAATTGATATTGTGACTAAAAGACAAAGATTGAATGAAATAGAGCATGAAACTCAATATGACCTTTACTAAAGTTGTGAGTTCTAAGCTTTATTTCATTCAATCTTCCTCTTTCAATTACAAGAGGGATTAGAAAAAACTCCAATACCTCAGAAGGAATTTGAAATGGAATGTACCGTATATTTGGATTATCACGGTTGCAACTAGTTCACTAGGATATATTTCACTTTGACTCTCATACTGCTTTCAAAGTTGAATGAACTCATTATCACCTTCCCACCTCCACATATTTTATTTGTACCTCTATAGATGATTAAATACACGCGCTTAAAGGATGTCAAAGGAAAATCACAAGATAAAATTAGAATGGGAATTAAAGAATATTTCTAATAGATAAGATTTTTTGAGTTGTTTTCCTAGTTCTTATGCAATTTTATTTTGAATTTATGCATAATGTATTCTTTGATGTCATCAATCAGATCTCCAGTTTCCTTCATCGAGTTGTTTAATTCAATCCTAAAGTTCCAATTCAAATTTGAAGAATTTATCATTTCAAGTTTCACAAAGAATGTATGTTTCTACATTTTAGTTTGAAACCTGGATCATGTAAAGTCAATTTCATGAATGCTTGAATTTCAAAATATGTAAAGTATGTGTATCTATAATAAAAACTTATTATACATTTACTTGACTTAGGGGTGTATTCAATAAAGGAGTTTTGTGTCATATTTTACGAGATATTTTAGAAATAAAAAGAGAGGCCTCATTAAGTGAAATCATAAAAGTTTAGCCTATATTTTTTAGAATTTATTCACATTTGAAGTTGAATTTAGTAGGGTACAAATAAGTGGTGGAAGGATTAGCCAAAATTAGAACATAGTGTAGAATATTTAAAATAAATATAATGAGCACCAAAACGGCCACCTAGTTGCATAATACAATTAGCCTAAACTTCCCATCCATATTGATTATTAAACCTTTGGATTGCCATTCCTAGTTCCAAAATAGGATCAATATTAAAATGAGGTCAAAATTGGATTTACATATCTTTAAATTAAGAAATTGGGTGAATTTCTACAAATGTTTGAAGTTAGAACAACAAAATGAAAATACAATACAATATTATTTTTTTAACCTTAAGAATTAAAACTTCTTGTATCATCATTATATTATAGATTAGTACACTGCTTATCTTATTTAGTCCGAGATGCCGATTAATTCTTTTATAATGACTATAATATTTTATATAGGATGAACATTTTTACCAAGTATGTTTATAGATGTTCTCGTACACGAGTAGTACCAAAATCTTCAATCTTGCTAACAAAAAACTGCCTTGACTAAAACATTATAGCCTTGAGAAAATAGTTAGTGTGCCTTGAACGAGGCTTGAACTAAAGAGGATAATAGATGTAGCAAGCTTGACATTAAATAATTCTAAAATTAAACATATTTTTATATAAAAAATACAAGTAATTTTTGCCAGATTCCTAAAAACTTGTTTTTTGAATTGCCAAAAAAGTAAACACAGTACTAACCTTCATTTTTTAGTAATTTTTTGAATAAAAAAATGTGAGTGGAAAGGGACAACAAATGTGGTCTCATAATCAAATTCATTCCAAGTCACTCTCAAATGATTTGGAATAAGAATTTATAAGCCTATGTGAATTCTCACTATACTATATTCTCAATAGATTTCAGTACTCAATTGAACGTGGTAAATGATCTTATTTAGAAAAGTGTTCGAGACAACAAGTGAGAACTCTCACATGATATCGCATATACATTATTGACACTAGTACACTGCATTTTGTATAGGACACAGAACATTTTCCACTTTAATTAAATATTCCGTAAAAAATTACCACACCTACTATTAACCAATAGTAATCTTCTAAATTCTTTTTCTTCACAATATAATATTTAAAAGTGTATTCATCAAAATAACTTGAAGATTCTATAGTCACTCCTTAAATTTTATGCCGGAAAATGGATAAAACTTGACATGACATTCATCATAAGGTTCTTTAGCAATTAGTGGAGTCCAATATTTTCACCACTATAGACACTTCAATAGTGTCTCACCATCCAACTTCTTTAGTTAATGAATTAGTGGAGTCGACCATTTTCACCACTATAGACACTTCAATAGTGTCTCACCATCCAACTTCTTTAGTTAACCCCTAAGCTCCCGAGCGACCATTTTCTGGTTGCTGCCCGGAAAAAACGGGCTGCCCGGAACAAAAATATCTTTTTTTGAAAAAATAAAAAATATTTTAAAATACTACATCAAGTCTACTTTCCAACCCAATTTGAATTATGGCAATCCGAGTTAAACTCCACCCGGGAGAATTTTTCAAAGTAGATCACCTCAACATTGTCTTAGTGTTACAAAATTTGCTATTTGGGGAAAGTAATGATGATTCCTCCATCGTTTCTCTTGCTTTTTTGAAGTTTACGATAGATAGCCCAACTTTAACCAATCGTACTAAATTTTGAACTCTAAAATTGAAAATTATAATTTATACAAATTTTCGAAGGTTAATGCTTTTAAATTCATTAAAAAATGATCTAAAGATTATTTAGGAAGTTTGACCATACGGATAATTTGTAAAGATGATACTCTACATTTTGTTTATTGAACCAACCTTCATCAAACTTATGGAAGGCACATATTATAACACATCTATGTTTTGTCCAATACCCCTCGGGCTTTTAGGGGTTAATGAATTAGTGGAGTCGACCATTTTCATCACTATAGACACTTCAATAGTGTCTCACCATCCAACTTCTTTAGTTAATGATGACGTGGACTTGCCATGATTCAAGGATCTGCTACAGTAATTTGAAAATAGTGACAAGATTTTGAGGTGTTGCAAAAAAGAGCTAAAGAACCTTTTGTTTCTTTTTCTTTTTTTCTTTTTTTTGAAAAACTAGTAATTTTTTTGTAGAGATTAAGAATATATTTATGCAAGGTCCCACGTCCCAAATCAAAGCCCATAAGATACAAGAACCACATACTCTTTTAACTTCACACAAAACACTAGCTTATTGCGTGTTGTTCGTCATATGAAGAAAATCTAATGGACGTAAAGAGTTGAGTTTCCATTGATGGTTTTTTATGTCCTTTGATGTAACAAACCAAAACCGGTAAATTAGCTGAACATGAAGCAGTTGATGTCCCAAGCGCTACTGAAGTCCCATATTAGAAAAACGTTGCTTGGAATCTCATAGCAACCCCAAAGGTCTTCTCTTCGAAGACTCAGGCTTCTCCATGAATTCCAATCTTACAACAAAGAAGCTCATTTCGGTGCTGTAAACGAAGATATATTTTCTGTGGCAAAATGGAATGCAAATATGTAAATTGCAAACCGTGGTGTTCTGCTGAACTGGAGAAAAAGAATAAAAAAATCATGAAAACCTCGTCAGATAATGCTCCTCCTGGGCAAATTACAGCAGATGGAATAATAAACAGTCACGCAGTAGAATTTCAACAGAATGATTCTCCTTGAAGTAACTTTGCCGGCATGCTGATGTCAATCTGGGGTGGCAGAATGATCAGTTCGAAATGACCCACGATGAGCAGCCAAAAAAAAATTGCTAGCATGGACACGTAATTCAACCATATATTCAGACAAAGAAGAAAAAAAATTCTCATTACAGAAAAAATGACTACCTGATCTCCGTGACCTACCTTTTTTTCCTCCCCCTTCAGCAGAATGGCGGCCAACAAGGTGAATTGGCCAGTTGTGGTGATGCTGTTGACGTGTTATATCATTGCATTCGCCCTTGCCATTGCAGCGGAGGAGCATATAGCCCAGGTTCGTTGCTACTCCCTCCGTCCCAAAGTTATTGTCATGTTTGAAAGTGCTTTTTTAAGTAGGTCAAAAAAAATACTTCCTTGTGGCTAATTTTATTTAGGTTGCAATGAACACATGCAATGTTCTTTTATCATTCTAGTGATGTAATTTGGAACCTTTTTTAATCATGTTTCTTACAATATGATCGTTGAAATTGGCTCAAAGAAATACCAAACATCAAGGAATTTGGGACAATTTTTTTTCTCAAAAGCATCAACTATTAAGGGATGGAGGGAGCATGCTATACTGGTTACTCCCTCCGTCCCAAAGTTATTTTCATGTTTGAAAGTCATGCTTGAAAGTGCTTTTTTAAGTAGGTCAATAAAATACTTCCTTGTGGCTAATTTAATTTAGGATGCAATGAACATATGCAATGTTCTTCAATCATTCTAGTGACATAATTTGGAACCTTTTTTAATCATGTTTCTTACAATATGATCTCAAAGAAATACCAAGCAAACAAGTTGGACAAAAACTTTGGGACGGAGGGAGTACTTTCTTCATTCCCCATGTTTCATTGCCCATTCCTACATAGGGTCCCACAAAGAAATTTGATCAGGAGAATGTGACATAGGTCTACCGTATGTATGTAGTAGCCCTGCATCGTCAATTGGACCAGATGTTGCCAAATCATGCGAGAATCTAAGACACGCATACAGAGGCATATATTCATATGATTCTCAGTCCCAATGTAACGAACAACAGTTGGAGTTCACTGAAGGCCCATTCACATATAGCAGAGCTTCAGCATCCATGCGTGCGTCAGGTAACTTTGAGGGAATCTGTTGGGAAACAAGAAATATAAAACATGAAATGAGAAATTACTCGAAGGAACGCAACGCAAAAAAGGAGCATGGCCCAACTTGCGGTAGTGAATTGCAGTTGCATAGTAGTTGCAACAAGAAAAGACAAGGCTTTCAATATATTGTTGTTTTTGGGTTTTACCTTCCTCCATTTCGGGAACGCGAATGCAAGTGCGGCAGAGGCTTGGTGTGAATGGGCCATGAACCGTACCTGTGAATGAAAGTCCATGACCTAAAACTGAATCTGATTCAATCATTTTTTGTTTGTCTGCAGGCAACCGTCACGTATGTGAGCTTAAACTCCACGGGTGGAAATGTAAGCTGGGTGTTCGATTACCCCAACAAAACACTGGCCAACTCAAGCTACAATGGATACTATTACTGCAAATATGACTCTGACGTTTCCTCCTCCTATGCCGTGGCTGCCTTCACGTTCCTCGCCATTGCCCAAGTCATCGTCATGGGCCTCACCAAGTGCTTCTGTTTCGACGGCAAGCACAAGCCTGGCAGCACAAAATCCTGCGCCGTTGCCTCCTTCATCATTCTCTGGTACACCGACTCATCCCCCCACCTAAAACGCTCAATCTGCATCACGGTGGCATTTTCTCATTTTAAGGTAGAAGCACCCAATTCCGACAATGTACCCAACGCCGATAATTTCTATACAAGGTAGTCATTTCAGAACGCAAATCTAAGCACGTCATAGAGCCCTTATTGTTTGCTGACCATAATGATAAGCTATCTATGGTCTACCTAGATTTAAGTTCTAGGATGACTACCATGTTAAGAAATTATCAGCATTGAGAACATTGTCAAAATTGGGTGCTTCTACCTTACCTCGATTTTCTGATTGCAATACATCATTTTAAAGCTCTTGTTCTATACTATAAGATCAACAGTCTCAATCGTATCAAACTGAAGTCATTTACACAAACAGTGTCAAACTGAAGTCATTAACACAAACAGCAAGGGATCAAATTACACTACAGAAAAATACACAGTGAATCTATTAGTCCCGAAAACGCTCAATATGGCCATCTGCATCACGGTGGCGTTTCACCTCGGTATTCTGGTTGTACTACATCATTTTAAAGCTCTTGCTCTATACTATAAGATCAACAGTGTCAAACTGAAGTCATTTTCACACGAAAAGATGCTTTCCAGCAAGGGATCCAGAAAAATACACTAAGGGGTTAATTCTCCGAAATAGGCTAAATCGAAGTAGAATTCAAATGAATGCAGGTTATGCTTTGTAATAGCGGAGATCTGCTTCCTAGCGGGAGCCAACAAGAATGCACTGAGATCCCGACAA
This sequence comes from Pohlia nutans, assembly GCA_022496805.1. Classification (NCBI taxonomy): domain Eukaryota; kingdom Viridiplantae; phylum Streptophyta; class Bryopsida; order Bryales; family Mniaceae; genus Pohlia; species Pohlia nutans. The sequence continues at coordinate 17,934,626 of CM040094.1, forward strand.
CGGCAACTGGTAACAGGAAACGAGAAAATTGACAAGTACATGACATGTGAGAACATGCACCGGGGAATATTCGGTGCCGCCGCGGCCTTCAGCTTCTTCTCAGGATTAGCTGGAGAGCTGTACTACGTGTGCTTGGTGATCAGCCGAAGTATCGTCGAGTCACGATGGCAAGCCGGAAGTGGAGGCGGGGGTGCTGCAACGCCTGGCTCCAACAGTTCCATGAACCGGCCTATGGCCAGCCCCTACGCGCTGGGAAGTGACGACACTCGAGGACTTAATACTCAAGCAAATGATAGCTTCTATGGCACCAACCGAGGTCCCGCTGGAACCAACAAACCTCAAACCCAAATGGCACGAAATCCCATGCCCAGTCCTTACGCCCTCACATAAAATACTACTACTCAAGGACCAGTTTGCCTTGAATGCGTTTGTAAAACCTCTGAGACAAGAGTAGAAACAAAGATTGACATGCCTTGCAGATCACAGGCATGTCGACGTCTCCGAAAGATATTTCGTTGTAGAACTGCAATTGACAGTAAGAAACCTAATTACTAAGGCGTGAACTTATTTAGGATTTTTGTACTCCATGTTACCTGTAATAGAGATGTGCATCATTTGATCTTAAATACTTCACTTCAGGTCAAGGTCGATATGATCAGGGATCACAGACAAATGATGTTGGGCACCAAATGCGCAGATCTTCGCTTGCGCTGCACTGCTCAACCTGGTCACTTCACGATAGTTGTCAACCACAACAGGAAAAATACTTTTACACGGTTCACTACAATCAATTCTCTAGACCTGGCTGGTACAAAATGACACCAAGACATCGACCATAAAAGAGAATTGAATGAAGTAAATTTACCACCCAGTCATTCAAAACAAATAATAGAACAGGGAATGACATTTACCAGAAACAGGCCATACGCAGGAGCCAAGATAAGAAGAATCGAAGCCACAAACACACCATTTGTGGTTTATTCGGGTTCATAAAAAGACCGTAGTAATATCGATAAGACTTATCATGCAGGTCTTTAAGCCAATGTCCATCAGTAAGTACAGAAAAAATGATAGGGGTTCAATAATAACTGGGTTATGAATACTAAACAATGAGTTAAAGCAGCAGGGTTGAGACTCAACGATATCTCAGCTGTGAATGGAACCAAGATCGCCTGTTCTAAGGCTGGTACCGGAATTCTGTGAAATAATTCACAACTTATCCTGGTCCTGACCAAAAAAAAACTTACATATACATAACCCATGTTAAAACTAAACCCCGCCTAGCCAGCCAGCCAGCCACGCACCCTGGACAACTTTACACTCAAATTCCCGTTAGAGGTCCAAAAGTGAAGGAGCTTGCAGCGGTAATGTTACAAAGTTTGTATACTGCCATTGAGTCGAACGCGTCTCATCACCCCACCCTCTGTCCCCTTGTCGTCAGTCCAGAAGACCATTCTCGTCTTGAGGGTCAGGACCAAAAATATCTGGACAGCCATCCCATCTCCCTTTCTCTCGTGCTTCCCAGTAACCTCCTACGTATTCATAAGTATCCTTGCCCTTCCCTTTTCGGAACCAACGTGGTTGCCAGCCCTTCTCTTGAAGAGTTCGTGCCTGGTACAAGCAATCCCTCAAATCAGTTTTCAATATACGTCTTTGCAAATATCAGAGACCATATCAACAACAGTTTGCATGTGCACTAACCATCAATCTTTATACATACTATGTACTCACCAATTCAACACATTGGAATACTAATGTGTATGCAAAAAAATAAAAATAGTAAAACTTACTCGTCGCTGCTTTTGTTCAAGCCGCAGTTTCTCTGAATTGGCGGCATCATATTCACCGCTCTCCAGATGCCTTTGATCGGGTCTCAACCTTGAATCTGTCGGAGGCAGCTTTTCCTTTAAAACCAACAGCCTCTATTAGTAGGTGAGCATTGACAAGCATAGCTCTTGAACTGTTTCTTTAGCTTTAATATCAAAATACACTATACACATCAATTGAAACTCCATCTAACATACAGGATTGGCATACAAGTCAATCGATGCTAGAACCACTTAATAAGCTCTGAAAATCTAGATACTTACCTTCAGCCCAGGTGTGATCTCATTCAAAGTCATGGAAAAGGCTGTCAGACCGTAACGCGTCAACTTCTCTGGTGGGGCAGCAACATGCCACAACAAAACAGCCTCAGACATAGGATCATAGTTCTTTGGCTTCTCTGAAATATCTCCCATGACGTAGTACATAGACTCGTCCCATTTGCCAAACAGAGTTGCAATCTTAGCTCCACTCTTGTCATGTACAAACCCTTGAACCTGCCAACACCAAATTCACCAGAGCAAATTAATACGGCAGCTCATGTTTGGTTCAATCAATATACAGCAAACGTACATCACCTGTGAACTAAAAAGAGAAGCAGAACAAAACATTTTCACTGAGTTGCATGCTGACAGTAGGGGCCACACTACATTTCCTATCGATAGTTCCAGTATTACTCAAGATCTCCCTTCATCCTTCAAATATAATCACCCAAATCAATATTTTTCGTATCCTATATTGCACGAGCAAGTGACCATTGTACCAGCTCAAACACTACAAAATAAAAGGGAATAAGCCTTATAACAACAGAACAAGGGTAGGAAAAGCAGTAAGACAAAATAAAGCAAATAAGGGATATAGTGACACGTGTGTTACAGGAAGCCTTTGAGAATTAGGAGTTTGTTCCCTGATCCAAGTTTGCAAGCAGTAACTGACAAAGAATATACATAACAGCCTTGAAGAACGACATGTTCATAGGTGCAATGAGTTGAGTTGTAAAAGGACCTGATGAGGGTTTCGATCAATTATCGACTGCTCCTTGAACTTCAGTTTTATAGAAAGCTCCCGGTTGCCTTGTATGCGCATGGTACCGTAATGGTCCACATAAAGCTTTCCCAAAATCAAGTTGTATATGGATGTTGTAACCTGCAAATGATCGTGAACAGTGTCTGGAACCAGTAAGAACTATGAATTCAGGATCGCAGAAATCTCTTCAGAAACAAATGCACATGCCTGTAAATAGACATCATCATGGCGTAGAATTTCTAGTCACTAACCAATACAACCTTACTGAATGAGCCTGACCAGCCATTGAACTTTCGGTGTAGAGCCCCAGCAACGAAAGCTTAGATAAATATTAATGTTTAGGGATAAGCATGTACCTTTGTCCATTGGAAAACTTCTCCATCGTCAAACTTCAACGTAAGAATGCCTACAGGGTCCACTTGGATAGAACGACCCCAAAATTTGCTTTTCAAGTTGCTATCACCCCAAAACTTCCAGCCTCTACCTTCGCAGTGGCATGCCACAATCATTGGATGATGGCTCACCTGCGATATGAAGAACGAAGTTGGGAGATGTCAGATTGTTTACTCGGACCTAAAATTTGCATGATGTGAAAATATACCAACATCTCCACCTCTAGAAAATCCAGCTTCATAACTCAAAACCATCATACTTTGTAAGAGATTATCACAGAATATTAGCACAGAATGTGCGATAACAATGCTGACGCACCTTTTCAGAGAAGAACTTAAGACCCTTGTCAGGGTAGTCAGCCTCATAAGTCTCTCCAAGCAAAGGATTGAAAGGTTTACAAGTACGACCCTCTGTTGAAGAATACCCCGACACTGCAAAAGCTCCAACATATAGAAGCCTCATGAGACTATTCCCCTGCATACAGAAAATCTCAGTTAATTCAACAGAACGCGATAGACAAAGCAGATCGCTTAGAAGAAGAGCTCTTGTTTCATCACAAGGACCTAGTCAGCCACATCAACCAGTATAAAGAGAAAAATGATACTCACCCTCTTTCCATATTCTGCTGCCCTGTCCAAGAGGTAAGAATACTCCACATCCTCAAAACATCGCTGCAAAGATGAGATAGGCTCATTGAAGTACACTGGTAAGCAGACCTTTGTAAGATCTTTACCAATGTTATCCTTGATCATGGACCACAAACTCACACTCTTCTCTTTCTCTTTTGGATCTGGTAAAGATTTCCGTCGAGTCACCTTCGGGTAATCAAAACCCACAATGTCCATGTTAACTTGACTCTCTTTGGGAGAGTCTGGATGATGTTTCAGAGAATTCTGAGACCGAAGTGTCTCTTTAGCTTCAAAGAAGACATCATCTTCATCGTCAGAATCTACCTCAACACCACCCTTATGACTGTCATTATCCTCGTCCGATTCAGTGTCACTTCCTCCTGTCAGAAGGATGAAAAAAGTGCGTTTACAGTCGGTTACAACATGCCAACGGAAGGCAAAGCCAGATCTAAACCAAGCAAAAGACCATCCCTTTCAGAAGCCGTTCATGAGTATAAAAGCAAAGTATCTTCAGCAAATGATCACAAAAAGTCGCCACAAAAATGCTACAGAGATGGCAGGACTAAACCCTGGAACCAAATCATTGTATCATTTTTAGCTAGTAGCAAGCCAAGTGAAATGACGATTAAGGAGCTTGGTGCAGACGTTGTTACAGTGGACACTATTTTCATCAATAAGTAAGAAAATGACAAATAACTGAAGACAGAGAGATTATGTCAGAATTTCAGGAAAGAAAGACTAAAAAATACCGTAATACTTCTTGAGCCCATGAAGCCCACCTCCGCCTGCTTGACTTTGCATTTCGTCCACAACAGTTGTCTCCAGTTCCACTTTCTCTGCCTGCAAGAGTAGCTTTAAATTAGCAACAGGTCTAGGTTTCACCTCCACTGCAAATCCCAAACACCAACCCTCAGATCAGAGTATCTACCACATCAAGGTTTCTATAATAGAAAGGAAACCCAAACTATACAAGCACACAATTGCTGAAAACATAATACAAATACTTAAAGGCTGCAGTAGTGTACCTCCAGCAGCCGCAATCTTTCGAGCAAGGTCATCTTTCGCTGCTGCATAACCTTCAGTTGCTCTTTTACATCCGAAAACTCTGCCAACATAACATCCTCACACTCCTTCACCTTCTCCTCACTCAATCCAAATTCCAAAAGCTTTTCCCTCAACTTATCAGTAGAGATGGTAATTTCTTCTGAAGGGGCCACCAATCCAATGAGCATAGAATTCGGAGGAAACAATTCCTTAGCCGCTTTCAAGATCGCTAACCAGTCATTCCTGTCAGCACTTGTCTCTGCTCGGAGGTGCAGCGTTTTAGTTCCTGTGTAGATGTAGAACTTCTTGTCGTCCGACCGGCTATTGCGAAGGGTAGACACCTGGGCACAATTGGCAGAACAAACTCTCGTCATGTTAACTAGCTCAAATTCTGACGGCACAGAATGACAAACAAGAGCCTCAGTGAATGAAAGCAGCCTCCCACTGGACCATAGCACAGCGCGAACCAAGCCGACCAGATTCATAGACTGAAAACACACATAACATTCAGTAGCCTTCGAAGGGACTGCCCAGTCCCAATGAAATGATGAGAAATATCCCTCATCATTGAATGAGCCCATCAGTAGCTACAAGGACATGTAGCAGGAACTGGATGAAGCCCCAAGGCAGACCCAGTGAGAGCTACTAAATGTTATGCAGGGAACTAGAGGACTACTAATGAGACTGTAACACATTACTAAGTTATAATTGTAGCTGGACTAGCAATATCAGAAAGCTGCATCTCGGCTAAAGAATACCAAAAGGAAATTTTAAAATCTGCATACATATTGTTGTAGCTCTATTAAAGCAGGAAAACGAGTAAGATTGAACCAACAAAGTGGCATCATATTAACCTAAACAAGAACAATATAACGAATTCATAGTCATTACACACAATGAAAAACAGACTCCGACTACTTCAAGAATAAAATCGAAACCCTAACGTTAACGACTATCAAAAAAGAAACAATTGGCCAATTATTCAAAGACGGCAACCGATGCCTTAAACTAATCACTATAAAGAGAGATCCGAATGGTAAAATGAATGAGATCAGCACGGGGAATGAAGCTAGAGGTAAAGTGAACTAAGATGATCGACGCAGAGAATTTAGCCAACTCCAATTGCCATTGATTAATTTTCGAGTGTGTTTCACTTCTACTCACTCAGATTTTAACCCCAAAGCGTCAAAACGCCCAATATGGCCATCTGCATCACTGAACTTGGCATTTTCTCATTTTACCTCAGTCTTCTGATCGTAAGACATCATTTTAAAGCTCCTGTTCTATACTACAAGACCAACACTGTCGATCGTGTCAAATTGAAGTCATTTTCAGACAAACAGATGCTTTCCAGCAGGGGGTCCAATTTTCCTAATTACACACTGGACGCTTAGAGGTTAATAGAATTGCCTACTCAGACCAATCACGAGGAGCTACTTCATGAAAAAAAAATCTTGAACAAGAACAGAAGAGCTCTTTCTTCGTTATTTTTGCATGTGTAGGTGAATTTTGAAGATCAAATTACTCCTTTCAGTAGAAATGGCAACTATTAAGCGTACCTTAAGATGAATCTCCCCGGACGCTTTGAATTGGCTCTGATCACCGCTATCACGAGTCGGCGTATGCACGTGCACGTGATGCACGTGCGAGGACGTGTTCTTCTGCTTCTTCATGAACCGCTGCGCCTCCTCTCCAATAATCCGGAAGTTTTTGAACCGGTTGTCATTCACCGTGACCTTATCGTGCCCGTGGACCTTGTAATACGAGAACACGCCTTCCTTGAGCGCAAACCAACGAGGACGCCAGCCCTTCCCGTAATTCACCCACTTATACAGAATCCCGGCGACGTTATTAGTGAGCGCACCTCCTTGCGCTTGCGCGGCTCCCGCCTTGGTATCCACCATCTGAAAAAGCTCCCCGGAGAAATTCGTGGCCGTCTTCATGCCGCCCTCCGGCGTGACCGTGAACACCTTCCCCGTCGGCGCAGCATCTTCCCCGTTGCCATTCACCGGAGTAGTAACGACAGCCACTCCGTTCGGTGCCGCCTTGGGCAGGGGCGGCAACGTCGACGACGCCATGGATCGGCTGCTGGATGAAGCAATCACCTTAGCTGAAATCGCATTACTCTGGCCCCCCTTGAAAGATCGGTGCGGACTGCTCGGCTCCGAGGAGGATGTAAACATTTTCCCCCCTCCTTTCCCCCCTCCATCCTTCTCCATGGGCACTGGCGCGATGCAGCACAGCGAATGCATTCAACCTTCGCGTGCAACAGGTGGCATGCATCCCCTGTTTCCTGCGTCGCTGGTTCCCCAAGTCCACCTTGCAGTACTTCCGATCGAACTATCTCCCCTCTCCATCCATCGGGCCCCACCCGTCGCGTCACCACCTTCGACACTCGTCACACCATCCCTCGCCAACGCAAAAACCAATACCCTAACCACGACACAAAATGGTTCCAAAAGAAAGGGCGGAATTCTCTTCACAAACTGCTTCAAGAATGAATGGCAACGAGAGCGAGTGCAATGCCGGGAGTTTGCGGATCTGTGAATTTACCCTAGAGCCGGCCTGTGCAAAATGGGCGAGATCTGCCGGGAGAGGGAACGGTTTGGGGCGTGAGAGGGGTCGATGGAGAGCTGTGGAGCACGCGGAGACGACTGATGCGGGAAAACGTCGCGAGTTCCGGACTTGCCTGCGCGGAAGGTGACGGAGTAGCTGCCGCCCCGACGGCCCCGTCGCGCTCTTGCTTCCTTCCACCCCGCCCTTCCTGCAATTGCCCTGCAATTGTTTGGCCCCGCCCGAGCTCGGTGACCGCGGTTATTAGTGTTGCTCCCGTCCGCGTCCACGGGTACACCTATTCCCGCGTTCGCCGCCTTGGTTCGCCAGCCCCTTCCGGTCCGTGTGTTGCACGGGTACGCCTATGATAGGCCCGCCCGGTTCCGGTTCCACGGTTACCCCCATTGCCGCGTCCACCGGAAAGGGGATTTATCCGTCAGATTCAGACCATAAAGCCTAAAGGACCACATGAGTGGGGGCTCATGTTTTTTGTTTTTGTTTTTAAACCCCATGCGTCCACTGTGTGTTTTTTTGTAGTGTAAGAAAATCGGGACCCCTTACAAATCAATAGCATTATTGATTTATTGATTTGTAATGCTACATATTATTATTTTTTGCGAAAATGATTTCAGTTTGACACGATTGACATTGGTAGTGTAGAACAAGAGCTTTAAAATGATGTATCGCAATCAAAAAATCGAGTTAAAATGAGAAAGTGCCATTGTTGCAAAGTTTTGAGATGCATATGACTATATTAGACATTTTAGACGTTAGTGTGGTAAGCACTTTGTATTTAGAAACTTCACACTAATTTGTTTGTGTGTAGTAGTAATACTAAAAACTCGTTCAAATCCCAATGCCGACCGATGGCTCTACCACCATTGATCAACCCAATCATGGTGGGGTTTGTTGACCTTGTTGTATGGGTACCCTAAAAATGTCTTAGGGGGGAGAACATGTCCGTTCTTCCTAATGGTACTTAGTTCTAAACTAGGTAGTAATAGGGTCCACCTTCGAAGGAAGGCATCAAGGTTAGCATGCACAATGTAGGTCCTGGTGGCATACTTAGTATTACTATCCCCAACGGACGCTTAATTCATGCGGGCCTTCGGCCCGCGTTACTCTTCTTTATTAAAAACTCCTAACCTCTTATGAGGCTACCATGAATAAAGTATGTGTTCACAATGTCAATGACCTAGTGCCCACTAGACAAAGGGCCATTGGATCAAGACTACTTTCCTTTTTTCCAATACATCGTTCTATCCACAAAACTCATAGAAGTAACTTTAAGGATAAAATGGTCACTCTAAATTACCTTTTCGGACTTTACTGGTAAGGTAGCTTTAGGATTTCAGTTGAATTCATAGGTCCGAATATGCCGGGGGTTATATTCTCTGTATCTCTTCCTTTTCAGTGAATTTCCTGTTACATGGGGGATTCGGTCCTGATGCTTGAAAGTTGAATGTGAAGCATCTCACAAACTTTCCCTCTGAAACCCCGAAAATTTATAATTTTTTTTCTGTTAAGAAAATCGTGTCACGACATATCCCAAAATTACATCCATTGATAAAGCTTCATCCCATTAGCTTATTTTCCTTGGAAAATAATGTCAATGATGTTGACATAAAAACCATCATGAGTTTGTTGGATAGTTTGTTTAACCATGTTTGGAGGACATGAGTAGCAAAGTTCATCCTTAGGGTCTTTTTCAAGGGAAACGATTTTTGGAATGAGAGAGTTTGTCATATAAGATTTGGCATTAGAAGGGAATTCAGGCCTCCAAAGGGCTGTGAGTTCTCTTCAAGCTCCCAAGCTCAGGAACTCCATGCAAACGATGCCATATAGGCTGTTGACGTGGTCGGAACACAAAATATATTACAAATAATTCGGCCCTTTGCTGGCGCATGCTCCCTGGCCCTCCCTTTGCAGCCCCCCCTTTGCTTGCCCTTTGCTAGCCTCAATTCCCGGTTTTTTATTTTTTATTTATTTTTAATAAAAAATTTCTGAGTTCTTCATGTCTGGGGAACAGCCCTCTGCTCGCCTCAATTCCCTTCTAATGTGTAACAAGGATTAATCAAGGGAATTATAAAGTGAAAAAAATAAATCAATGAGTCAAGTGAAACAATTATTGGAATTCCTTGTTGACATTGGGGATGCAGCCTTTTACTATGACTAGATATTGGAAGCATGTTCAATAGTTTTATTGATTGACACGTCTTGAAAAATGAATATATTTGCACCACAACGATCTTCGTGTAGTCGCGGCCTATGTAATTTGTGAGCGCTTCACATGCCAAATTTTACGCAAAAGAAATTAGATTTTTGACAATATTAGTGTAAGGTAAGGTAGTGCTCATAGCTGCATTTGGATGGTATGCAGAGAGAGACCCTAAAATAAGGCCTCAAACACCTCATTGCATTGGGCTAAAACCCTCACTCGTTGATTCTTCCTATCACGTAAGGACCTTCATCCAAGGCCTCTCTTCTATAAATTTGCCATCAACCTAAGGATTCCATTTATGCTCCTATGGTCATTTCTTGTTCTCGTAGAGCATCCGCATCCTAGTCTCTCAATTCACCTTTGACCACTATTATCACATCCAAAGTTTGGTGTCATAAACTTTCATCTCCACACCTTGAACTACTATGTGTCCTCTTTGTATAATTGGTGAACTAATCACAATAATTATAAATGAGTATTCATTCACTGTTTTGTTATAGTGGCCCTTTGTCCAGGGGGGCACTTGAGTCATTGTTATTACGAACATGCATTTTATTACACCAACCTCAAAAGAGGTCTATAGTTTCTATTTATCTATTTATCCGAGCAATCACTATTGTCCATCAATTTAGGACACCAAATCCTTCCTAAAATCAAATACTAAGAGATATATTGAAGCCTTACTATCTTGTATTCATATTTCGCGGCTCTTTCACTTGCCCTAAAGTTTCAGCATCAAAGACAAGCACTTTTGATACATTGATATGGCAAAGGTACCATGCGTCATTTTGATCACAATAGGCCAACTTGGCAACACTTCCCCCAACAGACTCTCCATACACATTGCCCATGTGGGTCACTCGGTGGGTCAAAGTTAGAACATCTTCAATGGGCCCCCTAAATAATTTTTCGTGCCTTTGACTCTATAAATCATTTTTAGGCTAGATTTGAAGAAGGCTTTAATTTTTTTGGAAGTTAAGTAGTTTTTAATGGAGTGTATCTTGGTCATCCAATGTCCAATTTTTTACTTTTTATTTTGAATTATTAGATTTAGTTTTTAAATGTGATCCTAATAATACAAATTTTGACTTTCTAATTCCATCTACATTAAAAAAGAATTAGCATAATGGATATGTTTAGAGGGCCCGTTGAATATGTTTTTACAATCTCTTCATTGATAAGGTGCGGATGCTCTAATTGGTACCCTGCTTTAGGAGTTGGGACCCAAGTTACTTGTATTGTATTTTTAACTATTAAATGTCATGAGGGTCCTAGACGGGCAATCCGAAGGAATAAAATTAATTTAAAGAGCTACCCCTAATAATCGCCCTTTGAGTAACGTGAACAGCCAACGAGAATTCTTCAAATCCTATATGAACAAAGAATGGAGTCCAAAACAACAATGAGCAATGTCATTCAAAAAAATAAAAAATAAAAAATAAAAAATAAAAAATAATGAGACCCGGCTCTACAATGAGCTCTGCAATTCTAAATTTCAAACAAAAATAATAATTAAATACATATATATTGTTGAATAGCGCTGAGATGCGGTGCTAGTTGTGATATGCATTAAGATCTCAAGCTACCCGACTCCGTCCCCTCTCAATGTACTTTAATCCTTAACCATATGAGGGTGTTTTTGAAATTGACAATTTGAGAAAAATCATCACTAAGTACTATTTAGAAGAATATTTTGGAATTGATATACAAATAGAAGTTCTAGATTTTGAATTTTAAATTCCATCTGCACAATTTGATTCACTAATACTATCACCGATAATTAATTGTAAAATTTAAAAGTTAAAATTAATAATTCCTTCTAAATTTGATTACAAACAAAATTTTCATATTTTTTGAGTAAAATTTGTTGAAATGAATTTGAAATGAGATGTCTTCAATGTTGTGATTCTTTGAAATTTTCGAGTTTCTTAAATCTATGACTTCATTTTTGCAAGGACACTTTTGAACTATTGTCAATGCAATTTTGGTTTGGTCAACGACTTGACATACTTCTGCATTTGTGATTTTAGAAAAACGTAATCAAGTATGATTAAATCCAACCGTTAGATAAGACAACAACTTGGTGAAGAATCTTCAAAAAATTGGATGACTTTCATCCAAGCATTGATGAGAACCTCATAAGGGTTTGAATCAGTTAGTCATCAAGTTTCTGGACACTGTGAACACACAATTCGCTATTTACGCACTTGGCTATATAATCATGCACTTGGTCCCCGAGCGCATGATTTTATTTGTCTAACTTTTATTTTTTTAAAACCAACGATTATTGTCTTTCTTCAATCCCTTACATTGTAAACAAATAATTATTTTAATAATTATTTATTCTCATCTTTATCTTTTCTTTTATCTTTTCTTTTTTATCTTGATTTCTTTCTCGTCTTCTTTCTTGTCTTCTTTTTTACTTTCTTCTTGTCTTCCTTTTTGTCTTCGTTGTCTTTTTTTTCTTCTACTTTTTCTTCAGTTGTGGCTGCTGAACCCTAAACAATGGGAGCAAACCAAAAAAAAAAAAAAAAAAAAAAAAAAAAAAAAAAAAAAAACTTTTTTTTTTTTTTTTCGTTTTTCGGGTTGGCTGTGAGGTGCTGCTGAACCTTGAATGGCAGCCGCCAAAAAAAAAAAAAAAAAAACAATTTTTTTTTTTTTTTTTTTTTTGCCCTTTTTCTTGGCCGTGGGGTGCTGCTGAACCCTGAATGGCAGCTGCCAAAAAAAAAAAAAAAAAAATTGATTTTTTTGACTTTTTCTAAAAATTACTATTTTTAGTCGTTGGGGCGCGCGGCCGCGCACCCAAAGACTCTTCTTCCTCTTCTTCTCCTTCCCCTCTCCTCATATATATATAGGGGAGAGGTGAGGGGAGGGAGAAGGAGTTGAAGAATGAATGAGAGAGACCCTCTCCTCTCCCCTATATATATGAGGAGAGGGAGGGATGGAGAGGGGAGGGATGGAGAGGGAGGGATGGAGAGGGGAGGGATGGAGAGGGAGGGATGGAGAGGGGAGGGATGGAGAGGGAGGGATGGAGAGGGGAGGGATGGAGAGGGAGGGATGGAGAGGGAGGGATGGAGAGGGAGGGATGGAGAGGGAGGGAGGGAAGGAGAGGGAGGGAAGGAGAGGGAGGGATGGAGAGAAGAGGATAAAAGAGGCTTAGGGTGCGCGGCCGCGCACTCTCAGCCGTCAGTAGTCTAAAAATAGAAAAAAAAACTTTTTTTTTTTTTTTTTTTTTTTTCCGGCCGTTTAGGGTTCATAAGCCCTAAACAAGAAAGAAGACGAAAACCAAAAGAAGAAAAAAAAAAAAAAAAAAAAAAAAAAAAGGTTTTTTTTCCTCCACCGCCGTTTAGGTTCAGCCGCCGCTGGCTGAACCCTAATTTTTAAAATTTTAAAATTTCTATTTTTAGGGTTCATGAGCCCTAAGCAAAAAAGAAGACGAAAAAAAAAAAAAAAAAAAAAAATTGGTTTTTTTTCCTCGGTGCGGGTGTAGGGTTTGCGGCTGCCACAAGAGGTATGAAGAAAAAAATAGAAAAAGAAGAAGAAGACAAGAAGGAAGACAAGAAGGAAAAGAAAAAGAAGACAAGAAAGAAGACAAGAAAGTAGACGAGATAAAAGAAACAAGATAAAGAAAAGATAAAAGAAAAGATAAAGATAAGAATAATAAATAAATAAAAGAATTGTTTGTTTACAATGTAAGTGATTTGTAGAAAGACAAAATCGCTGTTTTTTAGAGAGCTTCTTACACAAATTTTTTAAGCACAATTTGCTCATGAAATGAACGCACTTGGCTAAGTGCATAAATAGCGAATTGCGTGTTTGTGACGTTTAGGGGTTAAGTTAACTTTTTGACGCGCCAACGCCCAGATTTTGGATCCTGGATGATTTTTGAAGCGTCTTTTCACCACGCACGGTGATGTTTTTCATCCATTCAATTTTAAAAAAATTCTTGAACTAGTTGACTACCGTTTGTACATTACAGATTTTCATAATAAGATATTGATTTTTTTTTAATTACAAAAGTGGTTTACGTCAAGTTTCATGCTTAGTTCAAAAAGTGAGGCCTTAAACATGATTTTTCGTAATAAGTAGAATAAAATAGTGAAAACCATACCATCTTGTATTGCATGTTATTCTAATTTCATTACAATATTTTTAAAAAATTTAATGTTAATTTTGGATTTTTAATTGAATTTCAAGAGAAAACCTTGCAAAATTAATTTAAAAATATTAATAATAAATATGATGAATCCAACCGTAGAGATGTTATCTTCACATTGATATTTATAACTTTGCTTTGAACATCAACTCCATTTTAAATTTTTATCAAACATTTTATAACGAATCTTTGAAAACAGTGTTGAATCGGGACCTTAACCCTTCAGCGCGCCGGCGTCCAGAATCTGGACGCCGGATGAATTTTAGCAGCTCGATTTCTGTAGGTACCGGATGTTTTTCATCCATTTTTTTTTTTTCATTCTTGTGCTAGTTGAACACCATTTGTACGGTATGGATCTTCCAAATAAGATAATGTGAATTTTTGAATATTTACAAAAGTGATTAATGTCAAGTTTCAATCTTAGTTCAAAAAGAAAGACCTTAAATATGATTTTCCATAGTAAGTAGAATCAAATAATGGAAACCATACCATCTCGTAGTGCATGTCATTCTAATTTCACTACAATATTTTTAAATATTTTTGTGTTAATTTTGGATTTTTAATTGAGTTTCAAGAGAAAACCTTGCAAAATCACTTTAAAAATATTAATAATAAATATGATGAATCCAACCGTACGGATGTTATCTACACATTGTCATTTACAACTTTGTTTTGTACATCAACTCCATTTCCGTTTTTCATCAACCATTTTATAACAAATCTTTGAAAGACAGTGTTGAATCAGGACGTTAAAGGGTTAAAGGGTTAATTTGACAATTGCTTTCAACAAAGAAGAAGGAAAAAAATGAAAAAATGAAAATAAAAATCACAATCATAGTAAATTTTTTTTAAATCACTTAGACAAAGTGTTGAAGTGAATTTCAAAAGGAATGTCCTGAGTACATCTGCACCAGCTTTGGGAAGTGGCAGTTATTGTCCACCTTCATTGATTCTTTGTATAAGTTTGACAGAGTTCATCTGACTTGAGAAGTACCGTACACCTTTCAGAGCAAAATACATCTCCCTATAGCTTTTCCCTTGTAACAAATATTTTAACCCTTGAAGGTCCAAAGAGCCCTTTTTGACCAGTATTACACAGCAATATACCATTGTAACTTATTTGATATGGTTCCACACCTCCTACAAGTTTAAGATCTTAAATGAAGTTAAAATGCACCTCAACATGATTTCAATGAGCTATTGGGGTCTGAATTTGGAACTTTCTATTTACAATAAATATCAAATATACGCCAACATATCTACTATCCCCATCAACCCTTTGAGGGATAATATATCAATAACTAAATCACTACACCCCCAAAGCCAATCACAAGATGACACGTGTCATTTAAAAAAACCAAAATGACTTTACCATGAGTGAAGAATCTAATTACAATTACATAGACCGAGACTAATTGTACGGGAAAAAAGTGACGGCTGCACTCAAAGCATTGATTGTTTATCCAACATGAGTGATGGGTCAAACATCACCACACAAGTGCAATGGGCCAATGAATAGATCAATTCAGAGTGACGAAATTGATGAGGGGTGGGTGGAATATTACATCCCAATTGGGCTATGACTTTGATGTAGCATGCTCCGTATCCGTAACTCTGACTCTTTTGGTGAATCTCTGCCGTTGATCTCATGCTTCTAGGTCTTATTTCCAGAAGCAATTGAGGAGCAGGAGTACTTCTGGAAGCATGTGATGAGGTGTATTTTCTACGTGCATGTGATACGGTGTCAAAATTAGGACCAAGTATGAAGGAATGGAAACTTCTTCTCATGGTTAGGGCAGATGAACCTAACTATGCATTGGATTCATCATTATTATTTTTTAAATGTTTTTTTTTGTCTTATTAATTAGTCGATAACAAGCAATCTTGAGTCAACCAAAGACAAATGACTGATTTTGGTGGTTTCAACAAACTTGGTTGAATTTGGAAATTGAAAACCCAACGTGTGGTTTACATAATTGAATTACGTACCAGATTAGAAAGTGCAAGCGGCTTGAAATACAATAAAAGCTTCATTTTATTCATAAATTTAGCCATCCAAGGTTGAACACGTTATAGAGTAGGTCGTGCCTCAAAAGCTCAATCAAGACCGAATCATGTCATATCAATGATTCAATTGAACGCAAAGTGGAATGTTACGTAGATTGTATGCCTTGATGAATGTTGGATTTAGTTGAAGAACGAATGGGGCGGTTGTGAAAGGGGTGTTTAAAGTTGAGCGACAAATTTGCACGAGAGGCAAACACACAATATGTAAAACACTTGCCATTGTTGTGTCATAACTCTATCATTATTTGTATCCAAATTATAAAAATATAAAAATATTGAATGTATTAAATATATATTCTTTCGGAATATTTGGAATATTCTTGGAATATTTTAAAACCTCTTTACACATCTAAACGTAACAACAAACCTATTTACACATTTGGATCCAAATGATATGAATAATTGTTTCGTGATAATTTCTATCAAAAGTTTTCCGTATTCCTAAAATTCATGTTTCCAAAATTTATTTTATTTGCATTTTGATGACCACCGGAATTTACAAAATGGAAAAAAAAAAAAAAAAAAAAAAAAACTTCAAATCCAACCTGTAACTACATATTTTGGCCGTCCTACTGCATCTAAAATAGAGTTAACTCTTAAATGTCTATGTACACCAAAGTGTCTATTCCCGTATCTCATCGATTCTTAAAACCATGACTATTCTTGTAAATTCTATGTCTAATGGGCCTGACTTGATGAACTATCACCAAAAATATCTCATGAACAATTGATCATGTTGGAGTTCTGTAAGTTGCTCGGAGTTCCATAGAAGCCAAATTTTAGCCATCATGCCAAGTGGTAGTTTTGTTCAAGTGCATCCGGATTCAATGTATCAAAGTCACCCATCAAACTCTCTCTGGTTGACTCATAGATTGTTTGTTAATAATAGTCATAACATTGTTAAGCCATAAACTATGTACCCTGATAAAGTTTCCAAGATGCTTTTAGATGCTCTTTTTCACATCTTAAGTTTGTCTTACTTGTTTGACTACTTTTATATGGTTTTTAATTTTGAATCTATCAAATTCCAAACACCAAAAAAAAAATTCATCAAATTTTGAAATTTTGAAATTTGAAATTTAGAATTCCTAATTAGAATAATTGATCAATACCAAATTGAAATTGTGTATTCTATTGCATATGTATCATATGACAATGCAATGAAACTTTAATACACTTTAATGTGAATTTTATCTAAATGCCCTATTTTCTTGCTATAGACCAATGAATAAGTCAATTTGAGTTCTTTTCTTTTTCCTTTTTTTCCCAAAGATAAAGTCACGTGTTTTCAATAAGCCATAAGAAATTGTATTTTCGGAAAATATTTTTTATCCATCATCTAATGTGTAGAGAATGAGTAACGTGTGAAACCATGAAACTTGTTATAGTAAATTATAATTCCCCCCAACAAAGTATTTTGGTGACCTATTGCCAAAGGGCAAAAATATTGTATTGGTTGTCAGAGTTGGCATTTCGTGTTAAATAATAATTATTTTTTGAAAAAAAAATTCATTAAATGTCAAATTATGCAAATATTCTTTTAGATTTTAATTTTCATTGTACTAAATATATTTATTTTGGAAAAAGAAAAATACCAAAGATTTGGGCTTCTTTTTCTTAGAATTATCTTTTGCTGATCATGATGACCAACCACAATATTTGGATCAAAAAGTCATTCTTTTATCACCAAAAATCATCCATTTGTAACAACTGTATTTAAAATACTAGAATGTTTGTTTCACATAACATCCTTTAGCAGCCCTATGGTTCACATTTGGGAATCAACATTGCAGACCAAAATAATTGTAGGAATCATAATCTTCTAGAGAATAAAGCCATCTTTAGCTAAAGATGGTTTGACAACTCACCAAACTTCTGTATTTTAATAGTTCCTACATGTTGCAAATCATAAATTCTATGTTCAAATGTCAATTTTCTTCACAAACAAAAGGTCTGTTGTAGTACTAGCTAAAGAATGATATGCACAGATGCCACCTACTTGGAAAATGAAAAATTGCAAGATTACCTATCATGTGTCACGGACATAACATAATAGAGCATTTCAATAGAGCACTCATTTGAAAATTGGATCAAAAGAGAATCTTCATTTAGATTCACTTTCCTAAGTAATGAATGAATGCCATTTGTATTACATGAATTTTGGGACTATTGTATTGTTTCCACGTAAACTTAGTTTCCAATTGTAATTAAAATGTGATCCTATTGCAAAAGGATGTTGACTCCCATTGCTTTATTACGGTATGTTATGAATATAATCTACCCTTCATACAATGACATTCCATAATATGACAACATTATTGTTTCAAGCAATACACATGTGACAAGTCATTTATATGACTAATCCATGTTTGTCACCTTGAAGGTTGGGATAATCTAATATAATGTGGATATAACCTACCCTTCATAACACGACAATATTATTGTTTCAATCAATACACATGTAACAAGTCACTTATGTGATTAAACCATGTCTCCCACCTTAAAGGTTGGAATAATCTACTGTGCTATGGATATAACCTACCCTCCATAACATGACACTATTATTGTTTCAAGCAATACACATGTAACAAGTCATTTATGTGGCTAAACCATGTCTCTCACCTGGAGGTTGGGATAATCTATTATGCTATGGATATAACCTACCCTCCATAATATGACAATATCATTGTTCCAAGCAATACATATGACAAATCATTTATGTGACTAATCCATGTCAGCCACCTTGAAAGTTGGGAGAATCTATTATGCTATGGATATAACCTACCCTCTCTAATATGACAGTATTATTGTTTCAAGCAACACACATGTGCCAAGTCATTTACGTAACCAATCCATGTCTGCCACTTGGAAGGTAGGGGATAATAGAGAAGGACAACTGTATCGTATGAAGTGGTCGTGAGGTGTACTTACCTTGCAGTGCCACCATGGCAGTATCGTCACAGCAGTAATAAGCTAGTTGCATATAGCTTGGCTTTTCTAGCAAGGAAATTCACTTTGGAGGAGCTTGTACCGTATACGGTATACGAGTACAATATATGTGGAAGGCATAGGTGACATTCCCAATTCTCGCAAATGAAAGCTTGACATGAGTGAGTCGAAAATCTGATCCCCTGGAAACTGCACTTTTCCAAGGAATGGGAAAAGCGTAATTACTGTAGAAGCCAAGGCGCAACCCAACAAGCGACACATGTGATATCCTGTACACATGTGATATATCCTGATTAGTGTCCAACTGTAACAGCATCTCCAACAGCCCGCTGGCACATGGTCACAACCCGGTGTCATGTCCTTATTTTGTGCATGATCACAAATTCATCCAAAAAGGAGTGACCATTCATTATTCGTAGCATAATAGAGCAATGGGAGCCAACACCCATTTGCAATAGGACCACAATTAGAAATTAAGTACACATGGCAATGACACGGTTCTCCCAAAATTCATGGATTATAAATGGCATTCCTTCAGTATTTCACCGCTGAAGGTCACAAGGTGTCTCTGGAATTGACAATTTGAGAAAAACCATTATAAAGTATTTTTTGGAGGAATATTTTGGAATTGATATACAAATGAAAGTTGTAGATTTTGAATTTTAGATTCCATCCGTATGGTTAGATTGAATTTTTTTTGTTTTAACAAACATGATGATAGAGAGTGAGTGGTCATATTCAGTGACATAGCATGTTTTATAGTGCCAAAATTGTGACATTCAAATACAAAAAGCTCTAAAACTAAAATTTGACGTTTCAAGTGAGGAATGTCCCTAATATGACAGCTTCTTGGAGATAACATGAAAATGTCTCTTTGAGTGTGTTATTTGTAAACAAGATAACACAAAAAAAAAAGCTATCTTATTTATGAACAACACATACAGAATGACATTTTCATGTTATCTAAACTGCCAGTATGTAAAATTTGAAACCCCACAGGAGGATATGTCGTTCCCAAGATGAATTATTCTCGGCAACGTGCTCCTTGAACAACAAGAACTAGCAGACACAATCATAACCATCCACCTGCAGTATTTGTTAATGACAGGTGTGTAACGATTGCAAGAAAATAGTGTGATTCTTACAATGAATGAAATATTTTGTTCTGATTTCAGGGATTTTGAAATAACTGGGAAAGAAAATAGTATGGCAGCGAAGGAAGCATGCAGGAAGAAATTTGGCTATGAAAGAGAATCGATCCATAGCCTCAATGGAGCCCATTTCTGTAGAAGTGGCGAGCAAGCAAGCATTGGATTTGAAGAGGATAATATAATAATAAAATCTTAGTGGTGGCTTAACCCTTTAACGTCCCATTCCTTTGTAGAACAATCAAATTACAGATAGATAGATAGATAGAAACACCGACCTTAAAGAAAGGGCCGGTGTGAATAAAGTGTCCGTTTGTAATGTCAATGACCCGATGCCCACAGGACAAAGGGACATTTGAACAATACTACTCTCCTCTTTCAATCAAACTATACTTTTATTCACAATTCAGCTTTCATGTTTTGTTAAAATAAATTTCCAGTATTTTTTTATGAATGAAATTGTATATTTCCTATTAGTCCTAAAATTTCTCGATTATTCTCATACAAAATGAACTTTTTACAAAAATTTAGGTCAAATACTTCAAGAAATTCATATTAATTACAAAAATCTTCAATTTTTTTCTTTTCTTTTTAGAACATGTGCAAATGAAAATGGAGAATCACATTATATATTTTCTGTAGAATTTTAAAATTTTAATTTTAAAATTCAAAAGGTGAACATCCTATGCAATATAATTCAGATCTTCAGCTACATAGTTTGCAACAAAAATAAAATATTCAATACTTGGAATTTATAAGATATGAAAAATGAAGTGAAAACTAGACTCGATAAACTTCATTTTCTCAAGCAATAGGAAAAAACTTCATCTTCAAGGTCAAAATTGGCTTTGACCAACAAACATCCACTATTTGGATGCGCGGTCCTTCAAGGGTTAAAGAACATCTTGAACAAGCAGCTAGTCGCAAAGTATCTCTCTTAGTATTTACCCCAAATTTACTTTTATGACTTCTTTTTATTATCTAGGCGCATAACTTCTATTAACTCCTACAAACGAAGCGTTTTTGTGGTCTCTCCTGGTAGGACAGATACAATAAAGAGTCTGTTGAAAGTAGTTTGCCTATCCATACGTTGAAGACATAGGTTTGAAGAACACAATTAAATCTCTTTAATTGAGGATTGGTGGGAAATCTCATACTAATTCTGTGACCCACAGTAATGATAAGGTAACTATATCTAAAAGCAACCATTTCCTTAAAGCGTGCATAGCTCAATCTTCCATAATAAGTAGATTCTGACAACCTACTGTTGATGAGAATGTGCACAATCTGAACATTAGAGTTTAGGGTCGCTTTAAGGTCAACCTATAGTTAACACTTTGGAAATTCATAACTTATTCATACAATGTCCAAATAATGCATGCTAAAGTGCGTTGGAATCATCTTGAACTTGCTAATAAGACCCACTGAAAATATTTTCTATGTTATGTGTGTAAATAGGCTCAGTTGGTAAGGTGAACGCTTTAAGGTATAGTTACCTTAATAATCGGTATAGCTCAAAGTCACGATAACAGAGCTTTTCTCTCGTCGGACGAGCTTTTCTCTCGTCGGACGAGCTTTCCTGTCGACGGACGATATTGTCTCTCGTCGGACGAGCTTCCTGTCGTCGGATGAACAGCAGCAGTGTAGAGAGCTAAACCCCTCAATTAGGGTTTAAGGCTCCAACGCCAAAGCTCTTCGGATTTCTCTTCCGAGGCTCTTGCTGTACGTTCTAGAAGTGCAATTTCCTGCTTCTTTTATTTTTTATTTTTGTTGCTGAGAAGGAGACTCATCAACCATGGTGCGCGTGCGGACGCTGCAAAGGGTGACGGTCCCGCACAAGCTTTTGCCAGACTCGTCGCCAGCAGCCACGCATTCTCATCGCGTGGCTACTCATGTGCGTATCACGTTTCCTTTGGCTATAACTAGAATCTTTGTTTTCAATAATTTGTGTGCACAAATTCCTCCGAAGAAGGTTTTTTGGATGGATAGTAACCACACTTAGTTGATTGCAACTATGCCGCTGTTATAAAAATGGCTGTAAAGTATGGCGTACTAGAATGTTCTCGATTTTGAACTTGAACGTTTTCCAAATGTTCTTAGACAAAAGTCCAGAAGAATGCGATATTTGTCAGCAAGAACAGAATACTCCTCTGGACATAGTAAGCTTCATGTTGAAGGAAAATTCCTAAATTAACTCTGCCATTGCAGTTCAATGGTGTGGACTCTGAGCAATAGGAGTAGTTAGTAGTAAGTTTGAGCAACAGGAAGCTTATTGTGGGAGTAGAGGGAGTAGAGCTCAAAGAATTGGAATATGGAATATCACACTGCTCTTTGTAACTAAGGTAACCATACCTTAAAGCGTTCACCTTACCAACTGAGCCTATTTACACACATAAAACAAAAAAATATTTTCAGTGGGTCTTATCAGCAAGTTCAAGAGGATTCCAACGCACTTTAGCATGCATTATTTAGATACAGTATGAATAAGTTATGAATTTCCAAAGTGCTAGCTATAGATTGATCTTAAAGCGACCTTAAACTCTAATGTTCAGATTGTGCACATTCTCATCAACAGTAGGCTGTCAGAATCTACTTATTATGGAAGATTGAGCTATGCACACTTTAAGGAAATGGTCGCTTTTAGATATAGTTACCTTAAGCTCAAAGAATTGGAATATGGAATATCACACTGCTCTTTGTAACTAAGTCAATTTTTTTAATAAGGTTGTTAGGAAAGAAAAGAGGATTCTAACACAGCAAAGAATGAGTTATTTGGATATAATATGCAAATGTTACAAAGGTTCAAAGTTTTTTGGTTGATGATTTAATATTGACATGAGTTCTGATGTTGAGTTGGTGTACATTCTTAATATTAATATGTACTCATTGTGTAAGATTTTTGAGTGTCACATTTTGTTGTGATTTGGCAACTGATTGTACTTGTGTGAATGTGTATATGGTCAGTTTGTAGAGAATGGCACAGCGTGTAACGTTTACATCGCTTCTGGTGTGGATGTTTATTGTATCAAGGTAAGGCCGATTTAGTCCCTTTATTTTCCTTCAGTGTTCAATTGTATTGACTTGTACCAAACAACTGCTGTGACTAGGATAGGTTTTTGTTAACATGAGGATTGTAGGTAGTCTCACTTGTTTTGTTAGGCTTAGTAGAATCTAGGCGATCGTTCAAAGTCAAAAATTTTAAAATTAAATACTATATTTTCATTATACATATGAATACGTGGTTATAGATTTCTTCCTTTAGGGGTTAATTTCGTAACATTATGAGGAAAGAGAGATTTTAGAACTGTCGAACGCTTTTGTTATTAATCAAGTGGGACATTGAGTAGAGTTACTGTGTTAATATCTGAGAAGCTTCTGGAAACAAATGTGTAGATGGATTTGAAGGAGCCTGGCGTTGATTCTGGCAAGGAGGGATTGCTGATTCCTGTAGATTCTGAGGTAAGGGAGTTGTTTTTTGTTTTTTTCCTTCTTTCCTTTTCGATGATCTAGATTGTGGTGCAAACCAAATCATTTAAAAAAAGGAATCTGAAGTTATCCTTTGATGATTACTCTGTTTTCATCTCGGGGGGTGCACTCTACACAATGTTTGAGAATCACGCGCGTTCATGACCCCCTCTAAAAACCCCCTTGTATACAAGGGATTATAAATCTAAAACTTTTGTATACAGATCTATTCCATCCTAAATATATGTTTAATGTATGTATACGTCAATATTTTCTTCTCTAAATATGTCTATTGTATGTATACGTAATACGGCAATATTCAAATTAATATCCCTCCTGTGCACTCACGTATACTTGTACATGTTTAGTACAGTGCACCCCCGAGGTTTTCATTTATAGTGTATCCAAGTGGACATGATTTCTCATAGGGCAAGTAAAGTGAGTCCATAAACTGTGTGCATCCATGGTAGAGCACCAGACTTCTTACTTTGTTTTGGCTCAACTTCTTATTTCCTCTCCAGGTAGCAGGTGCATGGCAAGTAGAACAATGTCCACATCGGGCAGAGATACAGGGCATTGCGCTCACTCCTTCTCCAAGTAAGTGTGTAGTCAAAAGTAAAATTCTCTGACATAATATGGAGGATGATGATTTTGATTTTATATCACTTGTTTTTTTTTTTTTTTTTTTTTTTTTTTTTTCTTTTTAAGTGTGCTGATGTTTGTAAACAATTGGAAATGGGTTGATTGTGTTTAAGGTTGCGAAATTTGGACTGTTTCAGGTGATGAGGGTTTCCTCCTGGGGTCAGTTGACGCATATGGCCGCCTTATTGTGACCTCCTTGAACTCTGATATTCCAGGTACCACGAATGCCTTTTTCTCTTTTCCGTTTAAACCTTTTGCTCTTGTCTAGATGTCCTATTTTGCACATTGGGAAACTCTGGATGGTGCTTGATCTTCGCATTCAATAGTCTACTGGTTGATCTTCTGTCAAGCAGAATGGAAACTATTTTGATCCAGTGTGCACTTGTGCAGGATCTTCGTATACAGCAGGACCAGAGGACGGAGGGGTTGGTGAGGGCTGGTGGGCTGGTATTGTCTTCAACCGTAACCAGCCAACTCTGGTACATGATGCCCCAACCTTTCCATTCTAGGGTTCTGTATGCTGTGAAAACACCTATGTGACCTTGTGATAGATTCTTTGAAAGAGGCCAAGTTATTCTTAGGTTATCAACCTCTAATTGCTGAAACCAAAAATATAAAGGCCACTTTGGAAGCCTTTGTTGACTATTTCTTCTTCCTGTTGGTATCTTCTGCTACCTTCCTTGAAGCTCTCTAAATGATTCATTTTGACTCCTAAAGATATGGAAGCGGCCACTTTTGGCGAATTGGGCACTTAGGGGTTAACGACTACTCCCTCCGTCCCAAAGTTCTTGTCATACAAATTTGCTTGGTATTTCTTTGAGCCAATTTCATTGATCATATTGTAAGAAACATGATTAAAAAAGGTTCCAAATTACGTCACTAGAATGATTGAAGAACATTGCATGTGTTCATTGCAACCTAAATAAAATTAGCCACAAGGAAGTATTTTTTTGACCTACTTAAAAAAGCACTTTCAAACATGACTTTCAAACATGACAATAACTTTGGGACGGAGGGAGTACTTTTTTTTTATGGAACTTGCCATTGCTATGCAACAGAGTAGTAGTGATGACGAGGGGAGCAGTGGAGGTGTTCAGTGTATGTTTGTCCTTTGTGAGGCACTTCTTAGAGCTTATTAAAAAATGATTGCGAGTCTTGCAAGTACATTGTCTCAAGCAGATGGAATGTCTTAATCTTTAAGCAGGCAGCAGTTGGACGTGGCTTGGCAAAAGCTGTGGATCTGTATGATAAAGACATGTATATTCGCACACTACGCACGTAAGTGTGGTAAGCTATTGTTACTTCTGACCGTTAGGTCATGGACATGCTGTCATCTGATGAGTTTTGGTCCCTGCCAAAATGTTATTCTTCTTGCTGAGAGTTGGAGAATTCACTCACTTGTTAGTGATTAAACATTTTCTGATGATTGGGTTGATGGTGTCAGATTGCAGCATCCTACTGCCTTAACGTTCCTGAACGGACCGGTGTTTGATAATGGCTCAATGCTAGCAGTTACAGAAGGGCCCCAGGTCTATTGCAAAACCTTCAGAGGAGCTTTAGATTTGATTTACCAAATGGAAGTGTTTAGATGAATGAATTGCTTGTTGCTACTCTTGCTGTATTACTTCCACTCACTGTTCTACTAACGTTGCAGTTGAGCATTTGGGACCTGAGGCAAGGCGAGCGAGGTGGATGTGTCCAACGAATGTTGGGTGCATTCTCCGGGGAGTGCTTGAATGCCGTGGCTTGCTCATCAGAGGGGCTGGTAGCCATAGGTGGTGCTGAGCGTGTGGTCATTGTTATGGATCCCTTGAAGTGAGTCATCCTGCTTCAACATGTGCTTTAAGAAGATAGTTACATGTTCCAAGTATTTTCAAACCGGAGTAACAAGGTTTGTTTCCTGATGAGGCAAGCATTGCTTGGTGCTGCTTTTGATTACATTCTTGTATTCTGACAGGTGGACTCCAAGGTCGCGATGGACTAGTTGCTTAAAGTATGAGGTAGGCACTTCCTTGTGGAGCAGTATTTGGCTTTACTAAGTATTTAGGTTGTAGCATTGTCATGTGGATTAGTCATCTCAAAAGATTCCCTTTTAGATTCACAAAGTTATGAATGGAAAAATTAATGTTAACATAATAAAACATTCGATAACATTAAGATAATGATAAATTAGTGTCAAGTCAATGTTAACCACTAATGGACATACTAAGCCGCACGGCCTGCTTTTGTTTTGGGAGAATCTTGCTCATAACTTCTACTCCATTGAACCAAATGGGGTTTTTTAAATGCTGAAACAAACATATTTAAGGCATCTACACTTCTCTAGAATAGAACCAAAGTAAACATATTTAAGGCATCTACACTTTTCTCTAGAATAGAACCAAAGTAACTTGAAAAGAGAATCATGCTTAAAATGGAGTTTAAAAAATATTTTGGGTGTGGGAATCAGGAAAGCCATGTCCTTTAAGGTTAACTTAATAGTTGCCAATTTAATATCAAGTCAATGCCAAGGACAATGTCAACGTCACACTAGCATTAAGTGAATACCATTTGAGTTACGCTAACATTAACTCAACATGAGGACTAAATGAATCCAATGCCTGTCAACATTGAAAAATTTGTCTATCTACTGGGGGTCTTTGTGATGTAAAGTTTGCAATTGCCAGAAGGAACTTAGGTAGAAGGTATTTATCATGATTCTGATTTCATCTGTTTATACTGTGCAGGTCACTGGGATATCGTTTTCTGCAGTGGATCCTGCTCTTGTGTATGTACATGGATTAGACTACGAGGTATCTCTCTTTTGTTCGAGAGGCAAATCTCTTGTTGGAATGTGGTTTATGGAGCTTGGTTAACCCCTAAAGGACCATAAGGCCACCAGGTGGCTCCTGTTTCTTTTTGTAATTTTGAGTAGGTTTTATGTAGATTCTTTTTTGTTAATTTAAAAATAAAAATAAATCAACATATGTGATATTCTTCATTAATTCGTGTGATATTAAATCTGGTCCCATTCAAATTATAATTTTCACAATATGATCATTTAAACTTGTCAATTTAAAACCATGAATCCTTGGTCCTTTAGGGGTTAAGGTCATCGAGCTGAAGAATAAGGATCGACGCATTGAGCAGTTTTTTTTTGTATTTTCTCAGGGGTCTACATTCTTGAGCATACTTACTCCACGTTTTTATATTGTAAAATGTTACTGCACTCCCTAATGTCCGTGTGCCAAGCAGGTTGTTTGTGGACCTTGGAATAGAGAAAAGACTGGTGGGAGCAATACAAGAGCCTTTGGATTTCGAGGTGACTCAAGGTGGCTAGGTTTTGACAAAGTACGCACCTGTCTTCCCATATGTCCTTTCAAGGCTGGGTTCACCGTCTAACGTCCAAATCCCTTTTTGAATTTCTTTGCATGTCTTGGCTTTTATCTTTGTATAAACATATTACTTACCTCAATTTTATCAAGTTGACCTAAAAGGAAGGTTGATTCAATCATTCCATTCATCATCCCGAACATGAACTTTGGGCGCTTAAGGATTCAGTAGTAAGGTTGAGACACCCATTCCCGACCAGGGACCCAAAATTGATCAGGCCTAATTTCTAGATTTTGAAAGGGAAGATGTACCTCATTTGTACATTAGAGCATATGATCGGTTTTGGGTACACCGACAACTTCGCACTTTAAATTTTTTTTACTTATTCAAATAATTATCAAAAAAATATAATTAAATATGAAAACTTCTTAATTTTTGTAGTGCTAAAAGAGGAAAATAATCAAAATATCAATTCATCTATCCCAAGTGTAGTACATGTCTTATTTGATCGGTTTTAGGTGTCTCAACCTTAATGAGAGAACTATTGGTATGTAGAATAATCCAAGAGGAATAAGGTAGAGACACCCATAACCGACAGGTGACCAAAAACCGATATATTCTAATTTCTAGATTGTGAAAGAACAGATGTACCTCATTTGTACATATTGGTTATGGGTTCTGAAGTACTTTTCACTTTGAAAAATTGTACAAATTTCAATATTGGGAAATAATTCATGGAAAAATTTGCATTCTCCGCAAAAACTAACTTCCAACCCGGGAAAAATATCACCCTATTAATAGCTGGTCCAGAAATAGTGTAGGTAGCTTAAGTTATCGGTTTTAGGTGTCTCGACCTTACTGATAGTTGCATCAATTCTTTATTTACTAAAAATCAACAATTGTATGTATTGTAATCATTTACCACGTATCAAAATTTGTATCAAATTTTTTTAGTAAGTATACGTATTCTAAAAGGTCCAAAATATGGCTGTAATCAAGACAAGAACCGAAAGTCTTCAACAAGCTTAGAGTTTGTCTAATTTTTTACATTCTTTCATTAAATACTTACTGAAAGTCATAAGTCTTGGGGTGCCTTTGGCTCCTTTAATCATGAATGCACTCTGAAACACGCATTATATTTGCATATTTTAACTTTTCATCTTTCATGGTTCTTTGGCAGTGCTATGATGCAGATCTCTTTGCAGGCTGGAGCGAAGCTGGCACAATTTATGCAGGTCATGTGGCAGCTGATGCAGATTTGGGTTTGTAAGCAAAGCAAAGCCACCGTGATATGCTTGCACGGTTCAAAAGGTTAGAATGCCTGGACTCTAAAGATGCGGAAAGTAGAACTAGTATTATTGATAACTTTGTAGAATAAAGTGTTTCATATTTTCACAAGGGTAGTGAGAGATCTTCTACAGGGAGTACCCTCTTCATCGCTTTCTAAAGTTAGAACTGCAGTAGTTGGCAAGGTGCCTTTGAAGGCTCTATTCGAATTTCGGTTGTAGAATGATGATGGGTTGGCAAGTTGTCACAGGTTTCAAATCAATTGGTGAAATGCTTTGTGAGAACATATGAGGGATTAAATATGTAACCTCTAGATTTATGGATTGGTAGTGAAACGTATTAGTGTGTCAATTTTACATTATGTTACCTAATTTGTTTTGCTATAAATTAATTTTAGAATCAACGATGGTAGAATGGAGGCATCATTCTTCAACATCTAGGAAAGCAATTAAAGGAAGTTGAGAATTTTTTGAAGGTCTTGAAAGAGTGCCTAATGAATGCCTTGGTACTAATGAATGTTGATAGAGAGCCTAATGAAGGTATGATTGATTGAAGTTATACAGTGACTCACAGAAGTTGTGGGCCGCCCTAAAAATTGCTCTCATAAATTGAGAAATTAAAATTATGAAGTGAAATTTGGACATGTTGTAGTACATAAGGGAATCTACCTTCATGTGAAATCTCACTTTAAATAGACTATTTTTAGACCCATTATTATTTGAATGAAATTTCTATGGAAAAAAAAAACTTTTTGTGCAAAGTCAGAATGTCACATTTCTTTTTATAGGAAGAATGTACATTTTGACTTGAGTCACATGTTAAAGTTTCTTGAATTTTGGAGTTTTTATTCATTGAGATCTTATTGATTGAAAAATGACCCCAAAATTTTGAAATTTTTATTTTTCACTCCATAAATTGCAAAAAAATAAAATAATAATGCACAATCACATCAAATAACTATGTGTATTTTTATTTTTATTTTTTTTGCAATTTATGGAGTGAAAAATAAAAATTTCAAAATTTTGGGGTCATTTTTCAATCAATAAGATCTCAATGAATAAAAACTCCAAAATTCATGTAACTTTAACATGTGACTTTAACATGTGACTCAAGTCAAGATGAACATTCTTCCTATAAAAAGAAATGAGACATTTTGACTTTTCACAAAAAGTTTTTTTTCCATAGAAATTTCATTCAAATAATAATGGGTCTAAAAATAGTCTATTTTAAGTAAAATTTCACATGAAGGTAGATTCCCTTATGTACTACAACATGTCCAAACTTCACTTCATAATTTTAATTTCTCAATTTATGAGAGCAATTTTTAGGGCGGCCCACAACTTTTGTGAGTCACTGTATATTGTAACAATGCAATGTTGATTATGCATCACAAACAATAGCTATTTCTAAGGAATAAACAAACAAATAAAGAACAAATAAAGTGTATTTATACTTATTAGAAGATATTGTAATAAAGGGTGAACTCTTGCAATTGTTGTAAAATGTTATGTAGTCTTTACTGTACATTGTTTATTTGTATAGCTTAGCATGTATTATTTTCTACACTCAAGCGAACTTTGGATTGAAGCTTCAGATTTGAGGTACATGTACTAATAGGAAATCCTCTTAGTGATGATGTCAAATTATCATTTCATTTGTGTTATTGATAAGTACATATAACATAATTGTTCTGTTATTTATCTTGTTGATAGTACAAAGGAAGTGACATTTTGATAATAGGAGTGACACTTGGACTTTAAATTTGACACAATTTTCTATTAAATTAGTATTGTGCAATGGTCTTATTAATGACACAAGGAAGTGACATTTCAACATGATTTTCTAATGCAATTTCCTATAGATAGAAACTCCGGTCCCTTTTTGGCAAGGGGCCGGCGTGAATCCGTTCGTAATGTCAATGAACCAATGCCCACCGGACAAGGGGACATTGGGACAATACTACTCTCCCCTTTCGAGGATGGACACTATAGTGACACACTATGCTAGTTCCTAGCTAGCCACTAGTGCCTTGAAAATATTGGACATCGTATCTCCCCAAAGGGCTTTGAGGTACCCATACAACAAAGTCCAAGGACCCCATCATAGTTGGGTGGACTATGGTGGTGAGCACCACGCTGGCATGGGAATAGAACCTACAACCTCCTCATTGGGGGCCATGAGCCCTAACCACCAAGCTAAGGCTTGTGGTGCCTAATGCAATTTCCTACTAAACTAGTGCTCATGCAATGGTTCTTATTGATATTACAAAAAAGTGGCATTTCTATGTCATTTCTAAAACCATTTTTTACTAAGATCTTATTAAAATCACAAAAGAAGTGACAGTTGATACTATCTTTAACCCCTAAGCTCCCGAGCGACCATTTTTTGGTCGCTGCCCGGAAAAAACGGGCTGCCCGGAACAAAAAAATAATTTTTGAAAAAATAAAAAATATTTTAAAATACTGCATCAAGTCTACTTTCCAACCCAATTTGAATTATGGCAATCCGAGTTAAACTCCACGTGGGAGAATTTTTCAAAGTAGATCACCTCAACATTGTCTTAGTGTTACAAAATTTGCTATTTGGGGAAAGTAATGATGATTCCTCCATCGTTTCTCTTGCTTTTTTGAAGTTTACGATAGATAGCCCAACTTTAACCAATCGTACTAAATTTTGAACTCTAAAATTGAAAATTATAATTTATACAAATTTTTGAAGGTTAATGCTTTTAAATTCATTAAAAAATGATCTAAAGATTATTTTGGAAGTTTGACCGTATGGATAATTTGTAAAGATGATACTCTACATTTTGTCTATTGAACCAACCTTCATCAAACATATGGAAGGCACATATTATAACACATCTATGTTTTGTCCAATACCCCTCGGGCTTTTAGGGGTTAAAGCAATTTTGTACTAAGCTAGTGTTGTTAGTACAATGATTTTATCAATAACACAAAAGTGACATTTTGACATCATCTATAACACAATTTTCTACTCAATTATCTAGTGTTTGTTGGTGCAATGGTTTTTTTAAATGCTATTTTCTACCATATTAGTATTTGCACAATATTTTTTATTGACAATACCAAAGAAGTGACATTTCAAACTCCCCTCTAATGTGATTTTCTACTAAGCTAGTATTGGTGCAATGTTCTTATTATTAAGATAAAATACAAAAGAAGTGACATTTCATTTGCTTTCTACTAAACTACCGATAGTACTAATACAATAATTTTATAAATGACACTATACTAGCCATTGGTGGTGGTTATTGACTATTTGTCAAAGTGATAGAGTCTACCTTGCTATCCATACCTTTGAGGTACAGATAGACAAATTACTTTCAACTAATCAATTTTTTTTGTTTTTTGTTTGGTAGAGTGACATGCACCCTAGAATGTAGCCATGTACAAAAGAAAAGATAGAATCATCCATATACATATCCTCATCCATAATATTATTTATTACAAGTCACTTTCATTGAAATATTGGTGATTTTAGTATTTATTGAAAGGACATTGGTAATTCATCTACTATTTTGCCCATTTTTTCCGAATGTAAAAGCAACCACTTCTAAAACTAAGTAAGATTCTAGTGAAAATTTGCGATTTTTTTTGGCCGCTCGCACCAAACTCATGGCATTTAGGCTATAATAATAATAATAATAATAATTATTATTATTATTATTACTATACAAAGGCATCATGGTTAATTGGCATGTTGTGCTAAATTATTAATTTTTTTGCCCAAATGATACAAATATTATCTAAAATTTAATGGATATCCTCTTAGGTTCTCTTTTCACCATAGAAAACAAATTTTTTTGAATTTTTTTTTCCTAAATTCCAGCTTCTCTTTTTATAATTGTTTTTTGCCAACTACAACAATTATGTATGGTGTTATTATTAATAATTAATTACTATTATACGTTTACAATAAAGTAGGGTTTTGATTATAACCTATGATGCCTTCACTAGTAAAGATTACCTTTCGTTAACTAAATTTAGATTATAAATATTTTTTACCTTATGTGTGTCTTGATTTGGATGTAGACAAAGTGAAGAAAGTAATAAAATATAATATGACCTTGAATATGTCATAATATTACTCCAAAAAAAATTATACGCGATACAAACAAAGTAAATTTCAACTTCATCTATGCGTACACCAAAAGCACTCTATATACTGTGGTCCACGGTATTTACGAGAGGCTTTATTAATAATTACTTCTTTAAATACCGTGGTAAAATTCATCCAAATTGGATGCAATTTTCTTTAAATAGGTGAGAATTTGTCAAAATGGATGAATGTATTTAGAGCATTCACACACCCACAATATATGTTGATCAACATTTTTTTTGGCTATATTTCGCCGGGGGATTTCTCTACAAAATATTGCATTTTTCTTTTGTTAAGAAAAAAATAAGAAAAATTTAAATTCTTTTACCATATTTTCTCTATATTTTTTTTATATAAAGATAGATAGATTTTGTGAAAAAAAACTATCCAAATACGATTGTAAGTTTATTCAAATATTCTTTCCCAATATTTTTACGCTGCCAGTAAGGTTACAAGAGAAAATACACAAGTGGTCCGAGATGACCCTCAGCTACCAAGGTGATGGTGGTAAGGTACTCATGGTCCAAAATGATCCTAAACTACTAAGGTGATGGAACCAAACGGAGTGGTTGGCGGTTTGGTTCCTAGTTCTAAAATTGTTTTAACGTAACTATATCTAAAAGCGACCTTTTCCTTAAAGCGTGCATAGCTCAATCTTCCATAATAAGTAGATTCTAACACCCTATTCTTGATGAGAATGTACACAATTTGAACATTAGAGTTTAGGATCGCTTTAAGGTCAACCTATAGTCAACACTTTGAAAATTCATAACTTATTCATACAGTGTCCAAATAATGCATGCTAAAGTGCGTTGGAATCCTCTTCAACTTGCTAATAAGACCCACTAAAATATTTTCTATTTTATGTGTGTAAATAGGCCAAAGTGGTAAGGTGAACGCTTTAACCCGAAACGTCTAAATGTGTTGTGGCGAACAGTAGAATTCGGTGTATTTTGGTTGTATTTGAAACAGATCACACCTTTAATGGGTTTGGGTGCAAAAGAGAAGTTGAAATTTACATCAATGCGGTTTTAATGAGCTACTAAGATCCCAATTTAGAGTTCCTTGTCGGTAGCAAATCTCAATCATACGACAACGTATATACCATCTCCATGGGACGTTTAAGGGTCAAGGTACAGTTACCTTACTACTTGATTGGAAAATTGCCACGGGTTACAAAAACAATGCAATTTATGTGTGCGAAAAAATAAAATAAAATCTATAACAAAATACAGCTCGCTTTGTCTCACTCGAAGGTCCGCGCTAGAATCCGTCGAGGGGACAACCCAAGCTCAATGTGCTTAACGGCACGGGTCCCACTAGTATAATATAATATAAAATATCAATTCACACAGGAAAAACACTGATGGTAAGGTGGAGGTGCAGAAAACCGTGCGGGTCAGAAAACCGTGCAGTAGACATCAGGGCCAGGTTCCATAAATTTACCCAGCCTGGTTCCTGAAAGTGTCCAAGAGTGCATTAATTCCGTCCATGCTTGGAAAAATTGAGTGCTTCTGATTGGTGCAGAAGCACTTTATTTTGAGAATCGAACCAGGACCCTATGAACGGTTTATGGCCACTCTATGAGTCCACACTCAAAAATTCACAAGAAATTATAGACTTACTCGAAAAATGTGTTTTTTTGGGGGATGGATTTGCACTGACTTTGCAGACCATCAAAAAATTCTAAACTTTTTCCACCACTGTCCTAAGTAAGCAAACCTGAAATTTGCACGGTTTCTGGCACCTCTACCTTACAGTTTCGCTTGTTGGCAGGTGAGTAGCTTGTTGAATGTTGTCCAGGATTCACATTCAATATTGTTGTTGTGCAGGCAGGATTCATTCATGGCTGCCGTGGTTCCCTCCTTCTCCTTCTCCTTCTCCTTCTCCTTCTCCTTCTCGCGTACAGTGTCTTCCTGCACACGCCGTGTCTAGAAACGGTTACAGCGCCGACCCAGTTTCGTTGCGTCCGATGGCTACACGCGGATTTGCCGATCGGGATGGTGTAGGAAACGATTACAATGTAGGCAATGGAGGAATCCACCTGATCGTTGGGCCCATGTTTGCTGGGAAGACCACTGCACTGTTGCGACGCATTCGGAACGAAGCCGATGCTGGCAGGTACGCTATTCCTTCTTTCCTTACTTGTTTTTAAAAAAAAATAAAAAAATTCAAATTGTGATGCCTCGAATTCTTACTATTGTTTTTCCTTTCGAAAGTACTGAATTGTGTGTGCGATCGAGCGAGCGCGGAGTTACTTGGTAATATGAGTTTAGGTCATTTGTTTTTTTTTTGAATAGCCTACTACAGGAAACCAGGACCAGCTATGGCAGCTTCAGATTGGTTCTAAGCACACAATCTTCGTATGCACACAATCTTCGTAGTGTATTCCAAATCTTTGTAGAAAACTCCTCATCTCTTTCTATTCTCAACTTTGCATAGTGTACTCCTCAAAACAAGACTCTACTAATGTGAGACATGTGTTGTTGTAGGCTCTACTAGATAGAGTACTTAGTGGATCGTTGCATGGATATTTAGAGTGCTAGAAGGTCTTGTCACACCTCCTCAGAGGATGGAGAATGGGAGAATGGAGAATGGGAGAATGGAGAATGAGGAAAAAGAGGAGCCAATTGGATAGTTTCTCCATGGAGAAAGTTTGATACCCCTTTTGTGGTTTGTGGAGATTGAGAATGGAGAATAGAGATTGTTAGTTGGTTACTCATCCTCCAAGCATGGGCCATTCTGCATTCTCCATTCTTCACCTGTGGAGGAGAAGAATGGAATTCTCCAATCTTCAAAGAATGGACCCTCCGCCATTCAAGGAGAGTGCCCATTCTTTGAAGATTGAGACAGTTTGTGGTGAAAATGGTTATTCTCGTTCTCGTCTTTGCTTTTGCCTTTTAGTTCTGCAGTCTGCCAATTTCTAGTTTTCGTCGATTTCAAAAGAAGAAGTTAGGGTTAAAGGTACTCTCGTTTCTGTTAAGATTTCTCTCAGCTAGTATTACTCCTCGAAATCCAGTTTCTCGTTGAGCTTGTGGCAATGAGATGTCGAGAGTTCAGGCCACTTTTGTTTCCCCTACGGGAGGTATTTGTATGAGAAAGCTTTTGCGTTAAAATGGTTACTATCCGTCTATTTGGTTTCTGGGGTCTGTCCATTTCGTTCTAGCATCAGTAATTTAGGACCTCACTGATTTTTAACGATTTTCGTGTGATATCTGATATTTCATGGGTTCGTACATTTTTCGCATGAATTCCGCACGGATTTGCGCTAATTTTGCATTGAATCCGCAAGACTTCTACATTCACTGTTTCCGTTATCTTACATAGTGCAAAATCCGCGCGAAATTCGTGTAGAATCCGTGCAAAAAATGTACAAACCCATGAAATATCAGATGTTGCTCGAAAATCCTTTAAAATCCGTGGAGTCCTAAATTCCTAATGTATTGAATGGTGGTCATTTCTAACCTATGCAAATAGGTATTTTTTTAAGCTCTTCGTGTGTTTTTAGTTTTGATGGGGTGTTTTGAGGGCTTTGGTTGCAGGAGGGTGAGTTTGGTGAAATCGGACAAGGACAACAGATACGCTGTGTCGGCGGTGGTGTCACACGATGGGGTTCAAATGCCATGTGTGGCTGTCCCAAGCCTTGGCGCTTTTCGAGACCATCTTGGAGAATCAGAATACACACAGGTTGGAAAAACTCTATTCAATCGTTCTTAAATGTGGCTTCCAACGTAAAAACACTAGTTATCGCATTCTTTTCGTGTGTATGGAGGTCGTGCCATATTCGCATATGTTACGTGCATTCTTGGTACTAAATCAGTGCAAAAACAATACCTATTAACCCTTAAACGTCAAAGTAAGCCCCATGGGTTTAGTTATGAGTGAATAATGAAGAAAAAAGTAAATTTTCTCAACCAAATCAAGTGAGGATTTGGTTCGTTGCAAAGCGCTACTGAATAAGCAATCTAGATTGCAAATTTGCGCCTCATTTGAGAGATTGTGGAATCATTGGTAAGCAATGAAAGTGATGAATATGAACAAAATTTAAGGTCGGGGCAGCTGTGCCGCAGTTCTGGCCAGTAGTGCCCAAGAGAGCCCTTTTTTCATTTTTTTTTGTTTTTTTTCCTCCGAAAATTTAGATGCCTTTCGAGCTGCCCCACCCAGGCCCTCTTGACATTTAAGGGCTAACAATGTACAATTTTTGTAACGTTATCAGTGTGGTTGTCATGCATTTTGGATATCATATTTGTACGATTTAAGTACATAAACCATATGTTTTTAGTAACATTGTTTTTGTGCATCAAACGTGTGGTAATACATGCGAATATAACACGAACCTATGAATTAACATAAATCATGTTGTATTCGCACAAACCTACTGTAAAATTAGAGAGTACTAAATACGATTCTTTTGCTATTTCTGAATCTCTTGCCTTGCAGCAATTAGTTCAAGGTTAGCCTTACATTATGAGATTTCTTTATGCAGATTGAGGTGATTGGGATTGACGAAGCGCAGTTTTTTGACGATCTGCTAGAGTTTTGTCAAAGTGCTGCCGACCACGACAACAAGACCGTCATTGTGGCTGGACTTGACGGTGATTTTCTGAGGTGAAAATAAATAATTTCGTTTCATAATGGAATCTTTTAATCAGTTTAACCCTTAAAAGGGCTGATGGGAATAGTAGATACGTGGCATATATTTGACATTTGTTGTAAATAGGAAGTTCCAAATTGAGACCCCAAGAGCTCATTAATTCATGTCGATTTGAATTTGAATTTCACTTTTGATCTTAAACCCATAGGAGGTGTGGAACCATGCCAAATACGATGGAATATTGGTGTATAATAGTGGTTGGAAAGGGCTCTTTAGACCTTTAAGGGTTAAGGATGATAACGTTGTTGGTGATTATAGATGACAGGGGTCTTGATGGAAACACTAACCAGACCGTTCATGTGAATTCGTTCCTGTTTTAGTGGAAAAAATAAAAATCTACAGTTTACTATGATTCAGTTCAAATGCCATGAAAAATCTAAAGGTTGTACAGTTTACTATGATTCACTTCAATGCCATGAAAACTCTAAACGTTGTACAGTTTATTATGATTCACTTCAATGCCATGAAAACTCTAAAGGTTGTACTGTACAGTTCTTGGGCTAAAAACACATTCCTATAATGCTTAGGAACGTAAGTATATGCAAAAAAGGAAAAGAGCTAATCGAAAATCGCTTTACCTTACGTTTTCGCAGACGCAGATTTGGGGCAGCGCTGGATCTCATCCCTGTGGCCGACTCGGTGATGAAGCTTCGTGCTCGTTGCGCGCTTTGCAATCAACCAGCCCCGTTTACGTCCCGGAAAACTGTGGACACCGAGACGGAGGTCATTGGTGGGGCAGAGGTTTACATGCCAGTTTGTCGACACCATTTTGTTAGTGGACAGACTGCTGTGGAAACCATAAAAAAAATTGTGCATAAAGAATCCCATTGTGAAGTTAAAGACTTGCAGATTCAACCCGCCAATTCAAGCGTCAGGTAGCTTCAGCTGGGGGTTTTGGATCTGTGACTCACCAGTCACCACAACCTTAACCCCTAAATGGCCACGAAGCCCAAATTGGGCCTCATATATTCTTTTAACCCTTAAAGGATTTAGGGCATAGTAAATACGTTGCCGTATATTTAAGATTTGTTGTAAGTAGAAAGTTCTAAATTGAGATCCCAATAGCGCTTTTAAGACCATGTAGACATGAATTTTAACTTCACTTAAGATATGAAACTCATATGAGGTGTAGATCCATTCCAAATACAATGAAATACGGCCATATAATACTGGCCGGAATGGTCAATCTGGACCTTTGAGGGTTAAGTAGTTTTGAATAGGTCCTATGTGCACTTTCTTTTATTCAAATTTATTTGTCTTTTGATCAACACATGCATTGTTCTTCATTGATTCCAGTGATATAAAATCTGGTCCTATTTGAATTATATTTTTATCAATATGATCAAGTAGTTTCAATAGGGGTTTTGGATTTGATATACCACAACCTGAACCCCTAAAAGACCAAGAAGCCCAAATTAGGCTTCACGTTTTTTTTTTTAGCACTTTTGAGTAGGTCCTATGTGGATTTCTTTTTGTCTAAATTTCTACCCTTTTTGATCCACACATGCAATGTTCTTTATTGATTCTGGTGATATATAACTTTTGGTCTCATATGAAATATTGATTTTTCACAATATGATTAATTGAATTTGTCAGTCTAAAACCATGAATCCTTGGTTCTTTTGGGGTTAAGCTGGCCACCTTTCTTTCGTCCTGGAGTGAACGAGAGGAAAGAGGAGAGCTTGAGTTGAGAAGTTGTGAACTTTGTCAGGTTAGGGCAGTTAGTAAGGATGATTTTCATGGGGTGAGAAGATTAATTTCTACAAATCGAGGTGGAGCATACTTCATGCAGATAGATAGAAACTCCGGACCTCTTTCGAGGTCGGCGTGAATAAAGTGTCCGTTCGTCTCGACAATGAGCCAGTGCCCATCGGACAAAAGGTCGTTGGTGCAAGACTACTCTCCCCTTCTGAGAATAGACACTTTAGTGACTAGTAACAAGTACTAGTAGCAGACAGTAGCCTTAAATGAGTAGTTAAATCAAGTTACGATATAACTTGAAATTTGTTCTTGTGAAAGTCACTGTCAAGAATTTAGATAACTATGAGAGAACAAATATAGGGTGTCTTTTATTCATTTGAGATAAAAATTATAAATTTATAAAAGTATTATAGGGTGTTTTTTAATCAATTTGGGGATATTCCTAAAATATTCCTAAAATATTCTTAGAATATATATGTGGAATATACCATAAATATACTATAAATAATAGAATATTCCAATTATTTCATAGCCCCCCAGTAAATACCCTTTGTACGCTCATATGTACCCAAAATTTTCACTAAGTGACTTCCCCGAGAATTTGTTTTGTTGGTGGTTAAATCAAGTCATCGTTCCTAGGTTGGTTGGTGAAAAACATTATATTACATTTTTTTTGGTCTGGTTCAACTCATGTTGAGTCCATTTGATATTTTCGTGCATAACATTCTTGACCCCTAAAGAACTCGAGCATTTTTCCTCCAAAAACACTCCAATGCTGCCGTTTGAACTCCCCAATGCAAATATTCCAAAAAAAAAATTATTTTTTACCTTCTAATTGTAAGATCTTGTCCTAAATTTTGTTGATTTTAACCGCATGGATTGCAAGATAATTGCGTTTGATGGAAAAAAAACATCCCAAAAAAAACACATGCCCGAATATTTTAGATGCGTTTGACCATAGTTACATTAAAAAAACCTCACTACCAAAACCTATCGCACTTCACTTTCACATTCTCTATGATGTTACTTAACCCTTAACTTCCTGAACCATTTTGAGTGCGTTTTTGACACTGATTTTTTTGGTTAGGGATACATGTTGCTTAGACTTATGTAGCTCACTTTTTTACAAAATCAACCGTAAGATCTTGTAGATATGCAAGTCACCTTCATCTTTACAAAGTTTGGTATCAATCCGAGTTATAGGTTGTTTGGATGGGACATAAAAGTGAAGGGTACTCCAAGAAATTCACTGTTTTCTCACTACTGAAAATGAGCTTTGACCGACTCTCTTGGGCACATACTATTTTAGAAAGTTGGTGGCTTCTTGTCATTTTGAAGATAGTCAAGTTCCCTACGCATGACAACAAATTTTGTATTTTTAGGATAAAAAATGAGTGAGAAAGAGGCCTTGACATGACATCCACTTTTTACTAGTTCACTTTGACTTTGAGAGAAATCTTACAACTTCCTACAAATTTGATCTTCCATTGCAAAATCAGACAGGGTAGGTTGAAAGTACAGAAAAGAACACATATAGTAGGAAAAATAATTTTGGAAAAAAGGTGAAATCCAAGTGCAAGATTTGCATTTCAGTAGCTACACCCTTCCACAAGCCGCCTGCCCAATTGGAACAAGTGGTAGCTTGTCATTCGCCCATCACTCTCTTCAGCTGACTTTTCTTCCTCAATTTTGTGACCACCCAACACTTGTGAATTTTTGTAAAATTGACAATGTGCATTTCTCAAATCAGACTACACCATTGGATAGCTAACTTGTTTCTACACAGAATTGGCCCAAATTTTGAATCATTCGGGCACTTTTTCCTCAAGATATTTTTGTTCTACAAATAGCGCGACCCATTTTGGGTGGCCCAGGAAGTTAAGGGTTAATTGTGTACCAATTTTTGTTCCCTTTGGAGATGTTTAGGATGTTGAAGAACACCTTGCACTTGCTAGGGGTTTAAAAGTCTAGAAATGACTCTTTGATTTTGGAATTGCAATATTTTTTACTTTTGTTATTTAAATACTAATCCGATCTCTGAAACATAAGTACATTCCACCTTCTATAGAATGGCGAAAAAAAATTGAAAAAAAAAATAAAAAATTCAAGTTTTAGAAGACATGTAGCATATATTCTAAGAATTTTGGGGTTAGGGGGGAAATAAAGGGTGGAGGAAGGGAATCTAAGTGCCACCTCATCCAACCCATTCCAATGTTTTTGACCCCAATAACTCTCAATGTGAACTGCCACATGACAATCTTTCATTGGATGATTGGTTTATTTGTTTATAATTTTAAAAAATAAATAATAATTTTTAATTTTAAAATGTTAATTTTTATTTAGAAATAATAATTTTTAATTAATTAATATTAATTATAATTTAAAAAATATGAAAAGAAAAGAAAAGAAACAAAAGAAATAAACAAACAAATAAGAATATGTATACATAGAAAAAAATTATAGCGTAAAAAACCTATAGCAAAAATATGCAACAATTTGTTCAAGTGAAATAAAGCCCCTCTATATGTATAGTACTTCCATTTTAATTTATAGCAAGTAGAACTCCTTTATATGATTACATGTAACGAACAACAACTAGTAGGTTAGGTTGTAAGAATGAGATTTGGAAGTAATGACGGCTTTAGACCTAAACATTCCTCACACATTGATGAAGCCAGTTCTCGATGTTTCCAATGATCTTTACAATTTATCATCATGGTTTCATCCATCATAGGCTGAAAAAATTTCATGCATCTAACCTTTATCTTACAAATATGTATTTTCAACATTCTATTATTATGTGAATCTTGCCACTATTCCCAAAGCACAATGGCAAGTCCACATCATTTTTAATTAAAGAAGTTGGGTGATGAGACACTATTGAAGCGTCTTCACTGCTACTATAAAAAAAAATGGACTCCACTAACTCCTAGAAAAACCTTATGTATACTTTGTGTACCGTAGTACCATAGCAGGTTCGTCCTAAAATAATTCTAAAAATAAAAAACGTAAAAATTAGAAAATTCTAAAGACAGAAAAACGAAAATAAAATAAATTAGTTTTTGGAATATTTTGTTATTTCTAAGCTATTTAAGGTCATTTATACTGATTTTTTTGCTAAAAAATGAAAATTGAGAAATTCAGTTTTTCAGAGGCGAACCTTATTTTTATTTATTTTTAAATATATTCGTTCGCCAGGTGGCGAACCTGCTATGGTGTTACGGTATTGATGTTTTAATTAATACCCATTTCGTGCACTCACATGACAAAATGTAAAAATATTGAGTTCACTCCCCGAGGTTGGTCCACCTTAGAGATGGGGATACTTTATAGATGACATTTATTAGACATACTATTGTGCCTACTTTCTTCTCGCGTACCACAAGAATTATTAGAGGCGGACGGATGCATGGATCATTTATGTTCAGCCCACATACTTGTGAACGTGTGCTCTACTTCATTGCTCCATTTTCTTGTTTCTGCAATGAATGTTTCCTTTTGGTACTGTAGGTGTTGGATTATATTCTGGCCTCAAGAGACCACTTATTGCAACTGATGTACAAAGTGTACATTCTCCGTCATCTTCAGAATATCACTAAGCTAAATGTTTGCTTCATATTTTCAAGTATTGTATGGAGAGGGATCTCCATGAGTACAGTGACGAACAAAACTGAGTATTGATTTGAAACTTTTCCATTCAACCAACCATACCGCATAACATTCAGTAGCCTTTTAAGAGGTTACCTTTTAATTTCATCCACCTTATATATTGAGTGACTAGTGTTTTGTAATTGAATGGACTGTTGAATCAAATAAACAATCACAAATCACTATTGAATTGTGATTGAGTGAGTGCTTTTGGATACTGCTCGTCATGGTTGATTGCTCTTGTTTAATGCCACGTACCCCCTTAGCTATTGATGTGATGTAGAATATCCTACATCATTTCATTGGGGAGATGAAATGATGTGGGATATTTCACATCATTCTGTTGGGGGAAAGGCAACACTCACAAAGGCTACTGAATGTTATGCATGAGTATCAATGGGAAAAGTCCAAAAGTGAATGTGCAAAAGTTGTATGCCACATATAACACATTAATGTGGAAGTTTGAAGAAAAACTCAATTGTGATTTGAAAAAAAATGAATTTCAAATTTAAACATGTCAAAACTTGGTTTTGTGCGCTATAATTGAGAACTACTTTAATATTTTTTAATTTAAGAAGAAAAAAATGAGTAATGTGTTATATGTCGCATACTACAACTTTCGCATATTCACTTTTGGACTTTGCCCATTAGTGCTCATGGTATGATTGTTTGAATGGAAAGTTTCAAATCAATACTCAATTTTGTTCATCACTGTAAATTAACTTTTTAACGCCTAAATGTCCAACCATCCAGAAAATGGACAATGTACATAATCAAACATAGTTTTCTCATCCATCATTGACTTTTGCAATGTAGATTATTTTACTATATAATTTATGGGAAATTAGCTTCATGCGTGTGTGATCCGATTAGAGAGGGGATGATTTGTGAAATTTTTATGCCCCATTTCATGTTGATTCACCCAAAATTTCAAAGATTTTAGTGTAAACGTGCTCATAAAAAAGTCAACTTGTAAAATTAAGCAACCAAAAAATCTCCAAAAATCACTACACTTAGAGTATTACATTTCAACCCATCACAACAAATTTCAT
This sequence comes from Pohlia nutans, assembly GCA_022496805.1. Lineage (NCBI taxonomy): Eukaryota > Viridiplantae > Streptophyta > Bryopsida > Bryales > Mniaceae > Pohlia > Pohlia nutans. Next base: position 17,978,519 of record CM040094.1, read on the forward strand.
GTACAAATTGTCAACATCTTATTTGTAATCAAATTACAAAAGAACTATCAATTTCAAATTTCAAATTTTATAAAAAAAATATTGGTGATAGCAATAGCAAATCTAACCATATGAATAGAACCTAAAATTTATGATGTACAACTTTTAGCCATACATCAAGTGCAAAATATCCCTCTGGATTGCATTTTATGATGCATTTTTGCCAAAACTGCCAAATTTGAAGTGGGATGAGGACGTTTAGGGGTTAAAAGGCCCTTAGGGTCCCTCTCCACAAACTTTTAATTTCTCAATTGTGGTTTACTATACAAATTTTGATATATTATTGGATACATATTATCATGATTATCAATTTTACTTTGTACTAAAAAGTACTCGGTCATTGTTATTTTGATCAAATGCCATCAAACATAGAATATGATATACCGCTGCAAAGGGGTTTAACCCCTAAACGTACCAGGGTGTCCCTGGAATTGACAATTTGAGAAAAAGCATTATAAACTACTATTTAGAAGAATATTCTGGAATTGATATACAAATGAAAGTTCTAGATTTTGAATTTTAGATTCCATCCGTACGGTTCCATTTACTAATACAGTCACCAATATTTAATTATAAATTTTGAAAGTTAAAATTAAAAATTCCTTCTAAATTCGATTACGAACTAAATTTCAATATTTTTTGAGTAAAATTTGTTGGAATGAGTTTGAAATGAGATACTCTTAAACGTGGTGATGCTTTGAAATTTTTGTGATTCTTAAATTTATGACCTCATTTTTCACGATTCCACTTTGAACTAGAGTCAATGCAATTTTGGCTCGGTCAACTACTTGACATACTTCTACATTTGTAATTTTAGAAAAATATGTACTCTAGTATGACTAAATCCAGCCATTAGATAGGATAACAACTTGGTAAAGAATCTCCAAAAAATTGGATGAGTTTCATCCAAGCATTGATGAGAACGTGAGAAGGCTTTGAATCCGTTTGTGATCCAGTTTCTGGACGTTTAGGGGTTAACCCCTAAACGTCACAGCGTCCAGAAACTGGATCATGAACGAATTCAAAGTCCTGTAACTTTTTCATACAATCTCGGATGACTTTCATCCAAGTCACCTTGGCAAGCCTATTAAGTTCTTTACCAATGAAAGTAAATCTCTTGTGATGGGGAAATGTTCATAATATTGGAGAGGCCTCCAAATGCAAATATGTCAAATTTGTTGGGTAGATTTCATGCATGCAACGGTCCTTTCATGTACACTTATTGTACATTTGAGTCATGCTAAAATCTATTTTTCAGGCTAGCATCTACTTGTGTTCAAAGGATCGGTACGTTTAGGGGTTAAACTGTTCAAGAGTTAGTAAACCCTTTAGTGTAGTGGTCACAGTTGGTCATAAAAAATGGAAGTACTTTTGGATCCATGATAAATCAGTGGTCAGATTTTGCAGGCAATGATTGATTGTCATGCGGACATTCAGAGTTCCCAAATGCATATAAATTTTCAATTTATTTTTATTTTTATTTTTGAGACAAATGGTGAATAAATTCCATTGCAAAGAGAGAACATACATTTCCAAATTTCATATACAGGGTAAGTTGCATGATGTTTCTTAACCCTTTAGTGCCCAGGAGACCATAATGGGGTCACTCGGTCATCGGAAAAGGGAATTCCGGAAAATCCGTAAAGATTCAAGTTTAATACTCTGAGGTTCAGAGTTGCACAATTCTTAATGTCATCTTCTGGGAAAAAAAATTCAATTTGGAGATGTGCAACTATCAAAATACCTATGAACAAAACATGAAAATACTGCGAATATTTGAAAATACAGTAAATATTTACGAATACGGCATATGTACTATGCGGTATTTCTTGTGTTTGGAAGTTTGTTATCTTAAATTATTTTTTTGGATTGTGTTCTCTTGTTCATGTTCCATTAGTGTATCTACTCCGATCTTGATCAATGTACAAACTCCTTTCATATTTTAACGTATAATTTTTGACGTAAACTGTACATGGATAAGTCACTCTCACTTGTAAAATTCACATTAATTATGTGTGAGTCAGTTCTTGACATGAAATATTGCAATGGAGAGGTGTTGATATAGGTCATTGCTGAACCTCTTCACTTTTATTTTTGAAAATTTAACCCAAATTCTATTTAACTTTGAAGTCGCACATCCTCCAAAATCTCATTTTCGAGTGTGCATTATACGGATCAAAGACATACTATAATCTTTCAATCCGACGGTCAGATCTTATGAAGGTTTAACGGGCACTTGTTTGATTAAGCTACCCTTACATTTATACGGTTAAATACTATTAACAGTTTCCATAGTTTGAATAAAAAGAGTTTTTAAAAAAAAACCACCAGAAAAGTCTGGTTTCTCCAGAACCACCCTGGGCACTAAAGGGTTAATGGTATTGGAAAAAAATGTTCAATGTTATGAACCCAAATGATCTCACTTTTGGCCTTTCTGAACTATCCTATGTATAAGTCAATTTCACAAATAATTAAGAAAATTTTGAAGCATGTCCAAATTTTGATAAACTTGTAGATCAAAAAATAAAAATAAAATAAAAACATAGAAAAAATTATTTGATTATCCGTAGTTCTTTGTGAAAATGTGAAACACCATAATTAGTAAGTTTTTCAAAAATCTGAAAATTAAGAAATGGCATTTTGTACAGTTTGAATTTTAAAATTAAATTATTTCAACACACTAGTGTTGAATCTACCTAAGAGTACGGTACATGCTTCCCAATTCCAAGATGTATATAATGGATAGAGATGATTCATACCAAGTGTCGCTTGGGATTGGGTAAAAGTACATGCTCTTTTGCAAGGAGCTAATAGAAGCAGAAAGAGTATATCAACATGATCAATTTTTGATCCATTTTGTTGAACCATAGATCAAGCCAAAAAGGTTGGAAGCATGTTCTCAATGGCGGTCATCTCTAAGAGAACTCAAAGGCACCAATCTTGTTAATTTAAAAAAATCAAAGTCCTTGAGAAATTTAGGGAGGTGGGATTTAAATCGAGGTTGTTTGGGAAATGAGTTTTATCCCAAAAACCCCAAACCATCTACTCTAAATGTCGGTAGTTTAAAATAAAATAAATTTCTACAAATAAATAAAGGGATGTCTCTTCCATTTGGTAGAGTGGCAATGTATATGGAGTTCCCTTGGAAGCCACCATGGCTTATTTTGACACTGTGCAGGAGTAAAGAGAGAGACTACCTTTCTTTATAGTATTCTAGATTATTTTTGGCAAACCCCCTACCGTGCCCCCTACCCGTTTTGGTTTAAAACACTTCTTAGACATACTTTGATTAAATTGGAAAACCACTCATTTTAGTGCCTTAGTTTCAAAACTGTACCTCAAAGGGCTCATGAACTTGCAATTGGCATGACTTTTAACTCAATTACCCAAATTTCAAGTGCAAACTTATTTTCTTCATTTGTTCTTTGAATACATTACAATTCTTTATTCAATTTTTCCATTCTAAGCCGTATCAAAGAAATTATGGCCTCTCAAAGATTCAAACCTTTAGGAGGTAGCGTTTCCGGTTCCCTCCTCCTTTGTTGGGCCATAACTTCTAAATCCTATATTTTGCTTCTCATGAGCTTTAGAGATCTAGAAGGCTCTTTTGTTTAACTTTTCGACATCATATAGAATGTTCCACTTTATTGAGGGTATCATTGAGAACCTTGAGCTTAATCCTCAATTCCAATTTGTATTATGAGATACTATCAACTTTGATGGGCTGTAATTTTTTGTTCACAATTATGATTTACGCTATTAATAGATAAAAACCCATTAAAGTTTCCAATTAACTATGTATGGCATACCTCCATCATAAACTTAAGAAGTCATGTTTTGCAATGTTTTACATATGTTATTGAGATGAACAAGGGTAATTACGTTTGACATACGTTTTATGTTTGTTTATTGTAAAAAAGACTTATAAACGACATATCACAAACGTGTAAATTTTATCATAATGTATTTTTTCATGTTTGTAATATGTCGTTCATACGTTTTTATACGATAAACATACGTAAAACATATGTCAACGTAATCATCCCTATTCATCTCAGCAACATACGTGAAACATTGTCAAGTTTGTGATGTCCATACTATCTCTTAAAAATGCTATTCTATGTTGTTTATTCATAACACCTGTGGTTTTGCCACCTTGTCTCTTATATAGCCTAAGATGGGATCCTTGGGGTCTCCTTTGCTCACCAAAATGTGCGAACGTCGTTTTGGAAGGATGTGACATTCCAAGGGCACATTCTATTTGTGTTGAGCATAACTCTTCTTCAATTTGAGGTTAGTCATCTTAATATTGCATTCTACTTGTGAGTGGTTAGTTAACTTTTTGTGAAACACATTTAGAGTGTTAGGGTGACCCACTCTCACTTAAAAGGCTCTTCAAGTACAAAATACAAATTTATACACGTGAGATTTCTTGTGCCACAATAACAATGCTTTACGAGGTCAAACTAATTACCTTGTAGGCGGTCTTGTGAACAACCGAGATTCAAAAAGAACCTACATTTGTCTCTTCTATTGTGAAATCATTTGGTCATGAGCTTTAGATGTGTTGGTTGTTACATATGTTTTAGTAAGTTCCAACTAACAAAGACATAACACATATCATATTTATAAGAATTTTTGGTTTTTGGTTTTCCTTTAGGTTTTGCAGTTCAACCGGTCGTATGTCAACATTCATCAATCAATCTATACCAAGAGGTTGGTTCTTCCCATTCATTTTGCCAACTTTGATAGCAATATTTAATTATGATATTTTGGCTTAATAATTATTCGTCCAAAACAAACTAAAATTTAAAAAACAACTTCTACAATTGAATTCAAAAACGACTCTAAAATCTAAATATCGATAGCACAAGATGTACACAATCAAATCATGAAATCTTGCTAGAGCCTACGGTCAATTTTGAATTACATATAGATAATATTTTGAAAGTTCAATACTCATTCATATGATGTTCAAATAACGTATGCTAAAGCTTGTAGAATCCTTATTCAATTCTTATGAGGTCCAACAAAACATCTCATATTTAATAATAGTAAATATACTCAATTGCTATTACTTTACATGCATTGGCACCACCAATGGGTGAAACCTAAGTTAACCCCTAAATGACCGATCAATCATTTTATGGTCGATGTCCTTTTTTACGGGCTGCCCGAGATGAAAAAAACCTTTTTAGAAAATAAAAAATATTTTCAAATAGGAAATCAAGTCTACTTTCCAACCCAATTTGAATCATGTCAATCGGAGTTAAACTCCATCAAGGAGAAATTTTCAAAGACAAACACCTCAACATTGTCCTAGTGTTACAAAACTTACTATTTCGGGAAAGTAATGATGTTCCCTCTTTCTAAAAAAATTATTTTCTGAACTTTAGAATAGAATGTCCAGTTTCAACCAATCACACCAAATTTCAAATTCTAAAAATAAAAATTGTAATTTTGGTGAATATTCAACGATAAATGCTTCTAAATTCGTTTATTGAGTATTTAAAACATTTTTTGAAAGTTTGAACGTACATATAATTACTAAACATCGTGCTTCTGATTTTCTCTTTTGGACCAAACTTCATTGAAGTTGTAGAAGCAACATTTTATAACACAATTAGGTTTTGCCTTACCCCCTCTGTCATTTAGGGGTTAAGTTAAGCTATCAAACTTATCAACATAATCATCACCTTTGAAGATGCCCAATGAAGAATTAATAATAATAGTAAAAATAATAATAACATTGACCTATGTAAATGAAGAGTTTGTCGGGGTTGGTTTGTCTATCTATAATTCAAGGACATGGGCAACTAGGTTTACCTATGATGCCTCCTATGATGAACTACATTCAAATTCTTCAATAGTTTTGATAACCGATGTTAGCCAAAATCAAATTGACAATTTTTTTCCATAATCTTATTTGATCATAACACTCTGAATACCTTGCTAGACCACACCCTTTACATTGTAGCACATTATACAAAAACTGCCAATAAAATAATTCAACTCTCCGACCTCCTTTGCTTGGATCAACCGAACTTAAAGAATATTTCTTCAGTCCTTTGACAAAGAATTGCGATCCGAAGGTGAACATCACCACTACTCAAGAACCTTATGATTTTGAAAGTTACTACTTTTACACTAAAAACGGGCAGAAAAGTAGCAAACTCTTCTCAATAAAATAATAAAATTTCCACTATTCATATGAAAGTACCTTACAATAAATTATTTTATGAATGAGCATTTAAGGATGATTCTATCCATTTTTTTCCTTATGGCTACATTCTAGGGAGCTTATTGCTCTACCAACCTCAATTTTTTTTTAAAATTAGCTAACTCGTGTCATTTTGATATTTCAATCTCATATCAATATAAAGACCAAACTGTAGCTAAGTCATTCAAATTTTGCCCCAACTACTCTTTTGCTCTAGAATCATATGCTCCCGTTTTCTTCTATAAAACTTACAACACAAATCAAATTTAAAACCCAACTTTAAAATAATAAAAAATAAAATAAAATTCTTAAACCCAACTTTTGAAAACAGAAAAAATTAAATGATATCTCAAAAAAAAATTAAAAAAATGATAAAACAGGTCATCAGTGAGTCTTTTGCAGTAACAAAGCAGTTCCTGTTTGAAAAATGAAAAGAACACATTATTATACAAACATAATTATAAAAATGGCACTTAACTTTTCTTCCGAAGCCATAGCTGCTATCATAACTAGTGTTGGGTTCTTCTATTTGTGCCCCAAAAAACAAAAAACAAAAACTTGTGTAGGGTTCAAATTTACTTTTGAAAATGATTTAGGGCTTAATGACAGCTTACAATAGTAATGCACCTGACATTCAAAACCCGCCTTGTGACCGTTACTTTATTTTCAAACAAACGTTTAATTAATTGAATTTTGCTGTATAGTGGGTTTTTTGAAACTAAACAGTATGTCACCGTGTGATTGGCTCTTACCTTGTGGTTAAGAATGTCCCTGACTTGGTATCATTTTTCTGTGTCATTTTGTACAGAACACGTGTTTGATGTTTAAGGTTCTTTATTATGAGGACACGGTTGCAATGGAATCGTATTAAGTATGTGCTTGTCGGTTCTTTAGCCTTAAGCGTTCCCACTTACCCGGTCAAACCTCATCAATTTCTCACATTTTAAAATATATGAAAATAAAAATGAATTTTATAAGATTCTTCTTGTAAAATTCATAGTAATTACAAAAAAAACTTAGGGTATGTTTGCACTTGGCCTTAGAGATGGTCTTACCACCTTAATAAAGTGTGTGTTCCCACGTACATTCTTTAGTAATTACCAATCCTACATGGATGTTCACATGGCACACTTTAAAGAATGGGTATTAGCTAACATTTAGGAGGACAAAAAATACTTGAACGATAGTAGGCAATTGTTAAGGGAGCATCAAAATTGGAAATATTCCTAAGTTTTGAACACTTAAGAATGGTCTTAACTAATATGGCTCTTGAGGGGCCATTATGTAATCCGGCTATTATTGAGGACACCTTTCCTAAAAAGAAGGTATTCCTCCCAAAATTATGGAGGTGTTAAGTTTTAATTTGCGTTCTTTGCAAATGCCAGGTGTGAACGGGCCTTTAGAATAGTATGAAATTTTTAGGGACAATGTAAATAACAGCAATGATCAACAAGGTGTGGGTGGCATGCTTTTTGAGCTTACATAAAAAGAAATTCAATAGAATTTATTTTTGCATTGTATATTGAAATTTTAGGTTTTGGACTTTGAAGTATTATAACAATTTTAACAATTTTGAAGAATGGTAATTTGGACTAGAATGTAGAAAATAGCCCCACACTTTCTTAATTGAGACCGTTTTCATTTAAAATTACGAACTAAATGAAAATCAGCATTTGAGTGAAAAACACCTAAGCATGACTCCACGGGGCTCATTGCACGCTTAAAGGATAATTTTTTTTTTTTAAAACAATAAAAAAAAAAAAATCCATGTCGGGGCTTGTTGCCTTAGGTTCAATGTATTTTTTCCTCTATCAATTGAAATTGTCCATTTGTTTCTAAAAATATAAAAATATAAAATCATATTAGTATTATAAACTTTGTAGACTTAGTAGGAGCCTGCACTATATAGTGCATTTAGGTTGCTCCTTACTACATTGAAATCACTATATATTGTAGCCCATGGTATTTAAGATAGGTTTTACTAATAATGAAAATTTCAAAATACTATGGTAAAGTTGAATGAAAATATGTTCAAATTGTATGAACATTTGTTAAATGAATGAGAATTTGTTCGATTGGATGAATACACCCACATCATTCACCCACCCACAATATATGGTGATTTCAATGTAGTTTCTCAACATCTTACACTATATAAATATTTACTCTTAGTGCAATAATTTTATCCAATAATATATTTTATTGTGTTATAATGTTATAATACAATATAGTAAAATAATATATTATAATACATCTCAAGAGTAAACTCAAAGAGATTCATATACCTTGACATGTACAAGGGATCACTCGTAAGGTAATTTTTTTGGATAAGGCAATTCAATTCTTTAGGCAACCTAAATGCACTATTTAATGTAGGAAGTAAACATGTTGGTACTTTGAATGAATATTTACCATAGTTGGAGGAAACTATTCATACAACATAAATTTTCACGTCAAATGTTGAGAGGTCCACGTTACCAATCACAAGGAGACATGTGGTAATTTTGACAACGATTAGTCGATTTATCAATTGAAACTGACCATGATGTAAGGTAGATTGTTGGAGATACAAAATATTCTCTTGTATTCAAAAAATTATGATGCGCTCATCTTATGCTTGCTACATACTTTTGAAAGGAGGCATCATGGGTAGAAGTCACTTTCCATGCCCTTAAACACTAAAAGCCCAACGAGTATTGGACAAAACATAGATGTGTTATAATATGTGCCTTCCATATGTTTGATGAAGTTTAGTTTAATATACAAAATGTAGGTCATCATCTTTACAAATTATCAATACGGTCAAACTTTCACAAATAACTTTATATATATTTTTAATGAATTTAAAAGCATCAACCTTTGAAATTTTTTACAAATGATAATTTTCACTTTGAGAGTTTAAAATTTAGCATATTTGGTTTAAGTTGGTTTATTTATTGTAAACTTAAAAAACAAAAAAACAAATTATGGAGGGAACATCATTACTTTCCCCAAATATAAATTTTTATAAGACTAAGACAATGCTAAGACAATGTTGAGGTAATTGACTTTGAAAATTTATCCCGAGTGGAGTCCTAAGTCAGATTAACATAATTCAAATTGCATTGGAAAGTAGACTTGACGTAGTATTTTGAATTTTTTTTATTTTTTCAAAAGCAATTCTTTTTGTTTTGGGCAACACATTAGATTTGGGCAACAACCAAAAATGTTTGTTTGAGCGTTTAGGGTTAAGGCATAAATAGACTAACAACCTCCAATAGACTATCCATTTACAATTTTCTTTAGGATCAATGTCACTATTAATGATTATCATCATCATCACTATTATATTATTATTACTATTATTATTATCATTATTACTACTTGTTACGTATTTTCAAGTATTTTTCATTGGACTATGTGAGCGCATCCAAAACTGCCACTGTTTGGTACTCCCTCCATCTCACAAAAGACCTTGTTTTCACTAAAATCCATGGATAAATTGTTTTTTGTAACTAAAATCCATGGATTAAGGTTAATTCAGTGATTACAAAGGGAATATATTGACTGTGATGCGAATCCATGGATTAAATGAGAATAGAGGTTGTATTTCGACTACTAGAATGTGTATACATGATCAAAATCCATGACAATAATCCATTATCAACATAATCATAATCCATAATCAACGTGAACAAAATCCATGGATTAAGGTTCAACATTGTTTGCAATGCCGTGATGCGCTTGTCAAGCACGCGCAAATCTTAATTGCCAACGGTAAATGAGTACTTAATCCATAAACATGTATAATTTTTTTTTTGAAAAATTTAACAATAATAACTATACTTAGTACTCCCTCCATCCTATAAAAGACCATGATATTGACTTAAATTTTGTTCCAAAATAAAATCATGGTTTTATTTTGAGACAAAATTTAAGTTGATGCCATGGTCTTTTGTGGGATGAAGGGAGTATCAAGTATAGTTATTATTGTTAAATTTGGAACGGTGGTGTGAATTGAGATTTTATTTTATTTTTTCATCCATTTCTTCTCAATTTCATTAGAAGTGTTACGTTTATACTATTACAATGATTATAAATATATATTTTTAATGATGAGCGATGATAGAAGCTCAAAATTGGCTTTTGGAAAAAATGATTAATGACATTTTAAAGTTTTTGATTGTTGTTGCTACTACACCAAAATGGTCATTTAGTATGGCATGATAATTGATCAACAAAAAAATTACTAAGTTCAATCTAGCATTGCTATTGTTACACACTAGAAATGGTGCAATGCCATCACTACAACTAGTATCAAATAGTACGTTCTTGTGATAAATACTTTAGAACATACCGAATAACTATTTCGGCGTAGTATTCAACTGTAGAAATTACCTCCATGCATTAAACCTAAGTTATATTCCTTTGTCCCCCCAAAAGCTTCATGTTGAAGGAAAATTAAAAACTTAACTCCACCATGCAATTCAATGGTGTGAACCCTCAGCCAATAGGAGTAGTTGGTTTGAGCAAACATGAAGTCTGTTCTGAGACAAAATGAACAAGGGTACCGGAAGCTTTTTTTTGGGGACATGGAGTAGTTAATAAAATGAAATCTATAAAGGTTAGTTTATATTCCATTATAATTTTTTTAAATAGTAGTTAAAATAAAAATTAAGCAATTTGGTAGCATATGTTGATGAATAAATATTACCATCATTAGACTATAATAATAGATTTAAAAAATAAATCTTTGAGCAAGTTAATTTACTCAATTGGTAAACTCCCAAATTTTTGAGCATTTAGAACAACTTCCATCTAAAATAACTTTTTAGAATACCATCCACAATTGTGACTATGACTCCAAAATTACATCCTAATGTCTTGAAGAGACATGACACAATTCTCAATTCATATGATTAATTTTGAATACCTTGTAGCGCAAGGGGTATACACGTTCTCTAAGAGCATCTCCACCCTGCCGCGTCAAAGGGACGCAGGAAGCCCTTTGACGCGGCCTTGCTAAAAATTATCTCCCACCCCTGTCATTTGACGCGGCCTTGAAAGAGCGGGCCCTTCAAATTTTTCATTGAACTTGCTATCCTCGCGGGTAGAACGAGGAACTTGCTGCGCCCGCATTCCGGGATTTTGCTTCTCTCATCCACCTGAGATTCTCTGACTCCTGTAATCCCGCAGATCAGTCACCAATGAACTCGTCCTCCGTCCTTCAAACAGGGGCGTCCTCCTTATTTTAACTCGACCGTTTGTTTCTAGTGCCTTCTGATCCGGCGTGCATTCGTTTCTTGTGCCTTCTAATCCGGTGTGGGTGGGGGACGTGGCCGCAACAGCAAACAAAGTGCAAATTGGAGCCCTTCAAGCCCTCGATGGCGCGCCAGTTCTTCTGCGGCAGGGTGGAGATGCTCTAAGGCCACACAATGAATTATTCAAACAATCATAAAATGGCAATCATGAAAAATAAAAAGAAGAAAACCATAGAAACATGCCCAAAAAAACTCATAACTAGTCTAGTTCGTCACGTGGGGTCATCTCGTGGGTCTTTTTGCTAGTCTACGACTCTACGAGGGCGGTGTTTCTACTAGTATACTAGTCATTGGTGAGAATGCTCTTAAGTCTAACTTCCATAGGTGAAGTTTCTCACTAAAAAAGAAGTTTTTAAGAACTCCCGAGGACCAAGTCCTACAAATGAGCTTTTGAGAAAAAAAAATGGAGAAGTTGTCATGAAATATAGAGGGTTCTCAAACCCTTAATTTCATGACAACTTCTCTCTAACCAATCAAATTCGTTCATGCTTCACCTTGCTTTACTCCTCCTTCTCCCTCACTAATCAAATTCGTTCATGCTTCACCTTACTTTACTCCTCCTTCTCCTCCACCAATCAAATTACTTCATGTTTCACCTCCATAGAAATACGCACCACTTCATGGGTAGTTATAATACCACTTTTCCCCTCTTCTTGCCTACTTCTACGGACAACTTCTCAAACCCATGGAATGATTCCTCATTTGAACTTGGGTTATATTTTTTTAAGTACTTATTTTCAAAACCCACAACGTGTAAAATACCACCCAAATTCTCTCACCTCCCCACTTTTCTTAGAACATGGGAAAGCCCAAGGCAATGATGAGGAAAGGAGAGCGATAGTTCCCGTCAGTCCAAGGGAAAAGCCAGGTACTGACCACAGATGCAATGCACATTTGTAACTGAAACGGGCCCAATTCCCTGCCTACTAGTTCGCCAGGCCCCCAAGAAAAGCAAGATTCATGGCTCAATTGGCAAAGTAGCCATCTCCATGGCACTGCTAATTCCTCGCGTCTCATCTCCCCTTTGAGCTGTGCAAACCCAAAATAGCCTGGTACCGTGTACAGGTGTACACTCCTCATCTCCAAGAATATCCCCACCCCCCCCCTAGCCCCTTGCTAAAGGGCCCCCACCTCGCTAATCCCCCTCTGCTAATTGAGATTAGCGTTCGTATTAGGCCTTTTAGGTCATGCCCTCCCGTTCCTCTCTAATGTCACAGCCCGTTCGCACGTGATAATGTAGAATCCTGGGACACGGGCGCTAATCCCCCTCCGCTAATCTCAATCAGTGTTCGCATTAGGCCTTTTAGGTTAAGCCCTCCCCGATCCTCTCTAATGTCACAGCCCGTTCGCACGTGATAATGTAGAATTCTGGGACAATCAAATAGTGTACGTGGGTCAATTCTGAGTACGAATAAAATGTCCATTTGTTTAAAAAAATAAAATTCTGACTATGAATGCCTGTGTGTAGAATATGAGATTCTGAGTACGAATGCATGTGTAGAATATGAGCTGAGTTCACACTATGGCAAAAGTCTTGGGTTGAAAATCCAAAAAAAAAAAACCTATATTATATTATATAGTGAAATATTCAAATTGATAAAAATCAACGGCCTCTCGAGAAAGAATTCGGTTTCCATTTTCCGACCCAAGTCTCCATTGAGAGTTTGTCACATTAGCACCGAAACTTACAAAAAGTGCTACTATGTAGGCACTTTGAATTTTGAGCAAAATGCCAAAAATCAAGACAATTATTTCCGGACTGAGGGAGAATCGGAAGTTGCAAAAGTCAAAAATCCTTGCTGAACTCCCGTGAACATGTTCTTGTGATAGTACTCCCTCCGTTTCAAAATAAGAGTCCACTCACTTTTTGGCATTTTTCAGCTTAACGTTTTCTTCACCAAGGAAAAGTTGTCTCAATACTCAAAAAAAGGGTCTATCTTTAACAACATGTAGTTTTCATGTCACTCTCATGGTCCGCCCCGTTTGAAGTGAACAATGCTCACGAATGAAGTATAAAACATAGGACAAAAACTAGGGGAAAAAAAGCAAATAAAGTGTCCGCCCCGTTTGAAGTGAACAATGCTCACGTATGAAGTATAAAACATAGGACAAAAAACAAAGGGAAAAAAAATATGCTAAAGTGGACTCTTATTTTGAAACGGAGGAGGGTACTGGTGATAGTACAACTGGTGAGAGTACAGAGTGAGTTAGGGTTGGTGACAATAGAGAAGGTGCCATTAAAGAGGGAGGGAGGCTCAGGACGAAGACGAAGAAGATGATGGTATAGCATCTTTCCGGTGAAGCTGTGTCTTGCTGTGTTGCCTTGACTCCACTTGCACGGGGCTCGAGGTTTGATGAGTCGCCTTGTTGTAGGACTGTAGCCGTGGCGGCCCTTCCTTTATCACCCGAACGGTAGCGTGTGAGCCAGAGTTCATGTTTTTTTCCTTATTAACTTCTCGCTCCATTCCGTAGCTTGCAATGGTATCTTTTCCCATCAGTTTTGGTGCTACCAATCTCCTCCCACTTTGATACATCTCGCAGAGTGTGCTACATTCAGCGAGTTTCAATTTCAGTATTCGATTCACAAGATCTTTCAAATGTAGCACGAACAAAGTGTTTTTCTAACGCTACTGATTCTCGTGATAGATAGATAGAAGAGCTTCGGTCTTCTTTTCGAAGACTGTCTGTGATAGATAGACTCGCCCATGGTACAATGCCCACCAGAGAAAGAACCATTGGTGTAGGATTACTCCTTCCTTTTGAATGTAGTAACCAATAATTCAGAAACCAAAAGAAACCAAGAGAAGATGTTTGAGTTCTGTGCGTTCTTTGTGTAAGTTTTTCGTTTTGGTTCTGGTGGTCGCCGAGTTGAGTGTCGTGACGGAGAGGAGGCCCACAATGCCGGGCCCTTGTTTCTCATGGGCGAAGTCGATCTCATTCAAAGCCAGGGCGATTACGTTCACCAAGTCGGACACTACATCCGGTTCGGAGATTTCCTACGAGAATTCTCGCTCCGGCTCCTTCTCCTCCACGCCGCTCACGAATCCGAAGACGCCGCCTCGGAATCCACGCCACGGATCCTGCACGCAGGGATGCACGCCGTCGATTGCCAACTTGAAAGAAATGCTACAAGGGAGTGGGACATTACTCGGCAGCCACAGATCGTCTGCAGGCTCCAACTGCTCCAGCCCCTCGACTCAGGAGTTAGAGACGTACATGTACCGCGCGCCGGGAACGGAGATCAAGCTGAAGAAGAACAAGAACTTCCTGAAACAGTTTAACAGCTTCAACAACAATGGACCGGCTCCCAATAATGCCGAGATTGTTTCTGTGAAGAGTACTACCGTTGCGAGTTCTACGTCGAAAGATAACTTGTGTATTGTGAAAGGATGCTGCGAGTGTAGTAGCATGTATTGCGAGTCTGGTAGAAACCATGGCTCTCTGTCGCCCAAGTGCGTGTGTTCCAAGTGTGGCGAATCGTTTCTTAAGCCCGAGGCGCTGGAGCTTCATCAAGTCGTTCGGCATGCGGGTATGTCTTCCTTGGTTTCCGTGCCTTGAATACTCGTGAAGTGAAATAGTTTGTCTCTCCTTTGTAAGAGATTAACTAGAACCTCGGTTGCCATTGGTTATGAAAATCTACGCTATGGACATAGTCTTGCTTTGAATGGCATGAGCGATCTTCTGTAACTTTCTTCAAGCAATTTGTGTTGTCTCTCATTGAAAGAACATTTGAATTCTTTCTCATAGTACAAGTTTCCTTCCGGGTAGTGATTCGTTAGCCCCTAAGTGTTCACTGTCTATTTTCTGTAGTGTAGGAAAATTGGACCCCCTGGTGCAAACCATCTGTTTATGTGAATATGACTTCAGTTTGACACGATCGACACTGTTGGTCTTGTAGTATAGAACAAGACCTTTAAAATGATGTGTTGGAATCAGAGAATCGAGGTAAAACGAGGAAATGCCATGGCCATATTGGGCGTTTTAGACGCTTAGGGGTTAAGCCTCTTTCTTGAGAGCACTTTCTGTTGTCTCATTGAAAGAACATTTAAATTCTTTCTCATAGCACAAGTTTCCTTCAGGGTAGTGATTCGTTAGTCCCTAAGCGTCCACTGTATTTTCTGTAGTGTAGGAAAATTGCAAGCCATCTATTCATGTGAAAATGACATCAGTTTGACACGATCAATACTGTTGGTCTTGTAGTATAGAACAAGTGATGCAGATGGCCATATTGGGCGTTTTAGACGCTTTAAGGGTTAAGCCTCTTTCTTGAGAGCACTTTCTGTTATCTCTCATTGAAAGAACATTTGAATTCTTCCTCATAGCACAAATTTCGTGATTCGTTTTTACCCAAAAGTGACAGGCTATCAGTTTCTACCGGGCTTGTCCAGTTCTACTTCAGAAACAATAATTAAACTTTCAGAGGTTTGTAGTTTGTATTGATTAGCCCCGAAAGGACCATAAGGCCACCTAGGCGGCTCTTGTTTTTTTCAGTAGGTTTTATGTAGATCTCTTTTTGTTAATTTCATTTTCATTTTTAATGCAACATATGTAATATTCTTCACTAATTCCAGTGATATAAAATTTGGTCCCATTCAAATTATGATCGTTTTAAAACCATGAATCCTTGGTCCTTGAGGGGTTAGAATGCTTTCTACTGATGAGAGCTATTCGGTGTACGTGTGTGTGTGGTTCCCAGTTTCGGAGCTGGAGAGAGGGAACTCCTCATTGAACGTAATAGAAATCATATTCAAGACAAGTTGGTTAGTGAAGAACGCACCGGTAGCTCGAATAGAACGAATTCTCAAGATCGACAACACGAACAAGCACATAAGCGAGTTCCACAGCTACAGGGACATGGTGAAGAGAGCAGCGAGCGACGAGGGAATGCAGCACGAGCGCTGCTTAGCGGACGGCAACGAGCTTCTACGCTTCTACGGGTCCTCCTTCACCTGCAGTCTCGGAACCAACGGCTCCACAAACCTCTGCAGCCTGTCCACCTGCAACGTCTGCAGTATTATCCGCTGGGGCTTCGAGGTGAGAAAGGAGCGAGGGATCTACACAACGGCAACAAGTGGGAAAGCACACGAAGTTATTGCGACGGAGGAGAAGGAGAATTGGACGGGGAAACACGCCATGCTTGTGTGCAGAGTCATTGCGGGAAGGATTTACAGAACTCCTGAGAAGAAATCCATCTTCAATGACCCTTCTTCGCTTCCGTATGGCTATGACTCCATTTCCAAAGGCTTGTCTGCTACGAACTTGGAGAATCTCATCGTTTTTAACCCCAAAGCTGTACTTCCCTGTTTTCTAGTTGTGTATAGACTCTAACTTGGTCCTTATTCCTTCACATTCAGTGGCTCTGCTTCCACTTCATCCATAGCTAATTGCACAGGTGGAGTCCTAAGGTGATGAGCGCCACTTCATCCATAGCTAATTGGACAGGTGGAGTCCTAAGGTGATGAGCAGAGTGCATGAAGGAAAAAAAAAGGCGAAAAAGGCTATTGCATGTTTTGTTGGGTTTTGTTGAGTGATAGTCTAGGCTTATGAGTGAGAACCCTAAACCACGAGTAGGTTTGTGATTTGTAAGATATTACTGTAGAATTACCACAATTGATTCATTAGGTCGGGCGATACATCATTGTGTATACTGTGCCTTACCTCAAAAGAGAAATACCGAAATTGCTTGCGCTATTTTCCCTGTTTTCTACTTGTGTACAGACTCTAACTTGGTTCTTATTTCTTCCTATTGGGTTTTGTTGAGTCATAACATTCAGTAGCATGCACTGTCTTTGCCTTGGCTCTATAGTAGATGGTGTGGAACATTCCACACTCAAGAGTAGCTAAGTGGACAGGTGGAGGCTCAAGGTGATGAAGGAAAGGCACTGGGCAATGTTATGGTGATAGTTTAGGTTATGAGTGAACCCTAAACTTGTAATTTGTAAAGTTATTACTGTAGAGTTTCCACAATTGGGTTCATTAGGTAGGGCGAAACCTGAAAAGAGAAATACCGAAAATGCTTGCGCTATTCCAGATGCATCTGTGTTTGTGAGTGACAGTCTGTTGAAGATAAAATCCCTCTAGAATATCTGTGATTTGTTTATTTATTTTGAATGGGTGGTTTGGCTTTTTTTAAATAAAGGGAAGAAGAACCAGGATCCCCGATTGAGTGGGAAGGGTTATGAGCTTATTTGGTTGCTAAAAACTGTATGAGCCCCAAGTATTCGCTTGTGTGCTGGCACTGAATGAAATCTGACTATATTAAAGGAACTAGCAATTTCTCGATCTGGGCAGCATTTGCTGACAAGGACGAATGTGATTGAATTGGAAAACTGGCCAGCCTGCATTAACGTCTTCCGTTTCAAATGGCCATTGACCCAAAGGAACGTTGAAACTTGAAAATAATGGGCTGCCCAACAGACTAAGAGCATCCCCAATGGGGCCTGTAGAAGGCCCCGGTATGTTAACCCCTAAACGTACCAACCCTTTGTACAGAAATAGATGTTAGCCTCAAAAATAGATATTAGCATGGCTCATATGTACATGAGGTGTATGTGAGAGGACCATTGCAAGCATAAAATCTACCCAAATTTCTTTTGACATACCTGTAGTTGGAGGCCTCTTCAATATTATCAACACCTCTCCATCATAAGAGATTTATTGTAATTGGTAGAGTAATATGCTCACAAAGGTGACTTGGACGAAAGTCATCCGAGGTTGTATGAGAAAGTTACAAGACTTTGAATCTGTTCATAATTCAGTTTCTAAACGCTGGAACGTTTAGGGGTTAACCCCTAAACGACCCAACGTCCAGAAACTGGATCACAAATAGATCCAAAGCCTTCGCAACTTTTTCATACAACTTTGGATGACTTTCATCCAAGTCATCTTTGTAAAACTATTAAATTACAATAGTTCTCTTGTGATGAGGAATTGTTGATAATATTGGAGAGGCCTCCAACTGCAAGTATGTCAAATTTGTTACATAGGTTTTATGCTTGCAATGGTCCTCTCATGTACATTTGAGCCATGCTAATATCTATCTTTGAGGCTAGCATCTACTTGTGTTCAAAGGATCAGTACGTTTAGGGGTTAAAGAATATCTTTTAATATACAGTCAGACCTCGATAAGTGTTACCTCGATAAGTGTTAAAACTCTATATGTATTATGGAGATTTCCGCTCCCTTAAAATTAAGACTAGTAAGTGTTATGTGTTAAGTGTTATGCAATGTCGCACTCCCGATTTTGATAATTTTACCTCGGTAAGTGATAAGTTTCCAAAAAAAGGCTTTTTGTAAGAACCATCGCTTGGGGGGAGATAATTTTGAAGTAGAGTAATAGTTTCTAGTTGCAAAGTGACTCTAGATGTCCATTCTAGAAACAAATTGAGACTGAGACCCCTAATATGAATGTTGAAGAGTATTTAAATTATGAGCTTGAGTTTGATTTGAATAACCCTTATCAGCCTACTGATGAAGAAATTATTGAAATGCTTCCATCTCAACAAGGTAGTGAACACAAAAATAGTGATCTTAATGAAGCTAATCCTCACAATATAGGAGAAGAGGTTGTAGACTTTAAAGATGTAGGTAGTGCTCTTCAAACTGTGAAGAAGTTTTTGGAGCAAAGACCTAATGACACCATATTATCTATTAGGAATATTGAAGCATTAGAAAAGGAAGTAGAATCTTGGGGAGTAGCAGAAACTCGCCAAAGTACTATTGATTCATTCTTTCGACGGACTTAGATGAATAATGAATCAATATTTTGTAATTTCATCCATTTTTCTATAAATGTTATGTATTTACCTTTTTAATTCTTCTAAGTGTTATTTTTATAAGTGTTACAAATCATCGGCATCACCCTCTATAAGTGTTATGTGTTACTAGTGTCTAAGTGTTAACTAAAAGTATGTTCCCAACCCCTAACACTTATCAAGGTCTGACTGTACAAGAAATTAATCTGTAATTTTTTTAATCATAGAAGTGCATTAAAAAATGCATTTGTAAAGTCCTCTCAAAGGGGAAAGAATTTAGGGTCACCCTCTGGCTCAATCTCTAGCAACACTAAGAATAGATAAAAAAGGAGAGCCCTCTATTTGTTTTGGAAGTTAGCTAATTTTTTAATGGGTTGTATTTTGGTAATTCAATGTTAAAATCAATATTTTGGGTTTACTATATTTAGTTCACAATGTGATTCAAACAATATTAATTTTAATTTCTAATTCCAATTACATCAAAAGCTATATATATTTTTAGAGGCCCCATTGAGGATGCTCTTAGAGCATGCACACCCTTCGCATCTATTCACCCTTTCATAGAATATTTTGAATGAAAAGTTTTTGACAATACATGAAGAGGTTCTCGTGATGGTAAATGTGCAAGATATGAGAGCATCTCCTACTACCCTCCAAATACCCCAACCCTACTAGTTTTTGGATGAAAAGTAAACAACAAATGCTCTTGACGCCCTTTAAATCCTATTTGCGCTACTAAATAAGCAATCTTTGGAGGACCCAACAACCCCGCCGACAAAACTTTATTTCAACTAGGATTAGCTAGTTTTTATAATATTTTTTTTGTTTTTTTTAGTCATATGACTTGTGATTGGTTGGAAGTATATTTTAGCGAGTTGTACTGTCGGAGAAACAAGTGGCTATCTTCGAAATTGAATAGATCTCAATTGAAGGGGCTGAGGTATTGTGAGTTTAGTAGTAGATGCTCTAAGGTAAAAGACATAGTGAGTGTCCGTTTAACCCCTAAAAGCCCGAGGGGTATTGGACAAAACATAGATGTGTTATAATATGTGCCTTCCATATGTTTGATGAAGGTTGGTTCAATAGAAAAAATGTAGAGTATCATCTTTACAAATTATCCGTACGGTCAAACTTCCTAAATAATCTTTAGATCATTTTTTAATGAATTTAAAAGCATTAACCTTCGAAAATTTGTATAAATTATAATTTTCAATTTTAGAGTTCAAAATTTAGTACGATTGGTTAAAGTTGGGCTATCTATCGTAAACTTCAAAAAAGCAAGAGAAACGATGGAGGAATCATCATTACTTTCCCCAAATAGCAAATTTTGTAACACTAAGACAATGTTGAGGTGATCTACTTTGAAAAATTCTCCCGGGTGGAGTTTAACTCGGATTGCCATAATTCAAATTGGGTTGGAAAGTAGACTTGATGTAGTATTTTAAAATATTTTTTATTTTTTCAAAAAAAGATTTTTTTGTTCCGGGCAGCCCGTTTTTTCCGGGCAGCGACCAAAAAATGGTCGCTCGGGAGCTTAGGGGTTAAGCATTTCAACTTATATAGAGCAATATTTTTCAATGATAAAAAGTTGTAGTGCTAAAATATTGGATTTAAGACCCAAGTTCAATTTTTATTGTTACAATGTATGATTTTGTTGGGAATTTTCAAACTCAATCTACATAGATCACTATTGATGTTAATAGGGCAAGAAATACCTGTCTTTATTTTTAGTCCAATCACTTTGCTAACTTGGTATTCGTAATTGATCACCAAATTGCTACAATTAATTGTAGTAATTTGATTGGGAACCCCCGAAGTTCAAACTAGTAGTTGCATAGGTGACTGGAATTGGCTACTAATAGTTTTTGATGCTTCTACCTTAGTGACGTCTCTTCTAAACCAAGTTGCCACTATGATTAGCAAGTTTGATAATGATTAATAGCTAGGGGACTTGTGTTGGAACACATGGCAATTTGACTTTTTTTTAGGATTGTGCAACAAGGTGAGATACAATTTTGTGGATGGGGGATGAATAAATTAGCGAATGAAAAGTTTCTTGCATTAACCCCTAATGTTCCGAGTGATCATTTTCTGGTCATTGTTTTTTTAGGGACTGCCTGAGGTCTTTGTTTGTTGTTTTTGAATAATTCAAAGGTATAACCAAATAGGAAATCAAGTCTACTTGTCAATTCAAATCAAACTCCATCCAAGGGAAATTTTCATAAACAAATACCTTTACATTGTCCGATGTTAAAAAAATTACTATTTGGAGAAAGCAGTGTTGTTTTTTTCATCAATTCTTTTGCTCTTTTGATTCTAGAATGAAAACAAAATTCTTACTATTAACACAAATTTTGAATTCTAAAAATACAAAACGTAATTTTGATGAATTTTTTAAGTTAATTGCTTTTAAATTCATTAAATGAAGATCTGGAACTATTCCTGGAAATGAGACCATTTAGGTAATTTTCAAACATCATGTTTTGCATTTTCTTTGTTGAAATAAACTTCATCAAAGTTACGAGATTCACATTTTATAATACATCTTAGTTTTTTTCTATACTCCTTGGGCATGTAGAGGCTAAGGAGTAAATTCCAGATAAAGGCATATATGCTCTAACGAAGTATGACCCAATGTTGCCACTTACTAAATCTTTTGGAAGGGTTAATGCAACAAACAAAATATATAATTTTGCAAAGGTAGAAACATCCAACGAGCATAGATTAGAAAAACATGGCCAAAAAGACCCACAACTAGACTAGTTCATTATGTGAAGTCTCCAGTGGGGTCTTCTGATCGGTCTTTTTGCTAGTCTATGTGGGCGGTGTTCCTACTACACCCACTATCATCTCTAGTCTAAGAACCACAATTAGTCCAAGTTTTATTACAAGCCCTTCGACTAATTCTGGTATGAACTATCCAAATTAGTTTGAGGATATGACAATAAAATATTATTATTATTATTCTATTTAAATTATAGTATTTTTATTTTTCAAACATCTAAAAATAATATTATTTTAATATTTTATTAATATTTTCATGGTAAATTCATAGTAGTTTGAATTAAAAAATTAGTATAGGCCACACTATACCTACATTACCACAATTACTACGTGTTACCTAAATTACTCTGACTTGGATTTTTTTTTAAATTTTACAATCAACTCAAGTTTTTGTTATTAGTCCGAGTCGGATTAAAGATGATAATGAATGTAGGGATGTCACAAGTTTCCAAGAAGAGAGTTGAAGAGTTTATTGAGGTAATGAATGGGAGTTGAAGTGCTTCAAGGGTGCCATTTAAGGCGAGAATGCCCAAAAGTGCCATTTTTACCTGGTGTTTATCTCTTTAATCAAAATCTACCTTTATTGAAGAAACAATTTTAAAATATTTAGTAAAAATGGTTTGACCCTATCTTTATAATTTTCTTCATATAGTATTCAAAGGACAAACTATTTGGTGCGTTAAAATCTTCTTTTAGTTGTTAACAAGAAAATAAATTTTTTGGTGACTTCAATAATAATTATTGTGCTTAATTACAAAAAGTGGCAACTATAGGTGTCCCTACTTTAACTAGAGTCTAACGTCATGTGTAGGTACCATAAGTTTTCAATTTGTAGAACGTTACATGAGTAAATATTATAAAATTAGTATTTTTAAATGTTTGAAAAATAAATTATTCTAATCTAAATAAAATTCTAGCATATTATTATTATATTTTAAAACTGATTTGGATAGTACATATTAAAATTAGTCTCAGGATTTGCAAAAAAATTCAGACTAATTGCAGGTCTTATAGTACATAAAATAATGAGTGTATTGTTTTGAATAGAAGTATAAATAGTGTTTGAGAAATTGATTACTAGTTTGAAAAACTCAAAATAAAATTTAGAATTTAAATTTTTAAGATACATTTAATTATATCATTCTCAGGTATCATTTTGAAATGTTTAAAGTCTTCAAATCATGATTTTCTAAATTAATTAATGCAATAAATAATATATATTTAATTACAAAAACATAATTTTTCAAAAATAGAGTTCATAAACATTGTAAGGTTGAATTTTAAATCTCAAGCCCTAAACAACCAACTATCTATGTGGTGAATGCTAGAAGGAGAAACTTAATTTTCACGATGAAGATGAGTGTCTTTTGCCATAAAGTCCAACAGAAAAATATAATTTTTTATGTACATTGATAATTAAGGTCAAAATTGGATAAAAATCTTAGTTTGTTATTAATTCTTTTAACAATGGAAATTTTGAAAATTTGTGAATATTGAACAATTATTGTTTTTTACAAGCTCTATAAACCTTGAACAATCTACAATATATAGCATAGTCACCTATCAAATTTTTAAATTTAAATCTAAGCTTTGCATAAAATACACTTATTTGAGGGTTCAAGCCTCCATGGGGCTTAATTCTTTTGTAATGTAAACCATAAATTTTGCTGGGTAAAGAGGGTTTTGCTATGGAAAAACGCAAAGTGCTTAGCTGCAACTACTCTAAATTAAAGCCTTGTAGAGATCATGAATCAATTCACAATCTTTTCTTAAAATTTCCCTATTCATTTCTTCTTTAAATGAGATATCTTAAAACTCATCAAAATAAAAGTACTATAAATTTTTACATTATATAGGCATTTGCATCACAACAACGTGCAACACATTCTTAAGTAGACGAGGTTTTGAGAGGAGAACAATCCAAAGGGTTTTGGAAGTGGGGTGAACATCTTTATCAAAAAGACGCTATTTTACGAGCCCAAAGTTGAGAAATATTATTAGAAATTTGTGACCAAATCAATAAAAATTCAACTGATTTATGTTGTTTGGGTAATGCAATGACCGATTTCAATGATTTTTGAGCTGTATGTAAAAATCAACAAATTGCTACCTATTTTTTGTTAATTTGAATAGTGGGATGATCAAATCAACAAAATTTTAGTGAATCTGAAATCTTTTTGGAAATTTTGGAAATTTTGATTTTTTTAGAATCTATTGGAATCTTTTAGAATTTATGGATTCAAGTTCGTGCGTTTATAAAATTTTGGAATGTTTTTATACCCTAGCATTAGGACGAGGTTGATTTGTTAATACCAAATCATTTATTAACCCTCAAAACCATGAGTTCTCATTTCAAACCATTTTCCACTTTTGAATAGGCTCTTTTTGATACAAATTTTTTGTTGAATACAATTTTTGTACAAGATGTGATTTTTTTAATAAACTTGTGTTTTACTATCAAGGTAATGCTTAGATTTTTTTTGGTCAATTCAAGTTATGCTTAACCCCTAACTGCCCAACCATGCATATTTTTCATGATGTACAGATTTCATCCGTAATTTCTCATCCATCATGCACTTTTTGTAGTGTGATTTTTTTACTGATTTTTTTTATGGGAAGTTAGCTTCATGTATGTGTGATCCGATCGAAAAGGAAACAATTTTTGAAAAATTTATGCCTCATTTCATGTTGCAGTGTTTCACCCAAAATTTGGAAGATTTTAGTCTAAAAGTGTTCTTGAAAAAAAAAACTCATAAAATCAAGCATCCAAAAAATCTCGAAAAATCACTACACCTAGAGTACTACATTATAAGCCATCACAATAAATTTCATCCCCACGTTGTCAATATCTTATTCGTAATCGAATTACAAAATAATTTTTTATTTTATGTTTCAAAATTTATAGAAAAATATCACTAATAGCAATTAAAGATCTAACCGTATAGATTGAATCTAAATTTCAAAATGTATAACTTTCATTCATACACCAAGTTTCAAATATTCATGTTAGTTGCATTTTATAATGCATCTTTGCAAAACTGCCCAAATTGGACATAGGTGAGGACGTTTAGGGGTTAAAATTTTATTTCTCAAAAAGTAATTTTTTAATAGTTTTGGGCAATTTTTTGCACTCATGGCAAATAGATCCAATTGGTTTAAAATTCTGTTTGAGATTATGAGCCTCCATTCACAAGTTATAGCCAAAATTCAGAGTGGGGTAGCAAAGAATATTTTCTTTGATATTTTGAAACACCCTCCTAAATTTTATTTATAATTTTTGAATTGAGGCTCAAAAATTCAAACATATTTTTGGATATGAATTTGAACTTGATCCCCAACTTTTTATAGTCCAAAGCGATTTCAAAAAAACAAATTTAGTATGCAAAAATGGTCTTCAAATTCTACTGAGTTCCAAAATACCAAATTGTAAATGTATATGTAAGAAAAAATAATTCATTATTCGTCAAATTCTAATGGTGGTGAGTTGGTTAGATGTTGAGTCAAAAGTGTGAGGTTCCATGTTCAAACCCAAGTAGCAACTGTGGATGTATAATTTGACTACTCAGAGGCACCTCGCTACCAAAAAAAAGTTTTCTACTTGAAAAGCCCGAGTAGAGGAATTTTCTATTTTTATTCTTATTTGATTATTTAATTATTATTTGATCAGATCATTAGAAAAGAATAAAAAATTCTGTTGATTATTGTCATGTACAACTTGTCCAAATCAACTGAAAATATCAACGCTTCTCTGTTGATTTGAAAACTAAATTTTCTAGTAGTGAAAGATGGCGCTGACATGTTCTACTCCAAAAGCGTTGTACAATGCCATTCAATGATTGTACGTTTCTTTTTGCGACGCCACCGCGGCATATATTCATAGCTCACCCGTCGCATTTCCAGACGATCCGCTATTGGCCTCATACGGTGATGTGAATGCCACGATTGACTCGCTGGTGCAATTTTTGTTTCAAATTTTTTTGTGAGCGCTTGTTACATCATTGTAATGCCACCTACAAGGGCGGTCTCCTCAAGCTTCACAACACGATTTTACATAAAGCATAACATTCCCGATAACATTGCCACACAAGACTGCGTGCTATTGCTAACAATGCATTTTGCAAAAAAATTACATACTATGGCAATCATGAGCCTCATAAAAATTGTGCATGACCTCAAACATACACAAAGACAATCGGAATGGTTCAAATTCCAAATTCTCGTTGTTCAAGCTAAGAGGTATTTTGGGTCCGACTGTATTCGCGGGATACGGTGGTATATATGAAGAGCCCGGGGGCCGATCAAGGATCAATTCAATTGTTGAAAGAGTCTGTGTTTTATATGTTCAATTCTTTCATATGCTTTTTAAAAAGAAAATGAAAATGAAAATGAGCATTTGAATCATTTGTTTGTAAATCAATGTTCAATCATTTATTAAATATAAGTTTTTGAATTTTTGACAATTATATGCAATATCATTTATTCACTTGTAAAGTGAAACAAATTATGTAGATTTTTTTATTACAAACTTGTTTAGATAACTACATATGGTTGTCAAGGTAATTTGAAAAAATAAATAAATTTATGGAACATGGCCTAACATTGAAAATGATATAAAATAGTTGAGAATTTACAAACTAGTTTAAAAGTAAGTCACATTAATGGTTAAAATAAGAATGATCAATTTTTAATCCTAGTCCCTAATATATTTTTCATACCACTCATATTTTTTAGATATTTAATATTTTATAAAAATAAATCTCAATGTCTCATTCAAGTATACACATATGTATTTTTATTTTGGTTTGGACAAAAATTGCAAGTTTCAATTAGACTTTGACTTTTTACAGTTTATAACTTTGCATGATTTTATTTTGAATATGTAAATGTTACAATTTTAAATTGTTCAATGATGACTTAATGAACAACCTCCTTTTGGTGGATTTATTGAGCTTTGTGATGATGGTTGAACATGTGGTTCGCAAGGTGATTTAGATTGATGATAAGGAGGTTCAGACAATTGACAAGGTGGTTTTTGTTGATAACCGCGTGATGATTCAGGTGATCTACTTCTATTCAAATGATTAGGAGATCTAAGAGATTGCATTTCTGATGAAGTTTGAGTAGTTGAATGATTCATAGTAGGCCGTACATTATTTTGAGCGCAAAGACCAAATGGAAGACATAAAAAGGATGATTGATTCTCTCGGGGTGTAGAAAGAGGTGTAGCTTTAAATGTTTGTGAATAACTAAATGGACTACCTACATGATATATGAAGCATTCAGGGCAAGTAGAAATAGATTTAGGAATAGTAAAGTTAAAACAAGATGGGTTGGACAAAGGTGATGCACTTCCAGAATTTGAGTTACTATGGCAAACATCTTCGGTATGTTCACAAGTGTAGGACATAGAAGTGGGTGGTTGTTCAGAAGGCAATTGTTTACTTGGCAATGGTGGAGATTTACGAGTACAAGGAAAAGGATGGGAAAGATCTAAAGGTTTGGCTGTCTCTGAACAATGATAAATCTTAACTCTTTCTTCACAAGGAGAGGGTTTAATTTTTGTTTGACAAAAAGATTGTTGAAAAGGTTTCATAGGTGGATCATCACTACAATTTGATGAAGAAGCTTGAGATGTACAACTAGGAGGGAGGGACGTTTGAGGAAGTTTACATGAAGTAAGAATAGGTGGTTTAGGAGATGTTTGATGTGGAGACTCACGTGGTAATGGAGGAGGTGACTCTGCTCTACATGGATGAGATGGTCTTGGAGATGTTTGACATGAAGATTGGCGTAGTATTGGTTGTGGAGATTGTTCTCTACATGGAGGAGGTAGTTTTAGAGATGTTTGACACGAAGATTGGCGTAATATTGGCGGTGGAGACTCTTCCCTACATGGAAGTTTATTAGATGGGGTGGCATCAATGGTTGGAGTAGGACTTGAGGTTTGAGTAGGAGGGCTTATTGAATGTGAAGATTGCGAAGAATGCGGGGTAATAAAATTAAAACATGAAGGAAGTAGTGATGCACAATCTGAACTTGAATTTGATTGTACATTTTTGGGTGGGGATGTTTTTGATATGGATTTGGAAAATAGTTGTTGATTTTGGGATGAACAAGATGTAGTGTGTGGTTTAGAGGCTTGTTTTTGAGTTTGAAGTTGTGATTCCGGTGATTTAATGAGTGATTTTTGTACTTTATCTGAAAAATGATGGGTAGGAGATGAAGGTCGAGAGTTGACTTGGGAGCTTAATGCTGCATTTTTGTTACCAGATTCAACATGTGGATTTAGGAATTGCAAACAATTGGTTGTAGAAGGTACATGTCTTGGACTAACTTCTCTGGGTTTTGAATTAACTTCTATGGATTTTGAACTAACTTCTGTGGGTTTTGAACTAACTTCTGTAGTTTTTGAACTGAAACGTGGAGATAAGTTAGAAAAACAATTCAGAGGAGGAATTGAAGGTGAATCTGATGGATAGCAACCAAAAGTTTTTGAATCAGGACATGCCAAATTGGAAGTTAATATTTTTGGACAAGAAATTGATGTTGATAGCTTAGGAGGACTTGTTTTACATTGAGGGGAAGTGATTTGAAAACGAGAAGGTAATGCAGTTCGATCGTGAGGAGGAGAACATGATCGACATAGTACTATGTTATTTTTAATAGGAGGTTTTGGACATGTAATAGGAGGTTTGTGTAATGCAGCACATGAATAGCGGGGTATGTTAGAAAGTGTTATACCACTGGAAATTGGTGGAGTTGAAATGGTTGAAGGAAGTACAATAGTATTTTCCCAAGGTTGAAGTAATTTTGGTGGTGAACATCTTCCAATTGATAACGAGCTTGATACATTTTCTTCATGAACTCCACAATGGGCATGTGAAGTGGTTTGCATGGCCATTATTTTATTTTCTTTTGAAACATTGTTGCCATAATCTTGACTAGGACAAAAATTACATAATGAGTGTAAATCATGTGTATGTCTTATACCTTGCATTTTTGAATCACTTGATGAAGGTAACAAAATTTCGATATTTCTTTTGTCGTTGTAGTTCATTTTTCATTGCAAAACCAACAACAAAGTATAATAAAAAATTGTAAAAAAATAAGTACATTGGATTAAATCCTTCAACTTCAAACATTGTCAATGCAATGTTATGTGTTTTTCTTATATAATTAAGATTAAAAAATAATGATTTAAAATTTTAACATTTAATGACTAATTTTTTTGAATTTTTTTTGTGTGCAAAAAAATTCAATATTAGTTGTATGATGCCAAATTTCCACTTTAAATTTTAAAATCATTCGTTTGATGTTGTTAAAATGCTTGTTTAATATGAAGTTTTTGAAAAATTTACAAAATTATTTAATATCATTCAATGCATTATTTAAACATCATATTTCATCAATACTAATTTTTCAAGTCTAATTTATCTAAATGTGAATTTTATAATTTCAAATGGAAATTGAAATATTGCATTGGCATTTTTTAATCTTAAAAAATTACCATTTTTGTCGTTTTGCTTTTTGAAGCATTAATTTGTGCAATCTCTTTTGCATCTTCAATTCGTCATTAGTAAGTTCATCATTACAATGGAACTTTTCTTTTAAGTACACATTAATGGTTAATCCAAGCATTTTTGTTTGAGCTTCCATTTTTTGTTTTAGATCATTTATATCTTGCAATGAATATTCTACATTTTTATTACTATTTAAGGCTTTTGATGTTTCGGTTTGAAAATGATGGTCTTTACAACATGTATTGTTTTTATTTTGAGAATGAATTTGGCTTTTAAGTTCATCAACCTTAGATAATAATTGTCTTTGAGATGCTTGTAAATGACTTATTTCAGATTTCAAAATATTAATTTTAGATTGTTGTAAGTCCTTTTCTAAATTTACTTTTCGAAGTACACATGATAGATCGTCTGACATAGTTAAGATCTAATATGTAAATGCATATCTAATCTCCACATATATATAACAAGAGGTGTCATAAATTGTAAAATGTGTACAAGAAATTCACCAATTTTTTATAATAGCTTTGCAATAATATTTGAATACAAGACAAACTTGAGAATTAGGGTTTCAAACCATCATTAAAATATGCATTTAACTATAATAGAGTCATTGCAAATTAGAAATTATTTTTATTTTTTAAATTAATAAATAAATTCATTTAACCCCTAAAGGACTGGAGTGTTTTTCCTCCAAAAACACTCCAATGCTGCCATTTTTACTCCCCGATGCAAAAAATCCAAAAGAATGTTATTTTTTACCTTCTAACCGTAAGATCTTGTCCTAAACTATTTGAAAAACATACGCAACAATTTTCGTTGATTTTGACCGCACGGACTGCAAGATAATTGAGTTTGATGGAAAAAAACACCCAAAAAAAACACATGCCCGAAAATTTCAGATGCGTTTGACCACAGCTACATCAAAAAAACCTCACTACCGAAACTTGTTGCACTTCACTTTCACATTCTATATGATGTTACTTAGTTGTGTACCAATTTTCGTTGCGTTTGGAGATGTTTAGGATGTTGAATAACACCTTGCACTTGTTGGGGGTTTAAAAGTTCAGAAAAGACTATATGTTTTTGGAATTGCAATATTTTCGACTTTCTTTATTCAAAATACGAATCCGAGCGGTGAAACACAAGTACATTCCACCCTCTACAGAATGGCGAAAAAAAATTTGAAAAAAAATAAAATCTCCAAGTTTTAGAAGACATGTAGCACATTTTCTAAGAATTTTGGGGGTTAGGGGGGAAATAAAGGGTGGAGGAAGGGAATTGAAGTGCCAACCCATTCCAATGTTCATGACCCTACTAACTCTCAAGGTACACTGCCACGTGACAATCCCTCATTGGACGATTTTTATTTCCTACATTTTATTTTTAAAAATGATTTTATTTTTCAAATTTTTAAATAATGTTTTTAATTATGAAATTGAACTTTTAGTTTAAAATGATATTTTAAATTTAAAATAATACTTTTCAATTTAAAATAATAATTTTTATTTTAAAAAATATATTTTTAAATTTTTATAAAATATTATTTTAAATTTTTTTTATGAGTTTGGAAAACGGGGTGGTCTTCGGCCCCCACAGTCCACCCCATTTTCCACACACTGCCCATCTTGTTGCCCCCCCCTAAAATTCAACTATTTCTCTACTGCCCTGGTGCCCTTTCTCCCGAAAAAAACACATTTCCCCTCATAACTTTCACATACGGTGTCGGAATTCAAAAAAAAAAGAATACCCATTTTCGTGGCACATTGGGAATCTACTATTAAATTTCCTTCAAAATTCCATTAAAAATGTGTTCACCGGAACCTACCCGATTCTCTAAATGTCCTAGTTAGGACACTTGGTCCTTTAGGGGTTAAATTTTTAAAATTTTGGTCTATGATGGAAAGTTTGAATAGTACTCACAAATGTTCATCACAACCTATTCACATGTTATTTCACTTTTTTCATTTTCCCTTTACAAATATTATCCTACTTTTTATAGAGATCTTTTCATTTAATATGCGTATTAAAAAAATGCATATTCATACAACAAAACTTTATTTTCATGTCATAAAATATTGAAATTTTAGTTTTAATATTCAAATTATTTTTATTTGTCCATTATGAATAGTATTTCATTTATCTATTTCATATAATGGAACAAATTTTTCAATGTTTGAAACACTATTTTCATGAATAAGCTCTTTTCAATCACTAGCTTAGTGCAAACACTTATCTCAGGGGCAAAATAGGCCCGGTTGGTTGGTACAAATTTCTTGCCATAATAACTCACCCCCG
Organism: Pohlia nutans; assembly: GCA_022496805.1. NCBI lineage: Eukaryota > Viridiplantae > Streptophyta > Bryopsida > Bryales > Mniaceae > Pohlia > Pohlia nutans. The sequence goes on from CM040094.1 coordinate 18,010,431, forward strand.
GTATGCAACTCCCATATTATTCATAGGGGGCATCAGGATTAAAACGCTTTAGAAGACAACTTTTGTAAAAATTATATCAAATTATATAAAAATAAAATAATCAAAAAGTTAGGTGAAGACCACATTAAAAAAAATGAGATGTAGAGAATGTTGGGTTGCATATTTATTAAAAAAAATCTCCACAACGTATATAAAAAATTGGAACACCTATGTATAATTTTTAAAAATCCATACAAGAAGTTGCCTCTAATGAAAATTAAAAGTCATTGGCGGTGTTTTTTTTATAGTAAAACAATCCCAAAATTTTATTTAAAAGCCCAAAAAGTTGGATAGCTTGGCCTATGCTACATATATTAATAAAGCTCATATAATTAGTTTTTTAATGCTATTATTGTCTTCAAGGAAGATTTAGCTCCTGTAAATTATCACATTTTTTGGATTCTTTATTAGGAAGGCTACAAGAGTTTCTTACATTAAAACAAATTACATCACTTGAAATTGGACTAAAATGAAATATAAGTGATTATAATCAAGGCCATATAATATGGGAGTTGCATACTTGAGAACTCACTACACTAAATAGGTAGATTAGTGTTAGATAATTATAAGATTTGAAAATATTATAGATTTTTACTCTCGACAAAAAAAATTACCAAAGACATTGATTCCAATACTATTGAAAGATCCCCATCTTGACCAATATAGAGGGTAAAAAAATTGGTCAACAGTAAAAACTTACAACATGTTTATGTAAATTAGTGTATCTAACACTAATCTACCTATTTAGTGTAGTAGCACTAAGTCATATATCACACCATTGCTCAAACGGATCCAATAAGAATCAAACCTAGACCACTCAAATGTGATACATCGCCCTTCACCACCCAACCAAAGAACTCATGACTTGGAAATACTACTAAATACAAAAACACACCTTATACTCAAACAAATACCCAACCATTAGTGCATGGTTACTTTTATTGTGTTACTTGTTACTAAAGTGTTCATTTCCGGAAGGGGAGAGTAGTTTTATTCCAATGGCCCTCTACCTTATGGGCACTGGGTCATTGACATTACGAACATATACCTTACTCACCCCGGCCTCGAAAGAGGACCAAAGTTTCTATCTATCTATCTTCATGAATAATATTTTTCTAGTGCTTTTGAAATAATGAAGCATAAAATCATACCAAGGCTTTACTCTCTATATTAATATTAATGATAAAAATAAAAATAAAAATTGATTACTTGGTAACTAAATCAAACAAATGCATGCTTGATGATTGCAAATATAAATCTAGTATAAATAACGGTGTTCAATATACCAAGATCAATAATTGTAGATAGATAGATAAAAACTCCGGGCTTCTTTTGAGGCCGGCGTGAATAGAGTGTCTGTTCGTCTTGACAATGAGCCACTGCCCACTGGACAAAGGGCCATTGTTCAATAATTGTATATATTACCTTTATGTGGTGTTTCTATGGATAAAATTAATTATTTGAACTCCAAGAAAAGAAGGCCAAGTTCTGATATACCAATTTGTTTGCAAAGTCATGAATTAATGACATTTGATATTGCAAAATTTCTTAGATGTACGAAGCTCGGTAGATTGTATCTTCAAGTAACATTTCGATCAATGTTCACAATTGAAATGTTTTGCAATAGAATTTTAGTGAGAAATTGAAACATTATGAATCTCTCATTGTACTAAATCAACATAGATGTGGGCATTTGGATGGTACGGTCCACTAGAATTCTTGTCCAGTTATCCTTGTGCACTCTTTTGAGGATCTTGAGAATCTGAAAATTCATTTCGGAGAGAGAAAAATATTCTTTTGAAATTTAAAGTAGGAGAATAGACCATACCAACAAAAGAGAAAACATAATTGATATAATTTTTTTTTAAATGGCATTATGTTTTAATGGAGTATGAAATAAAGGGTAAACTAGTGCATTGTCACAGTGCATAAGATGCACTTTAAATTTTAAAAGTTAGAGAAGAAGAACAAAGGGTTGTGGATGGAGCTTTGAGCTATGAGTTTTTTCTAGTATTCAAATATGTGAAGAAAAATATCTTTGAGTTTTTTCAATTTTTTTTTAAATGATTAAAGTTTCAAATTTTAAAAATGTGTTATTTTTAGGAGGGATTAATTATTTCTCTATTTAAATTTTTTTTGACCGATTTCCTTTTTTAATGTTCTTGAGAATGAAATTTTGAAGGTTGGCTCATTTTTTGAATTTTTAATATAGAATCAAACGTGAGTTATATTTACATTCAAAGTTTGATCATAAATTGGTAAAACTGTTATTAAGATGGGAATTTTGATACTCAAAATCTTCAACATAAAATCATATTATCATTGTAAAATTTTATTTTTTGAATAACATGTACACAAATGTAGAAGTCAGTTCACTCATTTTTCATTGAATGATTGCTACGTAATTTGAAAGTTAATTTGAAAGTTAATTTTTTAAACAAAATACTAAAAGTGCACAATTGTGCATCAATATGTATTTGGTTCACTAAGAGGAAACAGTGAACCGTACCATACAAACGCCCATGAATCCTATTTGAAAAATCTTGAGATGTCTTCTACATGGGAACGAACTATCATGTATTTAATTTTTGGTATTATACACTTTTATGATATGTATTTAATAACAATTTGTAGGATAGAAAAAACAAAACACATAAAATAATAAGATAAATACTAAACAAGTACATACTTTTGTGATTTTATTAAGGTTTTGTCTCAAGAATAAGTTTTAAGAATAATCATTGAGGTTGCCTCGAGGGTTGCCTAAAGAGAAAGATGCATCTTTGGCTTGTTTTTATGTTACTGTATCACCTAGAATAAAAAATATGCTTTATTTGATAATGCATCAAATACTGAGAAGTTATTGTGATAAACATGTCAATAATGTGATATTTAGAATTATAGAATATAAAGGGAGAGGACATTTAACTTACAAGTGCAAACTAGATAACAACAATTTCAACACAAGCCCTTGTAATGGAACTCGTCAATCATCGAGGAGGTCACTCTTTGTATCTTTTGAGTATCACGTGTGAACAAAGGGTATTTAAAACTACCCTAAAAATTTTAAAAATTTAGTACTATAATTAGTAATATTTCAAGAATATTCTTATTTTTATTCTCATAATGAATTGCGAGCATCCTATATTAATGTAAATCATTTATAAAAATTATTTTCAAAGATTTATTTGCACCCTATTCTTGTTTGCACGTTGTTACGTAATATTTGGAAGTGACCTCCGCGACCGTCAATCCAATCACAAAAGCCATAAAGGCTTCAAATGTACCCAATTAGTGCTCTACATTTTGTGTATAGTTGTTGCTCAACCTATAGCTATTAATTGAAGAGACGTTTCAGGTTTACTTAAATATTAACATTTGTAAATAAACATAATCAATAACACCGATGCTCATGTCAATGTAACATGGACTGTAATTGAGATATACTTATGATTAAATAAAATAATTTATTTATTGAAGTAACCTTGAAAATAACCTTACTTATTGAAGATGACATAGGGATTATTTATCTTCTAAATTGACTTTGAAATAGAAATATTATTCAACATACTTGAATTTAGCAACCTTGGTTTGGTCCTTTTTCAATGGTCTAATTCCATAACCCCTTTTTAATGAGAAAATCTTCAATTGAAGATTTACAATCCTAAATAGATATATACCTAGATTTATTCGCATTAATAAAACTCCCATCTTTCATAGACACCTCTTGTTTGTCTACATCTTGTATATATATAATACAATCACCATGACATTTTCAAGTTGTCTCTAAAAGGGTGTTTTACAAGTGTGTTTACTATAGTTGGGAGTATCTATGTCTGTTTATAATAGTTTGTTAAGCACCAAAACTATCATTTTAAATTCAAGATATGAGAGTCTATACTAAAGAAAGATTGTAAAGAATTAGAACATCTTATGTACCCTAATACTTTGAATCAAGAGTTATTTACAAATTTTGAGAATTGAAATACAAAGTGTTTTCAGTGATTGATCAATCTTTCTATTGTTCTTCCTAACTAATTCCATTGGGAGGTTTGTGAAGTTTATATTGGGGCCAAAAATCCTATGTTAGGAGGGGCTAACTTGGAGAAAATGGGACTAATGTGGAAAGTTTTTAGCCCCCTTTTATTTTAAGATTAGTCTCGCCCTACTATCTAATATGGACCAAAATTTTAAGAATTTATTTTTTGCATTTTTTTAATTAAAAAAGAAAAAACTTCAAAAGTTCAAGTGCCAAATCTTTTTTTAAAAAAATTAATTAAATAATCTGCACCCTATGGTCAGATTGTCTGAATCCATACAGTAATGCAATCCTCTCACTATTCATACATGACATACTTCATGACATTCTTTGACACTTGTCTTTGTACCCTTGCAAAAAAATCTAAACTTTTTTCGCTCAACATCTTGGGCTTATAATATCTTATATCTCCTCAATTCATTCATGCACTCTACAGTGATTGTTAATAATAATTTGAAACACGTACAAACCGATTCTAAGAAAGACTTTACTTAGAACTAGTTAGCTTCCTTATTGAGAACCTATTCATATTTCTTTCCATTAATTTTACTCTTAACCCCTAAACATTCACCCCTTTTTAGATTTGGAGAATTACAAAGACTCATTCTATAATGCAACTAAGAGGGATATTTTGAACTTGATGTATGAGTAAAAGTTGTACATTATGAATTTTAGATTCTATCTACCATCCCTGGCCTTTGTAAGAGAAGAGAATTAATTACATCAACAAAGACCGAGTCCATTACAAAAATTAGAGGTTAAATACTTCAGTTGGTCCAGAGTCCAGAGACAATGGTAAATCAAGTAGTGCATGGTGCTATTGCACTAGTACACTAGTAGGAATTGTGTGGTTTTCACTTACTATAATTGAAAAAGGAACGAAACCACGAGGCACATGGGTTGTATGAGTGCTAGTGAGTGGTTTTGGTCACAAGAAAACAAAAATATAAACATAATATTCAGCCACTGTTCCCTATTCCCACAAAATGGGGAATGATAAAGGACAAGTCTTCTAGTAGTGAGAGAGAAAGAAGAAACTAGTCTAATTTGCTGTCTGTAACTTCCAAATTTTGGCTAAGGTAGACCAATGAGTGACTATGAAAGCATGATTAACCCTTTAACGTCCCGATTCAACACTGTTTTCAAAGATTTGTTATAAAATGGTTGATGAAAAACGAAAATGTAGTTGATGTACAAAACAAAGTTGTAAATGTCAATGTGTAGATAACATCTGTACGGTTGGATTCATCATATTTATTATTAATATTTTAAAAGTAATTTTGCAAGGTTTTCTCTTGAAATTCAATTAAAAATCCAAAATTAACACAAAAAAATTTAAAAAAATTGTAATGAAATTAGAATGACATGCACTACGAGATGGTATGGTTTCCATTATTTGATTCTACTTACTATGGAAAATCATATTTAAGGTCTTTCTTTTTGAACTAAGATTGAAACTTGACATTAATCACTTTTGTAATTTTTCAAAAATTCACATTATCTTATTTGGAAGATCCATACCGTACAAATGGTATTCAACTAGCACAAGAATGAAAAAAAAAAAAAAATGGATGAAAAACATCCGGTACCTACAGAAATTGAGCTGTTGAAATTCATCCGGCGTCCAGATTTCTGGACGCCGGCGCGCTAAAGGGTTAAGTAGCTTGTTATTTTGTTTGAGCCTTAAAAGATTGTCCAAGGATGCACTGGTCGGATGGCATTCGTTGGAGCATCGTTGAAAGCATGTTTGAGATAATTATTGAGAAATTAAACTAAGTCTCTCATCAGATACCTTTCTATTTCATGACTATGTATGACAAAGTCACAATTTGTGATACACAATGAATACTGGATCTCTGTCCATGGCTACATATTTAGTTCAAGATTGAGAGGTCGATGACACTTTTGCTACTCACTTTGCAGAGAGTAGTGAGGACCGGTTCACCTATGGTCGAAGGTCGAGAGGCCGTTGGTTTCCACCAATCAAATTGCAAGAAACCATGGGTTCGGCCTCTCCACCCTTCAAACTAGAGACCAAAGTCCAAAGGCCGTGGAGCTCCAAAATGTTCACATGGCAACACTTTTTGACCAAGGTGACGGCCTCTCGAGAGGAAGTTTGGGTCGGACGGAAATGGAAACCCAAACTATGATCGAGAGGCCGTCAAATTCTTTTCATAAAAAATGAAAACTATATTTTATTGCCTACTTTCAGTAGATTTCTTCAGACTCTCAACAAAGTTTGGACTCTCAATCCCACGGCCTCTCGACTTGGACGGCCATAGTGTGAAGCGGCCCTGAGTAGCAAAGCTGCTCAAAATCTTGGTTTTTTTGTGTGATTCAGAGGTATGACTAGGTTTGTCTTGTCTGAAGTCCATGCTAGAAGGCCGGTTTGAACTTAATGATTAAATTTTCTCAACACTGCCAATGTTATGTTTGTGACTTTGTTGCACCCGTGAAGCTCTGCCAGGCTGATCTGACTTTACTCTTGGTACATTAATCCACAAGTTGCTTACGTGACTTTGATTACTTTAAGTTTCATGTTGTTTGGTGCACATGGGGATGTGTGCTAGCTACAAATTAATGGTGCAGGATCCCTTGGACCTGGATTCAAATCCCACATGCAATAGATATTGTGTGCAGAATTTGCTTGTTGTTGAGGATCTTTTGATAAACTAGCACTGTGCAGATGAACTCTTTGAAAACACACAATTTATTCATTTAGTGCCCAAAATTTACATGCTAAGAGTATGTAGAATCCTATTATTATTATTATTGCTGACAAAGACTAACATCCTTGAAAAAACGATGTCTGATTCATCCTATTATTATTGCCAACAAGATTCCAACAATGAATCGGACATCGTTGTATGTGCATTTGAGTTGCTTTCTATTTGCACTATGTAATGTTTGTTTGTACCCATTTGTATCTAGCAGGCACCCAAGTCAAGTTTCCACATATTAGACTCGTCTTGAGTTCAAAAAGACTGTAAAACTAGTCTATGGTGAGTTGGAAAATAATCTAAAGCAAGGCCATGCAATGCCTTGGTGCGTGGAACTCATGACCTCCCCAAAGCTAGAAGAGAGTTCCCACAAGTTCCTCCAAGCAAAGATTCTCAACCATGGGGGCTATCCATGAACAACAAGTGTCAGAAATTATAATTATAGGAAGAGAACTCCACTCACAGAGTAGTTTTGTTTTTCAATAACTCATATGATGGTATTGTTAGCCTTTGGGACACAAGGGCCATCATTCCTCTAATTACATTAACCCTTAAAGGTTCAAAGAGCCCTTTCCGACTAGTATAATTATACAACAATATTCCATTGCATTTGACATGGTTCCACACCTCCTATGGGCTTAAGATCAAAAGTGACGTTTTAATTCACGTCAACATGATTTTAATGAGCTATTGGGGTCTCAATTTCAAACTTTTTATTTATAGCAAATGTCAAATATACGCCAACATATCTACTATCCCCATCAGCCCTTTAATGGTTAAATCAGCACAAAGACAAAGTACATTACTCAATCACTTTCTTATTGATCTTCACTTGACTGTTTGTATAACTTCAGTGATGAGTTCTTCTGGATTTACTCAATTGTCCAATGCCCTTGAAGATATTCTGGAATCATTCCAGGATCAGTACCATCATATGATGCAATTCTACACATCCAGCTCTTCTCAATGCTAAGCATGGTCCAGTATAGAAAAAGACTTCGCTGGAATGTTGCTTCTTTTCCCTGTTGCAATTGGTCATGTGGAAGTCCAAAACAAACACAGATTTCACTTTTCAATTAACAGGGATTGCTTGAGTGGCCTTTTTGGTTTATTAACATATAACAGAAGGTGAGCATTGAAAATGCCATGTGTTTATAAACAATTTGAAGGCCGATTTTGACATCTGGCGGCTGACCTGGCTAGCCTCACCCTCGTCTACTGTAAGTAGCGGGGAAGAGGTGGGGCCCACAGCTGTTCCGTTGTAGTCTAGATGGTTAGATGTTCTGTTCCGTTGGGTCCTCTCACTCCGGTCTTGTTTTGGACTGGTGCTTTTTCTTCAGTTGTAGCCGTCCTTGGTGGTTGGTTCCCCCTGTTTGACGGGGGTGGTCCCCTTCGGGGGTTTCGGGCCGTGGGCTGTTGTTTTTCTGTTCTTTCTCTAAGCCGAACTAGATGGTTAGGATACTCGGCTCTCACCCGAGCGACCCGGGTTCGAGTCCCGGCAACGGAAGCTCCCGAGAAAATACAAAGGCTACCCTTTTGATTTTGTATTTGGTTGGTGAAAAGCTTGTCTCATAAAATTTGGTCCCATCTAAATTATATTTTTCACAATATGATCAATTGAATTTTTCATTTTAAAACCATTAATACTTTTTTCTTTAGAAGTTAACTCTCTGGTGCCCAGTGATATTTTATAGTATAGGTTAATTCGATTGACCCTTTTGACATTTGGTAACTATTTTTGGTTTTTTAATTTTACTTTAATTTTCCCACTTTGTTGTAATCAACCCTTTTTAATTTTAAAGTCCGTTAATTCATGATTTTAATTGAATTTCAAGAGCAAACCTTGCAAAATTAATCAAAAAATATTGAAGAAATATATGATAAATCCAACCGTACAAATGTGATCTCCACATTGACATTTACAACTTTGCGTTGTACAAATTCAAATTGTTTGAACTCCATCCAAATTAGACAATTTTCACCCACCAAAATTTCTCATGGTTCTTGTGCAAGTTAACTATCCATTGTACGGTTTGAATCTTCAAAATAGGTTATTATGATTTTTGTAAAAACAAGAGAAGTGGTTCATGTCAAATTTCATTCTTAGTTCAAAAAGTGAGACCGTAAAGATGATTTTCTAAAATAAGTAGAATCAAATAATGGGCACCATACCATCTCGTAGTGCATGTTATTCCAATTTCATTACAATATTTTTTATATTCATGATTTTTGATTGATTTTCAAGAGAAACCCTTGAAAATTTAATTAAAAAACATTAAAGAAATGTATGATAAATCCAACCGTACAGATGAGATCTTCACATTGACATTTACAACTTTACTTTGTACCTCAACTCCATTTTTGGTTTTCATCGAGCATTTTCTAACGAATCTTTGAAAACAGGACGTTAAAGGGTTAAGTCTCAACTATGGTGGCCCCAAGAAAACTCTACGTGCCATAATTGGGGGCTACGTGCCATAATTGGTGGTGGTTTTAGGATATCCAACCTTATTCAAACTAAAGGTAACTCAAAGGTTTCTTTAGGTTCAAATTTGTAGATCCTATGCACAGGAGTATTTTCTGTAATGTACACACTTTCTGTAACACTTTAATGTAGGTGCCATCCTAGTGATAACATATGGCAGTTCTTTGATATAGTACACTTTAATGTAGGTGCCATCCTAGTGATAACATATGGCAGTTCTTTGATATAGTACACTTTAAAGTACGAGCCAACCTTGTAGTAACAGATGGCAGTTCGGCATTTACAAATTGCCTGAATACAGAAGTGTTATTCATCAAAAATGCGTTACATTGCTGAACAGTATACTCATTTACTATACTGTTGTTATCCACCTATATTTTAGAGGAAATTCAGAATAAGATAGATTCCAACAGTGTACATGTATTGGTGATATAACTAAACATAAAATGCATATCACCTTACCAAATCAACAACGCTCCAAAAAGGGACCAAGTTCCCAGTCTCAATAAGGGCACATTTGAAGATATCAAACATGAATACTTCTCAGTGAAATTGCAATTGAGATTGTTGATACATTAATCTACAACTTCTCCTTTATCTTGTGCTGCGCTAACAAAATCTGGCAACTAAACGCAGACTACTAGGGTAAAAGGGAGCAGCAAAATAAGAGATTTACAGAAGCAAATGAGTTTACTCCTCATTTCTCAAAAGCAACCTTTGTATGTACAATCGATTGCGCACAAGGCTGGACACTTGATGTTGGGTACTTGTTGCCACACAGTAAGTCGGAGAACAGGGAGCTTTGTCCAGAATTCATCCGTTCACCATGCCTGACTGACATACACTGAGGCTTATCCCAGAAAAGTCGAGGCGCCCCGAACATGATGAGGGAACCGAAAGAGAAGTGCAAGTAATAACATCACTGGAAGATAGCCGGTCCACAGCCATTTTTCCTGTGAGAATTCCATTCTCAGCTTGGCAACCAAGCCATACACATGAAAGACGATCCCATGCTGCTGATGCTCGAGCTGCAGCAATAAATCGCACTCGGTACACCACTCCCAGATCATTCCAAATCTCGTTACCAACAAGGCCTGCATCTTCAATGCCTCCATAACCAGCCAAATCAGAGCTGCTCACCAAGACAGGTCCGTCATCAACAGTGTTCAGTTCTGATTCATCAACCATGGTAGGTGTAGATGTCGGTGACTGAGTAGTTGAACATGTGAGGAGGGACGACTGTAGATTTAGAGATGGCAAAGATTGAGTCAAAGTTGCTCCTTGTATTCTCCTACTGTACTCCTGCACAGCCTGCAGACAATCCACAAAATTTTGAACGTAAGTCACATGATCTGATCATGGATGTATTCCATAGTGACAAGAGCTTTGAAAGAGGACATGACATCATTCTGTAGAACCCTGAACCACCAACTATTTACCCATAAATGCTGCAATATAAACTCTTCAAACAAAACAGTAGGTACAAATTCATAGAGCGTCTCGTATTTTGAAATATTCAACTAGATAAATTGCCGAAGAGGCCCACTATTTCTTCCCTTCTTTTTCCCTTTCCATAACAATCAACATCAGCATTAAAAGCAACAATCAATCTCAGCATCTCAAAGAGCACCTAAGCACCAACTTATCAAGTCACTTTAAGCTCATATCAGAACTTACCCGCCATTGAGCAGTTGCAAGGAGCACCCGAGGTCTTCTAGCCCGGACATACTGGTAAGCATCAATGGGTGTCATACCCTTGTGTTGCACCTGGAAAAATATGATTAACCCTCATAAACAATCTAAAAAGGAAAGCAGCTGTCAATCAGCTGGGTCAACGCTGTTCAATATGATGAATATAAAGTCAACATGTATTGAAGCTCAAACCGTACAGGTATGATAAGTGGTAGAAACGTCAATGAAAAATTGCAACACGTCTTACAACATCAAGAAGGTGATCAAAATATACCAGATAGCACAAGACAACGGTGGTGCTGCGGCCACGGCCAGCTTTACAATGAACGTAGGCGGTCTGCTTGTGCTGTACATGATCTGTAAAATGGCACAATGCAATGGTTATTTACTAGTATTTAGAAGGAAAGTGTTGTGTTCTAGTATTAGGTGCCTTAGATCCTCAAATACACAAATCACGCTTCCAGTTTAGATAGAGAGAACGCCATAAAACGTTCCCATAGAACAACAACAAATTGTGAAAGACCAGAGAAGAGGTCGACAAATAGTTGCAAAGCTATGATACTTGCCGTGAATGAAGTCCACGGCTCGACGAATATCACCAAACGATGGAGCAAAAAGGTAATCCCTCGTGGGAATGACAAGATGGTCAATGCCGTGTGCCTGAGAAATATAACAGTCAGTTCATAGAGACCCCACATAATGAACATATGACCCAGCTTTTGGTTAGAACTGAAACTCAAACCTGATGTACAAATTCAGTGACCCGAGTTCAAACTATCATAAACATAAGAAAACATTTAAATGTAAAGAGAAAACGCAACTTAATCTAAATGTAGCTCACGCATAGCAAGTATATACCCTAAAACTGAAAACTGGTAATGAAAATCTCAATATGATGCAACATAAATGCGTACCTGGTACATTGAAGTAGGAACAAGAGTTTCGTAAGACTCGTTCAGAGTCACAACGGCATGCACGCCTACATCCTTGAGACGAAGAACGTCGCCTGGGAAGGGGACAGCACCCAGCAGCAGATACTGTATCCCATAAAAACTCCAGATTAGATACAAGAAATAACGCATAAAAACTCCAGATTAGATACAAGTAATAACGCAGTTAAGATATGCTCCTAAGATCATGAGATCTAAATGAAAGAAAATCGTCAGGACTCGAACCTCGTAAATAACGACAAGCAAACTAGAATAATATAGACGAGCGAATACGATTTTTTCAGGAAATCATCTAGGAATCAACTTCAAGGCATCACAAAACACAAGCACGAGCTTCCCCTGCCTTGATTGGGGCAGCACTATGACAAATCCAGAGTAGTGTTTCCTTTCTCCCACTCAGAACAAGGACAAACCTGATCGATCTGATCCCACCAACGAAACTCGGATTGCAACTTGTTGCGGACGACGTTGTACAACAAAGTCGGGTAAAATAATACCCGAGCACCAGCCCCAACTACAGCTCTCTTCGCAGTCAGTTCTGCTCGTTTCAGGTCTCCTCCTGCCTTGTACACAGGCACAAGCGTCCATCCCACCTTGTCTTGACAGCCCTCCTTGGGGCCTTCCTCAATCAACATCTTGATCACAGCCAGCTTTGATTACTGTCCTCAGATCCAATTGTATCGACCACTCCTAATTGTAAACAACTTCGTCTATATTCCGAATTCCTCCTGTGTTCTCAAATTAAAACAGACAAAGAACTACTACAAACCCTCATATTGCCACAAAATGCTCTCCCTCTCCAAAAAGAACAACAAATCAACAGAGTCTACTACACTTCCGCATGCTCAACGGAACACACATCAGATCGGTGAAGAAGAGCGCCGCCTAATCAAGACATCTCACATAACCGTGTTTCCGGAACGTTACACCTGTCTTTCAAACCCTATGATGTCGTATCCCATCACCACCGACCTAATGCTTGCCGCCTCTCCTCCACATCTTCTTGAACGTTCTTGGCATTTGAACCATCGGGCGTCAAAAGGCATAAGATGAGAAATAACCTCAACGGCGTCAAATCTAAAATTCCGCTTCCGGACTAATCAACCTCCACAGATGAAAACAAATGCCGAGTTCGATCCTCTCGAGACCAACATCCAAAGACGATGAAGAGAACTTCGGATTTCCAACCGGCGCCGCTAGAACAGCCACAGAAAGGAATGAAAACGCTGAAAATACACCGGCAAGGGTTTCAGGGCACTGAAAGGGTAAAAACAGAGCCGCCACAGCACCAAAATGGACGCGAATTGGCTCAAAAGAAAGCTGATTCGAAGGAGAATATCGCCGATCCGTAGGGGCCGTGGGCGATACCGTTGCTCTCCAGCGCGCAATTCCTCCGGTTCACAGTCACGAGAACTCCACAGCCAACAAGCCCTTCCTTCTTCCCGACTCGGGACCCCTCGCATTCTTGGAACCTATGCCTGTTGGTCGGTCGTACCGTCCGGTGGATGGAGACCCCGTCCGCGTGGGGGAACTCCGTCCGGTGGTCGGCGGTAAATTCAGCGACCGGTGCTCGGAGGCTCCGTCCGTAGGTCGCAGAGTAACAACCAGTACACATCGGCACTGCAAGGGGAGCGTGACATGTGACGGTCATGCAGTGACTGTTGGGTGACGACCGGCTGCTACCGGCCCGAGGGTTACCCGTACAGCCGGTCATGTCGTTGTTCAAGCTAATTTTTCTCTTTACTCTGTCATACACGGAAGGTACAATTATAGAGTTACTCTTAATATCCAAATTCACATGACTGGTCCCATTTCATTTAGCAAATATGGTAGAAATCACATGACTGCTCCCCTTTCATTTACTAAATGTGGTTTAGCAATTCCCCTTGTATGAATTTAGCCCTTTAACCCCTAAACGTCTGAAAACGCCTTTGCTGCGAGTAGAATACAATGTGTATTTCTTGTATTTGGAATGGATCCACACATGTAATTGGTTTAAGTTAACCCCTAAACGTACCAGGGTGTCCCTGGAATTGACAATTTGAGAAAAAGCATTATAAACTACTATTTAGAAGAATATTCTGGAATTGATATACAAATGAAAGTTCTAGATTTTGAATTTTAAATTCCATCCGTACGGTTCCATTCACTAATACAAATTCACCAATATTTAATTATAAAATTTGAAAGTTGAAATTAAAATTTCCTTCTAAATTCGATTACAAACTAAATTTCAATATTTTTTGAGTAAAATTTGTTGGAATGAGTTTGAAATGAGATACTCTTAAACGTGGTGATGCTTTGAAATTTTTGTGTTTCTTAAATTTATGACCTCATTTTTCACGATTCCACTTTGAACTAGAGTCAATGCAATTTTGGCTTGGTCAACGACTTGACATACTTCTACATTTGTAATTTTAGAAAAATATGTACTCTAGTATGACTAAATCCAGCCATTAGATAGGACAACAACTTGGTGAAGAATCTCCAAAAAAATGGATGAGTTTCATCCAAGCATTGATGAGAACGTGAGGAGGCTTTGAATCCGTTCGTGATCCAGTTTCTGGACGCTGGGACGTTTAGGGGTTAAAGTCAACACAAAAGTTGAAATTTAGATCAATGCAGTTCTAGTCAGCTATTGAGATTTTAATAGAACTTCTTCTGGTAGCAAATGCCAATTATACGAAAATGTATCTACTATCCCTATGGGATGTTTAGGGATTAACGTTCCGATCAATGTACATGGAGATCCGGCAGTTAGTGTAGAATCAGCTGAATGGAATTGCCAAATTATTGGTTTAAACTCGTAGTTTTAGGCTAAAATCCAGATAAAATTTGTGATACTTGAGTGCTACCTACGTGATACATGGGTAATAACCGGATGGATTCTTGTTTAAAACCGGTTGTTTTTGTAAAATATTGGATTTTAGCTAGTTTCTTTGGAAAACTCTCCGTTAGTGGTCTCAATTCAACACTGATTTTAAAGATGCGTCATAAATTTTTCGACAAATCACAATAACAAGTACAGTGCCCAGTAGTAAGTTATATGGCAATGTCTGTTTCAAAGGCAAGAACGCTATATAATTCCAAATTTTGAAATGACATTACAGGTGGTATAATTAATTTGAAATCATAAAGTGTGTTAGTAAGATAATTGAGTATACTTCAATAGTATGTTAACAAAATTTAATATTTTGAGATTTTTTTGTATAAGACATGAAATAAACAAAAGAATTGATTGAAAATTGAGCAGTTTTAGATTTGAAACTTCAGAATTTGATATCTTAGTCAATAATGCTTCAAAATGCATGTTCTTTTTTACACATGATTCTAAAAAGGACCCCATTCCTTCTATAATGATAATAATATCCTTTGAGTAACATAATATGTTATTACAGTACCCAGACAATAGGCTTCTGACACTTCTCTATGCTTTTGCGCATTTTACTATACCCAGAAATCACTAAACATTCACCAATTTGCTTTCACATGCTTCATCAATTTGCCAGAGCTAAATTCCATTGAGAAAGGTGATAAAATGATCTTGTTCAAAAAGAGTGGTTGCCAAAGAATAAAGGGAAATTCTTTAAAACCATCCACCATGCATGGGAAGATATGTCTCTAGAAATTATAGAAACTCTCCTTATTAGCGTGCCTTTAAGGATGATGGTTGTAATTGATGTTAAAGGAGGAAGCACTAGGTGGTAGGTAGGATGTCAAATAAAGTTATGAATTGGTGTATGATTTTGCAATTTTGTGAAATTTGTTATCATACATTTGAAGTAGACTTAATTATCTCACCGACGCACTCTATGATTTTTGATTTAGAAAAAAATTCAACTAGTAGGCCATTTCAAAATTTGCTATTCTGGCAGTATTTCATCACTAAAACAAACACTATTGGGCACTATACAAAACTAAGTTGTAAACATCAATGCAAAGATCACATTTTTACGATTGGATTTATCATATTTTTTATAAATAAAATTTACTTAAATTTTCAAGCTTTTCTTTTGGAATTCAATTAAAAATCCCAAATTAAGCAAAGAAAATTAAAAATTGTTGTAATGAATTTGGAATAACATGCACTACGAGATGGTATGATTTCCATCAACCCCTAAAGGACCAAGTGGACACATTGTGTTCAAAAATAATTTCATTACTTTAATAACTTATTTGGATTTCATGATTTTGACTCAATATCAACAATAGAATTGTAAATGTTCGTTACAAGAACACAAAAATCCTTCAAGATTTGCAATTACGTTGATCAATCTACCAAGAAAAAAACTAAAACGTCAAAGTAGGTGAATTTAGGACATAGTAGTTAGGAAGGTTAATGACATGGAGGCCGTTTTCATACTAGGACGTCGCATTTATCAAAAACAAAAATGTACAATATGTAAAACATTGCATCATTAACACTATAAAATATTACGAAAAATGCTTAAATATATTTTAAACAAAATATTTTGGAATATTTAGAATCTTTTTACATATTTTGCATTTTGGAATATTTTGGAATATCCTACAAATAAGTTTGAAATCTTTACATGTATTATGCATTGTAACAATTAATAATGGTCACAAACACCGGCTCAACGAGTCACCAATAAATCACTTCACTCAAACATAAATCTTTGAGAATCAATCATTATTAATGTATTTAGTTTTAGAACAAATTTTTTTGTAAGCACTAAGATATAGTACATCTTTGTATGCTCCTGGAATTTCAAACACTAATCATGGTTCTAGGATTTATGGAAAAATGTTTGTAGTGAATAGCTTGTTGATTTTGCTCCAAAATTTCAGAAAATAGTTGATGATCAAACCTTATCATCATGTAATATATAGGGTAGATTGTTTTGAGAATTGATATACAGTCTCATGACTAAGTCCTCTTTGAACTTCAACGGTGAAGTTTTCTACATTAATACCATTCAAGAGATACAACTGCCTTTTTTGAAAGCATCACTAGAAAGTGATAATTTTTTTGGATGAACATGGTCCTTTAGAGGTTAAGATCTCACTTTTTGAATTAAGAATGAAACTTGACATAAACTAATTATTTTAATTCAAAAAAATCACAATATCTTATTTAGAAGATCCATACCATAGAATGATAGTCAACTAGTCCAAGAACCAAGAGAAATTTGGATGGATGAAAAATTATACATGATGTAGTTAAGAAATAGGTTGCTATCTGTTTGTCCTCTTGAATTTCCCTTTATTTGGTGCCTTTTGTACATGATAAGGTTTTTCAAAGGTTTTGTATTTGTAATGCTTAGAAAGATGTACATAAAACTTGCTACCAATTGCATACTTGTTGTGGTTATGGATTTGATGCCATCAATGTATAACTTTGAGTAGATATCATATTCTTAGGAAGGTTCTTTAACTACAACATGTTTTTTTTTTGAATTCAAGTAGTACTTCTAATGTACTAGAGGTCATATAACATTATGGCTTGACCCTATAAAATTCCATCCTTGTAGAATATTACCCAATGTGCCATAAAGATACGTTTTTGTGCAACGTGATGTCAATTTAATTCTAAATTTACATGTCACCTTGTAAAATTTTATCTCAAGTAGTAATTTTTTTATAGAAAATGTAGAAAAAATCTTTGTACGAGAGACAAATAAAGATTTTTTACCACCCTCTTTGTCTTTTTAATCTCCTTATTTGAATTCTTTGTTGTTGACTTCTATGAATCATTTTTGTCTTCTTTTTTATTTCTCAACTTCCACGTATCTCTCTAGTAAATAACCATATTAGAAAACAAAGTACTAGATATCATTACAAAAAATAAAGGCATTAAAGGGCAATAAGTTAAATTGTTTAAATCTAATTATTTCTTTTCAAGTGTAAAGACAACAGAAGATATTATCAACAAGAATGGTGTAGGAATGGAAAGCAAAAATTCCAATGAGAATTAATCGTTGCAAACATCCATGTTACTAAGGCCCAGTCACATATTTTAAAAAATATCTAAAAAATCATTTCTAAATTTACAAACTCCATTTTCATTGAAGGTGTCAGAGTTCGAGATTGTGATGCAAGATTTCAGTTTTATTTTCTAAATCAAACCTACGGTGATTTTAACGCCTAAATGCTTGAAGCCCTCTCCAAATTTGGCAGTTTTGGAAAGATGCATTATATAATGCAACTTAGAGGGATATTTTTGAATTTGATATACGAATAGAAGTTGTACATTATGAATTTTAGATTCTATCTATACAATTAGATCTACGATTGCTATTACCAATAATTTTGTATAAAATTTGAAACACAAAATTCAAAATTATTTTGTGATTTAATTAAAAATAAGATATTGACAATCTACAGATGAATTTTTTGTAATTGGTTGAAATGTAATACTCCAAGTGCACTGGTTTTTTGATTGCTTAATTTTATGAGTTGAATTTTTTTAGGGCACTTTTACACTAAAATCTTCAAAATTTTGGGTGAATCACTACAACATGAAATGAGACATAACAATTCCATAAATCATCCCCTTTCTAATCGGATCACGTATGCACAAAGCTAACTTCCCATAGAACCTACAGTAAAAATTCCATATTGCAAAAAGTGCATGACGGATGAGAAATTATGGATGAAATTTGTACATCACCCAAAAAATGGACGCTTTAGGCAATTAGGGTTTAGACCAACAACCATATGCAAAATAGTAGCCCCAATTGCAAAATTTCAGTCTCTTTTTGAAATCATCTCTTCTTGTAGAACAAAAGGTCATGAATTTTGACACCTCCTATTATAATTTTGACACAACCCCTTACTGCCTTCATTTCCTTAGTCACATTACAAAGGCTTTAGAAGAATAGTTTTCACAACTAAAGAAGAATGTTATGGTGTATTGTGAATCATGTTACAAAGGCTCAAGAAGAATGGTTCTCACACTAAGGCAAAAATGCTATGGTGTATTGTAGGTCAATTATTTTACAAATGCTCTAAAAAGATGAAACTTATCATATCAACTAAGAAAAAATGTTATGATGTATTACAGGTCATGTTACAAAGGCTCTAGATGGATGGTTTCGTCACACTAATTAGGAGGCAATAATATTACAGTGTATTGTGGGTCATGTTACAAAGGTTTTAGAAGCTGATGGTTCTCACGTTAGGGGAAGAATGTTAGGGAGTACTAATTATGGGTCATGGAAACGCACCCCCAAGAAGTCCTACATAGGAACACAACTTTTTAAGGTGAATGTTATGATTTCTTACGGTTGGGGCAGGTTAAGGGATGCAAGAATGTCATGAGAGTACTAATCGCGGATCATGGAAACGCACCGTGTAACGCCCTACTCAAAGACACAACTTCTTAAGGTGTATGTTATAGCCTACGTAATTGGCGAGGAACGGGAATCCCGAGTCAACTCTAGGACATAACCTACAATTAAGAATCGACACTTTTTGAACTAACATTTAAAAATAAAATAAAACAGTTAGTCCTACAACACTAGCAAGAAATGAACTACCATAGTACCATAGAGTTGGATCGCCGAAAAATAATTCAAAAAATAAAAAATGTAAAAAATAAAAAATTACAAGGACCAAAAAACGAAACTAGAATAAAATATTTGTAGCTACATTTTGCAATTTCTAAGTTATTTTGGGCCATTTTAAATCATTTTTTTGCTCAAAACTGAAAACCAAAAAAATCTTTTTTTTGAGGAACAAACCTTAATTTTTCCAAAAATAAATAAATATTTATTCGTGGAGTAGCAACCGAACTATGCTATGGTACTACGGTAGTAAAATCAAAGACACAAGTTACAAGTTCTAACGTATGAATGTATAGCCACTCACATATTGAATTGACACGTACATTTCACAATTCATGGAGTAGGTAGGTTGTGGGTTTTAGGGTTAGGGCAGGTGATGGCAGGCAAGAATGTTGTGGGTCATGGAAACGCACCCCAAGAAGCCCTACACTAACTTGGTAGGGGGAATGGATATGGGCTTTTTAGGGTTGGGGCAAAAGGGTGATGGCAAGAGAAGGGGCCGGGTCCAATTGAGGGGCCCCCATACTGACCCACCCACATGGCCCATATCGTTCCAAGTGTCGGACTGGACTCTGTTGGGCATCCATTGGATAAGAATCCGGTCTGGAAAACTTTCACTGACGACAGACACTCACTAGTGTAGGAGTGGCCCATGTCAATCACTTGGGTTAAAACGTAAGTGTGTGGATAAGGGGAACACAATGTCCGGGGAGAATTGAGTGTCCCACAAACCGACACTTTAACCCTAAAGGACCAAGGATTCATGGTTTTAAAATGACAAGTATAAACGATCATATTGTGGAAATTATAATTTGAATGAGACCAAATTTAATATCACTCGAATTAGTGAAGAATACTATATATGTTGAATAATTTATTTCATAAAATAAACAAAATAGAATCTAAATAAAACCTATCCAAAATTACTTAAAAAAAACAAGAGCCATCTGGTAGCTTTATGGTTCTTTGAGGGTTTACCCCTAAAAGTACCAACCCTTTGAATAGAAGTAGATTCTAGCTTCAAAAGTAGATATTACCATGGCTCTAATGTACGTGAGGTGTACATGAAAAGACCATTGCAAGCATAAAATCTACCCAATGAATTAGAACCAACCTTTAAACGTACCAAATTAGAACTAACGCCTAAACATACCAATCCTTTGAACAGAAGTAAATTCTAGCTTCAAAAGTAGATATTAGCATGGCTCAGATGTACGTGAGGTGTACATCAGAAGACCATTGCAAGCATAAAATCTACCCAACAAATTTGACATACTTGTAGTTGTAGGCTTCTCCAATATTATCAATAGGTCCCTATCACAAGAGATTTATTGCAATAGGTGGAGAATTTAATAGGCTTTCAAAGGTGACTTGGATGAAAATCATTTGAGGTTGTATGAAAAAGTTACAAGGCTCCGAATTTGTTTGCGATTTAGTTTTTGGACGCTGGGACGTTTAGGGATTAAGCAATGTGACTATTTATAGTAATATGAAGTGCAATGTGGTAGTTCGAATGAATTAGCAAACTAATTCTAAAATTACTCCAAATTGAGTCATGATTTTTGAAACTATGTCAAATAAGTTTATGAATTTTCGAAGTTCAACGTCTAGGTTGCCTATTTGTGGCAATAGCATAACATTGAGTAGCCTTCCAAGAGGTTGCCTTTTCATTTCATGGACCTTTATATATGGAGTGACCAGTGTTTTGTAATTGAATGGACTATTGAATCAAATAAACAATTACAAAACACTGTTGAATTGTGATTGAGTGAGTGTTTTTTATTATTGCTCACTATGGTTGATTGCTCTTGTTTAAAGCCACGTGCCTCGATAGCCATAGATGTGATGTGGAAAATTCCACATCATTTCATTCTGGGATGAAATGATGTGAGATATCCCACATCATTTTGTTGGAGGAAGGCAACACTGAAAAAAAACTACTGAATGTTATGAGACTTGGGCTGAAATTGACAGAGAATTTCTCTTCAAAGATCACACCAAACCTTAGAATGTACAAGGTTCCGATAAGTGACTTGGGCTGAAATTGACAGAGAATTTGTCTTCAACGATCACAACAAACTTTAGAATATACAAGGTTCTGACAAGTGACTCGGGCTGAAATTGACAGAGAATTTGTCTTCAACAATCACAACAAACCTTAGAATATACAAGGTTCTGACAAGTGAGGTGAGTCCAAGCCAACATTCACTAAACTATATTGAGGATTGTTGATTTTTAGCACATTGAAGTATCTTTTATGAAGTAATTATAGGATTATCTTTATGATCGGCATCGGTTTATGGTCCACTCACTTTAGTTACAAGTGAGCCGGTTGAAATTTAGAATTGACTAGCTTAATTCAAAATCTTAGGAAAAAAAACCAATCATTTTAGGGGGGAATCAAAGAATATTCTCTATTTGGGAGAATTTGGAACATTTTAGGGAGAAATTAGAGAATGCTCCAAAGGAGGCTCCAAAAATTGGTTCGTCCAATAAAATGTAGGATCTTAGTTGGTAAAGCTAAAAAAATTCCAAAAACTGTGAGGAGAACCATCAATAAAACTTCCATCTCTTGGGCAGGACTTCAAATTGTTATTAACCCCTAAATGCTTAAAGCCTTCTCCAAATTCCAATATTTTTCTATAAATTTCGAAAATTGAACTTGAAAATTCTTTTGTGATTTGATTATGAATAAGAGATTGCTCACTATTTGATAACTTTAGTACACTATATTGAAATCACCATATACCGTAACATTCAGTAGCCTCTCTAACTTCTACCTTCCTTCAACATAATGATTTGGAATATTCCACATCACATCAATAGCTGTAGGGGCAAGTGGCATTGAGCAAAAGCAACTAACCATAATGAATAGTAATTGAAAGCATTCACTCAATTACAATTCAACAGTGTCTTGTAATTGTTTATTAAATTCAATAGTCCATTCGATTACAAATCACTGGTCACTCCATCTATAAAAGTGAATGAAACTAAAAGGCAACCTTCTTGAAGATTACTGAATGTCGTGACTGTAGGTGCATGAATGGCATGGGCACACTCATCCATTTGAAAAAATTCATCAGATTCGGATGAATTTTACCACTATATTTAAAATAAATTTTTTATTGGTAAAGCCTCTTGTGAATACCGTGGCCCACAGTAAAGTAGGATGTTCTAAAACCACCACCTCCTCCATTAATGACATGTAGACCTTTCTTGGGGCCACCATAGTTTAGACCCAAAACCACCAATTTCACTATTGAAGTAGACCAATGGCACGCCAAGCATCTCAAAGAAATAGTTGGTGGTTTTGGGTATCATTATGAGTGAAAATTAGTATCACATGTTGTGAACATGAGGAAACCTAGAGGTCTGTTTTGGGTCACGAAGTTCTTTTCACTTCAAAAATTTGTATCAATTTGAATATTGGGAATTAAATTACGAAAATTTGTGCATTCCGTGAGAAATCTTCTTCCAAATGACCGAAAAATATTTCTCGTGAACAACCTTGTTAAAATGAGGCCATATTTCTTAAGTTGGTGGTTTTAGGACATCCAACCTTATATGGTGATTCGGTGAATCTATACTAATTCCTAAATGATCCGTTCATCGCTTTGAATTGAATAAGTGATACTGAATACACAACCATATTCTTGCTGCTGTAAGGGGCAAACAAAGCAAACTCTCTGATTGGCTCTGTGACATCATTCTACAGGAATTTAAACTTGGGTTGCGTGCAGAGTTTCAACCCCCTTCTCTGTCCTCATTTCAGAGGAGTATATTTTAAGGGACATGGGTGCTAGATCCAAATCTGTCAGAGAGTGTGATCAGTACATTGCCCAAAAAAATCATGGTTATGTGTAAATATCGTTTTTTCCAAGGAAAATTTGGTATTCTTTCATAATGCAGAAATGTGTTTGCAGCTGTGGAAGTCCAACATGCAATCGTCCCTCTCTATTATGACATGTTTGGGAAGCCCTATCTTCAAGGTGGTTGGTAGGCATGGATTGGCCCTTAAAGGATGTTGGGATATTTTATACGCTGATAGTATCAACATACATATGATGCTAAGGGGTGTAAAAGTGTGAATTTGGAGGGGAGATTTTTTGAGGAGGTGCATATCTATGCACTGTGCATATGGTAATTTTCAAGAGCATTTCCATCAGTTGTGGGATCGTAAAACAATTATGTATTTTTCTAATATACGACTCAAAATACGTAAAAAACGCCCTTTGAGTAGTCATATCTTTTTTTCCGCGTCACATATTATTAAATTAAAAAATTGAATATTTAGTTCCCATTCCAAGCTCTATTTTTCATATTTGCAGATTTTATCAATATCATAGTCTTCGTGGTGAAATACCATCTGGAAGAACACTTGCAACCCTTTTTGGCATGCAACATCCTTTAGGGGTTAGTCACAGAAATGACCTCTAACATGTGTATTACTTGAAACAATAATATCGTCATATTATGGAGTGTCATTGTATGGAGGGTAGATTTAAACCACACTCAGATGCAGAAATAGACATTCTTCACCTCAACCCTGCAAATGCATAACATGGCAATGAATTTTAAGATGAATTGCTATGTGTAGGCTATGAATAGGCTACAAGTGGAGTAAATGTTCCTTACAAGTATGTATTTAGAATATGACAATGTACAACAACTGCAGAGTAAAAAGTCTATCCATAATTTTACTCACCCTATGAGTAAAAATTTAACTTCATCATACAATATTTAATTTTTAAAGGACCTAGTGTCCTAAAAGAGACATTTTCAATGTTGGGTAGGTTCCCACAATGTCAATTTTTATTTTTATTTTTTAAAACCATTATGTGAATTTGGTATGTCGATACAAAAATGGGGATCTAATTTATTTTTTGTTCCAATTGCGTAAGTGAAAGTTATGAAGAAAATGAAGTTTTTTTGGAAAAATGGGTAGTTCAGGCAGGGCTTAAAATGCACCTTAGAAATTATTTCTTTTGCATCTCTAATTGTAGGATCTTTCTTTGAACTACTAAAAAAATACATGGTAAAAATTTCATAGAATTCGACCAAAAAAATTGCAAATTTATAGTGTTCGAAGTGAAAAGATAAAATGCCAATCTTTTCTAATATTTTCTTACAATCTTTGGAGACATGGGAAAAATTGTTAATTTTGGTCAAAAAACACTTTAATTTTTTGAAATGTTCAAATTGGTATTATCTATCAAAAGCCAAAAAAACTTCACAAGAAAATGAATAGAAAGAGGTGAAAATGATGCTCAAAAATAAGGAAAACCCACAGTCCTTTAAGGGTTAAATAATACATATTTTTAGTGTGGTAGAATCTTCTCAACAACATAACATTTAGTAACTACTGTAGTGCTACCTCTGCCTTACCCCTGAGGAAAATGACAAGCATATCCGCATCATCATCCATGGCCCATCAATAGCTACCCTTCTTTCATGACACGTAGAAACTTAGGTAACCGACATGTGTGCATAGTAGCAACAAGGTGGAGAACCCTCATGTGTCGTACATTCATTCCTTTCATGCATGAAGACCCGAGCTTGTGAATGGATAGAAGGGCAGACTACGCACTGGCTGCTGAATGTTATGAAGACTCACATCAAAACTAAAAAGAGAAACGAGTTCATTACCTTATTGGCTCTAACCATAGGGAAGAGGCATTGCAAGAGCACTCATTTTATTTTGGCTATATACCATTGTAGCAAATATATTCCGTTCATGATTCCACTGAAAAGCATTCTCGTCCTTCACCTGTTCTATTCTGGTTAGAGTTCCTCGTAGCATAGCTGCTTGTTGGCTCTAACCGTAGGAAAGAGGCATTGTGGGAACACTCAATTTTTTGGGCTAAATACCACTGTAGCAAATATATTCCGTCCATGATTCCACTTAAATGCATTCTCATCCATTCACCTATTATATTTTGGTCAGAGCTCCTCAATACCACAGCAGCAAATACATTCCGTCCATGATTCCACTGAAATGCATTCTCGTCCTTCACCTATTCTATTCTGCTCAGAGCTCCTCAATACCACAGTAGCAAATACATTCCGTCCATGATTCCACTAAAATGCATCCTCATCCTTCACCTGTCCTATTCTGGTCAGAGCTCCTCAACACCACAGTAGCAAATACATTCCATCCATGATTCCACTTAAATGCATTCTCGTCCTTCACCTATTCTATTCTGGTCAGAGCTCCTCAATACCACATTAGCAAATTATGTTCCGTCCATGATTCCACTGAAATGCATTCTCATCCTTCACCTGTTCTATTCTAGTCAAAGCTCCTTGTAGCATAGCTACTTGTTGGCTCTGATTGTAGGGAAGAGGCATTCCGGAAACACTCATTTTTTGGGGACTAAAATACCATTGTAGCAAATATGTTCCGTCCATGATTCCACTGAAATGCATTCTTGTCCTTCACCTGTTCTATTCTGGTCAGAGCTCCTCGTAGCGTAGCTGCTTGTTAGAAGAAAACAATCTAACTTTTGCTCTCATCATCAGTTGGAGGAGGAGTCCAGCCAGCCAAGTCATCGAGCGAAAACTCGTAGCTGTCCTCCAAGCCTTTCCTGACAGAAACGCCCTGGCGCTCCAGAAAATCCTCAACGCTGCCCGGCTCACCGAACCAACCCAGCCGGTCGGCGATCAAGTGCAAGTTTCGGCAACTGGGGCAGCGCACAATGACGATCCCCGTTTCATAAGTGGCCCGGCTCATGGTCTTGGCGGAGCGCGTCTCGCACACTTTGCACGTGAACAGCATGGCCAGGTCGTGTCTCTTTGATACTGGCTTCTTGTCACTCCCTTCTTCTGCTTTTGATGATGCACTGATAACCGAACTACTACTGCTCTTGGAGTCTGTGCAGAACTGAGATACATTTGAAGTCCCAGTGGCTCTTGGCTTACACTGAGATACATTTGAAGTCCCAGTGGCTCTTGACTCCACGGATCTCACTATCGCAGAAGCTCTGTGAAAAATACCTGTGCAAAAATTAACAAGCACTTGATTAACCCTTAAACGTCTAAACGTGCCTTTGTGGCCAATACAATACGTTGTATTTTGATTGTATTTGGAATGAATCCACACCTTCAATGAGTTTGAGTTCAAAAAACAAGTTGAAATTTAAATCGATGTGGTTCTAGTGAGCTACTGAGATCTTCATTTAGAGTTCCTTGTTGGTAGCAAATCTTAATATTAGGACAGCGTATATACTATCCCCATGGGACGTTTAGGGGTTAAAACGCCCAGTGAAAAGGCCTACTTGGTTTACTACAAGGTCAGTATGTGTTTTTTTTCCTTCACCAAAATACGAAATTGTTCGTATAATATTTAGTGTACACTTGTCAATGAGCTCCTCACATCTTGGACTCATCTTGAGATTCAATGTGGCATTCATGTATCTCAAGATGATAATTAATGACCGAGGAAATTTCCTTTCAAATGAATCATTAGGGGTGGGAGTATTTGCCCCAGCTATTGTGCGCGCCGCTGCAATGAGCTTTTGCAGCAAGCTTTGGAGTGAAGATGTGGCCCTTTTCTTGTGAGAATCTCGCGATTGTGAGTTGACTCACAAGCTTGCACTCTGACACCTCCTAATGATTCATTTGTTTTCTTTGACAAACTACTGCTACTACGTTGAGTTCAACATTTGAAAGCAAACTTTCTCAGCCATAGTTCTATGCAGTCTACCCTCCATACAATGACACTCCATAAAATGACGATATTATTGTTTCAATAAAAATGTGACAAGTCATATCTGTGACTAATCCATGTCTGCAAGGTAAGGATTCCCAAACATGTCATAATAGAGAGGGACAATTATAGCTTGAAATACATGCCACATGGTTCTAAAGTTGCTAAATCTGCCACATGGTTCATGAAGCTAGTTCTCACATTCTTTCAGTGCTCTCGTTGTCTTTATTGCTACAGTGAAAAAGGTGCAAATCCATCCAACAACGTTATGATTCATAAGCGCAAAGTACAAGCCTTAACATTACGAGTATCCATCCCCCGGGGTCCTCAAAAGTTGCCAAAGAATCAAAAGCCGTGAACGGAAAAGATCATCCGGAGCACGAAAGCACACGGTCTGCTGTAACACCTGGCCCTTGGCACTGAAACAAAGAAGGAGAAGAAAAATAACATCTACTCCCTCCGTCCCAAAGTTATTGTCATGTTTGAAAGTGCTTTTTTAAGTAGGTCAAAAAAATACTTCCTTGTGGCTAATTTTATTTAGGATGCAATGAACACACGCAATGTTCTTCAATCATTCTAGTGACGTAATTTGGAACCTTTTTTTTAATCATGTTTCTTACAATATGATCAATGAAATTGGCTCAAAGAAATACCAAGCAAACAAGTTGGACAATAACTTTGGGACGGAAGGAGTAGAAGAGTACAAACCTGTGGTAGTAGCGGTGCGCGAGATTGAATCGTACAGGCGTGAAGCTCTTCGCAGCGCCATCTTGGATACTCCGGATTCAAACCCTAATTGTCGGAAAGCTCAAAACGGGGTCGGAAAGGGATCCTGATTGAGTCCGCGCTCTGCCGTGAAAGAGCATCGCAGGAGCTCGTTCTTTGCGCAGGAATTCAGGCGCGGCGAGGAAAATTGTGTGAAAGCGGGATGAAGGGATTCTAACTGGGAAGCTACCTCGAATTCTTACAATTGTTGATGCGCCTTCTCGAAGCAAGAGGAGTAAGCTTAAACCCTAAACCCTAGAATGTGATACTAGAGAAAACTCTGTTCTCTCTCGAAATGGGATGCAGAGGCTTTACTCCCTAATTGCACACTCTCTATTAGCACGATTTTATGGAGTCTACCTTCTATACAATGACACTCCATAATATGATGATGTTATTGTTTCAACCAATACAAATATAATGTTATTGTTTCAACCAATACACATATAATGTTATTGTTTCAACCAATATACATGTAATGTTATCGTTTCAACCAATACACATATAATGTTATTGTTTCAACCAATACACATGTAATGTTATTGTTTCAACCAATACACATATGATGTTGTTGTTTCAACCAATACACATATGATAGTCATTTCTGTGAGTAATCTATGCATGCATCATATGAAGGTAGGGCTTTTCAAACATGTCATAATAGAGAGGAATAATTGTATTACATGTGTCAAAGTGCGCTCAAGTTTGTGAGGGAAATTTTGGGAAGAGTCTCTATGTCAAAGTGGTGACTTGGTATATAAGCCTAGTTCGCCCTTGCGACTGGTGGACTATGCATGTTAGCTTGGTTGAAAGGATTGAGGCTGGAGATTTTTTTTTTAAATGGACTAAGGGGCAGAATGGAAGTTTTAGGTATGTTGAGAGGTGCTACAGAAGTAGGCATGAAGCCATTGGTTTGAGTGGCAATGCAAAACAAGGCCAAAGGCATGGGCATTTTGCCCTCATGCACATGAACCTTCACTGATGCAATTCCTATGTATTGGCAATCCATGTCTCAACCATGAGACTATTGTGAAAACAATTGAAAATTGAAAGAGTTTCTTGTGATCACTCTTTAAAGAGATAATCACGTCTTCGATCTAAAACAAATCAATCTATGTTATTAGAGTGACAAATGTTGTGAGGAGCAATTTCGGTCCTAGATACATCTACCTCTTTTCATCTATCACATTCTCTATATTCCCTATATTGTTTCAAAACCTTGAATCTGCATTTACTTCACTTGTACTCATCTCTTTGAATTAGGAGGCATATTTTATATCATTAACAATGCATTTTCAAGATCTTTTGATAAATATATTACAAATATATCTTGATGGAAAATTAATTCAACAATCATTGTTTGAAGTTTTGTTGTCTTTACAACTATCTTTTGTGACAAAAGTCCAATACACTCATTTTGACCAATTCAAAATACTTATATTTCTTAGCATACTTCTTAGCATGAGAACATGAATGAGAATTTGTACAAGAATTTTCATGTGAACTTATGATCTCATTTTAAACTCAAAATTCTTTTTAAGGTATAGAAAGCTAATTCAGATCCTTTAGGGATTTTTTATCATAGAAATTGTTGTAATAAATTTGAATTTTTTTTTGCAGGGTAGAAAATGATTTGACTTTCATAAAAAAAGAATTTAGGAAACTCATTATCTATATTTAAAAAACATACAAACATCAAACATGAGTTGGTACCTAAAACTATCCTTCTCAACCAACCTTGAGGGTTGCCTAAACATGACTCAAAAACAAGTGATTGGGTGATGCATTTGGATTTGGAGCTCCTGAAAGAAAGAATTTGAAGGAACGAAATTGAGATAGTAGGTATGGAACAAAGTCTTTCTACCTTAATCCTTTAGTATTCCATGTGCATCTTATGCAAAAAGAAATTTTGAATTGGAGTTGTCAAGCTACCAAAATACCTATATACAAAACACCAAAATACTGTAAATACCTCAAAATATAAAAATTACTTATAAATACAACAGGTGCACTATGCAATATTTCTTGTGTTTGGAAGTTTTGTTATTATTATTTTTATTTATTTTTGGATTAAGCAATCCGTTTGTACAAAAATACCATCCATCGAAAAGCACCCCGTGAAAAATGAAATTTGTGGAAAATTGAACTGGGCACTAATAAAAGGGTTGATGAAGTCCAAAAACATGATTCTCACCGGCTTGCCTCATTTTACATAACTTGGATGGAAAATGGATGAATGAATATTAACATGTCATCCGTTTTGTGAACAAGTCAATCACCAAAAAGTGGCTTCTTCTGAACTGGGCTTTAACTTAATGTATTTCTGCAGTGAAGGTTTCGTTTGTAAAATAATATAATATTATATTATATAATTTCAAGTTCAAGTTTTATGGTAAATTCATTTCAAGGAAATTTTTATGGCAAATTCTTTTTGGTTGGTTACATGAAGGTTATAACTAATGTTGTGCTAGCATCAACTTTCTTCACGCCATGGAGACATGAGTGTAATTCTGAAAACTTTTTTACTCAAATACAAACAACTGGAATGCTTGTTGTGAACAAATTTAAAATAATTCATGTAGCATAAAGGTCCAACTTACTAACATTAGTGCAATGTTCTATGAATAATCAATTAAGATAAACATAACAATGATTTTGAAAATCTTAAAAATTTCCTACCTTCCAAAAACATCTTAGAATTCTAGAAAATTAAAATTTCTTAAAAACATTTGTTACATTTGTCTTAATTGATTTTTAAAGATTTGCAGGTGCACGACCGCGACGAAAAGCTTGGGTGACCGTAGCTTGCAACCACCCTAATATTGATAAAAAAACAAACAACGTAACAAATTCAAAGTCATATTGTTGATGATAGTTAGATAACAATATTATTATAAGTTGAATAATAGTGTTGATATCAAATTCGCAAAGTGATGCAAATACAACCTTGGTTATAGCTCATAATCTTTGTACTTACTATGAGTGATGAGTCCATAAATCAACCAAAAAGTACTACACAAATTTAAACTAGTTAAAGTCCAAAACTCTTTTACTAATGAGTCTTTCAATCACTATTATGATTATTGTCATTACTGTGAGACACACTAATAGTTTTAAATTCGCTACATCTTTTTATGCAAGGTGAAATTTTATACGAAGTATGTTTATAGACAATCTACTACATCAATACCGGTAGTATCAATATCTTTGACATTGATAAAAATATTTGCCTTTTATAAAAAGTCACAGCCTTGTATAAATAGTTAGTGTATCTCACATAATTAGTGTAGTAAAAACACTTTTGTAGACTATATTTAATGTTTTATTTAATGTATGGAGTTAAATGATGTTTTTTTTATCACAATTAGTTCAAAGGTAAAGAGAAATAGTGTCCCTTGATACTACATAGGAGTTTGCCACTTGTCATTCCCACTTTCATTGAGAGTGCTATGTTATTTTCGAAGTGACATGAGGTAGCTGCATGCTATATTTATTATAAAGTTTCCATATGTCATTGGAACACTACATTCATTTTTTTCTTAAGAGGACACTATACCTCCCTAAAATTGAATAGTGTCCAAATTTGATAAATAGTGTCCCGGATACTATATATCTCATTCC
This sequence comes from Pohlia nutans, assembly GCA_022496805.1. Lineage (NCBI taxonomy): Eukaryota > Viridiplantae > Streptophyta > Bryopsida > Bryales > Mniaceae > Pohlia > Pohlia nutans. The sequence continues at coordinate 18,041,976 of CM040094.1, forward strand.
ATGTAGCATAAAGACCCACAAAAGACCCCACATGACAAATTAGACTACTTTATATGTCGGTTTTTTGGGCATACTTCTCTAATCTACGCGAGTGGTGTTTATACCAATAGACGAAGCAAAAAATACTACATAGATCTTAATTGGTTATAACCCATAACATTTCGAAGTTGATATAGAGGTCTTCTCGTCTTGCATTTTTAGTTTACAAGACATGCAACAGTTAAAACTCTACCCAAAAGGGCCTGCTACACCAAATACATAATGCCACATGGTAGAAATATCAATGAAAAACCATGAATTTAAAGCAAAGATGCTCTACCTAACATCAACTTGCGGGTTCACGCTCTACGTGGAATGTGCCATGAAGCTAGACCAGTGAGCAATCCGAACCCATAAAAATTCTACTGATGAGTCCTCTAGATCAACCGAAAAGTATTGTACAAATCTAAACGGCCAAGATTCGATGAAACAACTCGACATTATGACCGATAACTTTCTTGAGCCTCCAAGCTCTCAAAGGCCATGGAATCCAGAATGTGGCATGATGGCTGTGTGCCATGTGCCTAGTCCTCAAAAGAGTCACAAAAAAGCAATTAAAAAAAAACGAAACAAAAACGAATAAAACGTGTGAAGACCAAGCAACTGAACTGCTGCCTTCTGTTTGATTGAAGGGTGTGCCAAATGATAGGAGCCACAAACTCAAAATCCATCCCATTGTTTCCAATCATGGAGCAAAAGTTAGACTCGTACTCTTGTCTCTCATTTCTCCATGTGCATAACTTTTGAGACATGATTCATTCAAGGACGATCATTCCCTTGCACTAGATATTTGTTACAAAAAATGTAATTAAAGGCACAACGAGGCCGTAAATTCACGTGCTTGATATCAATGGTGTCTAATTTATGTGCTTGGTATCAATTGTTTATTTTGAAATGTAACAATAACAGGAAGGTATCATCAATATGAATGGTGTTCAAATGGAAAATAAATAGTCAGAGCAAGAGTGTTAATGGGAAGTATTTATTTTAAGCGCATATATATGCATATATATATATATATATATATATATATATATATATATATATATATATATATATATATATATATATATATATATATATATATATATATATATATATATGTATGTATATATATATATATGTATGTATGCAGTTGTATGGGTGTGTATGTTGTAAATTTACAAATTGTATTTTTATTGTAATTTTGTCACGACTTTTTTCTTTTCTTTTTTTTTTTCTTTTTTTTTTTTTTTTTTTTTTTGGTATGGTAACTTCATATAGTTTGTCTCCTACAATGAGCCTTTTTCCTCAAATTTAACCCTTCTTCTACATTTGGACCCAAAAGTGAATTTAGAATTTAGATATTGATTATACAAGATGTACACTATCAAAACGTGAGAGTACATTTATATGAACGTGGGGTTGATTTTGAATACACTTAAAGGTAGGACTTTGAAAATTCATAACTTATTTTTTAAACATCATTATGATACTGCATTATAATTTTTAAAGCTCACTAGAATCCTTTTCACTTGCAAATGAAAACCAATAAAAATATAATATATTTAATAATAGTAAAATGCTCAATTTCTATTGAAGACATTATGGGTGTATATACTTTAAACATTCGCAAAATCAACAATCAGACTATGTATGAAAGTAATAACATTCAGACCGTGTGGTTCAAATACATGCAAGAATATTCTAGAATAATATCAGAATATCTTTTTTTTTGAAAAAATAAGGTTCAATAGATGCAACATTCAAAATATTCTTATGATTTCTTTTTCTATACATATAAAAAATATCTTCTTGAAAAAATAACTTCTCAAAAATTTTGAGACTTATTTTTAGGATTCTTTTTTGCCAACCTTTGCCACGACCTCCAATAATTAGAATTACATTTCCATTCCAGGTAGCATAACATTCAATAGCATTCAACCACTTTGCCTTTACATCCATCTAGTGATTTGTAGTGCTTCATGTAATTTCCAACTATATAGTGCATTAAGTGCAATCTTTTATTTTTCAATTTTCAGAGAGTTGGGAGAGTGGGGAAGGAAGCAAGAAGGTCATAAACCATTTTCAATGAAGGGAAAAAAGAAGTGGCGCGGTCTTCAAGGAATTTTTTTTGTTATGGTTGCCCATTTTCTATTGGTTAGTTAGCCATGTACCATAACATTCTTGGGATAAATATTATTACTTATAATGTTGTTCTCTTTAAAAGCGAGGGACATGTGGGGATGTGTCAGAAAAGACCATGCATGATTATCTTCCCTTCTAGTTTTCCAAAATCTCCATCTTTAAAAATCATGGGTAGCTACTGGTTGTTTTTGGATGATAATGAAGAGTATGTTGTGCATTCTCCTCAAGAGCAAGGCAAACTGAAGATAGTGAAGGCTATTGAATCTTATGAAGAGAACACTTATGAATAAGCACTACACTAAATAGGTAGATTAGTGTTAGATAATTATAAGATTTGAAAATATTATAGATTTTTACTCTCGACAATTTTTTTTACCAAAGGCATTGATTCCAATACTATTGAAAGATCCCCATCTTGACCAATATAGAGGGTAAAAAAATTGGTCAACAGTAAAAACTTACAACATGTTTATGTAAATTAGTGTATCTAACACTAATCTACCTATTTAGTGTAGTAGAAAAGTATCACTTAGGCATCAAGGAATGGTGTTAGAGCGTGGTGTCCAAGGCCTTGGACACCACGCTCTAACACCATTCCTTGATGCCAAAGTGATACTTTTCTATTGAATCTTTCAAGCACATTTTTTTTTTTCATTTATCATTTTCAAGTAGATTTGAATTTTCTCCCTCGAAAATCCACAAGAATCTCAAATTTTCATTGAATGTTTTAACACGGATTGCAGTAAATATATGGCTTCATGCAGTAATGAATGAATATTTTTTTTCTCCAATCACACCAGCCTATGACATAGTTATAGCAGAGGAAAAGGACCTTATTCTGTTCCCAAACTTAAATTTCATTCCCTTCAAATTGTCTCTTGTAGGTCCAAATTCAAACGCATTGACCACTAAGATTTTTATTTTTAACCATCTTTAGGTATATATATATATATGTATGTATGTATGTATGTATGTATGTATGTATGTATGTATGTATGTATGTATAAATATCAAAATTTTAAATGTAAAATACTGATATAGAGTGACTACAAAGTGGCACAAACAATCACATGGTACAAATGGGGTGGTTTACCTTACATCAATTTTCATGGTCAAAATTTTCTTAGTTCAATGCAAAGATGGTTATTAGCTCTAATTTCGAGCGTCCTCAATGCAACCCTCCAAACCATTTGACGCTCAATGTAATGGACGAAAAACATCTTTATAGCATAGAGGGAAGTAGAAATCCCGGTAGAAATGCCACATTTAGAAACTGTGCGGAGCTCTCCAAACCTCCCTCTAATGCTAAATTTAGATAAATTCTTCTATTTGATTGCGCATATGATGGAACCTTGTCCTATATTCTAAATAAATAACAAATGTGATTGTTCCAATATAGAGAGTGCGATTGGCCGGGTCGCTTGAAATTGAAGTATGGATGGAACTGAACCTTGAAGGATGAATATTAAGTAGAGGTATCTACAACTTATAAGTACCCTATAACTAATATGTAAACCTCTTAGAAGTTACGTTTCATAAACCCAAAAGCCAACACAATGGTAACCAATACAAAGAAGTTAATACATAGCAACTTTACGTTCGGGAATTGATCTCATTGTTGTCGGTTGTAGGTGAACCCATTTGTTAGTTATAGATTTCAAAGAACTTTTCATTTAATTTTTGAAATAAACTTAATTGTGAGAAAAAAAAACTTCATTTTTTTTACTATTCTACAATATCTCTGCTTCTCTATAAAAGAAAATATCTCATCACTAAAACTTCAACATTTTTCTATGCTAAAACCCTTATTTTCTCAATTATAGATACTTCCGCATTATAGAGAGTATGGTTGGGTAGCTTGGAATTGAAGTATGAATCAAACCGAACTGTGAAGCGTGAATATAAAGATCTGGACCGATGGCCCATTTATACCAAGAAGCTCCAACACTTGCATTGCGTTCTTAGAATGCTGCAAGGTAAAATTTCTAAAAATAATATACAATTTATTGATGTATGAGAGTATGTCTTGTCCTGCTTTTGGCCAACGCATATGCATTAGCGGAGCGAAAATTTCTTGTGGCATCCAAAAGTGTTGGAGTAGCTTATTGCATGCGACTGGTTAAAAAAATAAAATTTACAGGAGCACACTACAATGTAGCTACCAAAAATTCACTAAACGAATGGAGACTCTCTACCGCACTTGCGTTGGGTGAATGGTGTGATGGTCCATTCACATAAACCAACGCTACCGCATACATGCATGCGTTATGTGACTTTGAGGGAATTTGTTGTTAATTAAGAAATATAAAATATATAACTAGGTAACTATACCTAATAGGAGCATTTACCTTAAAGGGTGCGTATCTATTACAGTGTGACATTTCACAATTGAAATGTCACACTGTAATAGATACGCACACTTTAAGGTAAATGCTCCCTATTAGATATAGTTACCTTATAATGCAGTTGCAACAATAGTTGCCATAACATTCAGTAGCCTTCATGCTCACTACCTTTCCTCCATGCATCATCTTGGGACTCCACATGTCCTGATAGTTTATAATTTGATCTTGTTGGGTGTGGAGTATGCCGCACTATCTACCGAGGGACGAGGCATAGCCAATACAAGCTACTAAATGCTATAGCTTTGAATATTTTTTGATTCTTGATTTTACCTTCCTCCATTTCGGGATCCATTTCGGGAACGCAGATGCAAGTGCAGCAGGGGTTTGGAGTGAATGGGCCATGACGATGCCCTAATAACATGACATCCTAATAACATGACATGTAGAGTGTAGCCGGTAAGGTGTCAATTGAAAGAAGGGCAGTATCTTAGTATTTTTGGGAGGAAGAGATTTGGGTCATGGGGTTTGTGAGTTGTGACATGTGGGAAAGTGAAGTGTAGGCTCCACGTCCAATAATAAAATCCAAGTGCAGTAAGTTACAAGAACCCCTCACTTCCGTTTCTATGACTCTTCAAAGCAGCCATGGATCAGTGGATATTCCATCTGCCTTGACTCACTCCTCACTGCCCAAGTGGCCAAAAGTGGCCAAAAGTGACTCCTTAGAGTCCCATGCAAGTATGGTGTAACTATGAACCAATCGTCTTTCTCTATGCTATCAATATTTTACCCCTAAAGGATCAAGGAGCCCACATTGTAGTTTTGAGTAGGTTTTATATGTACTTCTTTTTGGTGTTTCTATCCCATTGGGAAAGAAACTAAAGGCCAATTTCTATATATGGGTGGTCAGTCCGCAAAAAGTGAAAGCTCCACCGAAATGGGTGAATAGAGCACGATCCAGGAGTATATTTTTCATTTCTACCAAATGGGTGGAGTATGGGTGGTTCTTGAAATCTCGTTTCTTGTCTTGTAGTGCCTTCCACCCAACCCATCCTCACATGGAAGCCTGCACCCAATTCCGATAGTGTATCCAATGTCGATAACTTCTTGACATGGTAGTCATCTTAGAACGTAAATCTAGGTAGACCATAGATAGCTCGTTTTGGTCAACAAACTATAAGGGCTCTATGACATGCTTAGATTTGCGTTTCTGAAATGACTACTTTGTGTAGAAATTATCGGCATTGGGTACACAGTCAGAATTGGGTGCTCCTACTTTACGGAAACGCTTTGTTTTTAAGGAGTTACGTGGTTGAAAGATACAAACAATGTGTAAAAGTAAATTTAGGGTGAATACTAAGGTAGAGACTACGCAACTAGTTGCTTGTTTTACCCCTAAATGCCCAACCGCTTAGAAAGTGGACGATGTACAGAATCAAACACAGTTCTCATCCGTCATTTGTCTTTTTGCAGTGAATATATTTTATGGGAAGTTAGCTTCATGCATGTGTGATCCGATTAGAAAGGGGGTGATTTGTGAAATTTCTATGCCTCATTTCATGCTATATTGATTCACTCAAAATTTTGAAGATTTCAATGTAAAAGAGCTCTTAAAAAGAGTCTACTCATAAAATTAAACAACCAAAAAATCTCCCAAAATCACTACACTTAGAGTATTACAGTTCAACTAATCACAACAAATTTCATGTACAAACTGCCAATATCTTATTTGTAATCAAATTACAAAAGATTCTTCAATTTGAAGTTTCAAATTTTATACAAATTACTGGTGATAGCAATCATAGATCTAACCGTATGGATAGAATCAAGAATTTACAATTTAGAACCTTAATTCATATATGAAGCTCAAAATATTTTATGGTTTGCATTTTATGATGCATCATGGCAAAACTACCGAATTTGGAGAGGAGTGAGGACGTTTAGGGGTTAACCCATGAATGCTATTATGTCTAGATTATGTACAACAAATGAAAACAAAAGGCTCTTGCGATTTTTTTGTGCAAGGGTGGATGACTTTCATCAAAGACTTATTAGAACAAGTTGAAGTCCTATGTCCTATGTAACAACTTGAATTCAAAGTTGATCATTTGACAATTGTATATTAAGTAGAAATGAATCGAGTATGTTTGAACTTTTCAAAAAGGAATATCTTTACAATGTAGAGATTTCAAAAATAAAATTGCATGGTAGTATGTTTCTATTGCATAGATGCTAAGTTATTATTTGCACGTCTCAAATGTTCAAGGGTTAAATTTATTTGATATTTTATCAACACATGCACATGTTCTTTACTACTTTTGGTGATAGAAAAGATCTTCCCATTCAAATAATTTTTTCACGAGGTGATTAAATGAATTTTTCATTTTAATACCATTAATCTTTGGCCAATTAGGGGTTTAAACAAGTTTTAACTTCTAAACTAAGAATCCCAAATTGGGTCTCATGTTTTTTTTTGGTAGTTTTGAGTAGGCCCTATGTGAACTTCCTTTGTTCAATTTATTTATTTATTTATTTTTGGTACCAACACATGCAATGTCCTTCACTAATTGCGGTGATGTAAAAATTTGCCCTATTTGAATTATACTTTTGACAATATGATCGATTGAATTTGTCATTTGGAAACCATAATTCCTTGGTCTTTTAAGGGTTAAAATCATATTTTTATTATTTGAGTAGTACAAACAATGATTTTTGAGGCATTTATTTTTTGTAACTAGAATGACACTATTACACATGTAATAGTAGAAACTTTGGTAATATTTTTGTTAGTGATGATCATAATTTTGGTGGTTTTCTATAAACCATTTGGCTACTATAATATATATTGAGTAGAAACTTGGCTTCCAAAATTTTCATCTTTGTCCCTATTTAGAACCATATGAAAAATTTGGTGGCCCAAAAAGGCCGGAAATAAAAACATTGAGTATAAATGTGTAAATAGTGTACTCTAAAATAATATGTACTATGTACATTACTTGAAAAATTGAATTTTTAAAATCTTAATTAACATTGTGTGAAAAGATACGTTTTGAACCATCTTAAAGTGGGTAGTGTGAAAATTATGCTCAACAATATACATGTGCATAACTCAAGCAAAAAGATTTCAAATCACAAAATTTTCTTGGAGGTGAAGAGTTACTTGATTTTATAAATTTTCTTAGTTGAACAAAACTCAAAATAAGTTAGCCTATTATGCCCAACTGAGCATTGAAATTCTCATAAGAACACATATTTTTATCATTCAACTCATGCACATTCTTCACAACCTTACTGAAATTTGTCTATATTTCATGCATAAAAATCACAAATTGTTTTTGAGATTGAAAATGATTTGACCCCCTAACTTTCCTTAAATGAACACTTTTCAAATTATGATCATTTGCTATGTTTAATTGTGCATTAAAATATATTAAAAATATGGTGTGGTAAGAATTCATATGGGCTTGCAAGTCTTTACCCCATTTCACTTGGGAATGACTTAGAATGAATTTGATTAAAATAATTGTTCTTTCTTCTTTTTAAATTCTCACTTGATTATCCAAATAACATCAAGAATTATGAAGAATGCTAAATTTTCAACATTTTGACATTTTTAATAAGTAATTTATGTGACTCGATAAAAATTACTAATAATTTTCCAATTTTTTTACATTTATTTTTATAATTATTTTTTGCCAACCATGTTGTCCACCTACAATAGTATGAAGAACTTTTTATTTTTCACCTACAAAGAATTATTTTTTACCAATTAGGCTCTAAGTTGGATATGAGCTCATTTTTCTTCCTTATCCCTCCAATGCCTTCATAAATCATAACGACCATTAACCTCAAAGTTGTCATAATGTAAACACTTGTGAACTACATTTACCTTTATCAAGTCAACTTTTCAACTACTTACGTTTCGGGACGATCATAGTTATAAAGAACTTTGACCACTTGAGACATTACAGTACATTCGAAATGTTTATTTTATTTTATACAATCCATAATAAATTCAACTTTTATGTTGCGAATCATGTGATGATTTCCTTTTTCAAAATTTTCAGTTGTGCATGTCAATTTATGCAAGCTTTTATCTACCTCATTAATTTTACTTCACCTTTATATTTATTTGATTTTCCCATTTCATAATAAATCTAATATAAAAATATGTAGACAACATAATATTCTTGATCCTAGAAAATCCCATTATTTTCTAAATTTACCCAATGCACCACAACGATTCCATTTTTTACAAAACTTCATACTAATTATTATCTCACCTTGTACAATTTACTCTCAAATGGCAATTGTATTGGAAAGAAATGTGGAAGCTTTGCGAAGACTAACAAGGAAACTGATAGATATTTTATATTACTCCTATATATCTTTTCTTTTTGAATGCTTTCTTATCTTCTTTTTTTGAATCCTTTGTTGTCAACTTCTTTGAATGATAGAGTTATCCTTAAAGTCACCTTGTGTTTGAATAAGATACCGTGAATTTTGCATTAATGTACTCTTATTTGTTCACCCCAAATAGTTAAAAGGTAGGGAAGAGCTTGGTGGCCTATCATTTTTAGGTGTGTAAGAGCTTGGTGGTCTTCAAACTCTTGGAAAACTAGTCTAGCAATCTTTCTTGACGGCTAAACTAGTTTCCCTTGAGTTTGAAAACCACCAAGCTCTTACACACTAATAATGATAGACCACCAAGCTTTTCCATGCTTTTTAACTATTTGGGGTGAACAAATAAGAGTACGTTAAAGCAAAATTCACGATATCTTATTCAAATACAAGGTGACTTTAAGGATAACTCTGTTGTGTCTCTAAACTTTCATAATTTTTCTCTAGTAAAACAACCGTATTGAATAAGAAACTACTACGTATTACAAAGGCTCTCAATAGATGGTTCTCACACTAGGGAAAGAATTTTATGAATGTCCCGTAATTATACACAAATCAGTTGAATGTAATGTAAAAGTGGCAGAAATGCCGGTAGCTCTTTCAGCCTTGATAACTTTTTTCAATCACACCAGACACTGCAATTTATCTGAATGATTTATATCTCACTTCAGAATCGAACTCTTTGCTGAAATGGTGGACAAATTCTCAGCTGTGCATGTGCACTCAAGCATCAATCTCTTGCTCGACAACTCAAGTGTAAAATATCTACTTTACCGCTACCATTTAAACCAAGTTCTGAGCCTCCAAGGGACAAGCAAGTTATGGCTTCCCATAATCCTTTACTTTCCTCTTTCTACGCTAACCTCTAATCTCCCCTAATCCAACAGAGAGTTCATCTTCATCTCAAAAACGTGCACGCAGCCCACAGGAAGATATATGAAACAAGGGATGAGGTAAGCTCCAGGGTCCATGACTTAGGAAGAATTTGGGTAGGAATGACGGGAACCAGGAAGGAACTGAACACCCAACCTAAAACTAACGCACCAAATCTGTACACAGCACACAAGACCAGTACTTGGGTGTTAGATATATGACGAAGATGATGCCTGATGCTTCTCAGGTAATCGGGATAACAATACTAGCAGGTGTCTCTTACAGAAAGTAGGGTGTGAAAAACTAAACACAACATTCTCCAAAGAAGAGTATTTGAAAAATACCAGACTATGAACAATCCTGAAATGGCAGAATGAGAAGACTAGTTCTAAGAACTTACCCAATGAAGAAAGACCTGGGCAGTTTCTTGATTCGGTCATTGAGAAAGTAAATACACCCCAAGAATGACATGAGCACCTGAAGAGAAGACCAGTAAACAATTGTTCAATCACATGTGAGATGAGCATTGAGAAGAAAACAGTCTCAGAAAGATGATATCTGAAACAGTGAAAATTTATAACAAAGGACATGGTTACCTGAAAAGTAGGGCCCCCGACTCCAGGTTTGAGCACACTCCACAATGCAAGTAAAGCGTAAAAAGCAGCTCTCTTCAAAATTACATCTGTGTTTGGAACTTGATACATATTAACAATCTTCTGCATCCAAGCGGGCATCTCTTTAACCTCCTTCGGCTTCTTTGGATTGCTTTGCAGCTTTTGATATTCACGCAATTTCTCCATCATAATCTTATCATATGCTGACTCAATAGACTCCATGCTTTTGGCATCGCCACCGTACTAAAGAATCCAGGGCAAGAAAACAGCCACGCAAGCCCTTATGTCAGGAGAAGTATATGCTTTTCAACAGACGATGAAAAAATAATAGCAGCAAACGTCACTAGAGGTCTGTCAATAACCACTTTCGATAATGGACAATGAACGCTGCAGGTAACCTAGCTACCTGACTGGCCAAGTAGCTGCGGGCTTCCCGTATCTCTTCCTCCCCAGCCTCTCTGTTAATTCCCAAGCGCTTATAGGGGTCTCGCACGTTCAGTCTTGGAAAAACTGGATAAATATTCCAATGGATAAGTAGACATAGATGAGGACACTAGTTCAGCAGAAGTTCCGATTGATTAGTTGATTTTCTAAAGTGATCATTGTCAAAACTTCTAACACCGGCCAGAACTCACCAGAATCCGAACCCCCCATCGAAGCATCCATGGCCGAACAAACTAGCCTCGTCGATAACTGTTGTCTTGGCCATGACTTCCTGAAAGAACACAGTGCATAGACCAATGCGTTTGAAAACACTCGAGAATTTCTAAAGGATCTGGGTAACATCTTCTCAGAAACGAGTTCGCCCCACTGTTGGGGATCTACAATCTGCTGAGGTATTGATCTCCAGCACATTATTCAGATAAAATGCAATAGTTGATCTTTCAAAGAAAGTCACCTTACTGCAGCGCCAAACGATTCATTCGTCCGCAAAGAGTGTGATAACTGTCCAGATGCCCTTGGGTAGACTGCGAAACATCCAGAAAGAAAAATCATATCAGGGTGAATGACAGTCATCACGAGCTTTAAGTCGTCGAAACTCAGTAAGTCCAAACTCCATACAACTAAATCCAGTAGAAGCTACCAGCAAGATACAGGGATTCAAAACTGAACAATCAGCAGACAATGCGACCGTCAAAATCTTGATTATTCGCCAGGATGAAAGAGCCCTAGAGAAGAATTCACACTGGCTATTTAAAACACACTAGATGGAGATTAAACTTGGATACAACCGATAAGCACTAAAAACTTCAAGGATTGAAAACAGATGTACACTCTACTTTCATAAAGTCTGAACTGTACCTGAACACTTGGATCGCTTCACATTGTACAGTCTGCTGGGCTCAAAACTGTAAGTAACAGACAAAGACGTGTTGTTGTGTATCTTTGCCAGAGGGTTTCCATTGCCCCTCATTGAAGAACAAGTCAAATTATCAGATAATGCCGCCATCCTGTTCACAAACATATCACGGGAACTCAATTTCTAAGTCGTGACAGTTTAGAGTCCTGACGCGGAAACGGGCGCATACAAGCATTCCTTGTAAAGAGATAAGTGGACCTCATGCATATTTTCACTACCGGTGAGAGCATTGAAAGACGAACATCGGGACTGGACGGTCGCCGCATCAAGAATAGCAGTCATTTGAACGACCTTCATCCCGTCAAACTCTACGCGATTCATGAAACCAACTCTGAAGCTCCCAAGGTAGTGAACATCGTACAAAAGAATTTTGCATGCGCACTAGAGAAAAATCAGATCCCTTCGACACTCACGAAGACCACGTAAATTCTGTTGACAATGCCAACCACATAGATACTGTCTTAATGCCCGCATAGTAAATGGCATTCAATCAACAAAGAGAATCTTACGCGCACTCAAGAAAGCTTAACCTAAACCTCGAAATTCAACCTCTGTGACCTCAATCATCCAAAATTCAAACAAGAACGCCGCGCTTTCGACATTCCAGAAAATGCTCCACAGCCTCAGAAAGATTCACCTCTCAGAAAAAATTGGCAAAAATGTCCACACTATTCAGGAATCGGACTCTTGAACCTCCCAGGGTAACGATTAATGTACAAAATAATTCAAAACCTTCCAACACTAATTATGTCTTGAATCTGCTCACAATGTGAAGAGCTCTTGACAATGCATGTCAACCACATAGATACTTCCTACATAATTAATGGAATTCAGAACCTTATGCGCACTAAGAAAGCTTAACCTAAACCTCGAAATTCAATCTCCGTGACCTCAATCATCAAGAACGCCACGCTTTCGACATTCCAGAAATTTCTCCACAGCCTCAGAAAGATTCATCTCTCAGAAAAAATTGGCAGAAATCTTCATGAAACAAACTCTTAAACCTCCCAAGGTAGCGAATAATGATACTTCCTACATAGTTAATGGCATTCAATCAACAAAGAGAACCTTATGCGCACCTAAGAAAGCTTAACCTAAACGTCGAAACTTAATCTCCGCGACTTCAGTCATCAAGAAGGCCGCGCTTTCGACATTCCAGAAAATGCGCCACAGCCTCAGAAAGATTTCAACAATTGGCAGAAAAATTCATGAAGCTCCGAAAATGTCCAGAATAAGTCTAGAACCGTTTTTCACACCTAAGAAAGCTTAACCTAAACGTCGAAATTCAATCTCCGTGACCTCAATCATCAAGAAGGTCGCGCTTTCGACATTCCAGAAAATGCGCCACAGCCTCAGAAAGATTTCAACAATTGGCAGAAAAATCCATGAAGCTCCGAAATGTCCAGAATAAGTTCAGAACCGTTTTTTCAGATGCGCAAAATTAAAGAAAACAATCAGATGCCTACGAATAGACGAGAAAAGAAGGATTCCAACTTACGCAAGGATTTCTTCTCTCTCGCTTCAGTTAAGACAATCCTCGGCCCGGGAAAAGATCCTCAATGCATGAACCGATTGGTAAGGAGAAGGAGCAGGCCCGGGAAGAAGGTCCGCTGGCTATGGCGGAGGGGAGCTCCGGCTGCGTTGCGAGGGAGGGCCAAAACCCTGAGAAACAACATTATCCACTCCCGCCAAGGTTTCTAGGCAAGGGAAAATCTTGAATTTTCGTAGATGCGAGCGTGTTATGTACTCCATGTTAACATTCAGCTTTTAATTTAACCCCTCGGTGATTCTTCTTGTTCTAATTTATTTGTTTTTTTTGCCAAAACATGCAATGATCTTCATTAGTTCTAGTTATCTAAGATTTGGTCTCATGTGAAATATACATGACTCAAAATTCTTCAGAGGTTTATTGTTGTACCTGTCTGAATGTCAAGCATTTGTTAGGGGATTACTAGAGCAATCACAGAGCATCTTCTTTTACTTCAGTTGGGTCAAGCAGCAACTGAAGGGTTGAAAAGTTGAATCATTTTATTCATAGTTGTGTAGAGGGTGTGAAGGGTGTGGTTCAGGAAAGGCATAAGAATGTTATGTATTTTTCACAACATGATCAACTGAATTTGTTATTTTAAAAGCGTGAATCCTTTGTCCTCTCAAGGTGAACTCCTTTAACTCCTAAAGGGCCATGTTCATTCCTACAATTTTACCACTACTTTTTATGCTTTCAAGAACACAGTTGCATTTCTCAATTGGTGTTCATGTAGAAAACTTCACCATTGAAGCTTAAAAAGAATTTAGTTGTAAGACTATATATCAATTTTTAAGAAAATCTACCGTATATATTACATGATTATGAGGTTCGATCACGAGTTGTTTTCTGAAAATTTTGACCAAAATTAACAAGTCATTCACTTTAAACATTCTTGAACTATGATTAGTGTTTGAAATTTCAGGAGGATACAAATATGTACTATATCTAGCTGCTCACAAAAAATGGTGTTTTAAAACTAAATACAACAATGATTGATTCTGAACGATTTGTGTTTGAGTGATGTGACTTGTTGGTGACTCGGTGAGCCAGTGTTTGTGATTGTCACTAATTGTTACATTGCATAAAATGTACGAGGATTTCAAAAAAAATTGGAATACTCTAGAATATTCCAAATAATATAAAATATGTAGAAAATATTTCAAACATTCCAAAAGATTTGACTCATGACAAATGGATTTTGATATTTTTTTGTAATTATTATATAGTGTTAATGGCATAGTAATGGCAAATGTTTTACATATTGCACACTTTTTTTTGACAAATTTGAAGCCCTAGTGTAAAAACTACCATCTTCCTAACTACCCTACTATCTAAGAAAAAAATTCCTTTGGGCTGCCCCTCTAGGATCCTCTTGACGATTAAGGGTTAAATCATAGACTTCATCCCCCTACTAAAGTTTCTAAGATTCTCTCCGATGCTCTCCGATCCTCTTGAATGTTTTTTTTTTTTTTTTTTTTTCACATCTTAACCCTTAACCCTTAAACGTACCAGTCCTTTCTGGAAAAGTCAAACTACAAAATTATACAGAAGTAAGCCTTGAAGAATAATTAAAACATATTTTGTAATATTTTCATCCATGAAATTAAGTGTTTCCTATAAATCCTGAAATTTTCAGATTTTTTTTATTTAACATGACTTTTTTACAAATTTTTAAGTCAAATACTTCACAAATTCATTTTAATTACAAAAAGACTTCAAAAAATTAATTAATTTTTGGATGAGATGCAAATCACAATGGAGAATCACATGATATCATTGATATTTTTTCCATAAAAATAAAAAAATTAATTTTGAAATTTGAGAAGTAAACATCCCATGTAGTGTAGTTCAGAGCTTGAGCTGCAAAGCTTGCAAAAGAAATAATTTACTCAATACATGAAATTTTTAAGATTTGAAAAGTGGAGTGCAAACCAGACTTGATAAACTTCATTTTCTCTGTTGAGTGTATTAGCAAAAGAAATCATCTTCGAGATCAAAATTGGGTTTGACCAACAAACATCCAATAACTGGATGCGTGAACGTTTAGGGGTTAAACGTCAAAGCAAACTATGTGCGCTTGTTTATGAGACAATAATGTAGAACAATCATAGATTTTCTCAACCAAAATTGAATTAGATTAGTGCATTGGAAAGGTAATGAAAAAACAAGGCTATATTCTAATTTGCACCTAAATTAGACAACTATAGAACAATCCACAATCAAATGAAGGAATTAGAAAAAGGGGGGAGCTATGATTGGACAATAGCTGTGGAGGGAGACAAAACATTTTTTAATTTAAAAATTTGCAAAAACGCTAACTAGTAGCACCTATTACCAATGTTGACATCACGCTAGTCGTATATTTATTTATGCATTTTATGGCAACAGTTGTAGATTTTTGGAGATGCTCTTCGGGTTGCCCTCCAAAGACCCTCTTTACGTTTAAGGCATAACATTCAGTAGCTTTCATGTCCACTACCTTTCTTTCATGCACTCTGGTCATTACCTTGAGCCTTCACATGTTCACTTAGCTACTGGTAAAGTACTATTATGTGTGGAATATTCCACACCTTCTACTATAGAGCCAAGACAAAGACAATGCATGCTACTGAATGTTATCAGATTTTGTCTTACTTGCTTTACTCCTACTAATTCCCTCATAGAAGGGCAACATCAGGAATTTCAGACCCCACTGATTCTGCACGATTTCAGTGCGTTTATCGTTAAACACTGATTCTGCACGATTTCAGTGCGTTTATCGTTAAACACTGATTCTGCACGATTTCAGTGCGTTTATCGTTAAACACTGATTCCGCACGTCATACGTGCATTTAGAAGTCTCGTTATCGTACAGAAGTGACATGCATTATTAAGATGTCGATGCAGTGTCTTTTCAATGATTATGACAAAAGTGTTGTTTCCGCACAAAAGTCGTGCTTGACGGAATCCGTGCGTTAATCGTGTATCTACATTACATGGCTAATAAGACACGGATAACATGCGGTTTTAGTTAATGCGGATTCAATATCGTATACGTATCATATTAATGCCATTTACTATATTCGTGCGATTTTAGTATCTATTATAATGCAAATTATTTTCGTACGACATCCGTGTACAATATTTTAATATATTTTTTGGAATCTTTTGGAATCTTTCAAAATATTTTATATTATTTTGGAATATGTTGGAATATTCCAAGAATCTTCTTTAAATTATACTTACGGTTTAATTTCCCAAAACATTTTTAGATCTACATTTATAGAGTTTACATGCAATATACATTAAAATTTCAAAGAAATAACATTTTATATTTTTAGAATTCAAATTTGGTATTATTGGTTATCATTGTACTTTTCATCATAGGAGCAAAAAAAAAAATAGCTCATAACCACCACGATTTTGGCAAAAAATTAAAAAATTAAAAATATTATGAAAAAAAATCCTAGATATAGAAAAAGTCTTGCATAATCTAGTGCAAAAACAAAATTTGGAAAAAAAGTTTTTTTCACATAGTTAAAAACATTCAAAGTCCGCTGAAAAAAAAAAACAGTTCACAGCCATGATCTGCCATCACGATTTTGGCAAAAACTTAAAAAAATCAAAAAATTATGAAAAAATCCTAGATATAGAAAAAGTCCTGCATAATCTAGTGCAAAAAAAAATTTGAAAAAATGTTTTTTTCACATAGTTAAAAACATTCAAAGTCCACTGAAAAAAAAAAAAAACAGCTCACAGCTATGATCTGCCATCACAATTTTGGCCAAAAAAAAAAAACTTAAAATATTCTGAAATTTTTTGTAGATGTAGGAAAAGCCCTGCATGTTGTAGTTCAAAAAAAAATTTGAAAAAAGAATTATATACACATGGTAAAAAATTGCCAATGGTTTCATTCTTTTATAATTACCAAAAGAGTTCCATTCTATGCATCGAGAGTTTGAGGTGATTTGGTGGTTTGGAGCTTGGTTGACACTCGGGAGGTCGTGAGTTCAAATCCCGCCATCGACTATAGAGCTTAGGAAGCCATGGTGGGCCCCACCATGGGTTCGGGCAATTTCCGTGTAGTTAAAGTGGATAGCGAGGAAAATAATTTTTTAAAATTTTTAAATTTTTTTTAATAACATTATTTTGATCAAATTTAGATATAGAAAGAAAATAAAATCTAGATATGGAAAAGATGATGTCGCACGAAAAATGCACTGAATCAGTGTAGTTTTAAAGACGATTAAAACACGACATTTGACGACTATAAAGAGTGCTGAATTCATATGTTTTCAATAGATGTATCAATCGTGTCGAATCAGTACTATATCCGCTTGTACGAACATCGTGTCATATCAGTGTAGTTGCGATGATTGACCCAACGATGCGGAATCAGTGCGAAAACTGTAGGAAACCTTGAAATATCGGAAATCGCACTGAAATCGTGCAGAATTAGTGGGGTCCGAAATTCCTGATGAAGTATCATCTTTCACTGTAGTTCCAAAGAAAGTTATTGTATCAATAAAATTCTAACAAAGCAATAGGGGGAGAAGATTGCAACCCTGTTGTTGGCCGGATACAGTAATGTTGAATAATGTTCTCTAAATTATTTAGACATGAAAACGTATGTGCATGCTTTCTACAGTAGGGGTTGTCACACATCCTCCACCCTATTCTCAATATTCAGAGAACGGGGACGTGGCACGCTCTCCTTGAATGGCGGAGGGCTCATTCTTTAAAAATTGAGAAATTTCATTCTTCTCCTCCATGGGTGAAGAATGGGCATGAAGAATGGATAATAGAGAATGATCCATGCTTGGAGGATGTGTGACCAACTAATTGACAACCTATATTCTTCATTCTCATTCTCCACATACCACAAAAGAGGTGTCACTCTTTCTTCATGGAGAATGTATCCTATTGGTTCCTCTTTTATCTCATTCTTCAAAGAAATTTCATTCCCAGAAGATGTGTGACAACATTATGAATTACAAGACATATGAACATGGTGCGATGATGGTGCATTGAAATGCAATTAAGATAATTTGGTGCCAACCTCCATACCAACCTAGTATGGATAAAATGACACTAATATGACTTGTATGCAGCCTTTGATGTCAAAATAGCACCAAAATAGTGTGGCTCAACGTTTTTGATGAACCCCTAGTGAATGTAAGCCATGAACTATCTCTTTATAAACTACAAGAAGTTGAGCTCTTAGAACTGCTATAGAATGTCATGTCCGAGCTCGACCTAAAACAATATGCTCAAAATTGTTGAAGACGCTCTTCGTGACTAAAGTAGGAGGCTCTAAACTCGCCACTTTAAGGACTGTGAATTTATGAGGACACGAGCATGATTTTTCACTGAAGACAAATCCAAACAAAGACCAGCATATTTTGAATCAAATTTTTTGGATGTTCCTAAAATTAGTTATGAATTTCTGAAATTGAAATGACATAGGTTCTAAAGTGGTGCTCTTCACCATGGGTACATTCAAACTTTCAAAATGTTCGTCCTTGGTAGAGTGCGGGTTTAGAACCATGGCGGGTTTAGAGCCCTTAGAGCTCTTTTGGAGCCACCAGTGTTGAGACTCAAAACCACTAATTTCACTATACAAGTAAACCAATGGCATGCCAAGCACTGCAAAGAAATAGTGGTGGTTTTGGGTTAGCTCATGAGTGGAATCTAAAAACAACAAAGTGTCAACTTAAGAAATTTGGTATGTGATGTATGTCTACCTTATGACATTGGAGGACGCCATAGCCCCGTGTTGGGCTTGCCGCCTTTGTTAGTCGGTCGCGCAATTTGAATGAAGTCTTTGGCGGGTTTCCAGGTCAGGAACAGAGTCGCCACGGAGCAAAAGCCAACAAGAAGTCCTAAGGCGAGCCCGGGAGCCGCAATCAAGTCGGAGAATGCGTTGCTTGATGTTGTTTGCAGAATGCCGCAGGGCCTGTTGATGAGAGGCAATCCGCACAGCCCTTCGTTACCAGGAAGAAACGAGTCTTCGGGCATACTTTGAATTTGCGTCCCGTTAGGGATCGGACCGGACAAGTTGTTGTTCGCAAGCGCAAGAGTGCTCAACTGATTGCCGGACTTTCCCACGGACGCCGGAATTTCTCCCTCGAGACGGTTCGAGGATAAGTCCAGCGATTGAAGAGGCAAGTTGCCGAGCTCCGGCGGAATTAATCCCGTGAAGAGGTTTGAAGAAAGGTTCAAGAACACCAGCTGCGTGAGCTCCACGATGTTCAAAGGTATGTTGCCGCGGAGGCTGTTCACTGCTAAGTTCATTGACGTAAGAGCTGACCAGATGTACTCGTACCTCAGTTGATAGTCTTTCACTGTGATCACTAGGGTTTGGAAAAACGGTGCCACGGTGCTGCTTACGTTTGTGTTGAAGCCTTTCATCTTGGTGAAGCCCCCGGTGAGACTTCCCGTTAAATTGTTGTGTGAAAGGTCGAGTACTTGTAACGCAGGAAGCTCCCAGAGCCACGACGGGATCGGACCTTCGAGTTCGTTGTGTGCGAGCAAGAGCACTCGTAGCGCAGATAGAGACACGGCGTTCGCAGGTACGGAGCCGGAGAAGAAGTTTTGACTGGCGTCCACCATGATAAAGTTGTTGTACGTGGCGAGAGATTGAAAGATGTCTCCTCGGAGAGAGTTGTTGCTGATGGACAAGGTTTGTAGCGCAGTCATGTTGCGGAAAGATACGGTGAAGTCTCCTTCCAGGTTGTTGCTCCCGAGTAAGAGTTGTTCCAGATCGGTGCAGTTTCCAAGGGAAGCAGGTACTTCGCCGGTTAGGTTATTGTTGGCGAGGTCAATCGTGACGAGCTTCGAGCATTGGCTGAGAGTTGATGGGATTGATCCTCCGAGTTGATTGTTGGAGATGACCAATCGTTCCAGGTTTTGTAAATTTCCAAGGGTGGCTGGCAAGACTCCGGTGTGCGAGTTGTTGGAGAGAACGAGATTCTTGAGCGAGGAGCAATTGCCGAGGGAGCCGGGGATTTCGCCGGAGATCAAAATATTATCGTAGAGCGCAAGATCTTCGAGGAACTGCATCTGGCCAAGGCCTTCCGGAATGGTGCCGTTCATCCGAGGATTGTTCTGTAAATGCAGTCGAACCAGAGTCTTGCAATTCACCAGTGATTGTGGAATCGGCCCTTCCAGGTCGTTGCCGTCCAAGTGCAAATACTTGACCTCCGTGAAGTTTCCGAAGGACTCAGGTATGGTGCCATGGAGCTGATTGTTGTCAAGCTGGAAATTCATCATCGTCTTGCAGTTCCCTAGTTCAGGTGGGATGATGCCAGTGAGGTTGTTACTGCTGAAGGCAAAGTTCCACAATTTCAAGCAGTTTCCCAGTGATGGTGGTATGGTGCCTGAGAAACCGTTGTGAGACACGTGTAACTGTACGAGATAGGTGCAATCGTCACCGAAACGGGGAGGAATGGACCCGCTGAGATTGTTGTATTCTCCATGAAGTATCCACATCGCACTACAGTTTTGTAAAAACTCAATCCCTCCGCTGAGACTGTTGTTTTGAAACATGAGAACGCTCAACTTCTGCAACCTCCCAAATTCCTCGGGGATGGGACCTGTCATATTGTTGAAGCCAATGAGGAACCCCTGAAGCTCAGGGCAATTTGCCAAGGTTGCCGGAATGGTTCCCGTGAGCCTGTTGTTGTTTACCGCTAAGCTCACAAGTTTTGTGCAATTCCCAAAACTCTCAGGGATTGAGCCGGTTAAATTGTTCCACATTGCAAGAAACGCTGTCAGATTTCGGAGCGTCCCAAACGCTGGCGAAATATTGCCGGTCAGCATATTTGAGGAGACGTCAATAGACACTAGATTGCTACAATTTGTGAGCTCCGCAGGGATCTGTCCAGTAAGATTGTTGGCACCAACGTCTAGCTCCCGAAGAT
Source organism: Pohlia nutans (assembly GCA_022496805.1). NCBI lineage: Eukaryota > Viridiplantae > Streptophyta > Bryopsida > Bryales > Mniaceae > Pohlia > Pohlia nutans. The sequence continues at coordinate 18,063,161 of CM040094.1, forward strand.
TGGTGCACGAGGAGATCTCCTTTGGTATTGATCCCGTGAGGTAGTTGTCGTGCAGAGCCAAGACCTCTAGTGAGGTCAATTTCCCAAATTCCACCGGTATTCTGCTCGTGAGGTTGTTCCGTTTCGCCGAAAATGTTACAAGTCTTGAGCAATCCCCGAAGCCAGGAGGAATAGATCCAATGAAGCTGTTCAAATCGATGCTAAACGTAGTGAGGTTTTTCAAAGTGGTGAACAGAGCAGGGATTGTGCCAGTTAGCATGTTTGCTGACACATCTATGAACTCCAGGTGGCTACAGTTGGCAAGTTCACCTGGGAGCTTTCCTGTGAGATTGTTTGCTCCGAGGTCAAGCTTCCGAAGATTGGCGCATGCCGAAAGCTCTGTTGGGATCGAATTCGTAAGATTGTTGTCATGAAGGTCAAGCACCTGCAACGAGGTCAGGTTTCCAAGCTCAACTGGTATGGAGCCTACGAGAGAATTGTTTCGCAGGGCGAGGCTTGTCAACGAGGTAAGCAAAGCAAGTTTTGAGGTGATGGTTCCCGACAGCTTAGTTCCATCAGTACCTGCAAACCAGGCGACAACAATCTAAGAACAGGCTCCTGAAGCATAAGAAACATTCAGGTATGAACTTCCAAAGTGAGATTACGTAACGGTCCAAATTTCTTTACCTGTAATATTCAATCCAGTTACTCGATTTGTTTGCTGATCGCAAGTTACACCTCTCCATTGGCAGTAATCAGCGTTCGCAGTTACATTCCACCCAAGAAGAACACCACCAGGGTCTTCGACAATTGCTCCCTTAAACTGCAACAACACGTTTTCGTCGCTTGGGGTATTCTGCAACAACTTTCTCGACAAAGGTATCTTTCCATACTTTTCGTCATCACACGATACATCTTCTTCCCATTCGCAAAGACGTCCCTCTGGCACCTCACCATCCAGCTCATATTCTAAACCACGAAAATCCTTAGCTTCTTCAGTCATGAAGTTGGAATTCTTCGGGTCATCCTGAGAAAGAAGAATCTGCTTCGCACCCAAGAGAAACAACAATGGGGAGTTGTTCAGCATTCTAGACTACCTCTCAAACCAGTGATGACTGGCCATAGCATTACAAGCGACAAATTAATTCAGGCGTGGACCAGACTTCCAAAAATTTCGCTGTATAATTTCATGCAGATGAATTTGCAAATCAGGATTACTCCGTCGGAAGAAAACAACGGAGCCGAATTTTGAAGAACACCCCACTTCAAGCTCATGTATTTCACGCACTGACCTGCGTGAGTTTTTCAATACCATCGATGCCAGTTGACGCCGTGTTGTTGCTGAAACGGGTGCCTTCCTCAACAGCCAAAGCACGTGACTCAAACAACAAAGATATCATCAGCAACACCAATTTTAGATTCGTCATCTTCTCCACCTCGCTTCACAAACCAAGTTGAAGGCGATAGACAGGTCAGCTCCTTTGATCTTGGCTCTAAATCGAAGACAATTCCAACCAACCCCTCATGACAAACTTATACTCAAATTTGATGCGTAATCACTACATCCGCATCGCCATTGTACTGCATACCTAATTTGTATGCAGTCACAGGCATGATACAGTCTTTGATTGGGACTGAGCTCATCAGGCTCAGAGTTCTGCTATCCGAAACCCTAATTCTACAACTGGAACCGGTAATATCCGAGCTTCAAAATCAAATATCTATCATACACAATGGGAGCAGGTGGATCCTCTAAACGCGAATTGTTGGAGCCCTCAACCAGCAATTACAGAGGAAAGTAACTCATAGACTGTTGAATCTGTGAAGAGCCACTGGTTCAATTCTACTGAGAGAATGTAAATTTCAGGGAGTGTTGTACCCCGAGCAGCACTCGTCCCGTTCGACTCGAATTGGGGACTCTTGAAATTTGTACACTCCATCAAAACGCTTACCCAGAAACGTAACGCAGGGTTCGGCTTCTGCCACATGGTACGTGTAACTTCTAGATGCAAGGTCTCTAATGTCAACTCTAGCAATTGTCAAGACCTTACCTACCAGTGACGGTGACTTCACAGTCGAGCAATTTGGAATTATTCAACAAACAAGGAATACAGCCCCTGGCATGTACTGCACGTACTCCCTACCGTATTCATTTATCATCTAAGTTTCTCAAAAATTTACCATAATTGGGCACTGGAACCGAGAAGATTAACCTGTGCTGCAGAGAAAATTCAAGACTTCTCGTTCCTGCTTGTTGCACTCACAGAAGAGGCCAACCTATTGCGGCTGATACCAACCTACAGGAGCTATGTGAAGAGACCGAGAATGCTACCAGGATCTATATTGTAAGCAACCACTCTCTTTGACAAAACCTTCATTCCTTTCTAACACTAGTAGGAAATTTGTCATTTTTCACTTACTATAAATGAAAAAGGAATGAAACCACGCCAAGCACATGGGCAATATCAATGTTGGTGAGTAGTTTTTGGTCACAAGAAGACAAAATTATAAACATAATTTTCAGCCACTATTCATTGTTTCCACGAAGTGGGGAATGGAAAACGACAGGTCTGCTACTAGTGTAATGTCTACAACTTCAGTGAGTACGCTACTGAGGTTATCCATGCCATGACAATCAAGTCCCCAAGAAAACTATTCTCTCAGCAACAATCCAACCAGCTCCAGGGAGCGAACGATGAGCTTCATTACTTCAGTCTCTAGCTTTGATCAACTAAAGCTTAGTACCAGATAGCATGAAGACGTCAAGGATTGATCATCTCCACATATTTTCCAGAATTGATTTTCAGGTTAAAACATACTGTACCTCGTTTCACCAACTGAACTCGGGGGTGATCCAGGAGCTCAGACAGCAAGGTACGGTGGAGTTTGAAGAAACCGCTTGCGTTGAAGAAGATGGACATGGCCAGCTGCCCAGTTGAGTGGTCTGCGCAGTTGGTGAGTTGAGCACAGCCCAGTTGCTGAGTTGACTGTAGAAGAATAGCTTCATTAGTAAACGCTTGCTCTGCACGGGTGGGCCAGTTGAGTACACTTTTGGAAAATTGTATTCAGATAACCTGGCTAAGAAATGTGTTCTGGACTGTCTGGAGACTCTGGACTCTGGACGCCTTGACCAGTTGATCCATCTGCCACATAAGTTACATGTACTCATGCATACAGGTACTGTACTTTACACTAAGGGCGGGCGGGATTGGTTGGGTGGAAGGCACTAGAAGACAAGAATTGAGGTCTCAAGAACCACCCATGCTCCAACCATTTCGGTACAGATGAAATTTTTGCTCTTGAATCCTCATGTTTCCACCCATTTCGGTGGAGTTTCCTCCTTTTGAGGACAGGCCACCCACTGCCCCCCTTACATGGAAGGAGGCCCTAAGGTAGGATGTCCTAAAACCACCACCTCCCTCCAATTATGACATGTAAGGTAGAACTCCTGATCTCAAAACTGGGTAAAATTAGCTGGATTTCTAAAAACAATAAAATGGGGATGCTAAACATACAAAGAAAGAAAATGAAACGCCATATTCAATAAATTGGCCAATCTTGTTTATATTTTACCCACACTAATCTAATAAGGAAAGAAAATGAACTCAAGTCACACTATTTGAGCGGACAAAATAATTGGGAACGGCCAATATAACGAATATGGCCTTATGATTTTTTTTTGAAATGTAGCGAGAATGCTCATCATGACATAAATATGTAGCATTTTCATGAGGTGATATCTGCGGATATCATCGTGGTATCACGTTAATATATCAAAGGTATTGCCGGATATTATAGAGGTATCGTGATCATTGTATGCCCTCGGTAGCAAAAGTAGATACCATTTATGTGGGAGGTCGCATAATGTTCTAAATGTCATAAAGTGGTTCTGAGATCACTAGGTAGGAGGCTCTAAACCTGCCACTTTAAGCGCTGTGAATTTATGAGGCCACGGGAAGAATTGAGCGTGATTTTTTACTAGAAGACAAATCCAAACAAAGACCAACATACTTTGAATCAAAGAATTTGGATGTTCCTAAAATTAGTTATGAATTCCCGGAGTGAAATGACATAGGTTCTAAAGTTGTGCTCTTCACCATGGGTACATCCAAGATTTCAAAATGTTCGTCCTTGGTAGAGTGCGGGTTTAGAACTGTGGCGGGTTTAGAGCCCTCTACCTTAGAGCTCTTTTGGGGCCACTAGAGTTGAGACTCAAAACCACCAATTTCACTATATAAGTAAACCAATGATGGCATGCCAAGCATTGCGAAGAAATAGTGGTAGTTTTGGGTTAGCTCATGAGCGGAATCTAGAAACAACAAAGTGTGAATTTAAGAAATTGGTATGTGATGTATGGGTTAGAGGTTACTTTTAACTTTGGGATTTTGTATAAAATTGACAAATGCAAAGTAGACGCTGCAAATTTTTGCAATCCTCATCAAAACCTATTTTGAATGCGGTCATATTTTTTTTTCGAAATTAGCACAGACAAAAATAGGCCAAATTCCTTAAGTTGGTGGTTTTAGGACAATCAAACATAACCCCTAAATGTACCACGGTGTCATTGGAATTGACAATTTGAGAAAAAGCATCATAAGCTACTATTTAGAAGAATATTTGGAATTAATATACATATGAAAGTTCTAGATTTTGAACTCTAGATTCCATACGTACGGTTTGATTCACTAATACTATCATCAATATTTAATTATCAAATTTGAAAGCCAAAAATAAAAATTCCTTCTAAATTCAATTACAAACAAAATTTTAATATTTTTTTAAGTAAAATTTGTTGGAATAAATTTGAATGAAATACTCTTAAACGTAGTGATTCTTTGAAATTTTTGTGTTTCTTAAATCTATGACCTCATTTTTGCAAGGCCACTTTTGAACTATAATCAATGCAATTTTTTCTTGGTCAACAACTTGACATACTTCTACATTTGTAATTTAAAAAAAACATGTAATCAAGTATGACTAAATCCAACCGTTAGATAGGACAACAACTTGGTGAAGAATCTCCAAAAAAATGAATGACTTTCATCCAAGCATTGATGAGAGCGTGAGAAGGGTTTGAATCTGTAAGTTGTTTAGTTTGTGAACACTATGACGTTTAGGGGCTAAGGCTCAACCAAGGATTTTTCTGCAATTTTGAATTTTCAAACAAGTGGCACCAATGAAACAAGCAGCTACGCATTAGGAAAGGAATCGGGCCATGTAAAGGCCCCGAGATTGGCCGAATGCCCGAGATTGGCGGAATGCCTCAGGAAGCTTGCTCGTCTTTCCTGAAAGGACGATCGACGTAGACGGTCATTGTACAGTCGTACAGACTCATCCAATGAGAGAGCAGAGCGGGAATGGTTTGGACGGGAAGGCAAGGGCGGGATGGGCTGAGAGGGAACGGAACTCAGGCGGGAAAGACGAGAGAGAAGAGTTGAGGCGGGGAAGATGAGGACTGAAGGCGGTGAGGAGCTGAGAGCGGGAATTCTGTGAGCGCAATTCTTTGAGCAGCAACTCTTTGAGTGGATTTTTGCATGCGGTTTTAGGGTTTTGCTGATTATTGCTTCTTCTTTTTATTCACATAATTGATTTCTTGCTTCTTCTTGGGATTCTTTTTCGCCCTAAAATGAGGCCGCGCTCTTCGGTTGAGGGAGTGATTCTGTACAATTCTAAAGAGGATGATAGTTGGGTTCCCCTCAAAGTGGAGGTCTATTCTTGGGTATCTCTCAAGCCAGGAAGGAATGGAGGACATGCGAAGGACGCCATGAGGCATGGTGGCCCAGAAAGCATTGAAGGCTGTTACAAAGGTAAAATTCTGAAATTTTGCTTGAATCCTGGAAGTAGCATGTCTCATCTGTGTATGTGCAACATGCATACATGTGGCGTCAGTTAGACTTGGAACCACTGACTATTGTTCAAGAAGTTGCAAAAAATTGTATGTTTTTGTTGTTTATTTTTCTTATATTTGTCTCGATATTTGATACATGCAGTACTTTATTTACTTGTCTGTGAGTACACTATTATAATGAATGATAGATTTGTATCCGAGCACCTTCAATGACTGGGTTGATCCACGAAGCATTATGGGACCTGTTGTTGTTGTTCATGCTGAAATCGGTGAGCTGACTCGGGGAAGTCGAACTCATGCGGAGCTCTTACATGACAACATTTTTTTCTATAATGCCATGTATATACCGAAGTCATCACCTACTGGTTTTGGACGAGTAGTACCAATTCCCCTTCCTGATTTCAATTCTCTGAAGTGGCCATTACCGGATATGTCGACCACAGAGGCATTTCGTGCAAAACTACGAGTCGACTTTCATTCAGCCATGAGGCCAACTACAAGGAGCAAACAAACGCATTTATCCTGGTTCCTACCAATTCATGTATTCATCGACTTGTTCTCTGTTGCGGCATCCATGCATAGGACTTCTACAATGTACGTGTTCAAACAACCTACGGAAGAACTCACATGCTCATTAATGGATAATGGATGGGACTCCAAGATTACAATTGGAGCAGAAGTCATTAAGACCACTGTTGATCATGGTTCCTTGGTGTTCAGATACCACATTGCGCGTTCTACACTGTATACTAACTTTGTATACAACCGGGAGAGGATGGGAGAGGACAACAAATGGGAGGCAATGGATCACTTTGAGCCAGAGAATATGGTCACCATTCATTGTGAGATGGGAGATACTTGGAGGCAAGACTTGGAAGTCGGGATGACGTGGTCTTTATCAGATGTTCGGAAAGAGATACTGATTTATTTGGAAACCGGGCTAGACTTTCAGATGTGGATTGTCGATAATGACAGAGCAACAAAGGTTAACAATAGAAATGAGAAAAAAGAAATTGTGACCAACGTGTTGCTACCCAAAAAATTGCGCCTTGTAGCAAGAGTTTAATAAAAATGATTTTGGTTGACTGCTGTACTACATGTGAATAATTGTACGTGAAGAGACTCATTTTCACAAGGTATCTACAGAGATATATTGTGATTGGTTCTTCTGTTTGATTCTGATTTGGCACCCACCTCGAGCCTACACGGGTGCATTTTGCTCGCCAAATGGCAGTGTGAGCTGCAGCGCTTGATTGCAAGGATGCCTCCCGCCGTGCTGAAATAGTTGCTTCTGCTTCCAAAGTGTCAAATTCAGATACATTCACGGTAGTTTCCTTATTCCTGAATCGATGAGCAATGATTCTATACCAGTGTTGAAATGTTTGTACAAGAGGGCTCTTTTTCATCTTCCCTCCAGAATGTTGAGTGTGACGTTGATATGCAGTTTTGGCAGCATGATGGCTATTCTCTATGCCTTGGCAAGACCATACTGATAAGCTTCCATATCGTTCAAGAAAATAAGGTGTGTGTCTGACTAATACATGCTGCCAAACCACCAATTATATTGTGAATTTGGTTTTTTAAAATAAATGAAAGAAGATTACTTTTAGATTAATGAAACAAAAATTAAGTCACAATATACAACAAGGGCAGAATCATGCCATGTAGTGAGTGACTGAATGCTCTCCAAAACACTTGATATATAAATGACCCCACTCTTCCATCTTTTGTTTGAATTCAGCTACGGATTGGCCTTCTTCCAATATCAGGCCCTTAAAGTACGGTCGTAATTCATCGAGCAAGTTTTACAATTCAATTCGGTCCCTTCTGTCTTGGCCTTTTCTGCCAGTGTTCTACTCAGCATTCACGACGTCAACATACAGTTTATGAGGATTCTCCAGCTCTTCTGGATTTGGCGCAAACAATTTCAGGGCGTGGGCACTACTGAAAGAAGGCTTATTAGGAACACTGTTAGACTGTCCCGATAAGTCACTGTCTTTAAAGATGACAACGTTACCCCCGTGAGCTCCTATAAGTGACACAGCTTTTTGCATCTTCTTGACAGCAAGCTTCTGCAGGAATGGATCACGGATCACCCAAACTTGCATAAAATGCAGGTGTACTAACTTCTCAATGACACGATTAACCCCTAAACGCTCAACTATGCATTTTTTGCATGATGTACAAAAAGTTTTCCCGATTTCTCATCCATAAAGGACAATTTGCAGCATGAATTTTTTATGGTGAATTTTACATGTAGTAAGGTTCATGGAGGCACAAGTAACATGCTGAAATACTCAATTGTGAATTCACCACATTTTTTATTCTCGTGTACTCTTCCATTCTCTTTGAAATTTTTGATGCTAAGTGGAGGTTTCTGGTTGCCCTCTGTTGGATGGCCGAGAAGACTACTGGATGAATGTAGCTCATGAAAATGACGAAGTCCGTTGGAAGTTGAAACTTTGAGGGCCCTGCCCATGCTTGAGCACTGAACAGGCTGACACCAAACTGCAGCGAATATTCCTCCAGATCTTCATAGGGATTTGCAGAGGCTCCACGTGTCAAGCTTAACTTGAATGTCAAACTCATGAACCAAGATTCAAAGTTTCAACGGACCATGACCAGCCACACAGCAAACAGAACCGGTCAAGTCACATTGGAATGCTGGATCTGCGGCGTTTGCTTTCAATTCCGGATCTCATGAATCGTGATTTTTGCCTAGCCGATGAGCATCTACAGATTCCAGTCACCAAAGCTACGTTGGTTGATGTGCTACGCAATAAATGGAGATCCAAGCTCCAAAGGAAAAAATTAGGCTGCCTTCAGCAAAAATCTTCTATAAATTCTCCTAACGAGTGGACTCGAACAAGAGTCTCACCGTGCAAGCACCAGCGTTTACTATGTCTAACTTGGAGGACTGTGACCGCATGAGATTGGACGTTGGGAAGTGCCTCATTGTTGAGTGGTGTGCACAAAAAGGTTACTCTCACACACAAGCGCGCCGCCTTGTGTGCTTACTCGACGCCCGTTTCCTGCTCCGAGTGCCACTGAAGGCGCCACTCACAAAGAAGACAACACCTGCCGGTTTGCGCTTCTTGTGGCGCCACCATGCTAGCCACACCCTTGGATGGAAGAGCCGAAAATGCGAGGGAGACCCGGACGGCTTCAGCAGCGCAATCAATTCTTGGTTGCGAAATGAGTGGTGGACTGATGCCGAGGCCGGAACCAACGTTGAGGCCAGCACTGCTGCCACTACAAGAGAACGGAGTTGTGGTGGCAAGAGAACCGTCGATCGCGCATGCAGTACCGCCGATCCCCGTCCACAGCGGCAACGTCTTGGACCTGCACCATGATCAACAACTTGACGTCTATCAAGAAAGTTCAGAGGATGAAGACGACATTCTAGAAGGAGGATGCGAAGACTCCATTCATGGGCTGAGCGAAGAGGAATCAGAGACAGACCTGGACGAGTTGATGCGTCGAGAGGGCGGTCGTGGAAGTGATGAGGAGAACATGAACTTGGATGTACATGTCAGACCTGCCCATGCACAGAAAAAAATTCGGTCAACTGCATTTATTGATCCTCTGTCACTCCACTTCATTCTTCCAACAGAGACGGGCACCATCGTGTAAACGTCGCAGCAGATAGAAGTTCTGAAGGACCGTGTCTTGCAAGCCTTCCAACTTCATTGAAATGGATCTTGATTTTTGCACAATCATGCACCACTATCCAGTACTTCGCAAAGATATGAAACTCAATTTTTTGGCGATTTTAGGTACAGAAACTAGTGTTATCTCGTCTATTTTCTGCAAAAAAACAGCACTGCCCGTCGTTTTTGACCCCCCGAATCGCGCTCAGATCTGCCAAAATCTTCCGATCCAAGCGGCGGATCCTCACAAAAAATTGCATACGTGAAGAAGAATCCATGCTCTACAAGATCATGCGGACAGATCTTCAAATAAAGTGAATACCGCCTTCTCACATCAGATTGAAATTTCACTCAAAAAGTGCAAAAAAAAAACTCCAGAAAAGGTGAAGACGTTTAGAGGTTAAATGCGTGAAGGGTGCAGATGTGCACCCTGTCTAATGGAATAGCTAGAATTGGTTTCCATCGAGCTAGGGACTCTTTGTTGTCGACTAGTTTTCCTGATACCTTGTCTGAAAACAAGCCTTCATCCCAAGTGAACTTTCTGCTTCTGTTTGTTGCTATTGCATGTGCAATAGTTGCTAGTACTACTAGTTTCACTCGTTCTTGATTGCAGTAGATGCAACTATGTCGACTCTTGGCCCCTATTTTGAGACCGTACATACACTTAACGGTTTTCATGTCCGCGGCTAAATGCCACTGTACTAAAAATAAACCTATTCCTAGGACATCGAGCTTTTGTCCACTTTTCTGAGCTTCTATTAGTGAAGGAATTTTAGTTTGTGAGAAGACCCAATGTAGTATTTCATGAGTCTCACGGGGAACTTGAAATGAGGCAATTGGCCAAATCTCTCTCTCAGACTGCACACTGAAATATTCCTTGCTCCTTGGATCTATATTTGTATTTAGAGCCCGATTCATCAACGTCAAAGATTCTCTCTCGAGCTTCTGTGCATGTATAATCTCGCCCTCGTCAAGTTTCAAGACAAAGATAAGAGGTTGCCCATTTAACTCTACAGAAACAAACAAAAAATCGATTAGAAACAATTAGTCAATCAATCATAAACAATTTGTCACACCAGGGTCTCATATGCGATTCCCTGTGTGATTTCCATGTGAGTCTCACTTTTCCCACTGAGTCTTAAAGCTGCTTACTCACCGGTTAAATGTACACTCACATGCTTGTAAAAGGAAAGTTTAACAAGTGTCAACTCTTGAGGCTCAGTGGGAAAAGTGAGACTAAAAGGGAAACGCATACAGGGAATCCATTATGAGCTCCATGTGTCAGTCAATCAATGAGAATCAATCAATCACCAATAATCAATTACTCTAAAATAATAACGCATGAAGAATAATCAAATCCATACAAACATACGTTCTGGTGTTATGCTGTAAATTTCGACCATTGTCCGCTGCACTTGCTCAACATCTGTGAATAAAGAATCATTCTCATTTAAAATAATCTTCACTGGTTCTTTTCCTTTTGATTTACCAGTCGGTGCGACCTCTAAGTTGTTTGTAATTGAATAGTAGTCACCTACGTACTCATGCAACTTTAGATTCAACATCTTTCTCATGACAGATACTCGATGGAGGTTCAATAGACACCTAATTCTCAACCCTTTTGATGCAATCCTTGCAGCTCCCTTAAACTGCTTGTAAATTGCCCCGTAGCCTTGATGAGTGATGCCGTTTCTATCGCACGTCTCTAAAATTTCATGTGTACCTATATTTTCCCCAATTTCATTCATATAGTGATTGGCCATACGAACTCCAACTCCCTTCAGTTTTGAAGAATGGCACATTGTAGTCGCTTCATTCTTAGTCAACATAGCTACAAGTGTTTTTCCAGTTTTAGATTGTGTCTCTTTTCCACCACACAGATGTAGACAGGATCCTCTTTCCATGTTTTCATAGTGTACCAAATTAGTTGTAGCCGGAGCAATGATGCTCCTTGCTAACCTCATGGTTCTTTTCGCTTGGCCACCTCCTGGAGCTAAGTCAGACAGGTCCTTCCTTGTCCTGATGATGCTACGATATCCAAAGGGAGTCTTAACCATCTTCTGGATTGTCAAATCTCGTCGTCTTAAAGTCGCTCTACTTCTCGCCAATTCCACTGAAATTTATCTCAGTTTCTCTGCATGTGTTTCTTTCATGCTCTCGATGTCTATCCACATTTGCAGCTCCATCTCGAAGCGTTCTTCGGTACTTTCAAGTGAAGCAGCTTCTAAATTTCGGATTCTCTCATCGCCGGAAGTCCTCACAGAATTAAATTCCTCTTGCAGACCACGTAATTCATTCTTTAACAATTCGTTGGATAAAAGTGCGGCCCTACTTTGTTCCACAATGGCCTCTCTAGCTATGAGCTCGGATTGAGCAAACTGTAGTAGGCGATTTCTTTCTTCAATCTCATCTATTGATTTCTGCAATTGTTCTCGAAGCACTTCTGATTCTCTTTGAACCTCATTGAATCTGAATTGTAAAGAATCATCAGAAGAGTACAAACTTTCAATGTACCCAAGTAATCCACGCTTCCCCTCCCCTACGTATTCCAATAATTCGCTTACACTACGAAAACGTGGACGACTACGTGATACGGGATGTACGGGATATATTGATCCATCAGTCCACAAGTCCACGTTTGTTGCGCCATCTTCTCTTAATGCCGGAAATTCAGATTTTGGAGTCTGCTCATGCAACATACGACTACGATTTATTAATGGCGCATACTTCGAAACTATAGTGGCAGACAATTTGTAACCCTTCTCTGCCATTTTTCACACTAAAACAACTACGTCTACAGCTGCAGGAAAAAAATAGCTACAGTAGCTACAGCTAGAGCAAGAACGAAGCCAAGAGGAAGAACGAAGCTCAACAGGAACGGCGCGAAAAGGAGGGAGATAGCTAGCGTGGCATTCCAGGCAAAAAGGAGGGAAAGCTGAGTAGGACGTGTAATGATTGCACGTTTGGGCAGGTTTTTGAACTTCCCGCCTTGGCCACTCGATTGCATGGTCCATTGCAGATTGTGGCCGTCGTTCTTGAGGGACGCGGCGCACGTCCATTCTTCTGTTTGCCCGCCCATTTATTCCCGCTCAGAATTCTTGAAAGGTAGGCGGCCTTCTTTTGGCCCGGTTCCTTTCCTAATGTTACAAGGAGCTCTGACCAGAATAAAATAAGTGAAGGACGAAAGTGGTGACAGACGAGAATGCATTTTCAATGGAATCATGAACGAAATATATTTGCTACATTGGTATTTATCCCAAAAAATGAGTGCCCCTGCAAATCCTCTTTCCTACAGTCACAGCCAACAAACATTGTAGCACTTTCATCTAGATGATGCCTTCATAATTGAATGAAAGTGTTTCCTGTGATTTAGTCATGTTCTTTCTTGTTCTTTCATTTTTTAGAACAATTTGTTCAAATGGATGAAAGTGAGTCAACATGGATGAAAATTTTGATGATAAGGAATGAATTTTTGGTCCAAATTGAGATCTTTCTTAAAATATTTTTTCTTTCTAGCTATATTTTCCAGTTAAAAAAGGTTAGACTCAACCTAAACGACATTTTAGGCCAAATTAACCCTTTATCCTTAAAGAAATGAGGATTCATGGTTTGAAAATGACCAATTCAATGGATCATGTTCTGAAAATCATAATTTAGATGGGGCCAAATTTGTACCAGTTAAAAATAAAATCATGATGATTTCTTGTCTCGTTAAGTCTCATTGGTATTTTTCATTTTTTTAAATCAATATTTTTTTGCCAATCAACATCTTAAATTTATCTCATTCTTTCATCTTTGAAAATATAAAATTGAAAAAAAATAAATGCTTTTTTTAGATATATTTTTTGCAAAATATATTAAAGCTTTTTGTATCAATTTAAGATATTTTGCCACTAAGAGTGTTCAAACTTTTAGATTTTTGTGGGTTGAGTCCTAATGTAAGCAACCTTTATGATATTTTGTATGGTCTATAGCAAAGAAGGCCAAATTAGAAATAACATTATATAGAATCTACAAGTTTTTTCTGGACATAGACTTTATTGCTACCTTTCAAAAGGATGCTCTTATTTTAGCATTTGAATAGGTCTCAAAAATTCCTTTGGGTAAATCACCCTCTAATAAATTGAGGCCACATGGCATTGCTCCAAATTTTAAATTCAATGTTATTTATACCCTATGGGATCTCCAAAACATAAAAACCCAAAAGTTGGGCCTCACCAAGTGTAAGCCCTAAAAAAGGTTGTAGATCGTGAATGACATCTTGCCCAAAGCCCCAAAGAGGCAAAAAAAACATCTTGAATTATTGGTTAGACACTGAGTATCTTTTGAATGAATGGAATTACCTCTAATACGTGAAATATTAATTCTTTTTTATTCAGATTTTTTGGTAAAGCTTTATCAATGGTATGTTCATGTTATTGAGTTGTATTCAAGTCATTTGGTTTATATATAGTATAAAATTTTAACCAAACAAATACCATGTTAGTCATAGTTATAAAGTCATAGTGTGTTTTAGTTTGTACTCTTTGTTTGTAATCTTTGTTTGTAATCCTTCTTTTGTCACATCCCTTTCAAAAGAATTCTTGAACACCATGGTGAGCAAGGGACTTTGAGGGTGACATCCCAGGCCTTGCAAGATACAAAGTGGAGAAAACTTAAAGGTGTCCCAATTGAATAGCACAAACTAGCATTTTGAATGAGGCTAAGTTGAGGGTTTGCTATGAATTCGAGTTTTGATCTTGGTTTTGACAAGTATTATCTATTTGTACATGTTTGGAGTGTTTATATTATCAAGGTAAAGGAGGGGGTGACTTTTTTTGTATTGGTAATTTATTTTGTTTGTGGTAATATTGATTTTTCTCTAAATACTAAATGGTTTGATTTTTGTGAGAACACTTTGGTACATGGTTGTTTAGATAAGTGAACATCCATTGTATTTGTTTGGTGTGTAAGAAAGGATAGGTAGGGAAGTTTCTACATGCGTAATTAAGAAACAAAGGATGGTTTGTTTGTATAGTATGTAATATTCATTAGTTTTAGTAATGAAATATATTTGGGTGTATTTAGCTCAAAATATATCAACCCCTAAATGATAGGAGTAAGGGAAAAATGCCTATACGTGTTATAGATGTTACTTCTGCAACTTTGATGAAATTTGGTCCAAAAATGAAAATGAAAAGCAGGATGTAGGGTAATTATCCGTATAGTCAAACTTTCAGAAAACGTTTTAGATATTCATTTAATGAATTTATAAACATTTCCCATTTAATATTTTAAAAAACTAAAAAAATCATTTTCTAGAATTCGAAATGTGGTATGATTGGTTAAAACTACGCATTCTATTCTAAAATTCAAAAAAAAATAAAAATTTGAAGGAGAAAACATCATTGGTTCCCCAAATAGTAAGTCTTATAACAATACGACAATATTGAGGTTTCTTTTTTGATAAATTCTCCTTGGTGGTATTTAATTTGGATTGACATGATTCAAATTGGGTTGGAAAGTAGACTTGATTTCCTATTTTAAAATATTTTTATTTTTTACTAAAATATATTTTTCACCTTAGGCAACCGGTAAAAAATAGCGAGCAATCATAAAATGGTTGTTTGGTCACTTAGGAGTTAATACTTGTATATTGGTGTGTGGGTCATAGAGTTATTGGATTTTTTTAATTAGTGTTTTGTAAGAGATCATTACAGTTAACCCCTAAACGTTCTCACCTTTTTGAGATTTGGCAGTTTTCCAAAGTTGCATTATATAATGCAACTTAAAAGGATATTTTCAACTTGATGAATGAATAAAAGGTGTATATTATGAATTTTTGATTCTATCTGTACAGTTAGATTTGCGATTGCTATCACTAATATTTGTGTATAAAATTTCAAATTTAAAATTTAGAGTTCTTTTGTTATATTATTACAAATAAGGTATTGACAATCTAATAATGGAATTTGTTGGGATGGGTTGAAATGTAATACTCTAAGTGTGATGATTTTTGGAGATTTTTTGGTTGCTTGATTTTAGTACTTGACTTTTTCAAGAGCACTTTTAGACTAAAATCTCCAAAATTTTGGGCTCGGGGAGGACACTTCACTATACTTTGGTAGAACACGTGCGTTAAAGGGGTAATTAAATGAGGCTATCACATAATTGGAATATTCGAGGCATATTCTCGAATATTCTCGAATATTCTTGGTATATTCTTGATACATTCTGTAATTATTCCTTACTTGAATTTTAAGCATCCTATATTACATCTAAATATTTCAAAATTTTATTGCTCATGAATAAAACACACCCTATATTTTAACGCACCATGTTTAATAAATTTCCTAAGTGTCTTCCCCGGGATTTTGGGTTAAACACTCCATCATGAAATGAGGCATAAAATTTTCACAAATCATCCCCTTTGTAATCGGATCACACATGCACAAAGCTAACTTCCTATAAAAATTTCAGTAAAAAACCCACACTGCAAAAGTGCATAGTGGATGAGAAAACGGAGTTCAACTCTGTATATCATGCCGCAAAATATGTATGGTTGGGCGGTTAGGAGTTAAGGTAGCAAGGTTGATAGTTAGGATGCCATTTTTGTCGCTATTCTAGATTGGTGCATTGCATTTAAAAGTATTAGTATTGTCTAAATGGTAAACAAGCTTGTATGATACTATTGGATTTTTGTGGAGTCTTTAATAGAACCAAAGAAGCAATTCCATAAATGTTTAGGCCCCCTCTACATTTCGATTGAGATAAAATGTAGAAACCTGTCAAGAGCTATATATAGTTTAAACTTCAAAATCGGGCAATAATTAGCTTGGGGTATCACTTTTTGGACACACTGATTAGGTTGTTTTTGTTTAAAACCTCCAAAGTTTGCCTAATTTGCTCATTTTAATCAAGTAAAAAGACCCTAAAATGAAAAAAATAAAATCCTGCACCTCAATGGAATCAAAATGTATATGTTCAAAGAGTTTATATTAAAAAGTTTAATTTTTTTAGATCCGTTCATAGATGTGTAAAAAAATGCTAAATTTTGGGATTTGCAAGCTACATAGTGCACAATTCATTAAATTTTTAATGATAAAATAAATTATTTTGTACTCTACACAATTAGATGTAGGTCATATTCAAAAATAATATATATATATTTTTTGATATTCCATTTGCTTGATTTCAGGGATTCTAGGTGATTGGGACATAAGTTACTTTTTCAACTAAAAAATCAAATAAAATTACTTAAAAATCTTTGATTGTAACCAAAAAAATTTCCTTGATACGTTATAAATGTAGAAAACTAAAATCACATTAAATAAAGTCTTACTTTATTAAAATTAAAAAATATGTTTGTTTGACACACCAGCATATAATGCAATTGTCCCGAAGTCAGCTTTTTTGGATACCCCAACCATACCATCACCCAATCAAGTCTTTAGAAGTCAGGTCCTTTAGATGTGGTGTAAAGTAAGAAGGGGCTACAACATTGACCATTAATATTTTTAATACATTTTCTAAAGTAGGATAGCTGTAATTTGAGTAATCTTACCAATAAAAATAAATATTAAGAACAAAAGAAAGGTTCCCTAAAGTTTGCATCAAACCCAAATCTTTTGTTGGATTTAACAAAAGAATCTAAGGGACTTAGTATTTGTACACTTTGCTTGCTACAAAGAACAAAAGAACTGTCAATTGAAAAGAAATATCAAGTGTAAAGGGAAATTCAATGGTTTTCTCTAAAAAAATATATAATTCTCATCGGATGAAAATTTGATCTCCATGACTTTTTGCCTCCAATACAAATTTTGCTCCTTTATAAAGATGGCCTTGGAATAATATTGAATGATGTTTTGTGGGCATGTATGAAGGCAACAATATTTTATACAACATGTACCAATATGCATATATTTTACATTTAGAGTAATTAAAGGTCATGATATACATGTTCAAATTTGCAATGATGTTTTGAATTTTAAAAAATGATAAAAGAAAAATTTCATATTAAGGTTTTGGTCTATAAATTTTCAATTTTAGGTTTAAGACACACTATCACATTTAAAGATAAAATTACTTGCAATAATTCATTTATTCATAATTTGTAATATAATTAGTTTAAGAATCAAAACATGTTTGTCATGATAACAAAAAAAAACTGTAAATTGATAATCAAAAATTTATTATTTTGGTATCTTGATTCAAATATTATTGAATAAAAATTAAAACAAATTCAATTCTAAATAGATTTTGTATCATTTTTTTAAAACAAAAAATCACATTATTCAAAAGAAAACAAATATGTATAGATAGACAATTATTAAACATGAAAAAATATAAAATATAAAAAGTTTACATATGATATTTGTATTTAAATAAAATTATATCTATAATGAGTATTTCATTTGAAATTAATTATTAATACATATTTGAGTTTAAATTTCAAAACAATTTGAGTGAATTGTAATCGATGCGAAAACATCAAAATATTAACATTGAAAATGAACAAACTACCCAAAATTGGTTATTGAGCTTTAATCAATTGGAACAACAAGTTCAAGAACTTGAGAAACGAATAATTAATCTTGAAAACTCAAAAAGTTTGGATCAAATAAGACTAAATCGCGCAATTTTATGTGGGATTGTTAAAGATGCACAAAGTAAAATATTAGAATCCAATGATTTGTGTTTACCAACAGCAAAAGAAAATTGGTACAATGTACTTAACTCTTTGAGTCGTTCACAACTTGTAAAAGCAAGAGTTTCATTGCAATGTTGGCCAAAAATGAAAGAAATATTATCACCTTCTCTAGTAATGCTTAATGAATGGGTTAATGGAGCTTTACAAGGAAATATTGAATCTATAATTAATGATATGAGTGTAGAAAATCAATTGTTGTGGAGAGAATTATGTAAAATAATTGATTTAGATTTTGCTCAAACAAAACCCGAGGAGGATAGTAGTACAAGATTGAGTAGAAATGGTTGTTTTAGAAATTATAGACATGATTAATATCATTATACCAATAAATATATAAACATTTACCATGGTTTTGATCTTTCTATCATATACCGTTTCTAAAACTTAATTCTTCTATTTGAATTCTACTAAGAATTTTAATGATTTCAATTTTCCAAATTTTTAAAATATGGTATAAATGTATTGTTTAAAAAGAATTAAAAATAAGAATAACTATAATTTGGTAGAATATATAATTATATAAATTGGAATTGGAAGTATTTACAATGCATAGAAAATATGCAAAAATCTAAAAAGGTAACTTGAAATTTGTGAAGGTGTAAGAAAGCATGCTCATCAAACTTAAATCTTGTCTTTACTGTATTGTTGAATTCTTTTGGATTTCAACAAAATGAAGCTAATTAGACTTTGAGAATTCCAAAAATATAAAAAATAAAACCTCTTTCATTAAAATCATGTGTAAAATGTGAACAACAATTTTCTACTTAATTCCTCAAGGTAACAAGGTGTCCTTGGAATTGGCAGTCTGAAAAAATTCATCCTAAAATACTATTTGGAAGAATATTTGAAATTGATATACAAATGAAAGTTGTAGATTTTTAATTCTAAATTGCATATATGTATTTGTAATATTTGATTTACCAATAATATCACCAATATTTTGTTATAAAATTTGAAAGTTACTATTAAATTTTCCTTCTAAATTTGATTACAAAAAAACATCAACATTTTTTGAGTAGAATTTGTTGAAATGGATTTGAAATAAGACACTTTGATATGGAGATTTTTTGAAATTTTTGTGTTCTTTAAACCTATAACCCTATTCTTGCAAGGTCACGTTTGAACTAAAGTCCATGCAATTTTTGTTTGGTCAAAATTTCATATACTTCTAGGTGAAAGCATGGTAAATTGAACCACTTGTGTGAAGAAGCAACAATGTAGGGTCAAAGAATTCATTAATTTTTTTATTTTTTTTCTGAATTATTTTCTATGGATAAAATAAAGGGTACAATGTTTAACAAAGTTTAACCAAAAAAATAAAAATAAACATGTTCAATAAGTATTTATGTGTGTTATAGTAAGGTTAAAGCAGTTAAAATTGAAAATGTAGTTTTGACCGAATTGAAAAGTAGATATACAACATGTTCAAATTGTATTAAATATTTATTTTTTCAATGATTTTTTTTTGGAGCCCTCGAGTGCACAATGAACTTATAGAATAAATAATTTATATTTATATTGAACATGATTCAATTCATTTGATTTGCTCCCAAATTTTGTTTTAGACATCTATTTTCAAGCTTTACTTTTAGTAAGCGTTTTTTAAAATTTTAATTTGGAACTTTGAATTGAAGTACCTAATAGAACTATGGAGGGCTCTACCAAATTATAACTTAAATATATGAATTTTTAATTGTAATTTATTTCCTTTGACCAAGAAAATTGTAATTTTAGCACTAAGGATGACTTTAATGATTCAGTTTACCGTGCTTTCACCCTTTTACATTTTTAATTTTAAAGAAGTATTTACACTAGTAATACAAAATCCACACCTTTGTATAGGACAAAAACTTGAGGACAAAAACTTGATAAAGTATCTCCAAAAACTATTACATGGTAAAGAGGTCCATGAGGAAGGAGATTTGGAAAAAAAGAACATGCAAGCAACCTGATATGGGTTGGGCCTTTGGAAAATAATAAAACAAAAATTGTAGAATTGCATGATAAAGAGGTTAATAATCATTGATTCCTTTTCTATTCACAACATCAATTTCAAAACTTACATGACAAAAGGTTAACAATCACTAGCCCTTTGAAATTCATAACCCAATTTATGATCGTAGTTTTGTGTCGTGTGTACTTTTTTACATTGCATACGCACAATTCACGAAAGCAATGTTGAACACTGAATGTTGAGTGTTAACCCCTAAACGTCTGAAAGTGCCTTTGCGGCCAGTAGAATATGGTGTATTTTTCTAGTATTTGGAATGGATCTAGACCTTTTATAGGTTTGTGTTCAACACAAAAGCTGAAATTTACATCGATGCGGTTCTAGTGAGCTATTGAGATCCCAATTTAGAGCTTCTTGTTGGTAGCCAATACCAATTATACGGCCACGTATCTACTATCCCCATGGAACGTTTAGGGGTTAACCCTTAACCCCTAAATGTCTTCACCCCTCTCCAAATTCAGCAGTTTTACAAAGTTGCATTATAAATTGCAACTAAAAGGGATATTTTGAACTTGATAAACGAATAAAAGTTGTACATCATAAATTTTAAACTCTATCTATACGATTAAAT
This sequence comes from Pohlia nutans, assembly GCA_022496805.1. Lineage (NCBI taxonomy): Eukaryota > Viridiplantae > Streptophyta > Bryopsida > Bryales > Mniaceae > Pohlia > Pohlia nutans. The sequence continues at coordinate 18,083,909 of CM040094.1, forward strand.
CTGCGATTGCTATCACCAATATTTTTGTATAAATTTTGAAACTTGAGTTTCAAAATTATTTTGTAATTCAATTATGAATAAAATATTGACAATTTGTCAATGGAATTTGTTGTGATGTGTTGAAATGTGATACTCTAAGTGCAGCAAGTTTTGTAGAATTTTGGGTTGCATAATTTTATGAGTTTATTTTTTCAATAGCACATTTAAACCAAAATCTTCAAAATTTTTGGTGAATTAGTGCAACATGAAATGATGCATTAAAATTTTCACAAATCATCCCATTTCTAATTGAATCACAGATGCATGAAGCTGACTTCCCATAAAAAATTTAGTAAAGATTTCAAATTGCAAAATGTATGACGGATGAAAAAAACGAAGTTTACTTCTATACATTATGCAAAATATGCATGGTTTAGCAGTTAGGGGTTAATTCTTTAGTGCTCAACAAACCGAATAATTGTCACTGCAGTGTATGACCATTATTTGCATTTCTGACCCAAAATCCGTGAAGAATTGGAATTTTGAATTGTGAAATTCAAAGTTGGAGATTTATAATACACATCTTCTAGAAAAAGAAATTTTCAATTTGGAGTTGTGCAACCATCAAAATACCAACGAGAAAAACGCAAAATATTGCAAATACTTGAAAATACAGTAAATACTTACAATTACAACACATGTACTATGCAATATTTCTTATGTTTAGAAGTTTTTTATCTAGTTTTTTTGTTTTTAATTATCTTATCTTGTTCTTGTTCAATTAGAGTATGTATTTTGATCTTAATCCATGCACCAACTCCTTTCATATTTTAACGTATAATTTTTTATCCTAAACCTTATATGAATAAGTCACTCTCACTTATAAAATTCACAATGATTACATGTGAGTCCGTTCTTGACATGAAGGATTGCAATAGAGAGGTATTGACATAAATCATTGATGAACCTCTTCACTTTTATTTTAGAAAATTTAAACCAAATTCTATTTGATTTTGAAGTCACGCACCCTCTAAAATCTCATTTTTGAGTGTGCATTATACATTTCAAAGACATACTATGGTCTTCCAATTCCACCATTGGATGATTCTCTATTTTGAAAAAATGTCCCCACTCCAGTTGAGAATAAAATTGTACGGTTATTTTCTATAGTGATATATTCTGTTTTTTGGTAATAGGAATGGTAGTGGCAAAACCTAGTAAAATACACTGAATCCAACTAAAGTACAATGAGTAGTAAAGGGCTAATGAAAATGTCCATTCAATGTAATTTTTAGAGATTTTAAAGTCCTTTGGTATATAATATGTACTAAGCTAGTTTTCCATGAATTTGAAGACCACTAAGCTCTTACGTACACACCTAATAATGGGAGACAATCAAGCTCTTCCATACATTGTAACTATTTAAACAGGGAATTATAGTAGGAATCGTGCAATCGTACATGTGTGCAACATTGATCTTGTATGCATACGTGCCTTATATAATAGACTATTTAGTTGCCATAGTCATGCATGATAGGACCACTGTGGCAACAAAACTATCATAGGGAGTGTGAGTGCCTGCACACACCATCCCATATTATATAATAGACTTCATAGGCTCCTATCAACAGGAATTTGACATAGTCGTTCAAAAGACAAAAATGTCATAGGTAGTGCATGTGCGTGTACTATACTACCTGTGACCCATGCCGTTGGCGCACTGTTCTTCATGATTTAAACATACTATTATTTTTAAATTAATTTATCCACAATCAAATTCAATTTAGGATGAAAATATTTTATTAAAATACATAAATTCCACACTATAACTCCAAACACTACAAAATGACTTTAGTACATCTTTCTTGTCAAGAGTTCTCTAACAATACTAAAAATGTGGCCAACAATGCCATGGCTTGAGAGATCTCAAAGTAATATATAAAAAAACAAAACAAAATGAACTACCTTATGTATAGATTCACATTGGCATTTGCTCTCGGGTGTTTGCTCTTAGGCTTAAAATTACTAAAATTAAAATATGTGGCCCAATTTGACCTTCTTGGTTTGTTACAGGTTAACCCCATAATAAACAAGAAGCCCAAATTGGGCCTCATGTTGTAATTTTAGCATTTTGAGTAGATTCTAAGTGAAGATTCTTTTGTTCAATTTAATTATCTTTTTTACAATATGATTTGTTGAGTTTTTCATTTTAAAATCATCGATCCTCAGTGTTTTAGGGGCTAATTGCAATTCTGCAAAAACATGTTTAATTCTAAGAATGAGTATTGTTTCTCATATTAACATTCTTAAACAACATGGTATTGCCTATTGCTTGGTTGACTTTTTAGTGATACGATAACTTTCCTTGGAATATGGAGTGAAAAGAGACTTGCCCGATTATATGAGGGAATTTTGTAGGAGTCAAGCAAGTAAGACAAACTCAACCCTTGAACAGCCCGAAAACCATTTCCGGTCATATAGTATATATTATTTGGTGGTATTTCATCAAAATAACAATGACCAAATACATTTCAGCACAAAGTAAAAACAATCATTATGATAATATGTATATAATAATATATCACAATTCTTGTATTGAACTACATTTAAACAATTATAAGGTTAAATACAAGTTGTAGAGAGGGACTCCAACAACCTTGTAAGGGTTAAATCATGAAAACAAAAAGCATCCAAGAGCATCCAAGAACATAGAAGTAAATCTTGGAAATTTTAGTAAGTATTTAAGCTTTAGAAGTCTAAGGCTTAACTTTTGAAGGACATGGGCTCAAATGACGAGCAACCCAACAGATTCAAATCAATATTTTCACCCTATGAGCATTCATGCAAAGGTTGCCCCACTGTTGTCATATAGCATAATTGTTTAAAAAAAAAAGGTCTAATGACGGGATCATGACGAGGTGGGGCGAATCGGGTTGGTGGGCTCGGTCCGGGTCCGCGCACTCGGTGGGGTTGGACCGGTTAGCATACTTGGTGGAGTTGGGTCGGGTCGGTGGGGAGTGACACAGTGTTGGGAGATTTGTTTACATTAGTATATACATTAATATGTATTAGTTGAGTTTACACAGAAAAATAAACACAAAACAAACACTCTAAACAAGGAGATGATTTTACACAAAGTTTAGGGTCATTACACATCAATAAGTGTCAATTAAAGAACTTTATTTTGAAAAATTGAATATCATAAGTGACTAACACAACTAACCTCTATTTTTGGAATTAGTGGCATTAGTGACACATGAATTTTACTTTAAAGTGAAGTTGCTAGATATTTTAAAAATATTTTTTATTTAAAAAAATATGGAGGTACTTGATTTAAAAAGAAATGTAGGCAGTTTACTTTAATGTAAATATCATGTGTCACTACCGTTAATGAACCTAAAAATAAAAGTTAGTGATGATAGTGACATATGATATTTAATTGTTGTGGAAAAGTAAAAGTCATACAACTTTTTAATTGTGAAGGGTATATATATACCTCCTCTATTGTTAATAAAATTCTCTCTTGCATAAATAATTGTGTCAACTCGACATAAATTTACATATCAGTTGTAATTAGTGTGAGTAAGTTACATTATATTTCCAGGCTCTAATTCCACGATAGATTTAAGACTCCACAAGAAACGCAATGGAGCCTTCTGAAACACTGCAAGATGGAATGGGCTTTTGGAGCAACGTCCCAGAGGAGATTACGGCACGTGTGATGTCGTTTTTGCCAGTTCTTGATCTTTGGACATGTCGGTCGGTTTGCAGGGCATGGAAGGAGCATCTGTGCCGGCCGGGATTCCTCGATCTCTGTGACAAGAAGGGCCCTTCGTACTTGTTCGTCACGAGTTATTTCAAAAACTGGGGCTCTATTTGGGTCGCCGGTGGCTACAAGGGCACTATTCACGTCTTTGACCTCGAACACCGCCGGTGGTGTTCACTCCCGCTCGATAGAATTCTTGTAAATCATACTGATGCGGACGTTCCTCAACTTCTAGCCATGGACGACGGCCTCATTTGCGAGGTCTCGTACTCTTCCGTGAACAAGAAGCACCGAAAATTAGTTATGTTCGACCCTGTTGCGAAGACGAGGCGGGCGCTTCCTGCCATACATGGAACCACACTTTCCCTTCGATGGGGTCAACCTCCCGTAATAGTGACGGTGGTTGAAAATTCCAACTTCAAGGTGTTTCTTTTGAGTCATCGTTCAGAGGGGCCATTTGTAGGCCTTTTTCTATACGAGTCGTTCACTGATGCATGGCGGGATCTGGGAAATCCAATTGAGGAGCTTGGAATCACTGGGGCTTTAGAAGTGACTGAATATGAAGAGTTTTCATTATCGGCCGTCTACTTCCACAGCACCTTGTACGTAACGTACTACATACATCCGAACAGACACCTTCTTTTGAGTTACAACGTTGAGAAGGGTTTGTGGAAAATTCAATTTGCAGTTGAAGCATACAATTATGGATGTTTGCATCCCATTGTTTTTGGCAACCGCTTGTTTGTTAACGTGTTGTTGGATGGTTTTCATCCTTACTTGGAGGTCAGAGAGATTTTCGAGAACTGCAGCAAGCCGGTTGTGAGAGTCCGGCGTGAAGACCTTGACCGGATGTTTGATGACAAGAATCCTAGATACAAAAGATATCAATCCGACATTCCATACTGATTTGTGATCAATTCCGATTCTTTTGTGTTTTTCTCACATCGTTCAGGAAAATTGGTTACGTACAACATGACGAGCAAATGCTTTGGTGTGTTACCTGCGTGTCCATTGACACAAGCTTCTTGGGAGCCTGATAAAGAGAAGAGAAAGAAGCATCGTCCCTTTTTTCGTGCGAAGCTTATGAACCTGAGCTTGCAGAACCTTTTGAACCCTTCAACACGGTTGCCAGCCATTTGTTGAATGATATTTACAGTGAATCCAGTTTCAAGCAGGTGTGTGTTTGGATTATCAGAAACGCAACAATTAAGGAAGTGGGAGGATGAGGACCTCATTGCAAGTGATGATGATTCTCAGTATGATGAGCGAATGACCACGACTGGGATCAGTAATTATGGGAAGGTTAAAGTCACAAGCGTCTCTTAAGAACTACCCATCTGGGTATTAAGAACATTAGAATAGGGGTAACTACCCATCTGGGTATTAAGAACATTGAAATAGGGGTGTTAGAGTGCAAGCATTCACCCCAGATTCTGCACAAAATTTATGATAACTCTAACTTTGACAGGATGGGCCTATCACCATACTCATGAATTGTGGATAGAAGCTATCCAATACCCAGGATATTAACCCGTATACGTCCTAGCGTCTAGAAACTGGATCAAGAGCACATTGAAAATCTTGCAACTTTCTCATACAACATCATATGGCTTTCATCTAAGTCGCCTTTGTAAGCCTATGAAATTCTCTACCAATTGTAATAAATCTCTTGTGATGAGGAGTTGTTGATAATATTGGAGAGGCCGCCAATTGTAAGTATGTCTAATTTGTTGCCAGTTAGATTTTATGCTTGCGATGGTTGTCTCATGAACACCTCGTGTACATTTTAGCCATGCTAATATCTCATTTTTGAAGCTAGCATCTAAGGGTCAGTACGTTTAGGGGTTAAGAACATTGGAATAGGGATTGTTAGAGTGAAAACAGTTGCCTCAGATTTTGCACGAGCTTCTTCAATGAGCTTTGGAGAAATGTCATGGCTGGTTGCAAAACACCGCAGTATCAATTTGTGTGCGGAAGGCCACTATTTTGGTGTGAGTTTTGCGGTTGTGGGAATGGATTGCAGAATTGCGTTTCAGAATCTGGCCTCACAAGCTTGCGTTATGGCTTTCAATACAATTTCCTGCTGATAGATTCTGTGAGGGTAATTTGTTGTCCAACACAAGAATATCCTATGCTCATTTCAGAAGTTGCAGTGATTTGATGGTGTTACTCCATTATACCCTAATCAAATTAAATTGGTGCTATTTTTTTTATCTCACGTTGTTGTCTACAATTTCGATAGTCACCTCCCCCGAGGATGGGTTAAAATGTAACACTCCAAGTGTAGTGATTTTTGGAGATTTTTTAGCTGCTAAATTTTACGAGTATTTTTTCAAGAGCACATAATCTAGACAATAATCTTTTAATTTTTGTGGAATCACAGCGACATGAAATGAAGCATAATTTTTTTCACATATCATCCCCTTTCTTATCGGATCACACATGCATGAAGCTATCTTGCCATAGAATTTCGTTGTATTTCTTTTCTCTGCAAAAAGTGCATGACGAATGAACAAACATGATAAATCTGTACATCGTCCAAAAAATGAACGGGGTTGGTCCTTTAGGGGTTAACACTGGCTAAAGAACCTTACGCTGTCATTTTGGTTGTTCCTTTTACTATGTCAATAGGGTTTCTCTTTGGTATCTTATATGGGACATTCATGGTCTCCATTCCAGGCACGGTATGCTGATTTTAAACAAAGCATCCCCTTTCACGTCCAGTTTGTGTGCTTGGCAATGATCTTCTTCGTGCATTTACACTGAATCAGTCTTTTGGGGGAGCCTCTTCACATGCTCCTATTCACATGAATCCGACATAGTTGTTCAAAAGAGAAAACTGTGCATGTGGGGTGTACTATACTTCCATTACTGCCTGTGACCCATGCTGTTGGCGCACTGTTCTTCATGATTTAAACATACTGTTACTTTTAAATTAATTTATCCTCAATTAAATTCAATTCAGGGTGAAAATATTTTATTAAAATACATAAATTTCACACTATAACTTCAAACACTGCAAAATGACTTTAGAACACCTTCCTTGTCAAGAGCTCTCTAACGATATTAAAAATGTGGCCAACAATGCCATGGCCTAGGAGATCTCAAAGTAATATACAAAAAAACAAAACAAAATCAACTACCTTATTTAATGTATAGATTCACATTGGCATTTGCTCTCGGGTGTTTGCTCTCAGGCTTAAAATTACTAAAATTAAAATATGTGGCCCAATTTCACCTTCTTGGTCTGTTACATGTTAACTCCATAATAAACAAGAAGCCCGAATTGGGCCTCATGTTGTAATTTTAGCATTTTGAGTAGATTCTAAGTGAAGATTCTTTTGTTCAATTTTTTTCATGTTTTGATTAAAATTTGTGATGCTCTTCAATGATTCTGATGATATTGAATTTGGTTACAATTTAACCCCTAAAGGCCCTTAACCCCTAAGTGACCGAACGACCATTTTATGGTCGCTGCCCTTTTTTTACGGGCTGCCCGAGATGAAAAAAAACTTTTTTAAAAAATAAAAATATATTTTCAAATAGGAAATCAAGTCTACTTTCCAACCCAATTTGAATTATGTCAATCGAAGTTAAATTCCATCAAGGAGAAATTTTCAAAGACAAACACCTCAACATTGTCCTAGTGTTACAAAACTTACTATTTCGGGAAAGTAATGATGTTCCCTCTTTGTAAATTTTTGCTTTTTTGAACTTTAGAATAGAATGTCTAGTTTCAACCAATCATACCAAATTTCAAATTCTAAAAATAAAAATTGTAATTTTGGTGAATATTCAACGATAAATGCTTCTAAATTCGTTTAATGAGTACCTAAAACATTTTTTGAAAGTTTGACCGTACGGATAATTACTAAACATCGTGCTTCTCATTTTCTCTTTTGGACCAAACTTCATCGAAGTTGTAGAAGCAACATTTTATAGCACATTTAGGTTTTGCCCTTACCCCCTCTGTCATTTAGGGGTTAAAAGCCAAAATGGCTTTTTGCTGTTTTGGGCAGCTTAGATGGAAGGTCTAAATTAAGAATTTTAGACTATAATTTGGCGTGGGCGTGGTCATACATACAAGGTGTGTGGGGTAAAAATTACAAAGTCAAATTCGGATTTTATAATGTTTTTATTGAAATTTTTGGTTTCAAGCCCAACTGGGGCAGAAAAAAATAAATTATTATAATCATTTTTTCAATTTTTTTTTTTGGAGACATGCTCTTCACCACATTTAGGCTCAGAATTTGAAGTGACCCATGTTGATTATATTCTTGGCTTGACAAGGGCAGCCTCCAAAATAAAGAACAACAACCTCCAAGGTTTTTTGTAATTTCACATCCATTTCTTTCGAAATTTGTCAAAATTTGAGATTTTGAAATTTTAAAAAAATAATTTCGCCTAAAATTTATAAAATCATAGAGGTACCTAATCACCGTTCATTTTTTCCAAAAATCAAATACAATTAATGTGATGCATGTTTCACCAAATTGCCATTTTTATACCTACTTCCGGAAATTAATTTGGATGAAGGTTTGAAATGCGTAATGAGTCTCTAAAATTTTGCATGAGCGTACCCAACTTAGTTATCTACATGGAAAAAAATATGAGCAAAATGTTTGGAGTAACAATCTTCAAGTCCCCCTTTGCACTATGAAGACAATGCCTCCCAAGCAATGCCCCGGAAAACTTTTGCACAAACTTTGGATGTTATGATCTTGCAAATGAGAAACATCCAACGGTCAATTTTTGAAACAGTAGCTATGAATAGGCTTAGGTACAAGATCTTACCGTTGGAATTCTAAAAGAAGTAAAAAAAACTTGGTTCACATCCCCGGGAGTACATAGAGGTAGAAAATCGCAGTTTTGAGGTTTCAAGCTCCCAAAAACACAAGGAAATTTAGGGGTTAATTATCTTTTTCACAATTGTGATCTGTTGAGTTTTTCATTTTAAAATTATACATCCTTAGTGTTTTAGGAGCTAATTGCAATTTTGCAAAAACATGTTTAATTCTAAGAATGAGTATTGTTTCTCATAACATTCTTATACAACATGGTATTGCCTATTGCTTGGTTGACTTTTTACTTATACGATAACTTTCCTTGGAATATGGAGTGAAAAGAGACTTGCCCGATTATATGAGGGAATTTTGTAGGAGTCAAGCAAGTAAGACAAACTCAACCCTTGAATGGCCCGAAAACCATTTCCGGTCATATAGTACACACTATTTGGTGGTATTTTATCAAAATAACAATGACCAAATACTTTTCAGCACAAAGTAAAAACAATCATTATGATAATATGTATATAATAATATATCACAATTCTTGTATTGAACTACGATTAAACAATTATAAGGTTACATACAAGTTGTAGAGATGGACTTCAACGGCCTTTAAAGGGTTAAATCATGAAAACAAAAAGCATCCAAGAGCATCCAAGAGCATAGAAGTGAATCTTAGAAATTTTAGTAAGTATTTAAGCTTTAGAAGTCTAAGGCTTAACTTTTGAAGGACATGGGCTCAAATGGCATGCAACCCAACAAATTCAAATCAATATTTTCACCCTATGAGCATTCATGCAATGGTTGTCCCGTTGTTATGATATGGCATAATTTTTTTTGAAAAAAGGTCTATTGACAAGATCATGACGGGGTGGGGAGAATTGGGTCCGTAGGCTAGGTCCGGGTCGACGGACTCTCGGGTGGGTCACTTACTGCATTTTACAAACAACTTACGGCAGAAAATAACATGGGTTTTATTCATCATATGTAAAATTTATAAGAATTTATAAAAAAAATTACAAATAAGATAGAATGCAATGAAAGAGTACAGGCCATTATAAATAATTTAGGTACACCACAATTCTGGTCCATTATGATTTTAGTACATGTAATTTAAGGAATTGCTAATGGAATATTGGGATCCAAGGTATTAAACTGAGTACAATCTGTTTTGGGGGGAGAAACAGTTGGAGCACAGTTGGTAGGAAAAGGCGGTCAGCTGCGCGGTGGACGAAAAGTAGATCTAGAAGTGGATGAAAGCTCAATTCTTGCATGGGTATGAGGTTATTTGCTTGGTGGTTGACTCATGTAGTTCTATTGTTTGCCTATTGTTTTTCTGCTCAACTGTAAGGTAATGCTTCAAAAGAAAATCAAAGTGAACACCGATAGCACTGATTCTGAAATTGGATCAACTTTGAAGTATTTTGTGCACATTTTCCAGAATGTATGAAAGAAGGTTAAGTTCTGGTCATCTTTTTGAGGCCATTTTTCTCAAATTTTTAAAGTCATGTTACTTTTAGATTATATTTAAGCCTTTACAAAGAAGATAGCATATAAAAAATTGCATTGGTCGCCGTTTTATAAAAAATGATAGAGTCCATAATATAGGCCATTTTTTCCCATTAAGTAATCATAGGGGTCCTTTTAATTTCAGCTAGGAGGTAAATAGCCCCCTAAAAAACACCCCCTTGCCGCACGTGGTACCCAAAATATATGAAGAGTGACCCACCCGAGGATGCACTCGGTGGAGTTGGGCCGGTTAGCATACTTGTTGGAGTTAGGTCGGGTCGATGGGGATTGGCCGAGAGTGACATAGTGTTGGGAGATTTGTTTACATTAGTATATACATTACTATATATATATATTCACACAAAAAATAAACATAAAACACACCCTAAACAAAGAGATGATTTTACACATTTTTTGGTCATTACACATTAATAAGGCTCAATTAAAGAGCTTTATTTAAAAAAATTGAATATCATAAGTGACTAACATCACTAACCTCTAATTTTGGAATAAGTGACGTTGGTGACACATGTTTTTCACTTTAAAGTGAAGTTGCTAATATTTTTTAAATGTTTTTCATTTTATAAAATATGCAGACACTTGATTTTATAAAAAATGTAGGCATTTTACTTTAAAGTAAATATCATGTATCACTAACGCTAATAACAAAAAAAATAAAAGTTACTGATGATAGTAACATATGAAATTTAATTGTTGTGGAAAAGTAAAAGTCGCACAACTTTTCTAATTGTGAGAAAAGACACCAAGTTGTTCACACAGTTATATTTTTATGTGAATCTCTATGTAAGGGTATATAAAAATTTAAATATATAAATATAAATATAAATATAAATATATATATAAATATAAATAAATATATATATATATATAAATATATATTTATATTTATATTTATATTTATATTTATATTTATATTTATATTTATATATTTATATATATATATATATATATATATATACCTCCTGTATTCTTAATAAAAAGTCTTTCTTGCATAAATAATTGTGTCAACTCGACATAAATTTACGTATTAGTTGTAATTAGTGTGAGTAAGTTACATTATATTTCCAGGCTCCAACTCCGCAATAGATTTAAGACTCCTCAAGGAACGCAATGGAGCCTTCTAAAATACTGCATGATGGTATGGGCTTTTGGAGCAAAGTCCCAGAGGAGATCACGGCACGCGTGATGTCGTTTTTGTCAGTTCCTGATCTGTGCACATGTCGGTCGGTTTGCAGGGCATGGAAAGAGCATCTGTGCCGGCCGGGATTCCTCGATCTCTGTGATAGGAAGGGCCCTTCGTACTTGTTCGTCACGAGTTATTTCAAAAACTCGAACTCTATTTGGGTCGCCGGTGGCTACAGGGGCACGATGGGTGTCTTTGATATTGAACACCAAAAGTGGTATTCTCTCCCGCTCGATAGAATTCTTGTAAATCATACCAATGCCGATGTCCCTCAGTTTCTAGCTATGGACGACGGCCTCATTTGCGCGGTCTCATACTCTTCCGTAAACGTGAGGCACAAAAGATTAGTTATGTTCAACCCCGTTGCGAAGACAACGCGGGTGCTTCCCGCCATACATGGAGCCACACTTTCCCTTGGCTGGGGTCAACCTCCTGTAATAGTGACGGTGATTGAAAATTCCAACTTCAAGGTGTTTGTCTTGAGTTGTCGTTCAGAGGGGCCATTTACAGGCCTTTTTCTATACGAGTCGTTCACTGATGCATGGCGGGATCTGGGAAATCCATTTACTGGGGTTTTAGAAGTGATTAGATATGAAGAGTTGTCATTATCGGGCGTCTACTTCCAGGGCACCTTGTATGTAACGTACTTCATATTTCCGAGAACACACCTTCTTTTGAGTTACAACGTTGAGGAGGGTTTGTGGAAAACTAAACTTTCAGTTGAAGCTTTGAATCGAGGAAGTTTGGAGCCCATTGTTTTCGGCAACCGCATGTTTGTTAACGTGTTTTTGGATGGTTTTCAACCTTACTTGGAGGTCAGAGAGATTTTGGAAAACTCCAGCAAGCCGGTTGTGAGAGTTCGGCGTGAAGACCTTGACCGGATGTTTGATGATGAGAATCCTGGATTCCAAAGCAGATCGATATATACATCCGACATTCCGTACGGATTTGCCATCAATTCCGATTCTTTTGTGTTTTTTTCATGTCGTTCAGGAAAATTGGTTACATACAACATGACGAGCAGATGCTTTGGTGTGTTACCTACGTATCCATTGAGACAAGCTTCTTCGGAGCCTGATAAAGATAAGAGAAAGAATCATCGTCTCTTTTTTAGTGCGAAGCTTATGAACCTGAGCTTGCGGAACATTTTGAACCCTTCAACACGGTTGCCAGCCATTTGTTGAATGATATTTACAGTGCATCCAGTTTCAAGCAAGTATGTGTTTGGATCATCAGAAACGCAACAAGTAAGGAAGTGGGAGGATGAGGACCTCATTGCAAGTGATGACGATTCTCAGGATTATGAGCAAATGACGGCGACTGGGATCAGTAATGGGAAGGTTAAAGTCACAAGCGTCTCTTAAGAACTGCCCATCTGGGTATTAAAAACATTGAGTCAGGGGTGTCAGAGTGCAAGCATTCATCCCAGATTTTGCACAAAATTTACGATAACTCTAACTCTGACAGGATGGGCCTATAACCATACTCAGGAATTGGGAATAGAAGTGATCCTATACTAAGGATATCAAGTTATCAACCCCTGATTGACCTAGCGTCCAGAAACTAGATCACGAGCACATTAAAAGCCTTGCAACTTTTCTCATAACTTTCTCATACAATATCAGACGGCTTTCATCCAAGTTGCTTTTGAAAGCCTATGAAATTCTCTACCAATTGTAATAAATCTCTTGTGATGAGGAGTTGTTGATAATATTGGAGAGGCCGTAAGTATGTCTAATTTGTTGCTAGGTAGAATTGTGTTTCAAAATCTGGCCTCACTGGCTTGCACTCTTACAACCCCTAATGCATGTTTGCAATGCTTGTGTTATGGCTTTCAGTACAATTTCCTGCTGATAGATTCTGTTAGGGTAATTTGTTGTTGAACACAAGAATATCCTATGCTCATTTCAGAAGTTGCAGTGATTTGATGTGTTACTCCATTATACCCTAAACAAATTAAGTTGTTCCTAGTTTTTTATCTTGCCTGGTTTTCTAAAATTTTAATAGTCACCTCCCCAAGGATGGGTTAAAATGTAATACTCCAATTGTAGTGATTTTTGGAGATTTTTTAGTTGCTAAATTTTACGAGTATTTTTTCAAGAGCACATAATTTAGACTATAATCTTTAATTTTTGTGGAATCACAGCGACATGAAATGAAGCATAAAATTTTCACATATCATCCCCTTTCTTATCGGATCACACATGCATGAAGCTATCTTGCCATAGAATTTTGTTGTATTTCTTTTCTCTGCAAAAATTGCATGACGAATGAAAAATCATGGATAAAATCTGTACATCGTCCAAAAAATGAACGAGGTTGGTCCTTTAGGGGTCAACACTGGCTAAAGAACCGTACGCTGTCATTTTGGCTGTTCCTTTTACTATGTCAATAGGGTTTCTGTTCGGTACCTTATATGGGACATTCAGGGTCTCCATTCCAGGCACGGTATGCTGATTTTAAACAAAGCATCCCCTTTCACATCCAGTTTGTGTGCTTGGCATTGATTTTCTTTGTGCATTTACAGTGAATCAGTCTTTTGGGGGAGCCTCTCGCAGCTTGCAGCAGCCTACAACTGTTTTTTTTCCCTCATAACACACTACTTTGCCCCGGGTTGCAGTGGTGCACTCTACATTATGTTTGAGAATCATGTGCGTTCATGACCCCTTTTAAATCCCTGAATACAATGGGTTATATGTCTGTAAACCTTTGTATGAAATTTTTTAATTCCGTCATATACATGTGTATGTGTGTGTTTAATTTAAATATACTTCAATATTTTCAACTCTCAAAATGTTTACTGTATGTATACATTATATGGCAGTGTTCATATCATTACCCCTTTTGTGACAAACATATATTTGTACCTCAGGAGGTGCATTCTTTTATATGCGTGAGGAATTGCGTTAGTGCTCAAGAGGGGGATTAATTTGAGTACTATTGTACTATGTACATATACAAAAGAAAATATTTAGGGCTAAAATATGCTTACATATTTAACAGCTACAAGCTGAATCCTTCAGATCATCAAATGCGTAAGAAGAACCACCTGCAAAGAGAATATTACTCCCTTCGTTTCATAATAAGAGTCCATCTTTTTCTGATATGTTTCAACTTGATGTTTCTCTTGCTAAAAAACAATCATCTAAATATTCAAAAAATTGGGCTTACTATCTTTCATTGTAGTATCATGTAGTTTGTGTTTCACTCTCATTGTCTTGCCTTGTTTGAAGTAGGTAGTGGTCACATTTTGAGGTTTAAAACGTAGGACAAAACCTGGGGAAAAGATCATGCAAAAATAGATGGACTCTTCTGACAATTCCATGATGGACTAGGTAATTGTGAAGCAGAGCAAGTCATCAAAGATGGTGTGCAAGTTAGCACCTACGGAGCTACGCTGTGGTCAGAAAGGTCCTGACTTGCAGACCATCTTTGATGACTTGCCATGCTTCACAATTACCGGACATAATCTCAATGCAGGCGAATTTGAACTATTTTGATTGCTTTGAGATCACAAATTTCTAATACAACAAACAAGAAGTTGCAGCTCTATCATGAGAGCTCCATTGACTTGGATGAATTGTTAACCCGAAGCATAAGATCAAGGGTCAAAATTCTTAAAGCACAAGAAGTATTGGACAAATCAATTCCTTCTCTGCTACTTTTGTGTGCTATAGTTAATAACCTTGTGCATATAGTTATTGCACAGTGTCAGACTTCTAGAATTATTGGTCTTGACGAGTCTCCTCTTAGTCAACCACAACGGTGAAACTAGTCTTGCATTGAGATTTTGTATCCATAATTTGTGTCTTTGAAGCTTGCAAACCTTCAGTAATATTAGACTGTTTCAGACATCAATTTCCAATTGCAAGGAATGATACTTTTCCAGTAACATTGAACACCTTTTGTACCTACATATAACTCGCGACATACTATTATTTGATACTAGAGAGACATCTTTCCTCACAGTTTTTCAAAAGAGAGGAATGGGGCCTTTGAATGGCCCTCAACAACTATAATTCACGATTTATCATGTTGATGGGAGATTATAGAAAGGAATCAGGTTAAGGCAGTTGAAGAATTTATGCAAGCTTTGACGTTTAATGATGGTGAGCTCTAAAAAAATGCTAACAACGTTGCTAACCGTTGTGAATAATTCTTTGAGTCCTTCTAAAGTAACACCACTTATTCATATACAGTCTCCCCTTTATAATATGACACCTTAGGAAACTCAAGAAATGTCGTAATATCGAGGTGTGACCTACTCAATAATATGGCATTTCAATATGGATGGAATTTTATAAAATCATCAAACTTGAATGCAATCAGCACACCAAGAATGAAATAAACAGAGTGAACAATACGTATCCACAAAATTGATAATATATGACCATTTAGTACATTGCATTGAATGTATAATAGTTATCTCTAATGCATGGGAAGAAAATAAAATAAAATTATGAAGGGAAGTTAAGGTAGCTCAACATTTGCCATTCACACCTTGGACAGTCTCCACTCAATGAAGATTCATTCTTAATTAACCCCTAAACGTCCACGCATCCAGTTATTGGATGTTTGTTGGTCAAACCCAATTTTGATCTTGAAGATGACTTTTGTTGCTAATACACCCAACTAAGAAAATGAAGTTTATTAAGTCTAGTTTGTACTCCATTTTTCAAATCTTAAAAATTCCAATTATTGAGGATTTTATTGCTTGTGCAAGCTTTGTAGGTCAAGGTTTAAATTACACTACATATGAACGATGGGATTTTCAGCTTTCGGATTTCAAAATTGAAATAAACAGTTTCTATGGAAAACATATCATGTGATTCTCCATTGTAATTTGTACCTGCTCCCAAAAAATATTAATTTTTTAAAGATTTTTTGTAATAAAATTTATTTTTTGAAGTATTTGACTTAAAAATTTGTTAAAAATGCCATATTAAATCAAAAAAATCTGAAAATTTCAAGACTGATAGGAGACATTCAATTCCATGCATGAAAAATATTATAAAATATATTTTGATAAATCTTGAAGGCAAAAATTCAGTAAATTGTGTAGTTTGACTTTCCTACAGAGGAGTGGTACGTTTAAGGGTTAAAGCCCTCACCAAGGAGTAAGCCCCACCATTTCCTTCATTAATTGCCTCTTCAATATGACAAAACGGGGTCTAATTGTCAAATTATTCAGTATCAGTTGTATTATGAAGTAAGTTTTAGACTATGAGAGTTTGGTCACACAAAAATGTGTAGTATAATTGATGTTGTCATATTATCAACTGTCATATTATCAGGGGTAGATTTTATGGTATAAGACACCAATGACAAAGCAATGCATCTTGAAGAAGAAAGAAGAAAGAGGAAAAATTAACCTTGGTGCGAGTGTGGGATCCGCAATTGCATAAAATGAGCCAAAAATGGAAAGAAAAGAATGCAGAATATAGAAGGAAAAAAAAGACAAGAAGAAAGACAAGAAGGAAGACGAGGAATACAAGACGAAGACAAGAAAGAAAACAAGACTAAAGGAAAAATAAAATAAAAGATAAAGAAAAGATAATGGCAAGGATAATGTTTTTTTAAATTGTTTGTTTACAATGTAAGGGATTGTAGAAAGATAAAAAATTCTATTTTTGGAGAATTTTTTACACTGATTTTTTTCAATGCGCCTAAGGACCAAGTGCATGATTATATGGCCAAGTGTGTAAATAGCAAATTGCATGTTATAGGTCAGTACAATTAATCTTTCCAAGAAAAATTTGGACACTCATTTAGTGAGTTTAGAAGCTCGGGGGGTGCACTATACTAAACATGTACGAGCATATGTGAGTGCACAGAAGGGGTATTAATTTGAACACTACCGTATTACTTATACATACACTAAACACATTTAGAACTAAAAATATTCATGTATACTTACACTAAACATATATTTGAAACGGAATAAATTTGTATACAAAGGTCTTTAAACATATAACCTCTCGTATACAAGGGGGCTTTTAGAAGGGGTCATGAACGCACATGATTTTCAAACATAATATAGAGTGCACCCCCGAGTTTAGAAGCACTTACCATTAATATTTGGTTTGGGATATTTTGGAATGGTTTTAAAATATTTTTGACACCTAACCTTTGTAATAGTTTTAAACTATTTTTGGAATATTTTTGAAATGATAGCAACATCTTATTTAAAATCTATTTTCAAAATGATTTTACTTTGAGTTTAGAAAGAAGAAAATTGTGAAACTGTGAAAAATAAAGTTTACATAGGACTAGCTTTTATATCACCACAACTATTGGAAATCCTTGTAAAGATCATTGCATGTGTTGGTCAAAAGACAAATAAATTTAAACAAGAGGAAGTCCGAATAGGAGTTACTCAAAACGATTTATAAAAAAATCATTGAGTCCAATTGGGCTTCTTAGTCCTGTAGGAGTTAACCCTGATGGAACAAGGATTCATGGTTTTAAAATGTCAATTTAAATTGATCATATAATTGTGAAAAATTATAGTGCAGTTGGGAATAAATTTTATATCACCAGAACTAGTGAAGATCATGGCATATGTTGTTCTGAATGAAGGTAAAAAAAGAAAACAAACAAACGGGTGAATGCACACTACGGTCATCCAATTCTTTTGTCGCAGTGCACTAGGGTGCTAATCTTTAAAAATCAATTAAGACAAATATAACAATGATTTTGAAAATCCCAAAAATTTCCTACCTTCCAAAAACATCTTAGAATTCTAGAAACTTGAAATTTCTTAAAAACATTTGTTACATTTGTCTTAATTGATTTTTAAAGATTAGCACCCTAGTGCACTTCGACAAAAGAATTGGGTGACCGTAGTGTGCATTCACCCAAACAAACAAACAAACAAACAAGAGGAAGTTCAAATAGGACCTACTCAAAATTGTTAAAAAAATCATGGAGCTGGCCAATTGGGCTTCTTAGTCTTTTAGGGGTTAAAGATTTGGAATAAGGTTTGTTTTTCTTACTCCCTCCATTTCATACAAAGAGTTCATTTTTTTGGCATTTTTTCCCCCTAGTTTTTGTCCTATGTTATATACTTCAAACGTGAGCATTGTTCACTTCAAACAAACCAAACAATGAAAATGACACAAAAACCACATACTACGATTAAAAATAGCCATTTTTTTTAGTATTGAGATGACTTTTTTTTGGCAATAAAAATGTCAACTGAAGTTGAAACATGCCGAAAAGATGAAGTAACTCTTATTATGAAACGGAGGAAGTGTGTCATACGTACATGTAAATGACTTTTGAATGCACATCTTTGCGGGTGGAGTCTTGCCGATCAGGGGTGCAATACCCAAGTTATTATACCAGACCAGATCTGGGGGACCAACCTTTTTGGGTCCCCGCAACTTATCTGTTTTGTTGAAAACCCCCCTTGTCCGTCGATTACTTGGACCTCACAAGACTCAGTCATGTAAGTTACTGTACAAGCGAAGACCCAGCGGACTGAGTACAGTAAAGCAAGGCCTCCCTATATTTCTCCATGTAAGAATCCATGTAAGAACATAATTCCATGAATTTGGACTTCCATGAGGATGGTTCACCTTCGAAAATCTTATCCAACCTTGCATACCAACTACACTTCTTTTTGCTAACGGTGCGTGTGGTACTAATTCCAAAGACATCGTGCTTATTTTGCAAAATCATGAAATTGGCAAGGACTGTATTTTTGCTGAAATCTTCATTTCGTACTGATTTTACTTTTCAATGTCACCTTCACCAAATTATCCTCTCTTACTATAAACCCACCTTCACTATTAGCAAAAAATGGTGTACTAGTAACATGTACTTGATATGTGATCACTTAGTGCATGCATTGGGAAATTTTGCACCTATACAAATTTGCCATTAATCCCTTAAGGGCTAAAGATTCATGGTTCTAAAATGACAAATTCAATGGATCATGTTGTGAAATATATGATTTTGATGGGGCCAAATTTTATTTCACCAAACATAGCATAGTAGCGCAATGGTCCGAGCCAACATTCTTTTGCAATGGGATCAAAGTCTAGTTACCATTAGAAACAAAATTTGCGCGGCAATTACATAGTAGTCCCAAATTTCATGGAATAAAAATGGCATTAATTACTTTGATCTAAGTGAAGATTCTCTTTTGATTGGGTTTTTAAAAGGGTGCTCCATTGCACTACTCTATTATGCTATGCAATCAGTGAAGAGCATTACATGTGTTGGTCAGAAAACAAACATGTTTGGGCTAAAGGAAGTCCACATAGAACCTACTCAAACTGCTGAAAAGAAAATACATGAGGTCAAGCCTTATGATTATTACGGGTGGGTTACGTGCTACATATAACGTATACTGTATGTTTTTGTAATGGCATTGAACTGTCTTGATGTCTTTCCCTCAAAACATCATTATGTCCACAACCAAAACACATAACATTCAGTAGTACGCACTATCCCTGTCTTGGCTCTTTAACAGATGGTGTGAAATATCCCACTCCCAACAATACTTCATCGGTAGCTAAGTGAACAAGTGGAGGCTCAAGATGATGAGCAAAGTGCATAAAGGAAAGGCAGTATGCATGAAGGCTACTGAATGTTATATATGTCATAACCTTTCAAAGAAAAGCAACAATCTGGCTCTATTATTGAGTCTTTTCATTTTCAAGTTGTAGTTGATGGACCTGTTGCTCAACTAGTTACTTACAGGAACCCCACTTTCTTGGGAAACATGCCGGTCACGTCAGTTTCTTGCACCGTAATAAGTCCTTGGCATTGGCCAATTTCTTTAATTTTATTTTCCCTGTTTGTAAACTACTATCAGATTTTTCTTAAGATCCTCTTAAAAAAGTACCAAGTATCAAAAGAGTTGGGAGCTTAACTACCCTTCCCCATTGAGTACACTCAAAACTCATTGGCAATCAACGTGTATGAGTTCAAAATTTAGCATGTGGAAAGTGTTCAATCACATGTGTACACAAACATTCTTTACATATATTAGAGAGTGTGATATTAACAAGTGCAAAGTATAAGGTACAAGGACTTTGCTCTAATCTCACATCTAATTTCATTTCATGAAAAGTGTTAGTGCAATATACTTAAATCGTCCCTTCAAAGTTATAAACCCATATTCATTCCCTAATCTAAGATTTGTTTCTAAGTCATATTTAGGGCATTAGAACGTGACCAACAAAGCTACCAACAAAAAAAGTACAAAAACGCCTTATAGTTTTGTCTCTTCACTGAATTTTTCCTATATTGCTTGGAAGGTGGCCGGTGGTGGCCTCAATGGTTTAGGCACTAGTAGAAGACCTATTGTTTATCATTCCCCATTTCATGAGAACAATGAACAGTGGCTAAATATTATGCTTAGCTTATATTTCTCTCTTCTTGTGACCAAAATCACTCACTCACACTGACACATGCCATCATTGCCATGTGCCTGGTGCAGTTTCATTCCTTTTTCATTTATAGTAAGTGAAAAACAACACATTTCCTACTAGTGAAGTGGTCTCTGGTAGCCAGGAGAGCATGGCCATGTCCGAACCTCCACAATGTGGCGGGGAAAGATAGATAGATAGATAAGAACTCCAGCCTTTTGCAAGACTGGCGTGAATGAAGTGTCTGTTCGTAATGCAAAAGGCGGGGAAAACTACAAATGGAGCTGCGCATGCATCATTCTCGTGGGGAGGAAGGGTGTTGCTGGGGACGACCCTAAATCCTAAATACTTCACATGGTCACAATTGCTTAAATTCAAAGGGTACACACACAAATACATACATACATACATACATACATACATACATACATACATATAATTCATACATATATAATGAATTTTCTAAAATATTTGGTGTAAAAGTTAATGATTTTAACCTTTCATAAATTACTTTAGCCCTTGTAATTTGTACCTAGGAATAAGATTAGTTGAATGAGAATTACGGTAGCGGATTCTAAAATATTGGACATGCCACATAGTTGTTTAGCCAAAGAATGATGGAGAGTTGGGCAGTTGCAAGCTACGGTCACCCAAACTTTTTGTCGCGGTCTACAAATTGGTGCACTTACCCAATCTTTGGAAAATCATCAATAAATATTGGAATGGAATTTTGTGACGAAACAAATTGCATTGTTTGTAGAATTCTAAAGTTAAGATGTCTACCACAATAAAGTTTGCAAAATTTCAATCTTTCTATCCAAATTAAGCATTTCTACTTAGATTTGGTAGCGTCAAAAGTGCACCTATTTTATGGGAAATGCTAGAAGGGGGTCAAATTTGAACTTCAAAAATTTATAGCAACATACCACAAGTGTGTACAAAGCTACCATATTTTATTTTTTTTGGTATTACGCTTACTTATTTTTTAATTAATTGTTTTGTGATGTTTTTGTTTTTTAAGATTTTCGTGCAGTTAAAATTTTTTTTTGGACTTTTTTTTTTGGGAAATAAAATAATGGTTCAATTTCAGAGGTGGGATATGAAATGCATTTTTCATAAAACCTAGCTAAGGATGTTATGTAAAAGAGGCTCTAATTACCCCTACTCGGTAAAAAACAGAAAAGGCTATTGAGTGATGCCCAAAGTCTTATAATTAACTTAACAATTGCTAAAGTGAAAGTATTAGCATAAACCCTATTTGGGATGGTGGAATTTTTGATCTAATTGAAAGTTGAGAGGTGCGCATTACTACGCTAGTGCATGAGCTGCACGGCCTTTAGCTGCACAAGCTGCACTCCCCACTTGGTAGACCGTAGCTTGCAATCACCCAGTTGAAAGTCCACAGTGGCCCCACCTCAAGAAACACATTTTATATATGTATGTATATGTATGTATATGTGTGTGTGTGTATATATATTGGTATATTTATATTTCATGCAGTTAGAGCAAAAGGGGTGAACCCTTGCAAGGCCGCTAAAGAACCTTATGTTCTACATTCCCTAAAATCTTCATTTTTATTTTGAATGATCCTAAATCCTAAACCCCAAAAGGATCAAAGATTCATGGTTTTAAAAATGCCAAATTCAACTGATCATATTGTGAAAAATATCATTCAAATGAGACCAAATTTGATATCACCAAAATCAGTGAAGAACATTGCATGTGTTGATTAAAAAGTAAATAAAGTTGAACAAAAATAATTCCACCTAGGATCTACTTTAAACTACTAAAATACATAAGGTCCAATTTGGGCTTCTTGGTCCTTTAATCTCTAAATGTACCTACCTTGTGAACACAAGTAGATGCTAACCTCAAAAATAGATATTAGCATCGGTTAAACATACATGAGGTGTTCATGAAAGGACTAATGCAAGCATAAAGTCTACCCAAATTTTTTGACATACTTGTTGTTGACCCTTTAGTACTCAAGGTACTGTAGCTGGAAGCACTGGATTTCAGTGGATTTTTCCATTGTGATTGAACTACCAGAAATAGAATGGATTAAATTAGAAAGTACTCATACAATTCTATTCTTAACAGGAAAGTACACATATTATTAGAACTTGAGAATCATCCAATGGTGGGATTATAAGATTATAGTATGTATCTAAACTATATAATGCACGCTCAAAAATGAGATTTTGGGGGTGTGTGACTTCACAATTAAATAGAATTTGGGTTAAATTTTCAAAAATGAACTTACAAAAGTTCAGCAATGCCTCATGTCAACACCTCTCCATTGCAATCTTTCATATCAAGAATAGACTCACACATAATTATTGTGAATTTTAGAAGTGAAATTGACTTATCCATGTACGGTTTAGGACAAAATTTTATACGTTTAAAATTGACAGGAGTGGGTACATTAGTCAAGATCGGATTACACAGACTAATGGAAGATGAAGAAGAGAACACAATCCAAAGAAATAAATCAAGATAACAAAATTCCAAACACAAGAAATACTACATAATACATGTGTTGTATTTGTAAGTATTTACTGTATTTTCAAGTATTTGCACTATTTTTGCGATTTTTTGATAGGTATTTTGTTAGTTGTACATTTCCAAATTGAAAATTTTCTTTTTTTGGAAGGTGTGTAATGTAAATGGGCAAATATGAACTTCAAAACTGAAGTTCCAATTCTTCACGGATTCTCTGCTATTTGCATTTCAGACGCTACAATGACCATAATGTGGTCAACCAGGCACTAAAGGGTTAAAGGTCTCTCCAATATTATCAACAACTCCCCATTTCAAGGGATTTGTTATAATTGTTAAAGAATTTAATAGGTTTACAAAGATGACTTGGATGAAAGTCGTTTGAAGTCATATGAGAAAATTGCAAGGCTTTGAATCTGTTCGTGATTCAATTTTTGGACGATGGGACGTTTAGGGGTTAAGGGTTAACCCCTTAATGTACCAGGGTGTCCCTGGAATTGACAATTTGAGAAAAAACATTATAAACTACCATTTAGAAGAATATTCTGGAATTGATATACATATGAAAGTTCTAGATCTTGAATTTTGGATTCCATCCATACAGTTCGATTCACTAATACAATCACCAATATTTAATTATAAAATTTGAAAGTTAAAATTAAAAATTCCTTCTAAATTCGATTACAAACTAAATTTCAATATTTTTTGAGTAAAGTTTTTTGGAATGAGTTTGAAATGAGATACTCTTAAGTGTGGTGATACTTTGAAATTTTTGTGTTTCTTAAATTTATGACCTCATTTTTCACGATTCCACTTTGAACTAGAGTCAATGCAATTTTGGCTTGGTCAACGACTTGACATACTTCTACATTTGCAATTTTAGAAAAATATGTACACTAGTATGACTAAATCCAGCCATTAGATAGGACAACAACTTGGTGAAGAATCTCCAAAAAATTGGATGAGTATCATCCAAGCGTTGATGAGAACGTGAGAAGGCTTTGAAATCATTCCTCGTCCAGTTTCTGGACGCTGTGACGTTTAGGGGTTAAAGGGTCCAAATAAGGTCCCAAACAACTGGACAAAAAACCATATATGCAGTGTAACATTTCTCATTCTGTGGGATTTGTATAATGGCAAGTTGAAGCTCAATGGCTGGTCCCGAGCATTTTGTACCGAGCTTTATTGACCAATGTCCTGAAACTTTCATGTGTACAGTTGCTGAATTATAGTTCTGTACAAACCCAAAAGCCTCTGTAATCCATAGGGTTGTAGGCAATCTACCGGGTCTAGATTCTACATTTGCAGTGAATGATTGCCATTGCCTAGAATTTGTTAATCTGCATTTAAATTTGCTTCTCCCAATTCATTTGGAAGGTGTGCATGACGTATTTGGTTTACAACTGCATGATTAGCTTCCAGCCAATAATTCACCGTGTGAGTGCTATTGTTATCCTCATTTTTATTTTTTTCCGTGGCAGATTATGGCAGTGGATAGATAGATAGAAACTCCGGACCTCAATCAAGGCCGGAGTGAATAAAGTGTATGTTTGTAATGACAACGATCTAGTGCCCACAAGACAAAGGGCCATTGGTGCAAAACTAATTATAACATGATCACTAACTTGAATTGATTAGCAATCTTCATTTGTTGATAACTTAACCCCTAAAGGACGAAGAAGCCCAAATTGGGCCACATGTTGTTCTTAACAGTTTTGGCCAAAAAATACTTATAATAATAGAAGCCCAAATTTGTAGACACTTTTTATTTTTTAAATTCCATTTTCTATGGTGAAAAAGAAATTCTTGTAGAATATACATGGAATCTTTAAGAATATTCTCATCATTTTAGCAAATAAATAAATATTTGGGATCAACTGGCGACCCTACTAATTGGGTACAATATTCAAAACTACCAAAGAAAACATGATTTGGGCTTCTTGGTCCTTTAGAGATTAAAGAGGTAAAAACATGCCCAACATCAGTCATGGATAAATAATCACCCAATGGTAGGATAATGGTATCTTGGGTTGTTCATAACCACATACATCTCCAACGATGGGTGACCTCATGCCTAAATAAGGTGGGGTGGCCCTCTCTTGTATTGTATCCCACCATCTACAAGAGCTTTGGCATGTACGAATTACCCACACTAAGCAAGATCATTGGTCGGTTAATAGAGAGGAAATGGACTCGTAAACGACGCAAGAGGTCGATGAACCGAGAAATTCAATGAAACTGGAGAAGTGGATTACATCAAGAAATTTGGTGAAACTGGAGAAGTCGATGAAATTGGGGTTATGCTTGAACTGGCAACAGGCTTGCTCCAAGGGGAGCACTTTACATTATGTTTAGTACAGTGCATCCCCGAGCTCGTTCAAGTTAACCCCTAAACATCCAACCGTCTAGAAAGTGAACGATGTACAAAATCAAACGTAGTTTTCTCATCCGTCAACGACTTTTTGTGGTGTGGATTTTTACTACATATTTTATGGGAAGTTAGCTTTTTGCACGTGTGATCCAATTAGAAAGAGGATGATTTGTAAAAATTAAGGGATTCACCCAAAAATTCAAACAATACAGTGTAAAACTGCTCTTGAAATAGTAAGCTCATAAAATTAAGCAACCTAAAAATCTCTATAAATCACTAAACTTATATTATTAAATTTCAACCAATCACAACAAATTTTTCAATATCTTATTCATAATCAAATTACAACAAAAGAATTTTGAATATGAAATTTCAGTTTTTATACAAAAATATTATTGGTAGCAATCGCAAATCTAACCAAATAGATAGAATCTATAATCTATAATGTACAACTTTTATTCATACATCAAGTTCAAAATATTTCTCTAGGTTGCATTTTATGATGCATCTTTTCAAAACTGCAAAATTTGATGAGGGGTGAAGATGTTTAAGGGATAAATTAATCCCTAAACGTCAGAGCCTTTAGAAAGTGGACAAATAAAAAATTCAAACCCTTCTCGCGCTCTCATCAATGCTTGGATGAAAGTCATTCGATTTTTCGGAGATTCTTCACCAAATTGTTGTCCTATCTAACGGTTAGATTTAGTCATAGTTGATTACATGTTTTTCTAAAATTACAAATGTAGAAGTATGTCAAGTCGTTAACCAAGCCAAAATTGCATTGACTGTAGTTCAAAAGTGGCCTTGCCAAAATGAGGTCATAGATTTAAGAAACACAAAAATTTCAAAGAATCACCACGTTCAAAGAGTATCTCATTTCAAATTCAATTCAACAAATTTTACTCAAAAATATTAAAATTTGGTTCTTATCAAACTTAAAAAGAATTTTTAATTTTAGCTTTCAAATTTTATAATTAAATATTAGTGATGGTATTAGTGAATCAAACTGTATGGATGGAATCTAAAATTCAAAATCTAGAACTTTCATTTGTATATCAAATCCAAAATGTTCTTCTAGGTAGTAGTTTATGATGCATTTTCTCAAATTGTCAATTCCAGGGACACCCTGGTACGTTTAGGGCTTAAATCATTTCAAAATGGAATTAACCCCTAAAGGACCAAGAAGCCCGAATTGGGCCTCATGTTTTTTTTACCAGTTTTGAGTAAAGCGGACTTCCTTTTGTTGAAATTTGTTTGTTTCTTGACCATTATATGCATTATTTTTCACTAATTCCAGTGATACGAAATTTAATCTCAACTGAATTATATATTTCACAATATGATTAATTGGATTGTCATTTTAAAACCATGATTCCTTGGTCCTTTAGGGGTAAGGTAGAGGCACCTAATTCGAACACAGTACCCAAAGCCGATAATTTCTACACATGGCTTTCATTTTAGAACGCAAATCTAAGTATGTCATAAAGCCTTTATTGTTTGTTGACCAAAACGATAAATCATATATGGTCTATCTAGATGTGCGTTCTAAAATGAAAGCCATGTGTAGAAATTATCGGCTTTGGGTACGTTGGAATTAGGTGCCTCTACCTTAATAGCTTGGTGGACTGGTTTGGACTTCAGCTGCTGGGCATGCTCTAAGAAACATGGAGTGAGAGAGGATTTGGTCAAGTGGCAGGGGTCCACCCATTTGAAGTCCACTCAATCACTCAAGCATGTCCCTGTGGCTAATGAACATCATCCAATTGAGTGCCTTGCCGGCATGGCCGGGAGTTTGATGAGGGAACCAGGGGTCCTTGACTTGGGCCTCAATGTCATCCAGGAGCTTTGGTAAAGTCGGTCCCCTTTGACTTCTTATGCTAGCAAACAATGCATAGTTTTGTTGAACTTTCCAAACATAAAAAGCCAGTCAGGCAAGAAATAATGTGAGTGGTTTTAGGCTTCGTTCAGACCACAGGACGGACAAAACTTTCTTGTCTCGGATTGGGTGAAATTTTGGTTTCAGACCTTAGCAGAAACCTCCTCTTCATCAACATCTGATTCTCTACGTAGGCGGACGAAACATGAGAAGTTTAAAACCACTCCAAGGGGGATAACAATCTTGTTCACTAGACAAGGCTTATCACGCAAGCTCCTTCTATTATGATGACAGGGCAAGTGAATTGAAGGTCAAACCAGGAATTGGACGGGTGAGTGCAGAGAGTGTTGTGTTCAGGCAACGGTCTAAACCGGACCTTATTGTTGTGACGTAAGTAATATATGAAGTAAAGCTCAATACTACTCTAGTGGAGTAAGACCCCGCTGATAGAAAATCCTTAGAAAACATTTAGAGTACCATTTTACTATAGTACATGATTGGATTTGGCTATCATAGGGTGTTGAATATTTAATCAATTTTCTAAAAATAATTTGACGTTTTAATTTTTTGAAAAAAAAAATTGAGTAGGTCTTATGTGGATTTTCTAATGTTCAAATTTCTTTCTATTTCGTTCAACCCATGCAATGTTCTTCAGTAATTTTGGTGATATAAAATTTGGCACCATCTCAATTATATTTCTCACAACAAGTTTGATAGCTTTTCACATTTTAAAACCATGAATTTTATGTCCTTTAGAAGATGCTCTAAAAGTGTCACTTTGATGATTTCTTGGTCCTAACATTTACAAATGATATGTTGTATTAAGTATAGAACAATGGACTTTGAATCAAAAACATCGTATGCTTATACGATTGGGTACAAAGAGTCTACTTCCAAAAAGAGACATCAAGGGTAGATCTCGTTCTTAAGATATGGATGGACAAACCACCTTCACAAGATTCTTAATTCACGATGGTCATTAACCCCTAAATGACAGAGGGGTAAGGGCCAAATCTAAAGATGTTATAAAATGTTACTTTTGCAACTTTGATGAAGTTTGGTCTAAAAGAGAAAATGAGAAGCATGATGTTTAGTAATATCTGTACGGTCAAACTTCCAAAAATAGAATTTAGAAGCATTTACCATTTAAAACTCACCAAAATTTAAATTTCTATTTTTAGAAATTGAAATTTGGCATGATTGGTTAAAAATAAACATTGTGTTTTAAAAATTTAAAGGAATTTTTTTCAAATGAGAGAACATCATTAGTTTCCCGAAATAGTAAGATTTATACCACTAGGACAACCATCAGAAAAGTTGGGCCAGACTATTTTGGTGCCATTTTGACACCAAAGACCGCATACATGGCATTTTAGTGTCATTTTATCCATACTCTAGGTTGGTATGGAGGTTGGCACCAAATTATACAAATTTTCAAACGTTAAGGCTTTTAAATTCGTTAAAAATGGTCTAAAGTTATTTTCGGAAGTTTGACTGTACGGATAATTTGTAGAGATGATTCTCTACATTTTGTGTATTGAACCAAACTTCATCAAACATATGGAAGACACATACTATAACACATCTATGTTTTGTCCAATACCCCTCGGGCTTTTAGGGGTTAATTGCATTTCAATTCACCATCATGACACCATGTTCACATGCCTTGACTTTTCTGATGTATTTGTTTTTGAAAAAATCCTTAATGAACCTCAATATTGCAAATGAAATGTATCAGATATCACTAGAACATGATGTCTACCCCCAATTTTGATAAAAAAATCAGAACTTGAAAAATGTCATTTCTGACCATGAGCACTGATCATGTTCTAGTGTTGTTTGGGCTGCGATCAAAAATGGTCGATCAATCACTTAGGGGTCTGGTCAAACTTACAGTTCTGATTTATCAAAATTGAAGTCAAAAAGCATCCCCACTCAGGGGCGGTTTACACTATGAACCAAGAGCCATGACCATGGAATTTCAAAAATCTGTGATTGGCCCAAAAAGAGCTCTTGGTCCCATTTGGCTTTACACTACCTTGAAAAAAGGAGAATGACCACTAACTTTGAGGTCCCCAAAAATGCTAAAATTTCCCAAGTGGATAATGTTTTCATGGTCTCCTTGATTATAGTTGAGTCGAAGCAAATGCCTCGACTCAACTATAATCTAGGAGACCATGGGGCTCAAAAATCATTGATTGGCTAGTGTTCAATTATTTAAAAAGAAAGGAGGAAAAAGGGGAGGATAAAAGAGAGAATAATGAGCTTAAACTTGTCCCGGTCTAAATCCACTTTACACTACAAAGAGTGACCAAGTCATTTAAAATTGCATTTTTTATTTTTCATGGTCACAGCTCTTGACCAAGAGCCATGACCATGAAAATGATTTAATTTTCTTGGTCATGGCTCTTGGTCCATAGTGTAAACCGCCCCTCAATGAAAAGAAATCAATATCAACCCTGCCTTAGATTAGCCAGGAACAATTTTAGAGCGGGGACAGCATCATACAGTAGCGTTTATCCATATCACATGCTCCGCAGGCATAGTTTTGATACCGAGACTTTTCTCTTCCACTGATGTAAGTCCTGCATGTAAATTTGACATTTCAACTACATGTTTTTTTCACCTTGGAATTTTTTTCTAGAGCTGATTTTTTTTAGCCCTCTAGAGCTTATATTTTTTGAATTCAAAATTTATTTTCGTGTACATTGTTCTTTTCAAGAATTACATACACAGGGTAGTAACTTTGTTACATAGGAATCACTAAAACTGATTTTCTCATGGATAGCAGATTTTAAAACAAATATATTAAACCTTAAAAGGTCCTTGGGGTCCTCTCTCTACAACCTGTATTTAGCTATATAATTACTCAATTGTAGTTTTCTATACAAATTGTGATTTATTATATTCATATAAACACAATCATCAATTTTGCTTTCTACTGAAAAGTGTTTGGTCATTGTTATTTTGATCAAATACCATCAAATACGGGATATATTATTCGCCCGCAAAGGGCTTTTGGGCTGCTCAAGGGTTAACAAGTATATCAAGTAGTATATTAGCAAGTATACCAACTAGTATATTAACAAGTACATCAACTGGTATATTAACAAGTATATCAACAAGGATATTAACAAAAATATCAATAAGTAAAACGTTGTAATAAGTAAATTTACAAGTATTTTGACAAGTATTTTGACAAGTATTTTATCAAGTATACTGCTTTTTCTATTTTCAGATAATTTAACAAGTATTCTATCAATATTCAATTTCTAAGTATGTGCACAACGCATCAGGCAGTTCTGCTTTCAACAGACTCAAAACTGGAACACAAGTAACAGAAGAATAAAGGTTTCATTCAGTTGTAAGAGAACATATATTTAAAATAAAATAGACCCAAAAAACAAAAACCAGTGCTTTTTTCAAGAGTAGTTCAGCTCACATCTCTTCATACGAAGTTCATTTTAGAGAGGATCTGGAGGAATCTGATGAGGAAAAAGAAGCACCGAATATCAAGCCAACTTTTGCAAATAGCATTTTCACAAATATACTCTTGAAGAGGTTTGTACCTTTACACATATTGTTAAGAGCGGTGATAGCGATAGTTTAAGGAATGAATTTGATGTAGATTTCGCTTCCAAACATCCTTCCATTAGTAGAAAAATGATATTTGGGGCACCAAACTACAATGCAAGAGCGTGGTACTACCAAAGATCTATTTGGGCACTAAGAGCTTGCCTACTAGTGACAATATCCCAATATATTAGCCTAAACCTAAATTTTGCCAAAGAAGGGGGGATCTAGTTTGTATCCACAAGTAATATACCAACCTCAAGTGCTCTCGCTGGCAAAAGTCTTCCTAAGTCAAATCAAGATCTCAATTTTTAACAAGAAAATTTGAAGATACCAGTCACTAATGAGAAAGCCCTCCCAAATGGTCTTGTGATCCTGTAACTTGGTACACCTTTCTACTACATTACTTTTTGCTAATAGTGCGTGTGGTACTAATTCCAAAAACTCACTCTATTTTATAAAATAATGAAATTGGCAAGAGCTGAATTCTTTACTGATGACTCAAATCTTCATTTCACAATAATTTTACATTTTAGTATCACCTTCACTAATTACCGTCCCTTACTATAAACCCACCCTCACTATTAGCAAAAAGTAGTGTAGTGCTCCTAACATCAAATGCAAACATACCGAAACATTTGAGAACGAAGAAATTACCATCAATTTCAAATTTCGCGAAGGACAATAAATTCTAACTTTTTGTGGCTAACCATAGAGTAGCAGTTCACCAATAAGTTTCCTAACAATTTCAACTCATTCTGAATTAAAAGGGAAAAAAAATTTAGCATAACAATAATTCACCTTCTTGTTTCTGTTTTAGTTTCTGAATCTCCATTGCTGCAATGAAAGGAGTGCCAATCATGTTGTTGCCTCCCATAAAGCGTGGCTAAAGCCCTCCATCTTTATTCTTCCAGTTACTCAGGTTAAGAAGCTTTGTTCCCTCGTACATTGAACTCATGTCTTTGCAATAGGTGGAGCTTGAGGACATTAGAACCGCATAATTGCTTTAGTTCGGTGATTTTGCATAAGAGGACTGATCTCCATAATAGAGAAAGTTAGAACTCTAAATAGATCGCAGCATTCAGCTCAATGTAGAGAAATCTGAGCCGAGTGATGGAAAGATGAAACGAAGCTGTTGAATCGCTTGAAAACGAGCATTCGGTGCTTTTGCAGTGATCGAAGCGATTAGAATAAAAAACAGCGCCCGTGGACGGTTCAAGTATGGAAATGAGCAGGGCGAAGAAGCTGGTAGGGGCGCTGCTGGTGTGCTTTACATTGCTAAGCTGCGAATGCAATGCGCAACGCAATAGGCCAACGCCTAGTCCTCCTCCGCCTGCCGCGACAGGTACCGTTCCGTTCTTGATACGCATTTTCAAATTCAAGAACCGATCGCACTGCTGTTAGTCTTCTTGGAAATTTACGATTGCGTAAAGAGCTGCTGTAATAATGCAAACGATTGTACTGCTGTTAGTCCTTTTAGAAATTTCACGATTGCATATGAGCTAGAATTCTTCTTGGAAATTTTACAGTTGCGTAAGAGCTACAAATTATGATCACCTTCAAAGAATTGCAAGGTAGAGATAAAACAGAGTATTGCCACTCCAGGTACCTTTTTCTCTCTCGTCCCGTTCTTAATACGCATTTTCAAATTCAAGAACCGATCGCACTGCTGTTAGTCTTCTTGGAAATTTACGATTGCGTAAAGAGCTGCTGTAATAATGCAAACGATTGTACTGATGTTTAGTCCTTTTAGAAATTTCACGATTGCATATGAGCTAGAATTCTACTTGGAAATTTTACAATTGCGTAAGAGCTACAAATTATGATCACCTTCAAAGAATTGCAAGGTAGCGGTAAAACAGAGTATTGCCACTCCAGGTACCTTTTTCTCCTTCGTCGCGTACATTTTCTAATTCAAGAAACCGATCGCACTGCAATTTATCCCTAATAGCTTCAGGATTGCGTACGAGCTACAACGATCGCACTGCTGTTAGTCTTCTTGGAAATTTACGACTGCGTCAATAATGCAGACGATAGTACTGCTGTTAGATCTTTTAGAAACTTCACGATTGCGTACGAGTTACAATGATGCACTGCTGTTATTCTTCTTGGAAATTTTACAGTTGTGTAAGAGCTACATAATATAATCGCCTTCAAGATAGAGTATCGCATATTCGCCATTAGAAGGAAATAGCTGCATTATTCTGACTGTTCAAGTAAATTGCCACGCTGTGCTGTGTATACGATGAATAGAATTCTAGAAATCGAATAATCAATAGGTCTTATTCTGTTTCCTGCGTCAAAGATTTACGAAGAACGATCGATTCTAACTGCGTTTTTGCTAATTAGTTTTGCGTTTCTCTCTTTTCATTTTTCATCATCTTGTGTTCTTGAGCCTAATTGAAAATCGTTGGAAAGACGTTCAATCTGACGGTTAGTTAGAATGAGAGAACGTTCTTCGTACATAAGAATTTCAATTTATAGCAATTTCACAAGAGGCTTAACTTTCACAACTTGAATAATCAACAGACTCTGCTTCGTGCATCAAAGATTTAAGCATTGTGACGAAGAACGATCGATTCGTACTGCGTTTTGGCTGATTAGTTTTGCGTTTCTCTTTTCGTTTCTCAACATCCTGTGTTCTTGAACTCTAACCTAGTTGAAAATCGTTGAAAAAAGCGTTCTTCGTGAGTATAGATTTCAGTTCAAACATGAGAGCCTTGATTCACAAGTTGAATAATAAACAGACATCTGTTTCGTGCGTCAAAGCTTTTTCTAAGTCCGTAATCGAATTCCCGAGACTCTTAGTTGGCTGTGGCTTGATTCACAACTTGTACATCATCAATGGACCTCTTGTTTCAAAGAATTTTTTTAAAGTCAGTAGCAATTTCTTTTGGCTAGTATGTGATCGTGAGGATCGTTCTGCCCTCTGTAGTGAAAGCTCACGCGGTGCTGTGTACACGATGAACTCTCCAATTCATGCAATCTGTTGTCTATAAAACATCTAAGTCAAATTGAACACTCCTGCGATCCCTCCCCATAATCTCTTGGACTCACATTTTCATTACTGAAAGATCAATGTTTAAGTGTGAGATCAATATTTAAGCCCACCTTCAAATTCAAATGACATTTTTTGGTTTTGCACATTATGAAACTTGCAATTTGGTTTGAGGTATGTATAGTGAATTGCAGGGTGCAGTAAACTAGTGAGTTGCCCTTCAAATTCATTGGTGTGGATTCTATGACCGCAGGGTATGCAACGGAGGCGCACACGATAGGCATCAACTATGGCACGCTTGGCAACAACCTCCCAACACCAGCTGCAGCCATCGCTGCCATCCAATCTATGAAGATCGGCCGTGTCAAGATCTTCAACCCAAACGCTGGAATCCTAGCGGCGCTTGCCAATAGTGGCTTGGAGGCCGTCGTCGCCATTCCTAACGATCAATTTGGTGCCATCGGCACAAGCGCCTCCGCCGCAGAAGCATGGATTGTGGCAAATGTCGACGCATACTACCCAGCGACAAATATTGTCACAATTCTTGTTGGAAATGAGGTACTCCTTTGAAAACACTATTTAGTAATAACGTCAAAATGTGATATGGCTTGTTTCAAATATAATAAAAAGATTGTAAAAATATCATACCAACACAATTTAAATGGCATTTTGATATTATTTCTAACATGGATTTCTACTAGTGAAACTATCGTATAGTTCGCCAAAATTTGTTATTCCATCTTTCTATTCCATCTGAATTATATTTTTTACAATATGATCGATTGAATTTGCTATTTTAAAACCATGAATCCTTGGTCCTCATGTAAGGGGGGAGGCCTTGAATCAAGGGCTTTCCTCGATGGGAAGGCTTGAGGCGTCGAGGCCGAGGCGCCGAGAGCCTGCCCATCGAGGGCAGCCCGTGATTCAAGGCCTTCCCCGTCGTAAAGCACAGGGGCAGGATTTTTTATTATGGTTCCTGGCACTGGTTATGGTGCCGGCACCCGTAACTTCTCAGCAGTGCCATTACTGCATATAACTGGCACGATTTTGTGAACGATTTTTTTCCCCGTGCTTTATGTTATCGCAGGTGTTCTCGGACGCAACGCTCCCGTGGTCATCGCTCGTCCCAGCAATGCAAAACTTACAAACCTCAATCAACGCACGCGGCTATTCGATCAAAGTCTCCACAGCCGTGGCAGCCGACGTCCTGGCAACCTCGTACCCGCCCTCAACAGGAACATTCCGTGCCGACATAGCGGTCCCTGTAATCCTCCCGTTACTGACCTTCCTCGCCGCTACATCCTCCTACTTCTTCGTGAACCTCTACCCGTTCCTGTCCTACACAACCAGCGGAGGCGTCATCAGCTTGAACTACGCCACGTTTGCAACGGACGCAACAACCGTCGTGGACGGCGCCTACACGTACACTAACCTCTTCGACGCACAACTGGACGCTGTCATCTCAGCTATGGAGGCTTTGGGATTTGGGAATGTGCGAGTTGCTGTAGGTGAGCACACTCAGCTTATTAACCCCTACCTAAGCGTCCACTGTGTATTTTCTGTATTGTAGGAAAATTGAATCCTGGCTTCAGTTTGTGTAAAAATGCCTTCAATTTGACACAATTGACATTATTGATCTTGTAGTTTAGAACAAAGAGCTTTAAATTGATGTATTGCAATAAGAAATCAAAAAAAAAGAAGAGAAAATGCCACTATTGTAAAGTTTAGTGATGCAGATGGTCATAATGGGCGTTTTAGACGCTTAGGAGTTAATCAGCTAAAATCCTACATTTTCTTGGATCAA
Source organism: Pohlia nutans (assembly GCA_022496805.1). Taxonomy (NCBI): domain Eukaryota; kingdom Viridiplantae; phylum Streptophyta; class Bryopsida; order Bryales; family Mniaceae; genus Pohlia; species Pohlia nutans. The sequence goes on from CM040094.1 coordinate 18,119,655, forward strand.
TCCATTTTCTAGAACATTTTCTTAGCTAGGCCTTGAGAAAATAGGGAAAATTCTTTCATTTCTCCATAAAATATTAATAGGTTTCTTTCCTAAGCTTTTTTAACATGAATTATAGGTAATCTTGAACTTTAACCAACTAATTTGTAACTAAAAGTTGATACTCCTTGGAGATTGTAGGTGAGACGGGGTGGCCGACGCTAGCTGACGCAACGCAGACGGGTGCTAGCATCGCGAACGCCGCAAGTTATAACAGAAGGTTGGTGAGACGGATTTTGGCAACGAGTGGTAACGGGACTCCCAAGCGGCCTAATGTGTTTATTCCAACGTTCATCTTTGCACTTTTTAATGAGAATGAGAAGCCAGGACCGGTTTCCGAGCGGAATTGGGGGTTGCTGTACCCTGATCTTACTACCGTTTATGCAATTGACCTCACTGGCCAAATGACGGATAGCCAATACGCTCCCATCGCGCCCTAGCAAAGGTAGGAGGATTGGATTTTCCATTGAATTTTATTTTTTGATTTTATTTTTTTATAGATTTTTGGTTGCAAATGAGAGGTGATTCCAACGCTCGTAAGCATGTGTTGTTTGGATACCATTTGCAAAGGTTCAAAGCTTTTTGTTAGTATACTCAACTTTTTCTATTTACACTATAAATACAATACATATTCTTAAGAAATTGTGGGATGTTCTTTACACATCTCATTGGACAACTTTCACATATCAAGTTGTAAACACATGCGGGAGTGCATTTAGAAAATCCAAGGCAATGTCATTAGAGAGGGTGAATGTATTTGAGCTCAAACCAACTCAAGATTTTTTGGTATCAGTTTCAAGAAGTGGTATTGTAGTCATCAAGTTTTTTTCTTTAGCAGCTGACCTAAAACCGACTCAAGATCTGATGTTGAGGATGTACATTCTCACAATCAATATTTACTCATCATTTATGATATAATTAGTGTTGAAATTACAACAGTGTTGGAATTAGGTTCTTTCACGTTGGATATAAGGCCCTCTTTATACTTGGGGCCGGATTGAGGGCGGACCCGAACTCTTCAAATGTCAACCAATAGGATCGCTCGATTCTTTCAAATCCGGCTCAAGGGCTTTATACTAGGGTTGGGCTAGAACAAGCGATTTTTTTTTGTGGCGTCCTATGTGGCATGATTTTGGCGCCAAATCTTTGGGCCGGTTTGTTGAAATTGGGAGAAGGCTTTCCTTGTTTCAAACTCCAAACTTGAGCCAGATTGTATCGAGCCGGCCTTCCATTTAGCCCCAGCGTGTGTACAAAATGGGCCTAAGAGATCGAAAACAAGCATTGCCCACTTCTGCTCTAGAATGCAAAGTAGTGGCTATAAATTGGGTGTACATAAAATGCTAAATTTAATCCTTTGGCACACTTGTGTACATATAATGGACGATGAACAGATTGTGACCTTTTTCTTGACTACATCTTATAGAGTTTTTCATTCATTCAATTTTTTTGGGGTTCTTGTGCTAGTTGATTATCATTTGTACAGTATGGATCTTCAAAATAAGATATTGTGATTTTTTTAACTAATAGAATTGATTTATATCAAGTTTCATTCTTAGTTCAAAAAGTGAGACCTTAAACATGATTTTCCAAAATAATTAGAATCATATAATGGAAATCATACCATCTTGTAGTGTATGTTATTCCAAGTTCACTACAAGAATTTTAAATTTCTTTTAGGTTAATTTGAGATTTATAATTGAATTTCAAAGAAAAACCTATCAAAATTTATCAATAAATTATTAATAATAAATATGATGAATTCAACTTTATAGATGTAATCTTCACATTGACATTTAGAACTTTGCTTTGAACATTAAACTCCATTTTTGTTTTTCATCAAAAAAATTTAACAAAACTTTGAAAATAGTGTTGAATCAGGATGTTAACCCCTAAGTGTCCGAAATACAAAGGGCTTTCTAAAGGTGCTCCAATCCAAAATCTTGTTTAATTTCTTTACTTTCATATTTTTACTACTTGTAAATATAAATTTTATCAACCTTTAACATAATTTTTGATATTGAATTTGACAAAAAAAATTATTTTGAATTTTTATCTTATTTACATGATGAAATTTGAAAATACTCAAGATATCTTCCAATCACGTTGGATTTTTTATCTTACCTTCATAATGTTGATGACTATTTATGAAAAATTATAAACCATACAATGTGGTATTTCAAGTGTGCAAATTGTAATGCTTTGAGTCTTTGACTTTTACAAAAGAGTTGAGGACCTGTAGGAATTAAAGGGTTTGGTTCATGCCAAAACCAAAGCACCAACATTCATCAAAATTGGGGTGACGCTACACCATTTACTGTGGGCACCCAAACGTATTTCCATGAGGTTATAACAATTCACTGAAAATTAATACTTTTACCACCTTTGTTTGTGAAGTGTATTTTTAATTAAATACTTTACCGTTTAGGCACCCACATTGCCACATTGTAGAATAATCAGTCAAACTTGTGAGTTGCGAAATTACAATACCAATTAACCCTTAAACGCGCAAGGAGTCTCATGGGGCCATGCTTCATCATTTTTCAGTCAAATGTTGATTTTCACCTAGTTCCTAATTTCAAATGAAAATGGTCTTACCAAAGAAAGTGTGGGGTCTAACTTTTAAGTTCTAGCCCAATTTACTATTCTTCAAAATTGTTAAAACTGTGTTTCTTATAACACTTTAAAGACCAAACCCCTAAAATTCCAATATATACTGCAAAATATGTTTTTCTATTGAATTTCTTTTATGTAAGCTCAAGAAGCATGCCACCTACACCTTGTTGTTCATCACTATTATTTACATTTTTCCTAAAAATTCATATTATTCTAAGCTTTTTTGTAATTACTATGATTTTTACAAGAAGAAAGCTTTGAAAATTCTTCTAGTTTATTTGTTTATGTAAAAAATTATGAAAAAATCAGGGTAAATTGGTTCAACAATACCTTATGTGAGGGAAATACCATAAAATATTATATATTTTAAAATGTGAGGAGTTGATGAAGTTTGACCGGGTAAGTGTAGTGTGTGCGCTTAAGGGTTAAGTGTCATTGAATTATATTAGGACAATAGATGTGACAGTTTTTAATATTGAGAAACACATTTTCATTTACTATGGCAACTTTATATAAAATTCAGTACAGAATATATTGACAAAGTGTTAGGGGTGTTGTACAGTCGAGTACAAGATAGATACAAATTTTAGGATCTAGTTGAGATTTCTGGAAACTTTGGAAGGCCAGTGTATGCTCAAAAATGAATGGAATTTCAAATTTCAAATTGCATTGGAATCACACTAAAGTCTACTTTATCATCAATACACATACACATATGTAATTGAAAATCATACAAAAAATTTGATGTTTTCTATATACTAGAGTTATCCTTAAAGTCACCTTGTGTTTGAATAAGATGCCGTGAATTTTGCTTTAATGTATTGTTATTTGTTCACCCGAAATAGTTAAAAGGTTGGGAAAAGCTTGGTGGTCTATCATTGTTAGGTGTGTAAGAGCTTGGTGGTCTCTAAACTCAAGGGAAACTAGTGTAGCCGTCTTTCTTGACGGTCAAACTAGTTTTCCATGAGTTTGAAAATTCAAAGTTCAGATATGCATAAAGCTCGGCATAAAGTTTACTTCCCATAAAATATATAATAGAAAGTCCACACTACAAGAAGTCAATTACGGATGAGAAATGTGTGTTTGTGTGGACGGTCGGATGTTTAGGGGTTAAGATGGGCCACCTTCTATGTTTATGTGCTATAGTTGTGGGTTGGTAATGGAGTTTCTATAGATATTGGTGATAATCTTTCTATAGTAGAGTGTTGATGATAAACTTCCTATCCCTGCTTCTATTTTGAAGTGCTTAAGAAGACGATGTAAAATAAAGTGGAAACGATCAAAAGTGCTGGTGACCCAGAAAGGACATGATCATCTGAATCGTCAAAAATATGATTTTAGAATATTTATTTTAAACAACTATCATTCTTTGAGATAACCTAAATCTTTGAGATAATCTAAATGAGGCATTCCTTGGTGCTCTTCCACTTAAAAAAACAATAGCTATAGAAATTGTATTCAATACTCATGTCCCTCGGCGCCCTTAGAATTCAATTCAAGTGATAACCATTGACAGATAGATATAGAGTTGAGTATTAAAGATTTTGTCAAAGGTTTTCATCAATAACATAAAAAACATTCAAATTTTCTACTCCAAAAGCCAACCCTTGCAGTGTAGTGTAGTCTGCTATAGGTTGGCCCATGTCAAAATGCGACAAAAACATACATACAAGTATGTAGGGACTATCTGGTGTGTGTTTTCTACTCCAACAACATAATGCGTGTTAGACTTTCGATGAAGACGCATGCTGGATTATTGCAGGCACGGGATTCAGCGTCAACTTCATCGTCGTCGCAAACACCCCGTACCCAACGTCACAAGAAGCAACAGTTGAAAGCGTGTTACCATTAGCGAGGCTAGTGATCATCCTGTCCTCCGTCCACTCACACCACATAGAAGACACCAAATCATATGCCATGGCAATGCCGTTGGTGCAGGAGAACACGATATAATCGCCGCATCCCACCACCGTCCCAAGATGTTGAGTGAATCTCAACTCATCGACCTCTTTGAAGAAACCATTGAAGTCGTGCATACAGTTCAAGGTCGCGACCAAAGTGTACTTGCTCAACGCTACATCAATCTCCACGAGCCTCAGCCCATCCATCTTGTCCATCTCTTCCACATCGTGCAGAGCCCCAAATGCATAGAAGAACAGACGCCCTTGAGCGGTAGCTAGTCGGTTCTGGAAAACACCAGTGGGAAGCAGCACCGCCGTGTCGCTCCATTCGTCGCGTTTGGTGTCGAACGCAAGGAGTTTGGGTCGACGCATAACGAAGTCTTCGTTGTTCTCTGCATCCCAGAAGACCGTGAACAAAGTTGAGTCCATATTGAGGATGTACTCCGGACTGTGATCCTCGGGCGGCTCTAGAATCTCATGCCACTCGCCCACGTTTGAATGGAACCGGAACGCGCTTTTCCTTTCCAAATATTTCTCGCTGCTTGCCAACACATAGTAAAGCGCAAATGATGAGTAATCTTTTGCGGTCACCAACGACACTACCCAATAGCATCCAACTCCAGGCATGTCCCAACTACCAAATTTAGTATTGACTGAGAGTCCCGGGGGAAGTGGTGGAATCTCCACAACGGAACGTGTGATCGGATTGGCGATTTGGACAGCTTTTCTAGGATTTCGGCTCGCCAAGTTCCACATGACGACAACAAACCCTTTGTTTGCAGCTAGCGTTTTGAAGTGATCATGCACGTCGAACCTATCACGTACACCTTCATATAGAAATTCCATGCTGAGTTTTTAGCTCTTCTGTGTATTGGGGGTGCCATCGCCGTTGTGATATTGCAATGGTTTCATAGGCGAGTTTGATAGACAATGAGTCCATGGTTCTGAAAGTGAACATGGCTTCTTGAGATCGTGATAGTGATGCAAAGCTAAGTTGCTTTGGGATGTTGTTCCAGTCACGGGAGACGGTGCGGAAGCGACAAAGGTCCGGAATGGGAATGAAGCGGAGGACGGTTTGGTGGAGCTCTGGCGGAAAAGCTTTCCACCGAGAGTCCATGATCACTTGTTCCTCGTGCTCTTCTTGTTCCTTGTGTTGTCCTTTGGTCTCTTTCATTTTTGACGATCCTTCCTCTACTTGTCCTTTTCCCATCTCTTCCCACGATTGCTTCTCCTCTTCTAGCTTCATCTGAACTTGATTATTGGCAAGTGTCTCTTCAGCTCTCTAGAGCACCAGAAAAATTGTATAAGACACTCGTGAAGCGAAAGTACAACAATTAAAAAAAAAAACTCCGTAAGTGAGTCAATGATACATTATGAAATGAGTTTGAAAAAATCCATAATAGTCTTACAATATGGATTGAAAGGTTTGGTAGCAACATAATTCTATAAGAGTTGTAGATTATGGATTGATTAGCAAAAAGTTTCCATAAGAATCTACTAGTAGAATGGATGGTCTTTAAGTTCAAGGTATAGTCAAAGTTAGGGCACGGTGCCCAACATTTTTGGCACTATGCTAGTGTGAATATAAGCCCTTGGCACCATACTCTCACATTGTTCCTTGATGACTGTCCAAAGACCATTCATTCTAGTAGCAATTGAACAGTATAGATTAGGTAACAAAAAATCCATAAGTACATTATTATTGATAATATATCAAAATGAATCTATAAGAATTGTACATCGTGTACCAAGTAACTAAAATCCATATGAATCACATATTATAAACTAGGTAACCAAAAATTTATGAACATTATACATTAGGATTGAATAATATGAAACTAATGTCTTGTTTCGAAGGAAAAACTAAAGTGTCAAAGGGATGTTATATTGTTATGTCATTCAAATCTCTTTGTTACTATTCTTTCTAAAACGATATAAAGTAGAGGGCTCCAAAACGAACAGGGTTCTAATTCCAACAAAATCTAGGCCATGCATTTATTTTAGAACATAAATTTAGGCACGTCATAGAGTTGTTCTTGGATGTTGACCAAAATGATAAGTTATCTATAGACTACCTAGATTTAGTTTCTATGATGATTATTGTGCATAGATTATGTTGGAATTAGAACCCTCTTGGTTTTCGAGCCCTCTACCTTAAAGCATTTCTCATACTTATATTGTAAATAGTACATTGGCTTCATTCATAAAGACTTGGGAGCCCCATGGAGGTCGTAAGATTAAAGAGTTTTCAACTTCAAAGGATTTATTTTTATACTTTCAAATTGTGATTTTGTGGTAAGAGAATTTTGCTTTGTGAATTATAAAAAGGTTAACTAGTTGAAAAATGGAAGTCATTAGATCAAACAAAGGGACATTGATCATGTTAATGTTTGTGATTCAATGAACAGACTTTATGATTTTCTCATGTTTTTAATATCTAGTAGCCATTTAAAGTTAAAACTTATATTAAAGATTATTCTTTCAAACACAACGTCAAAGGTTTAAACTTGTTTAGAGATGACTCATCTCATTAAGGGTCTAAAAGGACACGTTAAATCTAATGACATGTAATGATAATCATGAGATGTAACTATGTTTAAAAAAATAAAAGGGTTCCGAAAGGACACTCAAATACTAAAAGAGGAAATAATTATGACATATAATCATGTTCACATTATTTAACATCAGGTTGATACTTCTATAAAAATGTAATGCATTGAGCTTACTCACAAACTAAGGCAAAACTGTAATTGTTTTGTATTGTTCAATAATTCCAAACAGCAAAAAAGGAATGTCATATATGTCATTATACTCTAAAAGCAAATCACTTACATTATAAGTCCAAAAAAGAGTTGATGTAGTGATGTAGAATATATAGCGATGCAAAATCTTTGAAACTCTCTTTTTGTGCCCCGTACGTCTCGTGCTCCTCAATATTGCCAATGCTTCCCGAAGATAAACCTGAAAGACTTTATACTTAATCGTTAGAATACTAACCCAACTTGTAAGTGCATTTTGCAATTCTATCGAGGTACTCTAAGCATAAAAAATATTACAAAATAATCTCACAAGAACTACAGAAGTTATCCATCTGAAATGGTAACTAAAATTGCATAAGTTTTAAATTTTCCGTGACAACAAGTCAACAACATACTCTTATGAAAAGTAAGAAAGGGTATTTGTAGCAACTCCTACGAACTACTACACAGATCAAAACTAGATGTTTAAAGACTTGCAAAAGATCTATGTTATATGAACAAAGGTTAACCAAAATGAAATTGCCTGAAGTTTTAACAAGTGTTGTGAAAAGTAGGAAAACTTCTTATAAACTACGACACACACTAAAACTAGATGTTCAAAGCTAGATGATTTAAGACATTTTAAAGAACTACTTCATACCCCTTGCCCACTAGACAGAGGGTTATTCGAAATCCAAAGATGACTATTCACAACAAACTACCAGGGTTTCGAGGCGGCAAAACAAACTACCAGGGTTTTGAGGCGGCAAAACAATTGCAAACTACCAGGGTTTTGAAGCGGCAAAACAAACTACCAAGGTTTCGAGGCGACAAAACAAACTACCAGGGTTTCGAGGCGGCATAACAAACTACCAGGGTTTTGAGGTGGCAAAACAAAGTACCAGGGTTTCAAGGCAGAAAAAAAAACTACCTTGGTTTCGAGGCGGCAAAACAAACTACCACGGTTTTGAGGAGGCAATAGTGATGAAGATAAAGCCCAGAGCAAGGATAACTACTCACAACAAATGACTAGGGTTTTGAAGCGGCTGTAGTAGTGTTGAAGATAAAGCGTAGAGCAAACAAACCTAGAACGGGAAGAAAAGCGTAGAAGACGGCATATAAGAGCAAAGACCATGGAACCAACGAGAAGCAGCGGAGACCAGCAAGAAACAAGATGCTAGACGCCACGGCAAGGATACACCAAAAAGAAGAACATGAGAGAAGTGAAGTGAACAAAGAGCTACATCAACTTATAGGAGAAGGGATGGTCCACAAAACTAGAGGACCCATTGCGATGGCAGCAAGAAACTCATTTAGGAGGAGCATCTAGTGTGGAGATGGACGCTTCAAGTGCCCCAAGTCTAAAGCGTATTTTGGAGTCGATAATGGCCAATAAAGAGAATTCTACGGGAGATAGTGGCGGGAAAGAAACCAAAGGAATCTATATACATATATCACCTCTCCTCTTCCACTACTAGAAAACTGTGACCAGAATAACAGAAATTTAACAAATTTCTATTATTCTGAGCACTTGCGATCAGCAATTAACATTTTCAACAGATCCCTGTTAAACGGGCTTGGGTACCTACCTATTTTCTGTTAAATTTAATACTAGTGCCATGATCAAGTTTAGGGTCTTAAAAAGCGTGTTGACTTGGCAATAGAGACTTGTCATTACTCTGCGTGGGAAATTAGGGGGTTTTTCTATTTTCGGTCTCCCTATTTTGAAAATAATTCAACACTTTACATTTTGACGAGGTGGTTTTCCCTCCCAGTATGTTGAACTTAATCTCCCGGTAAAAAATTTGGTAATATTTTAGGGGCTCCCCTAACATCTACTTTTACTATATTCTAAATTACGGTGCAGTATGAGTGCTTTGTTTTTATTACTGTGCTCACGCTCACTACATGTAGGTTTTCACCGTGGTGACATAATTTTAACTTGGACCTACTGTGAATACAATTTTTATGGATACACGTAATTTTCAAATTAATATTTTTATCCATTTTAGTCTCGTCATCAGGGTCTCATACAATTAAGACAATTCCTCCGACTCACATACAGTTAAAAAAACGTTCCTTATCACAGTAATTTCTGCTAAGCCCTGTTGTTTATACACTTTGAGCCTTACATGATAATTCAGATAGTCAACGTGTTTACTTTGAATGTCACTAATACCTGACATGATGTAAACAACGTTGAATCTTCTATTGAACTACCATGATGTCACTTTCAAACTTACATGAAAAACATAAAAAACCTATCCTCGATAATGATGGTTCTCACTATGTAACATCCACAATATCTGTAGTGGCACCCTGTTCAAACTCTGCCCAGAATGTATACATTTGAAAGGTCGGACTGTCAAGTATGTCATCTATCAAGAACTGATGTGCACCCACAATTACAGAATGAGCCCAAAATTCTCAAACTAAGCCTTCCTCACAGCCCAAGTATATTGTACATATATTTTTTGTACATAAATTTTCTCTCTTTGTTAGCAACCATGTCTCTATAATACTGACTAGCACTCCGGTCATCACATCCAGCAACTGCCTACCTACTTTCATAGTTGTATCTCTGCAAATCCCTCAACTCCCCATGAACCAAATTGGATCCTTCAGGGACAGAATACACATGTTCATTCTCCCTCTTCAGAAGATTCACCGACATCTCTGTCAAACAGTGCGGCCTGTTCTCCTAGAACCTTGTTCATAATGTCATTCAATCGGATGTTCCTACTTGATGGGATAGGATCTGGATGTGTCTCCGGTATTATCTCTGGTGCCCGTAGCCCTTCAAAGTCAAGATCGGACTCCATGGCAAACATGGGGATTTCCTCCTCATCCTCGAGCTCGCTGTCTATTCTACGTCCCCGAACCTCTGTTTGCAATACGACTTTCCATCCAGACTCGTCTTCTTCATCCGAAAAAAACACTTGGTTGCAGTGAATCGGGAAAGCAAATGATTCGTAACCGAATGGGACCGTTGTGTTGAAATTTGCTACTGTAAAATCCCATTCATCTTTTTTGATTGTGGCATTCCTTCCCCTGTAATTTGCCTTCACCCATCGCACACTAACAACACTGTGCAATGCCGTCCATAATTGAGCTCCACTATCTCCAATATTTGGCCAATGTACTCCAAGTTGGCATCAACTATGTTCTCATCCCGCCTCCCTGATCTACAAGGTCTACGGAAAAAGGCTGCTACACCCGAGTCACAACATTTTGTAATGCTTTCCTTTGCACTTTTCACCCTGTAGTGGTACCCGTATGCATACATACTCTAGAATCTTTGCGCTTGCAATGATGGTAGGTTCTCGGGGAGGTCACTTCCAAATATTACGTAACAACGTGCGAACAAAGATAGGGTCCAAATAAATCTTTGAAGATAATTTTTATAAATGATTTTCATTAATATAGGATGTTCACAATTCATTACAAGAATGAAAATGAGAATATTCTTAAAATATTACTAATTATAGTAAAATTTATTTTTAAATTTTAGGGTGCTTTTAAATACCCTTTGTTCACACGTGATACTCAAATGATACAAAGAGTGACCTCCCCGAGGGTAGGTTTGTGGAATCTTCAACGTCTGTTGGGATTGCAACTCCATCTTGTTTCCTGGTTTCAATCTCCATGGTTTCAATCTCCATGCGCAGCCATTCTGCAAATGAAGGCATCAGAACCAATCCCTGTGGATACGGAGTCGCTCTCCTCCCATTTCTCTGAGGATGTCTGGCTCGAAATGCTGCTCGGGCATTTGTTCTTTCTTGCCATAGTTCTTCATATATTCTGTTTCCCAAACCAAGGTTTAGTCTTATAATTTTTGGATTAATATATAATCCCATTTACAAAAGTTTACCTTGACATGCCCATACTTATGATACAATTTGACTTTTTATACAAAACTGCTTCTAATATGCATCTTGGATGCATATTTAAAACATAATATATTATTAACAATTTTACACTAAGAAGTTTAGTACCCATTCATACAGTTACATGATGTATTTTTATTTCCGCAGGTTACTGACTAAAACAGTCAGCCAACCTCAAAGTTGAAACTGGCCCTTACCTTCTATTGACAAATTCCATTCCGCATAAAAAATAAGTTAATATACACTGGAATGTATTCTTCAGACTAAAACTACTCTGTATTACATGCATCCTTCTTTACTGGTGTGCTCTGGCGTAATCAATACCACGTTGTGAAATTTTACCACTGGAAAACTGAGTATGGGATTGTTATAACATGATGTGATGTATAAAAAATTTAGCACACATCCCTTACGTATTACTGTCGCATACATATGAGTTAACCATTTCACTTCCCGATTCAACACTGTTTTCAAGGTTTAGTTGTAAACTGTGAAGATAACATCTTTACGGTTGGAATCATCATTATCGTTCTTAAAATTTTAAAAATAATGTTTAGAAGGATTTCTCTTAAAATTCAATTAAAACACCAAATTTAACCTTAACAAGTTTAGTAAAATTGTAATGACATTGGAATAACATGCACAATAAGATGGTATGGTTGTCACTTCGATTCTACTTATTATGGAAAATCATGTTTAAGGTCTCACTTTCGGAACCGAGAATGAGACTTGACATATACCACTGTAGCTATTTTCCATAAACTCTCAATATCTTATACTGAAGATTTTTATCGTACAGCTGTTATTGAAGTAAAACAAGAATTTCAAAACAAAATTTTAAAAAAAAAGGCTTTGAAAGTGCGTGGGGTAGGGACGCGTCAAGAATCATCCAACGTCTAAACTCTGAATCATGTACATCCTCCACGCCATATTAACACATACTACACTAAATATGTAGACTGCAGTTATAGACATTAATTTACTTAAACATGTCGGAAGTTTTCACAGTTGACCCAATTTTTAATCCTCTATATTTTATAAGATAAAGATATTTCAATAGTAATAGAACCATTGTCTACAATACAATATTTTTTCCACAAGTACTAATCTATACTATTTGGATACTCTTATAAGTATCAAACGGTCCTATACCTATTTTATAAAGTATATGTGAACGACAATTTCCTTCCTGAGTAGTGTTTCTTACTTTCTCACCAACCATAAAGTTTTATTCAGATTCATAGTTTCAAAAACTATGTAGACACGCCCCTGGCCATGTTCCTCTGGATTCAGGACTTTCATTTAGAAACATTTACTTCATCTGCCTCCATCATATAACTTGCATGCAAAATGTTTGACGTTATCTTACTGAAATTGTTCTACATGAACGGGCAAGGAAAGCTTACAGTCTATATATATGGCTCGAGGTGCGCTGAATTATCCAACACAAAATCGTGCATTGCACTCTTTAACTCCTCAGAGAGGAGTTTTGGTTTTGGTTTGTCCTTTACCTTCCCACCCAAGTCCCTAGTTGACTCATAAACTCGTGCCATGGACAGAGGGCCTGGCCATCGCGACCATTCACGGAGCAAGGGTTGGATGGAATCTCTTCATTTTTTTCTTGCTCCACGGCCTGCCTAGATTGCATGCTTCGGGGCTTCTTCCACGGACTTCTCTTCCTCGCTCGTCTCTTTCAAGGATTTTGTTGATTTCAGAGATTTGGTTGACTTAGTGCACTTTGTGAGATGAGTATTTTCTCATTTTTAGGGTCGTTTTTCACAACGTTCAATTCAATATGTTTAGGGATTTTTTGTGCACTATAGTATACACCAAAATGAAGTAAAGTATGTATGCTATTAGATTCAATGATCAAATTAACAATTTCTTTTCAATTCTACAAAGTAGGTCGTCAAAAAATGCGTCCTCAATTTAAACAGTGAGATTAGGTATTTAACCGATCAACACAAAAAAATATTCATACGAGAAACTTTTGAAAAGAAATAACATGATTGGACAAATGAATCAAGGATTTATGCATTGTCAAAGTTTAGTTCACTCAAGGATATGATTTGTTTTTCACCTTTGAATGTCATTTTCATGACGTTCCTTTCATTCATTTGAGAAATTTCTTTTTGTACAATATATTACACTCCAAAATGAAGCAAAATATATAATTTGGTACCTTCATTGATCAATTAATTAGAAATTTCATTTGATTGAACTTAAAATTCATTTGAAATCAAGTCTAATAGATTTTGAAGTTCCAATTAGACTCGTTGGGTAAAAACAAAAAAATCAATCATTTTTAAGTTTCAATAATTTTTAAGTTACAAAAAAATTCAAGAAGGTTACATCTTTTCATATTGATTGTCTATATTTATCCTACACTCAAAAGTAATTTAATGAACACCAAAGTTGACCGCAAAGTTGACTAATCTACCAACGTGAATGTCCGTGACCCTTTGCTTTGATCACCGCTTTTACTATAGAAGGCATTGATCAACACAACTACACAAATTGTGGATATTACTTCCACAAATCGAATTTCATTCGCATTGAAAAATTGCCTCAACTTCTCCAAACTGTGGTCTTTGCTTGGACCATGATCAACAGAAATGTGTATAGATTTTCTAAACATTCTCAATTGGTTTGAGGTTAGATAATTTCATCAAAATATTGTTGATGTTTTGAAGTTCACATGATCATGTCAATGAGTCATTAATGGTTGATGTTGCACTTAATCATTGATGTTACATTATGAATTTTAGATCTTATCCAAAAAGTTAGAGTTATGATTGCTATCATCTATATTTTTGTAAAAAAATTTGGAACTGAAAATTGAAAATTCATTTGGAATTAGATTACGAACAAGATAATGACAATTTGTGGATGAAATTTGTTGTGATGGGTTGAAATATAGTACTCATATAAGTGTAGTGATTTTTGGAGGTTTTTTGGTTGTTTAATTTTATGTGTCAACTTAACAAGACCACTTTTGATTCATTTTGGACTAAGATCTTAAACATTTTTGGTGGAAATGTGTGCCATGAAATGAGGCATATAATTCTCACAAATAATCCCTTTTCTAATCATATCACACATGCCATTATTGCCATAGAATTTTGTAGTATTTTTCTACTTGCGAAAAGTACATGACATATGAGAACGTATTTCAATTGTAAATATCACGCCCAAAATTCTTGATTAGGCACTAAGGGGTTAAAAAGCTATTTAACTTCTAAAAAATCAGAAGGCTCTTAAAATCATGTTTAAAAAAGGTTTATAGTGCCAAAGGCACACCAAGTGTGTAGTTAACCTTCACTCAATAGATTTAAGATGTCAAGCTATAGCCTCCACCATTGTTAATTTTGAACAATAATCATGGTATACATATCTATGATGGAACCTTACAATGTTGCTATTCCACAATGTTGCTAGTTTATTAAGCATGAGGAATTGACCTTTGGAAAATGACCTTGCATCCCTACTCTATATGATAATGCAAATGAAACACTTCAAAAGCACTTATAATTATAACACCTCAATATTTCATATAGGTCAAAATACTTGAGTAATCAACTCGCTATGTATAAAATAAAAGGTTCTCAAGAACCAACATGAGAAAGATATTTTGTAAATGACCTATACAACCGCTATTTAGTGAGGTCATGGCAAATCAAAATGTTGCTACGTACACTCATCTTGAGAAAGTGGATATATATATGATATCAAAATTGATTCATATACAATTAGTGTTTATTAATTATATTAACAAAAAGTATGTTAAAATTACATTCTACCTTTATCACCAAAAGCATTCTGGAGAGAGTAGAACTATAGAAGAATCATGCATCCTCTTACCTTCAAATACAAGTAACTTTTACGACAAGACTGATAAAACTATCTACAGTCTTATTGCCGATCACAGTGTACAGCCTCACAAGATTACCACATCCATTTACAGGTGAATACTGCTATAATAAATCCTAATCCTTATCATGCAAGGTTATCAAAACCGCTAATCATCATCATAGCTCACTGACCTTGTGTTCATTGGTGTGAATGCATTGCTTAGAGAGAAAATGATATTTTCTCTCTAAACATTAGCCGAACGAGCTGGATTTGTTGGAACTGGTAAGTGAAACAGGTTGGCCTGCAGCTTTGGCTTCACTGAACCAGTGCAAACAGACGCCCAAATCAACTTAACGGCACCACATCACCAGCAAATTAGCTGTGGGCAAATTAGTTGCCAAACTCGAATTCTTGTCAAAACCAAAGCACCAACATTCATCAAAATTGGGGTGACGCTACACCATTTACTGTGGGCACCCAAGCGTATTTCCATGAGGTTATAACAATTCACTGAAAATTCATTCTTTTACCACCTTTGTTTGTGAAGTGTATTTTTAATTAAATACTTTACCGTTTAGGCACCCACATTGCCACATTGTAGAAACTTGTGAGGTGCGAAATTACAATATCAATTAACCCTTAAACGCGCAAGGAGTCTCATGGGTCATGCTTCATCATTTTTCAGTCAAATGTTGATTTTCACCTAGTTCCTAATTTCAAATGAAAATGGTCTTAACAAAGAAAGTGTGGGGTCTAACTTTTAAGTTCTAGCCAATTTACTATTCTTCAAAATTGTTAAAACTGTGTTTTTTATAACACTTTAAAGCCCAAACCCCTAAAATTCCAATATATACTGCAAAATATGTTTTTCTATTGAATTTCTTTTATGTAAGCTCAAGAAGCATGCCACCTACACTTTGTTGTTCATCACTATTATTTACATTTTTCCTAAAAATTCATATTATTCTAAGCGTTTTTGTAATTACTATGATTTTTACAAGAAAAAAGCTTTGAAAATTCTTCTAATTTATTTTTTTATGTAAAAAATTATGAAAAAATCAGGGTAAACTGGTTCAACAATACCTTATGTGAGGGAAATACCAGAAAATATTATATATTTTAAAATGTGAGGAGTTGATGAAGTTTGGCCGGGTAAGTGTAGTGTGTGTCCTTAAGGGTTAAGTGTCATTGAATTATATTAGGACAATAGATGTGACAGTTTTTAATATTGAGAAACACATTTTCATTTACTATGGCAACTTTATATAAAATTCAATATACATTATATTGACAAAGTGTTAGGGGTGTTGTACAGTCGGGTACAAGATAGATACGAATTTTAGGATCCAGTTGAGATTTGTGGAAACTTTGGAAGGCCAGTGTATGCTCAAAAATGAACGAAATTTCAAATTTCAAATTGCATTGGAATCACACTAAAGTCTACTTTATCATCAATACACATACACATATGTAATTGAAAATCATACAAAAATTTTGATGTTTTCTATATACTAGAGTTATCCTTAAAGTCACCTTGTGTTTGAATAAGATGCCGTGAATTTTGCTTTAATGTATTGTTATTTGTTCACCCCAAATAGTTAAAAGGTAGGGAAAAGTTTGGTGGTCTATCATTGTTAGGTGTGTAAGAGCTTGGTGGCCTCTAAACTCAAGGGAAACTAGTTTAGCCGTCTTTCATGACGGTCAAACTAGTTTTCCATGAGTTTGAAAACCACCAAGCTCTTACACACCTAATAATGAGAGACCACTAAGCTCTTCCCTATCTTTTAACTATTTGGGGTGAACAAATAAGAGTACATTAATGCGAAATTCACAATATCTTATTCAAACACAAGGTGACTTTAAGGATAACTTTACTATCTACCATTTAGTGCTACAACCATCTGTGAAAATTACAACTTGTATTTAATGGTACGTATTAAAAATGAACCTTCACAATTGCTTTAGAGATACTTGATTTCACACCACTTGAACTACTTGTGTGATTTCCTACTTGTTCTTTACCTTAATGCATAAAATCTTTGACTATCTTTCACAGATTCACTATGAAATGATAGTGTATAAAAGAAATCCAAATTGTTGTCTTATTTTAAATGATTTTTTTTTCACATATTATGAAGTTGAAGCACGCTTCATTGCAATTCCAATGCAATTTATGGTTTCAAAATCGGTTCAGTTGTGAGCATGCTAGAGCTTCCTCAAAATTGTTGAACTTTCTAATGGAACTGATTGAAAAATTTGTAAGCATGTTGTACCCGACTGTACAAGTTCAATACAATCTCTTATTTCTGTATTGAATCTATACGAAAATGACAAAGCTTGCCATAGCAAAAAGTGCAGTAAGGCTACCATACGGTTTCTATCATGTACTCCACAAGAGCTTTCCTTTACTAAAGGACTGATGTCATACACATAGTTGCTACTCTGCATCACAAGGAGAACCATGACGACGATTTGGAAGCCGCAGATCGTGTGAACACAAGCACATGACCCTGGAGTTCACGATCAACAGGAAAGTGTGAATGGAAAATCTTCTTCTCCTGCACCAAGGACACCATCAACATCAATATCAACAAACCAATTAGGTCTCTCAGATATAAGCATTTGCAAGAATTGATGTTTTTTATCACAGTTCATTAAAAGGTGAGGAGAAATACGACATAGGAGTTTGTCACTTGTCATTCCCACTTTCATTGAGTGCCATATGATGAGAGTGACATGAGTTGGCATGCGATGTTTATTATGAAGTTGCCATCGGTCATTGGAACACTACAACCATAAGATTTACTTGAAGATTTTATCATTTCGGATTTTACAGGAATTCGTTTCGTTGTTTTTACAAGGACACTATA
Organism: Pohlia nutans; assembly: GCA_022496805.1. NCBI lineage: Eukaryota > Viridiplantae > Streptophyta > Bryopsida > Bryales > Mniaceae > Pohlia > Pohlia nutans. The sequence continues at coordinate 18,137,552 of CM040094.1, forward strand.
TCTCTAAAAAGTAAATGTCCACGTTGAAAAATAGTGTCCCGGAAACTAAATCACAATTTTAGGGTACCTGATTAAGTGCCCAAGCTAAAAATCGAAAGGCCACTTTTGGAACCTAATAACTAATTATAAAAACTTTCAAAACATCGTTCTATTGTTTAAAAGCTTAGGGTATGATTTTCTTTTTCCACTGGTACATTTGGTAACCTTCCTTGAAGCTTTCTTTCAACTCCTACAGATATGGAAGCGGACACTTTTGGCCATTTGAAGCTTTGTACGTAAGATCCACCACTGGCCTTAGACGTAACATAAGAGCAATAAGATGGAGAAGTGGCATCAATTAACTGAATTAAGCACCTCAGCTAGAAATGCACAACAGGGGGTCTCAAAATGGGTTAATGCAAAAACTCGGCATTGGAAAACTGATTCTTCTCAAAACCCAGAGAACCTCATCAACAACCAATGAAATCTAGTATCCACCTCTTGGGACAAGAAAAATTGGTTGGTAATTGAGAGGAAATGGTTGAATCTTTCTCCTGTTTTGAAATAAGTGTCCTAGTTTTTGGCAAAAAAAACTTCCTGGTTTTTGTCCTACGTTTTATACCTCAAACGTGAGCCCTATCCAGTTCAAATGGGGTGGACACAAAAACTACATATTACTATTAAAGATAGACCATTTTTCGAGTGCTGCGATGACATATTTTGGCAACAAAAACGTTAAGAATTTCTTTTGCCAAAACTGAAAATATTTTTAAGAACTGGGAGTATTAAAGTTTGAAACATCCCACTCACCGAGCAATTCTGAGACCCCCATTAAGAATTTAGAGCATTCAGGAATTGCAAATAGTGAGACGTACCAGCACAAAGTTCTCCATCTTCAGGAACATGCTCACACGTTTCTCCAATGAATCAAAAAGCACGATATGACTGGGAAGCTCCTCTGCAGTTCGGCCGTTGAACATGGAGTACAAGAAACTGACGGGATGGGCCATGAATCGATCTGCCTCGTCCACATAACCAGGCTCATTACTGCACACATTTGTAAGTGAAGAAAATGAGCACTACGACTCAAAACACTAGAAGGAAATGTGTCGTTTTTCACTTACTATAAATGAAAAAGAAATGAAACGGCGCCAGGCACATGGGCTATGTTAGTGCTGATGAGTAGTTTTGGTCACAAGAAGACAAAAACGTAAGTATGATATTCCGGTCCTATTCACTGTTTCCACAAAATGAGGAATGAAAAACGACAGGTTTGCTACTAGTGAAAGAAAAGTTAAATGCCTACCAAGACTACATGCTGCAACATAATCGATCAAACACTCTACAGAGAACAGGGGATAATAAGCCCTTCTTGCCAGGCTAGTGAATAAGGCCAGTACACTATCACCTTAACCTTAACCCTTAATGGACATGGCTTTCCTGACACCTAAAATCTCTTTTTAACCCCTAAGCGTCCATGGTGACCAGAATGGTCACCATATTTTTTACACCATATTTTTTACACAGTTTTGAGTAGGATTAAGGTGGACTTCCTCTTGTTAGAATTTATTTGTTTTCTGACCAGTACATGTAATGATCTTCACTAATTCTAGTGATATAAAATTTGGTCCCATCTGAATTATATTTTTCAATTGAATTTGTCATCTTGAGACTGAATCCTTGGACCTTACGGGTTCAACTCCATTTTGATTAAGATTCTCTTTTTAATTTAGTTTGGTTCTGTTCTAAGAAGTATAGATCCCTCAAATATGCTCGGATTGACATTTAAAAAACCCCATTTAATTCAAGCAAGATTCACCCAAAACACGAAAAAGCCCATGGGACTTTTTGCGTCCGTTAAGAACCTAATTGTGACACTTTATCTTAAACCTGTGATCTATGACTAATAGAAATACATTTTGAAATGAAAATCATTTCTAAAGTGGCACAATTAAGTGAGTGGCACAACTAAGTACTTCCACCTTACAACGTTAACATTGTACCAGTACTCCAGGTGCATGTAAAGGAAACTGCTGACGAAGAGATAGAAACGGAAGCAACCATGTACCTTGGAGAGCAGTCTAAGAAACGCATTGGAATATTCTTGTGTAGAGAAGAATAATAAGGAGTTGCATGGCAAGGCATTAGAAACAACACACGTTCAACTCGTCCTGCTTGAGCTTCGCTAGCTAAATAGTCCATCACGTCTTCGCTTCCTCTCTGTAACATTCAATAGCAGGCAGAAGTTGGTAAGTTGTAGAGTCAGAAACACCAACAGTAATAGGCAGAACAGGACATGCATAAAGTGAAAAAGGATATAGTTACCTGATGGACAAGAGAAGTATATAAAGCTGCTGGTAAATTTGTCAAAAGTAGAAACATAAATATTGCCCAAAGCTTCTTTTCGTTCCGTGCACCCGCTGAAGTTCCTTTCTGATAGTTCACTGCCATTGTCCTTTTAGCCCAAAATCCTGGCGGTTCGTCAGTAGCTTTATCTTGATCTTTTGGGTGCAGTTTATATGGGTTGTACCCTACATGTGGGGTGTAACCTGAAGCTGTTGAGTAGAACTTGATCCCATTAGTACCAATAAAAACATTCGATTTTATATACAAAGGAACTAACTGACCATTCTCCAGATAACAACCGGCTAGCAAGCATCATTAAATACTGAACAGGACAGGAGACCTCAAATGCTTTAGACAAATAGCAAGACACAACATCAGACATTGACAAAACTATGTTTTCTCGTTAGTTTAAACTCGTCGGCCACTACCTTCTCTGCAATGAAGACTGATAGCTGGGGGACAAAAATAAAACAGAAAGAGTTTGCCCTAAGAGAACTATTTTGAAATTTAAGAAGGTAATTCACTTTTAAATTAAGAACAAGAACGTATGTGATTTTTCATGAGAGTTCCCAATTTTAAAACAAAAGAACAACCTATAAAATCCACTAGAAGCATCAGCAGCTGAATCACCTTCCCAAGCCCACTTCTGCTCCAGAACAGCAATCGCATAGCCAGCAAACATCATCATGAGTGGTAGAATTGGCAGTATGAACCTGCACACGTACGATGTAAGGTGTTTGGTGTTTCAATTGCAGCATTCAGGGGTTAACCCCTAAAGGACCATAAGGCCACCAGGTGGCTCCAGTTTTTTTCAGTGATTTTGAGTAGGTTTTATGTAGATTCTTTCTTGTTATTTTTATTTTTAGTTCAACATATGTAATATTCTTCACATATTCCAGTGATATAAAATTTGGTCCCATTCAAATTATAATTTTCAGAATATGATCGTTTAAACTTGTCATTTTAAAACCATGAATCCTTGGTCCTTTAGGGGTTAACAGCTTTACCCGTTGTCTTGAATGCAGTAAAATCAATCTATTGCAAGTTCCTCTAAATCTACATTCCATAAGGACCGAAAAAGGAAACCATACCTGAACTCTTTGTGACCCAAAGTGCTGTAAATAGCCAACACCCAAGCAATCAAGCCCGACAGTTGTCGCTGCTGAGACCACCACATGCCCGCCAGTGAGAGAGGAAGATATGAGAAGACCATGACTGGCAATCCTTGTGAGAAATACCAATGCCATGGATGAGTTCCATAGAAAGATCCTCCCGCAGACAGAAAGTTGAATTTTAAAAAATTGACGATCACAAAGGTCCATTTGCCGTACATAACCCGGTCCACAACAGTCATTAATCCAAGGCAAAATGCTCTGCAAATGCACCACAACCAATTATTCTCAGTCAAAGTCTGTTGCTTTTGTTAGTCTTTTAGACAGGGACTATCCATCGTGTTCAAAAAAACCACACCTGCTAAGATAACCCTTTTTACACTATTACGTTCTGCTTTGGGTGTTTTGGAATAGTTTTAAGAAAAAATTGACATGGAATAGTTTTAAACTAGTTTTAAAATATTTTTGACATCTTATTCTAAAACTGTTTTTGGAATAAAAATTTTGAGTTCAGAGAAAAGAAAAATTATGAGGAAAAAACAAAAAATACCACCAGGGCCCTTCAGTTTGTATCTACCGATACCTTGTTTTTGTAACTGGTTTCTACAATCCTAGCACCAATCACACGGGTTGAACCATTTCAGTAGTACTAGTATTTTGTTTTTGAAACTACAACAACTGGCTGCCACTTGGAAGGTTGAGACCAATTAGGTGAGCATTGCAAAGAGGCCACAAGCATTAGAAAGTGAATATGCTTACTATTACCCAATTGGCAGAACGTCTTCAAAAATATACTGCCATTTGTTACTCGTTTCTCGCCAGTGAGCTATTCCAACGAAAAGCCAGGTTATACCACTTGTAGGTCGCATTACACAAGCCAGGCCAGCTGATATAATTCCCAATTGCCGTGAAGTTAAAAGGCCTACTCGTGGCTTTGCTTTGGAGATTGGCCACCAATGGTAAAGAGCAATGGTTGTAAGCACCGTCTCCATGCAGTTTGCAAATGTGCGGGGCATGCAGAAGAAATTGAACCAATTCGATAGCTGGCAAAAGAGCTGGTAAGTCAAATCGAGGTCAAGGTAACAAACAAACATAACTAGGCTACCTTTCAAAAAGCACAAGATACGAGACAGAAAATTTGCTAAAATGATACTCCCTCCATCCCAAAGTTATTGTCATGGTTGAAAGTCATGTTTGAAAGTGCTTTTTTAAGTAGGTCAAAAAAAGTAAAAAACATGATTAAGAAAGGTTCCAAATTGTGTCACTAGAATGATTGAAGAACATTGCGTGTGTTCATTGCAACCTGAATAAAATTAGCCACAAGGAAGTATTTTTTTGACCTACTTAAAAAAGCACTTTCAAACATGACAATAACTTTGGGACGGAGGGAGTACTAAAAGATTGTCAACTTCTAAGCTTCATGCAAAAAAGAAAAGAGGATACAGCCCATTGAGCAGCTCGTTCACCAAACAGGCGATGAGAAAGTTTATACAAGGAAAGATCCCCAACTGCTGCAATAACTGATTGAAATATCCGAGGGGCTTTCCTCTGCCACACAACAAAAGCAGGTCTTCAAAAGGCAGGAACTGTTGTCAAATCACGAAACACTTGTCTATATTAATCAAACAAACAGCAGCCCAGAAGCAAAATGATATGAAGTCTAAATGTAACACATCCAGAACCTAAAATACTACATTGACCTGTACACCTAAAAAGAAAAAGGGATGTTTCTAAACATGTTGAGATACTACATGAGCCACATCAGAAAAGAAGAAATAGAGAGAACCATGAACCAGGTATTGTCGAGGTGAAGCACAGCCAAGATCTTGTAAACAGCTGCAAATACTAAAGGATGCACATAACTTCGAAGTCCTTGTTGCCACTCCCATGTCAGGTGCCCATACCTAGCGTACAATCATGCAAACCAGCTTACAATCCCAACCTGACCGGAAAATACACTTCAAAAACTATTTTTCTCACGGGCAGTTTTGCCGTGTATTGACAGAATTCAGGGAAGTTCACTACCCCAGAAATCCGAAATTCAGATTCCGATAACAATGACACCCATGTTTTCCGAGCAGAGCTGAAGATGGAGTGTAGACCGTGTTACTGGAAAAACAGATCTCACAAAGTTTCGATTGCGTTTTTATGCGTCTATTTCGAATTTGTTTCTAAAGACTCTGTTCTTAAGCTGTAAGTACACATACAAAGACTGAAAAATGTTGAAACTGTTGCTGAATTAGAAACCAGAGAACGAGAATATTCCGTTTTCCCGTACCCCAATTTTCAATTGCAACTCACTGCAATTGCTTATTCTGTTTTTAAAGCCTCGGTTCCTGAGGTGTAAGAACACATAAAAAGATTGAGAAACGTTAAAAAATATCAAATTCTTGTTGAATTAGAACGACAAAATTCCATCCTAGCTGTCTCCAAGACACATTGAGCTCTAGGAAACACATTTCAAGGGCATAGGTCTATACTCCCTCTGTCCATAATAAGCCTCCTCAACCCCTTCTCAATTTGTCCCACAATAAGCTTCCTGTTGCTCAAACTAATTCCTCCTATTGGCTCAGGTCCACACCATTAGGGCCACTTCACACTACGGCCGAAGGTCGAGAGGACATCAATTTCCACCGATCAAATTGCAAGAAACCACGGGTTCGGCCTCTCACTTTTTGACCAAGGTGATGGCCTCTCGAGAGGAAGTTTGGGTCCTACGAGAATGGAAACCCAAACCATTGTCGAAAGCCATCGATTTCTTTTCATAAAAAATGAAAACTATATTTTAGTGGCTATTTTCAATAGATTTCTTTGGACTCTCAACAAACTTTGGACTCTCAATCCCACAACCTCTCGACTTGGACGGCCATAGTGTGAAGCGGCCCTAATTACTCCTATTGGCTCAGGTCCACACCATTACATTAGACTGCAATGGAAGAGTTAATTTGGGAATTTTTCTTATCATGGGACAGAGGAGTATATTACTCCCTCCGTCCCAAAGTTATTGTCCAACTTGTTTGCTTGGTATTTCTTTGAGCCAATTTCTTAGAAACATGATTAAAAAAAGTTCCAAATTATGTCACTAGAATGATTGAAGAACATTGCATGTGTTCATTGCAACCTAAATAAAATTAGCCACAAAGGAAGTATTTTTTTGACCTACTTAAAAAAGCACTTTCAAACATGACAATAACTTTGGGACGGAGGGAGTATGTTACACCAAAGGACTTCAATAATAGTTACCACGAAATGAACACTCACCCAAATACAGTGTTGTGAGCCACCTCCAGCGCCTGCCAATGCTCATCAGGATTGAAATAGGTTTGAACCAGGAGCGAATTGAGTAAGCGCGCAGCCAAACAAACTCTCCAAACAGACGCTTCAGTCCATATATCATCATCATCCGCTTGTATAGGCGGCAGTATGCTGCTTTTTGCTGCATATGTTGTTGCTGCTGCTGAGGATTCTAACTTCTGCTGAGAAGCTTTTGACACTGAGGACTTTGGTCTTCGGTTCAACCCTTGGAATGGCACCGTCCGCCGCTTCACCTGACGATAATTGGCGTCCATCAGGGCTTTAAGTTAAAGCGGCATGGAAGCAGCAAATACTCTGATACAACAGTGAAACCACAGCATGGATGAAATGAGACAAAAACAACTTGTTGACACAATTCAAACCCTAACTAAGAGTTATACAGGACGCACTGCGCATTCTACAAGGTCTCATGATAGTAATAGATAGATAGATATGAACTCCGGTCCTCTTTCTAGGCCGGCGTGAATAAAGTGTCTGTTCGTCTTGACAATGAGCCAGTGCCCACTGGACAAAGGGCCATTGGTGCAAGACTACTCTTCCATTTCGAGAATAGACACGATAGTAATGGATACTGTTAAAACGTGCTCAACTCACAAATTGAGCATTAATTAACCCCTAAAGGACCAAGAATTCATGGTTTTAAAACGACAAATTCACTCGATCATATTGTGCAAAATATAATTCAGATGGGACCAAATTTGACATCACCGGGATCATTGAAGAGCATTGCATGTGTTGGTCGAAAAAAAATTGAAGTCCACATAGGACCTCCTAAAAAAACACGATAACCAATTCAGGTTTCTTGGTCCTTTAGGGGTTAATTAATCAATTAGTCGGTAAGCTGCATCGTGTCAATCTCAAAAAGGCTTACTTAGAAGCAACGTACATGCAGTTCAGATTCAAAAAAAAATTATGCAAAGTGCTCACTGCCGATATTCTACGCAGGAGCTGAAGCTGCTCTCAAGAAAAAAAAACGAAGAACAGTGTAAAAGAATGAGCATCAAAACGAAATCAAGTAGTATGAAGAATTCAACAACAACAACAATGTGAAGAGCATACAAGTGATCTCTCAGCAGTACTCATTCAGATCCTTCTGACCAATCGAAGCGAGAAAAAGGGGATTACACTTGCTCTACTGTACACAGCAAAACCTAAATCACAGGTCACTGCGAAGACTGACTCCATCTTCCTCATAAACCCTAACCCTAAATTGGCGCACAGAGCCTAACTTGTTGCAATTGACTGGCTACAAAGGGACAGTCGAAAGGTGATTCAAACACTTTTGCCCCTGCGATCCTCTGTTTACTCGCATACTTTCGATAGCTTGAAAACACGAACAAGTTTTTAATCTACAACATGAAGCTTCTGCTGGTTCTCAATTGGATTGTTTTATACTCCCACGCATTTTTTGATTGTTCGGTTCCTGCCTAAACCGCGAGGTGAATTAAGTACCTTGCCAGTTGTCACTTGCACAGCAGAAAGCGAATCGAAAATAAGATGCCGATAAAAGGATCGCGAATCACTTGAACACACGGAGGAATCGCTTGAAGTTGAGAGCGATCACCTGAAGCACAAAAATCAGCAACAATAACAAAAAAAAAATTGCACAAGAGCAAGAAGCACGGAAATAGGGGGCCGAGATGCAGAGGGACAGGGGTCGGAAGAAATCGACGGTTGTTATTATCCTGCTTCTGATCGGATGGCTCAAATCGAATCCGGTAATTTTCGTATCCGCCCTATTACCGTGACATGGTAATACGTAACCCTATTTCGTTTGCGGTACCGACAGAAGCCTCTTGTGCTTAGTTTTGAGGGAATATAGGAGAAAATTTTACTTTTTCTCGATCAAAAAATAAAAGGATTACACTAAATAGGTAGATTAGTGTTAGATACACTGATTTACATAAACATGTTATAAGTTTTTATTGTTGACCAATTTTTTTACCCTCTATATTGGTCAAGATGGGGATCTTTCAATAATATTGGAATCAATATCTTTGGTAATTTTTTCTGTCAAGAGTAAAAATCTATAATATTTTCAAATCTTATAATTATCTAACACTAATCTACCTATTTAGTGTAGTGCTTTGGAAAGGCAATAAGCCTAAATTAAAGAGTATTATTATTTTAAATAAAATATCATGTGTGACTAACCTCTATTTTTGCGATGAGTGACGTGAGTGAGACATGATGTTTGCTTTAACCGTTAAATGTCAAGAGGGCCTGGACGGGGTAGCCCAGAAGAAATCTAAATTTTTTGGGGAAATAAAATAAATAAATAAATAAATAAATAAATAAATAGGGCAAAAACGGCTCTGCAGTGCACTGTTGGCTAGCACTGTAGCACTGCGGCACTGCTGAACTTCAGCTGCCCCAACCTCAAAACATGTTCAATTTGATAACTTTGATTGCTTACCAACGATTCCACAATCTCTCAAATGAGGCGAAAATTTGGAATCTAGATCGCTTTTTCAGTAGCTTTAAATTACTACATTTTTACAAATCATCCTCTTTTTAATTAGATCACACATGCATGAAGCTAACTTCTTATAAAATATATAGTAAAAAATTCTCACTAAAAAAAGTCACTGACGGATGAAAAAATTGCGTTTGATTTTATACATCATTCACTTTCTGGATGGTTGGATGTTTAGAGGTTAACTTGAACGAGCTCAGGGATGCACTGTACTAACCATAATGTAAAGCGCTCCCCTTGGAGCAAGCATGTTGCCAGTCTGAGCATAACCCCGGTTTCATCGACTTCTCCAGTTTCACCAAATTTCTTGGTTTAATGGACTTCTCCAGTTTCATTGAATTTCTTGGTTGATTGACCTCTTGCGTCGTTTACGAGTCCATTTCCTCTCTATCAACCGACCGATGATCTTGCTTAGTGTGGGTAATTTGTACATGCCAAAGCTCTTGTAGATGGTGGATACAATACAAGAGAGGGCCATCCCCACTTTATTTTGGCATGAGGCCAACCATTGTTGGGGACGTATTTCGTCATGAACAACCCAAAATACCATTATCCTACCATTGGGTGACCGTTTATCCATGACTGCTGTTGGGCGTGTTTTTACCTCTTTAACCTCTAAAGGACCAAGAAGTCCAAATTGGATCTCATGTTTTCTTTGGTAGTTTTGAATACTGTACCCAATTATTAGGGTCGCCAATTGATGTCAAATATTTATTTATTTGCTAAAATGATACAAATATTCTTAAAGATTTCATGGATATTCTGTAAGATTTTCTTTTTCATCATAGAAAATGGAATATAAAAAAAATTGTCTACAAATTTGGGCTTCTTTTTTTATAAGTACTTTTGGCCAAAACTGCCAGGAACAACATGAGGCCCAATTTGGGCTTCTTTGTTCTCTAGGGATTAAGTTATCAACAAATGAAGATTGCTAATCAACTCAAGTTGGTGATGTTATAATTGATTTTGCACCAATGGCCCTTTGCTTGGTGGGCACTAGATCTTTGTCATTACAAACATACACTTTATTCGCGCCGGCCTCGATTGAGGTCCGGAGTTTCTATCTATCCAATGCCATAATCTGTTGCGGGAAAAAATAAAAATGAGGATAACAATAGCACTCACACAGTGAATTATTGGCTGGAAGCTAATTATGCAGTTGTAAACCAAGCACGTCATGCACACCTTCTAAATAAATCGGGAGAAGCAAATTTAAATGCAGATTAACGAATTCTAGGCAATGGCAATCATTCACTGCAAATGTAGAATCTAGACCCGGTAGAGTGCCTACAACCCTATGGGATCTGGTCTGGTATTAAAACTGGATTTCTCTAAATCCTTGGGTGGTCTTCAATGAATGGGGACAAAAGTGCCCCCTATTTTTGTCCTTGTAAGGGCCCACCTTAAAAAACAACCCCTTTTGCAATGGTTTTTTATTCCCATATAGGTCCTCCTAGGGTAATTTAGGGTCGTAGGGCCCAAATTTGCAAAACAATTGCCAAAAAAAGCACCGAAGGTGGTGAAAATGGAAATTTCAGAAAAGGGGGGGGGGGGGGCATGAACAGTGGCCCGCATTGAAGACCATTGGGGGATTTAGAGGCGGGGTCAATAATTTGGGTATTGCACCCCTGATCGGCAAGACTCCACCCGCAAAGATGTGCATTCAAAAGTCATTTAAGGTCGAGGCACCTAAAACCGATCATGTACACAAAACCAACCACCCTAGATTCTTGTCTAGTTTCCAGATTTTGAAAGGGAAAATGTACCTCATTTGTACATTAGAGCATATGATTGGTTTTAGGTAAACCTACAACTTCCACTTTGAAAACTTGTACTTATTCAAATATTTATCAAAAAGATTTAATTTAATATGAAAACTTCTTAATTTCTTATTGCTAAAAGAGGAAAATACTCAAAATATTGATTCATCTATCCCAAGTATAGTGCATGCCTTAACTTATTGGTTTTAGGTGCCTCGACCTTACAGGTACTTAATGACATACTCCCTCCGTTTCATAATAAGAGTTACTTCACCTTTTTGGCATGTTTCAACTTCAGTTGTCAATTTTATTGCCAAAAAAAAGTCATCTCAATACTAAAAAAAGGGATATTTTTAATCGTAGTATGTGGTTTTTTTGTCATTTTCATTGTTTGGTTCGTTTGAAGTGAACAATGCTCACGTTTGAAGTATATAACATAGGACAAAAACTAGGGGGGAAAATGCCAAAAAAGTAATGGTCTGATATAGGTACCCCGGTTACGCGTAACCATATGTGTGACTATGTGTAACTCATTTTATGCGTGCCAAAAATTCCGTTTTTAACATAGTGTATGCGGCTCCTACTATGTCATCTACAACGCCATTTAATTTTTGTAATTTTTCAATATTTTTTCCTTACCAATTTTTTTTTTTTCTAAAACCACACTAATTCACGAGGGGGTACCCATATCAAGCCATCACAATGAACTCTTCGTATGAAATGGAGGGAGTAAGGAAGACGGACCTTATTCCAAACCTATAACCCTTAAAAGACTAACAGGTCAATTCGCCAGCTCCATAAATTTTTTAACAATTTTGAGAAGGTCCTGTTTGGACTTCTTCTTGATTAATTAATTAAATTTTTGGACCGACATATGCCATAATCATCACCAGTTCTAGTGATATACAATTTAGTGCCAACTCCACCAAAAAATTTCACAATGTGATCAATTTAATTTGATATTTTAAAACCATGAATCCTTGGTCTATCATTATTAACTCCTAAAGAATCAAGAAGCCCAATTGGGCTCTCTAAATTTTCAAATCCTTTTTAGCAAGTCCTATTTGGACTTTCTCTTGTTTGAATTATTTGTCTTATGACCATCAAATGCAATGATCTTCACAAGGATCTTCACTAGTTTTAGTGATATAAAAGCTAGTCCTATATTAACTATATTTTTCACAGTTTTGCGATTTTCTTCTTTCTAAACTCAAAATAAAATTATTCAGAGAATAGATTTAAAAAAAGATGTCATCACTATTTCAAAACTATTCCAAAAATAGTCTAAAGCTATTACAAAGGTTAAGTGTCAAAAATATTTTAAAACTATTCCAAAATATCCTGAACCAAATATTAATGATAAATGCTTCTAAATTCATTGAATGAGTGTCTAATTTTTTTTGGAAAGATTAATTGTACGGACCTATAACATGCAATTTGCTGTTTACACACTTGGCCATATAATCATGCATTTGGGTTCCGGGTGCATTAAAAAAATTACACTAAAAATTTCTCAAATTTTGTGAATACATATTGTTCACTGTGTTTTGTTTCATTCGTGGTGTGGTGATTGCATTCAAATTTGATGATTTTATAGAATTCCATCCATATTAAAATGTCATATTATTGAGTAGGCGACACCTCAATATTACGACATTTCTTGAGTTTTCTAAGGTGTCATATTATAAAGGGGAGACTGAATATGAATAAGTGGTGTTACTTTAGAAGGACTCAAAGAATTATTTACAACGGTTAGCAATGTTGTTAACATTTTTTCATAGCTCACCATCATTAAACATCAAAGCTTGCATAACATTCTTCAACTGCCTTAGCCTGATTCCTTTCTATAATCTCCCCTCAACATGAAAAACCGTGAGTTATAGTTGTTGAGGGCCACAACAAAGGCCCCATTCCTCTCTTCTGAAAAATTGTGAGGAAAGATGTCTCTATGGAAATTAGTTATGGTATGTCGCGAGTGATATGTAGGTACAAGAAAAATCTTGAACTAAAGGTGTTCAATATTATTTGAAAAGTATCGATCCTCACAATTGGAAAATGATGTCTAAGGGCCTCTTTCCATGCTTGGATCGGTCCGGTAGTAAACAGTGACTTCACCACCACCGAAATCTGCAAAGCACTTCCATGTGCACCATTCGAGAGTGCCTCCACCAATCTGTACACTCAAATATACTTGCCATGCACCTAAATTTAGGTGCAACAAAGGAGCCAATGAAAGGTGCCACCGATGAGCAGTGAAACTCAATGTCCTGCTTCTCTACTCAACCTCTTCCGGTGAAGTTTGAGACTTCAACTCTTGTTGTTTTCCTCATTCCACCGGAACCGATCGTACATGGAAGCCCGCCCTAAGTGAGGGAATGATGCCTCTACAGATTTAGCATTGTAGAAAAAAATCTGATCATGGTAGTTCATGAGTGTTATGTAAGATAGTGCATGATAGAATCAACCATATATATTATCCACTTCACGACGTCGAAAAGTTCCTGAAACAGTCTAATATTACTGATAGTTCACAAACTACAGATACACAAATTATGGATAGAAAATCTCAATGCAAGACTAGTTTCGCCGTTGTAGCAAGTTGTGATTGACTAAGACGACAAAGAAGAGACACATCAAGACCAATAATTCTGAAAGTCTGACAGTGTGCAATAACTATATGCGCAAGGCTATTAACTATAGCACACAATAGTAGCAAAGAAAGAATTGATTCGTTTGATACTTCTTGTACTTTAAGAATTTCCACCCTTCATCTTATACTTCAGGTGAACAAATTATTTGTGTTAGAAATTTGTGATCTCAAAGCAATCAAAACGGTTCGAACTAGCCTGCGTTGAGATTATGTCCGGTAATTAGGGTTTAGGCTTTATGTTGACTCTCAAACGGAAGTTTTGCATCTACAAACTTGCCACTTAGAAATAGAAAAGGAACGCTGACTCAACGCACTCGAAGAGCTATGGCTAAGTCCTAAGGCTCCTCCATCTGATGAGCTTCTATTTAGTAATCCCTCCTTTTTATTAGAAGAGTCTATGTATTTTTGCATGATCTTTTCCCTAGATTTTGTCCTATGTTTTAGACCTCAAAATGTGACCACTACCCACTTCAAACAAGGCGAGATAATGAGAGTGACACAAAAATTACATGATACTACAATGAAAGATAGTAAGCCCAATTTTTTGAATATTGAGATAATTGTTTTTTAGCAAGAGAAACATCAAGTTCAAACATATCAAAGAAAGGTGGACACTTATTATGAAACGGAGGGAGTAATATTGTCTTTGTTGGCGGTTCATTTTGACACTTTTCATGATAATTATGAAGGGTTCAGCTTGTAACCCGTTAAATATGTAAACCTATTTTAGACCTAAATATTTTCTTTTGTATATATACACACTACAATAGTACTCAAAATAATCCTCCTCTTGAGCACTAACGCAATTCCTCACGCATAGAGAAGAATGCACCTCCCGAGGTACAAATTATTGTTTGTCACAAAAGGAGTAATAATATGAACATTGCCATATGATGTATACATACAATAAACATATTTAGAGTTAAAAATATTGAAGTATATTTAAATTACACACATACGCATACACATATACATGTATATGACGGAATTAAAAATTTGCATACAAAGGTTTATAGACATATAACCCAGGGATTTAAAAGGGGTCATGAACGCACATGATTCTCAAACATAATGTAGAGTGCACCACTGCAACCCGAGGCAATGTAGTGTGCTATGAGAAAAAAAACAATTGTAGGCTGCTGCAAGCTGCAAGAGGCTCCCCCAAAAGACTGATTCAGTGTATATGCACGAAGAAAATCAATGCCAAGCACACAAACTCGACTTGAAAGGGGATGCTTTGTTTCAAATCAGAATACTGCGCCTGGAATGGAGACCATGAATATAAGGTATTAAACAGAAACCCCACTGACATAGTAAAAGGAACAGCCAATATGACAACATAAGGTTCTTTAGCCAGTGTTAACCCCTAAAGGACCAACCCCGTTCATTTTTTGAACGATGTACCGATTTTATCCATGTTTGTTCATTCATCATGAACTTTTAGCAAAGAAACGAAATACAACAAAATTCTATGGCAAGATAGCTTCATGCATGTGTGATCCGATAAGAAAGGGGATGATATGTGAAAATTTTATGCTTCATTCCATGTTGCCATGATTCCAAAAAAAATTAGAAGATTATAGTCTGAATTATGTCCTCTTAAAAAAATACTCGTAAAATTTAGCAACTAAAAAATCTCCAAAAATCACTACACTTAGAATATTACATTTCAACACATCCTTGGGGAGGTGACTATCAGAATTTTAGAAAAACCACGTGAGATAAAAAAAAAAAAATAGGACCAACTTAATTTGTTTAGGGTATAATGGAGTAACACATCAAATCACTGCAACTTCTGAAATGAGCATAGGATATTCTTGTGTTCAACAACAAATTACCCTAACAGAATCTATCAGCAGGAAATTGTATTGAAAGCCATAACAAGAGCCTTGCAAACATGCATTAGGGGCTGTAAGAGTACAAGCTTGTGAGGCCAGGTTCTGAAACGCATTTCTGCAACCTATGCCCACAACCGCAAAACTCACACAAAAATAGTGGCCTTCTGCACACAAACTGAAACTACGGTGTTTTGCCACCGGCCACGACATTTCTCCAAAGCTCATTAAAGAAGCTCGTGCAAAATCTGAGGCAACTATTTTCACTCTAACAACCCCTATTCCAATGTTCTTAACCCCTAAGCGTATTGACCCTTTGAACACAAGTAGATGCTAGCCTTAAAAAAATGAGATATTTGCATGGCTACGAGGTGTTCATGAGACGACCATTGCGAACATGAAATCTACCTGGCAAAAAATTAGACATACTTACAATTGGCAGGCATTCCAATATTATCAACAACTCCTCATCACAAGAAATTTATTACCATTGGTAAGAGAATTTCATAGGCTTACAAAGGCGACTTGGATGAAAGCCATATGATGTTGTATGAGAAAGTTGCAAGACTTTCAATGTGCTCCTGATCTAGTTTCTAGACGCTAGGACGTATACGGGTTGATATCCTTAGTATTAGATAACTTTTATTCACAATTGATGAGTATGGTGATAGGCCCATCCTGTCAGAATTAGAGTTATCGTAAATTTTGTGCAGAACCTGAAGTGAATACTTGCACCCTAAACACCCCTATTTGAATGTTCTTAATGCGCAGATGGGTAGTTCTTGAGAGAAACTTGTGACTTTAACCTTCCCATTACTGATCCCAGTCGTTGTCATTCGCTCATAACACGAAGAATCATCATCACTTGCAAGGAGGTCCTCATCCTCGCACTTCCTTAATTGCTGCGTTTCTGATAATCCAAGCACACACCTGCTTGAAACTGGATTCACTGTAAATATCATTCAACAAATGGCTGGCAACCGTGTTGAAGGGTTCAAAATGTTCTGCAAGCTCAGATTCATAAGCTTCGCACGAAAAAAGAGATATTGGTTCTCTCTCTCATCTTTATCAAACTCCAAAGAAGATTGTCTCAATGGACACGCAGGTAACTCACCAAAGCATCTGCTCGTCATGTTGTATGTAACCAATTTTCCTGAACGACGTGATAAAAACACAACAGAATCGGAATTGATCGGAAATCCGTACGGAATGGACAATATATCATTGAACCTCCTATATATTATCTCGTCATCAAACATTTGGAGAAGGTCTTTAGTACAGATTCTCACAACCCACTTGCTGGAGTTTTCCAAAATCTCTCTCATCTTGAGGTAAGTAAAACCATCTGCCCACATGTTCACAAACATGCGGTTGCCGAAAACAATGGGCTCAAAATCTCCATAAATGCTTGTTTTAACTGCAAGTTTTATTTTCCACAAACCCTCCTCAACGTTGTAACTCAAAAGAAGGTGTCTGTTCGGATAAATGAAGTACGGTGCGTACAAGGTGCCGTGGAAGTAGATGAGCGATGATAAAAACCCTCCATCACCCACTTCTGCATCCCTGATTTCAAGCTCCTCAATTGGATTTCCCAAATCCCGCCATGCATCAGTGGACGACTCGTATAGAAAAAGGCCCGTCATTTGCCTCTCTGAACGATGACTAAAGAGAAACACCTTGAAGTTGGAATTCTCAACCACCGTCACTATTGCATGAGGTTGACCCCAACCAAGGGAAAGTACGACTCCGTGAACGGCGGGAAGCGCCCGCGTCGTCTTGGCAACCGGGTCGAACATAACTAATCTTGGGTGCCTCTCGTTGACGGAAGAGTATGAGAGCTCGCAAATGAGGCCATCATCCATAGCCAAAAACTGAGGGACGTCCGCATCCATATGATTTACAAGAATTTTATCAAGTGGGAGTGAACACCACCGGCGCTGTTCTAGGTCAAAGATGCCCAATGAACCCCGGTAGCCACCGGCTACTCGAATAGAATTCCGGAATTCAAAATAACATGTGACGAACAAGTATGAGGGGCCCTTCTTGTCACAGAGGTCGAGGAATCGCGGTCGGCACAAAAGCTCCTTCCATACCTTGCAAACCGATCGACATATCCAAAGATCAGGAACATGCAGAAACGACATCACGCGCGCCGAGATCTCCTCAGGGACGGTGCACCAAGACCCCATAGCATCCTGCAGTATTTTAGGAGACTCCATCACGTTCCTTGTGGAGTCGTAAATTTGTGGCGGAGTTTGAGCCTCGAAATATAACGTAACTTGATACTCTCACTAATTACAACTGTTACGTGAGTTTGTGTTGAGTTGACACAATTGTTTATGCAAGAGAGTTTTATTATCAATAGAGGGGGTATATATATATATATATATATATATATATACATGCAGTTTCACATAAAAATATAACTGTGTGAACAACTTGGTGTCTTTTCTCACAATTAGAAAAGTAAAAGCTCTCAGTGACTTTTACTTTTCCGCATCCTATTTTCAGGAGCTAAGCATGGCTTGCTTCTAGAACGTTCAGCTTCCTTCTTGTGACATCAACAGTTCCATGCACCAAACTCTTCCTTCCTTAGAGTGGAGTCGTTCCTCACACGTTGATTACTTAGAGCTTGTTGTCGCAAAACCCTAACATGAATACCAATCGCACTCCGTGTCAATCTAGAAATGAAAAGCTTATTTCATTTGAAGCATTAACAGACTCAACAACGTCAGTGCCGTAACCTGACGGTACTTTACTGCTATATGCATGATGAGGATACAATGAAATAGAGATGAAAATGCATGATGAGGAGACAGTGATCTTGAAGAGCTTCAATAACAATGATGATGTTCCAGTCAAGACGAATTGGCCACAATCTTTCCATGTGAAAAGCAATCAGAACGTTGGCAAACTCACTAGGCAAAATTGAAGGTTTAGGGTTCAGAGCCATAATTCATATGACTCACTGCTGCAAGCTTCAAAGTGATAAGCATTCAAGGCAATAAAGTCCAACGTAGGCAACTTCCGTGCAATTTCATCACGACGGACACAGATTCGTATGACTTCCTCAAAATCAATAACTTTGTTATCAGAACTTGAAAAAGAAAAGCAATGAAGCAAACAACGAACAATTATAGCTTTTCAAAACTATTTCTAGTTACAAAAGCCTCGTGAGCCAGGGCCTTATGGTCCTTTAGTGGTTAATCGTTAAGTGTCTAAGCGTTCATTTTTTGGACAAGTTCTCATTCGTCATGAATTTTTTGTAGTGTAATTCTTTACTGTAACTTTTATGAGAAGTTAGCGTCCAATATATGAGAACAGATTAGATAGGGGATGATTTGTGAATTTGTAATGTTGCATTTCATCTTGCAGTGATTCTCCAAAGAAAATTATGATTTTAGTTATAAAACGTCCTTGAAAAACTGTCAACTCATAAAACTACAAAATTTTATGATTTTTTAGTATGTTGTTTGTAATTGAATTACAAAAGAATTTTGAATTATAAATTTCAAATTTTATACAAAAGTCATCATCCACAACTTTCATTTGTATGTCAATCTAAAAGAATGAATTTAATACTCTTTTTTAAGCAAAACTTGGGAATTTTTTTTGTCAAATTCGAAGCTCATATGAGATATAAGGACCTACCAGATTCAATTTTTATTTCTTTCCTTACGTAAAGATAGCTACCCAAAAAATTCATGTTAAAAAAAACAACTAAGCATGGATGCACCTTTCATCATCGATGCACCAAGCGGGAATTATGTACATCATGTAAAATTTGTGTGGCTAGGTAGTAAAGGGTTAATGAGTATATATACAGTTGATCTTAAATCAATATCTTACAACAGTCTTTTGGCTTGGTCTTACCCAGTAGTTCTTTTAGAGTGATAATTGATTCTTTTGGTCATTTCTTGATTTGACCTTATATTATAGGTTTTTTCAGTCTTAAGCATAGTCTTTCCTGTCAAATTTTACTCTTCACTAATTTATTTGTTTCACTACTAAAACATCTTGTCTATGTGTTTAACAGTACAGAAAATCGCACTAAAACTCTATTAACCCATAAAGAATCATGCTCATTCTTAAAAATTTACTACTTCTCATAATGTTTTAAAAAACACAATTGTATCTCTCAATTGGTGTTCATGTAGAAAACTTCACCGTTGAAGCTAAATGAGGACTTAGTCGTGAGATTGTGTATCAATTTTTAAGGAAATCTGTTGTATACATTTCATGATTATAAGGTTTGATCATGAGTTGTTTTTTGATTTTTTGAGCAAAACGAACAAGTCATTGACTACAAACATTCTCTTGAATTACAAAACAGTGATTAGCGTTTGAAATTTTAGGAACATACAAAAATGTATTGTATCAAGGTGCTTACAAAAATGATGTTCTAAAACTAAATACAACAACAATGAGTTATTTGAGAAGATTTATGTTTGGGTGAAGTGACTTGTTGATGACTTGGTGAGCCGGTGTTTGTGATGGTTATTAATGTTTACAATACATAAAATGTGTAAAGATTTCCAAGTATCTATGGAGTATTCCAAAATATTTTCAAATAATATAAAATCTGTAGAAAAGATTCCAAAATTTTCCAGCATTTTCCATTAAAAATATATTTTAACATTTTCCATAATTATTATATAGTGTTAATGACATAATAATAACAAACGTTTTACATATTCTACACTTTTGTTTTGGACAAATTTTGTGCCCTAGTGTGAAAACACCATTTAGGTCATCAACCCTTAAAGGTCCAAAGAGCCCTTTCCGGCCAGTATTATACCACAAAAATCCATTATGTTTGGCATGGTTCCTCACCTCTTGTGGGTTTAAGATCAAAAATGAAGTTAAAATTCACGTCAATATGATTTTAATAAGCTATTGGGGCCTCAGTTTGGAACTTCCTATTCACAGCAAATGTCAAATACACGCAAACGTATCTGCTATCTCCATAGCCCTTTAAGGGTTAACTTCCCTTACTACCATGTCCCAAATTCACCTGCGTTCGCGTTGTGGTTTTTTCTCCAAATGGATTTATCAACATAGATGCACATCTTGAAGGATATTTGTGTTTTTGTAACAAACATTTACAATTCTTTATTTAATATTGAGTCAAAATTATGAAATCCAAATAAGTTACTAGGGCTACGCGTTGCTACGCATAACCGTCCACGAATAATACTTGTTAAATAAATATTATAGAATTTGAAATTCTAGTTCACCTTAAAGACTTTTATACCTTTTAAACTATAAAAGATGTTTAATTATATTTTTATTCATTTCTAAGAGTTGGTTTTATAGTGATTAAATAATTTTAGGAAATGGACCTAAGTAGTTATGAGTGAGACAATCCCTTAAATGTTGCCTCATTAATGGAACATTGTATATTGAGTTTTCTGGTGATATATTGAATGCAATGTCAATAGCATAGGCTATTGTGAATAAGCCACATGATACTAAATCAGGTTGTTGCATCACATTAGCATATTTATATCACAATTGACCAGAGAAGTTAATTAGGTTTTCTAACTGTGATTTAGTATGGTTTGGTAGATTATTATTATGGGACATGAATGAATCATATAATATGCAATTATATTGGAGGTTTTGAGGATTGATATGGCTGAGAATCCAGTGGCATCGTTGGGTTGATGCGAGCTGTCAAGGGGAGGAACTTCTTCTCTTGCAAATCAAAGATTTCAATGCGCCGAATCAACGTTCGCCGGGTGGCCACTGCAATCCACTTTCCTGACCTTGAAGCTGCCGGAGTGAACGCATGCACCCCTGGAGGAGTTATCCGTTCAGCTTCTGCAAAATTGTCAGAAACAGGACATGGAATTAAGTGTCATATTCGAAACTGAATCCTCTTCATTAAATCAAGGCACAAATTCTAACTTCAACAGTACCACAACCATTAGAGCCAAGTTCCATGGGTTTGAGAAGTTGCCCATGGAAGTAGGCGAGAGGAGGGGAAAAGTGGAACCTGGGTTTGTCTCATACCCAGCCATGAAGTTGTGCATGTTCCATGGACAAATTTGATTGGTCAGGGAGAAGTTGCCATGAAATTTTGGGCTTGAGAACCCTCCATACGTCATGACAACTTCTCGGCCACTTTTTTCTCAACAGCTTACTTGAAATGTGGAACTTGGTCACCGGAAGCCCCAAAAAACTTGACATACTTCACCCACGGAACTTGACCCTTATGTCCAATAACCTTCCCAAACCTTCTAAAGTTATATACTTTAGACCAGTATCCAAAACAGTTCTGCACATATCTAAGCGCTTCAAATCCAGTTAGGCTGTGCATTTTTACAAAGAAGAAAAGCAAGACAATGACTGTAAGCTAATCAACATTTTTCAAGAACTACTACACTCGGTGAATGGCTAGGAAAGCAACAATCTGCGCTTGAATGAAAGCGAGACAAAGCCCAATAACCAAGTGTACAGCAGATGATGCAGGTCTACACAAGAAGAAATGGGGGTCAGACCTTCCTCAGCACTCGTACTCCTTCCTGAAAAAATGGATGGCTCCCTTGCGAGAGTATCCTTTCACAAATTCCTTGTCCAGCTCTCTACATTTGTGTGCATCTGGTAAAGCTCCAAGCTTTGTGAAGCACGATGCTCTATCACTGTACACCTGCCAAGTTCAACAAGACCACCACCTTAGTTCCAGGCTTTCTTGAACACAGATTTGAAATTACAAATTGTAGATCCCGTATGAAAACAATCAAAAAATTCAACTTGCTAAAATGCTCACCTTCGAATGTGTTGAATTCCTCTTAATGGCCTCTGTCTCGTGCTCGACAGCCTCGGGATTCGAGGCTAGCCTCTCAAAATTCAACAGAGCACAACTCTCCCGTAACGACACCGAAACTCTCCCGTAACCACGCGGCAATTGACAAACTGCAAAACGAGAACGATCATTGCAAAACAAACACATCCGAAAAGGAAATAGTGCGGCACATGCTATCACAGAGCCATCCCTTTCGACCACAGAGAACGCATCCAGCTTTTTCACCAACTGCGACAATCATCACAACCAGTGAGACGCTTCCGCATTGGCAGAAACACAGATTATCTTTCAAGTCTTTCAAGTACTTTCATAAATGCAGTGCAAATCATATTCTTCGGAACTTGACAAGATTTCCCAAATACATCATGATCTCCCAAATTCAGCTTGACTTGTGAAATCAAAAGAACAAACACACTGCCAGGGAAGGTTCTGCCAAATTTAGGGTACTGTAAGGCTTTAGCATATCCATAGGAAATGGGTCGTCCACACTGTTCCATGTCAAGAGTTAGAAACCCTAAAACCCCACATGTAAAATGAATCACCGACAGATCACAATAACATTAGATCATAACAGTGGCAATTCTTTAAGCAGATTCTCAGTAGTTACAGTTCTCTCAAAGCAGATGAAACATAGATAAGCTGATCGGTGGATTCTATATGATTATTTGGCTGCTTTCCTGAAATTGACATGCCTGAATCATTGCTCAAAACTCGCCCTGTAATTGTGAAATTAACCCTTAACCCTGAAATTAACAGATAATTCACCTCTCTCCTTCAAAAGCTCATCAATTTGAATGTGCGTGCCTGGCACAATGACCAGCTCCAAGACCATGAAGAAGAGTTATATCCTGCAGCTCACGACACAGCCCTATCAATATTCACCAATAGCAATTTCTGATATAAGAACCCATTCTCGTTCTCCGATTTCTACATCAGAAACAAATTAACTGTTCTTTTTTCAATCTTTGTACGAGTACTTACAGATTAAGAACAGAGTCTCAAAAAAAACAGAATCGGCAAAAACGCAGTCAAAAACAAAATGTAAGAAAGGGGATATTCCGTTTTCCACATGCACCTGCAAAATGCTCTGCACAAGCGGTCTAGCGCGCATCATCAGCATCGGCGAACGACGGCAAATTACTGTTTTGCCTGCCGCCTTGGCGACTCCGAAGCAGCCACGACGAGGAATTGCAGACCGATCACGACTCACAAGAGCGAGAAGCACGGAGATGGGGGGCCAAAGACGACGCCGACGCAGACGGTTTTTCTTCATAATTTTCTGGGGTAAAACCCTCTCCGAGTTCCTCGTCGACGGAATTAAAATACATATTTTTGGGGTTAGTGATGTAAGTCACACATGATATTTACTTTTAAGTAAAATGCCTACATATTTTTAATAATAAACTGCCTGTACATTTTGTAAAATAAAAATCATTTAAAAAATATCTGAACACTTCACTTTAAAGTAAATATCATATGTCACTAACTTCATTAACCCCAAAAACAAAGGTTAGTGATCTTAGTCACACATGATATTAGTTTTTCAAAATAAAACTCTTTGATTGAGGGTTATTGATGTGTAATGACCAAAAACCTAGTGTAAATCATCTCTTCGTTAAGAATGTGTATTTTATGCTTATTTTTTGTGTAAACGTAACTAACATATATTAATGTAAACAAATCCGCCGGCAATGTGTCAATCCCGGCTAATCAACACCGACTTGGCCCGACCCCACCGACCTGACTCGCGCCCATTCCAACATGGTCTCATCATTAGACCTTTATTTTCAAAAAAATTATGCCTTATCACAACATTGGAGCAACCTTGGCACGGATGCCCGAAGGGTGAAGATATTGATTTGCTTCCTTTGGGCTATTAGCCATTTGAACCGATGTCCTTCAAGGTTTAAGGCAATTGAATTTCAAAACAAATACATATCAATTCATTGTTTCAGTACTATTTTGCTCTATTAACCCCTAAATTTTTGAGCGATCATATTCTGGTCGTTCCATTTTTTGGGCAGCCTCCAGGGACCTCATATTTTTAAAATTTTCAATGAAAATTTCAGTGTAGCTTCCAAAAACTACACTCTACATGTCGCACTTTGTTTCATGTCATTCCGATAAGTATTGCAAAAGTTATAAGCATTTGAAGTTTTTGAAGCGAGATCAGGCAGCAAGATTTTTTTTATTTTTTACTCTTTTTCAAAATTTTATTTTTGATTCATGATTGGTTGATCTTTATCTACAAATGAAGCTTTAAATGTACCCATTTTGAGCAATGGGATAAAAGTTATGAGGAGATCTGTTTTTTGGGCAGTTTGGACAAAAAAAACTTTGAAGCTCATTTCTAAACTCAATTTTCAATATTTATTAATGAAATAAAAGGCACTAGGTGAAGATTTCCAAGTACAACATTCTCACCGTTAAGATTGAAATTTTACAATTCCATGTCAAACTTATTAATGATTTTCTTTTTCCTTTCACTTTGTACCCACTTCTAGTAATTGTTTTATGAAAAAATTAATATGAGCTTTTTTCTTACAAGATTTTATATTTGAAGACTTAACTCAATTGTTAACATGGCCTTGCCATTCATTGAATTTCTAACCCATTCAAAAAAAAGATATTAATTTCTAAAGTTCAAATTTGTCACCGGATTGAACCCCAAAAAATCTTCTTTTGCAACTTTGATCCTTATAATCTAAGAATCAAATGGTCATTTTGCTCTCAAATTTTGTGCTCACATGAAAATTCAAGTTGGGTATTAGATCTTACGGTTAAATGATGAAAAAACTAAAAAAACATATGATTTCTTTTGCAACTTCCAAATGCCGCGTTTTTCATGGTTTTTTGTGAGAGTACGGTCCTGGTTCTTTAGGGGTTAAGAGTACTCAATTGTGCAAATAAATACATACCCGACCATGATGGTTGGAAAATAATAATTATGAAAAGAGTGTTCAAAGTTTAATTTAGGAGATTACATTTTCAAAAGACTCTATTTTCAATGGCAAAAAAGAGAATCTTAGTGAATATCCACTGAATCTCAAAGAGTGTTTGCATCATTTTGAAAAAACAATAAACATTCAACGAGAGTTGCCAATCTTAATATGTTTGAACATTGTTTTTTATTGTTTCAATATTGATATAACATTGTTTTTAGTTGTTTCAATATTGATATAACACTAACAATATATTAATTCCTTCCAGCTATAAACAATGTACACAGGGAAGTTTGTGATGACCAAGTATCTTGACTTTGTACAAACCAATAGTTGTTTTAGTTTTAATAATAGTTTTGTGATTTTTTAACTTTATCTTAGCTCATATCTGTATTCAATTTAACCGTAGTCTAAGTCAACGTCACAACAAAAGCTCTTACAATGGTAAGGCTACAAGAAAAAAAAACATTTATTATAGAGAACCCATTACCACCGTCACCACAAGGTACCAACCCGTTACCGCCATGTTTCCAATTCTACCGTTATGTTTTACTTATGTACAGTACCCACCAACAAGTTTACATTCAAATTTTCGAACTCTAAATGTCGACAAAGAAAAAAGTGTAACTTTGAAAAATCATATCCCCCAATTTACAACTCCAAATTTCACAAAACTACCACATGATTGTTTAGAAACAAGTTGACTACTTTCTAGGTGTCATAAGTATACAAATTTGAACCATGTGCTTAAGAGAAATCAAATTGCATTAATTGGACTCCAAGTTTTATTTGTAGCTCCTACACTATGAAAACAACATCTATGCATCTTGAGCCAATACACTGCAGAATTTTGTGAGTTTGAGCTTCATATATGAATCTCCAACAACCTTCCAACAAAGAGCATACTTCCTTCAAGCATTGTGGTAGCTTGTGGATACATTGCGTGAATGTTTTTGATGAGAAGTTGCAATTCTAGTGGTTTTGTTTCTTGAGCTTTGCAACTTTGCACAAATAGTAGAATTAGAAGGATTCGTTGCTTCTTTAGGAATCTGGTGGGCATAACATCAACCGAAAGAAAAGAATTCACTCAAATTGTAAGATAATCACTCAAATTTGTAAGATACTCAAAAATTCACTCAAATTTGTAAGATTGAGAATGGTAATATACAAAAGAAAGAGCTACCGCAAAACAAAGAACTAGTCAACACCATTCAAAGGGCATAAGAAGAGGTGTCTTTAGAGATGATTGAAGTTCTCCTTGCTAGCATGCCTCACCGTATGAAGGTTGTAATAAAAGCTAATGGTGGTAGCACAGGATGGTATATAGTATGTCAAAAAATGCTATGTCTACATATAATTCTATAAGTTTTTTGGTAAATGCCTAATATATTAGTAAAGTATATTGCATTACCTTCCTAACGCACTTTGCGGTTTATGATTTGGATCATTTTTGAGCAAATGGTGGCAATTTGAAATTGGAGATAAGTGCCTTGTTTCTACACAATGACTAATGTGAATGTAAACTTGGTGGGAACTGTACATTCCAAACCAAAAATGTCAGTACTTGCGGGTATAATTGATATTGACATAATTGGACCCGCTGAAATAGTCTCTTTGCCCCAACAAATAGCCAATAAAGTTAACCGAAAAGTCAATCCAAAGAGGAAAGTGCCCATGTCCCACAAAGGGACAATCTATGAAACGGCACTATTCAACCCAAGTATAGCTCAAGGAAAGAAGTTAAAAGTAGAGCAAAAAGGGAGGTTAGATGGGCTTCTTTTCAGCTAACCCTCAATCGTCAAGAGGGCCTGAACAGGGCAGCCCAGAAGGCATCTAAATTATTTTGGGGAATTTTTTTATATATTTTTTTATATATATATTTTTAAATTTAGCAAAAACGGCTCTGCAGTGCACTGTAGCACTATAGCATTGCGGCACTGCTGAACTTCAGTTGCCCCAACCTCAAAACTTGTTCAATTTGATAACTTTGATTGTTTACCAACGATTCCACAATCTCTCAAATGAGGCGAAAATTTGGAATCTAGATTGCTTTTTCAGTAGCTTACCAACGCAACAAGTCTCGCTTGATTTGGTTGAGAAAATCAACTTTTTTTCTTCATTATTCTCTTTTGAATAAGCCCATGGGGCTTACCTTGACGTTAAGGGTTAACTCAAATGTTTGTCTTGATACCATCAGAAAGCTCTTGATGATGAGGGGTGCACTGAATTGGTTTTGTCACTTTTCAGACTTACAATGTGGAAGTCTCAAATTTCTGAGTGCTTGTTATCCTCAATTTCACCATAAATTGAATTAAGTTATGAATAGATTATTCTAGAGATAAAGTAAAAAACAAAAGCATGGCTAAATCACGGAAAGCACTGAGCCAATGGCACAGGACCACACCGGTTATTGAATAACTTCTATTCACAATTGAGGATAACAAGCACTTGGATCATAATATCCAGATGGGTAGCTCTTGAGAGACGTGTGATTTTTACATTACCATTATTGATCCCAGTCACCCTCATCGATTCACCATCACTTGTATCAGGTCCTAATCCCACCTCCCTGTTCCGTATCCGACGATCCAAACACATACCTGCTTGAAATTGGATACACTGTAAATATCATTCAACAAGTAATCAACTCGAACCTAATTACGTGCATCTATATTTAATACAGATGCTTCACAGAGCCCTTACTTGGACAACTTATCACTTATGATGACAACTTCATACAACACGTCGGCAACAAACTTACAGAACATACAAACAAAAGGCTCAAGTACGACAAGGAACTCACCTCCCGGATTGAATGTTTGCCATCAAGGCTGTGAAACTCATTTCACTCTGGTAGCTTGGGAAATGGTTGGCATCAGTGTTGAAAGATTCAAAATGTTCCGCAAGCTCATGTTCATAAGCTTCGCACGAAAAATGACATCATCATCAAGCTCTGAAGAAGCTTGTATAAATGGATGCGCAGGTAACTCACCAAAGCATCCGCTCGTCATGTTGTATGCAACCAATTTTCCTGTACGACGTGAAAACAGCACAGCAGAATCAGAATTGATAGCAAATCCGTCCAAAATGTCCAATAGGTCATCACCCAATATTTGCTTGAGGTCATCACCACCGAACATTTGCTTGATGTCATCACCGAATATTTGCTTGAGGTCTTCACGCCGGATTCTCACAACCAACTTGCTGGAGTTTTCCAAAATCTCTGTGATCTCAAAGATTGATCTCTCCACGTAAGTTGCACCACGGAGCTCGCCTGTCCACGTGTTCATGAACATGCGGTTGCCGAAAACAGTGAACGCAGGATTTCCATAAAGTGAAGCTTCAACTTCAAGTTTCTTTTTCCACAAACCCTCCTCAAGGTTGTAGCTCAGAAGCAGAGCAGCTATGCTCGGAGAGGTTGTGCTCGAATAGGTGTAGTACATTGCGTAGAAGGTACCGTGGAAGCACACGGCCGATTCTGCAAACCCGTTACCTAACACTTTTGTATCCCTGATTCCAAGCTCCTCCATTGGATTTCCCAGATCCCGCCATGCATCGGTGGATGGCTCGTAGAGAAAAAATCCTGTGAATGGCCTCTGTGACGGCCCCTCTGAACGACTACTCAAGAGAAACACCTTGAAGTTGGTATTCTCCACCACCGTCACTATTGCAGGATGACGATTGCCAAGGGAAAAAATGGCTCCATGTAAAGCTGGAAGTGCCCACATGGCCTGCGCAACAAGGTCGAACATAACCAATTTAAACTCATTGTTCACGAATGAGTAAGTGAGCTCGCAAATGAGGCCGTCATCCATAGTCAAAATCCTCGGAACGTTCGCATCGGTAGAAGTTACACGAATTTCATCAAGCGGTATTGAAAACCACCGGCGGTGCTCTAGGTCAAAGACGCCCATCGTGCCCTGGTAAGCACCGGCGGCCCAACGAGAGGAGACACTGCTGATATAACTCGTGACAAACAAGTACGAGGGGCCCTTCCTGTCACAGAGATCGAGGAATCCAGGCCGGCACAGAAGCTCTTTCCATGCCTTGCAAACCGACCGACATGTGCAGCGATCAGGAATTGACAAAAACGACATCACGCGCGCCGTGATCTCTTCTGGGACGTTGCTCCAAAACCCCTTCGCAGCATCATCCTGTGCCGTTTTGGAAGGCTCCATACATCGCACTGCGCAAATCAAATCAGGAGCCACTCTTTGACAGTGAGAATTTCTTATGAACGCCAGTTACAAGAACAAAGCAAGTCAAACACTAGGAACCCTGACCACGTTACAAGGCAGTAAAGGGTACAAGAATGATGGTGAATTCTTGCTGATCACTTGCTAAATTGAACAACCACTTTGGAAAAACTTGCTATAAACAGCAGTTTGACAGTAATGTTTACTTCCTAGTGAATTGGACAAAGTTCCCTGTGAAACCCTAGCTACTCCCATACACCCTAAACCCTCATCGTGATTCACAGCTGCTCGATACCGAAAATCAGGAGCCACTCTTTGACATTGAAAATTTCTTATGAACTCCAATTACATGAACAAAGCAAGTCAAACCCTAACTACTCCCATACACCCTAAACCCTCATCGTGATTCACAGCTGCTCACCGATTGACTGTGATTCTTCGGCGCCTGTACCGGCGCCCCTGCTTGCAATGCCGCGAGCCATGATTCTCCCTGTCCGAGAGCTACCGGCCCCTGTCCCAGCCACGAACTCGAAGCTCTCGGCCGACAGTTCGGAGCCTTGCACGCGCCTTTTTTGTTGATCGCCTTACTCAATGCGATGGTTTCGGCGATGTCTCCTCCCCCTCCCTCTCGCAGCGCTACTCCGATGATCGCGACGTCGACCTCGTGATCTTCTTCGCGGCCCGAAATTGGAGCCCCGCTGCTCGATCGCCCCCGCCGACTGTCGGTATGCATCTCCGTCGTCCTGCCAATTTTGGCAACAGAAAATGGATTACGACAACTACCCCCCCAAGGTAAATTGTTGCATGGGCGCGGGAAGAAATAAATTGAAAAAATACTTCGCTTACAGTCAGACCTCGATAAGTGTTAGGGGTTGGGAGCATACTTTTAGTTAACACTTAGACATTAGTAACATATTACATTTTTAGAGGATAATGCTGATGATTTGTAATACTTATAAAAAATAACACTTAGAAGAATTAAAAAGGTAAATACATAACATTTATAGAAAAAAATGATGAAATTACAGAATATTGATTCATTATTCATCTAAGTCGGTCAAAGAAATGAATCAATAGTACTCTGGCGAGTTTCTGCTATACGCCAAGATTCTACTTGCTTTTCTAATGCTTCAATATTCCGAGCTTCTCCGACACGCCAAGATTCTACTTGCTTTTCTAATGGATCAATATTCCAAGATGACTACATTCTAGGTGTCAAAAGTATGCAAATTTGAACCATGTGTTTAATCCTTTAGTGCCTAGGGTAGTTCTAGGAAAACCAAAGTTTCTTAGTGGTTTTTTCTTAAGAACTCTCTTTATTCGAATTATGGAAACTATTAATAGTATTTAACCGTCTAAATGTAAGCGTAGCTTAATCAAACAAGTGTAGGTTAAACCTTGGTAAGATCCAACCATTGGATTAGAAGATCATAGTATGTCTTTGAACCGTATAACGCACACTCAAAAATGAGATTTTACAGGATGTGTGACTTCAAAGTTAAATAGAATTTGGATTAAATTTTCAAAAATAAAAGTAAAGAGGTTCAGCAATGACCTATGTCAACACCTCTCCATTGCAATCTTTCATGTCAAGAACTGACTCACACATAATTATTGCGAATTTTACAAGTAATATTGACTTATCCATGTACAGTTTAGGACAAAATTATACGTTAAAATATGAAAGGAGTTCATACATTGATCAAGATCGGAGTAGATACACTAATGGAACATGAACAAGAGAACACAATCCAAAAATTTAAAACAGGATAACAAACTTCCAAACACAAGAAATTCCGCATGGTACATGTGTTGTATTCATAAATATTTACTGAATTTTCAAGTATTTGCAGTATTTTTATGTTTTGTTCATGGGTATTTTGATAGTTGCACAACTCCAAATTGAATTTTTTTTTTTCCAGAAGATGGTATTAAGAATTTCGCAGCTCTAAACCTCAAAGTATTAAACTTGAATTTTTACGGATTTTCTTGGATTCCCTTTTCAGATGACTGAGTAACCACATTATGTTCTCATGGGCACTAAAGGGTTAACAAAAATTAGATTCCATTATTTGGACTCCAAGTTGTATTTGTAGCTCCTACACTATGAAAACAACATCTATGCATCTTGAAGCAATACATTTCAAAAAAATTGTGAGTTTGAGCTTCATATATGGATCTCCAACTGTCATGGACATAGAACCTTGAGATGGGTATTGCAAAGACTAGGCCTTGAAACTAGAGATATAATTATTGTGTCCAAAACTAGTTAGTGATGGTATTGCCTTAGTGATGGATATTGCCACAGTGATACAATTATTGTTTCAAAACTAGTTCGTGATGGGTATTGCCACAGTGATATAATTATTGTGTTCAAAACTAATTTATGATGGGTATTGGCACCAACATAGAACCTTCTAGAATACTTCTAGAAATTCTATAGGTCCTTAGACTTTTAGGATCTTTTAGATACTTCCTAGGGACTCTCATAGTCTCTAGGAAGCCCCTCCAGAAGCTTCCTTAGTACTAGTATATCTAAGGGACGAGATGAGGGACTCCTTACTCTCGTCAACACAAGTTGGGAGCAACCTTGAGTATTGCCTTGTCTTGAATCTTGTTCAACTATAGATTTAGTTCAATATACCACTATTGTATACTATTGCACTCCTTGTTCTTGGGTCTTTGTTCATGCTCTTGTTCTTGTTCTCTTGTTCTTGAGTTCTTGTTTCCCTGACACCAACAACCTTTCAACAAATAACATACTTCCTTCAAGCATTATGGTAGCTTGTAGATACATTGTATGAATGTTTCTGGTGAGAAGTTGCAATTCTAGTGGTTTTGTTTCTTGAGCTTGCAACTTTGCACAAAATAGTAGAATTGGAAAGATTCATTGCTTCTTTAGGAATCTAATGGGCATCATCAGGAATTTCGGACCCCACTGATTCTGCACAATTTCAGTGCGATTTCCGATATTTGAAGGGTTCATACGTTTTTCGCACTGATTCCGCATCGTTGCGTCATTCATCGCAACTACACTGATATGACATCACGTTCTTACAAACGGATATAGTACTGATTCGACACGATTGAGACATCTATTGAAAACGTGTGAGTTCTTCACTCTGTACCGTTGTCAAATGTCGTGTTTTAATCATCTTTAAAACTACACTAATTGAGTGCGTTTTTCGTGCGACATCATTTTTTCCACATCTAGATTTTTTTTTCTATATCTAAATTTGATCAAAATAATATTATTAAAATATAAAAAATATATATATAATAAAATATAAAAATATAAAATAATCATTTTTCTCTCTACCCACTTCAACAAAAACTGCCCGAATCCATAGTGGGGCCCACTACATATTTCCAAGCTCTATCGCCAATGGTAGGATTTGAACCCAAGACCTCCCGGTTGTAAACCAAGCTCCTAACCACCAAACCACCTCGAACAATTGATGCATAGAGTAGAACTCTTTTGATAATTATAAAAAAAATGAAACCATTGGCAATTTTTTGCCATATCTATATAATTCTTTTTTCAAATTTTTTTTTGCACGACAACATGCAGGGCTTTTACTACATCTATAATTTTTTTCAAGATATTTTGAATTCTTTTTTTGGCCAAGATCGTGATGGCAGATCATGGCTGTGAGCTTTTTTTTTTTCAGCGGACTTTGAGTGTTTTTAACTATGTGAAAAAAACTTTTTTTCCAATTTTTTTTTGCACTACATTATGTAGGACTTTTTCTATATCTAGGATTTTTTTCATAATATTTTGAATTTATTTATTTTTTGCCATAATCGTGGTGGCTATGAGCTATTTTTTTTTAAGCAAACTTTGGATGCTTTTTTGCAATGTAAAAAAAAATTCCAATTCTTTTTTACTTCTAAACTCTGAAGGAAATCAAGTATGCTTTCAAACCCAATTTGAATCGCGCCAATCCAAATTAAACTTTGCCTATAGGAAACTTTCAAAAAAGCAACACCTCTACATTGTCTTGTGTTACAAATTTTGCTATTTTGAAAAAGCAATGTTGTCCTTTTCTGTACAATTTTTTTTGCTCCTATGATGAAAAGTACAATGTCAACCAATAATACCAAATTTGAATTCTAAAAATATAAAATGTCATTTCTTTGAAATTTTAATGTGTATTGCTTCTAAACTCTATAAATGTAGATCTAAAGATGTTTTGGGGAATTAAACCATAAATATAATTTAATGATTCTTGAAATACTCCAAAATATTTCAAAATAATATAAACTATTTTAAAAGATTCCAAAAGATTCCAAAAAGAATATTAAAATATTGTACACGGATGTCATACGAAAATAATTTGCATTATAATAGATACTGAAATCGAACGAATATAGTAAAAGGCATTAATATGATACGTATACGATACTGAATCCGCATTACTAAAACCGCATGTTATCCGTGTCTTATTAGCCATGTAATGTAGATACACGATTAACGCACGAATTCCGTCAAGCACAACTTTCGTGCGGAAACAACACTTGTCATAAACATTGAAAAGACAATGCATCGACATCCTAGTAATGCATGTCACTTCCATACCATAACGACACTTCTAAATGCACGTATGACGTGCGGAATCAGTGTTTAACGATAAACGCACTGAAATCGTGCAAAATCAGTGGCGTCGGAAATTCTTGATGATACCATCAACTGAAAGAAAAGAATTCACTCAAATTATTAAGATACTCAAAATTCACTCAAATTTGTAAGATTGTGAAGGTAATATCCAAAAGAAAAAGCTACTGCAAAACAAGGAAGAATTAGTCAACACCATTCAAAGGGCATAACAAGAGGTGTCTTTAGAGAAGATTGAAGTTCTCCTTGCTAGCATGCCTCACCGTATGAAGGTTGTAATCAAAGCTAATGATGGTAGCACAAGATGGTATATAATTTGTCAAAAAATGCTATATCTACATATAATTCTATAAGGTTTTTATTAATGCCTAATATAGAAGTAAAGTAGATTGCATTATCTCCCTAACGCACTTTGCAGTTTATGATTTGAATCATTTTTGAGCAAATAGTGGCAATTTAAAATTAGAGAAAAGTGCCTTGTTTCTACACAATGACTGATGTGAGTGTAAACTTGGTGGGAACTGTACATTCCAAACCAAAAATGTCAGTACTTGAAGTTATAATTGATATTGACATAATTGGACCCGCTAAAATAGCCTCTTTGCCCCAACAAATAGCCAATAAAGTTAACCAAAAAGTCAACCCAAAGAGGAAAGTGCCCATGTCCCACAAGGGAACAATCTATGAAACGGCACTATTCAACCCAAGTATAGCTCAAGAAAGAGGTTAGAAGTAGAGTCAAAAGGGAGGTTAGATGGGCTTCTTTTTTATTAACTCAAATGTTTGTCTTGATACCATCAGAAAGTTCTTGATGATAAGGGGTGCACGGAATTGGTTTTGTCACTTTTTAGACTTTTCTAGAGAAAAAGTAAAAAAGCAAAAGCATGGCTAAATCCCCGAAAGCACTGAGCCAATGGCACAGGACCACACCGGTTATTGAATAACTTCTATTCACAATTCATGAGTATGGTCATAGGCCCACCTTTTCAGAGTTAAAGATGGTAACATATTTGAGCCCAAAACAAAAAACTCTTTGCATACTCTCTGTGAAGGTGAGAAGCAAAACCAGGGGCGAATACTTGCACTCTCACACCCCCTATTCCAATGTTCATAATATCCAGATGGGTAGCTCTTGTGAGACGTGTGATTTTTACCTTACCATTATTGATCCCAGTCACCCTCATAGAATCATCATCAATTGCATCAGGTCCTAATTCTTCCACCTCCTTAATTGTTGCGTTTCCAACGATCCAAACACGTACCTGCTTGAAACTGGATTTACTGTAAATATCATTCAACAAATAATCAACTCGAACCTAATTACGTGCATCTATATTTAATACAGATGCTTCACAGAGCCCTTACTCGGACAACTTATCACTTATGATGACGACTTCATACAGCACGTCGGCAACAAACTTACAGAACATACAAACAAAAGGCTCAAGTACGACGAGGAACTCACCTCCCGGATTGAATGTCTGCCATCAAGGCTGTGAAACTCATTTCACTCTGGTAGCTTGGGAAATGGTTGGCAACCTTGTTGAAAGGTTCAAAATGTTCCGCAAGCTCATGTTCATAAGCTTCGCATCAAAAATGAGATAATCATCTTGTATCAATGGATGCGCAGGTAACTCACCAAAGCATCCGGTCGTCATGTTGTATGTAAACAATTTTCCTCTAAAACGTGAAAACAACACAACAGAATCGGAATTGATTGCAAATCCGTCCGACATCTTGAATGGGTCATCACCGAATATTTGCTCGAGCGAACGCCGGATTCTCACAACCGACTTGCTGGAGTTTTCCAAAATCTCTGTGATCTCAAAGATTGAATTGTATACGTAAGCTGTACCACGGAGCTCGCTTGTCCACGTGTTCATGAACACGCGGTTGCCGAAAACAGTGAGCCCAGAATTTGCAAAATATGAAGCTTCAACTTCAAGTTTCTTTTTCCACAAACCCTCCTCAAGGTTGTAGCTCAGAAGCAGAACAGCTTTGCTCCGATAGGTTGTGCTCGGATAGATGTTGTACATTGCGTAGAAGGTACCGTGGAAGTACACGGCCGATTCTGCAAACCCGTTATCCGACACGTTTGTATCCCTAATTCCAAGCTCCTCAATCGGATTTCCCAGATCCCGCCATGTATCGGTGGATGACTCGTAGAGAAAAAATCCTGTGAATGGCCTCTGTGACGGCCCCTCTGAACGACTACTCAAGAGAAACACCTTGAAGTTGGTATTCTCCACCACCGTCACTATTGCAGGATGACGATAGCCAAGGGAAAAAATGGCTCCATGTAAAGCTGGAAGTGCCCACATGGCCTGCGTTACAAGGTCGAACATAACCAATTTAAACTCATTGTTCACGAATGAGTAAGTGAGCTCGCAAATGAGGCCGTCATCCATAGTCAAAAGCCTCGGAACGTTCGCATCGGTAGAAGTTACACGAATTTCATCAAGCGGTATTGAAAACCACCGGCGGTGCTCTAGGTCGAAGACGCCCATCGTGCCCTGGTAAGCACCGGCGGCCCAACGAGAGGAGACACTGCTGATATAACTCGTGACGAACAAGTACGAGGGGCCCTTCCTGTCACAGAGATCGAGGAATCCAGGCCGGCACAGAAGCTCTTTCCATGCCTTGCAAACCGACCGACATGTGCAGCGATCAGAAATTGACAAAAACGACATCACGCGCGCCGTGATCTCTTCTGGGACGTTGCTCCAAAACCCCTTCGCAGCATCATCCTGTGCCGTTTCGGAAGGCTCCGTACATCGCACTGCGCAAATCAAATCAGGAGCCACTCTGACATTGAGAATTTCTTATGAACTCCAGTTACAAGAACAAAGCAAGTCAAACCCTGACCATGTTACAAGGCAGTAAAGGGTACAAGAATGATGGTGAATTCTTGCTGATCACTTGCAAAATTGAACAACCACTTTGAAAGAATGATGGTGAATTCTTGCTGATCACTCGTTAAATTGAACAACCACTTTGAAAAAACTTGCTGTAAACAGGAGCTTGACAGTAATGTTTACTTCCTAGTGAATGGGACAAAGTTCCCTGTGAAACCCTAACTACTCCCATACACCCTAAACCCTCGTCGTGATTCACAGCTGCTCGATACTCACCGATTGATTGTGATTCTCCGGCGTCTGTACCGGCGCCCCTGCTGCGAGCCATTCTCTCTGTCCGAGAGCTACCGGCCCCTGTCCCGGCCACGAATTCGAAGCTCTCGGCCGACAGTTCGGAGCCTTGCACGCGCCTTTCTTGTTGATCGCCTTACAATGCGATGCGATGGTCTCCTCCCCCTCTCGCAGCGCTACTTCGATGATCGCGACGTCGACCTCGTGATCTTCTTCGCGGCCCGAAATTGGAGCCCCGCTGCTTGATCGCCACCGCCGACTGTCGGTATGCTCCTCCGTCGTCCTGCCAATTTTGGCAACGGAAGATGGATCACGACAACTACCCGCCCCAAGATAAATTGTTGCATGGGCGCGGGAAGAAAGAAATTGAAAAAAAAAAACTTCGCATACGACCTAAGGTTGATTGTCCTAAAACCACCAATTTCACTACCGTACCTTAGGGGCAGCTTCGGCAAAAAATAATTCCAAATAAAAATGTCGAATAAAAAATATATATTATGTTGCCTATTTGCCGGAAAACCATGAAATCAAATTAGATGAATGATGGAATATCTTGAAATTGAATACACGAACTAAAAATATAATAAATTAAAAATGTTAAGAGTCATCACATGAAGTCCAGTAAAATAACAAACATTCAATGAAACTTCATCAATTGTAGATGAAAGTCGAACTTAAAGTTATTTATTTCCTGAAAAGTCAAATTTTTAAAAATTACTTTTTTTATTGCCGGACATCAAAATTTGAAATTAATTAATTATTCAACGGAGGAGTGCCGAAGCTGCCCCTAAGGTACGGTATTCAAGTAGACCAATGACCTATTTTTGGCAGTCCTAAATTCGAAAAAAATATATGACCGCATTCGAACTAGGTTTTGATGAGGATTGCAAAAATTTGCAACATCTAATTCACATTTGTCAATTTTATAAAAAAATCCAAAGTGGAAAGTAACATGTGACCCAAATCAAACCTCTAGGTTTTTCCATGTTCACACCATGTGGTATTAACTTTCACTCATAATGATACCCAAAACCACTAACTATTTCTTCGCAATGCTTGGCGTGGCATTGGTCTACTTGAATAGTGAAATTGGTGGTTTTGGGTCTCAACTGTGGTGGCCACAAGAAAAGTCTACATGTCATAATTGGGAGAGGTGGTGGTTTTAGCACATCCTACTTTACTCAAAAATGGACATATAAGGGCCGCTTCACACTATGGCCGTTCAAGTTGAGAGGCCGTGGGATTGAGTGGTCAAAGTCCAAAGAGATCTAGTGAAAACATGCAACACAGTATAGTTTTCATTTTTTATGAAAAGAAATCAACGGCTTCTCCACCATAGTTTGGGTTTCTATTCCCATCCGATCCAAACTTCCTTTCGACACGCCGTCACTTTTGTCTAAAAATGTTGCCATGTAAGCATTTAGAAGTCGACGACATTTGGACTTTGGCCTTTAGTGTGAAGGGTCAAGAGGGTGAACTCTTCTTTTCTTGCAATTCAATTGGTGGAAATTGACGGCCTCTCAACCTTCGGCCATGATATGAAGCGGCCCTAACATGAATTGTCCAAACCAAAAAAAAAAAAAAAAAAAAAAAAAAAAAAAAAAAAAACGGGTGATTGGCATCCTAGAAAGAGGGTTGATATTTTTGATACATTTTGTTTTAAATGATTTGTGGTATGCCTCAAAATGAACTCAAAAATTAACACAAAGGGCCTCTTTACACTAGAGGGGAGAAGCCGTGATGAGAGAAATTTCAACCAATGGGAGGACTGAAAACCGAGAAAACCAATTTCTGATTTCTCTCCTCACTGCTTCTCACCTCTAGTGTAAAGAGTCCCTAATATGATGAGTTGAGGGAATTTATTAAACGTTGTTTCCTAAAGTGGTTAATTACTAAAGGACCAAAATACCCAAATTGGGCCTTATGTTTCTTTGGTAGCTTTGAGTAGGTCCTATATAGACTTCATCTTGTTCAAATGTATTTGTTGTTTGACCAACGCATGCAATGTTCATCACTTATGATATAAAATTTGGTCTCATTTAAATTATATTTCTCATGATATGATCAATTGAATTCATCATATTAAAACTATGAATCCTTGGTCATTTAGGGGCTAACCTCTAAATATTCAATCAACCATATTAAGCTTGATTTTTTGGCAAAGGCTCAAAGAATCAAGTGTGTTAGCTTTGTTGAAGTTGTTGTTTTCATTAAATGTTTAAGTTAGTTTATGATCAAGGTTATGATACATCTTTTGACCATTGGAATTGGAAAATAGTTTTCACTTCAAGATTTTACATTATCGAGATACTTGAAATTTGTGTGTTCAAAACACAAATGGCATTCTAAAGATGCTCCAATAATGTGTCTCTTTTAATTAATTTCTTTAATTCCATTTTTAACTACTTCTAAACATAACTTAAATCTACCTTATTAAATATAATTTTAAAGAATTATATTTTACAAAATATAGCTAATCTAAATTTCTATCTTGTTTACGCAATAAACTTTGTAAATATTCAAAATGTTTTCAAATCATGTTGAAATTTTTATTATACCTGCATAATGTTCATGACTATCTATGAAAAAATATAAATCATATATGAATAAGTGATGATAATATAATAGTGACATGTACCATATATGAATAAGTGATGCTACTTCTAAAAGGCCTTAAGGGGCTATTTGCAACAACTTGCGGCGTCATGAGCACTTTTTCACAACACACCATTACTAATTGATGCAACTAGTATAACATTCTTGAGTTGCCTTAGCATGATCCCTTTCTATAATCCCTCCTCAACACCTCTTCAAAATGAAAAATCTTGAATTATCGTTGTTGACTGTTATTACCAAGGTATCATTCCTAACTGTTGAAAAATTGTGAGGAATGATGCTTGTACAAAAGCCATCAAATTATAATAGTTCAAGAATGATATGTAAATACAAGAAAAATCTAGGATTATCCCCTAAAGGACCAAGTGTCCTTAGTAGGACATTTACAAATTTGGATAGGTTCCCATGATGTCAATTTTGAATATACTATTCTTGAATTTTTAGTGAATGTGAGGAATTTCAAAAGCGTGGACATAATTTTCTTTCCTACCAGACATCGGTAAAAGAAGTTATGTTGTCCAAAGCCCTTCTTTCATAAGGTCGGGCAGTTTGGGAAAATTGCTAAAATACTCCAAAAGCTCTAAACTTTGATGCAAAAGTAGGTAATATCATATTATTTGGGATGGTAAGAAAAAGAAATTCTTTGTAGTTCAAAATTTTAATCCAAAGAGGAGTAAAAAATTTCTAGTGTAGTTGGGTAGGGAGGATTTTTTTTTTAAATTTTAAAATTAGAGATTTTGTAATTCTTTTGTAATTCTTTTTTCCACCTCAAAAAGAGACAGGAATTTTTTATTTTTCTAGTTTGGATTGAGATATTAAAAAAATCTAAGCTCACAATAAAATCAAATGTGTTGGATCAATGGTTTGGACCTCCCTCACTAGCAATATTGCTCTCAATATGTTAAATAATTCTCCTATTTCTCTAATTTTTTATACAAGTAATTAACATTGTGTAAATTGTGAAAGTGAAGAACAACTTTATTTAGTAGAACATTTTAAAATAGGAAGAAAAATACGCAGCTGAAAATTTTGGGCGAGTTTTATGTTTTTCACACATTCTCACTTCAAACGTATACATCTTCTAATCTATACAGTCAAAGATTGTGAAATTTTTAGTGCAAGTTTTCTTTGGTTTTAAAAAACGAGTTTCTATAGCTAGATTGTGAATGAATTAGTTTTTTTGAAATTTTGCCTTATAGATTAGAAATGACAGCATTGTAATGTTTTTGAGCAAAATAATTCCGATCTTTTAGAGGTTAAACGTGTTCAATATTACTGGAAAAATATCATTCCTCACACTTAAAAAATGATGTCTGAATAAAGAATTGATACCTCAACACACTTAGTATTGTAGAAAAGAGATTTATCCATGATAATTCAAGAGTGTTATGCAGGATTGTGCATAATATAATCATATATTCTATTACAATCATATATATTATCCTCTTCATGATGTTGTCGAAAATTTCCTGAAACTATTTAATATTATTGTAAACCCTATTACTGATAATCCACAAGCTACAAATACACATATTATAAGTATACAATAGAATTGTAACATATTATACGCAATAATATGCCTACGCTACATAGGATTTTGCCAATTGTCATTCTATGAGTAAAAAGATCCCCCTTATCTCACATACGAGTTCTAAGGTGGAACAACTAACTAATTATGCAATGCATACAAGTTTTCAAGAATCCTTAAGTTAATTTCTTACTTTAGTGTCTTGTAGTCCTTCCAAGCAATGAACTCTTTTACTATTATAATTTTTTGTTAATTTTTCTTACATAATCTTAAATTATAATTTATGACGATTCCGAAATACTAAAATACATCTAATTAGGACAAAGTATGTAAAAGATATGATTTTTTCCGTTTTAAGTGATTTTAAAGCCCAAAACTACAATTTCCAATTTTATCCTTGGACTGCCAATGCGATTTTTTGCAATTTTATTTATTTAAAAAAATAGACTGTACCACGCTTTTACATATCTTATGCCATTTATAAAAATATAAAATTCATGGAAAACGGATGTTCGGATGAGAAGTAACAA
The DNA here is from genome assembly GCA_022496805.1 of Pohlia nutans. Classification (NCBI taxonomy): domain Eukaryota; kingdom Viridiplantae; phylum Streptophyta; class Bryopsida; order Bryales; family Mniaceae; genus Pohlia; species Pohlia nutans. Next base: position 18,179,406 of record CM040094.1, read on the forward strand.
ATGGATGAAGTTCTGTCACTATGTTTTCATCCATTTTTGCTCTTTGAAGGACATGGAGCAATCGTTTTTTTATAAATTTAGTTTTTTTGAAAACTAACTACATCACGCTCTTCAATATTACATGTCATTCATAAAAACATAAGATACATAAAAAATGGATGTACGGATGAGAAGTTACGAATGGATGAAGTTCTGCTACGTTTTTTCATCCATTTTACTTCCTGAACGACAGGGCGCGATAATGTTTTTATGAAATTAGTTTTTAAAAAACTAATTACACCACGCTCTTCTATAATTCATGCTATTTGTTAAAATATAAAATTCACAAAAAATGAATGTATATTGTTGACGATATGGACGGATGAAGTTATGTTCAAAGTAGTTTATTTGTTTAAATGAAGGTTTTGGAGAATGATGAGTACACATACTATTTTTTCATGAGTTTGATACTTCAATTGAAGTATTTTAGCCCTCCTTTACGCCAAATCCACACACGCGTGCTGAATTTGAAGATCCTTTATGTATGCTACCTTTCTACTAATTACAATGGTATTTTTTCTTTCAAATACATTTTTATACGTTTACACACACAATACACATATATACGATTATACACACATAACACACACAATATCTTTCACAATCTCTCTTCAACACAAAAATTAATACAATAAGAAGGGGAAGGAAAGGAGGATTAATTGGACTTAAAAAAAACATCAAAGAGGGTTATAGTGACACCATATGCAAGGGAATTGAGGTATCATTTGGAAATTTCTCTTCATTGGAGTGTTATAAAAACAATTCACAAATAATGGAATTTTCGCACAAATACCAATCCACCTCGAAGGTTCCGCCACAAACATCACTAAAAACACAACAAACACCAAAAAACCTCACAAACGCTACAAGATTCTTTAAGAGAATATATTGAAAGAGGGGAGTTACAAAACACCACTAAACCACCAATTCAAGTGACCAAATTGATGATTTAGGAGAGAATGAGCCTCCTTATATACAAAACGAAATGAGCCAAAAACACGGCCCGCAATCAAAATTTCTACCAATTACACGAGAATTAGATCTAGACCCCTGGTCCTACGAACCCTATATCTTCCAGAAGCTCTTAGTTGGCGATCCTATTCTTTTTAAGTAATTAAGGAGGAAAAAAACTAATTAAACTTTAAACCTAATTTACTGCTGGATATAAAATGTAACTTTCTAAATATAGTTTCGATTGACAAACGGATTTCACCGTTGGATTCAGAATGCCAAAATTATCCTAGAAAGACTATTCACGAGCTAAAAACAGACATTTTCATCGATTTTACCCCTTATTAGTCTTCTACTGCCCGCGGGATTTATCACTAGTCGAAAAAAATAACTTTTGCTTCAATTGATTTCACCATTAACATTCAAAAGCTTCTTTTAGTGGACAACGTCTTTCGTAAACCTCCAATCGGATTCTCGGTCGGTCTTATATGATTTCGACTGCCTTTTTTACCTTTCCGCGGAAATTACAGCCTACTTTTAACTCTTTAAAAAAACATAGTTTCGTAACTCTAATGATTATTAAATTTTGTCATCTCAATCAAGGTACCTAAAGGTCCTTGTAACAATTTTTTGGCTAATTTAGCACCACTTGATTATTTTCTGTGGATTTCCAAAACCTATTTACAGTCTATAGTAATTGCGTTTTACCTCAGTAAATACGCAAAAACTCTACAACTTAATTGAGACTTTTTAAAATTTATTTTTGACCTTTTAGAAGGGATTTTACTATCTCCTTCTTCCTCCACCTTTTATTAGATCAATTACCAACTACATAGAATAGTAACTAATCAGAACTCCTGGTAACCTCTAGTTTGCTATTACATTTTTTACCCCAGAGGGCATTCCCTCTATATAGGGTCCAAAAGACATTTACATAGTCACTTTTATAGTAATTCTATCACGATAATTGTTTCAACTCTTATTTTTTCCAATATTGTATTTTTTTACGAATTTTTTTATCAATATAACTAATTTATCATTTAACTTTCCATGTTTTACGATAAAAACATAAAAATAGGTAAAAAACCCTTATTTTCACTTCCCACATTTTTTCCACATTTTTTTATTGTTTTATTCATTTGTTTATAAAAACACCATAATATTTTTTTTAAATCACAAAAATCATAACTTTAAACACTAAGCGCCGACTTGGCGGCTCACACATTCCCACGTTCATTAAGAGTGCCATGTTCTTAACAAATAATAAGAGTGACATGAGGTGACATGCCATGTTTATTGTAAAGTTGCCATATGTCATTGAAACACTACATTCATTTTGTTTTTCTTATGTCAAAAACACTATAACTTCTTAAAATTAAATAATGTTTGGATTACAAAATAGTGTCATATACCTTGAAGGTACAGTTGATACCATGTGAATCATAGTATAGTTGATACCCTGAGAGATAGAGTTGATACCCTAAGGGGTAGAGTTGATATCCTTAGGGATAGTAATGTGTTTTATGTGGCAGTGTGTGTGAATAAAGGATGATGGGAGCAAGCCAATTCCCAATTGAAAATGGATGGACTGGAGTTAAACAACTCCCAGTTGAGAACATGTGCAGTGGAGTTAAACAACTCTACATTTAGTGCACTGGAGTTAATGCATTAGAGTTGAACCACTCCTAATTAAGAACATGAGCATAAAAGTTAAATAACTCTAAATGAGGTGCACTGGAGTTAAACCACTCGAGATTTAAAAATTGAAGGACTTAATGATCTATGGACTAAATTTCATTTTGATGATAGAAAGTTAAAAGATTAGAGATAAACTGTCTACAAGTTCCTATGGTGAAGGGACTTAGGATATAAGCTCGGGGGTGAGAAGGTAGAGGCTCTCTTTTGTTGAGATTCCTTCTTTTTGGTTGAATGATTGATCTTAGACCAAGATTTTGTTGGTTTAAGATTTGAGTTCTTCATCTCAATAAATAATTTATAATTTTCATGTTGTAAGAGTTAATGACAAACTTGTTGGAAGGTTTGTTACAAATAGTACCCCGGACACTAAATACGCCATTTACTTTAAGTAGCTGTATCATGCTATCTTATAAAAGAAAGCGAAGATTGACAATTCAATGAACTAGGAGTATACCATAGTTGGTCTTTAAGATTGTTAAAAGAATAATTGTAATAAAAGATGTCCTGATCTTTATGATTTTTTTCTAAAGTGAAATATTTTGCATGGTGAAAAAGGATCTTGAAAAAAATCTTGAAAATTATCCACATAATTTGACATTTTTTGAAGAAAAAATTTCCAAAAAAATAATTACTTGACATGAGATGTAGACCGTGGCTAATAAAATAATACTAACTCTTTAACGTCCCAATTCAACACTGTTTTCAAAGATTTGTTATTAAATGTTTGATGAAAAACAAAAATGGAGTTGATGTCCACAATAAAGTTGAAAATGTCAATATGAAGATCACATTTGTACGGTTGGATTCATTATATTTTTATTAATAAATTTTAATTGATTTTGCAAGGTTTTCTCTTAAAATTCAATTAAAAATATCAAATTAACACAAAAAAATTTAAAAAATTATAATGAAATTGGAATAACACGCACTAAAAGATGCTATGATTTCCATTATTTGATTCTGCTTATTTTGGAAAATATTGTTTAAGGTCTCACTTTTTGAACTAAGAATGAAACTTGACATAAACCAATTGTGTTGTTTTTTGAAAAACCACAATATCTTATTCTGAAGATCCATATTGTACAAATAATAATCAACTAGCTTAAGAACCAAGAAAAATTTGAATTAATGAAAAATTGTACAAGATGTAGTCAAAAGAAAGGTTGCAATGTGTTTGTCGTTCAATATATAGACACAGGCGCATCAAAGGGTTAATTTGAGTGACTAATCAGATTGGTCTCTAAGCTCATTTATTCCAATGAATACATACTAGCAAACACCTTGTTACAATGCACCAACATTGCATTGGGAACGTGGGAATCAATTGGGAACATGAACGAACATGAGAACTTTGGGAACATAAAGAGAACTTGTGAACATTAGGAAATATTAAGGAACATGAAGGGAACGCTTGGAAACATGAAGGGAAGGCTAGAGAATGTCATGCAAAGCTTTGGGGAACATCATAGGAACTATGGAGAACATGATGAAAATTTGGATGAAAAATATGGATGTGAAATGTGAATGATTTCATGACATGGTATTGTGATGGATACGAAGTACGGTAATGACATGATATCATGACGTTGTGTATGACGTTGTGTGCTTAACTCCTAAACGTACCAACCCTTTGAACAGAAGTAGAATCTAGCTTCAAAAGTAAATAGTAGAATGACTCAGATGAACATGAGGTGCACATGAAAGGACCATTGCAAGGCTAAAATCTACCCAAACAAATTGACATATTTGTAGTTGGAGGCCTGTCCAATATTATCAACAGGTCCCCATCACAAGAGATTTATTGTAGTTGGTAAAGAATTCAATAGGCTTACAAAGATGACTTGGATGAAAGTCATCCAAGATTGTATGAGAAAGTTGCAAGGCTTTGAATCTGTTCGTGATTCAGTTTCTGAACGCTGGGACATTTAGGGGTTAATACGGTATAAGAGATGTATATCATCTGTCTGTGGATGAATGTCATCAACATTAATTTGGAGGGTATGTGAATTTTCTGAGGAACTACAGTCATACTTCACTCAAGATCAATATGAGTGCTTTGATACATGCAAGAATCACATGTAGAATCACATGTGGAATTTAGTGAGGACCACTTTCCCTTCCATTCTAACATATATTGATTTTCTACGCACTTACAAAGATGTCCAAAAAGTCCCTCGAAAAGTTGAAGGATTTTTTCAGACTCCAGCTTCTTTTCAAAGTAGGCCACCGGACCTTGTGAACCAATGTTTGTTAACCCTTAAGCATGCACACTACAATTACCCTGTCAAACCTCATCAATTCTTCACGTTTCAAAAAATAGAATATTTTTTTGGCATTTTTCTCATGTAAATTATTTTAAAACCAATTCACTCTAATTTGTTTCATAATTAATTAAATAAAAATTAATTTTATAAGATTTTTCAAAGTTTTTAATTTTGTAAAAATTATAATAATTACATAATTTCATAAAATAGTATAACATATTAAGGGATAATATAAATAATAGTGACAAGGTATTGGTGGTATGCTTCTTAAGCTTGCATAGAAAGAAAATTCATAATTTAATGTTTTTTTCAGTGTATATTGGAATTTTAAGTTTATGAGCTTTAAAGTGTTGTAAAAAATGCAATTTTATCAATTTTGAAGAATTACAAATTAAACTAAAAAGTAGAAGATAGGCCTCACACTTTTTTAGTTGGGACCATTTTCATTTGAAATTAGGAACTAAGTGAAAATCAACGTTTGATTGAAAACGACTGATGATGGCTCCGCAAGGTCCTTGCACATTTAGGGGTTAAATGGTTTTATCCTTAGCTTTGGTGGCAACATGCCCTCAGGCAAGTTGATGGACTTGCTAAAATGGTGCGAAAGTTTAGTTGAGATTGCCAAATTGATGATTTTTTTAATAAATACTATTCCAAAAAAATTTACAAGTTGTAAAAATCTAATGAAATATCCATATATTTTTTTAAATTACAAGATTTACAAGAATTCTTGGCTCATGCTCATCTTTGTGTGGGATGCTTTGTACTACTTGCTTGTTTTTATAAGAAAATTTGGCTAAAATCACAGTCAAAAGTCACTAACATTCACTTTGTTCTTGTAGTTGGACAACAATTAACTAGAAAATAGCTAAATATAGTTAGTTTTGTAAGTATTTTTTTAAATGAGCATGCCAAATTTTATATTTAGAAGGGATGGTTCTAGAACATAAAATTTGCAATTTTGCTATTTACGCACTTGGCAATGATATAATCAATCATGAACTCGGCCCCTCTATGCTTTAAAATTTTGTTTTTTTTTTAACAATCAATTTTTGTATTTCTACAATCCCTTACATTGTAAACAAATACATCTTTCATGTGTTCTTTTTAATCTTTATCTTTTCTTTTATCTTGTTTTCTTTCTTGTCTTCCTCTTACTGTCTTTCTTCTTGTTTTCCTTCTTGTCAGTTTTCTTGTCATTTATTTTCTTCTATTTTTTCTTTAGTTGTGGCTGCTAAACTACAAACAATGCCCTTAAATAAAAAATAAAAATTATATATAAATATATATACATAGATTTGAACGTTGGATGCGCAGCCGTGCATCCAAAGTCCTCCCACTCCCTCCCATCTCTTCGCTCTATCTCAATCTCCCTCCCGTCTCCTCGTATATTGTGAGTGGGTCATAAATTGATGCCAACCATAAAGGAACATCTATATTTATTTCATCAATGATACTCCATTGTGCCATAAACCAACAATCAATGAAATAGTTTAGTTATTGTTGGCTTTGAAGCATTACTTGGATTCACCTCGTTTGTAGGAACTTTCTTTATCTTAAGTTTCTTTATGATCCTTTAACCCCTAAATGTCAAAGCATACACAAAGTGGACGACTAACAGATTCAAACCCTTCTCACGTTCTCATCAATGCTTTGATGAAAGTCATTCATTTTTTTGGAGATTCTTCATTGAGTTGTTGTCCTATCTATTGATTGAATTTAGTCATACTCGATTACATATCTTTCTAAAATAAAAAATTTAGAAGTATGTCAAGTCATTGGCTTAGCCAAAATTGCATTGACTCGGTAGTTCAAAAGTGGCCTTGCAAAAATGAGGTCATAGATTTAAGAAGCACAAAAATTTCAAAGAATCACCATGTTTAAGAGTATCTTATTTCAAATTCATTCCAACAAATTTTACTCAAAAAATATTAAAATTTCATTTGCAATCGAATTTAGAAGTAATTTTTAATTTTAACTTTCAAATTTAATAACTAAATATTGGTGATTGTATTAGTTAATCCAACCGTACGGATGGAATCTAAAATTCAAAATCTAGAACTTTCATTTGTATATCAATTACAAAATATTCTTCTAAATTATAGTTTATAATGATTTTTCTCAAATTTTCAATTTTAAGGACACCCTGATACGTTTAGGAGTTAAAGCATACATACTGTCAATTTCAGCCCATGTCTATTGCAGCAAATAGGCAATTTAGACCTTGGACTTTGAAAATTCAAAACTTATTCAATATTACTTTAAAAAGTATGATTTAATTTGAGATAGATTTATAATCAATTTGCTAATCCATTCAAACTATAACAATGTACCTCAAATTACTAAAAATAGGCACAATGCTTATAGTATCGGTTTATAGCCCACTCACCTTACATAAGAGAGAGGAGAGAGTCTCTCCCACTCCCTTTCCTTTCTTTCTCTCACCTCCCCTATATATATGTGGAGAGGGGAAGGAGTGGGAGAAAGAGAGGAGAGAGGGACTTTGAATGGGGACTGTGCACCCAACAAGCAAAAATAGATTTTAAAATTTAATTTTTTTTGGGTGGCCGTCGTGTATGGTTCAATAGTATCCAAGTGCCAAATAAAGTACATATTTCAATGTTTAGTTTTTGCAAAACATAATTCTAAAAACTACAATTAGTAAACATCAAATTTTCTGTATTTGTTCTAAAAACAAAATTTCAAGGTAGGAATGAAAAAGATGCTAAATTTTCATTTTTTAAATCATTTTGGGAGTCCAATGGGCTATTTTTGAAAATTCATAAATCAAATTTGAAGGCTACATTAATTTTGCAATTTACCTACATCTGCAATTCTATGAAATTTTAGGATCTTAAACAAGCTCGAAACATGGGGCAACTTTTCCGTAAGAGCTTACAAAATCTAATCCTTAAAAACATTCTTAGGATTGAAGTTTGAAGATTTTTGGCAAACATTTTTTTTCCAATTAGAGAGAGTCAAAGTGCAATTAGAAATACATTCAAAAATATCAACACCATAGCAATACAACATGCCACACCCATCTTTTTCATAAGAGAAGAATTCAAAGCAATCAACCTTTCCAAACACACATGACCATCATAGACAGGATTGTTGGTTACTATTATTGGTTATTACTTGTTATTGTTTGAAAAGTATTCACTCTCGAGAGGGAACAATAGTTCCACACCACTAACCTATGTCCTATAGAAATAAGTTTAAAAGTGAAATGGGTAGACACTTTACTCACATTAGTGATATTGTTCTCCTTAAGGGACCGGAATTCTTCTTCTTATAAAAGTGTAATTATTTGTTTCAACTGTTGCATAAGTTTTTACAACGAGTTTGAAGGTTTTCTCTTTGAAGGGTAGTTGCTAGCCGCCCCCCTCCCCCCTTTTTCCATTTTTCAAAGAGTGCTAATCTGGCAATAAAAAATAATATGGTAAAATCACATATTTCTAAATTCATTCATATTTCGGATAAAAAATGTTTTCATCCAAATCTAGCAATTTCATCCAATATTTTATAAAAAATTGAAGATATTTTGATGATCTGATATTGAATTTCTAGTCATTTTGAAGCCTAATTATTTTTTACTGGTGCAAATCAGCACTAAAAAAACCCACAACAGTAGGACTGGTAGGCAAACTCCACAATTTTGATTCTTGTGTACAAGGCAATTGTTTTGGTGAGAATCTTGCGATTATGGATGAGGATTACGGAATGCCAACACGTACAGACAGAGTACAGTAGCTGAATAAGCTCGCACTGACACCCCAATTGTAGAATCTCCAATAATCTCCTATTGGTGGCCGTTTCAATCCACGTGGCCATTCATTCAATTCCACCAATAAAAATCAATTCCACCAATAGGGACTGTGCCCCGCCACTTCTGCACCCCGTCCACCGACTGCCAAGTGTCGGTCCGTCTGAGCTGCCACTTGGAAGCTACCGAGGAAGCTACTTTGCCACTTCCACCCGTCAGTCGCCCAGGCCCCGTCCTCCGGTCGTGGATCTCCTCAACCCCCGTCCTCCGGTCGCTGAGGTCGCCCTTGACCTACCCTGGACCATCCGATCGGGCCTAAAACCCGTACGAACCGTCGGATCTCGGTCCGTACATATACGGCATACTGTAAACCGTATCGTATCTCCAGTCAACTGTCGTCGTCTCCCTTCTGGAAAATGCCAAAGCTCATTCGAAAGCGGAATCGTCCAAGAGCTTGGACAGCCATTTGGTGCTGTCCTTTTTGCGGGAGTTTTATAGCAAATTTGAATGGTTAGAGTTTTATTGTGGTCGAAGATTATCAATTATCGATTGGCGATGATTTTAGGATGCCGTGAAATTTTTTTTCGAAAAATCTGGTGATTTTTTCAGGTGTTCATTGAAGTGGAAGACAGTCCGCTTAAGGAGGATTTTCAGATCTCTTGGAGGATAATTTTTTTGATCAATTGGTAGTTCTGAGGATGATGTGATTTGTTTTATTAAGAATTTTTTTTTTGGTGGAATTTGAGGTGAAGTGATTGAAGTTTGAGGTATTCATTGAAGTGGAATTTATTTCATTCAATGAGGAGTTTCGGAGCTCGTCGAGGATAATTTTTGTGTTTGTTGTGAGGGCTTGGACTCTGTTGCGGATTTTAATTTGTTGAATTGAGGCTTGGGAGCTTGGAGTACTGTTGATATCGAGGAATGGTTCAACGTTGGCGATGGAAGAGTATGGATTCAATGAGGCTCTGAAAATTCTATCAGACGGTATGTTAAAGCAGCGGTTTAGACTGTACTAGGGTTTGAGAACAGGGGGGTGTGCGTAAGAGTGGAGTCATGTCTTCTCTAGGGAACTCCCTTGAAGGTTCTTTGACATCGAGTAGTAAGGCGCGGCATCTTCGTCAACATTCATGGCCAATCGCGGATTACGTTCAGAAGCCTACTCTTACTTTGGTACGTGAAGAGGTTTTTTGACGATGTTTTCATTTGCAACATGAGATTTCATTTCAGTGGCTTATTATTGAGTGTTGTTTTCTTTCAGCTGGAAGATGATCCTGGAGCTCCTCCCGACCAGGCATGGCGACGCAAAATCAACAGCCATGCGGATATATTGAAGGAGTTTCGAGTGACCTTCATGGAGGGATTGAAAATGGTAGTGTCATGAGTCTCATTGTTATATCTGGTTTCTTTGTTGTAAGAACAAAGAACCTTTTTGTTTAGTATTGTTAATCATTTCTCTTGCAATTTGGAATGCTGTATTGTGCAAGTATTTTGATCTTTGTGTAAGTAGTTAATTTTAGCGACTAAATCGCAAATACAGTAGTGTACCTTTCACTGAATTGAAGAGAGGTTTGACGTGAGAAGCGTTTCATAGTTCAGTTATCCGGCGCACCTGTCTAGGCTTTTTCTAGGGGCTTGTGAGTTGGATTTATAGTAATGTAATATTAGCAACACTTTTCGCTCAAGCGTGATCAATATTTAGTTCTTGAGGGCGCCTGCTGTATGTTTAAACCAAGCCAGAAAGCATCGACCTTATTGTTTTCATCTATACTGTGGCCGTTCTACTTGAAAATTTCCTTGTACTGAATTGTTACTGGTGTCTACCGCAGCTTCGCTTGGGAATGCGGATGTGGACGTACGTGCAATCGGAAAAATCCGAGGGCCGGGTAATACTTTGAAACCGTTTTTGAGGCAGTAATTGAGAGTACTCCGCATCACTTGGACATGTGATTCTTTGATCTAGAGACCTCCGTAGTCTTCGGTATTGTAGTATCGGGAACCTCCCGTGTATTATCTCCTGTAGAATGTAGCCCAGGGGTACATTTGCCAAGGTGAGGTTCCCGATAGTACATGTGTCCCTCGACAATAATCAAGAACGCCATATTGGTTAAATTGGCCAATCCCTGTTATTTTCTAGTGTAACAAGGTACAGGTTACACTAGAAAATAACAGGGATTGGCCAATTTAACCAATATGGCGTTCAAGGCTCCATTGTTAAGTCGTTCTTGCTCTCGATTTTTGTTTGCCAGGGGGTTTAACATTGGAAAATTTTAACTGCAGCTTCCGCCTATAGATCCTTTTCGACGGGAGACCAAGCCCTCAGCCTGTCATGGTGTACCGTGTGGTGGAATGGGGTGAGTTTAGGGCCAACACTTCATGTAGTGCCCTAAGTCAAGCATGGACATTTACCTTTTCTTTGAAACTGAAACAGCTTACCTTCAAATTGACTGCATGGAATGGAATTTTGAAGTATGTATGTACGTATAGCACGTCATTCAATGAATAGACCATCTGTCGATTTTGCAGGGGTGGAAGCATTGGCCGTGGATTTCGCGGAGAGTTTAGGCGGTGGCAAATAATCCCAGGTGTCTGCGATGAGGCTCCTGTATTAGCTAACCAGTTTTCGGTACATTCTTCATTCTTTGAAAGCTCAGTGCTTATGGGTCGTTGTTTAATGGTGAACAGTTGGTTACGTTCTAGTGCAGAATTTATAACCACTGCTTGTGGATGTTCTTCTTTGTCGAGGCCAATTTGACTAGGGTTTGATTTTAGTTTCAGGTTTTAAGTCTACATTTGAAACTCTAGTGTTGCTAAAAGTCATACTGCAAAAGAACAAATCATAGTCGAAGCATTTTTTCTATTTTGTTCGAATAGTGGTTTTCCCTGGAATTTCGTGACTTAACTGTGTATCCTTGTGTCACCTGGAGTATTGCTTGTGATCACGGTGATTTTTAAATGTAGAGTATGCTTCTGCTGTGAATGCAGGTTTTTGTTACGAGGCGCAAAGATGGTGGAAGTGAAAAAAAAATCTCATCTGTTCTTGCTCCAGGTAGACCCTGTGAGCTCAAAAGGTACGTTCAGAAGATGATTTGTGAGTACGTAATTTAAGCAAATGCTATCATCTATACGCTCGTGTTAAAGTACTTTCTCAACCAAGCTTTAGAAACTATACACTTTGGTTATTGATTGAACCAAAATGAAATTCTCTGGTGATTTTAGAGCTTTGATTGCGAATTTGATGAAGTTGTTGCACTTCAGCTGATCATCTATTGGTAACGTTCACATATTCGCAGGCTTAAAAATGATGAAAATGGAATATCGTCATGGGATTGGAAAATGGATGGTCAGAATACTACATATCATGCTCTCTTTCCTCGAGCCTGGACAATATATGAAGGTGAATTGCAACGGAGTGAATGATATATCTTCTTTGAGTTTCACAGATGCTTTCCTTCTTATGGCCTCTCCGATCTTTGTGGTTTCTGGAAAGAGTGACCGGAGGTAGGGTATTTTATAACCGACCTTTTTGAACTGTTCATGCAGGCGAACCTGACCCTGAATTGAAAATCTCATGTCGACAAATATCTCCTTTTATTCCACAAAACTACAAAGAGAGCAGCTATCCCACATGTGTTTTCTCTTATGTGGTACGTTTCTTTTTCTTTCCATGAGCTTATATGCTTGTTTTGATCGTATTGATGTTAGGGTCTGCTCTTACTTTGGTATTGAAGCATTTGTAACCTTTTTTGCAGGTTGTCAATACCGGAAAAGAGGTTGCTGATGTTAATCTTCTTTTTACATGGGCGGTAAGACACCTTATAAGTTGAGACTGAGTTATCAATTAAATATTTGACCAAAGAGTGCTGCAAAGCTAGTTAACTGATATTTAATGGTCGTGATTCTTTGTGTAAAGTTTAGTCGTAAGGCATCAACTGTCATCATGTTTGGATGTCACGCTAACATAGAAAATTATGGGTTATACGAGCTGCAAAGTTAATTTTGTTCTGGGCGTAGCAACTGCCATCATATTTCAATCCAGTCAGACATTTGTCACGAGTAGTGACTAGATCGGTGATCCTATTTGAGAGATTCTCTTCAAGCTATAGATTATGCTGCATCGTTAAGAACTAGCTATGCTTGTTATTGATGCGGTGGTATGTTTATTTGTGTGTAGAATTCTATTGGTAATTCAAGTGGTTCAACAGGTGGTCATTTCAACGAGACTTTCACGTAAGTAAACTGATACGTTCGGAGATCTTGTGTACTTCCTCTGACTGATTTAACTCGACGTTCGTCCTGTCTCCGTCATTATGATTTAATACGATTAACCCAAATTCCCTTCCCATATTTTGATCTGTACTGATGCGATAGGGTGGATGTAGTGCGCAAGAGGTGTATCCATTCTATTGTATACAATGCTTTGTGGTTAATGGTAGATTAAAAGATGGAAAAGCTCAGAATATTTCCAGTAAATTATTGATGGGATTCTAAAATCTTTGCAGTTGACATGGGACCGATACAGATTATGTAGTCAGTTCTTCAAATCACTGAGTTCAAAAAAATATTACGGAGCTTTGGCGATTACAGTTTTGTATGATTCTTCTAATAGCGTTTGTTCTTATTGGGATGCAGAGAGCGTGATGGTGTACGTGGTGTGCTCCTCAATCATAAGTAAGCTTTCATCTAAATACATTACAGATCGTGTGTTACCAGTGATTACTTCTGCTTTGAAAAGGTGCTACGGCATTTATAGCCGTTATCACATTTGTCGTTGTTTTATTTCTCGAACAATCATTCGAAGCCTTTGGAACACGTTTGCCTCTTGTTTCAATAATAATTGAAATCATTTGCTTAACTCTCATTTCAATTTTGAAAACGTTACTATCTTTGCAGAACATCCCGAAAAGGAGGTCTACCACTCACATACGCAATTGCTGCCAAGCAGAGTAAAGATGTTACTTTATCCGCATGCCCATCCTTTCTAGTTTCAGGCGAAGGTCAGGGCATCACAGCAAAGAATCTGTGGGTTAGAATGAAAGAAGTAAGTACATATGAAAATCTTATGCACTTGAATGGCATAGAAATGTTACTAAGTTGACGGAATGTTCTTTAAGTCTTTCATTCATACGAACTTGAAGAATTCTTTCCTGTAGTAATTCAATCGAAGGATTCAATTGGAAGAGCGTTGATTTATGTTCTTTTCATTTCTTGTCGTGAAAATCATTCAGGCAGCTAACCTTTTAATTGTCATGCAGCATGGACGTTTAGAAGTGGATGAGTGGAGTACCACCCAGACCTCATCGCCTTCAAGGTCAGGTTCTGTTATTGGTGCAGCTATTGCTGCTCATCTAGTCGTTCCTCCCAACGAGAAGCGAACTGTTGATTTTGTATTGGCATGGGACTCTCCTGAAGTGAAATTTTTGAAAGGAAGATCATACCTTAGGTAAGTACGGCTTGCTTTACTTACGTGATATTGATACCCTAGAAAGTCGCTGAAGCTTGAATTTCCGCAATTCTATAGAGGAGGCTAGAAATGGATCATGATCACTACTATGAATGTGCTAAGAGGACGTCTGCAGGCGTTACACGACATTCTATGGTGCGAACGGCAATGCAGCTCCCAGGATCGCCCACGATGCTCTATGTGGTACGAACTTCAAGAACTTCCCCTGTTTGCGATATTTGACAATTATTCGATCATTAATGTTGTAACACTATCGATATCATAGGTATAACACCAAGTTACTATATTGGTAACATAACACATTAGTAACATGAATGGGTGATCACTTGGAGACAGATTTGTTCATGTCATGTAAGTTATGAATTTTGTTTGATACCACTTTTCCCTTGACATGAAGAATTTTAGCCCACAATTCGATCTGACCGAAGAACGTACGTCATGTCTCAGGTTACCGTTTATGGGAGGAAGAAATTGAAAAATGGCAGCGCCCTGTTTTGGAAGATGAGAAGCTTCCGGAATGGTGAGCTTACTGTGTAGTCCTTGGTTTGTTTTAATTGTCTCATTCCGCTACAGGTATCCTAAGTGAACAGGAACTGTATCACGACAATGTCACCGTCTTAACTGAATGCCATTGATGTGTTTCTCTGCTTCTGTTCTGGGAGCTCTGACATTAGATCATTGATTTGTCATCTTCAATAGGTACCGAGTGACACTCTTCAATGAGCTGTACTATCTTGTTGCAGGAGGAACTGTTTGGACAGGTAAGCTTGTCGCTATGAATTATGTCCCTTAATTGTGAATCATGGTTATACCGTGCGTTCCTGATATTGATTTTGTGCGTCCAATATGCCAGTCTCGGTAGAATAACAATACTACTGCTAAAATCATCGAAAAAAGTGCAAAACGCGATGGTATGTCTAAAATCACATGTGCATGTATACATCATGTTTTAAAGGAAAAGGGTTGCATTCTGTACTGGATCTTAGGGTCCTCGTTTCTCATGACTTCGATTTGTACTTCCCCTCCCCTTGATTCGAAGGAGGTGCTTTAACGAGTAAATTGTCGATGAATCACCCTTCAGATGGTGGACCACCATTGGAAGGCAAGTCCGAACTTTCAGCAACCAGCTCACCTAATAATTCGGCACCTAGTTCTCCTCTTCGTCGAGATCCATCAGTGAATAGCAAGTCTATTCCTTTTTCTGCACGTGAAGATATCGGTCTAAATCCGTTGAAAAGTCATGAAGGCGCGGCAAATCTCGAAGGAAGTAGAGAACCATCACCTGGCAGCAATTTAGCACCAGCTGCAGCACCGGAAGTTAACGTATCGACATCACCTGAGACACCAGTCTTTCCTACCGTCGTTCAGCAGCAGCAGTTCATAGCAGAGAAACATCCATCGGCGTGTTCAGAGGAGGACCGAGTGAATGCTGACAAGCTGGTTGCGGAGTATCAACATGTTCAGGGATTCCCTTTAAACGGAACGAATCTTCTTGAAAGTGAAACTGACACGCAAGAGGAGGATATGAAGCCTATCAAAGAACACTGTCCCATGGAGCCGTCGCTTCCACGGAAGGAAGTTCCATTACCGGAGACAGCTGAGACTAAGATACTGAAAGCTCTGCAAGATTCCATGAGTGATTTCCGGCGTACATCTGCAGGGCTTCCTTCTGGTTTGGCACTGCTGCAAGAGGGAGAGGAGAATATTGGCCAATTCCTTTACTTGGAAGGTATAGAATATATCATGTGGAACACATATGATGTTCACTTTTATGCTTCATTTGCTCTTTTGTCACTTTTTCCAAAATTGGAATTATCCATTCAACGAGATTTTGCGGCTGGTTGTCTTGCTCACGATCCTCGGAAGACAAAATTCATGGCTGGTGGAAAAGCGGGTATCAAAAAAGTCTTTGGGTCAGTGCCACATGACTTGGGACAACATGATCCGTGGGCGGAGGTCAATGCTTATAACATACATGATACAAGTAGATGGAAGGATCTGAATGCCAAGTTTGTGTTGCAGGTAAGTATTTGCTTGACCAGCACATTATTGCAAGGGCACACTGCTATTTGAAATCCGTACCTTTTGAGTCACGTTGGTGCATGCGTCTTTGAACTCGATAGTTGCAACTAGAAGGCAGAAAGAACTGTTGGATTTCTAGTTACTTAAATTAATTAAAGCTGAAATTATTCCTTGCTTCTTGTTTGCTGCTCTGCCCGCAGGTATACAGGGACGTCATTGCAACCGGGGATAAAGTTTTTGCGAGGGCAGTGTGGCCTGCTGTGTATGCTGCCATGGCATACCTCGACCAGTTTGATCGCGATCGTGATGGTCTTATTGAAAACGATGGCTTTCCCGATCAAACCTATGATACTTGGACCGTGCATGGTGTGAGTGCATATTGTGGGGGGCTCTGGATTGCTTCCCTACAAGCTGCCGAAGCAATGGCTGTTCTTCTTGAAGAACACAATGCTGCTCGCTATTTCCAGGCAAAGTTTGTTCAAGCAAGAGAAGCTTATCTTAAGAAATTATGGAACGGGAGTTATTTCAGTTATGACAGTGGCACCAGTTCAAACAGCAGATCGATTCAGGTGAGCATAATTTCGTTTTTACCCTTTGATGTCCGTATAAACACGAAGTTCACAAATTTCTTTGCATACCTCAAACGTCTTCACATCTCTCTAGAAGTCTCAGCTGCTGTACTATTGCACGTAATGCTACAACTCATATCCCCTGGGCGCATTTCTTGATCACGTGAGGATTACTTCGACTATCTGAAATTCTTTTTCGGAATATCCTCTTCTGTTTGCATGGAGCGTACATTGTTCGTTCTTAAAGCACCGTGACCAAGAAACCTCTACTCTTACATCTGTTTATTCACGTCTTTATTTCCATGTGTTCAGGCAGACCAAATGGCAGGTCAGTGGTATGCGTGGGCTTCAGGACTACCGCCACTATTTGACGATGCCAAAGCACGTAGCGCATTGCAAAAAATCTATGACTTCAATGTCATGAAAGTGAAAGGTGGACGTCTTGGGGCTGTTAATGGGATGCACCCGAATGGCAAAGTAGATGAAACCTGTATGCAGTCTCGCGAAGTTTGGACGGGTGTAACATATGCACTGGCTGCCGCCATGATTCACGAGGGAATGCATGAGCAAGCGTTTCGTGCAGCTCAGGGTGTCTTCCTCGCTGGCTGGTCTGACCTTGGGTAAGCATACAATTTTTATTTGGTGTATATCGTGATGAGCATTGATAGTTGACGGTATTTACTAGTGGTGCCTATTCAATCATCATGTCCTTATCCTCACAAATTACGACAGTGCGTTTAGGACAGGTGATCGATTCCTAACTCCATTTTCCAGTTTATTACGAACGTGGCGTAGGCCTGGCCAGTTATTTTCCACTTCTGGTGTTATTATGGCTCTATCTCTCTACTATTAGGATTTAACCTCTGGCCTTAAAAACTCTTGCACCTTGTGATGCACCTTGTACCGTGCACTCCTCAAGTCTGGCTAATCTCTTTTAGTCACTTACTACCCAATATTTCTGTGGGGTCGATTATATGAATCGCGGGGGACCCCATACTAGGATTGTGCCCAAACTTTGTAGATTTAATAAGTTGATGTATTTAATTGCGTTTCCTCATTCTGTTCTTTCTCTTGGTTGCAGGTATTGGTTCCAAACTCCAGAAGCATGGACGATGGATGGCTATTTTCGGTCTTTGGCATATATGCGGCCTTTGGCCATATGGTCGATGCAATGGGCACTTGATCCACCAGCAAACATTGCAAATGCCCCTCGGGTTCCTTCGATTGACCGGATTCCTTCCGAATGTGATACATCTGGATTTTCCCACATGCAATCTACTCTCAGAAATCAGTTGCCGCAATTGAGGAAGCTGCGAAGAGCTTGCAACTGTGTGCGTGGTAAGAAAAAACGGTCTCCCAATGCTCCACAGTAATTGTTGGTTATTTCTTCTGCTTCCTCTCTGGAAATTGATCCTTGTTACAGAGCCAGCCATTTCTGTAAGAAATATAAGGAAACATTATGTGGCCTTAGAGCATTGAGGCTACCATTTCAACCTTAGGTCAAAAGGTATGGGTTGAAAGCTCATGATTCCCTTGAGCTTCTCTATCATAAACGTTCTCTCAGTTCTTAAATAGCTTGCATAAGGTGTTCTGATTCACATGTGCATGTGTATCATGTGGTAACCTGGACTGGTGAGGACAAGGTTCTCTTAGCTCTGTATTTAGACATGTCTGAGAGACTACTTAGGCCCTCTAGGCATTAGCAACTGTGAATTCGTCTTGGTATGATTCCCAAGTTGCATCTGTTGACATTTCCACAGAAAAATTGTTGTTGTACGGTACATGGAAGGATGAAATAGACTGATTGCCATCTTAGTCCGTAAAGGTCATCACCTGTTTTGTAAAAGTCAAATCCTTACATTTTACAGACATGAAATATCACATTGTATGATTTATAAATTTTCAGAGATAATCATCAACATTATGAAGGTATGACAAAAATTTCAACAATATAGATATCTGAAATGTTTTGAAAAAATTTCATGTAAACAAGATAAAAATTCAAAATAAATATATTTTTGACAAATTCAATATCAAAAATCATAATTATGGTAAATAAAAGTTATGTCTACAAATAGTTAAAAATTGAAAGTGAAAAAATTAAAAGAGATGTATGATTGGAGCATTTAAAGCCCTTTATATTTGAACATTCAAATTTCAAATTTCTCGATGGTGTAAAATCTTCAAATATAATCTATTTTCCAATCCCCAGCAGTCAAATAATGTATCATAACTCATCTTATACATCTAATGAAAACATCACCTCCAACAAAGCTAAAACACTTGACTTTTTGGACAAAAACCATCTAAAAAGTGGATAGTTGATTCTTAATGGGTTGAAGTTGTGTGTGTTTTTGTACACGTTGATCTTGTTTGACTAGAAAACAATGAGATTAATGTTGGATCCAAGTCACTATGGGTTCATTAAGGTAGGAGCACCCAATTCCGACATAGTACCCAAAGCTGATAATTTCTACACATGGATTTCATTTTAGAACGCACATCTAGGTAGGCCATAGATGGCTTATCATTTTGGTCAACAAACAATGAAGGCTCTATGACATATTTAGATTTTCGTTGTAAAATGAAAGCCATGTGTAGAAATTATTGGCATTAGGTACTATGTCGGAATTGGGTGCTCCTACCTTAGTACAATGCAAGCCAACCATGCTACATATTTAACAAAAGGTATAATTTCATTGTGTAAATAGTGACCCCTTGCATGATTCAAAACCATGATATTTTCACAACATATCATTACAAGATAACATACACTGTTTTGGCTTTTTTCTCAGTTTTTGGTTTAGAGTACCTGACATGAGCCTAAGCTTGTTCATACGAACTTGTATTCTATTTCCAAAGATGTTGGGGGCAATCTTCACTGAAAGATTATGAAGTGTTAGGGGTCAACTAGACAAGGTATATAATATTGAGTGAGTGCATGGTTCATAATTGGATACTATATGTGGAAGGTTGACAAATTAAATTTTTTGTCAAAAAATAAAATTTGATAGATGCTAAATTCATTAATATCATTTAAGATTCACAATTCCACCGTCAATGTTTTTTTTTTTTTTTTTTTAATTCTTTAAAAAAATTCCCTAAAAAGTTTGGCATCTATTTCTAGAAATATTTTTTGCCAACCCTTCACCTACAATACCATAACTTTCAATACCCTTCCATTAGTTTCATTCGCCTTTATATATGAAGTGAATAGTGCTTTCTACTACTTGCTCACCATAATTAGTTTCTCTTGCTTAATGCCGCCTGCCCCCATAGCTACTGATGTGATGTGGAATGTTCCACATCATTTCATTGAGGGGATGAAATGATGTGGGATACTCCACGTCATTTTGATGTAGAATATTCCACAGCAATCACAGAGGCTATTGAATGTTATGACTAGGTGCTCACACTGTTTATACTTGCAATAAGCTCTTTTTGTAATGACCATCAATCATGATCAAATTCACCCAATGCAAAAGATGTCAATTTAAACCTTTAAAGGACCAAGGATTCATGGTTTTAAAATGTCAAATTGTGAGACCAAATTATATATCACCAAAATCAGTGAAGAACATTACATGTGTTCGTTCTAAAACAAGTGGCTAATCGCGTAGTCCTTGCCTTAGTATTTACCTAGATTTACTTTACACCTTGTTCGTACTATTCAGCCATGTAACTCCTTGAAAACAAAGCGTTCCCTAGTCTCTCTTGGTGGGCAGAAACAATAAAAAATTATAAAAAAATAAAAATAAAAGTCTACATAGGACCTACTTAAACCTGCTAAAATAAACATGACGACCAATTTGGGCTTCTTGGTCCATTAGGCGTTAAGGTTCTGAACATTATAAAAAAGACCCGAGGACAAGAAGGCTGGAAAAAGTTTGAATTTTCATTGCAAGCACTCAAAATCAACAATTGATTGCTTTGGAAAAACCTACAATTGATTCTCAAACTGGGATTGGGAGAGTATGAAAATCCCTCATCTCTAGCTTCCAGAGCTGCTGTCCACTCCCTGGGAGAGCTTTGACCACATCTGCACCTACAGCGGGTTGCCCGTCCACCGTCGCCACAAGCATTAAAACAATCTCTTCATTTCTAGGATTGTAGGGCTCCTCCCCTCCGGCGTCCGCGGCCAGGGGCTCAGCGGACCCGTTCTCCACAGGGACACTGCTGATCTCGTCGCCGGTCAATCCCATGATCCGAGTCCGGTCCATTCCGCGTAGCACCGAGATCAGCACCTCTCGTGTCACCACAGGCACGTCTTCTATCACCTGAAAACAAACCGTACCCGGCCATCAAGGTCAGCAAAAAAATTTAATATAGGAAGAGAAGCTCAAATCTTTATGAAATTATTTTTCAAAAAAACAAGATCTATTTTATATGGTGAAAAAGAAAATCTTGAAGAATATTCACAGAATTATGAATTATGAATTTTGTCAAGGTCCACAATAAACAATTATGAGAAGAGACACCCAAATCTTTAGGAAATTATTTTTCCGAAAGAAAATCTATTCTGTATGGTGAAAAAGAAAGTCTTGAAGAATATTCACAGAAATTGGCATTTGTTTTGGGAAAAAAATTAATTATTCGGCATGAGATGTCGACCTTGACGGCCAAGTACAGTAAAATTATCAAGGAAGGCAAAAGATTCCCTACAGACTAGCCTGGCTCAACTACATTGATCACCATGGCTCAATTAGTTAATAATAAAGTAGGAAAAATTACATTACAACTACACTGATCATCCCATTTAGTGCGCGTGGTACTAATTCCCAACGCACGCACTATTTTGTTAAAATCTTGAAATTAGTGAGGGCTGAAATTTTTACTGAGTGGGTGAAATCTTCATATCACGCTGGTTTTACATCATAGTGATATTTAGTATCACCTTCACTAATTTCCCACACGCACTATAAACCCTCCCTCACTAAATGGGATAATTAGTGTAGTCACATCTGTGAAGACAAAACATTGTTAAAAAAGTCCCCAAGATAAATGGTTAGAGGCGGAATATTTCATAGTTGTCACAATCTTAACCTTAAGTAAAAAGAGACTAAGAGCATGCCCAGGAGTTGCTCACTATGCACCAAGTTCACATGCAAGATGGTGTGTGTGAAATGAAAACTTCCCCAACAACAATCAACAAGTGTGCTTGGAATAGAGTGTATCAACCAATTCCATACTACTACTTTTGTCACTACATGGGACAATCATAATGGCGGAGAATAAATTTACTAAACTTAACTTCATAAAGTGTGAGCATTGAATAGGACAAAATGCTTGATGTGAGAACCACCCCTTGCTATATTGACAATATTTGGTGTGAAAATATCAAACTCCACACCATAAAAGGTACTTTATCATCTAAAAATAGGTTTGGTGAGTGGAAAGCAATTGTTGTTGGGCATGCTCTAACATGGCTCAGCTATGTTGTTCACCAAAAACACCTCTGGCTCCATTGGTTAATAATGTTGTATGCGAAGTAGGAAAGAGTTAATATGTAAAAACAACCCTCAATTCTATGACATTCTTGAATAATAGTGATATGACACCTTTTAAGAATCTCCTTGTAGTTGAGATTCATTTTAGATCATGCCATATTTAGACATTGTATGCAAAAACTTATACGTTTTTTTGGTAGATGATCTAAAATGAACAAGAGTTTTGATGTTAATATTGTGTACATTCTCAAATATGTACTCATCATTAAAGGTGTTTGTGTACGGACTTTGTTTGAGTTGGGTATAGTTACTTTAGTGCCAATACAATGTCATGTAAAGAATGGTTTGGTCATGTAATATCACAAGAGTGCTTAAGCATTAAAAAATTCACATGATTCTCCTATGTACAGTACACCTAAACGCCTTCTTAACCCGTAAAGGACCAAGAAGCCCATATTGGGGCTTATGTATCTTTTAGTGGTTTTGAATAGGTCCTATGTGGACTTCTTTTTGTTCAAGTTTCTTTATTTTTTTATCAACGAATGCAATGTTCTTCATTATTTCTGGTGAAATGAAATTTTGTCTCATCCATTAAATTTGACAATTCAAAACCATGAATCCTTGGTCCTTTAGGGGTTAATGTAACAGTGTGGGCTTCTAAAATACAATGGAGTTGTGTGACATTGTGATAATCAAGCATCATGGGGAGTTTCTTCCAATGATATTTTCACAATATGATTGATTGAGTTTGTCATTTTAACCCCTAAAAGACCTCATGTTTCTTTTCGCAATTTTGTTCAAATTTATAAAAAAAATTACCAACACATGCAATGCTCTTCACGATATCAATGATATAAAATTTGGTCCCATCTGAATTATATTTTCCAAAATAGAGTTATCCGTACAGTCCCTCAAAAGTGGGTGACTGGACCATAGTTTGAGTGAATAGTGACAGTAATCCTCAAAAACGAACGTGTGTCGGGCACTAAAAAAACATTGTGGATTTAAACTTTGAAAGCACCAAAATTGGTGCTAAAAAACTTCTCACCCAAGTTTCTATTATCATGTCCCCACTCACCCATTCTTTTGATTTCCTAGAATTTCTCTCAATAGTTTTTGTTTCTCCAAATTTTAGTCAAACTAAGGCCCACTCAACCCTTAAGTTTACGGATAACTCTAATATGATTGATTGAATTTGTCATTTTAAAACCATGAATCCTTGGTCTCAAGATCAGAAAAGACATGCTCACCTGATTCGTAACATCGAGCACGGACGTGTCGTTTGCAAGAGCTTCTGGTGCCAGTGAAGGATTGAGCACAAAAGTGCGAGGCACATACTCAGCAGTCCATTTCAAGGATTCGTATGCCGGAGGCTCATCAATGTCTTTGCGTGCATGATTGCTGAAGCCACTCGCAGACCCCCGGGGCAATGTGCGCACTGTCTCTTGCACCAGCACGCATCCCGAGCCGAACCTTCCTTGATATCAACCAGAGATTCAGAGTCAATTCAACTGGAAAGAGTCCTCAAAATCCAGAATGCTAAAAGCTTTCTTTGTGTTCCCAGCAACAATACATTAAACCTCTGGATTCGGCTACATTGAAACCATCAGTCTTTCTTCTTCTGCTCATTTCTGCACAATCTTAACCCCTAAGCGTACCAACCCTTTGAACAGGAGTAGATTCTAGCCTCAAAAGTAGATATTAGCATGGCTCAGATGTACATGAGGTGTACATGAGAAGACAATTTGACATGTTTGTAGTTGGAGGCCTCTCCAATATTATCAATAGCTCCCCATTACGAGAGATTTGTTGCGATTGGTAGAGAACTTAATAGGCTTTCAAAGGTGACTTGTATGAAAATCATCCGAGGTTGTATGAGAAAGTTACAAGGCTTTGAATCTGTTCGTGATCCAGTTTCTGGACACTGGGACGTTTGGGACGTTTAGGGGTTTAAGTATAGACAATTCCCAGATTTGATTCAAACAACCTGCAACATTGCCACACCACCATTTCATTTGCAAGCGGTGTATGGCTCAATGTATAAGGTCACTGCTTTTTAATGAAAACGGGTCCAATTTTCCAAAAACTACAGAAAATACAGTGGACGCTTAGGGGATAACCGAATCATCTCCAAAAATGTGAGGGTAAGAATACAAAAAGCTTCAAATAGAAAGATCAAGAAATGCGTGAGGGTTTGAGAGTCATTTTAACCCTTAAGCGTCTAATATGGCCATCTGCATCACTGAACTTTGCAACGATGGCATCTTCTCATTTTACCTCAGTTTTCTGATTTCAAGCTCTTGTTCTATATATTACAACAACAACAGTGTCAAACTGAAGCCATTTTCACACAAACAAACAGATGATTTGCATCAGGGGGTCCAATTTTCCCACGCTACAGAAAATACACGGTGGACGCTTAGGGGTTGAACTTTGCAACAGTGGCATTTTCTCATTTTACCTCAGTTTTCTGATTTCAAGCTCTTGTTCTATATATTACAACATCAACAGTGTCAAACTGAAGCCATTTTCACACAAACAAACAGATGATTTGCATCAGGTGGTCCAATTTTCCCACACTACAGAAAATACAGTGGCATTTTCTCATTTTACCTCAGTTTTCTGATTTCAAGCTCTTGTTCTATATATTACAAGATCAACAGTGTCAAGCTGAAGTCATTTTCACACAAACAAACAGATGATTTGCATCAGGGGGTCCAATTTTCCCACACTACACAGTGGACGCTTAGGGGCTAAAGCTCAGCACCAGGGTTTAGGGTTTAGGGTTTAGCGTACCTCTGTAAACCCTGATTCCCCAACGCTCGTATGGCAGCCGCTCGTGCAGCATCCTCACAACAGCGATCAAACACCTCGTCCCACACGAGCATCAACGCATCAAAGCTCCACCCGCGACCCCCTTGACTACTCTTGGCCCCCCCTCTACTACCCGATGACTTCCGTTTGTTCCCCTTCTTGTTGCTCTTGGCCATGCACACCACTCCCACCGGTGCCCATGCGGAAACCCTAACTCCCCGCACCACCAGGTCCCCTCGGTTTAAGCCTTGCATTGACGATCCCGCCGAGCTCAGCAATGGCGTCACGAACCTGGCCGCCATCTCAACTAGCGAATGCAAATGCTCATCTCTGTCGTGATTCCATCACAATGGAGCAACCCTAATAAGAAATCTGTGATTGATGGGAAGGCTCGGAGGTTGTGAGGATGGAGAAGATTAGTATGGGAATTGGTGAATGAATTTGTTAGTGGATTTTACAAACTTACAACCAGGGACGTGATCCTGTCAATTACCAACCATCTTCGTACTAACTTTTCGGGTGATCTTGCAAGGTATTAGGGTTCTGTTTCTCAATTCACTTGCACTGATTGTGACACAATGTTGACGGAAGGCTTCCGAGGTTGAGAACGGGAATGTTGGAGAATGGAGGGTGGGAAGAAAACTCAGTGGTTGAGAATGAGAATGTGGAATCGATCACGCCAGAGAGAGGATCAGTCTTTAGTGGATAAGGAAACATAAATAGATAGAAAGATAGATAGAAACTATGGTCCTTTATACAAGGCTGGCGTGAATAAATTGTCTGTTCGTAATAACAATGACTTAGGGCCTCCTTCCATGTAAAGGGGGCAGTGGGTGGCCGGTCCTGAAAAGGAGGAAGCTCCACTGAAATGGGTGGAAACAAGAGGATTCAAGAGTATAAATTTCATTTGTACCGAAATGGGTGGAGCATGAGTGGGTGGTTCTTGAGACCTCAATTCTTGTCTTTTAGTGCCTTCCACCCAACCGATCCCCACATGGAAGTCCGCCCTTAGGGCCCACTTGATCAGAGTACAAAACTACTCTCTCTTTCGAGGATAGACGCTTTTGGAAGGAAATGTTTTTATTTACCAATTCATAATATACCGTACGTGGAAGCCAGGGTAGGCAAAAAATAATCCTTCCAAAAAATGCCAAAAAAATAAATATATTCATTAAGTGTTTTGTCGAAAACAACAAAAATAAAGTCAACAAAAAGCTGAAAAAAAAAAAAAAAACAAACTCAAAACATAACACTCACAAAAATTGGATGAAAACATAACACTCAACGCAAAAAGTAAAACAAAACGTTTAGCAACCGGATTTTTTTAATGTTAGCTATTAATAGCCGGTTTCTTAACAATTACTTTTGAAAGTGCCGACCTTCACTGCTTCAACTTTTATTAATTATTCAACATGAAAGTGCCGACTGTGCCTTCTATGTACGGTAACCTCCTCATGATGCTTTGTAGAAGAATAAAATTATAACTGAATCAAGCAATTGGCTTCTCAACTCCTAAACTTTCTCTCGAATTCTCTATATTCCTCATTTTTTGGAGCGGGTGAAACAAACATTGTAGCACTTTCATTTACATTTGAGATGAAGTTGTTATGCATGGATGAAATTTTGTCAATACAAAAGTTTGAAAAATCCAAATTTAGCTATCCTAATAATATTTTTCACTTTTGGCAATAAAAATAAAAATAATCATTTGTTTGAATGAATTTGGGGGAGAGAAAGTTGTTGATCTTGCCACTCAAGAAAGTACCCTCATACATCACATATTCGGTGGTCAATTACAATCTCAGGTCATTTACGATCTCAGGTAGTATTTATTTATTTTAGGTTGATTGCATAAATTTTAAATATTTAAATATATAATTTTCATATATTTATTGTTGATGGTTTTGAAATTTACAACAATATGTTATGATCCGGTTAAAAAATATTTCGCCACCTAAAAAAAAGCACAGGCTCTTCCGAAAATAATGTTACGCAGCTCGTTGATGAGGTGGCACCCCCGATAGTGACGAGTTGGCACTGCAGATTGCGATGAGGTGGCAGCGGGGTCCCTGCAACGTGGCAACAGTACGAGCTCCAGAGCATTCAAACAGAGAGCTCATCACTCATCAGTATAGTTTTCTGCGATCACTGCAAAGCCTGACGGACCTCCTCGCAGGAGGGCAAGCATCTCATCACTCGCAAGCGGAATTCCTTCATCGAATTGCCTTCCTTCTTCATGCGGGAGTGAGGAGAGCTGCCGCCATGGAGCCTCGAGGATCCGGAAAACGCCTGCAACCTTCCAACTCCGACTCTTCTTCTGCGGCCATGGAGCCCGACGTCCGTGCTCGCTCGGAACCATCTGATCTTTTCATTTTCTGGTTTAAATTATTTTTCATTTCAACGGAGTCACGAATTGGAGTATCGTTTCCATTGCTGCTCGCAATTTTAAAAACTAAAAATAAAACTCGGAAGGAGTGTCGGAATCGAAACTTAGGGTTTGAGTTTTTGATTTGGCGGGTAATATGTGCGGTTTGTTTGAGAACGCGAGGTCTGATCGTGGTCAAGTGATATGGTGAAGGCTTTTTTTTTTTTTTTTTTTTTTTTTTTTGGTTTACGGAAGTAGCGCCAAGTCTGTAAATAATATCAAACAAATGTGTAGCTATATGTCATGATGAACATTCATTTGCTCAGTGAATTGGCGGGTAATATGTGCGGTTTGTTTGTGAAAGCGAGGTCTGATCGTTGTCAAGTGATATGGCGAAGCCTTTTTTTTTTTTTGGTTTACGGAAGTAGCGCCAAGTCTGTAAATAATATCAAACAAATGTGTAGCTATATATCATGATGAACATTCATTTGCTCAGTGAATTGGCGGGTAATATGTGCGGTTTGTTTGAGAAAGCGAGGTCTGATCGTTGTCAAGTGATATGGTGAAGGCTTTTTTTTTTTTTTTTTTTTTGGTTTACGGAAGTCAGTGACCTAATTACGTTAGCTTTATGCAAGTAGCGCCAAGTCTGTAAATAATATCAAACAAATGTGTAGCTGTATGTCATGATGAACATTCATTTGCTCAGTGATTACCTACCTGCTCTGAATTAGACTCAAAACAGACAAGGAACGGGGACATCAATTCCGTTCTAGAATTAGGGTGTTAAGGCCATTGATCTATTATGTGCAAAGTAATGGAGAATTAGGCTTTCAAGTTAACTAACGTTACTTGGTTGATGCGGGAAAATTTAACACTTAAAGCCATTGGTATAGGCGCAAACCATTGATATCGTCCCGGTTTGTTTAGATTTCCAAAATCAGGGAGTTAAGTAGAAATGAATGTTAAGTCATTAGTTTTGACCTGTGCTGGCTACTGGCCTGGAAATAATTGAAAGTACTTTTTGTGCGAACTGAAGAGTAGAGAACTAATCCGAGCTAAAATTCTAATGTTATCATGCAACTGAGAAGAGGCTACAGTATACTATATAATAGATTGCAAACTAGTTCCGGGGTAGCATCACTTTTCTAATTGACCAGTGTGAACATTTAGTAACTAATTCTAGTTGGCACTACTTGGTTGGTGTGGTGTTGAATTTGCACAATCTCAGACAGCCAAGTGTAGATTAACTCTTCTAATTCTCAATGGAGGCGTCGTGTAAGAGCTTTGAATTGCAATGAATCTGGGACTTATAGTGTGGGAGGCGTTATCTAGTTGCAAATAGTATCAACTAAGTTTTAGTCTTCCTTCTGTCCCTATTACGTGAATCATTTTATTGCGACTGATAGGAAGCTGGTGGTGTGTGTTGGCAGTTGGAGGGGTTTGATGATTTCACCATTGCGTCATCGTGGGAGAGGTAAATGTTCATTTTGTGATAGGTTTCGGCCCTGTAAATGCTTACCCCCAATACCCGTCTCTATTATTGCTCACAAAGCAGTATTATAGTGCCCCTATTTCATTTCCAATAAAAAGTTTTTTCAAATTTCAGTTTCAGCATAATCTCAAAATCAAGTTAACTTTACTTTTTATTCAACGAAATGTTATTTTTACAATCTAATATTGCCTCTTTTTGCACATGGGTCAGAAAGGCGTTTACTTTCATTGTTCTTATTATTCTTATAATTAATTACAGGAACATGCAGTTTCATTGTCGGTTCCTGTTACTCCTAATTAATTTTGGTGCTGATTCATAGGGACATACACCCAACCCTCACAAATGACACTGCCTGTGTATCCTGAGAATCCTTTTTGTGGTGTACATATGTTCTATTATATTTGTCTTTGCAATGTCATTAGAGAGAGGGTTGAGTGTAGAACATATCAATTAAATTTTTTAATTTACTAATTATAGCTCTAGAATTGTTGCTTGTCATACCAAAATTCAATTGTTTGAATTATCATACCAAAATTCAAAGTTAAATGCTTTCAAATTGATTTGGCAAAGACAATGATTTTTTTGTTTTTTGTTTTTACAAGTTCAATTGTATAGATAAATTCTAATTATCATACTTGATTTTGATATCTTCTATTTTAGACATCAACTTCCAAAAAGTTGTAGAAGACACGTATTATAGGCATTTAGCGGCTGAATGAAGAGTCTTCGGATTTCTCTTTTGGTTTTGTGGTGTTTGCAGATTCATAGCAGGTGTGGAGACTGCGTGTCGTGACTGGATGCCTACTCCCAGGCCTGATTTGCTGGTCAGTTCCACTCCTTATATCTGTCGTCAAATCTAGCTGATGTCATTGTTAGGGGTTAGTATTTTGGAAACTATGGTTGCTTCACAGTAGGTTATTTCCCACGGAGCCTGTTATTGGATATAGAATTAAACAGGCATGTTGCTCTTCAGAAGATGGACTCCTCCGTGCAGGCTTATTATAGATGGCTGCACTAGTGACTCAGTGAGTCATATTCTGTTGGAAAATAGTTCCAAATTTTGTGATTTTTTCTTCATGATTTTTGTTGCAATTCATTTAGCAGTGGTGTGCAGGCAGCTGGTGCAGAGAAGGTTGAGACAGTGGATAACATGTTCATGGTGACACGAGAACTGTCATCAGATTCTCGACAGTTTCGTCTCGACTTCTACTTCCAGGCTACTAGTGAAGGTAAAGCCGTTCTGAGTACATCTACACATTCTTATACTCTACTCAGCATTGTGTTTGATGAGGATGTAATAAAAGCATTTACGGTCATTTTAGAATGGTTAATGTTTTTTCTTAAAGTATTGGTTCCAGAGTCTTAATGCCAATGGCTACCTTGAGTATTTTGCATTAGACATTCGTTTCACTTTTCCATTCAGGTATTGAGTTTAATCACTACCATGAAGGATGAACCGACAAAATATGCAGAATTGGTGTGTAGATGACAGGGAGGAGTGGAAAGATGGTTTACACCCACTGCAAATCTGGTTCAATGTTACAGATTTTCTGGTAAGTTAATAAGGCACTCAGAGCTTTGTTATTGATGGTAGCGATTTCTGGTAACTGATTTTAACCCCTTTAGGACCAAGAGGCTCAAATTGGGTTTCATGTTTTTTTTGTATTCAATTTTATTAAATTTTTGACTAACACATGCAATGTTCTTCATTGATTCCGATGGTATGAAATTTGGTTCAATCTGAATTGTATTTTCCATAATATGATCAATCATTTTAAAACCATGAATCTTTGGTCCTCTAGCAGTATGCTGTAATTGTGTCAATCAGGTTTTTGACTAATTGTAAGCACTTGTGAATTCCAAACCTAAAGGCTCAGGCTTGTGAGGATGAAATTTTCAGAGCTTTGAGTAGGAACTTACATTCTATGAATCAGGTAATCTCACCGTTGGATATAGCGGACGGAGTAGACCCATCGGAAGCCTCGCTACTTCTTAGTACCGTCGCTGTGGCTCTTGCCAATTGTGGCAGGTTGGGGCCTTATCTGGATCTCAAGATTTCCCTAACTCATTTATGTTGCATTTGCTGTTTGGGGAATTCAAGGTTGTTTTATAAAATATTGACAAGGGCAATGTTACATTCGATGAGTCTTCCTGCTTCATAAGTGTTGCGTTTGCATCAGCTTTGGTAAATGATAGGTGGTCGAACTCTACTGAATACGTTGTATTTATTTTGCAGTCAGTTGCCAGCTTTTGTTCCTGTACATGAATCTAAGCGTAAAGCCTATCAAGGTATACTAGGTACCAAATCCTACTCTGCCCGCTTTGAAGCAGACCGCATCACATCTTGGGTTCCAGTGAGATTCATGCACCTGGAGGGTCTCTACGATCTTTTCGTATCCAAGCTGGTAGGTATCCATGCCATTTCTTTCACGTTGCATTACACTTTACCTAATTAACTAATTAGTCTATTCCATTAGATTTAGACTATTTCGTTAAATCTAGATCAGCCACTGGCCATCGATTCTTGCTCAATTTTATTTATTTATTTGGGTCAGAAACCACTGCAATGGTCATTTAAGATTCAATTTTAATAAAAATAATGATTTCTGGTCTGTTTTAAATGCTGTAAGGAGGATTTTAGGTGTTTATTGAGTGGCTCTATTGACGGCCGGACGGTTGCCTGTATTATTTCTAGAAAATGATTTGGTCTGTAATTGCTGAATTATTGCATTAGTATGCATAGTGATTTCTATTACAATGGTTTGAGCGCCAGGAAAACCACTGATTTAGCACTGTGGTTTGTGTTTTGATTTCAGGTTTTTAAAACAGTAGGAGACCTGTCGGCTCCTAGTGCAAATGCCGAATTTACAATGCGATTGACATATCGTACACCTACACCAAAATCTCCAAATGATTTGGATGTGAATATAGAAGGCCGACAAAAAGCAGGGAAAAGTTGGGACGCTGGCTGTCCTTGGGCAGAGTGGCACTCTTTGGACGATCCTGTCAAAGGTAGTTCTTACTGAACCATATCGAAGTAAACAGTATTTAAAGGGGTTTCACCTTCAGTCTCGTAAATATGGTGTTTGGTGCGCTCAAGTTGATTAAACCCTTAAGCGTCCACTGTGTATTTTCTGTAGTGTAGGAAAATTGGACCCCCTGCTGCAAAACAAGAGCTTTAAAATGATATATTGCAATCAGAATACCGAGGTAAAATGAGAAAATGCTACCGTTGCAAACTTCAGTGATGCAGAGGGCCATACTGGGCGTTTTAGACGCTTAGGGGTTAAGGGCTGTGTTTTGCAGGATTTGAGCTTGTCACAACATGGAGGCGACGTACAGTCACAAGTTCTTTAGAGATGGCTGAGCACGAGAATGCATCAACATTGGAAGCTGATAAATGGCTATTATCAATAGTAGACACTCCGAAAGAGTGAGCACTTCTGTACTTAAACTAACTAATTTCCCCGATAGATTTTCTCATGGAGATAGTTTTTAAGTATAATCTTGCTTATTGTACAATATAAAAATTTGCATGACAAATTTCCATATAAAATTCTGATGTAAAGAACCTGTACTGAAGACAATCGTGATTGTACAGAAAAGATCGTGAAAAGGAGGAGTCGGTTGGTTTTGCGGGGCGCCTTCCATCTCTGGTGCTTGCGTTCCATGTGGCTAATGAAGCTAATTTTGTGGAGGACTTCGCTGCTGGTAAATATTTTCCCCTGGATCTAGAGTCCTGGCTAATTAGTGTTTCATATTGGTTTTGTGCAACGAGCATCAATTCATTAAACTCTTATATTGTGGAGCCGATTGTGGGCTACATGGGCTCCTTTTATGATGATGTGTTGGTATTTATTGCAGCGGATAAAGCTTATATCCAACATATTACACAATCATTAGACCTTCCTGATCCTGTTGAAGTGGATCGGGTTCTCAAAGATATTTTTCAAGAAGGTAACTTTCCTCATCATTTTTTGTATTGATGTGCATGCTTTTGTATTTGAAGTCTTCTAATGTTATGATATTTTCTCAAGATCTATTGACCAACGACTCTTTTCTTATCAAATTTGGTTTGGAAGCGGTAGTATCCTAATTGGTCTACATGGTGTCATAGGGGAATGAATTTTAATTTGACCGTAAGTCACTGCTACTTTGCGTTGGACTTTATCTTGTGGAAAAGTGTGTATTTTCCTGTTGGTATTTAAGTGTCACTTAGCAAATGCATTTTTTGTGGCTAATTTCTTCTTTGAAGTCCTCCAGACCAAAGAAAAACCGAGTGTGGAGAGATGACTGAAGATTATGCACATGGAGTGAAGGGGTCACCACCTGACTCGCTCTTCTCTCGATTTTGCCTTCATGCACTCCAATTTGGTGGGTGCAATATCCGAGGTACGCCCTGATCAAATCTTAATAAGGTAGAGGTACCTAATTGTGACACTTACCTAAATGCGACACCCTAAAATTTTGCACAATGATTAAGTATTGATTTCGAGAATGTACACCACCTTAACCTCAAGATCGTGTCGTTTAAGGTCATCTACTAACAAAACTTTGAACGCTTATAACTTTTGCACACAATATCCAAATAATGATGCATTAGAATTCCATTACAATCGCTAAAAAGAATCGATAAAAATTTGGTCAGTCTAATACTAGGAACTATGCTTAGTGCTTAATGTATCACTTTTAGAATTGGTTACCTGAGATTGATTTTTTCCCTCTAGTTGCCTTGTTCATTACCTAGTAAACAATGATTTCCTTCTTCTGAACACCTTATAGGAGAGGCTTAATTAGTGCTGTGTTTCGGAATTCCTTCTCATTGTTGAAGTGCAAGAGTGCAGCGATCGCAATTATGTGGATTGAATTTGTTCGAGAAGTTCGGCTATTCTGGGATGAAGGTGATAGACTACCGCGCATGGCACTGGATGCCCCACCTGACCCGGGTACTTGCTTGATTCATCAGAAACTGCAATTGGTATGAAAGTTGCATCCAGTCTTCATTTCCATCTGGTTTCAGGCCTTGTGTGTCACACATGCTTCATATGTGATTGCTTTCAGATATGCGATACTATTTTCATTGATTCAAATGGAACTTCATTCATTGGCAAGTTCATTTAATGAAAGAATTCCACCTGTGTTTGGCAGCTTCAATTGTGCATTCAGCAAAAAGCTGGTAAAAACGTTGTGGAGAACGGATCTGAGACGGAGAAAATTGGCCTGTCGCAAAAAGGAGATCCGGATCCTGAATACGTTGTTGAAGAGGCAAAGCATCTGAACATGGACTCGGATTCTAATGGAAGTGAGGAGGATCATTCCCCAAATGATGTTAGGTGGGTGTCACTAGACATAATAACTGACAATTTATCAGTCTAGCCTCAAGAACTTTATAATACTTTAAAATACTTGCAACTGATGTTTTGTCTAATTGGAAATACTGGCAAGCGATTCTTTTGCCCTTTTAGGGCATTTGAGGCTTGCGTGGTCCATGGTTGCTACGGTGTTTTCTAATTTTTGGGTGGAGGGGTTGCAGTTCAGAAGAGAATTGGGAAGACACAACCGATGAGCAGCTTGAAATGGATTCAGTATTTTCTCCCCAGGAGGTGGGACGCAAAAGCTCTGGCAATAGTACCAAGCCTAGGAACCGTTCAAGCACATCTCGCAAGTTACATGAATCGAATATCAAGGTCATTACTAAGCTCAATTGTGTGTAGATTCTTGATTATTTACTCGGCTTTTTTCTCACATGAACCTTGCAAATTGTGCGTTTATGTTATAATGTCTGGATCCCCCTTAATCCATTTACTGATTTGCGGTGCTGTTAGTCAACGCACTTGCATATTTAAAACCTATGTCTCGTTGTAATTGAAAGATACAGATGTACCTGTCAAACTCCGTTCCTTATCTTGCATCGTGTCTAATAGACACCCGTTAATATGTGTGTTCCATCATGCAGGATGAAAGTGTCAACAATCAAACTCAGCGTAAACTTGTTGCGTCAGGTCAGTAGTCTTCTATCATTTTCGATTCCGAAACCCCGAACGGACCATAAGGCCCCCAGATTAAATGTTTGGTCCCATTTAAGTTATATTTTTCACAATATGATCGTTAAATTTGTCATTTTAAAACCATGAATCCTTGGTCCTTTAGGGGTTAAATGAGTCACAACAGCTTCACTAAGCTCTACCCTGTGCCCAACAGATATGGCTGCATTCAAGGCTGCAAATCCTGGTGCCAGTCTGGAAGATTTTGTGCAGTCGCAATCTCCTGAGCACCGGTTAGACCAATCAACCAGTACAGGCTCTGAGAATATGGCAGAGACTTCTGGAAGGCGGGAGATGATGGCTGACCTTTCTTCCGAACCTGGTATGTGGTGGAGGCGAATGTGGGATAGTAAAGGTGCACAGTCGAGAGAATCACAACAACCTCCTTTTGACTACGTACGTGAAGCAGAAAAGGTAAATACATTTTGCTTGAATGAGAATCCTTTAAATCAAAACATCATATTTATATATGCCTTTGACACCTTGGCAAATCTCTCTTACCACCACAACTAGGAAGTCCTCCACATCTTCAGTTTGGACTAAAGATTTCACAGTTTGTGTAGGATGCATGGTTTTGGTGAACTTCCATGTGATAGACATGATTGAGTTCATTATTACAAAGAGGTAGGCGGGTACTCACAGCCGTTTCCAATGCATGTGTATGTGTCAGGTGATTCACTATTTGGATACTATAAGACCACAAGAACTGGTTGCTCAGATGTTGGCCGCATCATATCTATTAGTAGCTGATGGTCTGAGGATTTCAGTATCCGAGTACATGGTGTCACCATTGTTGACATATCAACTGGATGAATTATATGCAAGCACGGCTTCACTTCTCCCATCTCTGTACATGCCAAGTAAACTACTTCACCACTGGGTTGAATGTTTTCAGTGATTCGTTTCATGCCAGCTAATTAGTCATACTTGTCGCAACCACATATAAACATGCTATAATTTCTTTTTCTTTTTTAAAAGAACTGTCAAGGTACTGAAGACTGTAAATAATAAGTCTGTAGTTTGTAATAAGACGTGAATTGAAGATATTCACAAACATCTATGTAGAATCAGTAGAATGGATGCACTTCTTTAATTCTTAAGATTTGTGGTTTTGAGCAGAGGATGAGGGAGAAGGACACCATCCTGATATACATATAGATCTTCTACACCTTTGCTCTACGTTTGAGAAAGTCGAAGAGAATATTCTCCTTGCGGTATCGCTAGGGCAAAAGTTGAAAGGTGCACCAAGCTTACTCGCGAATTTTCTTGACAACTACATTGAGAGGAAACCCAACACAGCTCCACGTTTGTTGGTTCAAGGCGTTACTCCTCGGCGTTGGAAGGTAGACATTCTTTCTTTCTATGCTTGACTCAATGCAGAGACTATTAATTTGTTGGTTTAGGAGCTTAAGTAACATTAAGTCAACGACCCTCACTGTCTTGACCATACAAATCAACGGTCGATTTTGTACAAACCAACGAATTATAAATGTGTGCATCGATTCAAGGTGATAATGAAGTACAGTCCTCTCTATCATTTGACACGTTTTCGACGTCCAAACTTCAAGGTGGCAGACATGGATCAGTCAAAGAAATGACTTGTCACATGTGTATTGCTTGAAACAATAATGTCGTCCTATTACGGAGTGTCATACTATGGAGGGTAGACTGTACTTTGGATGTCTGGAACTGGTCTAGAGCCCTTTCACACTTGTCAAACTCACATTTGTATGCAACTTCTTATAACAGAGTGGGTTTTGAACTGGGTTCAGTTGTCCCTCTCTATTATGGTATGTTTGGGAACCCTTAACTTCAAGGTGGTTGTCATGGATTAGTCACAGAAATGACTTGTCACTTGAAACAATAATATCGTCATATTATGGAGGGTAGACTGTAGGACATTCCATGACCTTTCTTGTTTTTGAATTGGGGCAGGAGGGCGGAGCCACTGAAAGGGAGGTGGTAGCAACACTATTTCCCGATCTTGGACCAACACAAGCGTGGAGGAGAAGTCTGCGAATGGGCAACTTTTTGAATGGGCACGAACCTCTCAAGCGAGAGATTGTATTCAGTTCCTGCTACGACTTGATGGATCATTACCGAGACGGAAGTCGAAGACAACGTGTAAGCAGTCGGAATTCCTACACTCACAGAATGTATCTGTCTGGGACCTCCTCTGATCTTCAGGTTGCGCTCGCAGTAGTCTCTACTGATTAGTGCACTTCCAAGATAATTTATTGTCTCTGCCCCACAAGGGGAGAGACTATGAAACGCAGGAGTTACACGGTTGGACAGTAAAAACAAGCCGTAAAAGTAAGGTAAATACTAAGGCAGAGACTACGCGACTAGCCACTTGTCGTTTGTAGCTTCAAATGATTATTGGACAAGGTTTTGGCTGATTAGCTTAAGGTTATATCGGACGTAATGCCAAGGCGTTTCATTGAATCTTACATCCTATAAGCTTAAGGCGTACTTTTTGGTTGATTGAAGGGCTCACATTGAGCTAAAGTGTTATAGTTTGACCAGCCAACAAGAGAGTGAAACGGTTGCCGACTTCGCATTATGAGATAACGTGCATCGTTAGAATGTTTATAATTGGTTCGTTCCTTCTAGACCGCAGGGATCGTTTTTTCCTTGTTAGTTAGTCGCTCATTAATCTTGCAAGATCCTCAATTACTGTATCTTTGTTCTTGTTCTGAATAGATAAGGTGACATTGTATATAAAATTATCAGTTTATGATGTGAATGTTGTCAACCACAAAAGTGTGTGTTGTTTGACAATCTCGACTTCAGTTCATTTCCTTTACCGTTGAGGTATTGGGTCTGTTTTCTGGACCTTCAACTTGAACAGCTCCGTAGCAGGTAGATCATAAGCCACTTTTCATTCCCTTGAGCAAGGTCTGCATAACATTTTACAGGAGAATGCTCTAAAGGGTCCTTTTTATTACTAGATTTTTGGACCTACGATGTGGAATCTGTGGATTTATAGTTACCATAAATTGAATTAATTCATGGATAAGTTATTCTAGAAATCAAATAAAAAGTAAAAGCATGGGTAAATCACGGG
This sequence comes from Pohlia nutans, assembly GCA_022496805.1. Lineage (NCBI taxonomy): Eukaryota > Viridiplantae > Streptophyta > Bryopsida > Bryales > Mniaceae > Pohlia > Pohlia nutans. The sequence continues at coordinate 18,217,405 of CM040094.1, forward strand.
GTTCACAGCCGGGCCACACCAGTTTTTCTTAGTATTGGATAACATCTATTCATAATTGATGAGTATGGGGATAGGCCCATCCTTTCAGATGGTAACATATTCGAGTTCAAAAACCGTAGTGCATACTCTGTGAAGGTGAGAAGCAAAACTTACAACAATTATCATTGATTTTGCACAAGACTTGGGGCGAATACTTGCACTTATTCCCTATTCTAATGTTCTTAATACCCAGATGGGTAGTTCTTGAGAGACGCTTGTGACTTTTACCTTCCCATCACTGATCCCAGTTGCCGCCAATCGCTCATTATCATCACTTGCATCAGGTCCTAATTCTTCCACCTCCTTAATTGTTGCGTTTCCAACGATCCAAACACATACCTGCTTAAAACTGGATTCACTGTAAATATCATTCAACAAGTAATCAACTCGAACCTAATTATGTGCATCTATATTTAATACAGAGCCCTTACTTGGACAACTTATCACTTATGATGACAACTTCATACAACACGTCGGCAACAAACTTACAGAACATACAAAAAAAAGGCTCAAGTACGATGAGGGACTCACCTCCCGGATTGAATATTTGCCATCAAGGCTATGAAACTCATTTCACTCTGGTAGCTTGGGAAATGGTTGGCAACCTTGTTGAAAGGCTCAAAATGTTCCGCAAGCTCAGGTTCATAAGCTTCGCACCAAAAGTGAGACGCTTCCCTCTCTCATCTTTGTCAGGCTCCGAATGTCTCAATGGACACGCAGGTAACTCATCAAAGCATCCGCTCGTCATGTTGTATGTAACCAATTTTCCTGTACGACGTGAAAACAACACAACGGAATCGGAATCGATCGCAAATCCATACGGAATGGCGCATCCATGTTCGAACTTACAATCGAATCCAAAGTTGTTATGACCGAATATTTGCTTGAGGTGCGAACGCCGGATTCTCACAACCGACTTGGTGGAGTTCTCCAAAATCTCTCTGATTTCCAGGTAACGAAAATCATCCAACCAGAGGTTCACAAACATGCGGTTGCCGAAAACTATGGGCACAAAATCTCCATAATTGAATGCTTCAACTTCAAGTTTAATTTTCCACGAGCCCTCCTCAACGTTGTAACTCAAAAGAAGGTGTCTGTTCGGATGTATGTAGTACGGTGCGTACAAGGTGCCGTGGAAGTAGACGGCCGATAATTTAGGTCCATCCACTGATTCCCTGATTCCAAGCTCCTCGATTGGATTTCCCAGATCTCGCCATGCATCGGTGGTTGACTCGTATAGAAAAAATCCTGTGAATGGCCCCTTTGAACGACGACTCAAGAGAAACACCTTGAAGTTGGAATTCTCTACCACCGTCACTATTCCAGGAGGTTGAATCCAGCCACGGAAAACTTTGGCTCCATGTATGGCGGGAAGCGCCCGCGTCGTGTTCGCAACGGGGTCGATTATAACAAATCTTCTGTGCCACTTGTCGGAGGTTGAATCCAGCCACGGAAAACTTTGGCTCCATGTATGGCGGGAAGCGCCCGCGTCGTGTTCGCAACGGGGTCGATTATAACAAATCTTCTGTGCCACTTGTCGAGGGAAGAGTATGAGAGCTCGTCGACGTAAGAGCATGAGAGCTCGCAGATGAGGCCGTCGTCCATAGCCAGAAACTCAGGGACATACGCATCGGTATGATTAAAAAGAATTCTATGGAGCGGGAGTGAACACCACCGGCGGAGTTCTAGGTCAAAGACGCCCATGGTGCCCCGGTTACCACCGGCTACTCGGATAGAATGCCAAGTTTCGAAATAACTCGTGACGAACAAGTACGAGCGGCCCTTCCTATCACAGAGGTCGAGGAATTCCGGCCGGCACAGAAGCTCTTTCCATACCTTGCAAACCGACCGACATGTGCATACATCAGGAACTGGCAAAAACGACATGACGTGCACCGTGATCTCCTCTGGGACGTTGCGCCAAGACCCCATAGCATCTTGCAGTATTTTAGAAGACTCCATCGCGTTCCTTGTGGAGTCGTAAATCTGTGGCGGAATTGGAACCTGGAAATATAGCGTAACTTGATACTCTTACTAATTACAACTGTTACGGGAATTTTTGTTGAGTTGACACAATTGTTTATGCAAGAGAGTTTTATTATCAATAGAGGGGGTAACTATAACTATAAACATATATATATATATATATATATATACATATATATATATATATATATATATATATATATATATATATATATATATATATATATATATATATATATATATATATATATATATATATATATATATATATATATATATATATATATATATATATATATATATATATATATATTATATACACACATATACCCTTATATGGAGATTTATAAAAATATAACTGTGTGAACAACTTGTGTCTTTTCTTACAATTAGAAAAGTAAAAGCTCTTTGTGACTTTTGCTTTAATTTCCGCATCTTATTTTCAAGAGCTAAGCAGCGCTTGCTTCTAGAACGTTCAGCTTCCTTCTTGCGACACCTACAATTCCATGCACCAAACTTTTCCTTTAGAGTGAAGTCGTTCTTCACAGGTTGATTATTTAAAGCTTGTGGTCACAAAACCCTAACATGAGTACCAATGGTACTCCGTGTCAATCTAGAAATGAAAAGCTTATTTCATTTGAGGTACCAACGATACTTTACTGCTATATGCATGATGAGGATACAATGAAATATAGAGGAAAATGCATGATGAGGAGACAGTGATCTTGAAGAACTTCGATAACAATGATGATGTTCCACTCAAGACGGATTGGTCGCAATCTTTCCATGTGAAAAAGCAATCAGAAAGTTCGCATACTCACTGGACAAAATTCAGGGTTTAGAGTTTCGAGCCATAATTCACATGACTCACTGCTGCAAGTTTCAAAGTGACAAGCATTCGAAGTGTAAAGTTGAATGCCAGTGACTTCGGTGCAATTCAATCACTACAGACACAGACTCATATGCCTTCTTCGGAAATCAATAACTTCATCATTGGAACTTGAAAAACAAAAGCAATGAAGCAAACAACCAACAAAAGCTTTTCATAACTATTTCTACTGTTCTAAAAGTTTAGGGTTTAGGGTTTAGGGTTGCGAGCAATAATTCATATTCAATGCTGCAAGCTTCGAAGCGACAGGCATTCGAAGCGATAAAGTCGAATGCCAGCGACTTTTGTGCAATTTCAACACGACACAGAAAATTCATTTAACATAAGAATTAATTATGAACTTAATTATCACTTCCTCCAAATCAAAAACTACGCCATCGGAACTTGAAAATCAAGAGCAATGAAGCAAACAACCAACAAAAGCTTTTCAGAATCGTTGCGTCACAAGTCCCTACACTTCACAAATCATTCCATTCGCACTGCTCACGCTTCTCGGCGGCATCAATCGGAGCTAGCTTTCCAAGAAAACTGAAATTTCCAGAACGTTCACAAAAAGTGGAATCAGGGTTTCTGGAACATTCACTTCACTCAAGTGCCCAATCTATTCTCTCGACATTGCATGCTTCCTGCTAAATTTAGCAAATTTTGCCACACAAACTTGAATTTGATGTAGATTTCCGCAATTCAAAAGACAAACAATATGTTAGGGCACTTTAATCCAAGCATTGATGAGAACGTAAGAAGGGTTTGAGTCTATTAATCGTTCACTTTCTGATCGTACGCTCTGAACACGCAATTCGCTAATTACGCACTTGGCCAAGTGCGGTCATTTCGGGGGCTCATTGTGCCCAAAAATTCAAAATTCAATTTTTTTTTAAAAAAAAAGTGTGATTTTTGTTTTCAATAAATAATTGCACTGCATTGCACTAAATCAAATGTTTTACGGATTTTCAATACCAAATATGTGAATTTCATACATTTTTAAAAATTTGCAAAGTGTTTTTAACAAAACCCCTTCAAACGTGCAATAAATATTCAGCATTTTACTATCTTTTAGCAATACTTTCCTCATTTCCTATGTATTACAATCACATACAATTTGCAATGCGTTTTCATACAATGACATCATTACTCCGCATATCCACATAAAGTACACATCTACATATAGATATGCATATATATATATATATATAATAATAAATACATATAATAGAGAAGTACAAGTTGGCCATCTCAAGTGCAACCAATAGTACTAATCCACACTGTCTAAGGAAAACTACTACTCGAATGGGAACTGGTCTCCGGAATCCTCTCAGATGACTGTACTCCGTCATCCCGACCCTCCTCACTAGCTATATGCTGCTCCTCCAATTTCACATGAACATCTGAAGGGGTATCGGGATCTGTATACTCCAAAGCTTGAGCTACCATGGCGTTGATCATCGGAGATGATACTAAGTGCACAGGCGACGCTTCTTCCATGATGGACGCCGCCTGCTCATACGTATAGTATCCCTCAATCCCGCGACGCTCGTATTTGACTCCATCAACGTCATAGTAAAATCCGTCTGCTGCAAGTGTCATACCTCGGTTCGGTAGGGCCCAATGAAACGGACGTGGAGTGGACTCAATATCCACAACAAATTGATGATTTTTACAAAGCGTTCGTTTTTATTTATATGTGTAGGTCGAAATTCTACACAAGCATCTTTGTAGAAATAAATTGACAATTCATAATGCAATTATTTTCTATAGTCTTGACTTTACTACATAACTTTAATTATTTTCACTTCAATGAAGAGTATCTCGTTTATTATATAGAATTAACAATAAATTTATCATTATTGATATATTATTTTCAAATAATGCTCAATGATATAATATTATATTCTTGTTTTTATAATACCCTAGAACCTTTAAAAAATCAAATTATAAATTATAAAAAATAATAATCATAGTTTACTAAATTATAACATTGATCGTGAAATTTGCATTTCAAACTTTTTAAAGTCTATTCAAAATCAGTTAAATTATCTACAAAATTGTACTTAATTTATATATTTTTATTTGTAAGAAAAATTCATCTTAACTCCTAATTGCCTAAGCGTCCGTTTTTTGGACAATGTATATATTTCATCCGAAATTTCTCATCCGCCATGAACTTTTTGCAGTGTGGACTTTATACTCTAGTTTCTATGGGAAGTTAGCTTCATGCATATGTGATTCGATAAGAAAGGGGATGATTTGTGATTTTTTTATGACTTATTTCATGTTGTAGTGATTCACAATTTTTTTTGAAGATTACAGTGTAAGAGTGCTATAAAATAAGTTAAATCATAAAATTAAGCAACCAAAAAATCTCCAAAAATCACTACACTTAGAGTATTACATTTCAATCAATCCTAATGAATTTCATCCGTAGATTGTGAATATCTTATTCGTAATTGAATAACAAAATAATTTCATATTTCACACTTCAAATTTTATACAAAATTATTTGTAAAAGCAATCATATATCTAGCCGTAACGATAGAACCTAAAATCCATAATCTACATCTTTTATTCATATATCAAGTTCAAAACATCCCTTTAGGTTGCATTTTATGATGCATATTTGCAAAATTGCTGAATTTAAAGTGGGCTCTCGGCATTTAGGGGTTAAATAAAAAGTTCTTTGTTGCTGATTTCATTCATTGATTGAAGATCACTGTAATTACTTTTTATTGGATTTATGAGAAAAAAAAATGTAGCAATGTGATGTTCATATAATGTTCTCCGTGATTTAGACATGCGTTTCTTAATTCTATTACTTTTAAATTCACTTATTCATAATTTAGTTCAATTTAAAATTAAAAAAAGTTGATTACAAATCCATAATCCTTATATTCTAGGTCCATAAATCAACGAATGACTTTTGCACTTTTAACTTAGAAAAGGTAATCGATGGGCCCCCGGGCTCCACCCCTACGTCCACAAGGTCCTACGGGTGCGCCCCGGGTGGGAAAATAAATTCAGCCCACTTGGGGGCCCCTAACCGGGCCCCCAAGTGGTTTAGGAGTCCACGTGGGGCCCCCGGGGTCCACCCCCAGGCCCTCCAGGTCCTACGGGTGCGCCCCGGGGTGGGAAAATAAATTCAGCCCACTTGCGGGCCCCAAACCAGGTCCCCCAAGTGGTTTAGGAGTCCACATGGGGCCCCCGGGGTCCACCCCTAGGCCCACGGGGTCCTAGGGGTGCGCCTAGGGGTGGGAAAATAAAATCAGCCCACTTGGGGGCCCCAAACCGGACTCCCAAGTGGGCTAGGAGTCCACGTGGGGCCCCCGGGATCCACCCTTAGGCCCATGGGGTCCCAGGGGTGCGCCCCAAGGTACGAAAACAAAGTCTTGAAAGAAATATTTACCTGGAGGTGGAAGATTTGTTGTTCGTAGCTTCGAGACTCCGCAGTGTGCAAATGAATTTCCCTTCAAAAATCCTGTCACAATCAAAATTAAACAAGAAGAAAAATTAGTTTAGAAACAATGATGATTTTCCTAAAATTTCCTTTAACAAAATTTTCTTGCCTATATATGTAGAGGGACTTCATATCTCACATCACATTGAAGATGGAGCTCTTCAAGGTATGATGAGAGAGCATTTTGAACTTAGTGGATTTTTTTGATGTATTTTCAAAAAAAAAATCTACCTAAGGTAGACGGGCCTTAAACCGTGCACTTAAGCGATTCCCCAGTCAAGACTACGGCAAAAGGGGTTGCAAAAATTACACAGAATTGCAAGAGGGAGAGGAGCTATTTAGAATCATGCACACAAAAAAATTTGTCCGGCTCAATTAATAAAAAATTTCAAAGTGTTGACAACTACATACCCTGTAATTGTGCCCTGCTACCACTAATGCTAGTGATGGGAAAAGATTAACTCAGTCATGGTGGTGTTCAAATCCGTCCATGACCTGGTTGCACATGCATGCACATCCAGCTGTAATCAAGAATAGAAAGGTGAGCAGATGCACCTCCTGTAACTCCTTCTGCCCACATTGACCCGGCCTTGACCGGCTGGCTGCATGCATCTTGCTGGCCGCTTGCACTGCAACCTCCACGCAATTAGGTCCTCAATCCAGGCCACTGTGCTTGATACCCGCCCACCTGAAGTGCGAAACCGCCCACCTCAACTGCAGAGAAGTCTCCAAGCAGAAAGCTTGGAGCACAGAAATCGCCCACTTTATACACCAAACCTGGTCATTGCTGGACCGCGGTGCACGCAAAGTGGCTCAATGAGTGGAGCTAAATGCTCAGTGGAGAGCCCAGCCTTCTTAAGACGTCGACGTTCTACTGCAATTCGCATGTTTTGTCTGCACACGGGGGTGGAGAGGGCGCGCACTTGAAGTTCTCTGATGCTCTCTTGGCGTGGGGCGGCATGTTTGATGAGGGCGTGGAGGCGTTCTCCGGCGGCAGTGCAAGCGGTGGGCGTCCACAAGGCGTCGAATGCTCGCTTCCTCTCGCGCTCTTCGCGGCGTCTGATCTTTGCAGCCGCAACTTGCGACTTCTCCTCTTCGCGCCGGCGCTTCATCCTCTCCGCTTCACTACGCTTCTTCTCTCGCTCCTCCGCGGCTGCATTCTTTTTTGCCGACTTCTCTGCCATCATGTTGAGGTACTCTTCCGTCGTCAGTATGATGCTGCGAGAATAGTCTACAAGGGGCTGACCTCCGCGGTCTCGCTGTGCGGGGCGCACATGTTCCGGGAGGGAGAGGAACGACATGATGCTGGGCTGTGCGGAGGTTGGCGGACTGTCGTCTTGATGCGCTACAAGATCGGGGCCGCTGTCGGGCACCTGCAGGTTTCCATCTTCATCGGCCACCTCTGCGACAAAGTATTGTCGCGGCACCTGGCTCTCGGGCTGAGTCTCTGGAATGATATGGTCATTGGTGACATCCTCCACGACCAGCCCATCCAGCTCGAGCTGCAGCTGCTCCACTCCGGAGGACAGATCAAGGTCCTCTTCCTCTGCTGCACGGAAACACTCGCTGGGCGCCATTTTCCCGACCATCTTGCTATCGTCAAGGGGCCAGATTCCGCAGGCCTCAAACCCTTTTTTGATGTTTCTTTCAGTCATGGCCTTACGGAGAGACAAAGAGACCCATTGTGCCAGTATCTCCTTCGTTGCGGGCTGACCTTTGTGGCTCATGGACCACACATCCCTGTACATTCGAAACGCTGTTTTGAATGGCTTGAAAATGGACACATCAAGCGGTTGAAATGCGTGAGAGGTGTGGGAGGGCAAGGTGATCATGTCAAGCCCCACTTCCTTGGCCTGTCTCACAGCATCTAATGTCACATGGCTATTATGGCCGTCCAAAATCAGCAAGTGTCGACAAGTAGCTGAAATACCTCCCCTATGTTTCACAGCTTCAATGAAATGAGAGAGCCATTTGGAAAACAAAATGCCCGTCATCCAAGCCCGTGGCTGCATGGCCATAGTTGCACCCACCTCACATTTTTCAATGAAATTTCTACGAAATCTTTTACCTTTGAAAATATAAAAATTTGGAATCACATCACCCGCTGCGTTCATGCATGCCAGCACGCTGAGCCACTCACGCTGGTCAGGCATGACGGTGTGCACACACTTTGAACCCGTCCTCGCCAAAACCAATCCTCCACCGTTGCGACCTGCTTGAGCACCCGATTCATCACAGTTCCACACTTGATGGGCACCATAGCTGTGAGTTTCATAGAGCATTGATAGATTCGCATAGAAAGAAGCCACACTGTGAGGGCACAAGCCGCGAGCGCGACCTGCTTCTAGACCCTGAGAGTGCCGTAGTGTCAACTCCGGATGCCTCCTCTTAAACCACTTCACCCATCCTTGACCCAGGATTCCATTTGTGAATGGAGTGCTACGAAACTGCGTAATTTCCGCAACCTTGAGGCGGCACTGCGTTATGCTCACAGGGTGCCCAATGTCCTGCATTTTCAAAATCCAATCCACCAACAGGCCCTCTTCGCTTGCAGAGAGTACCCCCGGCCTTCCACAGTGTCGTCCAATCGTTCGTCCCATCAAATGATCCCGGAGGCTTGAAGCTGGGATCATGTGTACACGCGCAGCTGCACGTATTGGGGTACCGTTGTCGATGTCTGCAATTGCTGCCCGTAAAGACTCCGCAGTCCAATTTCCGTTCTTCAACCTCCTCCCTGTTCTGGCCGCTCCTCTGCCTTCAGACTGCTGAGCGGGATCACGTCTCTGCGACTGCCCGCCTCGCCAATGCTCACCTCCCCCACCCCTTGACGACTGAACCCCTGCTGGAGTACAGAACAAACGCTGGGCTGCGCTGGCGTGGGGCTGATCACTGCGCTCCTGTCGATGCTCAGGCCTGGGCGGATTGAAATTGCTTGCACTGGAGACCCGTCGAAACGCCGACACGCCCGCCTGCAGCCCTTCTCCATGGCCCTGATCAGTATCACCGAAGTTCAGGCCATCACTACCTCACGGTAATAAACAACGAGAGTATCTCATCCTAAAGTTTTACATACATGACAACTCTTTCTATTTTCCGCACACGAGATTGGCTTTATCAGTCCCCGTGATTCCACCCACGTAGTCAGTGTGTGATCTTCCTCGTTCATGTCCGCCCACACTCACTCACCCGCCGCAGTTCTAATTTGCAGGCTGGCTCTGGTGCTGCTCACAAGTCAGGCTGTGCATTCATGGTAACTGTTTCCAGTGAGATCAAGGTGAGGACATGCCACAAGAATTCAGCCGATCAGTACCATGACAGTTCAACCGATCAGTACCACCGAAGTTCAGCCGATCAGTACCACAAGAATTCAGCCGATCAGTACCACAAGAATTCAGCTGATCAGTACCACCGAAGTTCAACCGATCAGTACCACCGCTCACCTGATCACTCCCGAAGCTCAGCCGATCACTTCCGAAGCTCACTCCTTCACTGCGACCAGCAGGTACGTCACTGTCACTTCCTCTGTCGATGTCCACCTCCTCGCCAGCTCCGTCATGATCATCCTCCGAACAGCCCAAGTCCTCTTCGATCAGCTCATCATGATCTGATCCATCCTCCGTGAATTGCATCCAACTAGCTGCAGGTCTCTGAAATGTCGCCATTGAATCCAAACGTACTCGATCCAGGCCACTGCAGCAAGTTTCCGGCCACACAGGTGCATTCCATCGTTGCAAGAAGACCACCCTTTAATCTCACAAAACCGCCTACTATCATCGGCAATGCTATTCACGTCACAAGCATTGTCCACTCCAATTCCTCTCATGATGCGCACTTCTGAGCACACAATTTCGCATCCTAGATTGGCAAAACCGTCATGCACTGGAAGCTCTACCACTTTGAGCCTGCTGAAATAGCCGCCACCATGACTGTAATTTGGTGTGCTGTAGTGGTTCTACTCTCGTCTTATTGTTAGCATATAGGTGTCCGCTAAAATTAACAAGACCGTCCTGTGCACTTGGAAATCATGTGGGCTGAGTTTGCGAAAATCATGCACATGCTGCCGTCACTGCAGCTCTGTTTTTGGAAAAAGCGTTCTTTGTGTGTTCTCTTCCCGGGCTTCTTCACGTTACAGGCGGGTTTGGGTCCTCTGCCGCATGGGATTCATGCCCGGACCTGGGCACGGGTTTGAGGTACGCACGGATTTGGCACCGTCTACCTTACACGCTGTAGTTGAAGTTGGGAAAAGTTTAGTGGGAGAGAAGGGAGAAGGGAGCTTACTCCAAAGTTGAGATGGGAAAGAGGGTGCGCGGCCGCGCACCCTCAAGGCTTTGAATGAGTGTGTGAGGGAGGTCAATCCAAAAGGGTTGACCTCTTTTAGAGCTGGCCCGCCACCCTCAAGGCGGGCCAGTTGGCTTGCTATAGCCGGCTTCCTAAAGCCGGCTATTGCCAACTTGCATGTTGGTAATAGCCAACTCACAAGCTGGCTTTTAATGTCCACCTTGTGAGCTGGCTAAAGCCAGCAAGCAAGCTGTTTTATTGTTTTAACTGTTTTACTGTTTTTACTGTTTTTTACCGTTTTTACTGTTTTTACTGTATTTTAGTTGATTTTTACTGTTTTTAATTGTGTTTTTACTGTTTTACTGTTATGTACCATTTTTTACTGGTTTTTTACGTGTTCACTTTTTTTTTACTATTTTTTTCTGGGTTTTTACACTTTTACCCTGTTTAGTGCTTTTTAACATTTTTTTAATTTTTCTTTTAATTTATTACTGTTGTTTGGTTACTTGATCACTTTTTTTTTTCGTACTGGTTTTTTACCTTTTTATTATTGAATTTTGTTCTTTACAAAATTAATTGTTATTATCATTGTTATCATTTTTTCTTACTGGTGTTGAATTGGTTCTTACTATTTCTTCTCTTTTTCTCATAATTATTATTTTGTTTAAAAGTTTTGGACTTTTCTTAGTTTGTTCTTTTTTGAATTTTTTGAATAGAGAATCAATTTTTATTAATGTAAATTGTTTTCTTGCCAATGTCATTAATTAACCCGTAATTTTTTTCCTAATTAACTCTAAGGATTGTAGTTATAGAATGATGAATTCAATTAATCAATATGTGAAAAATCAATACTTCAGATGGGACCAAATTTCATATCACAGAAATTACTGTAGAACATTGCACGTCTGGTGATAAACTAATAGAGGAAGTATACATAAATACATCTATATCTGTTGACCACTTTGGGCTTCTTGGTCCTTTAAAGATAATTGTGTAATTACTGAGAGTGGAATGCTGTAGTGGAATCGATTATGGAAACAATGCCGAACCCAGAACCTCGAGGGTATTTCGGACCTCAAAAGGGCAGACCATCTACTGCAGCGGTAACAAGAACACCTAGAAGAACAGAGACCGAGATTGTGGGCCAAACAACATCTACAGCTGCCTTGGAGACAACAAATGATCATTTTCCAGTTTTCAATCCAGAGAGGGATTTGGAGATTGGACAGTTCGTGGCGTTAACAGTGGAACGGAATGTAGTAAGGACTGGAATACCGTTGTATGTGGGGAAGGTGGTAGAATTTGGATAAGGCAAATGGGCAATGAAAGTGAAAGTGATATGGTACTGGCCTATTCTGAGGCGAGGTATGACGAATGAAGCAAGTTCTGAGCCACAACGATACATGAACTGCATAGAAGCATCTTGGGAACCGTCTGGTGAGAGACATGGCTGGGTGGACAAAGAAGCTGCTATATTTTCGTGGAGAGATGTACCAGCAAAAACAAGAAGTGGGCATTTGAAGGTGAAGTTCATTTCTATTCAAGGAGTTCGAACTGAGAACCAAATTACTATTCCCAATGAAGCAAAGCCACACATACTTGAATATATTGCATTACAGGTAGAAGGTATGGATGATGAGAGGATGCAAAATGAAGTAGATGCTTACTAGAATAGAATTGTATATGTTATACAATATATGTTTTTCTATAGTAGATGTCAAGGTACTAGGAAAAAATTATGTACTATTATTATGAAACGTGTATGAGTACACGATTTTAATGTAATAGAAAGAATATTTAAATCTTATGTGTATGTTTGTACCTCATATCTAAATGCATACAATGTGCTTGAATGGTTGTGTAAGATGCGTGCACAAATGAGGGATTCAAAATTCTCACTTTGATACCTCTCACAAAGTATGTGCAGAATCAATATCACAAGATAATTTTGTTGTGATAGGACAAAAATTTGACATAATTTTTTTTAAAATGCATTTTTAAAAAGAAAATCCCTTATCAAAAATGTATATGATTTTGCAATTTATCTTTATTGGAAAGAGCTTGTTGAAAAAAAAATTGCCCAATTTTTTTGGTAATATTTTTCGATTTGAATTTTTAGAGTGTCCAGTGCGAAGTGCATGATTATATGGTCAAGTGCGTAAATAGCTAATTCCATGTTTCTGACGTTTAACCCGTAAAGGACCACGAGGCCACCATGTGGCCTTTGGAACTAGAAAGTAAGGAGTTTCGAGTTGTTGAACCGTGAATTGTAAAGTGAGCAACAAAGAGACCCTAGTTCTTTTTAAGAGCTGAATTCGTGAGTACTTCTTGATTGAAATTTGATGAAGTGTGCAATTTTTGGTGATTTTTTGGAGTTGCACGGTGGGTATTTAGGGGGTTTAGACCCTCATATCTTCTTCTTCACACCTCCAAATCACTTGAATTTTTTTCCACATTTTTAAAATAATGATTTTTACTCACAGTAAAACTTTCAGATTTTTTGGAGCACTTTTGATCAATCCGATTTCAGCATGTGTACAAAATACCCTGAACAATTTCCATCAATCTTCTCAACAGTGGCATTTTCTCCAAAACTGTGTGATTTTGTTGATCTTTTTTTCATACAACAGCTATGTAAGTCTTCTTTGATTTCAACGGTGCCGATCGTCAAAATTATCCCACACCAATGAGGAATTGAGCTTGATATAAGAGCTAGTTAAGAAAACAAGAGCTAATTAGCTAAAAACACCCCGGTCCTTTAGGGGTCAAGGGTTAATGCATGGCTTTAGATTGCATGTGATGCAATTTGTTAAGGTTTTGTTATGGTGCTAACGCTACAACTGATATGCACACACTAACTTGTTCTTCAAACACTTTGTGCCTAGAAAATATATTACAGGTTATTACTGTACTACTTAGAACTCATTTGAAATCTGGCACAACATAGTGGTCCTAATGTTTTGGAGACTATAGGCTATGCATACAATGAAGCCAAGCCACTGCTAGAAGTGGGTTCATGGAGAAAACTTGGACTACAACTCTCATTAGAGGAAGTCACTACAACTAACTCGTTGAAAGCAAGCCTTGGAGTGACTCCCTAATTTGTTCCATAAAACCACTCCAAGCAGAGGCTTACCCTACGCATCATGCAACTGTTCCAATTTCTACAAGGCCGCCAAGATCTCCGTGTAAGTGTTTCTCTTTTACTCCATAACAGAGTATGAAAGTTGCTGGAGAAACCAGATATTCACAGAATTAATAATTTGGAACTCATACTTGTTGTCCTTCTCCATTATTTTACAATGATGCACAAGCTTTTCATGCAAATCTGCTTCTAATCTGCTTCAACCCCTCAAGGACCAAGGCTGATTTTCCAAGTTCAGTCAGCTCACCGTGGAATGAGTATTGATCCTCAATTCTTGAGATTTTATTGTGGTGATTCTGCTCTTTGTAACGAAGATGGGATGGTAGTTTGAGTACATAGGTGATGCATAAATCAAAAGATACAATCATGCAAAGGTGAAAACCTAACTGCGGACAGCTCCTGAAAAATTTCATACAAAGAGCTATGCACCTGAATTTTTGCACACAATGAGCTAACACCCTCATGCACACAATTGCCAAATTCGTTTTACCAATTTTGAGACTAAACTTTGCATTTTTGGCATTTTCAGAAAGCTTCAAATATGGGCAGCATGCCACAAAAAAGGTGCATCCGACTTTGAAGCTTGTAATCTTAATATTGAAGAGCCCGGAACGGTTGAAAACCTGTAGGTTGTAATAAACTCAAGTTGCTTGAAATATCTTACGGTTGGATTGGTTAAAAAGGTCATAGATCAAAAAATATTTGTCTTTTTATGAGAAGGGATACTTTGGAGTGTTTGGAGAGGAACATAGTTGTGGTCCTTTAGGGGTTAAGCCAATTTTCCACCGCCTCAAGCAGATGAGAATTTCAACGCGGTCATGTCTCAGGTATTTAACCAGTCTTCCCTCACTGTAGTAGGTAGAAAGCTGATTCTAAAATCATTTGTGCATCAAGTGAGCTGCTCGAGCAATTGCCAAAAATTTCATGAATACCAGTGGAAATGAAACCCTAATCCAGATAAAGAGCTCTAGCTGCTCTCTTTTAAGGAATCAGGTTTATTAACAATAGAAGGAAATGTGTTGTTTTTCACTTGGTATAAATGAAAAAGAAATGAAACGGCGCCAAGCACATGGACTGTGTTAGTACTGATGAGTAGTTTTGGTCACAAGAAGACGGAAGCGTAAGTCAGCTAGAGGGCTCCAAAATCAACACGGTTCTAATTCCAACAAAATCTAGATCATACATTTATTTTAAAACACAAATCTAGGCACATCATAGCGCTCTTTTTGAATGTTGACCAAAATGATAAGCTATCTATGGTCTACCTATATTTAGGTTCTAGGATGATTATTGTGCCTAAATTCTGTTGGAATTAAAACCCTATTGGTTTTGGAGCCCTCTATCTTATAATATTCCGCCGGTATTTATGTTCCTGCGTAATGAGGAATGAAAAACGACAGGTTTGCTACTAGTGCTCTGTTATCGAGCAGAGTTTCAGTAGAAGATGGAAAGCTCCTTAGAAATGTCGTTCCAACTGACTGTCGGTACAGCACGTCTTCTTCCATCGACCATCACACCTCCACATTGTCTAGATCATGCATTCAGAATACTTCGGCTGTGCTCTAAGGTTAGTTGCCTTTAAATCACCAACTTAAGTTATCAGATATAGTTTTAGCGATGGTATCTTAGGTGAAATCAAATTCCCTTTCATTCTACATAAGGTTTAACAAGGAAGGCATTATTTTCCACAATTTTAAATTTCTTCAACATTGAAATTGGTACTAATTTAAAAATTGGAAAGTATATTGGGACTCAATATCAACATAATTTACTCTTGGAAATTAGGACAAACTGTGGAAATTTCACATTGGTTTTAAATAATTGAGTTACAACACCTAATGTATTTTCCTATGCACACAATCTTTATAACTGTGTATTTGAAATCTTTGTAGAGTACTCCTCAAGATAAGACTACTAAATAATGTGTGTACCAAAGGTGAAGGCTATATGGTAGGTAGACTATTCTATGGGCTCAACACGTCGTGTAATGGGTGCATGTTAGCACCTCGTCACTTTGTGACTCGGAGATAGCATGCATCCGCTACATGCCATTTTAGAGCCGATGGAGTACTCTATTTAGTACATACAGGTTCTCTATGTCCACACTATGTCCTAAGCTCTCAGACTGGCTAACCGACAAGCCATTGCAAGTCTCCAAAGAACGTTGGGTTCTTTTTTGGGGATTACAACATATTTCATTACTCTCGGCAAGAGAATCAACAGGGGAACTGAAGGTGATATCTTGGAAGTGACTTGGAGATGTCACGAAGGTTGCCCCTACTATGTCGTCGTAAAGTTGACACTCGAGAACTAGATGAAAAGTGCCAAGGACCCTTCAGAAATACCTCTTGACTCTCAATCCTAGCGTGGTATGAAATGGCCCTTTAAATCAATGTTTAGTTGACTACATCTTACATTTTGGCTTATGAATGGTCCATTGACTATTTGATGCGCACTTTTGTTGTGTGACAGGCGTGCAAGGGTGGGGGAGTGTAAGCGCAAGGGCTTTTCAAATGTAGATGAATAACTTCAGCAAGTTGACTCTAGCGTGAATGGGTGTGAATACTCTTACATTATCCATGATTGTTTCACAATAGTACCGTTTGCTTGCACATAGATGTCACTATATATCTATACAAGTGTCCTGGTGCTCTCTTCGCATTCTCAATCTTTAGAGAATTGGTACGTGACACTTTTTCATTAAATTCTAGAGAACCCATTTCATGAAGATTGAGAAGCTTCATTCTCGTCATGTGGTGAAGAAAGGAAGTGATTTTGAATCTTTTTTTCAGTTTAGCATCTGCTCCAAAGGGAATTTTTTTTAACGATAATTCTTCTCATTCTTTCACACACATTCAAGGCGTGTCACGGCCAAATTCGAGGAGAATCAATCACGGCCACAATTGGTTCTTGAATTCTCTCCCTAAGTTCTCAATCTTTAGAGAATCAACATCTTGAAAGCGCTGTCTTCAATAATTGTCACCTAATGAACCTAAATCCAACCTCTAGTCATCCAATCAAAGATCTCTACAAGTAGACAAAATTGGGACATCTAGAATGCAATTCATGATACTTTCAGTGTTGAAAAAAGTATGTATGACACAAGCTACTGGAGTCTAGTCTATCCTCCATAATATGACACTCCATAACATGACTATTATTGTTTCAAGCAATACACATGTGATAACTCATTTCTATGATCGATTCATGCCAAACATGTCATAATTGAGAGGGACTTGTAAGTATATAACTAACTTTTCATTTTCAAAATTCATATAAATTACATTTCAATTTTCTCATACCCTGATATTACAAAAATTCATATGCTTGCATCTCTACTATGCACAATTGAGCCTCGAAAGTCTGATCACGACACATGTTCTTCTCATTCAACTCATGCATGTTGTTCACAACTTCACTGAATTTTGTCCATATATCATGCATAAAAACTTCAAATCACAAAATTCTTTTTGGAGGTGATAGATGACTTGTTCTTCTAACTTTTCTTAGTTGAAAACATTTCAAAATAAGATCATTTGGTATGCTCAATTGAGTATCAAAATCTACTGAAAATATGGTGTGGTGAGAATTCACTTGAACTTGGAAGTTCTTAACCCATATCATTTGGGAGTGACTTGGAATGAACTTGATTACAAGGTCAGCTCTTGCTTCCCCATCATCTCACACTTACCTTTCAAAATAATATTAAAACATGTAAAAATGGTAATATTTTCAACATTTCGACTATTTCAAGAAACAATAAATATGAAATTCGGCAAAATCTACTTATAATTTCCAAAAGAATTCGTTTTGACTTTTTCGAATTAATTAAAGACGAAGCTGCTTGGAAGGTACGGTATAAGGTATAGTAACCTTATATCATGCTCATATTCCATGGTTGTCTCACCTACATAGAAAGAACATCAAGTACAAACATATTTCATCCAGTTTTCAGTGTCATGGGCTCATGGGTTGCCGTCCAAAACATGCTCGGATACCTATCTTTCGCTTTCGTTTCTTGTGGCCGGATACCTGATCAAGCAAAAACAAACCAAGATATTAAATTTATTACTAACGCCTTAAAAATCCTAGCTCCACGATAAATCATGTAATGTGGACTTTGAAGTTACTGGCCTTAACTATTTACATACACCAAGCTGAAACATTAGACATAAAAGAATTGGTTAATGCCAAGATTCATCCATGAAGGTGGCAGTTTATGGGGATTTTCATCCAAGAACAGAGCTGGTTACGTCCGGTAACCCTCTCGCCGCCTCATGGCGGCTCGAAGGTTACCTAGTCCGTAACTACATTCTTTGTTCTATTTACTGCCATCCATGATTTAATATTACAACAAAAACATGTAAAATTGTAAAAACAGATCTACACCAGAAGCTCCTTCATTGTTTTAATTTCTCCAATAATAGTGAGGAAAGAATGTGGCGAAAGTACCTGAGGAGCACCGTGGATCGCATTCGCTTCAGGTGGTGCAGAGGCATGTGCTCCGATTCTCGGATTCTGAGAATTGTTGAAGGTGCATTAGAACGCAAATAAAGAGCTCCTTCGTTGTCCGAAACAAAGGTTGTGAATAATAATTAGGTTAAGCTTCAACCTGCTAGTTGTATCATTCGTAGAATTCTCGAAAGTACGTACACAATCTCGATTTTTTCTTGGTAAATTTCCAGTGACTATACAAGACGTTCTCGTCTAAATGTGGGAACCATTATGCTACCGATGTCATTCTATTTTTATCTCACTTTGTATTAGAGTAAAAATTGGAAAACACTGTGTATCCGAGACAATCGAGGATATTTAAACAACCTTAATTGTCGCCTTGTTTGATTCCTTCTTCGTCTCCATTGACTTTAAACTCATACATTTGTATTAATAAAATAACCCTATCAGCAAAAATATTACTAATATAGCATGCTCCGTCCATCCCATAATAGTTGATGCTTTTGAGAAAAAAAAATTGTCCTAAATTCCTTGATGCAAACCGTTTGTTCAATTTGAAGTTGATGTTTTAGAAATTCCAAGAATGGAAAATCACAAGGAAAATCGATATGGAGTGAAAATTGTGTATTTTGTGAGTGAATTTTGTGTATGAAGCTTGTCTTTGCTCATATGTTGATCACAAACAACATCTGAGCTAGCCAAAATCAATGCTAGGATATGTTCATTGCACCAGAGAAAACACTGCAACAAACATCAGGGGAAGAAATACCTGAGGTCCATCATCGACCGCATTTGTTTGAGCCGGGGGAAACATGTGTGCTTCGTGCACCGGAATCTGAATCATATAACAACGCAGAGAAAATCAGTCTTTCGAAAACAGTTTTGCCGTGAATAGATTTCTTGGGTAAAATCACCTTGCCCCCGTCGTGAAATGCATATCGACTTCATATTACCAGTGTAGTATGCTCCCTCCATCCCATAAGAGTTGAAGCTTTTGAGAGAAAAGATTGTCCCAAATTCCTTGATGCAAACCATTTGTTCAATTTGATGTTGTTTTAGAAATTCTAACAATGGAAAATCACAACGAAAATCCATAGAGTGAATTTTGTGTATGAAGCTTATCTTTGCTCATATGTGGATCACAAACAACATCTGAGCTAGCTAAAATCAATGCTAGGATATGTTCATTGTACAATAGAAAACACTGCAACAAACATCAGGGGAAGAAATACCTGAGGTCCATCATCGACCGCATTTGTTTGAGCCGGGGGAAACATGTGTGCTTCGTTCACCGGAATCTGAATCATATAACAACGCAGAGAAAGTCAGTCTTTCGAAAACAATTTTGCCGTGAATAGATTTCTCGGGTAAAATCACCGTGCCCCCGTCGTGAAATGCATATCTGATCGACTTCTTATTACCAGTATAGCCTACTCCCTCCATCCCATAATAGTTGATGCTTTTGAAAATAAAAATTGTCCCAAATTCCTTGATGCAAACCATTTGTTCAATTTGAAGTTGTTGTTTTAGAAATTCTAAAAATGGAAAATCACAAGGAAAATCCATTGAGTAAATTTTGTGTATGAAGCTTGTCTTTGCTCATATGTGAATCACAAACATATGAGCTAGCTAAAATCAATGCTAGGATATGTTCATCGTACCAGAGAAAACACTGCAACAAACATCAGGGGAAGAAGTACCTGAGGTCCATCATCGACCGCATTTGTTTGAGCTGGGGGAAACATGTGTGCTTCGTTCACCGGAATCTGAATCATTTTTCAACGCAGAGACCATCAGTCTGTCAGAATCAAATTTGCCGTGAACAAATTTCTCTAGTAAAACCACCATCCCCCCGTCATGAAATGCATGTCTGATCGACTCCTTTACAATTGAAGGCACGCCAGCATACCTGCATCAGGTTATTGTAAATGCTTTCGAGCCGATCGGTCACCTCCGAGAATTCGGGTCGATCTGAAGGCTCATGATGCCAACAGCTATCCACAAGCGCCATCAATTCCGGGTCATTCCAAAAATTAGGTCTGCCGCACGATTCTCGGAGAAGCGGTCTCAAATCGCCTGCAATGACGCCAATCATTATAGCATAAGTCTTGAGCCCTTTATAAGGCTTGAGCCCTGTCAGGACCTGAAATGCTATAATGCCAAAGCTGTAGACGTCGATTTTCTTCGGAAATCGGATATCCGGATTCTCCTGACCGCGCGCTGTCAAGGCTTCCGGTGCTGAGTACACAGTTGTCCCATTGCCTGGCTTGAAGGTAGAGCTGGACTCTTGTTCCAAAATTCTGGCGCTACCAAAATCGGCAACCTTGACCAAGTACTGACAGACATCTCCTAAAATCTCACACTTGCTTACAAGGATATTCTTCGGCTTCAGATCCGCGTGGATCACTGGCTCGGCCAATCCATGCATGTGCGTCATTGCTTTTGCAATCTGCAGTAAAATGTCTATCGATTCCTGGCGTGAAAATGGCGGCTCGCTGCTACCATTCAAACGCAGTCTCTCTTTAATCAGAAGAAGAAGATCGCTATCCAGTAATTCCATCAACAGAGAATTATGCTGCTCCTCATCTGTGGAAATAGATATTCCAAAGCTGTGCACAACGTGCGGATGGGATACCCTAAGCACAACTTCAAGTTCTGTGTTGAAAAGGTTTTCGTCAAAAAAATCTTTTCTGATAAAGATGCCTCCACGCCATGAGACCTTCTGAATCATCGCTTGACCGCCGTCTGCAAAGTTTCTGTCCTTCACCTGGACATCATCTGGTGTGATATTCCAAAACGGTCGACGCGAAGTCCTCCTCATCTCTTCGTCATCGTCTCTTTCGTGCAACTGGTTGCGAATTGTGCATTGACATTCGTCCCTCTCCGGCCACTCATTCAACTTACCGGGCAACGACAGCTGATTTGAGAGTGCATCCTCAAGAAACGTCGAGGGAAAATACAACCTCTTGCTTGCAACTTCACGAGCTGCCTCATCTCTAACAGCTTGAAGCTTCGTCCAGTACGGATGGCATGGCACAACAATACTTTGTACGGTGATGCTAGAGATAAACTCTGTGGGATCAATCGCTTCAGTAGAAAATAAATCCTTGTCACAGCAGATGACTGTTCTAAGCCACTGTTCTTTAGAAACGCTCAAAAAGAATTCCTCCGAACTATTTGCAAGCAGGCAAAGATCTTTCAAACGTTGCACTGGTGTGCCTCTCACATCAGGAAAACTCTTTTCTAGCTCTTGAGACAGCCTGACAAATTGAGATCTATTGAGCTCGCTGTAACATAGAGCTCCTAACCATTCAATAAACAGAGTTTGACATAGTCGCTCATGACCGCCGATGAGAGGAGCGCAAATTGGAAGTCCTCTCCTTCTTGAACCCCGGGCAAGCTCAAGGTGATGTGCCACTGTGTCAAATTTGTTCATCGTAAAATAAAAAGCAGTTCCTCCGTCAAAGGCGAGGGTTCAGGAGGCTACATTCGATCTTGCACAGGGCACGCTAGTACCACGAAGAATGGAGGGTCAGCTCAAGGGCGCGCGTACAGCTATCGAAAGAGCGCAGGATGAGCAACCCGAACATTCAAGCTGACAATTTAAGCAGTCTCAACCTGAACGTTCAAACGGGCCGAAGGTTGCGTTCAATCTACAGTACGCGGCATCTGCAAGCTGCCGAGCTATGGCTTTCCTGGTTCCCTCTTAATTTTCTATATATATCTCGCTACCATATAAACCAGATTCCTTTCAAATGGTAGCGAATCAATCCTCCTTTGGCGGGTTACTGACTCATTCAATTCTGTTCGCCACTCACCACCAAAAATCCAAGAAAAAATAATACAACGGCCGCGTTCCCTCGTCACTAGGGTGCCTCGAACGAGGTGAGGCTAGGCGTGAGGTTTTTTAACTTACTTCTTCTCGGAAGACGCGTCTCTCTGTCAGCCTGGAGCTTTGGGAGTCCGTCTGCGCGCTTAAGTTGGAATTTTCAATTGCGGGCGGGCACACTCTCACCTCCAGGGCAGCTGGCTCTGTTACGATGAATTGATGAGCCGGTGCTTGTTTATAAGTTACTCTATGTAGGAACTCACAGGTGGAGAACTAGAGATACCCAACTTAACCCTTTAACGTCACACATCCCCCAAAATCTCAGTTTCGAGCGTGCATTATATAGTTCAAATACATACTATAATCTTCCGATCCCACCGGTGGATGATTCTCAAATTTTAATAAAATGTGTGCTCTCGAGTTGAGTATAGAATTGTACAGCTACTTTCTAAATCGATATATTCTATTTCTGATAATCTCAATCACACAGGAAAAACCCATTGAAATTCAAACCTCCCAGCTATAGTACCCTAGGCACTAAAGGGTTAACGCGTCTACGTCCATATAATGGACGACAAATAGATTGAAATCCTTCTCTTTACTACATCCTGTACAGTTTTTCATCCATCCAAATTTTCCTTGGTTCTTGTGCTACTTGACTACCATTTGTACGGTATGGATCTTCAAAATAAGATATTGTGATTTTTTGAAAAATAACAATAGTGGTTGATGTCAAGTTTCATTCTGAGTTCAAAAAGTGAGACCTTCAGCATGATTTTCCAAAATAAGTAGAATCAAATAATGGAAAGCATACCATCTCGTAGTGCATGTTATTTCAAATTCATTACAACAATTTTTAATTTTTTTGTGTTACTTTGGGATTTTTAATTGAATTTCAAAAGAAAACCTTGAAAAATTAATTTAAAAAAATTACTAAAAAATATGATAAATCCAACCATACATATGTGACCTAAACATTGACATTTACAACTTTGCTTTGTACATCAACTCCATTTTTGGTATTCATCAAACATTTTATAACGGATCTTTGAAATCAGTGATGAATCGGGACGTTAGACGGATAAATTTGAACCCCTTTTGCAATAACTTATTTTTTTAAATTCTTTTTTTAACCTTTAACCCCTAAAAGCCCGAGGGGTATTGGACAAAACATAGATGTGTTATAATATGTGCCTTCCATATGTTTGATGAAGTTTGGTTCAACAGACAAATTGTAAAGTATCATCTCTACAAATTATCCGTACTGTCAAATTTCCAAAAATAAATATGGATTATTCTTTAATGAATTTAAAAACATTGATCTATGAAAAATTGTATAAATTATAATTTTCAATTTTAGAGTTCAAATTTTAGTATGATTGGTTAAAGTTGGGCTATCTATTGTAAACTTCAAAAAAACAAAAGAAATGATGGAGGGATCATCATTACTTTCCCCAAATAGCAAATTTTATAACCCTAGGACAATGTTGAGGTGATCTACTTTGAAAAATTCTCCCGGGTGGAGTTTAACTCCAATTTCCATAATTCAACTAGGGTTGGAAAGAAGACTTAATGTAATATTTTGAAATATTTTTTGTTTTTTCAAAAAGAAAAAATTTATTTCGGGCAGCCCGTTAAATTTGGGCAGCGACCAGAAAATGGTCATTTGAGCTCTTAGGGGTTAACCCTTTGACGCGCCACCGTCCAGAACTTCTGACGCGTCTCTTCACCACACATGGTGATGTTTTTCATCCATCCAAAATTCTATTGATTCTTGTACTAGTTGACTACCACTTGTACGGTATGGATCTTCAAAATAAAATAATGTGAATTTTCGAAAAATAAAAAAAGTGGTTTATGTCAAGTTTCATTCTTAGTTCAAAAAGTGGGACCTTAAATATGATTTTTCTTAATAAATAGAATCAAATAATCGAAACCATACCATCTTGTACTTAATGTTATTCCAATTTCCGCATAATCTTTTTCATATTTCTTGTGTTAATTTTGGATTTTAAATTGAATTTAAAGAAAAAAACCTTGCCAAATTAATTAAAAAATATTAATAAAAAATATGATGAATCCGATCATACATATGTTATCTTCACATTGACATTTACAACTTTGTTTTGTACATCAACTCCATTTTTATTTTTCATCAAACATTTTATAAAAAATCTTTGAAAACAGTGTTGAAACGCAACCTTAAAGGGTTAACATCCGCATTCTACATTGTTTGCAAAGAAGAATTATAAATCGTTTGACGAAAAACAAAATTGAGTTGATGTACAAACCAAAGTTGTAAATGTCAATGTGACCATCACATTCGTACTCTTGGATATATCATGTTTTATTATTATCGTTATTGTTTAATTATTTTTCCAGAGTTTTATCTTGAAACTTAATTAAAAACCCCATATCAACACACCAAAAATGAGTATTGTAATGAAATTGGAATGACATGCATACGAGATGGTATGGTTTCCATTATTCGATTCTACTTATTTTGGAAAAATCATGTAACCCTAAACGTCCTCACCCTATCCAAATCGAACACTTTTGCAAAGATGCATTATAAAATACAACTAAGACGGATAATTCGAACTTGGTGTATGAATCCAAGTTGTACATTATGAGTTTTGGATGTTATCGATACGGTTAGATCTAAGATTGCTATCACCAATGTTTTTCTATAAAATTTTAAAACATGAAATTAAGCAACCTCAAAACCTCGAAAAATAAATACACTTAGAGTGTTACATTTATTTTCAATCCATCTCAATTGATTTCATCTACATAGTGCCAACATCTTGTTTGTAATTGAATCATAAAAGAATTTTGTTGACCCTATGTTGTGTTTGTCCATTTGAGGCACCTTCCCGGGCATATTGATTTACATGCAAACTTACAATTTGGACAACATCTCCAAGAAGGACATTTACATATTTTTAAATATCTATTGGAATTTTTGAAGGGAATGTATGCATAGGGCAATTCGCATTCTACATATTTACAAAATCCACTTGGTTGTAGAATATTTTGCAAAACATTAAAGAGCATCAAATCTATTGAAGTAAATTACCACAAAATAATTCAACCTAGAAAAACACCTTCATCTCATAAGTGAGCTTTTTACAAAATTTTGACACATTTCTTAACAGTATATTTCAACTCAACATTGTAAAGTGCTTAAGCCATGTCTAAAAGCAACCTCATCATCAATTGTTATTTTTGATTTCCAAAAGAAAAAAAATTGTATCCTCTAGATTTTTCTAGACTATTGGGTGAAAAGATTTACATGCCATTGACACATGGGGAGACTAGCCAATCCTTATTTAACTATCAAAGAAGAAACTTGATTAATCCTTAAAAGGCGAAGAGACCCTCGCAAAGCATTTCAAGTTACACTGTTACATAAAATATAGAGGCGCTTCTGCATTTGTGGGATTTTCAGGAAACCCCGTAAATCATTTTGGTATCTCTTTTAAAACTTTTTGCAATTGCCTTATTATAATCTCAAGTAGTGCTTTTTTTTTTTTTTTTTTTTCCTTTTGTCATGAGACAATTTAGCTTTTTTGCTACTTTTCTTGGCTTGAATAACAATCCAAGCTCCTTGGATGCTCTTTTCATGTTAATATATAGGTAATATCATGGTAATTCATATGTGCTACCTAGATGCTACTTAGGAAACACCTCCCGCAATACCTCGGCGATACCTAGATTCAAAGAGGCTACACATCTTGACTCTATGTAGGAAATTTGACTAATTTCTATTCTTCTTTTTTCAAAACTCTTTTGTATAATTAGCGAGGCCAGAAATTTGGGACGCTAGTGTCAAAGGGTTAAAGGTTAAGAGAAAAATTTAAAATAAAATATAAAAAATTACAAAATGGGTTAAAGGGTTAAGTTGGGTATCTCTAGTTCTCCACCTGTGAGTTCCTACATAGAGTAACTTATAAACAAGCACCGGCTCATCAATTCATCGTAACAGAGCCAGCTGCCCTGGAGGTGAGAGTGTGCCCGCCCGCAATTGAAAATTCCAACTTCACGCGGGGAAGCGCGCAGACGGACTCCCAAAGCTCCAGGCTGACACAGAGAGACGCGTCTTCCGAGAAGAAGTAAGTTAAAAAACCTCACGCCTAGCCTCACCTCGTTCGAGGCACCCTAGTGACGAGGGAACGCGGCCGTTGTATTATTTTTTCTTGGATTTTTGGTGGTGAGTGGCGAACAGAATTGAATGAGTCAGTAACCCGCCAAAGGAGGATTGATTCGCTACCATTTGAAAGGAATCTGGTTTATATGGTAGCGAGATATATATAGAAAATTAAGAGGGAACCAGGAAAGCCATAGCTCGGCAGCTTGCAGATGCCGCGTACTGTAGATTGAACGCAACCTTCGGCCCGTTTGAACGTTCAGGTTGAGACTGCTTAAATTGTCAGCTTGAATGTTCGGGTTGCTCATCTTGCGCTCTTTCGATAGCTGTACGCGCGCCCTTGAGCTGACCCTCCATTCTTCGTGGTACCTTAGAATGCAGAATTCAGGTTTTCTTTTCAGATCTCAGGTTTATGCAATCACTTGGGATCAAACCTTTGTTACATGTGTGTGTCTATTTTCTTCATATCTCTGCGAGTTTGTCACAGGGTTTTATGGCATTACGAGGACAATGAGGTCTGTTGTTGCTGAGAGTGATTTTAAGAATGTAACTGCGTGTCACCGTGATTGTGTTTACGACGCAGACGTTTTTTGATTAATAGTCGACAGACAGGGCCCGACTCGCAGGATCTCAGGCTGGCCTCATTCGCTCTTTGACGGTGGGACGTTGAGTTACTGCGGTTCCAAGGAAGTGCGGGATCAGAGGCTTTATCATTTGAGTTTTCTTGGTAGAGGGTTACGAGTTCTGTTCTCTCGAGTACCAAGCCAGACCACCCTGCTTGTTGCACATTAGTTACTTTTATGGCTTGCATCTTGATCACTGCATCCTTTTCATGCTGGTAAGTTTACTTTCTCTTTTATTGTCCAACGGTTCCAGTGTGGTTAGCCTTGTGACTAGGACGAGTCAGAGTTGTCCCAAAATGACGAGAATATTCTGATCTCATTTATTTTTATTCTTACAGCATGCGTTTGTTGCAGTTCTTCTCTATCAGATCGTTTTTATAACCTGCAAGTATACTAATGAATTTATAGCCTGTAAGTATACAGATGAAGATAAGAAATCGTCGAAAATCGTTGTAAACAGTACTTTCGAAGTACCCGGGAGTCACCACGAGAACCTTTATTCACGACCTAAAGATGAGTTGAGTTGGTGACTGCATGTTTCTCTGCTTTCGGGGCTTGTTCAGTTGCGATCGTGCTTGGAATCAGTACAGGTGCGTGTGGAAATTGATGATATGTTTGTACTGTAGCAGCACTGGGTCATCGTGAGTCTGGATCAAATCCTAGCTTAGTGATATCGGGTTTGCTTTGATGTTGCATTCAGGTCAAAAAGTAGGTACAGTACTGTTAGCAGTTGCTGACATTCTGATCGCTGGAATGATTCGAGGACCTTAGCTGCAGCTTCACTTTTGTCGGTAGCTTTGTCGATACAATATCTTCGCGACTGAGGCGGGTGACTACGGATCCTTGTGGAATTTTCATAGAATTCGACAGAGTTGTTGCTTCGTTCAGTAGCTTAGGGTTGGAGGAAGTGAGGAAATCACGGTTGAAGGGCTTGAGAATAATCTAGGGTTACATGGTTAGTAAGAGTGATGTACTTACGATGACCCCGTGGCCCATTGTGTTTTTTAGGAAACAAGGTGGATTCCTTGATTACGGCGGTGTCTCGTATCGTACCAGAAGTTGAGTGTTGAGTGGTGTTGATTACCATCCTACAAACAGAGACGAATCATCATCCAACAGATGGCTAAGATCTTGAAGATGACAAGATATAATTGACGACATGTGACGACATGTGACGACCACTCACAGTGAAGTGACGCTTCCTTTTGTTAGTAGTGAAATTCTGAATGCTCTTAAGCCTAATTCTCGGACTCTTGAATTTAGAAGACATCTAATCCTCACTCTATTTGGATGGAGTCGTCCTTGAGATGGTTGTGTGACATGGCTTCCTCTTTTGAGATATTAGTTGAAATTACTTTGCGAAGGCACTATTCAAAGGATTATAGCATTAGAAACTGAATTGACAAATTTCTTAATGTTTGGCCCAAAGAACTTCTGATCCCATTACGATCAGTTAAGCAGGTTTTACTTTTTTATATCATGACATTTGCTGTGTTTATGCAAACTTTGGATGGTACATACTTGGCGAGTGTCCACACATCGTGAAGGGCGGAATTGGTCTTCTGTGCAGTATGTTCATTGTGCATATCAAGATTATGTCATGGTCTAAACGTTGTTGTGGGTATGCATAGGTTACCTTGAAAGATTTTGCGGTTTGGAGCATAAAATGGAGTCTTTAAAAGAAAAAGGACGGTATGTTTTACCATT
The DNA here is from genome assembly GCA_022496805.1 of Pohlia nutans. Lineage (NCBI taxonomy): Eukaryota > Viridiplantae > Streptophyta > Bryopsida > Bryales > Mniaceae > Pohlia > Pohlia nutans. The sequence continues at coordinate 18,245,954 of CM040094.1, forward strand.
AGGAGTGTTTTGAATGACCCTAGCATACTAGTGGACTTGTTAGTTTATGTCATACATTCATGTGTTTTGCAAAAAGAGATATGTTTTGAAGTTTAGTCATTGTTTTGATTGCTTATGTACCATGAATGAACTCCGATGGATAAACAAGTCCTAAACTTGTTGGGAGTTAATAAAAAAGAATTTGCCAATACTTGAGTTGCGCTCTTCTAAAATAAATGTCAAATGTTTGCAGAGTTATTTCTAAGCATGAGATATTCTTGAGTCATAGTGGACAAGAGAAAGCCTTCGTGGAGCAGTTGTATTATGACTTGAAAAGAGCAAGCCACAATCCATTTTTTGATTTAAGTCCAGACTCTCTTCCAAAAGGATCGAATTTTTCAGCTTGGATTTTGGAAGCCGCCAAGCAATGTCAGGTGGCGGTGGTGGTGTTGTCAGAGGGGTATTTGACTTCTAAATGGCCGATGTTGGAGTTGAATACGTTTGTGGAGTCGAGGCGGACTGTCAATCCGAAGATGATATTGTTGCCATTGTTCTTTAAACTATCACCAAGTGATCTGAAAAAAAGTGAAGTGGAGGTGAAATGGATGCCGCGTTGGATGAAGATGGTGGAGAGGGGTGAGGTGAAGATAGGATTGGTGGAGTCATGGAGTCGGGCTGTAAATGAATTGAAAAAATCCAATGGATTGGTCTTCACGAAGTTTGCAAATTCAGAACACAAATACAGGGGTGCTGTAGTGAATAAGATGTCCAAGCTAATGGCTCCAATATTGGTGTGGAACATTGGTCACATTCAAGGATATGAGCGCATGTGTAAGGTGGGTTGGAGATCTTGTATGTATGGTTGTATGTACGTATGGAGAGTTTTTTTTTCGAAGTTACATGGATTAATAATATCCTTTTATAAATTGTATTGATTGAGATGGTTTGTATAGGTAGTCTTGATGCAATACAAATGGATTAATTGATTCGTTTTATGGTTGGTGTTGGTGTACAGATGACATCATCAATGTTGAATGAGAATTTCATTTCTAATCTTGGACTATTTCATTTCTATCTTGGACTATATGGCGTGGCTGGTGTGGGCAAATCCACTTTGTGTAAGGCAATGTGTAGATATTTGGAAGCTGAATTTCGTGGTAGAGTATGTCACGTGGAGTTAAATGGTGACCAAGCTAATGAAGGCCTTGAAAGGTTAAAAGTAGTATGTCAGCAATTGGCAGGTTTCCGAGGGCTTATTACAAATGATGAACAGGTATTGAACATTCTTGATGGTGTGAGAGCTCTTGATTATCAATTCTTCAGTCTGGTAGAGCATACTATTTCGGTTTAGATTTTCACTTTAAGGATCTTTTTGTGTCTTGAGTATGACACGTAAGTTATTATTTGAAGTAAGATAGTTGCATTCAATATGTGTACATAAGATTTTTAAAAATGATAAATATAGAAAGAAAAGAAAAAAGAAAAAAAAAGAAAAAAGAAAAATATATATATAACAATGATTGGTAGAGGTTAGTAATTTTGAAATTGTGATCCTACCTTCAAAATTTATGTGGTGAGCTGAACAATGTTTGTTTGTGGTGAGCTGAACAATGTTATGTAACTCTAGGTTATGACATCAACTTTCTTTTCAAATTCATGGATTTTTGTGTTGAACAATAGACATTGAAATTATATTAGCATGTCATAAAGTATTATACATGTTGATTTGAGGTGGGCATGTTTGAGCAGGGATGGATGTGCTTGGAGTACGTGCTTAGAGACCGACCCCCAGTGTTCTTAGCTATCGACATCGTCGAAGATTCTACAAATTCCCTTTATGCAGCAGAAAATTACATAAAACGACTTCCCTCTGGTAGTAAGGTCATTGTAACGGCAAGGAATCGAAAAATTGTAGAATCTGTACTTTGCCGAGTGGAGTATTGCACGGCCATGCCAATGTTGGTATGGCAAGAAGCAGCAATGCTATTTCTTTCCAAGGCTGCTCCAAATAGACAACTTGATTCCTTAAATGTGGAGGAAAGGGAAGTAGTGGGGATGTGCTTGTCTCTTTGTATATTAAATCCTTTGGAATTGATTTTATTGGGAAAGAAATTCTACGCTGTGGGTAGTGAATTGACAATCGCACAATTTGATAGATTTGTTATTAGACTGACGGAGGCTAAAAGTTACCGAAGGGGTTGGACCTATAGCCTATATCCTGATGAGGTGGAAGCACATATCAGGATGGTGGAGTATCCACGAATGGTGCGACGAAGGCTACACGGTCCAGTGGGGATGCCAACCGGAGGTGGAAGAGGGGGAGAAGAATCAGAAGGAACGCTTGTGGGATCCGCTGTTGGCTCTTTGCAGAATTGGGATGGCGATGGATCCGGCGGAGGTGGTGGTGACGACGTGAGAATGGGCCGCGTTGCGACGACAAGCTCGCACAAGGATCACGGCTACTATGAAACCTCTGGAGCTTTGGCCTCCACTTCTGGTCACAGCGACAGGGAAGAGTATTTTCAACAGGATGCTGGAATTTTTGTGAATATGGAAGAGTTTTTTTGTGAATATGAGCTTGTTTTTCTTTTCGTGAAGAAGGTACAATCGAAAGATTTGAAAAGTGGGCGTCTCATAGGGAAAGGTCCCTCTGGCATTGTGTATGAGACGACGTGGGAAGGAAAAAGGTATGCCAGGAAAGACTTCCTACGAGTACCGAGCGACGTCTTTGAAAAGGAAGCTGCTGATCTCGTAGTTCTCGATCCTCATCCGAACGTTGTGAACACATATTGCTGGGCGGTCAACGAAGGAAGCTGCTCTCTTGTTTCAGAATTGATGGACGACAACCTCCTGAACGTGATGCAGAATCGAAAGGAGTCACAAAGGAAGAAATCTCAGGGTTCAGGTTCTGCGTCTGAGAAGAGCCACGTGATCGACCTCCACGAGTTCATTAAGGACAGGAAGAAAGCTCGAATTGGTACCGCTACTACATCTGTTGCAAGGCCACCTGTTTATCCTTTCGACATGCCGGAAGCACTGCAGATCATGCTGCATATTGCAGAAGGTGTGAAGTTCCTGCACGACGATGGAGTTGTACATGGTGATCTAAAACCGAAAAATATTCTAGTCCAAATGAGTGGAAGGGCCTCTTCAAGCTCTGGTGACGAAAATATGACTGTTAAGGTGGCTGATTTTGGTCTGGTTGAGACGAAGAAGAAAAGCAGGTCTTTGGTTTCACGCCAGGCACGGAAGATGGAAATGATTCGATGGAGTGCACCAGAGCTCTTGCAGTTTAGAGTGGAGAATGATGAGTCTTCCACGGACTTGGGTATGGATTGGGATTCGGATTCAAGCGACGGGACCATTGATGATTCAAGTTTCAAACGATTTCCTTTCACGCAGATGAAGAAGGCTGATGTTTACAATTTTGGCTTAGTATGCTCGCAGATCTTGACTGGTGAGAATTCATGGCCAGATATGGGTCTAAATGATTTGAAACGAGTAATACTGGACGGTTGGCGACCTAGATTGCCACCTGCATGCTCTGCCCAACTAAGTGACCTCATAAGATTTTGCTGGGGCGAGATCATAGAACGACCTAGTTTTGAAGTCATAATCTGCAAGCTGAAAGACGTGCAAGCGTCGCTCATACACACAGGTCCAATGCTAGAACCAAATTTTTGATGCATTTGAATTGTGGTGTATTTGTCATACACCGTAACGAATCAAACGACCTAGCACTAGTAGTAAGTGTGTCGTTTTTCACCGACTAAAAATGAAAAGGGAATGAAATCGCGCCAAGCACATGGGTTGTGTCGATGCTGGCGAGTGGTTTTGGTCATTAGAAGACAGAAATCTAGGCTCAAGATTCCGTCACTGTTCAATGTTTTCACAAAGTGGGGAATGAAAAACGACAGTTCTGTTACTAGTGTAGTTTTCAAGGGTATGTTCTGAAGTTCCAACCTTCATGGTCAATTGAAATCCAAACTTGGTTATTACTCTGCACTAACGGTGTGCTCTTTCTACCTACTGACATGATGTGGTTGGTCAATTGCATTCAGGGCAACATCGACCCAGTGTATAGGCAGACAGGTTGCTTGTCAACGAAGAGCGATGTATACAGCTTTGGAGTGGATTTGCTTGAGCTCCTCACTGGCAGGCCTCCCTTCAGCTACGGTGCCCAGAATGATCACATGGAGGTCACCTGGAACAGGTTCAAGCATGGCAGGGTGGATATGGTAGGGATTCGAGAGCTGCTTGACCCTGCTCTTGCTGGCACCCGTGTGGAAGACGTGGAGACGTTTGTGACCAGTGATATTTTTTTGTTGCAAATTTTAGTGAAATTAGAGTTAACCGAAAAGAAGGCCTTGGAACATGCCTTTTCAACCTTCTTTCAAGCGTTCTTTTGAGCTCCCTTGATGGCCCGTTCACATATGCCACTCATGCAGCCAACATGCGTGCGTTCGGTAAATTCAAAGGAATCTGTGGAAAACCAAGAAATATAAAATATGAAATGAGAAATTACAGGAACGCAACACAAGAAGGAACGCAACGCAAAAAGAGAGCATGCCTCAACTTGCGTTGATGAATTGTAGTTGCACAGTGCTTGCACAGTAGTTGCTGCAAGAAAGGACAAGGCCTTCAATATTTAATTGTTTCTGGGTTTTACCTTCCTGCATATGGGGAACGCAAACGCAAGTGCGGCACTGGCCTGGTGTGAACCGGCCATGAGCTATGTTTGGGTTGAATAGTGTTGTGTCATAACTTGTCCCCTTGTGGGCCATGGGCTTGGAGCTTTGGTAGGAGGTGTGGAAGTCATTGCGAGGTGTGGAGAATAATGACAGTGGCTTGCTTTAGATTGTCTCCCAACTCCTCTTGAACTAGTTTTCGGTCTATTTATATTTCAATATGAGTTCAAGAGGTTTTCAAGAGGAATTTGCTAAAACTTTCCTCTTTGAGCTGACTTTTCGGTTAACTCTATTGCTACATAAAGTTTGGGCCGGCTAATTGATGCAAAGGATTTTTTGAAGACAAAAGAAAGACTAATAGCTAAATTTCCGGCACGGAGTCAAGCCACTTTAAACCTAGTTATCACCCAGGTATTGCCTAAACAGCACCTAGGTAGCACATGTGTATTACCCTGATGTTACTTTATTTTAATATGAAAAGAGCATCTATGGAGTTTGGAATGCTCTTAAGCCATGGAAATATAGCAAAAATGCTAACTGTCTCCTGACAAAAGAAAATCACTGTTTGTGAATATTCCTGGTTTGTGCAGCAAAGCCAATTCACGGGGGAGACCAAGCATGCATGAGGCGATTGTCAATCTCAATTGTCAATGGACTGGTCTCAAGTGGGTTCTCACACCAGATAACTAAGCGCTGTCTCTGAAGTTTGATAGACTTGTGGTTTCAGAAAGAAGCCAAATTAAGTACACATCCCCTGGTTCCATCGCAGATTCTCTGTGGATGTTCAGTGGAAGCTCCCCTTTGTGCTTGGAATTTTTGGAAAATGAAATTGGGATTATTTTTGGCCTATATATAGAGAAGATCTGTGAATGAAGGTAAAAAATAGTGAAAAAAAAGTAATTTTTTGAATTAAAATGTAACTATATGAATTTTGAAAATGAAAAGTTAGTCATACACTTACAAGTCCCTCTCTATGATGACATATAATTTGGGAAGCTTTAACTGCAAGGTGGTTGGCATGAATTAGTCATAGAAATGAGTTGTCACATGTGCATTGCTTGAAACAATAATATTGTCATATTATGAAGTATCATATTATGGAGGGTAGCCTATATTCCAAGTGCTTCGGTGTCAACACTAAAAGTATGATGAATTGCATCCTAAATGTCCCAATTTTGTTTACTTGTAGAGATTTTTGATTGAATACGAGTGGTTGGGTTTAGGTTCTTCGGGTGACAGTTTATTGAGGACACAACACTTTCAAGAAGTTGATCCTGTAAAGATTGAGAACTAAGGGACAGAATTCAAGAACCAATCATGGCCATGACTTTGATTCTCCATGAATCAAGCCGTGACACCCTTTGAATGCATGTGAAGAATGAGAAGAATAACTGTTAAATTTTTTTTTCCATTGGAGCAGATACTAAGGTAGACGACCTATTTCCGATCACCTTAAGCAATTCAACATACTTCCGGTGGAGTAACGAATAGGCAAATAATTTTGTAGTGTAGGGAAATAGATTTGAAGAAGGTCACATATTTTTGAACAAATTTTTGGGAAATATTAGAGAAATTCGCAAACTCTCTGGATCAGTGATCCAGAGATGCATCCTGTATCCTGGATAAGTTCAGATATCCGAATAGTTTCTAACACAAGCCCAAGGTGGTGTGCCGGCCTTGGAATAGGAGTCATAAGGCTCTTGTTGGCCGCGAGGTCCACGGTTCAAACCTTGGCGGCCACCGTTGGTCAACCTCGTGGTGCATTAATAGGCGGGCCCCGGCGGCAATCTCGGTGGCGCGCCTCAACACGGGATCAAACTCAGTCACCCTACTTTGCATACCCGAAATATAACTCATCCGGTTTTTATTTTTGGAGCCCGACACTCCTACTTTTAATGTCCCATGAGCCAGAATCTTTACTGACGCAGTTCCGGAAGCTTGAGATTTCAGGACTTTACGAATTTCTCTATTAATTTACTACAAATTTTCAAAGTGAAGATTCTCTCCAACCCGTTCTCGCAATATAGGCTGATCTATTTCCAAGAACTGTAAAACTAAATTTCGAGAACACATGATATCATACTAACTCGGTAACAAATTTCTATTCTCGGCGCCAACCATTCCATATTAAGAAGAAACATGTTTCCATCACCGTTTACAAATGAACTCGAAAATAATGCAGGTTGCTTCACGGAAATAGGTCGCCCTATATTGCGTGATTGGAGGCCTGATCGGAAACAAGTCGTCTACCTTAAACCCTTAGAGAATCAAAATCACACCCATTCTTCACCACATGACGAGAAGAATGAAGCTTTTCAATCTTCATGGAATGAGTCCTCTAGAATTCATGAAGAAAGTGCCACATACGCATTCTTTGAAGATTGAGCATGGGAAATATGAGCCATGACATCTATGTGCACAAGCAAACGTATTGTAAAACAATCATGGATAACGTAAGACTCACAGAACACTGTAGAGGAACAACTCAAATGATTAGCAACTGAAAGGGTGACAAAATAACATTGTGACAAAGCAAGTGTCAGTTACAGTTTACTGCCAGTGAGACTGCAGGTCACCTTGAAGCTTCTAAACTTACAAGTTGAGCAAACATATACAAACGGAGATAAATACAAGATTCCCGTATGGGAAACGTGGACAAATTTCTCACAATTGCAACTTTTCTAGATCAAAATACTCTACAATCATTCCAGGAAAGTTACAATTGTGGGAATTTTGTCCCACTTCCCATATGAAATCCCATGTGGGAATGTTTGTAATTCTCCATGTTATAATTCAGTACTGTGCGGAACAGCTTGAACAAGGAGCTTCCTACCCACGTGAAGTGCAAGCAACCAGGCAAAATAGTATGACCTGGAGAAGATTGTGAAGTCAGCAACCATAACATTCAATAGCCTCCATGCTGTCTGCCTTTCCTTCATGCACCATCTTCGGACTTCCGTGGATCTGTTCAATTAGTTGCTGATTTGGGTGTGGAATATGCTGCACCATCTACTTTGGGGGCAAGGCAGAGCCAATACAAGCTACTAAATGTTATGACTACAGAAGACTAATCACATAATTATCATTTGGAGTGATGAATTGAGACTTAATCATTTTAGTTCTATTGTTCACAATAGGGGTGTCAAAATGCAAGTTTGTGAGGTGAGACTTTGCAACATGGTTCCTAAGTGCATCCTGAAATCTATGCTCACAATAGCAAGACATTCACCAAAACCGTTGCTTTTTTATTACTTGTGAATTGAAATTGTTGTTTAAACAACTTGGATGACATATTTCTTAATATCCAAAAATAATTTTAAATATTCTATTAATATATATTTTACGAATATACTTCTCTAAAAGACAAAGGTCTACTAAATGTCTTTGACGGTACTTTGTCTACTGGACAAGGCAAGTTCCCTTAATACTATCCTTGCTAATAGTGACAATTATGAATGCACATACCTCACAAGTGACAAACTCTCATGCTGAAATCAAGATCTCCAAGACTGCAACATTCTCACAGAAACTGGGTAGCAACGAACACAAGGAGATTTTGTGGGTGTCCCATATGGGAAATAGCTTGATTTTCTGTGTTATTTCCCTCTTCCAATTACACTCATGAGGAAATGTGGCAATATAGGAAAAAAATAGACAGTTCCCTCAGAGTGTATGAGGGCCTTTTGATGCATAAGGGATCTGCTAAAGAAATTGAGAACAAATGAATTGCTAATTCAGTGTTTAGCAGGGAAAATTCCCATATACACGTCTAACAGGGAAAATTTGAATCCTGTTTACATGTCCATTCCTACAAGGGAATTTGCTTTAATCTCCCACATGACTGTATTTTTGGAATTTCAGAGGATCTGCTTGTGTAACATTCAGGATGCCAGCACCTTGCTATCAACTCCTCACTCGGTGATCGATGTACTCTGGTACACCTCTGGCCTTCGCACTTCTAGAACCTCGGCTACATTGTCACGCATGGCTCTCCCAGATAGTGCAAAATTAAAGTAGCAACACCAGTGCAAACCTCATAATAAGTCATACCAAAACTGTAAACGTCAGAATGCTTTTGACATGACTCGACGATATCATCCTCTCTTCCATCCAGCCCTCTCAATATATACCTCAGGAGATCTATAAGTCTGTACATCACAGGAAGAACAGGAGGGCCATACCGGGAGTAGCCTGGAGGCCAATGCAGATTTACCCCCCCCCCCCCAAAACTTTCTAAATAAGTAGGTCGGAGGGGGGGGGGGGGGTAAATCTACATTGCACTCTGGGCTACCCCCGGGTATGGCCCTCCCGTTCTTCTTGTGCATTCCAGTGCCAACAGCTCCGGCCATTGCAGTCGAAATCTGCGACATAACACCAAATGGGACCAGACTCAAGCGCGCATGAGCACATTAATTACACGGTTTCAATTGCAAATCCCTGTGCATAATGTTCCTCTCATGCACAAGGAACCCTGACCATATTACCTGGCAATAACGGGTACAAGAATGATGGTGAATTCTTGGTAATCACTTGCTAAATTGAACAACCAATTGCAAAACTTGTAGCAGTTTGGCAGTTATGTTTACTTCCTAGCACCAGGGTCTCATATGCGATTCCCTGTGTGATTTCCCTGCGAGTCTCACTTTTCCCATTGAGTCTTAAAGCTACTTATTCACCAGTTTAATGTTGACTCACCTGCTTGTAAAAGGAAAGTTTAACAAGTGTCAATTCTTGAGGCTCGGTGGGAAAAGTGAGACTAAAATTGAAATGCACGCAGGAAAACACTGGAAGCAGAAGTGACGCTTCTGACTGACTGAAAATCAGGAAAAGTGTCACTTTTATTTGTCTGTTGTGACGAACCGGACTGATGAGCACCTCTCACGGCAGTCAAAAGCGACACATTTGCTACTAGTGAAACCATTATGAGCTCCCTGTGCAGTGACTTGGACAAGGTTCCCTGTGATGCAGGATGTTCATCCCGTTGGCAATCTCCAGGATCAAGTGCTTCGCCTCGTGATCCAGAAATGGTGGCCGAGTGAATGAGCTCGTGCAGGTTCCGGGAATATCTTCTGAGGACTAAAGCGAACCGGGGATGCATCTCTGAGTAGAGCACTTGGCTTTGTTGATCGATCAGAGCGTTGTTATCTAAAGCGAAAGAATCGAACCCTGATTCTGCCATGCATATACTCACAATTAAGCAATTGATGTGATTTTTAAGCTCTCATATCCCCTCTTTTGAACACCTTCACTACTACAACCATCGTCACACGCTTCCAGGATGTCACCTTCAGTTCCGCCGTTGATTCTCTTACCAAGAGTGAGGAATCTGTACGTTGTGGTCCCCAAAAAACAGGACCCCAGTGCTTTCTTTGCAGACTCGCAATGACTTGCCGGTTGGCCAGTTTGAGAGCTTTCTGGAGAGGAGATCTGAGATTGAATGCTCTAAAACCACCAGCTCCCCCAACTCTGCATGTAGATTTGTGGTGGCTCATGCATGATTTGCATGATTTGCTCTGCATATATGAGCCACCACAATTGAGACTCAGAACCACCAATTTCACTATTTTAGCAAACCAAGTGCATGCCAAGCAAATCAATGAGACTCCAAGCATTGCGAAGAAGTGATTTGTGGTTTTAGGTACATAATTATTGTCACGAGTGAAATTAGTACGACGTAGTGTGGACATGGAGAACCTATATGTACTAGATAGAGTACTCCATGGGCTATGTTACGGCATTTAGCAGATGCATGCTATCTCCGAGTCGCAAAGTGACGAGGTGCTAGCATGCACCGACTACACGACGTGGTGAGCCCATAGAATATTATACCTAGCACAACATTAATAGAGTCTTATTTTGAGGAGTACACTATGGAGAGTTGAGAATAGAAAGAGACGAGGAGTACTTTACATACCAGAAAGAATTTGAATACACAGTCGTGGAGATTGTGTGCATAGGAAAATACATTACGGGTAGTAACTGAACCATTTAAAACGTATGCGAAGTTTCTACAACTAGTCCTAATTTCCAAGAGTAGGTTATGTTGGTATTGAGTCCCGGTGTACTTTCCACTTTTAAAACTTGTACCAATTTCAATGTTGAGAATATTTAAAATTGTGGAAAAATATGCATTCCTTATTAAACCTTATTTAAAATGAAAGAAAATTTGATTTCACCAAAGATACTATCGCTTAAGTTGGTGATTGCAACTTGATCCCATTTCCATCCTTGCACTGGAGACTTACTACACTAAATAGTATATTTAGTGTGAGGTGATGAATAATGTGCTTACCCCTACTACTTGTCTAACACTAATTGTCAATTTGTGGGTAATAAGTGTTATCAGTTATCATCCAATTTCATTCATTCCATTTTTAAAATTTCAGTTTTTCCATTTAAACTTTCATCTCAAGTTTCATTCCTTACTCACACTAAATATCCATATCTCAAAAGATCACAATGTCAAAACGTTACTATTCTTCATAAATAGTGTGAGAATTCACATTTAGTGTTCTTACAAAAGTAGGTTTTTTGATATTTAGAGTGATGTTCGCAATTACAGTGCCTCACACTAAATATACTATTTAGTGTAGTAGAAAACTCTGTTAAATATAACATGAAAATGTCACATTATGAATAGACAAGAAAACGTGAAAATTGTGTTATCTTGTTTATCCATAACGTGACATAAGTATGTTATCTCTAACAAGACTTTCTGACTAGTGGCTTGATCCAAAATCATGCCATAAAGTGATTTTAAACTCTCCCCAAAACTTAACCCTAAAGGACCAAGTGTCCTAACTAGGACATTTAGAGAATCGGGTAGGTTCCGGTGAACACATTTTTAATCGAATTTTGAAGGAAATTTAATAGTAGATTCCCCAATGTGCCACGAAAATGGGGAATTTTTTTTTTTTGAATTCCGACACTGTATGTGAAAGTTATGAGGGGAAATGTGTTTTTTTCGGGAGAAAGGGCAGCGGGGCAGTAGAGAAATAGTTGAATTTTAGGGGGGGGCATCAAGATGGGCGGTGTGTGGAAAATGGGGTGGACTGTAGGGGCAGAAGACCACCCCGTTTTCCAAGCTCATAAAAAAATTTAAAAATAATATTTTTTAAAAAATTAAAAAATTATTTTTTATTTTAAAATTATTATTTTTAACTGAAAATTATTATTTTAAATTAAAAAAATATTATTTTAAACTAAAAGTTCAATTTCATAATTAAAAATATTATTTAAAATTTTGAAAAATAAAAAATAAAAAATAAAAATCGTTCAATGAGGGACTGCCACGTGGCAGTGTACCTTGAGAGTTAGTGGGGTCATGAACATTGGAATGGGTTGGCACTTCAATTCCCTTCCTCCACCCTTTATTTCCCCCCTAACCCCCAAAATTCTTAGAAAATGTGCTACCTGTCTTCTAAAACTTGGAGATTTATTTACTTTTCAAATTTTTTTTCGCCATTTTGTAGAGGGTGGAATGCACTTGTGTTTCACCGCTCGGATTTGTATTTTAAATAAAGAAAGTCAAAAATATTGCAATTCCAAAAACATATAGTCTTTTCTGAACTTTTAAACCCCCAACAAGTGCAAGGTGTTATTCAACATCCTAAACATCTCCAAACGCAACGAAAATTGGTACACAACTAAGTAACATCATATAGAATGTGAAAGTGAAGTGCGACAAGTTTCGGTAGTGAGGTTTTTTTGATGTAGATGTGGTCAAACGCATCTGAACTTTTCGGGCATGTGTTTTTTTGGGGTGTTTTTTTCCATCAAACGCAATTATCTTGCAATTCGTGCGGTCAAAATGAACGAAATTTGTTGTGTATGTTTTTCAAATAGTTTAGGACAAGATCTTACGGTTAGAAGGTAAAAAATAACATTCTTTTGGATTTTTTGCATGGGGGAGTAAAAATGGCAGCATTGGAGTGTTTTTGGAGGAAAAACACTCTGGTCCTTTAGGGGTTAATTGTCAATGATTGAGTTTGGATTTCATTAATAATGGTATTCTAGAAATGATTCAAAGGGAGAGTTGCACATGAAAATTTTAGGTGCATTTGGGTTGAAAGTAGACTCAACTCAAGACCGCAAGAGGAGAGTAATTTCAACCCTTGAGAAAAAATCTCAATTGTGGTCCCTCTCAAGCATGTTAGAAACCATGTTAGTAACAACGTCAAAATATCATTTGAAAAAATCAGAAACGCACCAATATGAAATTCAAGAACTAGGAAATTTACCGAGTGGTAAAAGCAAATGTAGGATTTTGACTGAGAGAAAAAAAGCGACTTTTGGAAGCTTCCGAGTATAAAAAATACATCCGAACCTGGTCAAAAAAATGAAAACTAGGAACATTAGCAAGGCTTAGCATGTTCCCGGGACGGTGCTTGGAACACTCCGGGAGTATGTTTCAGCACTCCATGTTGGAGTGCCAGAATATGTTTGCGTGCCAGAATATCGGCAGTACTCTAATTAAGTACTCCTTGTTCCCCGACTCTAAGGGCCACCTTCCATGTGGAGTCGGGCCGGTCCTAGATTCTAGCACTCCACCGATTAAAAAATTGCAAAGCACTTCCATGCACTCACGGGTAGAGCAATCCAGTAGATAAAATTAGAAAATTTCCACAAAGCAATCAATCACGTAGCCCACCGATGGCACGGTGATTTGGGTGGAATGTAGAATCCGCTTTCACGCTCACAGCGCATGGGTGGAAGTTGGGACCTCATTTTCTGTCCTGTAGTGCTTTCCACCTGCCCGATGCTCACATGGAAGCCCACCCTAAATCCTCCTGATGATAATGCGTTCATGGGCCCCATTTTCTGAAATTTTCATTTTGGGCACCTTAGGATCTTTTTTTGGTAGTTTCTTTTGCAAATTTGGGGTCTACAGTCATAAAATGGTTTAGAAGACCCTCTCGAAAATTTTAAACCCTTGAAAGAGGGCTCTAAATTTTAAGGTGGACCCCTACATGTTCAGGATAGGAGTAGTTTTTGTCCTCTAGCATTAACATCCGGGTGGGGGAGGGGCTTTAGAGTCTTTCCCACTCGCTGTTCACTTGAGACCAGCGTGAAATAGGCAGAAAATTCGCATTTACAGACAAGTTGAATTGAAGTGAATTTGAGGAGCCCAGAATATATGCACTTACTGTCGGTACAGAACGTTTTCTTCCATCCATCATCAGTTCATCACACCTTGCCTTCACACCGTGTAGATCAGCTTGCACATATTAAGGGCGGGCTTCCATGTATGATTGGTTCCAGTGGATTCAGGAAAACGACAAGGATTGAGGTTTCAAACTTCACCGGAAAAGGGTGAGTGGAGAAGCAGAACATTGAGTTTCACTACTCATAGGTGGCACCTTTCATTGGCTCCTTTCTTTGTTGCGTTTAAGTTTAGATGTATGGCAGGTATATTTGAGTGTAGGCCTACTAACTTATACAAATCGGTGGGGGCCCTCTCCGGTGCACATGGAAGTGCTTTGCAGATTTCGGTGGTGGTGAAATCATTTTTTTACTGCCGGACTGATCCAAGCATGGACGGGAAGGACGCCCTAACTGTTCTCTGTTCGACTGTTCCATCCAACAATGGAATCTTTTAATCTGCCAGACAGTATATAATCTTCAAGATGACCGGAATCAAACACTGAACAATGATTTGTGCTACAGTAACAACGAGGATCTTACTAAATACACACAGGGAGATTTAAACAAGATTCCCATATGGGAAAGGGTGGCAAATTTTCCACTGACAGATAAAAATACACTAAAGTCATCCATGAAAGTTACAATTGTGGGAATTTTGTCCCACTTCCCATATGAAATCCCATGTGGGAATTTCTTTATCTCTCCTTATGACAATAATTGTGAGGATCAATACACTAAATAGCGTATTTAGTGGCCCGGGACACGGAACACTATTTCTCTTCACATTTGAACAAATTATGGTAAAAGACATCAATTCTCCTTGGACGCTAAATATGCCATTTTGTGTAGTGAATCTAGTAGACTTGATTTTCTTTTTTATTTTTTATTTTGTTTTATTTTTTAATAAAAATAAAGTATTCATCTTGGGCAACCAGTAAAAAAAAAAGGGGGCAGTGATCATAAAATGTTCGCTTGATCAGTTAGGAGTTAAAGTGAAACCAAAAAGGTGCAAATACTCTCAAATATTTTTAGCATGAATGTACACTACACTAATTTGTCCTATTAGTGACAGTGAAAAATTGGAGTCACTTGAAAATTATTCACAATTTACATTACACTTTGATTTTTCGCCTGCACTAATTTAAATATGATACAAATAGTGTGACTTTGCTAAATTAATGTCACAAGTCCCAATAGGACAAAAATCAATGTATAATGCAAATACTAATTCAGTGTAGAGATATTTACGAGTACAATAACATCATTAGTCATTCGATGACATTCCCTTGTGAAGTGCATGCACAGCATAGCAATTTGAATCGGACCCTCCTTCGCGATTGGCTGGCTACCTGATCAATAAAAAAACAAGATCTAAAATTGTTCCGCTTTTAAAGTGCAGAGATATCCGAGCTCCACCATAGATCTTAAAGTGGGGTGACGGTCTCATATGGGTACCCCAATTACGCGTAATCTTATGTGTGACTATGTGTAACTCATTTTATGTGTACTAATTTTTTTTGTTTTTAACACCATGTAATAAGCAACTCTTATCATGTCATCTATAACACCATCTATTTTTTGTAATTTTTTAATAATTTTTCCTTATCAAAATTTTGACATTTATTTAAAATCACATTGTTTCAAGAGGGGTACCTATATCAAACCATTGCCCAGTGTAGACTTTAAAGTTACTGACGTTGACCACTTAAGTACACCAAGCTCAAACTTCAGGCCTAAAATCACTAAAACTATGAACGATTTGACAATCTAAAGTCGAAATACTATAAAGCGTGAAAATAAGGTGTTTTGCATGTTAGAAATGGAAGTTTGTGCTAGGACTTAATTTTCCTAGATAGAGAAGAAATTATGAAGAGACAAGGTGATTCCATATTTGTTCTATTTAGTGTCATCTATGATTTGATTCAACAACAAAAAAATGCAAGAATGTAACAAATATAGTAAGAGTAAATGGATTCCTTTTGTTAAATTTTTACCATTTAGAAGCAACATGTAGTCAATCAACAAGTGACCAACACAAGATCCAAAGCTTAATATACGATGTTCTTGTAAAATGTGTTGTCGGAACTTAAATGAGAAAACTCTTTATAAGAGAAAACTCTTAATATACGCCAATCCTCAAAAAAGAAAAGAAAAGGTACTGTAATTGGAGTGAGTTCTTTCTCTCTTCATCAATAAAGTAGAAACATCCAATTCTATTCCTACACTCATTCTTATATTGTAGACTTGCTTTGAAAATGTGGTATAAAGTGCTTTGAACCATTTCCTTTCTTAATTCTCATTGATTGAATTTGAATTTTATAGAGATGGGTTTCCTGACAAGTATATGGAACTGTTTAACCCTTAAAAGTCCAAAGAGCCCTTTCCGACCAGTATTATACATCAATATTTCATTGTATTTGGCATGGTTCCAAACCTCCCATGGATTTAAGATCAAAAGTGAAGTTAAAGTTCACGTAAACATGACTTTGATGAGCTATTGGGGTCTCGATTTGGAACTTTCTATTTACAACAAATGTCAAACATACGCCACCGTATATACTATCTCCATTAGTCCTTTAAGGGTTAAGTGGTTTAGGAATTGAAACTTCTTTTTTGAAAATTCATAGCAATCAAATGACTTATAAAAATAAAAATAAAAAAATCTTATAGAATCATCATTTTCAATTGCTAATACTACAAAATATTCTACCACAAAATATTCTATCTTGGAAAAGAGGCCTCCAACTGAACTATGTTGAAATTTTGCTTAGAAGTACAGTTTTACTTAGGAACACCAATTTATGTTGTTCCTACTCTTTCATAGGATTTCATAATAGTGTATCAGTCACTAAATAAAATAAAGAGTATAGTGTGGGAAGAATCATGTGGCAAAATACCTGAGGTGCATCATCAACTGTAGTCGCAGTCGCATTTTCTTGAGGCTGTGTAGAAGCATGTGTTCCAATAGTTTGATTCTGAAAATTTGCAGAAGTAGCTGTCGCATTTTCTTGAGGCCGTGTAGAAGCATGTGTTCCAATAGTTTGATTCTGAAAATTTGCAGAAGTAGCTGTCGCATTTTCTTGAGGCCGTGTAGAAGCATGTGTTCCAATAGTTTGATTCTGAAAATTTGCAGAAAATGAATTAGAGCATATATAATGAACTGTCTCACTATCGTTTATTTAAATCATTTAATTTGCGTTAGAAATTACACATTTTTAGTTTACATGAATTAAGCGGAAAATTCATAAGAAAGTTGTAATACTTCATCCAAAAGACCAAATACTATCGAGCAAGAAAAATTGATATTCCTTTTCACTACGTTGTTCCGTTCAAATCCAAAACTGTTAGTTTTAGATTTGTGGCAAAAGGAACATTCCAAAATTATACCGATTTATAAAGAAGTAGTTCATAAACATGAAATTTAGCTTAAACAATGTTGAGTCATATCATTTTATTGTTTAATTTAAACTCTTAATTTGATGTATTAATTTATTTTTGTTAATTATGAGAACATTCAAAAATTGCATATTTGATCATACAACTCCTAACCGACCTAAGGTAGGAGGCTCGAAACCCGCCCCTTTAAGGGCTGTGGCATTATGAGGACACAAGGCTTGACACAAGGAGAACTGAGCATGATTTTTCACTAGAAGAGAAATCCAAGCAAAGACTAACATACTTTGAATCAAAAAAATTGAATGTTCTTAAAATTAGTTATGAATTTTTGAAGTTGAAATTGTTAAAATAGAAGTCACAAATAGTTAACCTGTAGTTAACTATTAGAAACGATTTGAAGTTTCTATTTCTATTAAGGTAAAAGAATGACTTTTACCTTATTAACTCTTAGTTATAATTTTAACTCATGAGTATATAAAGCCAACCCTTCTTCGGGTTGGGTCTCTTTTTCTGCTTCTTCTTCTTCTTCCCCTAGAGAGCTCTATGACTATTATATATTTTATTTGTTCTGTCTCAACACGTTATCAGCACCTTTTGCTCTTTCACCATAGTTTTTTCCACCATAGCTCTTTGTAGCTATTCCTCTTGCTCTTTTGATATAGTCTCTTGAAGCTCTTTAGAGCTCTTGCTTTTATTCTACTGTAATAGCTTTTTGTAGCTCTTTCTCTTGCTCTCCTTCACTTTCTTTTTATTCTTTTCTCCTCCTTCTAAAAACTTAAAGATAGATTAGCACAGTTGATTACTATAAACTCCACAATCATGACCACGCAACGCCAAGTCCGCGAGACACGAACACAAGCTCTCTTTTTTGACCCACTCGAGCCAGATGGATCGAATTATTTAGGGTGGAACATCGACATGCGCGCATATTTGCGTGCAGAGGAGCTCGACGCTACGATTGCTGTTGCACATGAAGGGGAGATCAAAGCCTCACACAAATGGCATACGCTACTCATCTTGCGCCGACACCTCGATCCTTCACTTCGACAGCAATACATTCAAGTCGAGGATCCTGCTGAACTATGGGCAGCGCTGGCGGCACGATTCAAGCATGAAGAGACAATTTTCCTCCCACAAGCCCGGAGCGACTGGATTAGCCTCCGAGTGATGGACTTCCCCAATTTTCTTGCGTTCAACTCGGAACTTCACCGTATTGTAGCCCAACTCCGGCTCTGTGGCGACACCATCAACGACACCGAGCTAATCGATAAGACCCTCTCTACCTTTCCTCCTGCTTGTGCAATCCTGGCCCAGCAATACCGTAACATGAAATTCAGTACACATTCTGAACTCATGTCCTATCTTCTGTTAGCCGAAAAGCAACAACAATTGCTCCTCAAGAATGCAGAGTCAAGGCCAGCTAAGGAGATTCACAACAACGAAGTTCAAAACCCGCCCAGGACAACCAGCTCGGCAGCCACACTACACCCAAAGCCGGGCAATCCAAGCAGGGAGTCCCACATCTCCGAAGCACCACGCCGGAAGCCAAAGGGAAACTGGAAGCCCAAGCACACGTGGAACCGATCTTCCAAACCTCAAAGGTACGCAAATCAGACCAGAACCGATCGGTCCTCTCAATCGTTGAGAAAATCAGAAAAGGGAAATTGTCATAAATGCGGCAAAAAGGGTCATTATGCTAAGGAATGTCGAGCTTCTAGTTATGTCATTGCAATGTATAAGGAGTTGCAGTCACTGAGGGAAGGAAAGAGGGAAACTTACACCCTCGATGCTCCTTCTTCCACAATTAGTGAGTTAGACCCCGAAATGTACATGGTCCAGAGTAATGCCTCTGCCAACACAGCTAAAATTGCTGTGTTGGACAGCGCTTCCACTCATTCCGTTTTTCAAGACCAGGCTTACTTTGAGTTCAAAACTCAAAATGAGCCATGGCAAACCTGTGACATAGTCACAATCACCGGCAAACACAACTTAAAGTTTCGTGAGGGCCGGGCAGTTGTGATTCTGCCCGGGGGAGCCCCCCTCACCTGTGAAAGGGCTATGTATGCCCCGGATGCCCCTCGGAGCCTGATCAGCTACCGTGACTTACGGGCTAATGACATCCACGTTTCCACTGCGGTGGAAAATGATGAAGAGGTCCTCGAGCTTAGGCGAGGGCCGCGGCGCCTCGCCATCGCACACGCGACAGCCAATGGCCTATATGAGCTTTGCATCATGCAAGCTAGCCCCCCTTGTCAAGGTGCGGAAGAGGCCGGTGGACGACAACACGATTGTCACCCACGCCTATCCCTGGGGGGTGCCCAGGCCTCTTTTCTAGCCGCCAGCTCCAAAGCCAACATTTGGCATCGCCGGTTGGGGCACCCCGGGACAACCATGATGCGGAAAATGATTCCCATCTTGACTGGTCACGATCTATGTACGAGTGATGCGGAGCGCGTGGAGGAGTGCGCAGCGTGCATTCAAGGGAAGCTCATCAAGCAGCCATCACGGTGGAAGCTCCCGACCGAAATGCCAGCGGCATTGTATCGTCTCCACGGCGATTGGTGCGGCCCCATCACTCCCCAGTCAGGTCAGTTCAAGTACTTCTTTGTACTCGTTGATGCTTCAGGTAGACATGCTGAGGTGTCACTTCTTACAACCCGTAACATGGTATTCCCCAAGACTTTAGCAATGATCCTTAGATTCCGCAACCACTTTCCTGACAACCAGATTTGTTTTCTTAGAATGGACAATGCCATGGAATTTAGATCACAAGCATTCGAAGACTTTTGTACAGCCTCAGGGATAGAACTCACTTATTCAGTACCTTATGAACATCCACAAAATGGCCTAGCTGAAGCATACATTAAGAAAATACAACTTGTAGTACGCCCTCTCCTCTTTCATGCTAATCTTTCTCCCACCCTTTGGGGTCATGCCGTGTTGCATGCAGCAGTCCTTCTTAGACTTAGACCCACACTGCTGCACACTCAGACTCCATTAGAACTTAGCTCTGGTAGAACCCCTCACATAGCCCACTTGCGCACCTTTGGATGCGAAGTATGGGTTCCAGTTTCAGATCTTAAGCAGAAAACTATAACACCTCATAGAATTCGAGGAATCTACCTAGGATATGACTCCCCTAGCATAATCCGTTATAAACTACCCCAGAGTGACGATATTTACAAAGCTAGGTTTCAAAATTGTAAGTTCATAGAAAACAAATTCCCCGGCTCTCAAATTAGAACCAATCAAAACTTGAACTTTAAAGACTTAGAAACACTCACTCTTAACCCAGATCCTCGCACAGCATTAGCAGACTCAGAAGTTAGAAAACTCCTCACTCTCCAACATCTTGCTGAGAATATCCCCGATGGTTTCCACTCGGGACCACGCATAATTAGGAGCCCTGTACCCGGTTCTGGCAACCCTGTTCCAGTAGCTCCAGCTAAGAAACGAAAGCTTAATGCTACTCCACAAACCCGAACCCGTGCATCTATGCACACCCACCGCAACCCAAATGATCAAAATAGTCAACCTTTTGATATCCCGTGGGATGACTTTGAGTCATATCTCACCAACCCTGATGTAGATCCTATGACACTTGAACAAGCCAAGAAGAGTGTAGATTGGCCACAATGGGAAAAAGCCTTACAAGCCGAGTACCAATCACTTAGAAAACGAGGCGTCTTTGGACCCCTTGTCACCGATCTCATCACCAAACCGATAGGATACAAACTGATCTTTACTCGTAAGCGAGACGAACATGGTAACATTCTTAAATTCAAAGTGAGATTAGTAGCCCAAGGTTTCACACAAAAACCCGGGATAGATTTTGAACAAACATATTCTCCTGTTATGGATAGCACGTCCTTCCGTTACCTCCTTAGTCTAGCAGTCCAAATGGTATTAGAAACCCGTCTTCTCGACGTAGTGACAGCCTATCTCTATGGTGACTTAGATGCCCAAATTTACATCAAACCTCCTCCAGATTTCCTACCAAAGACTACATCAACTCAGCCCGGACGCTACTCTGGATTGAGGATATGCAAAGCCCTTTATGGCCTAAAGCAAGCAGGCCGGGCATGGTACCATCACCTCAAGTCCTTCTTGATTTCTCATGAGTTCCAAACTCACCCCGCTTTACCTTGTGTCTTTGTCCTTAAAGACACCACCGGTTTTGTCATCCTCGCAGTCTATGTTGATGACTTAAACTCCATTGGAACCCCAGCCTTGAGTAAACATGTGGAAAACCTGCTAACCAAACAGTTTGAAATGAAAGTGTTGGGGCGCACTTCCTACTGTCTTGGACTACAGATTAAACATTATGCAGATGGGAGTTTACTACTTCATCAACAAACATATGTGAAGAAACTACTTTGCACATTTAATATGGACAACGCCAACGCGCTTTCAGCACCCATGATTGGCAAGAGTCGGACTGAAGATGATCCATACCGACCAGCAGATGACAATGAGGAGGAGATTGCAAAGCCCCAGTACTTAGCTGCAGTTGGAGCTCTTCTATACCTTGCCACGAACACCCGGCCCGACATCTCATTTGCTGTTAGCGTCCTCGCGCGTCACAGTCAAAAACCAACCTCCCGACATTGGCAAGGCCTCAAACATCTCTTGCGCTACCTCCGCGGCACAGAAGATCTCGGCCTACACTTCCGCAAGAATGCTCCCAGTGACATCATTGGATACGCAGACTCTGGCTTCAAGACAGACCCCGTTTCAGGCAAGTCCCAAACCGGATATATCTTCATCAAAAACGGCGCACCGATCTCCTGGCGCTCTACCAAGCAGACCGTGACCGCTACATCCACAAATCATGCCGAACTACTCTCCTTCCACGAGGCCTCCCGTGAAGCTGTTTGGCTACGCACTATGCAACAGGCCATCCTTCATATGAGCGGCCTTCCATTGATGGACAAACCCACAACGATATTTGAAGACAACGCTGCCTGCATCGAACAAGTTTCATCCGGATTCATTAAAGCTGATCGTGTCAAACACATTAGTCCTCACCTCTTTGGCTATACTCAAGACCTCACGGAGACCAAGCAGATCGAAGTCAAGAAGATTGCATCAGTAGACAACATCGCAGACGTCCTCACCAAGGCACTACCAGCCCCTCAGCACCGCAAGCTCATCACTGCGGCTGGTATGAGGACTCTTACTGATCTAGAGTAAATTAAATGACGAACGATGACTTTACTCTTTTTCCTTCACATCATCATGAAGTTTTTAACGAGGAAGATCATCGTTCGAGGAGGAGTGTTTAGATAGACAAGGTTACCCCTCAATGAGTTATACTCTTTTCTAGATCTGTGAATTTTTCCTAACTCAGGTTTTTTGTATCACAGAATAGTTTTTAATGAGGTAACTCCAAATCGAGGAGGAGTGTTAAAATAGAAGTCACAAATAGTTAACCTGTAGTTAACTATTAGAAACGATTTGAAGTTTCTATTTCTATTAAGGTAAAAGAATGACTTTTACCTTATTAACTCTTAGTTATAATTTTAACTCATGAGTATATAAAGCCAACCCTTCTTCGGGTTGGGTCTCTTTTTCTGCTTCTTCTTCTTCTTCCCCTAGAGAGCTCTATGACTATTATATATTTTATTTGTTCTGTCTCAACAGAAATGGCATGGGTTCTAATTTCTAAAGTGGTGCTCTTTACCATGGGTACATCCAAAATTTCAAAGTGTTCGTCCTTGGTAGAGTGCGGGTTTAGAACAGTGGCGGGTGTAGAGCCCTCTACCTTACTATCACAACGAGAGCACCTAAACGATCGTCAATAGCCATGAGGGTTGATTCAGGTTGTTTGAATAGAGGATTCTGGTGCAGAATCGGCATAGACGGCAGAGTCCGCCCTTACTGCCGATTCTGTAGTTCCCTATGCATTCCCGACTCGTATCCCATGGCTCTTAACCCCTAACTGCCCAACTATGCATATTTTGCATGATGTACGAATTTGAACTCCAATTTCTCATTCATCATGCACTTTTTGTAGTGTGGATTTTTTGTTGAAACTTTTATGGGAAGTTAGCTCCGTGCGTGTGTGATCCAATTAGAAAGGGGATGATTTGTGAAATTTTTATGCCTCATTTCTTGTTGTAGTGTTTCACCCAAAATTTCAAAGATTTTAGTCTAAAAGTGCTCTTGAAAAAGTCAAGTACTAAAATAAAGCAACCAAAAAATCTCCAAAAATCACTACACTTAAAGTACTACATTTCAACCCATCCCAAAAAATTTCATTATTAGATTGTCAATATCTTATTCGTAATCCTATCACAAAAGAGCTCTAAATTTTAAGTTTGAAAATTTATACACAAATATCGGTGATAGCAATTGCAAATCTAACCGTATGGATAGAACCTAAAATTCATAATGTACAACTTTTATTCATTCATCAAGTTGAAAATATCCCTCTTAGTTGCATTTTATAATGCATCTTTGAAAAACTGCCAAATTTGAAAAGGGTGAGAACGTTTAGGGGTTAACGCCAGGGAATGGACAAAGACGGGCCAATTCTGCCGCCTGCTCGGATTGTGAGCTCTCGCTACTGCGCTCGCCCACAGGCCTCGCAGGTGGCAGAATCGGCCCATCTCTGCCCGTTCCCTAATACAAAACAACGTACCTGGTTTAGGGTATTGTAGATGCTTTCGAGCCGACTGGTGACGTCTAAGAATTCAGGTCGTGTTGAAGGATCAGGACGCCAACAACTCTCCACAAGCTTCATCAAGTCCGGGTCTTTCCAAAAATTAGGTCTGCCGCACGCTTCTCGGAGAGGCGGTCTCAAAGTGCCTGCAATGACGCCCCTCCTTAAAACTGAAGGAACTGGAACCCCTTCATAAGGCACGGGCACTGTGCTGCCCTCCCTTGCAACTAGAAGACTTGGAAATTTTTTATAAGGCTCGAGCCCTGTCAGGACCTGAAATGCTGTAATGCCAAAGCTGTAGACGTCGATTTTCTTTGGATATCTGATTTCTACAGTGCTCACCAAGAGTTCCGGTGCGGCGTACTTAGTGGTCCCTCTACCCTTCGCCGAGAACGTAGAGAGGATTGCAGCGTTTCCAAAATCGGCAACCTTGACCAAGTACTGACGGACATCTCCCAGAATCTCACACTGGCTTACAAGGATATTCCCCGGCTTCAGATCCCCGTGGATCACTGGTTCGTCCAGTCTATGCATGTGCGTCATTGCTTTTGCAAACTGCAGTAAAATGTCTATCGATTGCAGACGAGAAAATGGCGGCTCGCTGTAACCATTCAAACGGACTCTGTCTGCGATCAGAAGTCTAAGATCTGTATCCAGCGATTCCATCAATAGAGAATAGTGCTCCTCATCTGAGGAAATAGACCGTCCAAAGCTGTACACAACGTGCGGATGGGATACCCTTGACACAACGTTAAGTTCATCCTCGAAGTTGATTTTGTTAGCAAATTTTTTTCTGATAAAGATGCCTCGACGCCATAAGACCTTCTCAATAATTGCAGCGTCCGTTTCGGAACCATGAATTCTTTTCTTATACGTGACATCATCTGGTGAGACATCCCGAAACGGTGGGCTCCTCATCTCTTCGTCACCGTCTCTTTCGTGAAACTGGCTGAGAAAATTTGCGCATTGTTGTTCCCTCTCCGGCCACTCATTCAACGTATCAACCAACGATTTCTGATTTGATAGTGCATCCTCAAGAATCGTCGAGGGGAAATACAACCTCTTGCCTGCAAGAGCTGCCGCATCTCGAACAGCTTGAAGCTTCGGCCAGTACGGATGGCATGGCACAAAAATACTTTCGATGGTGATGCTAGGGACAAACTGTTTGGGATCGATGGCTCCATGTGTAGAAAATAAAGCCTTGTCACATTTGATGACTGTTCTAAGCCACTGTTCTGTTGAATCGCTCGAAAAGAATTCCTCCGACCTATTTGCAAGCAGGCAAAGATCTTTCAAACGTTGCACTTGGTTGCCTCTCAAATCAGGAAAATCCTCTTCTAGTTCTTGAGACAGCCTGACAAACTGAGATCTAGTGAGCTTGCTACAACCTAGAGCTCCTAACCACTCAATATGCAGGGTTTCAGAGAGTCGCTCATGAACACCGATGACAGCCTGAGCGCCAAATGAATCTCCTCTCCTTCCCGAACCGGCAAGCTCAAGGTGGTGTGCCATTGGGTCAAATATCTACATCGTAAAATAAAAAGCAGTTCATCCGTCGTGACTGATAGAGGCGGAGACTGCATTCCATGTTGCACAGGGCACGCTAGTACCACAGAGAGTGCAGGGGCAACTCATATATCGAAAGCGCGCAAGGTCAAGATGAGCAACCTGGGGTAGATCAAGATGAGCAACCTGGACATTCAATTGCGATACTTAAAAGTCAAACAATTTAACATACAGTGTCGGCTTGCCCAAAAGCACTTGCACAGCAACTGTGAAGTTCAATTCAAAGAATTGATGGGTTTGTTCCATGCATTCGATTAAACTACTGTACGCGGCATATGCGAGCTATAGTTTCCCTGATTCCCTCTTCTACATAAAACCTCACTACCATAAACTCCTTAAACCAGGTTGACTTCTATTCAAGTACTATATGGTAGAGAATTAATCCTCCTTCGACGGATTACTATTCAATATCAGTTGTTCACGTACACAATTCACCACCAAAAATCCAAGAAATATGCATGTACAACGCACCGCAGCCACTTCACCTCCTCCTCCGCAGTTAGAGTATGGCCACCAGCCTCCGGCCCTCCGCCACCTGTTGGTCAACGGCGCCTTGCTGGCTCCTCCATTTCCGGATCAGCTTGCTGTCTGCAAGGAGCCTTCACTTGGTTTTTGGAAGTGGCAGTCAAATTCCTCGAATATCTGTCCTCAACTCTTTGAACTTCTGCTGCTTTTAAGCAGAAGCTCAAATTAATTAATTTCTTCTAGTAAGAGAGGGCACGGACTTCTCACCATGGGCACTTGGCGGAATTCCTGCACTTGGCGGACTTCCTGCATTCATGCATGTTGTGTGTGAAATTAAAGTGGCAATATGTGTTTAATTGGGACTTTCCATCATATTGGGACTCTTTGAAATTAACAACTTGCATGAACTCAATTGAGCAATTGATTTCAAAGAGGTTACTAAATCTATGCCAATTGTAGATTTCAAAGAGTTCGGACCATGATGACTTCCCAAGTGAGGTAGACGTGATCCAAGGATTTTGTTGGCTCTGATTGTAGGGCAGGACAATCAATTTTTGAGTTAAATACCACTGTAGCAAATATATTCCGTCTATGATTCCACTGAAATACATTCTCGTCCTTCATCCATACTGTTTTTTTCCGTCAGAGCTCCAGGAGTGGATCGGTGATCGGTCAGTGCTCCTCCTAGCGTATCGGCGAGTGCTCCTTGTAGCGTAGCTGCTTGTTATTTTACGCCGACAAAGCCCCTGGAGACAGAAGAGGGATAGCTCCGTACCACAACAGAGCTTGCAAGCGTCGCCTCCTCCCAGTCGGTGCATCATGAGTTGCTATCATCATCTCCACTGAAAGTAGGATGATTCATGCTTGTTAGAGTCCTTCGTTTCCGGGACAAACCTGCGAACCAGTTGTCTCCGTCTTTTGGACCAGCTTTGCATGCCAAGCCCGACTTGATCGATCTCAGTCAGTTTATAATTTCCATGGTAAGTGTACTGGCCACGTACTGAACTAGCTTGACTGAAGCTCATTCCTAGACATCACGTGCCTGATCGTTACGTTAGCATTTTCTCTGAACATCAGCATGTAGAATTGTTGCGGATAGAAATGAGTTTACTTGTACAATTGTTGGCCTAAGCTCTGACATCCGTGCTTTGGGTTTTCGATCAAGCAGCTTTTGTACGTTGAAAGTGACTGCAAAGGCTAGCTTCTAGAGCCGCTGACGGTCGTCTCTCCACAGGGATTTTCGTCTTTGCTTGGGTAGATTGAGGAGAACATTGTAGGGTGATGGTTTGATATGGATACCCCCTTCAAAAATAGTGTGATTTTTTATAAATATATTTTTGATAACAAAAAACCTTAGAAAATTACAAAAATTAGAGGGTGTTATAGGCACCCTGGCTGCAACTATATACATGGTATTAAAGGCAAAATTTCTAGCACACGTAAGATGAGTTAGATATAAGTCACACTATGTGAGACGCGTAAAAGTAGTACCCATATCAGGCCATTCTCATGAATAGGGTGCAGGATTGAGTGTTCTGTTGGTCTGGAATTTCTCACGTTGTGCTAGATTTCCAGTCTAGGTGTCTAGTCATCTAG
This sequence comes from Pohlia nutans, assembly GCA_022496805.1. Lineage (NCBI taxonomy): Eukaryota > Viridiplantae > Streptophyta > Bryopsida > Bryales > Mniaceae > Pohlia > Pohlia nutans. Next base: position 18,273,452 of record CM040094.1, read on the forward strand.
TGTTATACTTCATGAATGGTTAAGGGTGGCTGGGTGGGAGTCTCTTAAGTACAGTTCTTTTGCTGCGAAGAGACGCCTTGAAACTTGTCCTCTTCGTTTCTTTTTTGTGAAATCGGTTTCTTGGGCGTCTGCTGTGTGACTGCGCAGGGAAGAAGAATTTGATATAAGGTGCAGTGGGGCCCGAGATACTTTTTAATCATGCAAGTTGACGACTTCCGCAACAATACGACGATCAGTATGCAAGAATAGTATAGTAGGCATTTCCTGCTGTGGCCGCGAAGGGAGCACCGGAGCAGTGCTGCCTTGAGAGGTTGTACTAAAGAACTTAAGAAAGGTATTTGGATCAACCTCAAACTCTATAACCTGTAAGTTAAGTGCACAGATGAAGATAGGAAAACGTTGAAAATAGTTCTAAGCAATTGAAACGCCATATTCGTTATATTGGCCATTCCCAATTATTTTGTCCTCTCAAATAGTGTGACTTGAGTTCATTTTCTCTCCTTATTAGATTAGTGTGGGTAAAATATAAACAGGATTGGCCAATTTACTGAATATGGCGTTTTGAGTTAATTGAAAACAGAACGCGAGTTTCATACTGTAGCTCATTGTTCATGGGAATGGAAGTCTATGCTCTTGTTGAGTGTAACCGAAATTCAAGTGCAAACTCGAGTTCAAAACTTCACTTTCCTTGGTCTTCGGGGCTGCTATAATTCCAAAAGTATGAAGAAGGATCTCTAGAAATTGGAAAGTAGTGAGGTGGTTTGAAGATGCAGAAAGCGGCTTTCAAGCTGCTTCTCAAATGACTTTGCAAGTGCCTTTCAATTGAGACAACACTGTTCTAGCAGCCAAAATACATGATCTTAGGGAAGTCATTTCCAAATATCACGTAACAACGTGCGAACAAAGATAGGGTCCAAATAAATATTTGAAGGTAAGTTCTATAAATGATTTGCATTAATATAGGATGCTCAAAATTGATTACAAAAATGAAAATGAGAATATTCTCAAAATATTATTATTATAATATAAATTATTTTTAAAATGTGATGGTGCTTTTAAATACCCTTTGTTCACATGTGATACTCAAAAGATACAAAGAGTGACCTCCCCGAGCACATGTTCAACTTGTTTTAGCTTATTTTAGGAAGTAACCGGGAGGCGGGAGCCACTACCAGAACGTTTTTTCATGACATACAGTAGAGCAGAGTTGGTGATTGCTTATTTCTCTGCTTCTCAGGCTTGTGCAGTTGCAATCCTGATTGAAATTGTTACGGATGTTGGGTGCATACATGTGGAAGTATATGTTATGTGTTTACTGTAGCAGCATATATGTTTAATATACATGCCCTTTCTTTTGGCTTTTTAGAACCATATTGCTTCAATAAAAAATAATCTGGCTACCAAAAACTCAATATTAAATCACCAAAATATTTTCAATTTTTGTAAAATATTAGATGAAATCGTCAGATTTGGATGAAATAACATTAAAATTTTAAAATATGGATGTATGTAGAAAGATGTGGTTCTACCATACTCCATATTATTTTGTGTCTCGTATTTAGCTCTCTCTTCAAAATGAAAAAGAAGGGAATGGTCTTTACATATTGTAAGGGTGGAATTGTTCTTTTGTGCCCGGTTTGTTCATTCATTTGTTTTTAATATTAAAATTTTGTCATCGTCTGAAAGTTGTTGTGGGTGTGCGTAGATGACTTTGAAAGATCTTGTGGTTTGAAGTACGAAATGGAATCGTCAGGAGGGAAACAACGGTATGATTTACCACAAGTGTATGAATGACTCTAGAATAGGCACTGAAACTGTTTGTTCATGTCATATATTCAAGTGTTTTGCAGAAAGGGATATGCTATAAAGTTTAGACATCAATTGTTGTGGTTGCTAGTGTAACATGAAAATCTGACCTACAAAGAACTTTGTCTTTGCACCTTGAACTCCAACGGATTGACACTTTCTTAGAACCTGTTGGAGTTTCCAAGAAAATTTTGCCGATACTTGAATTGTGCATTTCTAAGAGACATATCAAATGCTTGCAGACATATTTCCAAGCATGAGATATTCTTGAGTCATAGTGGAACAGAGAAATCTTTCGTAGAACAATTGTGCCATGACTTGGAAAAAGCAAACCACCATCCGTTTTTCGACCAAGATTCAAACATCCTTTCGAAGTCAAAGAATTTCAATGCACTAAAGATTTTGGAAGCTGCTGAGGAATGCCAGCTGGGAGTGGTGGTGCTGTCAGAGGGATATTTGACTTCTTTGTGGCCGATGCTGGAGTTGAATAAGTTTATGGAGTCTAAGAAGACTGGCAATCCACAGTTGAGATTGTTCCCCTTGTTCTTTATGCTATCACGGAGTGACCTAAATGAAAGTGAAGTGGAGACAAAATGGAAGCCGCGGTGGAGGCAGTTGGTCGAGGGGGGCGTCCTAAATGAAGAATTAGTGGAGTTATGGACTCAGGCTGTGAAGGAACTGCAGGCAAGCGATGGATTGGAGTTTGCGAAGTTTGCAGATTCAGAATACAATTACAGGTGCGCTGTGGTGGAAGAGATTTACAAATTGTTGCCTCCGATAAAAGTGAGGTGGGACATTGAAGCAGCTTTGGAAGATAAAAGTAAGGTAGAATTTTCAGATTCTTATGACAAGATAGACAAGAGCTACGGCCAGGTTGCGGCTGGTCCACCCGGATTCGGTGGTGACGAAACGAGAATGGGTCGTGCGGCAACGGCAAGCTCGCACAAGGATCATGGCTACTCTGAAATCTCTCGAGCTGTGGCCTCCTCTTCTGGTCTAAGCGATACGGAAGAGTATGCTGCAGAGTTCACGAAGAAGGTACAATCGAAAGATTTGAAAAGTGAGTGTCTCATAGGGAAAGGTCCCTCTGGCATTGTGTATGAGACGACGTGGGAAGGAAAGAGGTACGCCAGGAAAGACTTCCTACGAGTACCGAGCGACGTCTTTGAAAAGGAAGCATTTGCTCTCGTGGGTCTGGCTCCTCATCCGAACGTTGTGAACACATATTATTGGGCGGTTAACGAAGGAAGCTGCTCCCTTGTCTTAGAGTTGATGGACGATGACCTCCTGAACGTGATGCGGAGTCGAAAGGACTCGCAACGAAAGAAATCTCAGGGTTCAGGGTTAAAACATGTGATCGACGACCTCAGCAAGTTAAAAGAGGACGGGAAGAAAGCTCGAATTGGTACCGCTTCTTCATCTGTTGCAAGGCCACCTGTTTATCCTTTCGACATGCCAGAAGCACTTCAGATCATACAGCAAATTGCACAAGGTATGAAGTTCCTGCACGACAATGGAGTTGTACACGGTGATCTCAAACCGAAAAATATTCTAGTCCAAATGAGTGGAAGGGCCGCTTCAAGCTCTGGTGACAAATATATGACTGTTAAGGTGGTTGATTTTGGTCTGGTTGAGACGAAGAAGAAAAGCAGGTCTTTGGTTTCACGCCAGGCACGGAAGATGGAAATGATTCGATGGCGAGCACCAGAGCTTTGGGAGTTGAGAGGCTTGAGAGAGGACGGGCATGAGCCCTCCATGGACTCAGACTCGGATTGGGATTCCGATTCTGAAAGCAACGGAACGATTGGTGAACTCATTCAAAGTTTTCCTTTCGTGGACATGGCGATGGCTGATGTTTACAGTTTCGGCTTGACATGCTCGCAGATCTTGCATGGTGAAGATCCATTTTCCGGTTTGGGTGTCAATGAATTGGTGAACAAAACTATCCTTCCAGGTGTGAGACCAGATCTACCACCTACATGTCCTGCCGAACTTCGTGCCCTTATAGAATCGTGTTGGGCTCAGGAAAAGAATGAACGACCTAGTTTTGAAGACATAATCAGCAAGCTCAAAGATCTGCACACATCGTTCCCACGGACAGGTCCTTTTCTGGCACCCTGTTTTTTATATCAAGACATTGAAAGTTTGTGATACATTTATCATGCGCGATGTAATGGTAAAAGCCGGGATTATAATGTACCTCTCAACCATATCCACCACTTAAGTTGTAAGAGCTTGATGAGTGTTTTTGGTCATGCCAATGCAGGTTCTCCGATGACAGGGCCGTCATCTTTTGGTCGAATCGACTCCAAACTAGTCCCTGAAATAGCAGGGGGTTATGAAAAACCAAATTTTAAGAAGATTTGGAAATGGATCAAAAAGTGGGCGCACCAATCGGGTATTGTTGGATATACCCGGGTCAGCACCGGGGATACTTGAACCAGTACCTCTACAGCCGGGTAGCAGAGGGATCATCAGAGAGCGAGTAGGCTAGCATAGTACGAGCAAGCAATGATGAATGTGAGGATCCCTCCTGGGACAAGTAGTCCTGTGCAGTTCAGAGGATGCTCTCTCATCAGTGTGTGAGTGAATCTGTTTTAGTTGCAGAGCAAGTGCGCTCAGCCAAAAGCAAACACTAAAATATTGATTACACAAAATGTACACAATCGAATCACGAGGATCCATAAAATATTCGTACAATGTCCAAATAATGCATGATGAAGTGTATGAAATTTCTTTTTCACTTGTCAATAAAACCTAATTAAATGTACAATACTGGCAAGGGTGTCATATCTGACACTATTTTTCAACCTAATATTTGTTGACGGTCTAATTAGGTGAATTTAAAATTTATTAAACAACTTGGATGAATATTCTTAGAGTATTCCAAAATATTTTGTATATTCTAAGGATATACTTGTCTACGAGATGGAGGTCTACTAAATATCTTCGACACTTTGTCTAGTGGTCGAGTAAGACACTACTACACTATCTTTAGTTGCTATTAGTGACGATTATGTATCCACATGCCTCACCAGTGACAACCTCTCATGTTGAGATCAAGCTCTTCAACAATCTCACAGAAACTGGGTAGCAGGGAACATTCTGGATGCCAGCACCGTGCTGTCAACTCCCTCACTCGGTGATCGATGTAGTGTGGTAAGTCTGGCCTTCGCCCTTCCACAACCTTAGCTACATTGTCACGCATGGTTCTTCCAGGTAGTGCAAAATTAAAGTAGCAACACCAGTGCAAACCTCATAACAAGTCATACCAAAACTGTAAACGTCAGAATGCTTTTGACATGACTCGATGATGGGACACATGTATCGGGAACCTCACCTCGGCAAATGTCCTCATGACGACATTCTACAAGGATAATACACGGGAGGTTCCTGGTACTACATTCTAGCCCCCTAAGTCCTTTGCAGACTTGCAATGACTTGCCAATTGGCTAGTTTGAGAGCTTTCTGGAGAGGAGATCTAAGATTGAATGCTCTAAAACCACCAGCTCTCCCAACTTTGAAAGTATACTTCTCTTGAAGCCACCATAATTGAGACTCAAAACCACCATTTTCACTATTCAAGCAAACCAATGATATGCCAAGCATTGAGAAGAAGTAATTAGTGGTTTTGGATACCATCATCAGGAATGAAATTAGTATGATGTAGTGTGGACATGGGGAACGTGTATGTATTAGATAGAGTACTCCATGGGCTATGTTACGGCATGTTGCGGATGCATTGATGTTATTTCTGAGTCGCAAAGTGACGAGGTGTTAGCATGCACCCACTACATGACGTGGCGAACTCATAGAATAGTATACCTAGCATACAGCCTCCGACATTGGTACACACATTAGTAGTCTTATCTTGAGGAATACTCTACAAAGATTTCAAATATACAGTTACAAAGATTGTGTGCATAGGAAAATACATTACGTGTTGTAATTGAACCGTTTAAAACCAATGTGAAGTTTCCACAACTAGTCCTAATTTCCAAGAGTAAATTATGTTGATATTGAGTCCCAATGTACTTTCCAATTTTAAAATTAGTACCAATTTCAATGTTGAGGAAATTTAAAATTGTGGAAAAATATGCATTCCTTATTACAGCTTACGTAAAATGAAAGAAAATTTGATTTCACCAAACATACCATCGCTAAAACTACATCTCATAAGCTTAAGCTGGTGATTTAAAGGCAACTAACCTTAGAGCACAGCTGAAGTATTCTGAATGCATGATCTAGACAATGTGGAGATGTGATGGTCGATGGAAGAAGACGTGATGTACCGATAGTAAGTTGGAACGATGTCCTAAGGAGCTTTCCATCTTTTGAGGTAGACATACCTTAAACCACCACGACACCTAAAATCACCAACTTTTACACCCCTCTTTCATTTCAGGAAGGAGATGTAGGCTTTCATTACATGACATATGCATCAATTGCTCAAAAGTTAAGTCATGTACCAACTTACATTTCCTCCCTAAAATGAAGGGTGTAGAAGTTGGTGGTTTTAGGTATTGTGATGGTTTAACCCCTAAACGTCCCAACGTCTAGAAACTGGATCACAAACGGATTCAAAGCCTTCTCACGTTCTCATCAATGCTTGGATGAAAGTCATCCAATTTTTTGGAGATTCTTCACCAAGTTGTTGTCCTATCTAATGGTTGGATTTAGTCATACTAGAGTACATATTTTTTTCTAAAATTACAAATGTAGAAGTATGTCAAGTTGTTGTCCAAGCCAAAACTGCATTGACTATAGTTCAAAGTGGAATCGTGAAAAATGAGGTCATAAATTTAAGAAACACAAAAATTTCAAAGTATCATCACATTTAAGAGTATCTCATTTCAAACTCATTCCAACAAATTTTACTCAAAAAATATTAAAATTTAGTTTGTAATCGAATTTAGAAGGAGTTTTTAATTTTAACTTTCAAATTTTATAATTAAATATTGGTGATTGTATTAGTGAATCAAACCGTACGGATGGAATCTAAAATTCAAAATCTAAAACTTTCATTTGTATATCAATTACAGAACATTCTTCTAAATAGTAGTTTATAATGCTTTTTCTCAAATTGTCAATTCCAAGGACACCCTGATACGTTTAGGGGTTAACCCTTTAGCGCGCAGGTGTTCAGATTCTGGATGCCGGATGAATTTCAGCAGCTCAATTTCTGTAGGTACCGAATGTTTTTCATCCATTTTTATTTTTTTTCATTCTTGTGCTAGTTGAATACCATTTGTACGGTATGGATCTTCCAAATAAGATAATGTGAATTTTTGAATATTTACAAAAGTGATTAATGTCAAGTTTCAATCTTAGTTCAAAAAGAAAGACCTCAAATATGATTTTCCATAGTAAGTAGAATCAAATATTGGAAACCATACCATCTCGTAGTGCATGTCATTCTAATTTCATTACAATATTTTTTTTTTAAATTGTGTTAATTTTGGATTTTTAATTAAATTTCAAGAGAAAACCTTGCAAAATTACTTTAAAAATATTAATAATAAATATGATGAATCCAACCGTACGGATGTTATCTACACATTGACATTTACAACTTTGTTTTGTACATCAACTCCATTTCCGTTTTTCATCAACCATTTTATAACAAATCTTTGAAAACAGTGTTGAATCGGGACGTTAAAGGGTTAAGGTATGCCTACCTTATTGAATTCTGATTGAAACTTTGATCGATCACAGTGTGATATGTAGAATGATGTAGACAAAAAAGAAACTCTAGAGCGACATTATCATTACACATGCGAGCATTCTTTCTCAAATCCAATTTGAAAACTCTACATAGAGGGTAGTATTTCTGGGACAAGATTTTGGGGCTCAGAATCATACCCGACCCAACGTGGAAAGAAATAATGAAACCTTGCATTACAAGTAAATTGACACCGTGTATTTTCATTGAACCTGAAGTGAGAAAATTTAGAGAAATCTTGTACTAGAGCCTACCCTCCATACTATGACTATATTAGTGTTTCTAGCCATAGACACGTGACTAATCCATGCTTGCCACCTTGAAGTTAGGGCTTCCCAAACATGTCATAACAGAGAGGGACAACTATAGCTCATAACAATCAGTAGCCTTCATGCTCCTTCATGCACTCTGCTTTATCACCTTGAGCCTCCACTTATCCACTTAGCTATTGATGAAGTATTGTTGGGTGTGGAATATTCCACATCATCTACTATAGAGCCAAGGCAGTGACAGTGCATGCTACTGAATGTTATGCCGATTTTGGTGAAGGCAAAGTGAAAAGAAATAGTAAAATCTCACACTAAAAGTCGAGAACTCATATCTATTTTGGTTGGACAGGCAAGGGAGCAAAGCCTCCGCTGTACTTGAAAGAATGTGATCCTGAGGAGCCTTGCATGAACTGCCCGCTCGCGGGCTCGAAGTCGTCCGAGACCAAACTGGGCATCATTGGCGCGGGCGCGCGCCGCGACGTCATGCGCGTCTCCATGGTGGTGTTGTGGCCAGGCATCAGGTGTGCCTTGGGCCCAACCAGAACCTCCAGCTGCTTCACCACCTCGTGCATGCTCGGCCGCTCCAGCGACGTGTCCTCCACACACACGAGCGCAATCTGCAGAAACGTCTCGAGCTCGTCCTCCCGCGTGCCCTCCAGCGACGGGTCAATAAGCTCTTTCACGCCGTCCATGCCTCCTCTGTCATACCTGAGAAAATCATCGTACACATTCAAAGGTATTAATTAGTACTTGCGTCTCGTCCTACTATAGAGTCTACTTTTGAGAGGAGGCACTAAAGGTAAACCTTGCTACCTTAAGGCAGATACATAGATAGAAACTCTGATCATCTTTTGAGACTAGCGATCCTCTTTTGAGACTAGCGTGAATAAGGTGTATGTCTTGACAATGAGTCAGTGCCCCACTGGACAAAGAGCCATTGGTGCAAGACTACTCTCCGCTTCTGAGAATAGACACTAAGATAGTGACTACTAACCAATAACAAAACGTAATCATAGATAGACAAACTACCCCAAGAGACTCTGCATTCACAATGCTCCTGCAACAACCACCACCATTGTCGTCATCATCATCATTATTATTATTATTATAGTAGTTGAGGGGATAGGTGTAAAAAAAAAATGAAGTTGGAAAAAATGTCATACCTGTTGCGCACTTCCTTCACAATGTGGCCGCCGTGGCTCACTGGAGGCCTGCCTGTGAGAAGTTCCAGTAACACAACGCCAAAGCTGTATACATCACTTTTTGTTGAGAGGACGCTCGTCATGTAATACTCGGGGTCCAAGTAGCCCTGCATGTGAATCAACCACATCATGTCAAAAATCTGAAACTAAAAAGGAATGTGGCGCTAGCCCTATTTAAGACCATCTTGATGAAACTAAGACGACGTGTGACACGAGCCCTAATTTAAGACCATTTTGATGAAATCAAGAAGAAGTGTGACACTATTGTAGACATGCCAATCATCCTGCACCCTTGGCACACTACCGTGCACCTTGTTGATCGTTTTGTTTGCATTGAAGTGCACAATGTATGATTATTAGCATGTCTAGGATAGCCCTATTCAGACCATCTTGATGAAACTAAGAAGAAACATGACACTAGAAGTTTGTTCTCCCCGGACATTGGACCTGGGTACATCCGTTCCCAAAAGATTGGTAAGTGACGTGCCCGAGGGGTGCACTGTACTAAACACGTACAAGTATACATGAGTGCACACTGAAGGGATATTAATTTGAACATTGTCGTATGACGTATACATACAATAAACATGTTTTTAGTTAAAAATATTGACATACACTTGCATTAAACATATATTTAGGATAGAATAGATATGTATACAGAGAATTTCAGACATATAACCTTCATATACATAGGATTTTAGACGGGTCATGAACGCACATGATTCTCAAACATAATGTAGAGTGCACATGTGAAACGAAAGAGGTGGGGGTGAAGGGGGACATACCATGGTTCCCTTGATGGTGGGCTTGAGGCTTCCATTGGCATCAGGGACCAGCATGGACAAGCCGAAGTCCGCCACCTTGGCATTCAAGTCCTTGTCCAGCAGAATGTTGCAGGACTTGACATCTCGGTGGATGATCTTGGGATCCGCGTTGTCATGCAAGTAGCCTAACCCTCGCGCCGCGCCTAACGCTATCAGCAGCCTCCTGTCCCACTCTAGAGGTGGGTCGGACATATGCCCTGCAGCAACATCACCGGGCGTCACAACAACCCTCAAAAAAAACATCAAAAAAACGAGAGAGAAGAAAGAAAGAAGCTCTGTTTCCACTACACTAAATAGGTAGATTAGTGTTACATAATTATAAGATTTGAAATTATTATAGATTTTTACTCTCGACAAAAAAAATTACCAAAGACATTGATTCCAATACTATTGAAAGATCCCCATCTTGACCAATATAGAGGGTAAAAAAATTGGTCAACAGTAAAAACTTACAACATGTTTATGTAAATTAGTGTATCTAACACTAATCTACCTATTTAGTGTACTGCTGCTCAGAAACATACTTTCTCATTGCAATTCACTACATCCTAGCAAACACCCTGTTGCAATGCACCAACATTGCATTGGGAACGTGCGAATCAATTGGGAACACAAAAAGAACATGAGAACTTCAGGAACATAAAGAAAACTCGGGAACATTAAGGAACGCTAGGGAGCATGAAGGGGACGCTAGGGAATGTGATGCCAAGCTTTGGGGAACATCATGAGAATTGTGGAGAACAATTTACAAACATAATTGAAAAATTGGATGAAAGGCATGGATGTGACATGTGAATGATTTTGTGACATGGTATCATGACGAATACCAAGCAAGGTAGTGACATGGTATCGTGACAATGTTTAATTAACATAAGAGATGTGCATAGATATCAACCCCCACTAGAAAAAAACACCAACATTGAAAATTTGGTCACTTAGATTCATTCACTTTGTCTAGTCTTATACACTCCCTCTCTCCAGAAATAACTGTCCTAGTTTTAGGCGTGTTTTAACTTAACGTTTTTTTTCCCAAAAAAAGTTGTCAATATACTTGAACAATGTTCTATCTTTAATAGTAATATGTAGTTTTTGTCACTCTCCTTGTCTGCCGCGTTTGAAGTGGACAGGGCACACATTTGAAGTATAAAACATAGGATAAATATTGCAAAAAAGAAAATGCCAAAAACTAGGACAATTATTTCTAGACAGAGGGGGTATATATACTTACCGCGAAGCCAGTCTGTCAAGGTTCCATTAGGCATGTACTCGTACACGAGCATTTGCTCGGACTTCTCAAAGCAGAATCCAACAAGCCCCACCAAGTTGTTGTGGTGCACTCTGGACAGAAGCTCAATCTCATTTTTGAACTCCTGCGCTCCTTGTTTGGAGCCTTCCTGGGCTCTTTTCACTGCAACCGTGGCTCCTGTGCCTGCCTCGACTCCCTTGTACACCTGCGCAAGCACACATAATTTGCACACATTCAACGCGGATTTCGTGACAGTGACAATGAAGGAAACTCTACACAAAATAAATTACTTTACAACACTCCTCGTCTACAATAACCTGGTTCTTTAGCAGTTAGTAGAGTCCTCAGTTTTCAACAGTAGCACTGTAGACGCTTCAATAGTGTCTCACCACCCAACATTATGAGGTGGACTTGCCCATGATTCCAAATCTGCTACAATGATTCGGGAATAGTGGCCCAGATTCTGAGGTCAACAGTAGAAGGGCTAAAGAACCGTATGTCCTTTAAGGGTTAAATAAACTTTAGCATACCTTGCCATAACCTCCTGCGCCGAGCACATTGTCGTCGCTGAAATTATTCGTCATTCGCTTGATGTCATCAAAAGAGAACCAACGAGCTCCTTTAAGCTGGGGTGCCTGGCCATCTTCAGCCTTTTCCCATGCAGCTGAATATACCAAGCAACTCACACCATGAGTTCAAATCCTCGTTCACGAACAACTCTATTTTAGAGGTTAACCCCTAAAGGACCAAGAAGTCCAAATTGAGCCTTCACGTTTTTATTTTAGCAGTTTTAAGTACGTACTTCTTTTTGTTCAAATTTTGAACTAACACATGCAATGCTCTTGGTGATCAGTATAAAAGTTGGTTCCATCTTAATCATATCTTTTTACAATACGATCAACTGAATTTCTTATTTTAAAACCATGAACCTTTAAGGGTTAACTATAAATAAGGAAATGGGTCACTTACCAAAGGGATTCTTCTTCCGTTCATCCTCAGCCCTGCGTTTGTGCTTCACAACTAAGAAAGCCAGAAGGGCAATGAGCAACACCCCAAGCGCACCTCCCACGGCAATGCCAATCACCGCGCCTTTCGAGAGCTTACTTGCAGCCTTATTAGTTGCTGCATCACCACAACATTGCATAAATTTTCATGAGACCAAACCCTACAAAATTCATCTTCTTTGAACGACAACACAAACTTAGGCTGCGATATCAACAAAACAAACTCTATACGAATCTCTCTCTAGAGAGAATTCACCTCCCTGACATCACAGGGGTCCTAGACATTTTCTCCGGGGAAAAAAGTGGATAGTTTGGCCTCATTTTTTACCCTGTGACAGAAAGTGCAAATTGGGAGTCAGGGTCAAACTTTGACTCCCTTTCTGGAACCTTTACCGGGATAAAACCATGGTGCTTTTGATGGGCATGGGGTCGAAAAAAAAACTCCCCCGGAGGGGAGTATGGCCTGATATGGGTATCACTTTTACGCATCTCACATATTGTGACTTATGTTTAACTCATTTCATGTGTGCTAAAAATCTGTCTTTAACACCATGTATATAGTTGCAGACATGGTGTCTATAACACCCTCTTCTTTTTCAATGTCTTTTCTTAAAAAAAAAATCACGCTTGTTTTGGAGGGGATACCCATATCAGGCCATCACCCCGGGGTAAAAATCCCTCGTTTTTACACCCCCACCCGAGTTTGGCGCTAGAGTCGAACTATGAGGATTCCCTGTGTATACCGTACGTGGAAGGTAGGGTCGGCAGAAAATAATTCCCTCAAAAAAAGCCGAAAAAATAAATAAATTTATTAAGTATTTTGTCAAATTAAACAAAAATAAAGTCAACAAAAAGCCGAAAAAAATAGAATAAAAACATAACACTCAATGAAAATCGTAGACAAAAAAAAAAAAAAAAAAAAAAAAAAAAAAAAAAAAAAAAATAAACGTTCCCTTGCCGGAAAAAATTCTAATGTTAGCTATTAATAGCCAGTTTCTTAAATGCCGACCTCCATTGTTTCAGCTTTTATTAATTATTCGACATAAAAGTGCCGACCCTGCCTTCCATGTACAGTATGTAAGAGCCGAGTGAAGGAAGTTACCGAGAGTGGACGAGATGTCCTGCACGATGTCGGGTTTGAAAGGGCTGGTGAAGGAGATTTTCTGCTGGGTGAAGCTGAGCTTGATGAAGGTTTCGGAGATCGGGTCCAGGGTATCCCCGACGAGCGGGAAGAAGAACAGGCGGACGTTGACGCGCTCGGTGCCGTTGTAGAACGCGTCGTGCACCCACAGCTGGCTCGTGACGAAGGCCACGTTGCTGAGCGCGCCCAGGCGCTGCAGCTCGTTGTCGGTCTGGGTGGCCAGCACGCCCCACAGCGTGTCGTTGTTGATGTTCGTGAACGTGGGCTGCCGAATCTCCAGGGTCACCACCAGCGGAAAACTGCACGTGCACGTGTTGGGGTTCGTGATTCGCCCGCCGTTCTCGCAACTCGAGGTGCAGTTGTTGATCACCAACGACGACGTCCACTTCGTTGCCGGCGGGTTGCTCGTCGTGTTGCATACCGTTGGGCTCGCTGTTGCTAGCCCTCCCCCCGTGCACGTCGGGTTCCCTGATAACCTGCAGTAGCGGCATGACAATGTTTCTCATCAAAAAAACACCCAATTCCATCCTTGCACTTGAGACTCACTACCGCAGTACCATTGCAGGTTTGCCAAAAAAAAATTCCAAAAGAAAAAGCGAAAAAAAATTGGAAATTATAGAGTTATCCGTAAACTCCCTCGAAAGTGGGTGAGTGGACCATAGTTTGAGTGAATAGTGACGTTAATCCTCGAAAAAGAACATGTGTCGGGCACTAAAAAAAAACTGTGGATGCAAACTTTGAATGCACAAAATCGGTGCTAAAAAACTTCTCACCCAAGTTTCTATTATTCACCTTCACACATGAAGAAGGTGATTGCTAGGCCCTTTTCTAACAATAGATTCTCGCTATATATACGTAGATCGTCCCCACTCGCCCATTCTTTTGATTTCCTAGAACTTCTCTCAATAATTTTGGTTTCTCCAGATTTTAGTCAAACTAAGGCCCACTCAACCCTTTAGTTTCCGAATAACTCTTATGAGGACAAAAGAACAAAAATAGAATAAATTATTTTAAGCTAAATTTAAGCTATTTTGGACTCTTTTGGCCCATTCGTAATCCTTTTTTTTCCTCAAAAACGAAAATCAAGAAATTCATTTTTTGAGGAGCAAACCTTATTTTTCAAAAAAATAAATATATTTGTTCATGGGGTGGTACTACGATAGTAGAAAACTCTGTTAAATATAACATGAAAATGTCACATTATGAATAAACAAGAAAACAAAAAATTTGTTGTCTTGTTTATCCATTACACATTCAACGTGACACAAATATGTTATCCCTAACAAAGCTTTCTATCTACTGGCCTGATCCAAAATCATGCCCCATAAAGTGATTTTAAACTCTCCCCTAAATTCAATCATCAATGATTGAGTTTGGATTTCATTAATAATGGCATTCTAACAATGATTCAAAGGAGGAGCCGCACATGAGATTGGATTGAAAATTTTAGGTGCATTTGGGTTGAAGGTAGACTCAACCCAAGGCAACACGAGGAGAGTAAGCACGAAGAGAGTAATTTCAACCCTTGAGAAAAAATCTCAATCGTGGTCCCTCTCAAGCATGTACCCTCACTATTAGAAACCATGTTAGTAATAACGTCAAAATGTCATTTGTTTTGTGTTGAATTCTAACATGAAAAAAACGTAACTTACATATTATCGTGTTATTATCAACACAGATCAAATGACATTTTGACGATATTTCTAGCATGAATTTCTATTGGTGCCTACAACCAAGATTGATAGAGAGAATTGATAACTTACTGAATTTCTGGTAGCACAGCATTGTTGTCAGCTTGGATAATGCTCAGAATTTTGTTGTTCTGGAGGTAAACATATCGCAACTCCGGTCCCAAATCCACAGGGATATTCAAGGACCCATTTATTTGATTATTTTGAAGGTACCTGTTCAGTAAAGTAGTAAGTTAGTACCCATCATCAGCTCTAAACAAAAGGCAAGCCCTCAAGTCACCTATTTTAACCTCAAAGTGCCCAAATGGTGAAAAGTGACTACTTATATATATAATAATTCAAGGTAATAAAATAAACCAATAGAAAATTAGAGATATCACATCCAAATTACTATAATTAACTATTAACCCCTAAAGGACGAAGAAGCCTTAATTGAACATCATGTTATTTTTAGCAATTTTAAGTAGGTCCTATGTGGACTTCCTTTTGTTCAAAAAATAAAATAAAATAGACCAATGTTCATTATTAATTCCAGAGATATAAAATTTGGTCTCAGCTGAATTACATTTTTCCCAATATGATTAATTGAATTTGTCATTTTGAATCTTTCAACTTCCAAAATAGAATTTTATTTTATTTTTTAAATTAGCTTGGACAAGAATGAGAATAAATGTTGGAAGGGGATGAGAACACTTACAGGCCCTGGAGAGCAGGATAGCTCAGGAGATCGGTCGGCAACTGCCCAGCCAGGTTACTACTATCCATGAGTCTGCATTAACAATTAAAGATTGATTAGCCTGCCATCATCTCAAATAGTGTAGCCAAATCTATTTCATGTGGACTACACTAAATAGAATTGAAAACTGTATGGGCAACCGCTTACAACCAGCCAATTTCTTGGTAGAGCAACACGCACCGTGGAATGTAGTCAAGTAAGGAAAAAATGGATAGAATCATTCATAAAGATATGTTCATCCATAAAATTATCTATTAAAAGAACTTTCATCCAAATAGTGACAATTTTAGTATTTTTGGAGAAGAATTCAGTTTTTAGAACATTTTTTCTAGTGTAAAAGTAGTCACTCCCAAAATCAGGTAAGATTTTGGCGAAAATTCGCCAAAAATAATTTGGCTGCTTACAACAACACGATTTTAACGACATTCCAATGTGTACTTACAATAACATGGTGTTATGTTATTCTAAGTAATAGTAAGCAAGCCTAAAAAGGTATTAGAAGAGCTTACATTGATTCAAGAGAAGCTTTGGACGCATTCAACCATGAGGGAAATGGTTGTGGATCAAAATTGTTGTTACTGAAATCACTGCCCGCACACAAAAATTTGCACATGTTAAGCCAAAAAAAAATTGGACGTAACTTGTACAATACCACGTCCGCCGTTAAGAGTGCATGTGCAAACCAATTTTGCATTTTTTTTTTAAATGCACAAGAAGGAGGTTGATGATCACCAATTCCCTTCAATTCATAGCATAAAATTGTATGACAAGAGAGTTGGTGATCGCCAACCCCGTAAAATTCATAGCCCGAATTCATAATCATAATTTTGTACCACGTGAACTCATTTAATTAAAGTAAAAAAGCAAGGGTAAACTTTCTTACACGTATTCCAGCTGGTCAAGAGCATCCAAAGCTGGAATAGTCCCAGTGAGCTGGTTGTCATTCACACGACTGAAAATGAACACAAAAAAAAAAGGATGAGTTGGATACAAATTATGTTGTCATCAAGAAAAAAGAGACAAAAAAAATGTTGATTTTTGAATATTCGCACTAAAGATATTCTAAAAAAATTACAAAAAGTCACTTTGTGTTATCACTAATAGAAAAAGGTGGCACTGCTGAAGGAGATGCCCAGGCAAGTAGTGCCCAATTCCACGCATGCGCAGTGATTTTACCTAGGCATCTCCTTGGGGAGCGCCACCTTTTCAACTAGTGTATTGATAACACAAATAACATGGTTTTCATGATATCCAAAACAAAAACAAAGTGGCATTTTGGTGTCATCCCTAACATGGTTTTCTAATTGAGTCTGAATTTTAGAAGAAAAGTTAATTTTAGAAAAAAAGAGGGATTGATAACAAATTGGACGTACATTTGATGCAAGCCCGCGTAAGTCCCATTTTTGACAATTGAGCTGAGGCTAGCGGGGATTGGACCAGTCAACTTGTTGGAGTAAAGACTTCTGTAAACACACAAAAAACAAAGACAAAAGAGTAAGAATCTTAGTTCTACTCTCTGTTTCATCAAAACATAATTAGTATGGTTCAAACTTCCATTTTTTTCCGCGTGTCCATCTTCCATTGGTTGTGGCAAAGTTTACAACAACCAATGTAGAACATAAACAAAAGACACAAGAATTAGAGCAAATAATAAATAGTAACTTCAATCAAAGATAATATGGTATCTAGAAAATCACGTTAGAGATGACATTGAAATGTCACTTTGTGTTATAGATATGTAACACAAATAAGATGAAAATTATAACATTATTTGTGTTTTCCATAACACAAACAAAGTGCCTTTTTGATGTCATCTCTAATGCAATTTTCTATATACAAGACATTATAGCAGAACATTATATACAAGACCACTTACAAGATCTGAAGGCTTTGCATATTTCCAAGAGTGTCAGGGATTGTTCCGTTGAATTGATTATTCTCCATAAGCCTGCACAAGCCAAAGGTAAAAAATGAGACGAACTCGTTCTTATACTTCATATAATGAAACACAAAAAACATGATTTTCAGTAAAATTAGACTCTTTCAAGGATTTATAAACAACATGATAGAGAAAAGTTTATTAAAATATCATAAAAAATAAGATGCTCGTCATTTAGTAGAAAGTATCGTTAGAGATGTTGCCAAAAAGTTAATTCATTTTGAGTTATAGATAAAGTGATTTTCATCACAGTTGTGTTATCCATAACAAAAACAAAATCTCATTTGTAACATAATTTTTTATAACACAAGCCACTTGTGGGTAGACCATCAATGCAACAAATAAGAAATAAATGTGAGGAGAAAACATACACGTGCAAAACCTTTGAGGCCGACCCGATTTCGGGTGGAATCGGGCCTGTGAATCCATTGTCATTCAAATGGCTGCAAAGTAAGATCAATACCATACCCGGTCGTTAGGGTCAGCATCTCATACCAAATAATTTTTAAAAATTAGAAAATTACTTTTCAACAAATGTCAAGTTTTGTGAATATTTTTCAAGTTTCTCTCTTTCACCATACAAAATAGAAATTATTTTGAAATTTTTTAAAAAAAAATCCTAAAGATTTAGGCTTCTCTTCTTATAATTATTTTTCGCCAATCCTAAACTAAAAGTAAGTATCTCGAAAGGAAGACTTAATACTATTGACAGCCCTACTTGAAGTCCCACAATAATTATAATAAGTGTTACAGGATTTTCAATGAACTCTTAGTAGAATTGACTGAAATCAAAAAAATCAAAATCCAAGGGCAGCAAGGAAATTTTTCTTACTAGTGTTGAATATTTGGCCAGGTGTCAATACCCAGGTTGTCAGGACTGGTTGTGGACACAGGTAATGGTCCCTGTAATTTATTGTACGCAACGTCGAACCACGCTAAATTTTTAAGTGCACCAAGAGCAGATGGAATTGTTCCACTAAGCTTGTTGTTATTCAAAGCCCTGCACAACACACAACAACACACAAATACTGAGTGCCTAATTTCTTATATAACACTAGGTTGGCACGTGCCAGAGTTCGGCACGACAGTTCCAACAACAGAATCGTCGCCTGGACAATTTATATTATATATACAATACTCTAGGTTGGCTCAACACGACCATTCCAACGGCAGACCCGTCATGGGGAGTGTGCGTGATAACAGCATATTCAAAAACCAAAACTGGCACATATGTTTCCACTGCTCATTTTAACACCTTTGCTTCTGATTCCATTTAAAGCGTCTTTCGACTTTGATATAGAACTGTCATTACCCAAAAGAATAGAGGATTGTTGGGAACTTACAAGAACGTCAAGTTCACTAGGTTCCCAAGTGTGGTAGGGATTGGGCCTGAGAGACTGCACTTCTGCAAACCCCTGTGAGCAAATCACACAATGTACATTTTAAGTCTCCATTCCACAAAAAGATTGCCCTGATTATACATGTCAAAATGACCTCAAAGAGTACATTTTAACCACCATTTTGTACATATTAGAAAACTTGCATTGAACATATTTAGATGTACACTCAGAGAAATCTACTTTGATTGTGCAAAGTAGGAGATTGGGTCAATTTTTTACAATCAAATTAGTCATCATAAAACCTAGTTTAGAGGTGGAAACTGGAGAGGAACTTACAGAGTCCCTAAACCTGTTAAGGAACCCAGCTCATTTGGTATCTGGCCTTTCAAGCCCTGGTTGAAGGACAGATCCCTGCACACACCAAACACAACCTTATCAAATCATCCAAACGAATTTATTTCAATATACAAATATTGCTCATGCACCAATGATTGTGCACCAAAATCAATTAAGAGCAGTAATAGGAACTGGCAATGAAATTGCATTGACTTCTTACCAAAATCAATTATGAGCGATAATAGGAACAATGAAATTAAACACCCTTTTTGACACATACAAAAAGAGGCTATTTCACATTACAGTAAAAGTGAATTAAAGGAGAAGAAAACTTGATTTCAGCAATTATGGTGAAATGATGTTTGGAAAAACCTCTTTCATGGGCACTGGAATAGTTGTGAGCAATAATAGAGATAGCAACACTTTATACAAAGAGAATGAGTTCTTAAGCTATGTCACTTTGTTTCCAAAACCAACCTTAGCACATTAATAACAACCACAGGCATTAGTAGAAATTAGGTCCTTCTAAACTGATCCCCTGTGACTCAGTTCTTTTTTTAAGAAAAAGTTGTTTTAAACCATTTAAGTCACAAATGACCGGTTTAAAAGGACAAAATTCCTACTAGTGAGTTATATATCCAATTAAGAGTACTTACATATAATTAAGAGCTGAAAGGTCTCCAATAGCTGATGGGATGGTTCCCGTGAGTCCCATGGATATCAAAGATCTGCACCAGTAAAGAGTAAAGAGGATGAAAAAAAAAAAAAAAAAAAAAAGCAAAAAATTAAAGCTAACATTTGGGAACCATAAGGTATAAGGTAGACATATTAATAATTACCATCCATTCAACAATGCCATTTGAGGTATACATTTGTGAACATTCTAGAATGTGTGCCACTAGTACATGAGGGCAGAATTGAGTCTTGGGTGGTAATGGATATGTCTACCTTAAGCGTAAATTCTTATCAAGTGGTTTTTTTGCACAAAAACGATACTGAAAAACGATGGCTGTCTAGCTTTAATTCCCACATTAAAACATAATATTGAAGGTGGAATGAGATAACTTGACAAAAGAAAGTGCATTTTGACAAACTCAGTGTTCATAGAAATCTCTATGGTGGCCATGGCCAAGACATATTTAGCAAAATACTGATGAAGGGTTAGTCCTACTGTGTTTTCCCAAAAAAGAAAAAAACGTTTTACATACCAAAACATGCTGTTTATTGATTCATGAACAGATATACCACCTTGAGCTAAAATTCAGTAAATTGATTGTATGGAAAAAAAAGTGAAGAACGTACAAAGTTGTCACTCTGTTGTTGCTGCAAACGACGCCGCTCCAAGCATCTGCACAAGGGTCTGACCCGGTCCACCCTATTTCACTGCCCCATTGCTGCTGCAAGGCTTGCATCGCCACCACTGGAAGACCCCAACAACAACAAAAAAACTCGACATAATTAGCACAAAATTAACCATAAACTGCACTCTTGCAAAAACGAAACAGAAGACGTTCATATAACGCCACTTGCAGCTCCATGAAAGCACAAAAATGGCGGTGTTTTAGGGCTTAGTTACTAAACCGCCACCCTAAACAAGGGATACATGTTGATTAGCACGATGTAAACACCTAAAACATCTGTTGATTTTTGGTCATTTCTTTTAAGCATATGAGTGTGTATTTGTCCAACTTTTGCTGCAACAAGCTTTTCAAGCAAGGACATGGCTTGTGTCTCCTTGAAGGAAGGTGTCAAATTTCAATTCACGAGTAGAAGGCAAATTGTTTTGGTAAAATTCTAACGATTGTGAGCATGGATTAAACTGCGCCGCACAGTCTCACCTCTATGGTATCCAAATAACAAATTTTTTTGGTGCGTTGAAACCCTTTTTCATTTACTAAAAATATGACCAGTGTAATACTCTATGGTATCCAAATAACACATTCTTTGGTGCGTTGAAACCTTCTTTCATTTACTAAAAACAAAAATGATTAATACACTATGGTATGCAATTAAGACATTCTTTGGTGCGTTGAAACCCTCTTCCATTTCCTAAAAAGACCATACAAAAATTGATAACCAGCGTGATAATAGGGAGTGAGCTTACAATCGTTGGCGTTGGTCTGCGCCTCAACGGAGTTCCAGCACAGCAGCACTGCAAGCGCCACGCTGAGCCAAAGGCGCCTTGACAGACGGTCTTCCATCTCCGTCTCTCTCACAGTGTTTGAAACCAAAGTAACTTATAGAGAACCCAGTACACTTTCGGAACGCCGAACGTTCTATTTCCTAGTATTGCAAAATACTCTACCTCGAAACCATTCTAACAGAAACAGAGGACTTAGAAAAGCTCCTGCACCACTGTACTACGCTAGTTGATCAATGTTCAAAACGTTATTTGCTCCGTCCGAGCATGAACGTAACCCCGCCTGCTAATAATCCCATCACACCTGCAATGCCAAAACCCATCCCTGGAATCGACTGTACTCGTCCGCATTGAATTTCTTCCTGGATTGTAGCAGAAACCTCGTCACTCCAGCTCGGTGTCAGTAGTACCGCCAACTTTGATTAAGAAAATGGATCGGCAGTAACACAACACTGATGGAGTCTAGTGGTGATGGTCCGAAAGGTTGATCGATAAGAATGGCAGTGATACACAAAACACTGATGGAGTTTACTAGTGAAGATTGAGGACCGTGTGTTGATGAAGTTTCGGAAGACTAGTAGAGAAACAGAGTATCGATATGTGGGGTAGTGGAAAGAATTCACACAGTTTCAGAGTGTGAGTATATTCACGTCGGTCAAGTCGGTTTTGCGGAAGGGCAAGCGAGCAAGCAAAGAGGCAGCCAAGCACCGGGCGCAGTGCTTTCGCGTTCCGGGTTTGCGGGACGCTGGGAATACTAAAATAGACCACGACAAACTCCCGTGACTTTATAGAGTAGAGGAGTGGACTTCACTGTGTAGCATGCCTATGTAAGTTAGAAAAGATATCGATGTGGACTTTTGGGTGTCAGTGTGAATGGGGCTGCTGAATTTAAGTGGGTCAGTAGAGTTAACCGAAAAGAAGGCCATGGAACCCTTTTCAACCTTCTTTCAAGCATTCTTTTGAGCTCCCTTGAGCTAAGGTCGAGCCACCCATAACCGATCACTTAAGGATTTTAGCATATGATATTAAGGTATATAATTTTTTTAGGATTTTTCATGTGTGCTAACATAAGGTTCTTGTTGAATGCAAAAAGTTCCGTGATTTTATTCCCACTATTCAGATAGTTATAATTATTTGAAGTGAAAAGTTGCTCGTAACCCATAACCAATCTCTAGAGTGCTACATAACCGCTCACTGTAGGAGTAGTTTCTAATCATCCTGGTACATATAATTGTGGACAGAGAAAGTCATAATTTCTTTAACACAAATCTGTAAGAACCACTAAGAGTGAACCACCTATGCATGTTTATAACTATCCAGAAAAATCGGAAATGATTGGAAATGTGTCCAGCTCATGACTATTTCTATGTACCCTACATGCTGCAGATGGGGTCCTGGTTGGTAATGGGTGGCTCGACCTTATGTTTGGGTTGAATAGTGTCGCGTCATAACTTGTCCCCTTGTGGGCCATGGGTTTGGAGCTTTGGTAGGAGGTGTGGAAGTCATTGCGAGGTGTGGAAGTCATTGCGAGGTGTGGAGAATAATGACAGTGGCTTGCTTTAGATTGTCTCCCAACTCACCTTGAACTAGTTTTTGGTCTATTTATATTTCAATATGAGTTCAAGAGGAGTTCAAGAGGAATTTGCTGAAACTTTCCTCTTTGAGCTGACTTTTCGGTTAACTCTAGTGGGGTGGAGAATTGTCAGATTAGCTGGTTCAAAAGTTTAGGAAAAAAACGTGCTCATTTTAGGGGATATCGGAGAATATTCTTTAGGTTTAGTGGAGGGAGTGTTTCGAGAAAGTAGTTGCTTCCAAGGAAATGTAGGATCTTAGTTGGTTAAAGCTAAAATTTCTCATCGGAGTGTGGTAGTAGTAATAGAAACACCAGTTGTCTAAAAGATTGACGGGAAGACCTCATGTGATGAACTAAACTAATTGTAAATTTAGTTTTTGGGCATGCTTCGTTAGTCTACCCGAACAGTGTTTAGAGCTACTACTGTTGGGTCATACAATGTTAATTTAAAGAACCCATTTCCTTAAATTGCGCTTATTAGAGCATCAGCAAAAAATAGTAACAGGAGTAAACATTCAAATATATATAATAGTGAAAGAAGAGAATTTTGTAGAAAATTCACAAGATTAGACATTTATTGAAAAAGAAATATTTGATATGAGATGCCAACCAAGACATCCGAGTGCAATAATGGTTACTCTTCCTCGAATCACATTTCTTGGTAATAATATTAGTAATAAATTAATATTAATATTAATAAAAAGTAGTAATAATAACAATAGTAACAACACTAATACTAATTATACTAATTATATAATAAAAATAATAAGAATAAGACCAACAATAACAACATTGAAATTTCAATGTTTCTTCACGCACTGAGTCACCTTTCAACGCCTTTTGACAACAAATTGATACTAAGTTACCGTGTTGATTGGCACTCCCACTCACCTGCTCGCCACAAGATTGAATTGTGTGACCCTCCGCCCCCAACTTGCAGGAGCTGAAGAGTTGAATGGCCAGTGACAGCGCATGTCCCACCAGAACCATTTAATAAAACGGAGAATGGTATTAAAGAAGTATTTGAGTGAATGAGTGCCGGCGGTATTCCTGCAGCCTGGCAGTTAAATGTATTGATCCGTGCCAGTCAAGGCCGGAGGCCGTACAAATTAGTTAAATAGAAATGAACCAATTGTGCTTGCCAGGTTCCGGGTTTGGTAAGGGATCCTCTCAACTCCATATTATCACACTAGGTTGGTCTATGCCAAAGTTCAGCATGACAGTTTCAGCGACGGAACAATCATGCATATCATTCAGTAGCTTGCACTGGTTCTACAATAGATGCTGTGGAATATTCCATACCGAACAGTACTTCATCAGTAGCTAATGGCAGGCTTTCATGTGGGGATCGGTTTGGGTGAAAGGCATTAGAAGACAAGAATTGAGGTCTCAAGAACCATCCATTTCGGTACAAATTATATATATATATATATATATATATATATATATATATATATATATATATATATATATATTCTTGACTTCTCCTGGTTTCACTCATTTCGGAAGAGCTTCCTCCTTTTGAGAATCAGCCACCTATACATGAAAAGAGGCCCCAAGTGGACAGGTGGAGGCTCAAGGTGATGAGCAAATTGCATGAAGGAAAGATAATGGGCATGACGGCTATTGAATGTTATGTGTCCGCACGCCCTATGACGTGGGGTTGTTTCATGATCATTTTCCAAGGCTCCACATTGAATAGGGGGTATTAACCCCTAAATGATGGAGGGGGTAAGGGCAAAACATGAATGTGTTATAAAAAATTACTTTTTCAACTTTGATGAAGTTTGGTCCAAAAGAGAAAATGAGGAGCTTGATGTTTAGTAATTTTCCATACGGTTAAATATCAAAAAATAGCTTTTTATCATCTCATAATGAATTTAGAAGCATTTAACTTCAAATATTTATAAGAATCACAAATTTTATTTTTAGAATTTGAAATTTTGTATGATTTGTAAAAACTAGACATTCTATTCTAAAATCAAAAATTGAAAATTTTTCAACGGAGAGAACATCATTACTTTCCCCAAATAGTAAGTTTTCTAACACTAAACAATGCAGAAGTGTTTTTCTTTGAAAATATCTCCCGGGTGGAGTTTAGCTCGGATTGACATGATTCAAATTGGGTTGGAAAGTAGACTTGATTACCTATTTAAAAATATGTTTTATTTTCTATAAAAAAAGTTTTTAATATTTTGGGCAGCCCATAAAAAAAGGGCAGAGACCATAAAATGGTTGATCCGTCACTTAGGGGTTAAGGGAACCAAACAATTAGAGGGACTTCTCTTGAAAAAACCACCTTGTGGTAAAAGAAAAATTGTGTGGGGAAACATTAGAAATTGAACATTTATGGGTGTCACTATTTGTGTCAATTTATTTATTTATTTTTACAATAATGGTAAATATTTATATAGTGTGAAATGTTGATAAAATTAGTATGGTTCCTTTTAATATCCTTATTTAGTGTACAATTTCTCTCATAGTTGATAATATGTACTGTAGTTTATTTATTTATTAGGTTGGCCCATGTTAGGTTTTACCATGGCCGTTTCGAGGGGCTAAATTCGTCATCAGCATGCATTGTATAATAGATTCTAGCATGCCAATGTCGTTATTTGTTACTCAAAACTGGACGCATTGGTCACAAGATTTCTCTAGAACCCCGGTGGTCTTGAATGAATGGGGGCAAAAGTGTCACCTATTTTCGTCCAGTTCAGGGCCCACTTTAAAAAAACACCCCTTCTTCCAATCGTTTTTTTATTCCTAGGTAGGCCCCCCTAGGATAACTTGGAGCCTACGGCATCAAATTACCAAAAACAAATTCCAAAAACAGTACCGAAGGTGCTAAAAATGGAAATTCTAGATAAAAGAGGGGTGGATGAATAGTGCCCGCATTCAAGACCACCGGGGATTTAGAGATGGGGTTGGTTACCCACTCCATGGTGAGTTACACAGAGGTGGTACAATGTCGTGGTTAGTTAATCATTCATGGGTTATATTTTTATAACTTATGCCTTCTCCTTTGAACTACTCTAGTTCAATCATGCTCCATGTAAGTGTTGTAGGACAAGCTTTCTTTCTATAATAGTTCAAAAGTATCAATTCTTAGTCGTAGATTTATATCCCATAACCCGCTCAGAAGTGTCATCCTTCCGTTATGTCCATAACTTTGGAAACTTGGGCAATATCGGTACAAACGTGATTAACTGTCTCCTGTTTGTCATCACTTGCCACAAAGCTAGAACAACGACTGTAATTTAAGCCCTGAAGGACCGTAAGGCCCCCAAAGGGCTTTTGGAACTAGAAAGTGAGGAAATTTGGATCCTTGGGCTTTGAATTGTAAGATAAACAACAAATAGACCGTGGTTCTTTCTGAGAGCCGAATGTGTAGGTACTTATTGATTGGAAGTACCTACACATTTTTTGATGATTTTTTGGAGTTGCACGGAGGATATTTAAGCATCACTTCAGACCCTCATATCTTCCTCTTCATACGTCCAAATTACTTGAAATTTTTTGCACATGTTTAAAATGATGATTCCTACTCACTGTAAAAATTTCAGAATTTTTGTAGCACTTTTGAGCAATCCGATTTCAGCATGTGTACAAAATACCCCAATCAAGTTCCACCAATCTTTTCAACGGTGGCATTTTCTCAAAAATTGTGCGATTTTGTTGATTTTTTTTCATTAAAAAGCTATATAAGTCTTCTTTAATTTCAACAATGCCGATCGTCAAAATTACCTCACACCAATGAGGAATTGAGCTTGCTACAAGAGTTAGTCAAGAAAACACGAGCTAAGCTCAACACACACACACACACCCCCCCCCCCTCTCCCCTCATGTGATTTGGTATTTTATTTTGTATTTGCAATGTGTTTTCAGTAGCAGAACACGTAAAAAATTATAAAATATTCTGAATTTTTCAAAATATTCTGAAGTTTTCAGGGAGAGTGAAACACCTAACAAAAAAGGTGTAGAAAAAATACCATTCAAAATTTCAAAAAAATTGTATGAATTATGGCCTACTGAATGCCAAATTTATTTGAGCCCAAAACTGTATGGGCACTAATAGGTTAAGAGCGTTCCAATCAGTTGAGACTCAACTTCAAATTTGCTACAGTAGCGAAACCAAGAAGAGTTTGTCTGGTATGCAGAACTCACATAACATTCAGGAGCCTTCATGCCCTCTGCCTTTCCTTCATGTCCTGTCCAATTAGCTATTTATGAAGTCTTGTTGGTTGTCGAATATGTTGCACCGTCTACTGTTGGGCAAGGCAGAGTAACTGCATGCTACTCAATGTTATGCATACAAAATATCACGGTAAAAACTTTGGCTTCTGAAGTCAAATTGGACCTCCATTGTAGGGCATAATATTCAGTAGCCTTTATGCCCATTGCCTTTTCTTCATGCACTATGCTCATTACCTTCAGCTTCCACCTGTCCACTTTGCTATTGATGAGTTACTATTGGGAGTGTAATATTCCACACCATCTAGGGCATAGTTCCACTTGGGGTACTCCAAAAGACCGTCTTAACTCTTAAATGAGCCCCTATAGCAACTTTGATTATGTACTCTTAATAAAAATAAATAAAAAACAAATGAATCAACCAAATGTGGTTTTGATTTTCTATACTCATGAAGTACTTAAGAAAAAATACATGTCAGAATTGAAGAGTTTTAAAGATTTTAAAAGAGATTTTATGTCTAAAAATCCATGTTTGTCCTAACTACCAATAAACATTCAAAAACATTATTTAAAATATCAAATGATGTCATTTTGGTACAAATTTCAAACACAAAGTACATTTAGATATGTGTTACTTGAATTGATTATTTTGAGGAGTAAAATATATTTATATATAATACTACAATGCCTGCAAATGCTCATTTTAGGAGACATTTTCCAACAAGCATAAAAATATGAAAAGTAAAGTATTCAATCAAAAAAATGAACTTGAATTGAAGTGTTTAATGTCATCGAGGTGTGGATAATTTTTTAATTTAAAAAATAATAATTTTAGTCAATTGAAATGGACAAATTCAATAAAATTTGGAAATTCAGAAGCAAAATTCACCTACTTGTCATGGAAAAAGAGGGGTACTCCAAGTGGAACTTTACCCTCTATTGTAGAGCCAAGGCACAGACAATGCATGCTATTGAATGTTATGAATGTGTAAGTAAAAATAGAGTGTTTTCAACCAGCACCAAGGCACCAATAATAGAAAATTGTTGCCTGAGGGGAGAGATATCTTGTTATGCCTAAAAGCTGGTGCAAAAACAAGTTGTGCAACATTAACCCTTAAACGTCCAACCATTTACAAAGTGTACGATGTACAAAATCAATCACAATTTTTTCATCCATTATTGACTTTTTGTGGTGTGGGTTTTATACTGTATATTAATGGGAAATTAGCTTTATGCATGTGTGATCCAATTAGAAAGGGGAATATTTGAGAATTTTTTATGCCTCATTTTCATGTTGTATTGATTCACCCAAAATTTCGAAGATTTTCAGTGTAAAAGTGCTCTTAAAAAGGTCAACACATAAAATTGAGCAACTAACAAAACTTCAAAAATCACTACACTTAGAGTATATTGCATTTCAACCAGTCATAATAAATTTCATGTAAAAAGATGTCAATATCTTATTTGTTATCAAATTACAAAAGAATTTTAAATTTTATGTTTCAAATTTTATACAAAAATATCCGTGACAACAATCATAGATCTAATTATATGGATAGAATCAAAAATTCATAATGTACAACTTTTATTCATATATCAAGTTCAAGATATCCCTCTTAATTACATTTTATAAGACATCTTTGTAATTCTCCGAATCTGAAGATGGGTGAAGATGTTTAGGGGTTAACCCCTAAACGTCCCAACGTCCACAAATTGGATCACGAACAGATTTGGAGCATTGTAACTTTCTCATACAACCTTGGATGACTTTCATCCAAATCATCTTTGATAGCCTATTAAATTCTCTGCCAATTACAATAAATCTCTTGTGATGGGGAGCTTTTGATAATATTGAAGAGGCCTCCAACTACAAGTATGTCAAATTTGTTGGATAGATTTTATGCTTGCAATGGTCTTCTCATGTACACCTCATGTGCATTTGAGCCATGCTAATATCTACTTTTGAAGCTAGAATCTACTTTTGTTCAAAGGGTTGGTACGTTTAGGGGTTAAAGGGGAGATCTCGGCTGGGCTTAATGGGATTGCCCACCACCTCAAATTCTATCAAGGCACTTCAGATCGCCTGTGCACGGTCGTCTCTACTCACTCAACTCCCCCATTGCCTCCTTCGCCGGAGTCCTTTGTCATACAGTTACCTGAAAATGGCCGGGGATGGCTGGGAATCACACTAAATTACTGCAGTTTGGCTGAGAAGTTGATATTAGTGAAAAATAAATTGGCTTTTAAAAGACAGAAAGCACCAAAAATAATTGGTGTGCATCAAGTTTTAAGGAAAGTTTTGAGAAAAACATGGATGAAGATGTCGGATTGTTCCAATTTTTGAAAACAAATTGAATGAAATTGCTAGTTTTAATGAAAGTCATTCAAATATGTGAATGAAAAGGTACTTCTATCCAAAATATCTAGATGAATGTGAAAATATTTGACTACATTTTATTTTATGTCGCTACTTTAACACTTCTCCAAAAATCAAAAGAAACTCCCATAACCTTCTTTAGAAGTAGAATACTGCACCACCTACTACTTTGTAGATTTTTTACAGATACAATAAATTTGTGTGGAACTAAAGTGAAAGATGACACTTGCCATTATACAAGGAAATTTAGTAGGAGTCAAGCAAGTAAGACAAATTTAAGATGTGAAAACAAAGAGCCTCCAAGAGCATTTTGGAAACTTGAGCAAGGATACAAAGTCTAGGGCTTGACAATATTATGAGTTATAAGTTACCGCTAGCCATTCTCTAAAATAATAGTTATTCAAAAACAGAAGAGGAGTTTTCTAACTTCCATGGTGTGTTCACATGCCAATATAATCAATTTCTTGACAACCATTGCTCATAAATGATCCCTTCATTCCTTTTTGAATAGTCCTTAGGTTTGGGAGAACTTGTGGGAACTCTTTTCTAGTGTAGTCACAAGTTTCATGTGTCACATGGGTGGTTTACACATCCTAATGGTAGGCGAAACTAGCCCGAAAGTGCCTACAGCAGGTGCAACTTTCATTCCCATATACAACAACATGCATTACAAATTGCAGACACACAAATTTAACCTCCGCTTATCCTTGTAGGATCTCTAATGCATAATCCTACGGTATAATAGGTCTCCTACCTACGAAAGTTGGCCGCCTGCCAAATTAAAACGGTTGTCAAGTATCCTACTACTGCAAGCGTGGAGGTTTCTCCGGGACCCTATTTCATACTATTCTTGGCACTTTGTGTGCATGCCATAAGGAAGTGTGATCCAATCCATAGTGGCACAAGACTTTGCTTTAGATTACTCTCCAACTCACCATAGACTACTTATACAATCATTTTGAACTCAAAACGAGTCTTTAGAAGGTGAGTATGAGGTGAGTTTCCACTCCTCAATGCTGGGGATCACGCTCAATTCCTGCAGTTCGGCTGAGAAGTTTTAGCGATGACATCAGACTCAAACACTACAACAGAATGAGTCTTTTTTCAATGGTCACTTCTCACTTGGTGAGTGTAACTGGTCAGATAAGACCAAAAAAACTTTGTCTTACGTGACGAGTTACACTCACCAAGTGAAAAGTGACCACTGAGAAAAGCCTCATTCTGTTGTAGTGAAAGTTAGTGGCATTACGAACGGACACTTCATTCACGCCGGTCCCTTGCTAAAGAAAGGGACCGGAGTTTCTATCTATCCATCTATCTTCTATCTATCTAGTGAAAGTTAGTCTGCCGGCCATGCTCCAAGAGAATGGGTGCTCCTTGACGTTGGGGATCACACTTAAAATTACTAACTGCAGTTTGTCTGAGAAGTTTTAGTGACATGGCATCACACTTCAAGTTACTGGTGGCCATGCTCCAAGAGAATGGGTGCTCGCTCCCGGGCTGGAATGTAGCAACTAGTAAGTGGTTGTCCCGGTATTGCTGCTGCAAATAGGCGCATCCTTCGGGTAAGCCAGCACGGCACAGCGCATCTCCTTCCATTCCTTTAAAGCCCACCTGGACGTAACTGAACTAATTCCTGCACTAATATTTCGGAAGAGTCAACACAAGTTTCTCGGCGGTAGAAAGTCACGTTCCCTAACAAAATGGCGGTAAAATTGCCAGGTCATCGATCCCAATTGTCACTTCAGCATGCACGTTGGATATTTGGTCATTTCCCATGTCTAGCCCTTAACCCTTAACCCTTTAGTGCCCAGGGTACTGTAGCAAACAACACTGGATTTCAGTGGAATTTTTCACTCTAATTGGGACTATGAAAAATAAAATTGATTAAATTAGAAAGTAGCCGTACAATTCTATTCTCAACTGGAGAGCACAACTTTTATTAAAATTTGAGAATCATCCAATGGTGGGATCGGAAGATTATAGTATGTATTTGAACTGTATAATGCACGCTCAAAAATGAGATTTTGGAGGGTGTGTGACTTCAAAGTTAAATAGAATTTGGGTTAAATTTTCAAAAATGAAAAGAGAGAAGTTTAGCTATGCCCTATGTCAACATCTCTCCGTTGCAATCTTTCATATCAAGAATAGACTCACACATAATTATTGTGAACTCTACAAGTGAAAGTGACTTATCCATATACGGTTTAGGACAAAATTTTATACATTGAAAATTGACAAGAGTGGGTACATTAGTCAAGATCGGATTACACACACTAATGGAAGATGAAGAAGAGAACACAATCCAAAAAAATAAAACAAGATAACAAACTTCCAAACACAAGAAATACTGCATTGTACATGTGTTGTATTTGTAAGTATTTACTGTATTTTCAAGTATTTGGAGTATTTTCGCATTTTGTTGATAGGTATTTTGATAGTTGTACAATTCCAAATTGAAAAATTCTTTTTCTCGAAGGTGTGTAATGTATAAGCGCAAATCTGAACTTCAAAACTAAAGTTCCAATTCTTCACGGATTCTCTGCTATTTACATTTCGGACGTTGTAGTGACCATAATGTGGTCAGCTGGGCACTAAAGGGTTAAAGGACATATGCTTTCATGACACCACACCCAAAATCTCTTTTAAATTCCATTTTAAGCATGATTTTATTTTTGATTTGCTTTGACTCTGTTATAAATAAGTATAGATCTCTCTAAGGTACTCGGTTTGGCATTTTAAAAACCCCATTTGGTGCAATGGAGTAGATTCTGAAGTTATGAGCAAGATTCTTCTAAAATATAACCAAGCCCGTGGGGCTTGCATTGTCGTTTAATGGTTAACCCCTAAATCTCACCTTCCATGGAAAAACTAAAAGGGCTAAAAATAGTCACATGGGACCCTATATATTTTTTGATGGGTGTGATGAGATCTACACTCAAGTGTCATTTATGTTTAGCCACCCCACAATTTTATTTTTAGCGTTCTTATTTTTTCACAGAGGGTGAGAAATGCTCTAACGACCATTTTGTAGTTGCTGCCCGAATCTAGTGGGTTTCACGGAACAAAAAATTAGTTTTTAAAAAAATGAAAAATATTTTAAAATACTACATCAAGTTTACTTGCCAATGCTACTTAAATTATGTCAATCCGAGTTAAACTTCATTTGGTTGAATTTTTTTAAGTAGATCACCTCAACATCATCTTAGTGTTATAAAATTTACTATTTGGGGGAAGTAATGATGTTCCCTCCATCACTTCTTTTGTTTTTATTGAAGTTTACAAAAGATATACAAATTTAACCAATCTGCTAAATTTTAAACCCTAAATGAAAATGATGATTTAAACAAATTTTCAAAGGTTAATGCTTTTAAATTCATTAGAAAAATATCTAAAGTTGTTTTCGAAAGCTTGACCATACGGTTATTTGTAGAGATAATGCCTTACATTGTGTTTATTGAACCAAAATTCATCAAACACATGGAAGGCACATATTATAACACATTTATGTTTTATCCATTACCCTTGGACTTTTAGGAGTTAAATTATTGTAGTTGGTTTGATTACCATGGATGTTATATTCTGAGAAATTTAAGCCGGGAAGTGCATGAAAAGGAACCAAAAGCAACGAATGGAATGGAAGAGGTGGAATAGTGCTAGAAGATTATATACTTTTTTGTGTTGCATTTCAGAGAACTCTTTTGTCTTTTCGTTTATATGTTACATAATCGGAGGAAGTGTATTTTACAAAACATTTATCATCCACTTGGTTGATAACGTGATGCTTTAACATTTTAGAGAAAACAAAAAGAAGGAATACAGTCCTAAAGAAGATTATTGTATTGAAAAAGAAAGCATAAAAGTGATGCCAAGTCTACAGAGAGTGAAGCCCTCTCGCACAAAAGACCTCATTCTTGCACAAGTCTCTAAGAACTGCACCATGGTTTTGTTGCCTCACTACTAGCAAGGGTGTCGCTTCTCACTTAGAACATTGTCAGAGTTCACTAGACACACTTGTCCTATGTGACAAATCGCACTCACCAAGTCTTGAGCGCCTAGGCAATGAGTGCGAAGTGGTGTTGTTTAACTCACATACCGACTGAAAAGCGACGGCTTCTCTTTGTAGTGTCTGCTTTGACACTAAAATTGTGTGTCGTGCAAGTTACATTAGGACCAGTGAGGCAAACACTTGGAGAGATTGACTCAAAAAATGGTGTAATAATTGTTAAAAGATGCTCATTTGATCCAGTTTCAAAAGAGGACATCTTGAAATGCTCTATTATGTTATAGTGCAAGTTGATGGTATCTTCTTGTTATTTTTCCAAATGAAAATAAACAATTAATTTCAAGCACTAAACTCACGCCTGCTTTGTGCCCCTTGCTACGAGATATTTGCTGTTGAAATATGGTAACCGCTTGGGTCCACTGTACGTGTTGGCCAGACAAGCCGTGCATGTGTTTTTAATCAACTGATCGTAATAGTCAAAGTCGGTGGGAAGCTCTTTGTAATCTCCACAGCGTTGAAATGTTGAATGTTTCAGTTGATAGATGGATAGAAATTTTGGTCCGCTTTTCAAGGCTGGCGTCAATAAAGTGCCTGTTTGTAATGACAATGACCAAGTACCAACTTTTAAATTGCTGGCAAATTTTTGCCTAAAACTTATCTCATTTTGGTGATGGCTACTCTTTCACTAGAATAACTGGTAAAAAAAGTAGATGAAATCGCCAAAATCTTATTAAAAAAATGTTGGAATTGCCTATATTTGGATGAAAGTACCTTATGTTAAAAAAATTAATGGATGAGCACATGTACATGGATGATTCTATCCATTATTTCCTTTCTTGGCTACAATCCAGGGTGCGTGTCGATCTACCAATGGAAAAACAAAATTTATTTGTTGCCAACTATCCACCGGACAAGGAGCCATTGAAACAAAACTACTCTCCCCTATCGGGAATAGTCGCTCTAGTGATCAATAACCATGACAGTTTTTAGATATGCCTTGGCTCTACATTAGATGGTGCATAATATTCCACACCCAATAGTACTTCATAAGTAGCTAAGTGAACATGTGGAGACTCAAGGTGATGAGCATAGTGCATAAAAGAAAGACAATGAAGGCTATTGAATGTTACAACCTTAATCAAAGTATCTAGACGTAGCAAATAACGAAAAGTAACGATAACCTACTAGATGAATAGTTTGTTGGATATATTACGGAGTTTTTTTAGTTGATCAAGTGCATTGTATTACAATTGGATGGTCCGGGTTTGATTCCTAATGGGTCGATTGAAGCAGTGTTGTAATTCATATGACTTAGTGCTGCTAGTGACATATCATAGGCAAGAAAGCTTGAACCAACCAACCCAGTCCTACCTTTTAGAAACAAGTGTTTACATGATGCTAACAATCAATAGTGGTTGTAACCATTATTTATGATGTTTTTTAAATTAAATTATATGATCTTTTTATACTAATTATACTATATGATGTTTTTTTAATGATGTTTTATATAGTATAATTGATGCAACAATGATGTTTTTTTAAATGTGTTTGTGATGGAGGTTTTTGATAGTTTTTGTTTGTCTTCTAGGAGTTTCATAGAAGGGGTTTGTATTGTTCATCTTGCTCTAGCGGTGATGATTAGGAAGGGTCTACTTTGCAATCGTGGTTAATGATGTTGTTAATTAGTATTTGCTATTTTTGGATTTTACAAGCAATTGTTTGTTGCGAGAATCTACTATTACAATATGCAAATTCAATAAATTGTATGGTGAAATTGTTTTCTGGGTTTATTGTTGGAGTACTTTGGTATGAAAGTCCTTTGACACATAGTATGTCATGCTTAAATTTGGCGTTGGAGTGACATCTTTTTGGACTATATGTGTAATGTAGAAGCCAAAGGGGTACCGTGGATTCTTGTGGATTTTTGTTGAATGGGCATGCGTTCATAAAAATGTAGCATTATCTTGATTTTTGAGAGGATAATATTAGTTGCATGAATTCCCATATTGCTTTATTATGTCTTATGATTTGTACGGCATGTATATGGTAGTGGTTACATTTGTATACCTTGGCATTATATACGTATTACAAATGATCTATACAACTAAATTTCCAAAAATATTTTTAGATCTTCAAGTAAAAAATTTGGAAGCATTTAACTTCAGCATTTTATCAAAATCACAAATTTTATTTTTAGACTTTGGAATTTTTTGCGATTGGTTAAAACTAGACATTCTATTCTAGAATTTGAAAAAGATTTTTTTTGCAAGCCAAAGAAAACATCATCACTTTCTCCAAATAGTAAATTTCATAATCTAGGACAATATTGAGGTCCTTGTTTTTGAAAAAATTCTCCTTGATGGAGTTTAGCTTGACTTGACATGATTCAAATTGGATTCGAAAATTGACTTGATTTCCTATTTCAAAGTGGTTGTTTGGTCACTTAGGGGTCAAAATTGCTTTACATAGCATAATAGAGTAGTGCAATGAGACTCTCTTTTTAAAATTGGATTGGCGAGAATCTTCATTGAGATCTACTTTTCTAAGTAATTAGGAATGTCATTTGTATTCTATGAATTTTGGGACTACCGTATCATTGCCATGTAAACTAAGTTTAACACGGAATTCCCAATTTATGCACTTGACCATATAATCATGCACTAGGCCCCCGGGCTCAATAAAAGTTAGTTGCATGCATATGTGAACCGACTAAAAAGACGATGATTTTTGAATTTTTTATGCCTAGTTTCATGTTGAAGTGATTCACCAAAAATCTCGAAGTTTTTGGTCTAAATGTGCTCTTGTAAAAGTCAATTCATAAAATTAAGCAAACAAAAAATCTCCAAAAATCACTACACCTAGAGTATTACATTTCAACCAATCCCAACGAATTTCATCCACAAATTGTCATTATCTTAGTTATAATTGAATTACAAAAGAATTTTGATTTTGAGTTTCAAATTTTATACAAAAATATTAGTGACACCAAGCATAGATCTAACCATATGGATAGAATCTAAAATTCACAATGTACACATTTTATTCATAACTTTAGTTCAAAATATCCCTCTTAATTGCAAATTATAATACATCTTTTCAGAACTCCCAAATTTGGAGACAACTCTAAGCATTTAGGAGTTAAGTTTGTCTTATATGCTTAACTCCTACTAAATTCCCTCATAGAATGACAAGTGTCATTTTCCACTCTAATTCCAAGGAAAGTTATTATATTAGTAAAAATCAAACCAAGCAGCAGAGGTGCAGGGTGCAGGACCCTATTGTTACCGTATACGGAGTAGAATGTAATGCAATGTCAACAACCAGTTTTTATTTTTATTTTTCTATTAGTAGACTGAGTGACATGTACTTTGGAATGTAGCTAGGTAGGAAAAAATGGTAGAATCATGGCCACATACAATCATATATATAAACCGGCCCGGCCAGCATTGAATGAATAAAAGAATTGGGAGTGTGTTCACATAATATAATTTTTCAGTGTTTTTCAATCATTGCTATGCTTATCATGGTCCATGCCTAGTGATTTTTATATAAGATATTGTTTCTCAATATATGGTAAGAGCATTCCCACGCATGCACGCTAGGACTAATGCACGCTAGGACTAACTTGCTGAAATTATTCATCTACATTTGAAAGGCCCTTGCACTCACACTCTTCTACCTTTGCACGCCCCTCACATATCAAAAGTGCGCATCAAATAATCAATGGGCCAATCACTAGTAAAATGTGAGGATATAGTCAACTAAAAAGTGATTTGAAAGCCCAATTTCTAACACGCTAGGATTGAGAGTTAAGAGGTATTTTTGAAAGGCCCTTGTCACTTTTCATTTACTTCTTGAGTGTGAGAGCAAGTCCAGCAGTTCCAGAGAAAAAATGTCCTCCAAGCAGCATTTTAAATTTGAAGGCCATTTTTAATATGGAGGAATGAAATACAAGAAGTACCTCAGCAGCATTCCCGGAGCAAACACCAAGGCAACTTATAAAATGAAGATTTTATATAAAGTGACTTGATGACCTTGAAGCACGGGCCGGTAAATAGTCTTCAAGCTCGTTATTTAATTGTTGATTGAGCATCTTTGCTTGCTTGGTGTGAGAAATTTACTTGCGCCAAAGCTTCTCTGGATGGCGGGGAAACCTCAAACTTTGGCTCCAAAAACTATTATTTAGCGTTGATGGGTAGTTGCTGGGCCAAACTTCGAAGCAAGTGGAGATAACTACACCAAATCTTGGCGTTGGTCCGTCCAAAACACATGCTGCTGGGCATGCTCTGAGAGACTCTAGGAGGGTATGGGTGGCCATGCTCTAATGCCATCTTCCATCCTATATGTTCACGACCTTGTTGAAACAACATTAAAATCTGGGCAGGCCTATTCTAAAATTTTAGAGGCAAATTCCGTGGCACAATTTGGTTCATGATTCCCATGGCCGATTTTAAATACTAGGGTGATACCTGCTCAGGATAAAATTGTAGAATAGGCCTCCCCTTCATTTTAACACCTAAATGATAGAGGGGTAAGGGCAAAACCTAAATGTGGTATAAATTTTTTTCTTCTATCCTTAGAGCTCCTATGACAATTTAGTTTGTTATATAATATGAACTGTGCGTCTAATTATGCATGTGAAGATGGTTAGACCATAAAAATTGTTGTGCCAAACTACAACCTAGTAATTTGGAAAAGAAAAAAACCCTAGTTACTATGATTCCTAACCGTCAAGGTCGACATCTCAGTTCAAATATGTTTTTTGTATTGGAAACCTCGCTTTCAAAAAATGCCAATTTACGTGAATATTTTCCAAGATTCTCTTTTTCAAAATACAAAATAGATTTTTTTGGAAAATGAATTTCCTAAAGATTTGGTCTTCTCTTCTTGCAATTATTTTTTTGCCAGTCTTGACTACCGACTACCATACTAAAATACAAGAAACTTATGCAAATTAAAATTTCCATAATCAAGAGCTTGAACCAAATTATTGGAGCTACCTAGAGAAAACCATAATCCCCTAAAGGGCCAAGGATTCATGGTTTTAAAATGAAAATTTCAATTGATCATGTAGTGAATAAAATAATTCACAAAGGACTAAATATTATATCACCAGAATTTGTGAAGAACATTGTATGCGTTGGTCAAGAATTAAATAAATTTGAATAAAACAAAGTCCACATAGGACCAATTAGAAATTGCTAAAAAACATAAATCCCAATTTGGGCTTTTTTGCATAGCATAGAGCAGAGAGAGGGAATACCTTTTTGATTGCGGACTTCACTTCACTTCAAAATAGAAGTGAAGACTATGTGACATTTCCTTATGAATTCGGCAATTCATGATATGCACGTGGCATTCCCCTATGAGTTAAAAAAGAGGATTCAACTGAAGACTCCTCTGGGATGCTCTTTCAAAAAATGGTACTCCCTCTCTCTGTTCTAGTATATAACATTCAATAGCCCTCGTGCCCACTGCCTTTCTTTCATGCATAGTGCTCATGACCTTGAGCCTCCTCCTATCCACTTCGCTACTAATGAAGTATTGTTGGGTGTGGAATATTCCACACCATCCACTGTAGAGCCAAAGCAAGGACAATGCATGCTATTGAATGTTATGTATGCTATGTGGTCCTTTACGGGTTAAAATGGGTTAAAACGGGTTAAAACAAGCGGCTAGTCGCGGAGTCTCTGTCTAAGTATTTATCCCATATTTACTTTTACAACTTCATTTTTTTGTCCAATCGCGTAACTCCTAATAACTCCTCAAAAACAAAGCATTTCTGTAGTCTCTCCCCTGGTGGGCAGAGACAATAAAATTAAAAAATTAAGATGAAATTAAAATCAACCCCTCTTGATCCTTCAAAGCTTGGTCGTGCATGAGTGGAGGGGAATCACGTACTTTCCATGTTCCCATCATGGGAACTTCGTCTCTCTCATCTCGGAGCTGCCGCCTCAATTTATATCATGCCCAAACCCAAAAAATTCTAGTTTTGTGTCCTAAAATCATCCTTTCCTATTTATAATAAAAAAATAAAAAAATAAAGTAGTGTATCCAAACTAGATGAAAATCAATTTCATATTTTTTCGAAAAAAAAAAACCATCCGCTTTCATTAGTCGATTGATTTTCCAGCTTTCTCTTCTTCTTCGTTTCCACTTCCCAGTTAATGAAACTGAAACACCTCTGGAAGTCCTATAAATGGAATGCCTTGGTAATGGAATTCTCATTCCAAGTTTGCAGACAAATTCTCTCCTTTTACAAATGCAAGCAATTGAACCTTTTTTTTTGGCAAACATTTGCAGCTGTTTTGAGGTAAATAATCAATTCATTTCTTCATAAATACACTCGACCCTCTCTAATGACACACCTTGTAATTGCACATATCTCGAGACTCACGTTGATTGAACAACTTTCATATGTCAAGTTATGAATGCATTTAGAATTGTAGTGTACACATTTGATTGAATAAATTCCAATTCATATGTCAAGTTTAGAATTGCGATCTTTTAACACTACAAGGAGAAGGCGTCGCTTTTCACTCTGTGAGTCAAACGACGCCACTTTGCACTCACCAATTTTTTGGTTGGATTTGGTGAGTGCGATTCGTCACGTAGGACAAGCATGTACAGTGAAAAGCGACAATGAACAGGACCCTCCCGAGTGAGAAGTGACGCCTCTGCTTGTAGTGTGACTTTTTTGGCAAACATTCGCAATTGTTCTCATGTACACAATCAATTCGTTTCTTCTGACGTGGTCATACACTCAACCCTCACTAATGACACTAATTGCACTCACAATGTGCACACATTTGATTGGACAACTTTCATCTGTCAAGTTCTGAATGCATTTAGAATTGCACTCTTTTATGAATGCAAGGAATTGACTCAAGGAATTGACTTTAGGAATTGCAAGGATTTGTGGCATATTGTGTAGTTTCACGTATCGTGAGAATTTGTGTATACATCTGATTGGACAAATTTTACATGTCAAGTTGTGAACACACGTGAGTGTATTCCATTATGTTGGAAATGAGGTTTGGTTATATGAGTGAGTCCAATTTTATTCTTCTTTTTGTAATAAACCATGATGATTATTTTTTGCCGTATGAATTTTTTTTATTGTTCCTCTGTGAGATTTTTCACTTGTCAATTGCTTGCAAATCAGTGCTGAAGAACTAATAATGAAGATGCATGAATTGATTGTTTGCTGCAGGTGCTCTGAAGATTATTTCATCGAGCTGAGATTTCCAAGTTCCTTTGATTTCCTGCCTGTAAGTAAAGATGATGGAATGGGGGATTTAGGGTTTCGTAATTTTGAGGTGCTCTTCAACCAAAATAAGTGACTGAATCAGCTACAACAAAGTACGGATTATGCACAGAAATAGTTACATATTTTATTTCAAAGGAAATTAGAATGTGGACATCACAAGTCATTTTACAAACTTCCATGTTAGTTAACCTTCCATGGTTATGACGACGCCCAATGATTTGTGAAGATTTGAGCATATTCACAAATATTCCTATTAAACCCTAATTTGTCCAACTTTCACTACTAGTAAAGGCATCGCTTCTCACTTAGAATAGTGTCAAAATTCACTACACACTTGTCCTACGTGAGGAATCACACTCAACCAAGTCTTGAGCGCTTGGGTAGTGAGTGCAAAGTGGCGCCGTTTGACTCACCTACCGAGTAAAAAGTGACGCCTTCTCCTTGTAGTGTTTAACCTTAGCTCAAATTGAATCACATGTTTTTTTTTAAAGCAATTTTGAGTAGGTCATGTGGTGACTTTCTTAGGTTCAGTTTTATTTATGTTTTATTTATGTATTGACCAACACATGCAATGTTCTTCATTGATTTTGGTGATATAAAATTTGGCCCTGGACCTGAATTTTACTTTCTGAACCTACAGGTGCCAACACAGTGATGGCGGTCAAGACCCTCCTGAAACTGGAGTACTTCAGTGTGAGTTTAGGATTTTGTATTGAATTCCTGGATGCCCTATTAATATCCTCACGCCTACAAACCGGGGTTTAAAAATGCAACATTTTCATTTCAAAAGTACAGTGAGAAAATTGTGAGAATTCCAAGTGGAGATCCATACCATACTTTTGCAATTGTGAGAACTTGCCCTTCGGAAAACAAACTCAAAAGTTTGAAATTCACCGAGGTAGTTTATTTCCCTCAAAAGTGTGGTTTTGAAAATATAGCTATGTGATTGATTTAACCCCTAAAGGACCAAGAAGTCTAAATTTGGCCTCATGTTTTTGTTAGTAGTTTTGAGTAAGTTCTATGTAGACTTCTTTTTGTTCAAATTTATTTGTTCCTTGACCAACAAATGCAATGTTCATCATTGATTCTATGGATGTAAAATTTTGTCTCATCTGAATTATACTATTCACAATATGATCAATTGAATTTGTCATTTTAAATCCATGAATCCTTGGTCCTTTAGGGGTTAAATGTACAAGAGTTGTCAAGTCACAACCTATTCACATTTTTGTGAAAGCTAAAAAAGCACAACTTTAAAACTTGGTATGACATTAAAATATTACATATTTTAATGCACTTGTCTATTCGATCGAGAAGCTCCAGAACACAAAGATAGAGAAAGGAGCAATCAATTGAGAAGCTCCAGAACACAAAGAGAGAGAAAGGGGCAATCGATCGAGAAGCTCCAGAACACAAAGAGAGAGAAAGGGGCAATGGATCGAGAAGCTCCAGAACACAAAGGGAGAAAAAGGGGCAATTGATCGAGAAGCTCCAGAACACAAAGAGAGGGAAAGGGATAATGGATTGAGAAGCTCCGAAATCCAAAGGGAGAGAAAGGGGCAATGGATCAAGAAGCTCCAGAACACAAAGGGAGAATAAAGAACTTCTCGATCCATTGCCC
The DNA here is from genome assembly GCA_022496805.1 of Pohlia nutans. Taxonomy (NCBI): domain Eukaryota; kingdom Viridiplantae; phylum Streptophyta; class Bryopsida; order Bryales; family Mniaceae; genus Pohlia; species Pohlia nutans. Next base: position 18,315,886 of record CM040094.1, read on the forward strand.
CTTTCCATTTGCCATTTCCTTCCTTTTGTGTTTTGGAGCTTTTCGATAGATTGCCCCTTTCTCTCCCTTTGTGTTCTGGAGCTTCTTGATCCATTGCCCCTTTCTAGTAGTAATAAACACACACAACAACTAAAAATCATGGGAATGAGGAAACTACTAGTGTTGAACTAGTATGATACCTTTCTACAGTGAAACCTTGGACAATGGTTCATTCTAAATACCCATTTGAGATCCGCTATTTCTCATGATGACTATGATTCAATTCACTGAGAATCGTGTAATACCAATACAACATTGAAAACTACCTTTGTACAGAGCATGCAAGGAGCTCAACAAGTAGCTGTGTTTATTTATTTTTTTGTAGATTTTGGTGCCTCACTTGATTGTGCACAAAAAGAATTTTGAATTCCTTTTCCAAGGCTGTTTTGATACTAGTAGCAAACCTGTCGTTTTCCATTCCCCACTTTGTGTAAATAGTGGCTGAATATTATGCTTATATTTCTGTCTTCTTATGATCAAAACCACACACTAGCATTAACCCTTAAAGAACAATGCAAGCCCCACGGGCTTGTTAGTATTTTGGGAGAATCTTGTTCATAACTTCTACTCCGCTGCACCAAATGGGGTTTTTGAAATGCCAAACCGCGCATCTTTGAGGGATCTATACTTTTTTAGAATAGAATCAAAGTAAATTAAAAAGAAAATCATGCTTAAAATGGAGTTTGAAAGAGATTTTGGGTGTGGAATCGAAAAAGCATATGTCCTTTAAGGGTTAACACAACCCATGTACCTGCCGCGGTTTCATTCCTTTTTCATTTATAGTAAGTGAAAAACGATACATGTGAGGTTGAAGAATGTTATGTGTTTTGAGTTTGAAAGATCATGTGGTAATATTGTGCAGGGACCGTTTTCGTTCGATGTGTTTTTCGAAAGCTTGGTGAAGGACATAATTGTTCCTGTAAGTGAGAGTGAAGGCCATAGCCAAAGCTTGGAAGATGGTACTAATGAGGGAGTTCAGTCAAAGCTGCAGTTTCTGGAGGCTCCGAAGTTCCTTCCCCTCTTCACCGACACTCAGAAGGCGCTGGGAGACCTCTGCTATGAGGTGAGGATTTCCTCCATTCTGTTTTATTATGGAAGATCTTCCTTGTGCTTTTGAGATAGCGTTGAAGTGGAAATTTTGCTATAACACTACACTATTTTTATTTTTATTTTTATTTTTATTTTTATTTATTTTATTTTTAATTTAATTTTTCTTCTTCTAGTAGTCTCAGCTAATAGTGCCTCCTCACTAATTGATTTTAAAATGGCTATATAACTTTTTACTTAACGTGAATATTTTTACCAACTATGTTTACAAAGTTCTTTTTACATGTACATAGTTTCAATATCTTTTCTCTTGGTAAAATTATTCATGTTGTGTAAAAAGTTATAGCCTCAAGTAAATAGTTAATGTGGGTGGCACGATTAGCAAAAAGTAATGTTAATAGTAGGAATTTGGTCCTTTTTAAAATATGACTTATACAATTCAAAATAATTTATTTAAAAAAAAAAACTGAGTTACTAGAGACCATTTAAGCCACAAGGGATCAGTTTAAAAGGACTAAAATCTTATTGTGTATTTACCATATTTGTTGCCAACTTATTTCTAAGTGATAGATGAGCAAGCATTTCTTGATCTCTTTGGGTTCATTTTTGCTTCTTTTTAGCCAAAATGGATCTAAGGAGGTACAATGGAAGTCAAATTGGAGCCAAAATGAGACTAAAGGAGAAAAAATGAATAAATTGCAATGTGGTTCAAAATTTAATAGAATATGGTAGCTTAAACAAAATTTTCAATTTGTTCAGCATTTTCAATTCAAGGCCAATGACGTACCTCTCTTTCGTAGAATCTGGGTCTAAAATTCTTGTGAATGTGATTAATAGTAAAATTAGATTGTTTCAAGAATATCATGAAGAGAATCTTCTCCATAACTCATGAGGAGGTCTTGCTAAAGTCACATGGAAGACTTCTAAAAACCTTAGAGACGAAAAAGGTTGCCTGGTATAGTGCGGGAAGATCCACTCCGCACAATAAAGTGAATTTGAACACCACCTTGTTTAAAATTTTGTCAACCTGCCTATGTATGATGACGAGACCTCCATATGATCGATGTAACCATTGAGAGACCTTTTTACATAGGTAAGGGGTGATGCCCCGATATGGGTACCCCCTTCAAAAATAATGTGATTTTCAAGAAACATCTTTTTTGGTAAGAAAAAAAATATTGAAAAATTAAAAAAAATTAGAGGGTGTTTTATGCACCATGACTGCAACTACGTACATGGTGTTAAAGACGGAATTTCTAGCACACATAAAATGAGTTAAACATAAGTCACAATATGTGAAACGCGTAAAAATGGTACCCATACCAAGCCATTCTCTATTATCACATTATGGAAAGGGTTTGTGAAATCTTTTGAAGATGGTTTGCAAGGGGTGTAAAATCAAGTGAGTTGTTTGTTTGTCAATCAGGTGGAGGCTTGTTTGAACAAACAACGTAAGGATGTTATAATGTATGAAAAGGAGCATAAGCAGAACTTTGAGGAGGTGAAATATCTCATTTCCTGAAGCTCCTGTGAACTAACCCCTACGGTCCAAGGTCAAATTGGACTTCATGTTTTATTAGTAGTTTTGAATAGGTCCTACCTGGACTATTTTTTTTCAAATTTATTTGTTGTTTGACCAACATATGTGATATTCTTCACTGATTCTAGTGATATAAAATTTGGTATCATCTGAATTATAATTTTTGCAACATAATCAATTGAATTTGTCATTTTAAAACCATGAATCATTGATCCTTAACCCCTAAACGTCTGAACATGCCTTTGCGGCCAGTAGAATACGTTGTATTTTGATTGTATTTGGAATGAATCCACACCTCTAATGGCTTTAAGATCAAAAGAGAAGTTGAAATTTAGATCAATGCGGTTATAACGAGCTACTGAGATTCCAATTTAGAGTTTCTTGTTGGTAGAAAATCTCAATTATACGACATCGTATATACTATCCCCATGGGACGTTTAGGGGTTAAGGGTTAAACAGTGTTTGTGAAATTGGTAAGCTATGTTTTTCTTCTTCTTATTACAGAAGACTCTGTTTTGGTTTTGGTACAGATGCAGGATGGGGTGGAAGAACTGACAGAGAGCTTTGATCGTTTGGACTCTCGAGTGGCAAGCGTCGGCCAAACTGCTGCCAAAATTGGTGATCATTTAGAGGTAAGTCAGTGATAGCGAGAAAATTATACTAAGTTACACTGCAAGCTAACTCGTCGTTCCTCATTCCCAAGAGTCCGGAAAGTGTCACTTCTCATTCCAGTGTGAACTGTAGATGCCTGTCCTATGTGACGTCCCACACTCACCTCCTCTACACAATGAGAAGTGGCACGGTTTCACTCAAAAAAGAAATGAAAAACGACACCCCCTCACTACAAGGAGAGGCGTTGTTTCTCACTCAAGAGGATCCTGTTCATTGCTTGTTTTATTTTTATTTTTATTGTACACGCTTGTTCTACGTGCCGAATCGCACTCACCAAGTCCAACCAAAAAATTGGTGAGTGCGAAGTGGCGTTGTTTGACTCACAGAGGGAGTGAAAAGCGACGCCTTCTCCTTATAGTGCCTCCTTGTAGTGTTTTCACAGTTACATTAGATCATCACAATCCTCTCACCCCCACTCTAGCGGTCATCGCAAAGTAAGCTCTTGTTCCATAGTTTAAACTGGCCCTTAAATAGTGAGCATGTACTAAAGAAGAATCAACCATTGAGTTTATGTCCGGTTATATAAAAAGAGCCTTGATATGGAAACTACATGAATTTCTCACCTTTGATTCGGGCATGTTGTTTCTCATAACAAGGCTCTACTTTCACATAACCTCTTTCATTATAGTATCCAATAAGCTTAGTGCACTTGAATTGCGAAGAGAGAGAAAGTCTATCATATCAAAAAATAAAATGACACCATTAATTTCTTGTGAATGCTTGTGTGTAGAGTTCTGATTTCCAAAAGAATACTGCAAAAGACACCATCGACCTAGTGAGGGTGGGTGCTCAACTATATCACTCATATCTATGTCCATCACTATCGTAGTGGGTCGTCAGATCTGAAAAAAATAATTATAAGAAGAGAAGCCTAAATCTTTAAAAATTATTTTTTCAAAATAATCTAATTTGTATGATGAAAAAGAGAATCTTGAAGAACATTCAAGCTTTGCTGATTTTTTTAATTTTTTAATATTGTGATTAACTAGGGCAGTATATGATGTATTTCAACGAATGTATGGGGTATGTGGGAGAAGAGCCGCCCTTGTTTTCTGATGATGATGATGTTGCAGAGGCTGCAGCAATAGCCCAAAAACTCCGTAAGTCTGATGAAAACCCTCTTTGTGAAATTTCAAGAGTTACTCTTTAAACGTCCCAAAAGGCCTTTGCAGTCACATATTTTTGTATGTATTTGGCATACTATATATATATATTTTTGTGTCGTAATCTAATATTTTGCCATGTTTAAAATCAATTATACAAATATATGATGTATTTGAAAATAATATCAAATTTTAGTATACAATGTGGATCATGCAAAGAAATAAATGTACAGTGACTATGGCAAAGACATATGGTTTTAAATGGCCAATTTGATCATTTATATTGTGAAAATATAATTCAAATGAAGTCAAAATTGATATCACTAGAATTAGTGACGAACATTACATGTATTCACTAGTAGAAAAGGTGGTCTTTGGTCACAAGGATTAGTGCTAAAGTATGGTGTTCAAGGTCTATATCAACTGTGACACTACTCATCGGTGCCTAAGTACTCTTTAATTTTTATTAGTCAACCGGAACATACAACCTAAAAAACATGAGCTCAACTTGGGCTTGTTGATCCTTTATTCTTAAAGGATGAAGGATTCATGATTTTAAAATGACAGATTCAATTGATCATATTGCGAAAAATATAATTTAGATGAGAACAAATTTTATATCATCATCTGAATTAGTGAAGAACATTGCATGTACTAGTCAAACAACAAATAAAGTTGAACAAAAAGAAGTCCACATAGAACCTAGTCAAAACTATAAAATAAATAAATTATGAGGCCCAATTTGAGCTTCTTGGTCCTTTAGGGGTTAACTCTTCCTATGGGGATGGTATATATGTTGTCGTATGATTGAGATTTGCTACCAACAAGAAACTCTAAATTGGGATCTTAATAGCTCATTAAAACCGCATTGATGTAAATTTCAACTTCTCTTTTGCACCCAAAACTATTAAAGGTGTGGATCCATTTCAAATACAACGAAAATACACGGTATTCTACTGGTCGTCATGGCACGTTCAGACGTTTAGGGGTTAAATTCAGCAGATAAGTGAAAGGATATGGTTACAAAACATACTGTTGAGGTGACATGGCAGGAGCAATTGCTGAGGACAGTATAGTGACTGAAGGAGCACAAGCAAAGACTACAAATGGCCAGTTAGAAGTAGCAGCCAGAAATCTACAGGCTTATTGCAATGGTCAGTTGAATTAATTGTAGGTTTCTGTCGTCCGCCTCATTGTTGGTTTTCAATTCTACTTCCCACTTCAAATTTGTGCTAATACGCAGCCGAAATCATTTGTGATCCAATACGTTTTTTTAACATTCTTTAGCCCTTGTTATAAATGTGTACTTTTATACTTTTAGAATCATGAATTAAGATTGGTTTTTTGAACTTGAATTGTATTAAGCATTCTTCTGCCCTCGTAGCTATGTTATCAATGGCAAGATACAAACTTTATATAAACATTTGGTAGAATCAAAGTGATGGATTTGGATTTTTTAGTGTACTGACAATAGGTATTTAAAAATATTGTTATGTTCTTTAATCGACAGAGTTAGAAAATCGCCTTCTAGGGCAATTTGATGTAGCGTCGCAAAAAGGGGAGTTGAGCACAATGGGTGATCGTGCCAAAATCTTAACCCAGGTAAGATTCTAATAAGTTGCTTTAAAAAGCTCTTCAGCTTTTATTGGAAAAACTTGCAGTGGAATTGGTTCTCTTGTGCTTGTTCCCATTGATCCTTTTAGAAGATCTAGTAGGTAGTGCTAAAACAAGAAAGTTGCGACATTGGATGTTGCTACGTACCTTACCTATTAAGTTGGGAAGCCCAACTCATTAGCACTTGTTGAAATTGTATTTCAATTAGTTTATTTTAATTTTTTTAGAACACATGGTAAGCTTGAGGCTTGAATCTCATGTTAAGAGTAACAAGACTTGCCCTACTATGGCATTTCCCCTAACGCAACCCCCGACCAATGACAAGAATTATGTCTCTCCATCAAGTCAAATGGTTACATATACATAGGTTATAGATACCAATAGGAATTGAACTTCATAACCACGAAACAAGTGACCAATAGATAGTGCCAATAGGACTATTCCTGGATAGTTTCAAGGCAGTGTTTTCTTCTAATAATCACTTTAGCTTTGCTAAAAAATAGTGTGTATATCTCTCATATACTGTACCCAACCATTGGTATCTCATGCCAAATAATAATTATTTTTATATTTTAAAAAACAAATGCCAAACTACATGAATATTCTTCAAGATTCTTTTGTTAATACTAAAAATAATTGAAAAAAAATCCTAAAAATTGATCCCAGCGACCGACTACGGTATTTGATGAGGGAGCTATTGATAGATCCGTTTTCATGTTTGCTTGTGCTGGTGGTGTGATTGTGTTGGATGCAGTTCAACAAAGGAAGCAGTGTGATGCAAAGATATGTTGCCTCGCGGCCAATGTTTATGGATTTGGAAGTGATGAACAAAGATGTGGGCACCGTGCTTGCACCTCCGGAGCCCGGTCGCACGGTGTCTGCAGAGGACCTCTTGAGAGGTCTCACATCTGTTTACAAGGAAATTGCTGGTACTATCTACACTCCAGATAATGACACTCCACAATATGTCGATATTATTGTTTCAAGTAATACACACGTGAACAGTCATACCTACCATCAAGGTAGTTGTTGGTACAGTCTATCCTCCATACAATGACACTCCATAATATGACTATTATTGTTTCAATTCAAGTAACACACTTGTGATGAGTCATTTTTGTGAGTAGTCCATGCCTGCCACCTTGAAGGTAGGGCTTCCCAAACATATCATAACATAGCAATGATACTCCATAATATGACAATATTATTGTTTCAAGTAACACACTTGTGACGAGTCATTTTTGTGAGTAGTCCATGCCTGCCACCTTGAAGGTAGGGCTTCCCAAACATATCATAACAGAGAGGGACAACTGTACACAAAACTCTTCCTTGACCACATGGGCCCTCCCTCCATGGACAGTTCATTTAAGGACTCTTCGTTTCTTTCTAGCATTTTACAATTTCTTTTCACTGTTTAGAGCATGCCCACCAATGACGCTAGTATCCCTGTTTTTGAAACCTCATATATCAACCTAGATCTAAAATTTTCCATAGAAGAGGAGTCTAGCTGGTATATACTAGCCTTGACAAGTTTGCAATCAGAGCTTCGGAATTATTAATTGCAATTAATGAATTTAGTGATGTAATTTTGGAACAGAGAGTGTGCAAGCAGAAGCAAAGACTGTGGCTGTTGTCTTTCCATCGCCTGCTGCAGTCATGTCCATTCTTGTACAAGTAAGCTCGTTAGGTTATTTGCTTCACTTTTGGTGTAAACTATGTTCTTTTTTGTGACTTTTAAAAAAGAAAACTAAGAGATGAAAATGAAATTCGAAAAATTACATGACATGTGAAGATTAATACCGACTTCTAAACAACGTAGTCCGGAGATTAACATAATGTTTAGTCTTCAACCTCGGCTTCCACATACTAAAGATGATTTGTGTAGACAGCAGCTCTTGTTACACAACCCATCTACATGCACCCTTGAAATTTGAGCCAATTTTAATCCTATTACACGATCCTCACCCCCCAAGAATCTAAGCTGGTTCCATTAAAAGAATTATGGCTTTAACTCCTAAAGGACCAAGAAGCCCAAATTGGGCCTCATGTTCTTTTTAACAGTTTTGAGTAGCTCCAACGTAGACTTCCCTTATGTTCAAATTTATTTGTTTTCTGACATTAAATTTGTCCCATCTTTATTATATTTTTCTCTTTATGATCAATTGAATCTGAGATTTTAAAACCATGAACCCTTGATCCTTTATGCCTTCAACTAAAGAATGTTATAAAAGCTGGATATCTAGGCTGGTTCCCATTTGATGGCTTTAACTAAAGAACATTTTGAAAGCTAAGTAATGTGCAAATAACAAGAACACAATCCAATGATGAACAGAGAGTAATGGAGCAGCGGGTGAATTTGCTAATAGAGAAAATCCTATCAAAGCCATCACTTTCAAATCCCCCGCCCGTGGAAGGAGGAGGTCTACAATATGTGAGTGCAGTTTGAGCTCTGTACTAAATGCTGGCTTTCTGTGAGGAGATATTGAGTACCTGTTGAAAGATCAATGAACCTCATGCTGAGCCTTTTGCAGTACTTGAGGATTCTTGCGGGAGCTTACGCAAAGACGAAGGAACTAGCCATTGAACTCCAAGCCTCCGGTTGTGGGGACCTCAATGTAGAGGGTATGTCACCTTTGATTCACACTCCTGCAAAAGATTTACACTCTCAACTTGTTACTATCACACTCTCCACTATCACATTCTAGTATCTGCAGAGATCTCATGTACTTTGGTTACCAAAGCTGTGATATAAAAGAGTTCTGAGTGTAGTTGCTACCAGTAGTATAATCAATAGAGGGGAGACGAAATTTTTTATATGACTATTTTTAACATGCATTAGTTTAAATGGTTTTCCATTGGCCTACACAACCACAAAATGGGGAATAAATAAATCCTATGCTCATGTAGGAAGTACCACAAGAGAAAAAAAATTCTATCCTAGGGCGTTCCCAGTAGGTGTTAATGTAGAATGTTTGTTGCTATTTGAAAATCGAGTCTTAACTACACCATGAAATAAGCTACAGAGCCTCTCATAGCTTCGTAATTGCGTTACAAAAGGGACAGATAGTTAGCGTATCTACTTGTCAAATGTGACCAAATTCAACACTCAGTCACCTAACCAATATGCAGCCTATCCTAAATATTCAATGTGCAGCTTTTGCCGAATCCTTGTTCAAGTCCTACAGAGAAGATTATGCAGAGTTTGAGCTGACTTCACTAAACCAGCTCCACAAAGCCAAGGTGCACTTTTTAGTTTCTTCTTGGAAGCTCTCGCATCCAGAGGTAAAAAACATTTTGACAGACTGTCTTGGGGGAAGGCTCAAAACACTAGAGCAAATTTGCTATCTTCTATGTGGAGCTTTCCTTTGGACTGAGTCATCCAATGCATATGAGTATGATACACTACGGAGAGTTGAGAATAGAAAGTGATGAGGAGATTGTTGGAATACACTACAAAGATTGTATGCATACATAACATTCACCTTTTAGTTTCATCCACCTTTATATATGGAGTGACCAGTGATCTGTAATTGAATGGGCTATTGAATCAAATAAACAATTACAAGACACTATTGAATTGTGATTGAGTGAGTGCTTTCGATTATTGTTCACCATGGTTAGTTGCTACTTGCCCCCATAGCTACTAATGTGATGTGAAATATCCCACATCATTTCATTGGGGGATGAAATGATGTGAGATATTCCACATCATTCTGTTGACGGAAGGCAGCAGTCACAGAGGCTATTGAACGTTATTACGGGCTGTAACTGTACTGCTTAGAACCAATCTGAAGCTGGTTTCCTGGAGTAGGGTATGAAATATTGATTGCTTACCAGTGAATTTTTTTTTTGGTTTCTGATGTAGACAATGGAGCTGAAAACGTCACCATTTGCCTCGCTGCGAAGGACGTCCCTCATGCCGTTCCAACAGCAGCAGCGAAGAAACTCTGCCACGTACTCTCATGCTCCCATCTCAGTCTCAGTGGTTGAGGAGTTTGTGGAATGGAATGAAGAAGCTGTTGCCCGTTGTAAACTCCTCACTCTCGAGGTATGGATCACTAATATTTTCATCATCAAGGTATCAAGTTTCCACAGGCAATGATCAATCACTAGTAGGAAATATGTCGTTTTTCACTTACTATAAATGAAAAAGGAATGAAACGGCGCCAGGCACATGGGTTGTGTCAGGCACATGGGTTGTGTTAGTGCTGGTGTGGTTTTGGTCACAAGAAGACAAAAATATAAGCATAATATTCAGCCACTAGTCATTGTTCCCACGAAATGAGGAATGAGAAACGACAAGTCTTCTACTAGTGAATCACAACAAGCTAACCCGTCGTTTCTCATTCCCAAGAGTCCGGGAAAGTCTAATGTAGACGCTTGTCCTATGTGACATTCCGCACTCACCTCCTTTGACACAGTGAGAAGTGGCGCAGTTTCAATCAAAAACCGAATGAGAAACAACACCCCCTCCTTGTAGGGTATTGCCTCATGTTATCGTTTATAAGCCACAACTTCTACTCTTTCAGTTTTCCATAGACTAAATAATGCCCGTGATAATGCTCAAGAGCTCGGAAACTTGAGAGCATCATTGGACATAATGTTAAGTTGCTCTACACAATCAAGTAGACAAGAATGCCCATGTATGTACTTTTTGGTTGCTCTAAGGGCTTAGAATGAGTAGAAGGATCATGAGTTTTAATATATTTTTTGACTAATCAATAGTGGGTCTTGTAAATGGAATATTTCAAATTTCAACGATTCCTACAAATGTGAAAATAGAAAGGGAGATAAAGTTTTAATCACCAACCAATTTCTTGCCCCAAGAGATTGGATACTAGCTTTTGCTGATTATTGACAAAGTATCTAGGTTTGAAGTGGAATCATTATTTCTAATGTTCAATTTTTGAAGTAACCCATTCTAATGAGACATCGGGTTTGACATTATGTCATAACACTAATGCCATGTTGCAACTCGTCGCAATAATCTCATGAAAAAGAGACCATTGTTTGTTTTCCAATGGGGATGATCAGGATCAGCATTCGGGTATCCTTGCCACAAATGTGAAGGCCATTTTCACCTGCCTCCTTGACCAGGTGTTCCTCTCCCCATTTCCAGCTTTATACATCAAAGAGAATCTTGTCCATGAAGCATGGATATGGTCACAATGATCATACCAAAAACTCCTCTATGATATATAGAGAATTTTTTGTATAGGAAGACCTGTCCATGAATCATGACAAAGAGTCTCTTTATGACGTCTAAAAGTTCATGCACAGCTACAAATAAGTACATGAATTTTGACAAAAAGGTGTGTTTCATGGATTTCAACCCATGAAAATCATCACCTTTTATAGGTTTGCGTCAAAATTCATATGTTAGATTCTAGCTGTGATGAAACAAACAGTCTAATTCTAAGGGTGTTCTCACTATTCCTAGGGCATTTTTCTGATGGTTGTTTGTTCCGTCTTCTGTCAAGCAGGTGAGCCAGTACGTTACAGAAGGTCTGAAGAGAGCCATTGAAGCATTGAAAGAAGCTGCAGCACTGCGGGATCGCTTCGGGTATAACACAACAAACAACCGGAAGGTGGCTCAAGCCATGGCTGTCGCAGTACGTAGTTACTTCACTTCCTCCAAGGAACAGAAAGGAATAAACTGTAATCTACTTGGGGATATGTCCCGCACTTGCACAATTGTTCAAGACTTTCGTAACAGGCTTTTCAGTAAAATTAGACTGATTCAGGAGCTTTTAGACATCATAAAGAGAAGATTCCCCTCATGGGAAGGTCTCACTGTGGTAATGGTAATCATACAGAGGTCATGAAACATAAGGAGACCAAGACCTTTGTGATCGTGAGATCACGGCGGACATTCTCTTAATAGCATTGTCTTAAAGCTCCTGAAACAATCTAATTTTACTGAAAACCCTGTTTCATTCATTAAAAATTGATTTTGAGTCACTCAAGACAAGTGGGGAATGGCCTGACATGGGTACCACTTTTACGGGTGACTTATGTTTAACTCATCTTATGTGTGCTAGAAATTCTGTCTTTAACACCATGTATATAGTTGCAGTCATGGTGTCTGTAACACCCTCTAATTTTTGTAATCTTCCAATGCTTTTTTCTTATAAAAAAGATATTTCTTGAAAATCACACTATTTTTGGAGGAGGTACCGATATCACGCCATCACCCAAGTCACAACGGACATCTAGTCATTGAAGAGAAGTCACACTGGATAAGATTTCTACTAGTGATTGGGAATAAGGAGTACTAAGACGAATCTGACCTTTGTCGTGAATGATCCTTGTAATTTACCAGGCAGAAGGTGCGTCTTCGGCAGGAGAGAGTAGCTTCCGGGCGTTCATGGCGGCCATCAAAAGTGCAACCACCAACATGGCCATGCTCCAGCGAGTAGAAACTCTAACCCCAAGTAATAAAAGCATTTATCTGCGCATGTTATTGTTGCCTCTGCAACTTCACCTCCTCGTGAATTATGCTTTTCTCCAACTTTTGCAGTTTTTCACAAGATCAGTTTCACGTGTGCTTTTAGCACAAGAAGGAGGGCACGCAGCCTGCTGTGATGCAATAGCATCCGCCATGGCTGTGGCCGAGAAGGCGGCCTCCATAGGCCTACGCGGCTCACTCGATGCACTCCTCGCAGAGGTGAATACTCTCTCCATTTTCCATTTTCCAGTAGTACACGAATCGTTAGTGCGAATTGGCTGATGTGAGCACCAGGTGGAGAGATTGTTAGTCGCAGAGCAAAAAGTCACGGACTACACACAACTGGACGAGAGCATCTCGCCTGAGCTCACAACGGCGTGCTCGAGGTAAGAGACTCTTTCCATCATCGTTGCAAAGCCGAATCACCATTAAAACTGTTAGGGATATACTATTCACTGATCCCCTCTTACCAGCAGCAACTCAGCTATTCATACACTTGGAAAATGGTGTATCATGACTTGGCCAAATGTCTTTGAATGGAAATGAGCTTGTCTACCGTCCCATCAGTAGTGGACTACAGCCTCCCACTGTCTATAGCAATAAAACAATTTGATCCTAAGAGACTTTGGCTCTCAGTTTAGTACCCAAAATGAGCTCTCCAATGCGCTCTATAGTGATCTCCCAATGAAAGCACGATGCCTAAAGTGACTGGAAGAGTAACTATCTTCTGCCTGAGCAAAATCATGAACAACAATTCTGCGTCTCAGAGTAGTAGAGTTTCTTACACGGATGGTCGGAGTAGCGAATGGAGCATTGGACGGGCTGAATAAAGAAGCCTTCATGACACAACTGGTGTGTATAACTCCTCTCGCCTTCCGCTCCATGAACTTGTAGTAAGCACTTGAAAATTGATCCTTGACGTAGAAAAATGGGGAATGACAGGGACATGGACTGTACAACCTTCTGATCCAGCACTGGAAGCGGTTCACCTTTGACCCAAGGTTAATACAAAACCCTAAAACCTGTTGTAAAATCATCAAGCTTCCACTAGAGCTGACAATTTCATGGGGCGGTTTTTCAGTGGAGGCCTGCGCTTGAAGCGCGATGTGGCAGAATACGCTGACTGCGTACGAAGCGTCATGACACCAACAATTAGCGAGAAATTTGCTCTCCTGGGGACGTGAGTGTTTCAGTTTTCCCAAAGCTACAAGAATTCGCTTGAATATGAAAACGCAAGGATTCAGTCATTCTTACATGAAAAGTGTCCTTTGACAGGATGGTGAATGTCTTCATCGTGGCGCCGGAGAGTTTGCCTACCTTAGTGGACGGGACATTACGAGATGTGCGAGACGAAGCATTAAGGTATAGAAATTTTGATCTTCTTCTGGAGGTCGTGATTCCTTAGTCGCCATACCCGTCCTTGATGAAATGAGGCCTCCTCACAAAGTCTTCCAGTTAGCGCTTTCAATGAACTGGCTGAAATCCAACTCATTAATCATCGGGGATATGGTCTCTTGAGAATCCTCCAGTTAGCGCTTCCAACAAACGCAATTCACCAAGCATTGGAGACAAAGTATACATGAAAAATGCACAACCTCCGTTTCTTGTGAGAATAGAATAGGGATGAAAATAGGGGTGAAAGATAGCATTTCACGAGTTTGCTATAATCTACTGTGACTCACCCGTTCTTGTTTTGCAGACTAATCGAACTGCGAGAAGATTACAAGAAAGCGAAGGTTGCCAACATTTTCAACAGCATGAACGGTTGAAGAACTGTACCATGCTTTATTGCTGCGCTTGAGATCAATTCTCTACTCCCGAGGTTTCGTCACTACTTTAAAAACAGCACGTCTGGGTCAGAGCTTAACATGAGGTAATAGAATTAACACATGTGCAAACCGAGCTACTCTAAAAGAATACTCTGAAAACGGAGTCACTTGTCAGTGACCAAAAACCTTCACGGTTGTTATGTCTACAGGCCAAAACACTTCAATGGTTGAGCAAACAGCCTCTTGAAGAAAGACTTACACTACGTAAACACATCAGTAGATAACAAGAGCTCCCTCACAGAAAGTTTCACTTAATCAGAGGCATACAGTGCCCAACTTAGCATTAGGTTATAGCACGCCTATTGTTTAAGACTAATAATCAGAATTACGACACTGTAAAAATCTGCATCAAAATTGGAATTAAAATAGAGAATTTAGTCTTACCCCTCTAAAATAGACTCTCGCCATCCACGAGAAAGCTACCGGTAGTAGCCAAGTGAAAAATCTTTCACCCAATCTTAAAACAGAAAACTCAATATGTTATCTCAATGTAAACTCTGTTGGAAAAATGCTTTAATCCATAACTCCCGCTGGCATGACCCTTAAGCACCTATGACTTGATTACCTTTGTTCAACAAATTTTAAATTTCATTCTCACTTCTTTAGGTGATGTTTAAGAAATAAAATGAAAATACGTACCTTTTGTATTCAACTTCTATCCATCTAGAATGTAAAAAAAATAGTCACATATTAAAATCAATATGAATCTTCAATGCTTTAACACAATTTATTTTTTTTAAATCTTGAATAATTGTACAAAGGCATGAATAAATCCTGGCATTTAATATTGTGCGAGAGCGTCAAAAAAGGTTGAACTACCAACGTTCTTTGATAGAAAACATGTTTTAGAGTGTGTTCTGAATTGCAACCAACTCAACTTCACGTTTTAAATACGTATTTTTGTGGTTTTGATCCTAATGGAAAATAAAGTTGAAACACTACGTTAGACCATTGAGATATAGGAATAACAATTAGGTTAGAATAACACTACGTTAGGCCATTGAAATCTGGCCTTGACCAGCAACGTGGCCAGATTGGTCACCTTAAGTCCTTGAGGTTAATCTTCCATCCACTTCACCAGCTTGTGTTTAAAATTTGGCTCAGGGAATGGCAAGGCAGCACTTTCGCATTGCACCTTCTCCCTGTACTTCCTCTCTTGATCCACGATGCCTGCAAGTCGACATGCATGTGCTGAGCTTTAGTCTATCATTGTCTTCAGCAAGGGTGCCAAAATGTAAGTCTTGCCTAGGTTAACCCATCAGTAATAACGGAATAGCAATTACAAAAAATTGACCGAAGTTACTCATTTCTTAAAATCATTATGAACATAACGTCAGAAAGCTCAGATGTTGACCTTCAAACTCAACACGCTTTTGCTCTCTAGACTTGATCTCTTGGGCTTGCTTATTTCTGAGCTGGTCCTCCAGTACATCCAGTAGACCTTGTTTTGACTGCACATTGCATTCACATTGTTAGACTTGGGACACCAACAAAAAGTGAAATACCTTCACCCTGGAGGCATTGCCAATATAGTTTGTGGTTATAGATCTACCCTTCTTTGTTCCGCCAGTTGTCTTTCTTTCTCAGCTGCAGCCATTTTAGCCATTCTCTCATTGTTCTCCAAATCGAGTCTCTTCTGTGCCTCAATCTCATATCTTATCTTGTCTGTATGCAAGTACAAATGTACATCGTCAAGTCAGAATCGATCTTTATGTTAATCATTGTTTAAACTCGGGACAAATATATGAATAAAAACGACAGTGAAAACAGGCAAATGGATGTGCATGAAACTTTTGCAAGATGCTCAGGAGCTCTTAGCAACCATGAAGAAGACTTCCGAAGAGGATGGATTCTGGATTCAAGCAATTTAAATAAAATACAATTCAATGTATGGGGTTCATCAATGATCGAGCAGTCCTGTACATTTTTGGATCTTTGAATAACATACCTTTCTCTCTGAGTTGGTTCTGCCTCTCCTCATGCACACGTGCCCAGAGCCGCTGGCGCTGGTCTTCCTCCCGCTTCCATCCAGCCTCGCGCTTCGCCCATTCGGCATCCTCTTCGGCTTTGAACTGCGCATTTTTAACCGACTCGTCTGCATTGAGCCTGCCCATCAGAGCTTTCAGATGGTTTGCGTACTGCATAGCTTCCCTTCTCTGAGCATCTTTCAGTTCCTTCTCTTGCAGAATTTCGTGCGCCTCCCTGGCTGCTGTCATGGCCATGCATTCGGCCTCGAATTTCTTGTCCGCATCTTGTTCCCTGTTCTTTGTACACCTCAGACCTTTGTTAGCTTCCTGTACCGATTTGGCTTTGGCATCCTGCATTGCCAGTGGCCAAATAAGTCATTAGTCTGGTGAGACAGCAGACTTATTGCAAACAGCAGGTATCGTGAAGAGAAGATAACCAATTGAGCCTTCATATGCGCATCAGTAGAATTATTGACAAGTGTGTAGTTTCGACACGCTCTGGAATTCAGCGTACACTAACTTTTAGTAGAGCTTTCTTAAGAGGCGCTTCTTTTCACGGCAAAGAATTGTGAAAGGAATTGCATGCCATGAACCGTTGCTCTGTACGAGAATGAAATTCTACATGTATAGTTGATCGAGGCGTAGTAGCTTGAAGACATTGTGACAGTGACGAAAGATGACAGCATTAACGCAACGAGATTGATAAGCGATTATTATACCAGGTAGCATTTCCTCTCTATTTGTTGTTGCTTGAGGGCCTCGTCTTCCTGAGCCCATCGCTTGTTCATGGCTGCCATTTCCGCCTTAATAGCCACCTGCTCCTCAGATCTGAGTTTGCCAACCAATGCGATTTGCTCGTGCAAAATGTCAATGGCCTCCAGCCTCTTGGCCGCCTTGGTCGCAACCTCAGCCATGAGCGCTTGCTCCTTAATCTTCCACTCCCTCTCCATGACTTCCTCCAACTTTCTGGTTTCCTCTTCCTCCAAGATCTTACGCGCAACCGCCTCCTCCAGCTGCCGCTTCCGGCCCTCCACGGCGCGGAGCACAGCCATCTTCGAGTCCTGAACACGCACGTCGTCCGCGTTGTCGCGCCACGCTTTGTCCAACATCTCCTGCACGTACTGATCCTTCTGGCATGCCTCCGCATTCTGCCTCTGCTTCAGCGCCCGCGAGCGTGCCTCCAGCCACGATCGCCGCTCGGCCAGTGTCATCGAGTTCGTCTTTAACTCGTCATTCAATAGCTGCTCTTCTCCTTCCAACAAGATTGCTAACTTCGACCTCCGAATCTCAAGATTTTGCTCCCTGCACTGCCGAATGGCTTCCTCCCTTGCCTCGATCTCACGCATATCCCTCTTCTTGATATGCTGCTCTGCAAACTCCGCTGCCCGCATCTGCTGGTCGTAATCTCTGACGGCTTTGATATTGTCCGCGAGCTTATTCTCGTACATTCGCATCTTGTAGATGCGATCTTCGTTTGACGGCATCCGCAGAGGTCGCGAATACTTAGCCATGACGACAGTATCGTCTCTACTCCCTCCAATACGCACTCCTCAAAGCTAACAATCGTCTTCAATACTTTTTGAAAATTGCTACCGTTCTCCTCATCGTCTTCCTACTTGCACATTCACGACTTAGCCTCTCTATATCTGTTATGGCCATTCGATTCTTGATTTCCCTACCTCCTTTCTGATGCGATGAGGTTGAACACTCTTCTACTGACAACGCATTATTAAAAATAAAACCAAGAACACGCTACTCTGCTAAAATGTCTATTTCCATCAAGCTACTCGACTCACACGCACAGTATATGCCTCAATCTTCTGTATTCTCTGAGCAATTGAAAAGATCCTCCCACGCCTCAGTGCTCTTGCGAGAGCGAGATGCATTTCTGACGCTGGCTCACTCACTCTCACTCAAGCCATCTCCAGACAGTATCCTCATCGGGACCGAACACATCTCATCACTATACAATCGTCACATAACAAGCCTTTCCTGTGCGAAACCAGCACCACATAAAACCACCGATTCGCGAGTCTTGAATCACCTCGCACACTTGCAAATCACGACGTCTCAGAGTCTCGCAATGCCATAATTCCTTCCCTTGCACAATTACGCAACCATCGCGCTCCCGTAGAGTCTCCAATTACCTGAACGTTCACATCGCCAAGAAAGGAAATGGAGGCGAGACAGAGTGCCCTCGAACAGTCTTCCAAGGAAAGAAAGTTCGCTGCGTCCTGTTGGCGGGGAGATGTCAGTTGGAAGCGATGAAGGGATAATTGTAACTGCCCTTGCGCAGGCCAGCTGAACCAGCTGATGAGCAAGGCTCTGCACTGGATGATATCCCCGCTCCCGTTCAATTGAGGTCCTCCTCCATGCCCTGGCTTAAGTTTTCGAGCTCGTCAGAATAGGACGAAGTTACTATTGGTGCAAAACCTAATTTCGGACTCTCAAGACCTGAACTGAGGTCCTGCGGACAGCTTAAGACCTTGATGGAAAAGTGCACATGACAACATGGCGTGGTCTTGGCCGTCCAATTACAGGCACAAATGAAAAGATAGGTCGCTGCAAAGGACTGCCGCTTTCCATTTCTCTGAGCACTAAGACTATCGGATTCATTTCATCGTAGCATCCTTGTTGCGTTCTATCGTAGGTTTCATCGAACTGTCTCCTTGGCTGGACTGGTTTTTAGAACATCGCTAGCAGTTCAAATTTTTTGCAGAGTTTCTGAAAGAAATTTGGCGGAGTGCTCTCTTAGCTCCTCGTTCAGACTAGGTTGGGATTTCGTAGTGTGAAACTTTGAGCGCGGTGATTCTAGTGGCAACAGTACAGAAGCTAAGCGGGCGAGACTCTCGAACTCAATTGCTCTCAAAATCATAGCTGTCGTTCATTCTTGCTAAGTGAGGAGCTTTGCATAACTAGAGGAGAACCAAGGCAAGGTTGTAAAGTCAGTTCCACAAATGGATGCTGCAAGGGTTCCAGATGCATCTGACAACTCCAAGGTGAAGCTTCCTGGTTCTTTAGAAGCGCAATTTCATACAGTATTTGGCTGCTACTACCATCAGCAGATTCCTATTCAAATTTCTAGGGTTGGATTAAGTATCACTGGAGGAGTATGCAGTCTTGCTAAAATACTGTGTGGCTATTGTTGTTGAATATCACCCTTGTCGCCTTCGAACTAAAATTGTGTTGTGTAATCACAGGCAAGCGTGGAGCAACGACGTCGCCCGAGCTTGATAATGCGGCTCGGTTTCGTCGCCTTGATTCTTGTGCACATGGCGAGCGGGTTGGTCCCCCTACGAGATTTGTTATTCGCCGGGTTCGCTTCTGTCTACTTCTTCCTATTCGGGAAATTCGTGTATCCAAGTTCGGAGCATCCACCGAGAGTTTTCCCGAACAATCGTTTGCTGGGAAGGTACGTGGCGTTCGCGGGCTTGATAGCCATTCCCACGACCATAGCGTACATTCTCGGGTCGTTTGTGAAGGGCGATCAAGTGGCCATGAAAGCGGCCTCCCCGCACCTGTTCCTCATCGCCTGCCAAGTGCTGACGGAAATCGTTGTTGCCGGTTCTTCGACGCCGGTCTCTCTGCCTGTGAGAATGATGGTGCCGATATTCTACAACACGCGAAGAATGTTCACGATCTCAGCATGGCTGGAGACTGAGGTTTACAGAACAAGTGATGACTTCGGATGGCTCCTCTTCGGCCGTGGCCTTGCGGCTGCCAACATGGCCATCTGGGCGTTCAATTTGTTCTGCTTCTTGCTCCCCGTGTACCTGCCGCTTGGCATGAAGAAGCACAACGAACTGGAGCGGCTCGGATCCAAGGAGCACCAAACTTGATAACTTCCAGTGAGATGTTAGAAAGAGCTCTTTTTTGGTATCTGAGCATAACTTGAGCTTCATAAGCTTGAGAAGCTGAGTTCCTGTGAGTTTCTGTGTACAGTACATAAACATTTTTGTAAGGAGTCTTGTAGATAACTGGGTTTTATCTAAAAGTGGATTTATTCTGCGATTTTCAAATTCAATGGATGGGGATAACGTCAAATTCATAGGGAGAATGGAATGGGGACGATTGTGGTATCAATGGGGCACATGTACGTTGGAGAGTGTCCTATAGTTTGAGAGGAGCTTGGAGGGAGATAGAGGTAAAACAAATTTAAGTGGGTGGGGAGTGCACCCACTGGAAGCAGAAGTGACGCTTCTGATTGATTGAAAATCAGGAAAAGTGTCACTTTTATTTGTCTGTTGTGACGAACCCGACTGACAAACACCACTTTTATTTGTCTGTTGTGACGAACCGGATTGATGAGCACCTCTAACGGCAGTCAAAAGCGACACATTTCCTACTAGTGACCCCATGAGTTGATGATCTAAGAGGGTGATGTATTCATAGCAAGATTTAGTAGATGAAGAGAACCCCTCATCTGGAGAGATGCTTGATTGTGAGTGATGGGGAGTGCACTCCATTCCCGAAACATCTTTCTTATTACATGAGTCATTTAGCTTCTGGATTGAACAAGTTAGGATCAAAACTGCAACCCATCGTGGGTATAACACCCAATTGACCACCCAATTGCCCTCTATCATAATCCCTATCGCTCAGATTTTTTTCTGTTAATAGCCTGCTATTGACTTCCAGTGATATTTTATAGTTGATAGTCTGTTATTGACTTCCAGTGAGATCTTAGAGCTCTTTTGTTTTTGGTTTCTGAGCATAACTTGAGCTTCATAATTCACTCAAGCTTGAGAAGCTGAGTTCCTGTGACTCCATTATGTGTACATAAATATTTTTGCAGCTTCAGTTACATTAGTGTACCGAGTCTTGCAGATGGTCTCCACTACAGCTTCTCCGATGGCAGCATGGATGAAGCAACTTGTTACGAGTTAGAGCTATTTCTCAGCTGCAAGAGAGCAAGATCTGTAGCTTGAAAAATGACAACCTTGAAGAAGATGATAGCGATCATCTGTTCCTGTGGTGCAACAACGCCATGCTTAGAATGAGTCCGACAAGAAGCTTCATAATTGTCCAGTCCAAAGTCTACTAATGTAGGCAATATACTTCCTGCTTAAGTAGGGGCCGGTAACTTACATTTTGACGTGTTTAGACCGTTTGACATGGCTTTTTCTAAAATGACACTTAGAGCATGCACACCCTAGGCCTGTATCCATCCTTGACTTTGGAAATTGGATGTAACATTCTTCTATTAATGTCGTTTTTGGGTGAGAGAGCCACGCCTTTTGGGCCAAATATGATCACCCATGTAATGATTGCCAGGTATAGTGATTGTGATTGATTCACGCATTATATAAAGGGTGATTATAGCGGTTCAAGGGTGTGGAGAGGATAGTTTCTGACACCAAATCTTGAATGTGATTATTCTTTAGTGGAGTGAACTTAAGGGAGAAGGGTGTGCATGCTCTTGTTGGAATTGAATATCCCACACTATCCTTGCCTATAGCACCCTTGTCACACGTTCAAACTATGTCATTCAAACTATATCATACTTCCTTTGTCCCATCGTCCTATGAATCAGTCCCATGATTAAGCTTCATGTTTGCTCAAACTACTACTGACTGAGGGTCCACATCACCCAGTATGAGTACATCACCCAGTATGAGTAGTTGTTGTGCTCAGGGTCTACACCATGGGACTAGTTAAGTCATCGATTTCAGGGTACATGAGGGACAGAGGAGTAGTCATCTTTTGGGACCCACGCACTCAACGCCCACAATGTGTATTCGGTTGGGGTGTAGCTTCATGTCAACGGGCGTAACGCAAATGGTTACTTCTAAGAATTTCCAATCAAAACATTGGCTTGATCCTTGCAAATATCTAGACCAGCAAGGTAGGCCTGTGCCCCACACTACAGTACTGCCACTGTCCACTCCAAATGTACCACCCAGGTGTGCGGTCATACTTTAGCTGCCGGCTTCCATACCAAAACTCTCTAACTCATCGCAAAGACAGGGATGGTGAAGAGAGAATTGCCTGAGCGTCAGAATCTTCCCAATTTGCAGCCGGAGTTGAATGAAATCTCATCATGCCGCAGATGGTGCAGCAGCTGCTCTCTCAGGCGGGGGGGTTGAGCCAGGTGCCTTCAAGGTTCATTCAACCTGTTGAAGAGCGTCCGGAAAGCGAACAAGGTTGTACCACAATTCCTGTTATTGACATGAAGGAAATAGCTGAGAATGGGAACCGTGTCATTGCTGAAATCGCCCGCGCTTGCCAAGAGTGGGGCTTCTTCCAGGTAACTAATAAATGCTGTCAGAAAACCACGCTCCTCTTCATTCAATAGGGGTGTCACACCGCTTTCTTCCCATTCTCAATATGCATATGTAGCACTTTCTTCTTGAACTATGGAGGACCCATTTTATGAAGATCGAGAAGTTTCATTCTTTTCTTCTAGAGGTGAAGAATGGGCGTAAAATTTGAGAAACTGTGGAGATTGAGAAGTCTTGGCCATTCTCATTCTTCACACGGCCTCAAGGGGAGTTGCACCTTCTTCATGGAGAATGGCCAGGATTGAATAGATAGATAGAAATTCCGGTCCTCTTTCAAAGGCTGGCGTGAATAAAGTGTCCGTTTGTAATGTCAATGACACAGTGCCCATCGGACAAAGGGCCATTGGAACAAAACTACTCTTCCCTCTTCGGAATGGACACTATAGTAACATTAACGGCCAGGATTGGTTCCAGAATTCTCTTCCCACGTTCTCAAACTTCTCGGAAGAGTTGTGACAACCCCTAATTTGACGTGATTTTGTGACATTTCAGGTGATCAACCATGGCGTGGCTCCTTCTCTGATGGAAGAATTCCGAGACTTGGCACACGAGTTCTTTTCTCTCGGGCAGGAAGAGAAAGAAGTGAATGCCATCCAGCCTGGGAAGTGTGTTGGCTACGGGCGCTTCTTCGAGACGAGCGATGGCGTGGCCAATTGGGCTGACAATCTCATCCTCTTCAGTTACGGAGAGGAACAACGGCTTGCCCAGCCCTGCATGCCTCCAAAGCCGAAACGTTTCAGGTACTACAATCATTCTTTCTCCCTATTGCAAGATTCAAATATGCAAAACCCTAATTCGGAACTTATGCTATTGAAGGGAAGTAGTCGAGAGCTATGGCAGTGCAATTTTCAAGCTCTTTAGAGCATGCCCAGCAGCTCAGAGCATTTGGGAGTTAATTTGAGTGCCATTTGGGAGTTAAGTCAGTGTAGAGGATCTACAGCCAACAACAAAACTCACATCACTCTGGTTTGATCACCAAGCCCCTCTCCCAATCCAACATCACCTCTACGAGTTCATAATTCAAATGTTGACCAACTAATAGAGTTATCCTAAAAGAGAAGTTGTGTTTGAACAAGATACCATGTGTTTTGCTTTAATATACTCTTGATGGCTAAACTAGTTGTGCATGAGTTTGAAGACCACCAAGCTCTTACACACCTAATAGTGAGAGACCACCAAAGCTCTTTCAAACTTCATAACTATTTAGAGTGAACAAATAAGAGTACATTAAATCAAAACACATGGTATCTTACTCAAACACCACTTGACTTTTAGGATAACTCCAATAATCAAACTTAGTGTGAGAAATATATACATGGTGAAAGCATAAATGAAAAAACCCTAGACAGTATTTTGGTGTGACTTGATCTACTGCAAGGGACATATTTTGATGACCTAACCCCAGGCTACTCCTATCCTGCCTTTGGTCATGCTCTTCCAAAACCAAATATGCAAAACCCTAATATTCGGAATGTATGCTATTGTAGGGAAGTAGTGGAGAGCTATGGCAGTGCAGTGTTCAAGCTCTTTACACAACTGCTGGAGCTCATATCAGCGGGTTTAGGTCTGCAGCCGGACGCCATAGCCAAGCAGGCAAAGATTAACGACCCTGGAGCTGCTATACGAACAGACTTCAATTGTTATCCGCCGTGCCCGCAACCCAATCTCGTTCTGGGATCCGCTCCGCACGCTGACCGGGGCGTCTTGACGGTGCTGCAACAAGACCGCGTCTCAGGACTCCAAGTCGCCAAGGACGGGAAATGGTTCCCCGTTCCGCCCGTGAGAAACGCTTTCGTGATCAACCTCGGAGACCAAATGCAGGTATTCATATCAGAACCCTAATATCAATCTCCTACAAATTTCTTCATAAGGGGTTGTCACACCTCTTTCTTCTCATTCTCAAAGAATGGAAAATGGGGACGTGGCACGCTCTTCTTGAATGGCAGAGCCCATTCTCAGAGATCGGAGAATTCCATTTTTCTCCTCCATAGGTGAGGAATGATTCTCGGAGAATGGAGAATGGCTCATGCTTGGAGGATGAGTAACCAACTAAGAACCTTTATTCTCCATTCTCAATCTCCACAAATCACAAAAGGGGTGTCACACCTTCTCCCTGTAGAAACTATTCTATTGGCTCTTTTTCCTCATTCTCCATTCTCCGAGGAGGTGTGGCAACCCCTATTGCCAATGCTCACTCTGCATCAAAATCTGTCAGGGACCAATTCTAGTCACCTATGTAAGCACCAGATTCAACTTTGTGAGCTCCCAATCAAATTATCACAACCATTAGTTGTAATAGTTTGGTGATCAATCATGAATGCCAAGTTAATAAACTGATTGGACTAAAATTGAAAGACAAGTATTGGTTCCCTCAATAGTGGTCTATGCAGATTAAATTTGAAAATATAGAACAAAACCATACATTGTGACAAAATTAATTAAAAATTGGGCTTGGTTATTAAACCCAAAGTTTTATGTGCAATTTTTTAACATTGAAAATCATTGCTCCAAATAGGTCGAAATCCTTAAACTAACAAGTATTGATGCATCTACTTTAGTAGATTAGTGAACCTCGGTGTACTAATCTAAACTAAAGGTCAAGTAGAGTTATTCTTAAGTCTTCTTCTGTTTTTTTTTCCTTAGACCTCTAATGAATTAGTGTATTCAATCATCAATGGAGTACGTTGAATCATCTCAGACTAATTGGACCCCTGAAGATTCATTTTTTCAATCAATTTAACCATTGGATGCATAAAATAATAGGTACTGAGGTTGGAAGTTGATAGTGGGCATGAAAAACAAAATTAAAATATAATTTTCATTGAAGTGCACGCAACCTTGCAAGTCTAAATGTATATTCCATGTCAAACTCCTCCTAAGCCTTAGGTATTGGAGTATTCCCTAAATCCATCTTGTGATCAAAAGAGGAAGATTGAAATAGAGCATGAAACTTAATAATATCTCCAAATTGAAGTAGCCTCTTTACGTTTCAACCATTTTCCGTAAGAAATCTATTCAACACTCAGTGGTGTGATGGCAGATAATGAGCAACGGCAAATACAAGAGCATTGTGCACCGTGCGGTGGCCAACCAGACGGAGACACGCTACAGCTTCGCAAACTTTTTGATGCCTGCGGACCAAACCGTGATCGAGCCCATGGCGGACCTGTTGAGTGCATCGAGTCCGGCTGTATATCGGCCTGTACGATTCGGTGAATACATAGGTGGTTACTCCTACTTATTCAAGCCTCTCAACCGCAACATCGATTCCTTTCGCGTGATTCCACAAGACTGCTTGCAAGAGAATTGACTGATGCAGAGCAATGCAATTCCTCGATGATGAGGAGGATGATAATAGATCGCTAGTGAGCATCTTAGAGCATCTCCACTAGCAACTCTGAAGGTCATCCAAAAATTACAAGGCATACCATATAGTTCTTCACACGCGTCACTGAGGCGCGGAGAGCGTTGGAAGTCTAGTCAATGGTAAGGTAACTATACCTTAAAGCGTTCACCTTACCAATTGAGCCTATTTACACACATAACACAGAAAATATTTTCAGTGAGTCTTATTAGCAAATTCAAGAGGATTCCAACGCACTTTAGCATGTATTATTTGAACACTGTATGAATAAGTTATGAATTTTCAAAGTGCTAACTATAGGTTGACCTTAAAGCGACCCTAAACTCTGATGTTCAGATTGTGCACATTCTCATCAACAGTAGGGTGTTAGAATCTACTTACTATGGAAAATTGAGCTATGCACGCTTTAAGGAAATGGTTGCTTTTAGATATAGTTACCTTATTGTAGTTCTCCACACTCCGATGTGTAGATTTGATGCAATGGCGGGCACTCGCCGACGTGGCGCGTGAGCGGGTGATAGGAGAGTACGCGGGGAGGTCGGGTTGTCTGGGTCAAAATTGAACTACGTGGCAGGAGGCGAAATTCAACTACGGGCGGAGTTCAAAATTTGAAAAAAACTTCGTCTTTTCATGAAAAAGTAGTGACAGAAATTGGAACGGAGATGAGATAATAGAGTTATTTGTAAAGTCCCTCAAAACCCTTCTTTTTGACCTGTAATTTGAAAAGGACAGGATCGGCATGATCTCACTGTAGACCCAGAATAGAACATTGGATAGATTGAAATTTTTAGTCATAAAAAATTTGGAGGGAGGGAGAAGAATTGGGTAGTGGGGTGGGACCGTGAGGAGGAGTGGTGTCAGATTGATGACGACTAGCTCTGGTCCATGAAAAAAGAGGACAAAAGACCGGATGCCTTTACAAATAACTCTAATACATGCTCTGTTATTCACAGCCTCATTGACACATGCCCAATGTTCTTCTTCGCTCCATTAGAATGCCTAAGTTGAAAGACCCACAGCCTCATTGACACATGCTCAATGTTCTTCTTCGCTTCATTAGAATGCCTAAGTTGAAAGACCAAGGGCTGAATACATTGTTATAACTCTTGAAGGACCAAGTGTCCTAGCTAGGATACAAATGTTTGGGTAGGTTCCAACAATGTCAATTTTATTTTATTTTAATTAAAAAAAACACTATGTGAATTATGTATATCAATACAAAACTGGGAATCTAATTTTATTTTTATTCTGACCTTTTAAGTGGAAATTATGGAACAAAAGAGGATTTTTTGGGGGAGAATGGGCAGCACATGCAGGGCTCAAAATAAACCTCAAAAAATATTATTTTTCAATTTTAACTATAGGATCTTGTTATAGATTATCAAGAGAGTGCATGGTAAAAAATTTGTAGAATTTGATCGTACAGATTGCAATATTATAGCGTTTGAAGTGAAAAGATGAAATAATAGTCTTTTGAATAAATTTTGACCGTCTTTGAAAACATGGGAATAATTGTTAAATTTGTCAAAAAAAATCTTAAATTTTATTTAAATGTTTGATTTGGTATTTT
The DNA here is from genome assembly GCA_022496805.1 of Pohlia nutans. NCBI lineage: Eukaryota > Viridiplantae > Streptophyta > Bryopsida > Bryales > Mniaceae > Pohlia > Pohlia nutans. Next base: position 18,343,360 of record CM040094.1, read on the forward strand.
CTATTTAGAAGAAAAAAAATTTACAAAAAGATGAATAAAAATAGGTGAAAATGATGCTCAAAAACAGGACAAGCTCTAATCCTTTGGGGATTAAAATGACAAATGCAATTGATCATGTTGATATAATTTTTTTCCCATATGATCAATTGCATTTGCCATTTTAAAACAATGTACTCGGCCCTTGATCTTTTAACTCTAGCGTTCTAATGAAGCAAAGAATAACAAAGGCCATGTGTCAATGAGGCTCTCAAAAACAGAGCATGTATCATCTCATCTTTGCCCCAATTTCTGTCACCAGTTTTTCATGGAAAGGCGAAGATTTTTTTAACCCCTAAAGGACCGGAGTGTTTTTTCTCCAAAAACACTCCAATGTTGCCATTTTTACTCCCCCATGCAAAAAATCCAAAAAAAATGTTATTTTTTACCTTCTAACCGTAAGATCTTGTCTTGAACTATTTGAAAAACATACACAACAAATTTCATCGATTTTGACTGCACGGATTGCTAGATAATTGCGTTTGATGGAAAAAAAACACCCCAAAAAAACACATGCCCGGAAATTTCAGATGCGTTTGACCATGGCTACATCAAAAAATCCTCACTATTGAAACCTGTAGCACTTCACTTTCACATTCTATACGATGTTACTTAGTTATGTATCAATTTTTGTTGCATTTGGAGATGTTTAGGATGTTGAAGAACACCTTGCACTTGTTGGGGGTTTAAAAGTTCAGAAAAGACAATATGCTTTTGGAACTGCAATATTTTCGACTTTCTTTATTTAAAATACAAATCCGAGCAGTGAAACACAAGTACGTTCCACCCTCTATAGAATGGCAAAAAAAATTCGATTTTTTTTTTTTTGGAAGTTTTAGAAGACATGTAGCACATTTTTTAAGAATTTTGGGGGTTAGGGGGAAATAAAGGGTGGAGGAAGGGAATTGAAATGCCAACCCATTCCAATGTTCATGACCCCACTAACTAACTCTCAAAGTGTACTGCCACGTGGCAGTCCCTCATTGAATGATTTTAATTTTTTAATTTTAATTTTTTTTAAATGATTTTAATTTTCAAAATTTTAAATAATATATTATAATTATAAAATTGAACTTTTAGTTAAAAATATTATTTTTAAATTTAAAATAACAAACTTCAATTTAAAATGATATTTTTTATTTATAAAAATTTATTTAAAATTTTAAAAATAATATTTAATTTTTTTTAAATAATGTTTTTTGAATGAGTTTGGAAAATGGGGTGGACTTCTCCCCCCCACAGGCCACCCTATATTCCACACACCGCCCATCTTGTTGCCCCCCTAAAATTCAACTATCTCTCTACTGCCTCGCTGCCCTTTCTCCCAAAAAAAACACATTTCCCCTCATAACTTTCACATCCGGTGTTGGAATTCAAAAAAAAAAAACCCCCCATTTTTGTGGCACATTGGGGAATCTACTATTAAATTTCTTTCAAAGTTTGATTAAAAACATGTTCACCGGAACCTATCCGATTCTTTAAATGTTCTAGTTAGGACATTTGGTCCTTTAGGAGTTAAAATTTTGAACTCCGCCCGTAGTTGGATTTTTCCGCCTGCCCCTTAGTTGAATTTCAACCCACTCAGCCCGACCTCCCCGCGTACCCTCTGCTCATGTGCCACGCCGGTGAGCACCCGCCGTTGGATCAAATTTACAGATCGGAGGGTAGATAACTGTTAGATAATGAAAAAGTGAATGTAAATTTCGTGCGGATTCAATGCAAAATTAGCGCAAAATCCGTACAGGATCCATGCGAAGAGTATACAAACTCATGAAATATTGCATGGAAATCATTAAAAATTAGTGAGGTCCTAAATTTCTAATGTAAGTAGGAGTACAAAGTATAGGGCTTTACAATGTTATGAAGACTAAATCAAATTTTTGAACCCAACTCAGCCAAAAATAAGCGCTGGTCGTGAAGTCTCTGCCTTAATATTTACCCCAAATTTATTTTTACAGCTTTTTTTTACTGTCTACGTGCGTAACTCCTCATAACTCCTAAAAAATGAAGCGTTTCCGTAGTCTCTTCCCTAGAAGGACAGAGACAATAGAGTTATTTGTAAAGTCCCTTAAAACCTAAGTTTTCGACCTGAAATTTGGAAAGGACAGGATCGGGTATGATCTCACTGTAGACCCAGAATAGAACACTGGATAGATTGAAATTCCGTCGACGAGGAACTCGGAGAGGGTTTTACCCCAGAAAAATATGAAGGAAAATCGTCGTCGTCGTCGTCATGTCCTTTGGTATTATTGGTCCTATATGGTCGTGAAAAGAGAGAAGAGATTGAAGTTGAAGTTGGAAACTTGAAAGGTTGTTTGAAAGATTATTCAAAAGGTCATTGCAAAAGTCATTTCAAACAATATTTAAAAATCAATTGACATATTTTGAAAACAAAAGCAAAGATCGACTTCATTCATTTTTTGTGTAAATTTTATTTTATTTCATTTTTATATGGACACCTTTCATTTCTTACTTGTTAGTTTTGATTTTTTTGGAATATTTTTCACAAAGTGGTCTTCAAGCAATTTTCAAATTTACACACTGCAAACCATCATCCAAAAAACGAATAATTTTGTTTTTAACTTTACTTTAATTTCGTCGATGAGGTACTCGGAGAGGGTTTTTACTCAAGAAGTTTACAAAGGGAATCGGAAGGCATAGGCGTCAGCGTGATCGTGGTCGTCGTCAACCTAGCCTCGCTTGCAACTTCCTAAATATACATCTAAATATACATTTATTTATTTACTTCCTAAATGTGAGAAATTCAAGAATGTCACTCAATCACCCTTCACACTTCTCTGGCGAGTGCCGCAATAGACACTTCATTGTGAAATATTTTAATTTATATTCAAATTAAAAAATATGGAGTTTGTACCAAAGAACATGATAGATTATGATTTTCGTCGACGGTTGTGCGTAGCATTGCGTAGCCCTAGTTTTTATTCATAAAGATTTGGAGGGAGGGAGAAGAATTGGGTAGTGGGGTGGGACCGTGAGGAGGAGTGGTGGTGTCAAATTGATGACGACCAACTCTGGTATTGATTATTTTTGGGAGATTTGGGAGGTTTGGTTTTCATTTCCATGAAAAAAGGAGGACAAAAGACCGGATGCTCCCGGCTGTGAAATCGTCTTACTATTTGATTGGAAAATTTGCCGCTGGTTGCAAAAAAAATGCAATTCGTGTGTTTAAAAAAAAAAAAAACCGGATGCCTTTACAAATAACTCTAATTAATAACAATGAATAAAGAAAATCCGTAGCCGTACGTCCGTACACAGAGGCCTACAGAGTACAGATAGTCGGGGTTGATAACCAGTTTGTTACCCGGCACATACTGATACCTGGGAACCACATCCAATCACCAAGGCATCAACCTCGCCTCGGCTCTCTGATCCCAGGCTCCATCTTGTTGCACACAAGCGCACGAGCTTCGGGCTTCGGACCTGGCTCCTCTGCTTTGCTGATCGATTGTCTCCCTGGTCGCCAGATTGCGCCCGATGGCGTTGCAGCGGCAACTGATCCCGCCGTTCCGCTACGCCATAGTCGAGGACTCGTTCTTCCGCGGCGCGTACCCGACCATCAAGAACTTCCGGTTCCTCCGCCGCCTCCACCTCAAAACGCTCGTGTCCCTGACCCCCGAGGCGCACCCGAATCGCGACATGAAGGAGTTCTGCGAGCACGAGGGCATCACGGTGCACAACTTCTTCGTGGACAAGTTCCAGGGCGACGGGGTGACGCTCACGAACGCCAAAGTCATCCAGGTGCTCCAAATCATCATCCGCCCGGAGAATCTCCCCGTGTACGTGCATTGCTTGGACGGAACGCACGTCACGGGAGTGGTCGTGATGTGTTTCCGGAAGCTCCAGAGCTGGAACCTCTCGACGTCCACCGCCGAGTTTTGCCAATTCGAAAAAGACGGGGAGATTTCGCGAGAAGAGTCGCAGTTCGTGGAATCCTTTCGCGGGGAGATCGAGGTCCCCGTTACGATTCCCAAGTGGCTGTGGCAGGGCATTCGGACCGTGAAGCACCCGAGCTTCCGGTTGCGCTTGTTAGAGGATCCGGAGAACAACAACAAGCCGAAGAATAATAACGGCGTCCCTTCCAAGACGAGCAGTCGGCCGAGGTATCATACGAACAACCCCATGGATGATGCGAAGGGGGGGACGGTGAAGGATTCGAATGCGATGATGCCGCCCGCCTTGGAAGGGACGGTGATTTACGGCGATCATGGTGACAAGGTCCGGCACGTAGGCGTGTGGCTGGGGACCGATCCGTCGTCTGGGATTGATGAAATCGTGAGCAAGCGAGCGCCTCCGATTCTGGCCTTGGACCGGACCGAGAGGTGGAGCGGTCCGCAGGCGATTGTAGGGTTTCCCAGAACGGGGTTTCGTGAAGTGCACGATAGTGAGAGCCGGAGGAACCTTGACGCTTTGTCTTTGGAAGGCGTGGACGTGTTAGGGTCTCGTAGGGCGCCTGGGTGGCCTCGTCAAGTCCGCCGCCCTCGCGGCTCGAATTCCAGCAAGAGCGCTTCGCAACAAGAGGTTCCGCAATTTCTTTCCACGGGGAGGTGACCCTTGCGATCAATAAGGTAACCAATCCTCCATTTTCTCTTTGTCTTGTGAGCCCTTTGATTGACAAAAAATAGAATCTAACATTATGTCCTGTGGCTTCAAGGCAACTATGTCACTCTCTCATTAGCTAGTCTGAAGAGGGTTAGAATTCTCCTCTCTGAGAGTCCTATGATCAACAAAAAGCACGAAACTGAATGTTGTAGATTGAAACTAGAACCTAACATTATCAATTTCTTTCCACGAGGAGGTGACCCGTGAGATCAATAAGGTAACCAATCCTCCATTTGATTGAATTTCTCCTCTTTGTCTTGTAAGCTCTTTGATTAGAACCTAACATTATGTCCTGTTGCTTTAAGGCAACTATGCCCCTCTCTCATTAGCTAGTCTGCAGAGGGTTAGAATTCTCCTCTCTGAGAGTCCTTTGATCAACAAAACGTACGAATGTTGTAGATTGAAACTAGAACCTAACATTATCAATTTCTTTTCACGAGGAGGTGACTCGTGAGGTAACCAACTTTCCGTTTGAATTAAGAGATTTTAGATCAGTGCATTTGGAAATGTCAGGTTCATGGCAAGAGGGTTAGAGCATAAAACTCTTCTCCTCTTCGTCTTGTGAGCCCTTTGATTGACAAGAAGTAGAACTCTGAAGGTTTGAAGATTGAAACTTGAACCTAACATTCTGTTCTGTTGCTGTAAGGCAACTATGTCACTAGTCTGAAGAGGGTTAGAATTTTTCATCTTTGTGTCCTCTGTGTTCGCAACTTATCAAACAATACTAATCTGAATGTTGTAGATTGAAATACGAACGTAACATTATGTTCCATAAGCTACCTTTTGTTTCAAGGTAACTTTGTCACTCTTGCATTAGCTAGCCAGAATGGTGTTAGAATTCTCCTCTTTGTCTCCTTTTTGTGAGCCCCTTGATCAACAAAAAGTACGAATTTGAATGTTGTAGATTGGCTTGAACCTAACATGTTCCATAACCTACTGGTTGCTTCCAGACACCTATGTCACTCTCATATTAGAAGAGGGTTAGAATTCTCACCTTTGTGTTCTCTCTGTGAGCAATCAACAAAAAGTACGAATCTGAATGTTGTAGATTGACTTGAACCTCACCTTATGTTTTACGGCAACCATGTCACTCTCTCATTATCTCGTCATAATAGTGTTAGAATTTTCCTCTTTCTCTTCTCTCTTTGATTAACCCCTAAAGGACCAAGGATTCATGGTTTTAAAATGACAAGTTTAAATGATCATATTGTGAAAACTATAATTTGAGTGGGACCAGATTTTATATCACTGGAATAAGTGAAGATATTACATATGTTGAATAATTTTTTATGAAAAAATTAACCAAAAAAATCTACGTAAAACCTACTCAAAATTACTGAAAAGAACAGGAGCCACCTGGTGGCCTTATGGTCCTTTAGGGGTTAACAAACTGTAATAGATTGAAACTTGAACCTAACACTATGCCCCATAACCTACCTTTTGCTTCAAGGCAACTCACTCTTTCCTTAGAATAGTGTTAGAATTTTCCTCTTTGTTGTGAGTCCTTTGATCAACAAAAAGTATGAAACTGAATGTTGTAGATTGAAATTGGAACCTGACATTTTGTTCCATAACCTACTCGTGGCTCATTAGTTGCTTCAAAGAAGTTGCATTGGTTACTTTTGAAGGCTTGTGACAGTGTTTAAAATCTAGGTGTTGCATCTCTCTTTTAGGTATACTTACCGTATGAGCCTGAGCTGCTGTCAACGCGGAGGACTGAAGCTCAGCTGCTTCGAGCCAGCGAGGTACTAATCCATCGGCACTGACCGGGCCTGCAATGTGCCTCTATTCGGAAGGCCTCGGTGGTGTTTGCCCTCTCTGACGGGCTTTATGCCAGGTATGTCGGTAGTTTCTTCATTGTTTGGTTTGTTTTTCAATCTGACGTTGTTTGCCCTGAGGTAGAAGTACCCTAACCGATAAAATAAGGAAAATGTTGAAGTTTCAGTGATGAGATCAGTTTTTCTTTCATAGAGAAACAGATATATACTGTAGAATGGTTATTTTATTTTCTCAAATTAAATTTACTAAAAAAACATATTTAACTGAAAAGTTATTTGAAACCCATGACCAATATATAGGTTCACCTATAACTGACAACAATGAGATCAATTCCCAAACATAAAGATGTCTACAGATTAGTTATGGGGAGTACTTATCGGCTATGGGAACCTGTACCTTAGTTCATGGAACTGCTTCTGTTTATTGTCATAGTAGCAGAGACTGGTTTCAGTTAAGTTCTAATTGCCTAAATTGTTATCTTTTTAGGAGCTAAGGAAGTCCCTGTTGACTCAGTAGTTCAATGATAGGACAAGGATTAATGTTGACTGTGCTTTTAGGGTTGTGAGTATTTAATGTGTGATCAAATGTTTTGTGTAAGGTAGGGACACCCATAATATAGCGCTGAGCACAGTTCCTTTTATTAGACTGGTCAACATTTTATAAGAAAATGAAAGACAGTTCTAACGTATCGAAGAATACGGATACTATTTGCAAAATTATGCAGAATTATGAAGGTTCAAATTAGTAGATGACCTAAAACTGACAGTTGAACAAATATTTAGGTGGATTACATCCTCTTAACCTTATCACTTGAAGTAATGCAGCTTGAGGTCTCTTTATTTTGAGCTTTTAACCTAAAAACTTCCATTTTTTTTTTTGTGCACATGGAGTCATACATTTCATTGTGCAGGGTGGAAATGTAACGTATCATTGAGCTTCTTGGTACGGCCTGCAATTACCTTGGAGAAGAGAAGATTTGTGGTTACACTGATTATCCCATTTAGTGAGGTGGGGTTTATAGTGCGTGTGGAAAAGTAGTGAAGGTGATACTAAATATCATTATAATGTAAAATTAGCGCGATATGAAGATTTCAGCCCTCACTAATTTTGAGATTTGGCAGAGTAGTGCGTGCTTTGGGAATTAGTACCACACGCATTAAATGGGATAATCAGTGTACTTATTGCCGATTATGCAGAAATTGTTCAGTAATACAATTGTGCAGTCCACGTCACCAGCATCGACCAAGCATCAACGTTTGGTTACGTGGACCTAGAATGGATTTTTCTGGTCTGCTTCTTGCCCCTGTTCAAGAAACTAACTCAACGAGCAGCCTGAGATAGAGCTAACAATCAATACTCATATCAGATTTTTTAATTTTTTTAATGTGAAATTGAGCTAGCAGGCTTCCAGTCAAAGTTATTCTTTTGTTTCTCTCAAATCCATGCTTTCATCTACTCAAAGCATGTGCATACATGTCGAAAAAATATCCATATATTTGGTGAAAAATTGAAATTATTATGATAGTCTGAAGTGAATGCTAAGGAAAATTCATATCAATTACAATGTATATTCAATTATGCTAAAATTTCTACCATGGGTGTAAATCACAATGAAGCTCATCATGGTAGAATTTTGTGGGAGAGGTGTCGGAACCTAAAAAAAACACAGGCAACAAAGTTTCCAAGCGTCGAAAATGGTGAGAAAAAAATTTCTCACTGGCCTTTACCTACGCACCCCGGATGTCCGGCTGCCTCAATGGCTAGTTGGGGGGATGAGGAATAGAATCTGCATGAGCATGCTTGCCTGACAACCGCTCCAAAATTAAATAGTTGCACCACCCATGAGGCTAGATTGAGCTTGTGTTTTTAGCCCCGGAATAAGTAGATTGGACTTTGTGTTTCTTAAAATTTTGGTGAACCCGTGCACCCATTTTTTCAATAAAAGGCAGGCTCACTTTATGGATAACTCCACTGTGTGTTTTTCTTAACATACTCTTAAATATTTGTTTACTATAAATAGATATAAGGTATGGAAGAGCTTAGTGGTCTCTCATTATTAGGTGTGTAAGAGCTTGGTGGTCTTCAAACCCATGCACAACCCTAAGGCCGTCAGAAAAGACGGCTAAAAACACCCAATTCCCTAATTTTGCACTTGGCCAAGTGCACTCATTTCATGAGCAAACTTGGCTTTAAAAAAATTTGTTTGAAAAAATTTGTAAAAAACAAGGATTTTTGTCTTTCTACAATCTCTTCATTGTAAAGAAACAATTTTTTATTTTATTTTCTATCCTTATCTTTATCTTTTATCTTTTTCTTTTTCTTTTCTTTTTCTTTTATCTTGTTTTAAAAAAAATCTTCTTTCTTGTCTTCCTCTTGTCTTCCTTCTTCTTTTTCTTCTAGTCTTCCACTTGTCTTCTTTTTTTTTCTTCACCTTGCCATTTTTGGAGTTTAAATGATAATTTTTTTAAAAAGAAATAAAAATCAGGGAGCAGGCTGAATCCATTACAGGCCCGGAAGAAAAAAAAAAATGAAAAAGGAAGAGTAGAAGGAAAAGAAGAAAGAAGACAAAAAAAGACAAGAAAGAAGACAAGAATAAAAAACAAGATAAAAGAAAAACTGAGATAAAGATAAAGATAAAATAAAAGATAAAGATAAAATAAAAGATAAGGATGAGAAATAAATTAAATAATTGTTTCTTTAGAGCGTAAGAGATTGTAAAAAGAAACAAATCCATGTTTTTAAGAGATTTTTTCAAACAATTTTTTTAATGCGCTTGGGGGCCAAGTGCATGATTATATGGCCAAGTGCAAAATTAGTGAATTGGGTGTTTAAATTGGTTGTGCATACTTTTTACTTTTTCATGTGTTGCTAGGAAAATAAAAGGGGGCTGAAAAAAGTGCAGAGCCAAACTTCTTTAAATATATGGAAGGCACATACAATAACATAATTATGTTTTGTTCAATACCCCTCGGGCTTTTAGGGGTTAATCCCTAAACGCTCAGACGACCATTTTCCTGGTCGCAGCCCAAATCAAACGCGTTGTTCGGAACAAGAAATATTTTTCTGAAACAATAAAAAAAAATGTTTTGAAATACCTAATCAAGTTTACTTTCTAACGCAATTTGAATTATGGCAATCTGAGTTAAATCCCACCCGAGAGAATTTCTAAAGTGAACCACCTCAACATTGTCTTAGTGTTATAAAATTTACTATTTGGAAAAAGTAATGATGATCCCTCCATCATTTCTTTTGTTTTTTTTGAAGTTTACAATAAATAATCTAACTTTAACCAATTATGCTAAATTCTAAAGTCTAAAATCAAAAATTATAATTTATACAAATTTTCAACTGTAAATGCTTTTAAATTCATTACAAGTGATCTAAAGTTATTTTTGGAAATTGAACCATACGGTTAATTTGTAGAGATGATGTCCTATATTTATTTATGTTAAACCAAACTTCATTAAACATATAGAAGGTACATATTATAACATATCTATCTTTTATCCAATACCCCTCGGGCTTTTAGGGGTTGAAGGGTTAAATTTCATACCCTCAGGGCCTCTTTACACTAGAGACAAGAAGCCGTGAGGAAAGAAATTTCAGCCAATGGGAGTCCTAGAAACTGAGAAGACCAAAGAATGTCACTTTATACTTGAAATTTTCAGTTTAAAAGACGGAAGGAGGAGAAAATGACATGAACAACACTTTTGTCTTTTGTAGCAACAAAAGTGCACATTTTTTAAGGCCTCTGGATTTTGCGTCAAGCCCACCTCAAGAGGTAGGTCTAATGCAAAATCCGGGAGGCCGTTTAGCTACAATTTTCATAGCCAATCACTTTTTATTTTTAAAAGAATATTTAAGAAATTTATTTTAAAAAACGATATTTTTTTATATTTGTGCCGCCTTCTCACTTTACACTATATCCAAAGACCGTCAAGTTCAAAAGTTGGCTTCTCAAGAATGAGCCATGACTCTTGTGAGGTTTTCTCCATGGCTTCTTACCTCTAAAGTAGGATGTCTTGAAACCACCACCTCCCCTAATTATGACATGTAGAGCTTTTTTGGGGCCACCACAGTTGAGACTCATAACTACCTATTTCACTATTCAAGTAGACCAATAGCATGCCAAGCATTGCAAAGAAATAGTTGGTGGTTTTGGGTTAGCTCACACTACTAGAGAGTGCGTAAAAACCAAGACAAAACCAACACACATCTGTTGAAACCAACAAAGAATGAGTTTAACGTAGCAAACATTTAGTCATCTGCACAGAACCAACAAGTTCCTGTTGATTTCTGTTGGAACCAACAAGTTCTTGTTGATTTTCCTCTTGGAACCAACAAGTTCCTGTTGATTCACTACTAGAGAGTGCGTCAAAACAAGACAGAACCAAGACAGATTTTGTCGAAAAAAAAAAGAAATTCAAAAAAATTTGAAATTTTTTCTAGATACAGAAAAATCCCTGCATATAATACTGCAAAAAAAAATTTGAAAAAAAAGTTTTTTTTACATCGTTAAAAATATTCAAAGACTGCTGGGAAAAAAAAAACAGCTCCAGCCTTCAAGATTTTGTCCAAAAAAGAAAAAAATTCAAAAAAATCTGAATTTTTTTGTACATACAGAAAAATCCCTGTATGAAATAGTGCAAAAAAAATCGAAAAAAAAAGCTTTTTGTACATGGCAAACGAATCGGCAATGGTTAAGTTCTCTTATAATTAACAAGATAATTCTCATACTTGCATGAGCGTGTGTATGTGGTGTGGTGGTTTAGTAAGTGGTTGGGGTTTAGAAGGTCTTGTGTTCAAATCCGGCCGTTGGCAATTGCTCTTCGGTTAGCCATGGTGGGCCCTACGGTGGTGGGTCGGGGTTCTTGGCCCGGGCAGTCAAATTATTTTCCGGGCAGCCCAAAATTTCTGGGCAGCTACTTTTCCTCGGGCAGGCCAGAAAAAATTAATGCTAAATTAGAAACTTTCTTTATTTGTATACTTGGACATTGAAGCAACACCAAACCAAGACGTTTCTGTTGATTGTGATCCGGAATCAACTGTTCCTAACCTGCACACGAACCAGCAGAATTTCTGTTGATTTTCTCTTACACTGGAACCCCATTTCTCTAGTAGTGTCATGAGTGGATCTAGGAACAAGAAAGTGTGAACTTAGGAAATTGATATGTGATGTATGGGTCACATATTACTTTCCACTTTGGAATTTTGTATAAAATTGACAAATGCGAATTAGATGTTGCAAATTTTTGCAATCCTCATCATCGAATGCAGTCATGTTTTTTTTTCAAATTTACCACTGCCAGAAATAGACCAGATTGCTTAACTTCTAAAGGATTGGGGAGGTGTTGAGTTTAGCTCTTGTTTTCTTGACTACCTCTTGTAGCAAGCTCAATCCCTCATTGGTGTGGAGTAATTTTGACAATCGGCACCGTTGAAATTATTGAAGACTTACGTAGTTTTTTTATGAAAAAAAGTTCGACAAAATCACACAATTTTTGAAAAAATGCCACAGTTGAGAAGATTGATGGAACTTCTTCGGAGTAATTTGTACACACTCTGAAATCGGATTGTTCAAAACTGCTCCAAAAATTTTGAAATTTTTACCTGTGAGTAGAAATCATCATTCCAAACATGTGGAAAAAATTTCAAGTAATTTGAAAGTGTGAGGAGGAAGATATGAGGGTCTGAAGTGACGCCTACATATCCTCCATGCAACTCAAGAAAATCACCAAAAAGCGCTCCCTTGATGAACTTCCGATCAAGAAGTACCTACACATTTATGCTCTTCAAAAGAGCCAGGGTCTCTTTGTCGCTCATCCTACAATTCAAAGCCCAAGAACCCGAATTTCCTCACTTTCTAGTTCCAAAAGCCGCGTTGGAACCTTACGGTCCTTTAGGGGTTAAGTTGGTGAGTTTAGAACAATCAACCATAGTGTAAAGAGCACTAAGTTAGAGGAATTGGGAGAATCAACCCCCACACTGGGACCAAAGATTAAAAAACAAAAACAAAAGCTTGTTCCTATTTTTGAACATGGTGGGTCATCCTAGACTAACTTGGGGTAGCAGACCCCAAATATAGGATTAAAATTTCCAAAAAAAATCACCCAAACCCCCAAAATGCAAAAACCGCAAAAATGACAGGTCCCAGTGTGGGGGTTGGTTCGCCCTCCCCAAGTTAAGGTAGAGACACCCATAACCGACAGGTGACCAAAAACCGATATAGTCTAATTTCTAGATTGTGAAAGAACAGATGTACCTCATTTGTACATATCGGTTATGGGTTCTGAAGTACTTTTCACTTTGAAAAATTGTACAAATTTCAATATTGGGAAATAATTCATGGAAAAATTTGCATTCTCCGCAAAAACTAACTTCCAACCCGGAAAAAATATCACCCTATTAATAGCTGTTCCAGAAATAGTGTAGGTAGCTTAAGTTATCGGTTTTAGGTGTCTCGACCTTAGAGGGCCTCAGATGGGGAAAAACTGGCCCCGACTAAACTCTCCTACGTGGACAAGGGGTTTACCCAACGGGACCTCGCCACGTGGACAAGCCTTATCCCAACCCGTCGTCGTCTCTCAGTCACGCCCCAATCCCTCTGGGATGATGGTGTTCGGCGAAGCTCCATTTCCCTCAGATTCAAACCTTCAGGAATCAAATCGCCATCGCCTTCCTTCGAAACCGTGCCGCAGCAGCAGCGATGGCAGCCATGGCGCAGACCGTGGCCGCAGCAACAGGGGCGTTCCTGGGAGCCAGCAGCAAGCTGTCCAGCAGCAGTAGCCGCTCTTACGGCGCCGGGCAATTGAAGGGCGTCTCCAATGGCGCCCGCGTCACCTGCCGCACCGCCTTCACCATCCCCAAGCAACGCGAGTGGCTGCTCGCCGAGGCCGAGAAACGGTGGGAATCCGCCCTCGAAAGCCCCCTTGCTGGAGTCCAGTTCACTCACGACGAATTCGCCGACGCTCTTTCAAAGTACGACTTTAGCTTTGAAGTTGGCGACATGGTACTACATTGCTCCCACCCTCAAGCATCTCGGTTCCGTATTCTCACTCTCACATTCATTGACCTAAGCCTCCACCGTGTAATTGGACCCCCTGCTGTAAAGCATCTGTTTGTTTGCGTGAAAATGCCTTCACGATTGACACTGTTGATCTTGTAGTATAGAACACGAGCTTTAAAATGATTTGTATTGGAATCAGGGGACACATGTAGTATCGGGAACCTCACCTCGGCAAATGTACCGGCTGGCTACATTCTACACGAGATAATACACGGGAGGTTCCCGATACAACATCCTAGCGAACTTTTTCTCTTACTCTCGCATTCTTGGAGATCATTGATTTTTAACCCCTAAGCCTCCACTGTGTATTTTCTGAAAATTGGACCCCCTGCTGGAAAGCATCTGTTTCTTTGTGTGAAAATGCCTACACTGTTGGTCTTGAAGTATAGAGCACGAGCTTTAAAATGATTTGTATTGCAAGCAGAAAACCGAGGTAAGATGAGAAAATGCCACCGTTGCAAAGTGGAGTTGGCCGTTTTAGACGCTTAGGGAATCACTATCAAAATCTCACGGATTTCTTGATTGAAGCTTTGTAGGTTTTGTAGGTACATTGTTCCCACCTCAAGCATTTCGGTTTTGTATTCTTACTCTCACATTCTTTGGAGATCATTGGTTTTAACCCCTAAGCCTTCACTGTGCATTTTCTGAAAATTGGACCCCCTGCTGGAAAGCATCTGTTTGTTTGTGTGAAAATGCCTTCACGATTGACACTGTTGGTCTTGTAGTATACAACTCGAGCTTTAAAATGATGTGTTGCAATCAGAAAACCGAGGTAAAATGAGAAAATGCCATCCTTGCAAAGTGGAGTTGGCCGTTTTGGACCCCCTGCTGTAAAGCATCTGTTTCTTTGTGTGAAAATGACTTCAGTTTGACACGATTGGTCTTGTAGTATAGAACTCGAGCTTTAAAATGATGTGTTGCAATCAGAAAACCGAGGTAAAATGAGAAAATGTCATCGTTGCAAAGTGGAGTTGCCGTTTTAGACGCTTACGGAATAACTATCAAATTCTCACGGATTTCTTGATTGAAGCTTTGTAGGTTTTGTGTTCTTACGGTCTTGACATGACACTGTTGGTCTTGTAGTATAGAGCACGAGCTTTAAAATGATGTGTTGCAATCAGATAACCGAGGTAAAATGAGAAAATGCCACCGTTGCAAAGTGGAGTTGGCCGTTTTAGACGCTTAGGGAATCACTATCAAATTCTCTTGATTGAAGGTTTGTAGCTTTTGTGTTCTTACGGTCTTGACATGACACTGTTGGTCTTGTAGTATAGAACATGAGCTTTAAAATGATTTGTATTGTAATCAGAAAACCGAGGTAAAATGAGAAAATGCCATCGTTGCAAAGTGGAGTTGCCGTTTTAGACGCTTAGGGAAATTCTCACGGATTTCTTGATTGAAGCTTTGTAGGTTTTGTGTTCTTACGGTCTTGGCATGGCGATTGTGGACAGGTTAAGGGAGTTGTGTTCAAGGCGGACTACAATGGAGCGCTGATTGACATTGGCGCCAAGGCCCCGGCGTATTTGCCGCTGCAAGAGGCGTGCATTCACAAGCTGAAAAGCGTGGAAGAAGTGGGACTGTTTCCGGGCATCGAAGAGGAGTTCGTCATTGTTCGGGACGACGATGACAATGGCCGCATGATCTTGAGCTTGAAGAAGATTCAGTACGACCTCTGCTGGGAGCGCAGCGCGCAGCTGTTGGCAGACGATGTCGTCGTCCGAGGAACGGTACAGGGCACTCCCTCCACCCTAAGCGTCCACTGTGTATTTTCTGTAGTGTAGGAAAATTGGACCCCCTGCTGGAAAGCATCTGTTTATGTGAAAATGACTTCAGTTTGACACGATTTACACTCTTGATCTTGTAGTACTCCCTCCGTCCCAAAGTTATTGTCCTACTTGTTTGCTTGGTATTTCTTTGAGCCAATTTCATTGATCATATTGTAAGAAACACGATTAAAAAAGGTTCCAAATTATGTCACTAGAATGATTGAAGAACATTGCATGTGTTCATTGCAACCTAAAGAAAATTAGCCGCAAGGAAGTATTTTTTTGACCTACTTAAAAAAGCTTTTTCAAACATGACTTTCAAACATGACAATAACTTTGGGACGGAGGGAGTAGTATAGAACAAGAGCTTTAAATTGCAATCAGAAAACCGAGGCAAATGAGAAAATGCCACCGTTGCAAAGTTCAGTGATGCAAACGGCCATATTTGGGCGTTTTAGACGCTCTCATTCAATAACTTTTTTACAATCGTCTGGTCTAGTTCAATTTCTTAGGTTAGATTTTGGACGTGCGTTGTGGATGTTCTATTGTACCAGAGGTGTGCATTTCAAGGGGGTCAGCATAATTCTTAACACTGTGAAATCTCTGTATCACGAAATTCTTCCAGTCACATCCTCGTTGATCTTGAAGAGGTGGTTCTTAGGTCAGATGCATTGATATTTGCACTAGTACTACTTAATACTCAATTCTTACAGAAATCTCCTTATGGATATGAAAGCGTTTTAGAGTCAGATGCATTGATATTTGCACTATCACTATTTAATTCTTACTCACAGCAATCTCCTTATGGATATGACAACGTTCTATTGAGTTTAAGTGCTGACACTGGATTTGTGGGCAGGTCTTGTCAGCTAACAGGGGCGGTTTGGTGGTCCTCGTGGAGGGTCTGCGTGGTTTCGTGCCTTTCTCTCAGATTTCTGCTGTAAGTCCTCTTCAACAGCGTTTTCAGTCAAAATTAGATTGTCTCAGGAGCTTCTAGCCATCATAAAGAGACTCTTCCTCATGGAGATCTCATACGGAAGCTTTCCTATGATAAATAAGGGAGATTCTTGTTATGTTATTTAAAACTGCCTGAAATGACCTAATTATATTGAAAGCTCGTTTCCTATTTTGAAGATACTAGAATCCTTATTTCACTTTATGCCATTGGATTCTTGGACAGTTATTAATCCAGTTTTTGTTTTTGTCCCTGCAGAGACAAAACCCTGAGGAGCTTGTGAACAAAGAGATTCCACTGAAGTATCTGGAGGTAGACGAGGAGCGCACGCGGCTGGTGCTCAGCAACAGGAAAGCCCTGGCAGAGAATCAGTCTGTGTTCGGAATTGGTTCAGTTGTGGAGGGAACGGTGCAAACCGTGAAGCCATACGGAGCTTTCATCGATATTGGAGGAGTGAGCGGGCTCTTGCATATCAGCCAAATTAGCCACGACCGCCTCACCACTGTGGAGACTGTTCTATCACCCGGCGACAAGTTGAAGGTACGCAAAAACCTCAGTATTAAGCGTCCACTGTGTATTTTCTGTAGTGTAGAAAAAAATTTGGACCCCCTGCTGCAAATCATTTGTTTGTGTGAAAATGACTTCAGTTTGACACTGTTGACATTGTTGGTCTTGTAGTATAGAACAAGAGCTTTAAAATGATTTGTATTGCAATCGGTAAAATGAGAAAATGCCACTGTTGCAAAGTTCAGTGATGCAGATGGGCGTTTTAGACTCTTAGGGGTTAATAGCTGAGCTCTGATTTGAAACTCCAGTAGCTTTTAAAACATGTTTCTATTGTTCAAAATGTAGATTATGATCTCTTCTTTCTATTGGTACATTTTGTTTCCTGCCCGCATAATTTATTTTAACTCCTACAGCATCCACTTTTCTCGATTATAGTAATTTCAAAACATATTTCTATTGTTCAAAGTGTAGGGTATGATCTCCTCTTTCTATTGGTACATTTTGTTACCTTCCTAGATGATTTATTTCAACTCCTGTAGATATGGCAGCAGCCTCTTTTCTGGATTAATGGCTTCGATTTGTTTGCGTGCTTTGTATCAAAGTACGCACAATAGATAATGGAGATTTCAATGTATCGTTTTTCAGGTTATGATCTTGAGTCAGGACAAGGACAGAGGCCGTATCAGTTTGTCCACCAAGAAGCTTGAGCCTACACCGGGTGACATGTTGCGCAACCCACAATTGGTTTATGAGAAGGTAATTCATTTTCTACAACAGACGTACCTTTTTTCTCTGATTTCACTCTTTGGCCCCTAGGAGACCAAGGATTCATGATTTTAAAATGCATGACAGAATTGGGTATATTTTTGTCCCCAATTTCACCTGCATTCCAGTAAAGATGTTTAGCATTGCCTTCTGTGCCATGAATGGTTTCTATTTCTTGACTTTATTTGTTTCGTTGATGTAAGTTTGAGTGAGTCATGCACTTTGTACAAAGTTTTGAAGTTGTACACAGCTACGATAGTGAATTTTTAACACTACGATATTGTTACACTTTCATAAGAAACATTAGGTTATCCAACTCAAAAAGAATAGAATCTTAATTTTTAGAAGTTGTTCAAGTACCTCGTATGATTTTGGATTACTTATCATGATGAGATCCTGCTGCCTGAGGTATGTTATTTTACTTTTCAATGATTTTGCTGCGCAGGCTGATGAGATGGCCAAGACATTTAGGCAGAGGGTCGCTCAAGCTGAAGCAGCCGCTAGGGCTGAAGAGTTGCGGCTACAGCAAGAGGTAAGAGATCCCAGATTCTCTTTTAGTGATTCTAATCCGTTCTAAACCCCCCTGTAGGTCTCTGTAGAAACAACTTCATTTAGCCCCAAGAAGCCCAAATTAGAGGTCATGTTTTCTTTTAGCAGTTTTGAGTAGGTCCTATGTGGACTTCTTTTTGTTCAAATCTATTTATCATTTTACCAACACATGAAATGCTCTTTACTAATTCTAGTGATATAAAATATGGTCTCATCTGAATTACATTTCTCACAATATGATCATTTTAAAACCATGAATCCTTGGTCTTTTAGGGGTTAACAAGGCGTTCAATAAACTTCAGGAATTTTCATATAACCACGTAAAGAAAAATGAATTATGACATCTAAAAGTTGCTGAAAACAGTCTAATTTCACTGAAAGTTTGTTGTTTATGTGACTACTGTATTAGAGTTGCGTTTTTTAGTATGACTCACAATTATTGTGTCTGTTTGTGCACCAGGGTGGGTTTGGAGTGAGGAACGATTTCTCGATAGTAGACGACTCCTTGGGTTTAGACGAACTGAACTTGGATGACATTCCAGCTGCCATGGAGTAGTGTGCAATATAGAAATTTATGCCTCGTTAAATGTTGTTGGTACCAGCACCCTGAAGCCTCTTTCATGTCAGGTAGAATGTAATCATTTATTTTTAAATGCCCAGAGAATGAAATCGGTTAAGGTAGGTTTGAAGCACCCTCTTTGTTTGCTCTGGTGAAATCTTTTTCTGAGAGAATTTGGCAGAGGTGGATGCTTTCTGTGCAAATTAGACGCCGTGAGGGAATTTTGCATGGTCTTGAAATATACAAGAAGGTTACAGAGTGATCATTATTTGACCTCTTCCTTGCGATGCACTAGTAGGAAATGTGTCGTTTTTCACTTACTAAAAATGAAAAAGGAATGAACCCATGCCAGGCACATGGGTTGTGTCAATGTTGGTGAATGGTTTTGGTCACAAGAAAGCAGAAATATAAACATAATATTCAGCTACTGTTCATTGTTTTCATGAAATGAGGAATGGAAAACGACATGTCTTCTACAAGTGGATGTGATGCTAGTCTATTTTTTATTTTATTTATTTTATTTTTTCAAGAACTTGCAAAGATTTAACTCCTAAAGGACGAAGAAGCCGGAGTTGGTTCATAAATTGATGTTCATTTGGAAGTATAGTACACTCTAGAACACTCTTTAGGTTGCATGCAAAAAATGCCATACACACCCACCATTGGTTAAAACCATGAATCCTTGATCCTTTGGAGGTTAAAATCTACAAGTTTTGTTGAACTAGGTGTTTTTCCAGTGAATTGTAGCCCCTTGCCCTAGATTATGTTTGAATTCATCTCTTTGTAGTGGAAGTCGAAATAAGTGTGCCAAACTCTGGCACATACCAACCAAATATTAACAATGCTAGCCTAAAAGACCATGATCGTGAATGAAGAGTCTATCGGGGGTAGCGGTAGTTCGTCTATCTATGCCTCAAGGGCAAAGCCAGTAGCAAGGTTTATCCTTGATGCCGCTTTTTGGATATAGACTCTGTAGTAGGCATGCTAATCTAGTTTATGCAAAGAGGTGCACACACGCTCCTCATGACGGTTTTACATTTGGAATCGTTATGTCAAACTCCAATGTGTGCCAACCTAATCTATTGTATAGCACGGCCCATGAATGCACACATGCATGCACCACATGATGGTTTCGTTTCCATAATTGTCGTGCTGGACTCCTAGTACAAGGTAACAAAACTTAGAGTGGAGAGAACTGTAAAGTAACCAAGTGAAAAAGAAAAATAATTGAAAAAAATAATGTGAAAGTATAAAGAATGTAGAACTTCAACCTTGAAGAGAGTGCTCTCAAGACACAAACTTCAAAGCGAAGGAATATGGCATTAAAGTTTTGTTTTAATTTTGGTGTGGGAAACCCAAAAAAATTCAATCCTTGGTTGGTTGGATGTAATAGGAGATGTCTTTCATTGACTCGTTCTCAACAAAACATTCACGTGGCCTCAAATCCCTGGCTCCAATGGTTCTATGTTATAAACTACTGAATAACTTATTATGTTCTTGAGTCTTGCTGATCAGGATGTGTCATGGGTGGGCCTGGCATGAATCCGACAATTATGGCAATCGCCCGGATACACAACCTGAATACGAATTGACATAAATTGACCATTGTCAGTTCTTGAACTTGCTCCCCAAGCAAGCCCCAGTACTGTAACCACACTAATTTACATAACCACACAAGGATTCCAACGAATGATCTTTCATTTATCATCCATCGTGAAGGCGATGTAGTCCCCTTGAACGAACGCCACCGAGGAACAAGAATGTCGGAAATATCAGATTCTGTAAGATTTCATCAACGGAGTTCATCCAAACCGCTCCGCTGTTTCATTCATCACTATCCAAGTGGAGCGCCTGCAACCTAGTCCCTCTTTTATACTCATCTCTTCACTTCGTCACTCCGGAGCTCATCAGTGTCGTCGCCGCTTGCACAGTTCACTCAGGTCCGATCATTTCTCCTTTGCAAGTTCCGCTTTATTCCATCTTTAGATCCTGTAACGCTGTTCTGTTTCTTGCAGCGCAATTTTTGGTTCAATTTTGAGCAATTTTGAGCGATTTTTGAGGACTTTTTGACGATTTCATGAGGTTTAAGGATTTGTCGTGGAGACATTGTTGTGTTGCGAGTGGAATTTCTGTTTTTCGAGTGGCATTATTGTGCGTTTTAACTTAGCGCTGGTGTGCGTTTCTTGTAGCGCAATTTTTGGTTCATTTTTGAGGAGTTTTGGTGACTTTGTAAGGTTTAGGGGTTTGTTCGCGGAGGTCTTTTTGTGTTGGAGCTGAACTGTGGTGGATGTTGTAGTTGTGAAGTTTTGAGGAGGAAGCTGCTTGGTAGGATCTTGGTGTGGCCCGAGCGTTGGCTAGGGTTTTGGTGTGGCAGCCATGGCGCAGGCGGCAGTGCAGGCTGCGGCTGCATTGGTGAGACCGGAATGCGTGAGCCGCGGAGCTGCTGCGGCGGTGAAGGTGCCGGCGTCGCAGAAAGTGACAGAGTTGAAGAGCGGCTGCTTCTTTCAAGGTGCGGCGGTGGTGAAGCACGGTGTTCATCACCAGAGGCGGAATCATAATGCTAGAGCCGCCGGCCCTAGCGCTGTGTTGAGTGAAGAGAGAGGGATGGAGAGCATGGGATCCGTGGCGGTGAAAGAGGCTGATGTCGCGGCGCCCGACGCCATTGAATCCCGGATTAGCAGTGGCAAGACTTTGACTGCGCCCGTGCCGAAGGATTTCGTTTCCAGGTCAGTGATTTTTAATTCTCAGGAGACAGTTTAGCATTTTTGCTACTTTTCCATAGCTTGAAGAGTAATTCGGATGCTCTTTTCATATTAATATATATAGGTAATATCACGGTAATACAATACCTGGGTGATACCTAGGTTTAAAGAGGCTATACATCTGGTTATTATTCCTTAAAATCCTTTGTATCAATTAGCCAGTCCAAATTTTATGTAGCGATTTGGTGATAATCAGCTCAAAATATTTTTGCTGTTTCAGGTATGCTGATGATGAGCCTCGTAAAGGATCAGACATTCTCGTTGAGGCTTTGGAGAGGGAGGGCGTTCGTACGACTTTTGCGTACCCGGGCGGTGCTTCGATGGAGATTCATCAGGCGCTTACAAGGTCCACGGTTATTAGGAATGTGCTTTGCAGGCACGAGCAGGGTGAGATTTTTGCTGCCGAGGGCTATGCCAAGTCTTCTGGACGTGTGGGAGTGTGCATTGCGACCTCTGGGCCGGGCGCTACCAATCTGGTGACCGGGCTAGCAGATGCGTTGCTGGACAGCGTTCCTTTGGTGGCCATCACTGGACAAGTGCCGCGGAGGTTTATCGGTACTGATGCCTTCCAGGAAACGCCCATTGTGGAGGTGACTCGGTCGATTACCAAGCACAATTACTTGGTCATGAATGTTGAAGACATTCCTCGGGTTATTCGCGAGGCGTTTTTCCTCGCTGCCTCAGGACGTCCAGGTCCTGTGCTTGTTGATATCCCCAAGGACATTCAGCAGCAGTTGGCGATTCCCGACTGGAATCAACCGATGAAGCTGCAGTCGTATCTGAGCCGCCTTCCTCCCACTCCTCAGGTTTCTTTGATGCAGCAGATCATTCGCCTGCTCGCGACTGCAAAGAAACCTGTGATTTACTCTGGTGGTGGTTGCTTACATGCGAGTAAGGAGCTTCGAGAATTCGTCGAGCTCACGGGCATTCCAGTGACGTCAACGTTGATGGGGTTGGGGACTTTCCCTGCCTCAGATGAGCGGTATCTGTCGATGCTGGGGATGCATGGAACTGTGTATGCTAATTACGCTATTGATCAGGCGGATATGCTTCTGGCTTTCGGAGTGCGATTCGATGACCGTGTGACTGGGAAGTTGGAGTCGTTTGCGTCCCGAGCCAGTATTGTGCACATTGATATCGACCCTGCTGAAATTGGAAAGAACAAGCAGCCTCATGTGTCGATCTGTGCAGATGT
Organism: Pohlia nutans; assembly: GCA_022496805.1. NCBI lineage: Eukaryota > Viridiplantae > Streptophyta > Bryopsida > Bryales > Mniaceae > Pohlia > Pohlia nutans. Next base: position 18,365,919 of record CM040094.1, read on the forward strand.
GCAGCTGGCTCTTGCTGGACTCAACAAGCTTCTCAGAGAGGGTCCTGCCTCAAGGCCAGACTTCTCAAGCTGGCGAGCTGAGCTCGACGGCGTCAAGTTGAAGTGGCCCATGAAGTTTCCTAAGTTTGAAGATAGCCAGGTGATTGTCCCGCAGCTTGCTATCCAGACCTTGTGTGAGCTGACGGGAGGCAATGCCATCATTTCGACTGGTGTAGGGCAGCATCAAATGTGGGCTGCACAATGGTACGAGTACGAGCAACCACGGAGGTGGCTCACCTCGGGTGGACTTGGAGCTATGGGTTTTGGTTTGCCAGCTGCCCTCGGTGCCGCGGCTACAAACCCTGACTTGCCTGTCATCGATATCGACGGAGATGGGAGTTTCATCATGAACATTCAAGAGCTCGCAACGATATATGTGGAGAAGTTGCCAGTTAAGATCATGATCTTGAACAACCAACATTTGGGCATGGTGGTCCAGTGGGAAGATCGGTTTTACAAGGCTAACCGAGCCCACACTTATCTAGGAGATCCTGAGGCTGAAGCTGATATCTACCCCGACTTCTGCAAGATTGCTGAGGGTTGCAAGGTACCTTCAGCTCGTGTCACACGGAGAGAAGACTTGCGGGATGCTATTGCCAAGATGCTTGCAACTCCAGGGCCTTATCTCCTGGACGTCATCGTTCCCCACCAGGAACACGTGTTGCCTATGATTCCAGGGGGCGCTAGTTTCAAGGAAATCATCACTGAAGGCGATGGTCGGCAAGAGTACTGAAAGAGTTGTTATTGAAGAGAAAAGCTACAGATTGTGCATTACATTCACTGTTTGGACGTGTATGTCTTCTTTGGGTTATGAAGAAAATCGGGAATATCTCGCCTTCCGTATAAACTGAAGGTGGAAACTTTCTTGCAGTTCCCATTCAAGGTAATGTCTTGTCTGGGCTAGTTTTCCAGAATGTGTATTATGAGACTTCCAGAGTAGGACTAAATTGCAGAAAGTAAATGACGTGGTTTAGAAGTTTGAGCGACTTCTACGGTGACAGTTTGTTCTGAGGGTGATCAGCATCTGCCTTTGAGAACATTATGAGAATATGAACATTACTATGTAGTTTTGGAGGAGTAAGGTGGCAGAGCTTAAAGTTAAGGTAGCTCCTAATCTCCTATCCCAGAAACAGTTTTGCATGTGTACTGTCATGCTGAAATGAGGATTTTTTTTGTAATCAATACCAATGTCGAGTTAAGCACATGAAATTGAGGATGAGCTTTGTTCAACTCCTACTAGTGTTGTGATTTGTAGGGCGGATCTCTCCGTATGAAAGAATTTCCCCTTTGTGTGTGCAGGGCTGTCAATTTACATGGGTTGTAAAAAATTGCACAAAAGTTGATGCCAAATATTTGAGTAGTTGCTTTACACCAGAAATAATGTGAGTAATGAAATAAATGTAATAATCTTTCTTTGTACAACACTGCCATGTAGGTGTTGGGTGTGGAAAATTCCACACCATCAACAGTAGAGCCAAGACAAAGACAGTGCATTCTTTGACTACTTCAAACTTCAAAAACAAACAACTTATTCATACAGTATCCAAATAACACATACTTTAATGCACTAGAATCCTCTAATTCTATTACTTTCAAAAATGAACACCACGATGCACATTAAACATCAATTGGTGAAGCATATTCCTGGTGGTCTCATCGAAGGCACCAAGGTGAAAGGCGGTCGTATAATTGGTGAAGCATATTCCCGGTGATCTCATCGAAGGCACCAGGGTGAAAGGTGGGAAGGCAACGCCTCAAAGCTTGACAAGCCAGAGGATGATTAGAGAGACAAAGATAGCACCCAAGAATATATTTCAGCAAGCGTGGCGAGCATTGCTTTTGCACCACAGTAGCAAAAGCTCCATTGACAGCATAGAAACGATCCTGAGTAGCACAAATATAATCAAGCCCGATGTCATTGAGAAGAATCCTTTCTAGTATAAAAGCAGCAACAGTCTTGGTAAGTTCAACGCCGGTTTCCATAATGCGAAGACACACCGGCACAATCTCGTCAGCAAGCAACCCATCGATCAACGACGTGTTGTTGACGTCGACCATCCATCCCACGACGCTCAAGCTCATGAATTGCAGCAACTGAAACGGCTGGGCTTTGTTCTCCAAGTTCAGAAACGGAAACAGATACAAATGCAGTCGTGCGTTGACGAAATGGGTTTTCGTTTCGGGATGAGAAGCCACGAATTTCAATAACACGATTGCGTTGCAGACGCGATTCGACTCTCGTTGCGTCAGTGTCGGTGGAGAGAGCTTCTTGTAAATCGATGTAATCTCTTGTAGAAGAATCGCGATTGTGCCGAAGGAATACCACAGTGTCGGTGCGAGCTTCGGAAGCGCATCTTTTCTATGTGCAAGGATTTCTAGCGCTGTCTCCCTCTTCTCTCGGTGAAGAAGATTCAGTACTAATTGCTCTATGGCTACCATATTTGTGGTTGGAAATTGATCTAAGTATGTCTTGTACTAACCAAACAATTGTAAAGAAAAAAGAGGTTTTTTTTTTCGAGAGGTTTGTTGGGTGGTCATGTTGGAATAATTTTGGGAATTCTAATCTTCTTCGGTGTGAGTTGAAATGATGTAAAAAGAGGATGGTTTGAACAAAGATTGAGTGTATATATCACTGCAGTTTATTAAAATATATATATACTTAAGACCTCAAAATTCTAAAATAAAAAAACTCTTAAAGTAAAATTATCTCAAGATTTTTAAAAATATGTTACAGTAAAAGTAAAAGTTAATTATGCTAAAGTTTTAGTGCACATAAATTAAAAACTAGTGTAGCCGAGCGTTGTTGGTTCAAATATTTCTTCTTCGTTCCTTTTACTTTTTTATTTTTTATTTTTAGAATAAAAGAAAACTGCAAATTTTGAATTTTTGGTGACGAAATTGGATTAGAAATCCATAACTTTTACACTATAGGTTCAAAAATTATGAAACAAGTTTGATGTACTCCCTTCTAACTTTCCGACGATACCAAGAATACAATCAGAGAGATCTCAGCATAATATACAAAACAAACGACAAATAAACAAACTATCTTTCTTAGTGGATAGATATCAAGATGTATTTAGAGAAAAGTAAATTAAAACAAATATGGTATAAGATCTACAAGGCTTTGTTCCAATCTTCTTTATATTTTTTGTCAAGTTTTAAACAAATTTTCAAGTTAAAATTTTATTGTTAAAGCAATATAAATATGTAGATAATATATAGGATATTATATGTCCAAACTTGGTGTTCAAATGAGCCTTTTACATCACGCTCTTGCACTCTAACTTGGTGCCCAAGTACAGTCACATTTTCTACCAAGAGAGACAAATTGTATTTTCACTAACTCTTTTGAGGGCTTTTTTAGCTAGCCATAGTAGGCTAATAAGTTCTTCAAGTTACGCAAAAAAGGATCTTACTCTTGGAATTGTCCCAACAATTCAACTGTTGTAAGAAGCTTGTAAAATCAATACAAGTCCAAAAAACACACCCATATACATAATTGTCCTACTTGATCATTAAACAAAGTGTCGAACACGATGTTGAAGACATCTCCATCTATCACACAATTATATATTATTATTTTTTAAATATACGTGGAATGTTTTGGAATATTCTATATTATTCTTGAATGTTTGGGAATATTTCATCCAAGTTGTTTAACATATTTGACACTCGACGTCAAGTTGGAAAAAATTGTCGGAGATGACAACCTTCCCTAAATAAAAACTTTATCATTATCACTCAAATGCATCACAACGTTATAAACAATGACATAAACAATCATCTACTAGGATTGGGTCTTTTTGCCCATTCATATTTTCTTTGTAGTGACATAAATTGCTTCTCCAATGCTAGCCGCTAAAGTGTCTATCTTTGATAGGGGAGAGCAGTTTTGTTCCAATGGTCCTTTGTTTGGTGGGCATGAGTCATTAACATTACGTATACACTTTATTCGTGCCAACCTCGAAAGAGGACTGGAGTTTGTAGATAAATAGAAACTCCAGGCCATATTTCAGGACCGGCGTGAATAAAGTGTCTGTTTGTAATGAAAATGATTTAATGTCCTCTGGACAGTAAAACCGGAGTTTGTATCTATCTTACTAAGCTGAACTTTGTGGACTCGGCGAAGTCTCATTTGTTAACAAGATGCTGATACCGGTATATGAGATATGTGGGTTCATGAAGCAAATTTGAAAATTCTGCATTGACATATGAATGGTGAGCCTTGTAATTTGTTGTATTTTTGAAAGCTTCACTAAGAAGGGACTGTTTGGCCAAGAAAAGCGTGATGAAAACACCCTAATCCTTTCACTTCATTTACAGAGGAAATTGAGGAAATTAAAAGTGAATGTGTTCTTAAACCCCTAAACGTCCAACCGTCCGGAAAGTGGATAATGCACAAAATCAAGCACAATTTCTCATCCGTCATTAACTTTTTGCAGTGCAGATTTTTTACTATATATTTTATGTGATGTTAACTTCATTCATGTGCAATCCGATTAGAAAGAGGATGAGTTGTGAAAATTTTATGCCTCATTTCATGCTGTAATGATTCACCTAGAATTTTGAAGGTTTTAGTGTAAAGGTGCTCTTAAAAATGTCAACTCATAAAATTATGCAACCAAAAATCTCCAAAAACCATTACACTTAGAGTATTACATTTCAACCAATACAACAAATTTCATGTACAAATTGTCAATAACTTATTCCTTATCAAATTACAAAAGATTTTTTATTTTTAAGTATCAAATTTTATACAAAATATTAGTGATAGCAATCATAGATTTAACCGTATGAATAGAATCAGAAATTGATAATGTACAACTTTTATTCATATATCAAGTTCAAAATATCCCTCTTAGTTACATTTTATATGACATCTTTGTAATTCTCCAAATCTAAAGAGGGGTGAGGACACTTAGGAGTTCAACAAAATATGCTTGGTCAGGCAATAAAAGGTAAGCATTCACGAATTGATTGACTTCTACTTATAGTTTTTCTACAAACTTCAAAGTTCACTTCAATTGCTGTATCATCATGTTTTTCACCGTAACATGACTTGACAATCTCTTGTGGTACCATAGTAAGGTCGTCATTCCACGAGTGAATATTTATTATTCTTTGAAAAATAAGACTCACCCCTCAAAAAATGAATTTCTTGGTTTGTATTTTTGAGCCAAAAAAATGATTAAAAATGGTCCAAAATGGGTTTAAAATAGAAAATTATAGCTTAAAATAATGTATAATATTTTCATATTTGTGTCCTGATCTTGGGCTACATTGTACTAAACACGTACAAGTATACATGAGTGCACATAAAGAGTATTAATTTGAACATTGTCATATGACGTATATATATATATATATATATATATATATATATATATATATATATATATATATATATATATATATATATATATATATATATATATATATACATATATATACATATATAGTTGAAAATCACCATATTTGTTATATTGAGACTTGTCACAGTCTCATTTTTATCTTTGACTAAAAGATAAATTGTTTTATTTCTTCACTAGTATTTTATAAATAGGCAAGAACACCATCTTTTAGAATTTCATTATAGAATCGCTAATTGTCCCTTATTATTTTTTGGTTTCAATTACTATTTTTAAAATGAATTTTTGAATAACCAGCATTCTGTCTTAAAATTGGCAAAAATTCTCAATATAACAAATGTGGCCTTGAAAATATTAATGTACATTTACATGAGCCATATATTTAGGACGGAATATAGATTTGTATACAAAGGCTTTTAGACATATAACCCCTTGTTTATAAGGGGGTTTTTAGAGGCGGTTATGTTGTAAACGCACAAGATTCTCAAGCATACCGTACCAGGAAGGCAGGGTCTGCAGAAAATAATTCTCCAAAAAAATGCCGAAAAAATAAATAAATTTATCAAGTATTTTGTCGAAATCAACAACAAAAATTGTAGACAAAAAACAAAGGAAAAAGTGTAGCCGCTAGTAAAATTCAATGTTAGTTATTAATAGCCGAATTTTTAATAATTATTTTTGAAAGTGCCGACCCCTACTTTTCAAACTTTAATTAATTATTTGACATGAAAGTGCCGACCCTGCCTTCCTACTACGGTAATTTAGAGTGCATCCTCCGGGAAGTGCACTTAAAGGTAAGAATAGGAAATAGGTAAAAAACTTAAAGTTAAGAATTGAAATACATGTGAGTGCGTATTAATAGCATAGCTCTACAACACTTGGCCTTAAAATAGTTTTTTAAATTAACTTTTCTTAGGTGCTAAATTATTCTGTATATGTCTATCATTTGGTATAAATTTCAAGACCAAATATTTTAAAATTTTATAAAAAATGATAGAAGTATGAACTAAAATGTGTTGTTTTTTGCTTCAAAAATAAATTAACAAAATATATACAAGTGATTATTTTTTGGAATTTATACAACAAGAACTTTAGATTGTGTTCAAACAACTGCATTTTTTTTTGTTTTAAACAACACAAATGTGTAATTTAACATCCATATTCTATTTTTTAATCATATAATGTTACCAAATTCAATACAACCTAATTGGAATAATTGTGTATTTTGAACAAGAACAAGTTGATTTGGAACATGATGGTGGCATTGTTGCACCATTAATATTTTTCAATGATAAAACTGCATTGTCAAAGGATGGAAAAACCAGTGGACACCCACTGTATTTTACAATTGGAAACATAGCATGTGAAGATAAGCATCTTCAAAGGAGGACATTGTTTGTTAGCATTGTTGTCAGTTTTCAATGTTCTTAATTCTAGTGCTTTGTAACGTAAGCAAGCTTTTTAGAATTGTCTCTCACAGATTTTTAAACCACTAAAAGACTGTCATTTGTATTCTATGAATTATGGGACTATCGTGTCATCGCCACACAAACTTAGTTTCTAATTGTAATTAGATTGTAGTTCCATTACAAAAGAGAGTTGGCTCTCCATTGCTCTATTAAGGTAGACAGCTCCAATACTAACAGGGTTCTAATCCCAACAAAATCTAAACACAATATTCATCCTAGAAACTAAATTTAGGTAGACCATAGGGAACTTATCATTTTGGTCAACATCCAATAAGAACTCTATGATGTGCCTAGATTTGTGTTCTAAAACAAAAGCATGATTTAGATTGTGTTAAAATTAGAATCTTGTTGGTTTTGGACCCCTACCTTATGCTAGGACTTCGCCAATAGTGAGAAGTTGGTGTAGGCCGGAGGACCCACCAGTAAGTCTGCCTATCACCGTGTCAAGAGGAGATGGATGACCCGCTGCTAAGTCCGTGGGACTATAGCAGGATTGCAGGGGAAAAGGACTGGCCTTTGGAGTCTGGAAGCTAACCCTAATTTAAACCCTAAACCCACTGACAGGTGTCAGTGAGACCTCCACCCTCCAATTTGGATTCCTGGAATCACTTAGCTTGTCTGCTTCTGTTTGACTTCCTTCACCATTTCTCTACCCTCTCTAATTGCTGAGTTCACGGTCTTAGAGCATCATCAACCCACCGCAGAAGAAGGCGCATGTCCGTTACCTTTTCTGCGGTGGGGCTCTCAACAAGTTGTTGGCCGTTCCAATGCAGGAACGGCACTGCCCTTCTCGCTCCTGCGCACGCCACTTCTTCGGTCTTGCCCGTTATTTTTATGATTCCTCTTGCGCCCGCTACCTTGGCTCCAGAAGAGAAGTCCGCGCGGCTGTGTCGTTCATTTCTTGTCGTTTTGCATGAGGTGGCAGGTTTACAATGTTGGTTTCGGACCGCGGGTTGGAAGGAAGGCATCAATATGCGGGATAGTACACAGGCGGCCCCGCAGCTGAACCTCGAAATCTGCGATACGGTGGCTCTTTGCAGTTTCTGCATTGATGATGCTCTTAGGGCATTCTCTGTCCACATACACATATACATATGATATGTATGTATGCATGTATGTGTGTATGTGTGTATGTGTGCACGCATGCAAGGACGATTTCGATACTATATTCGTTATGCCAAACTTTAGCACGGGTTAACGTAGTCTATTATTTATTATATAATGTAGAGTGGTAAATGCAAGCATGCTCCCCACAATGATTTCGTTGGAGTGTTCATGTCGACACGAGCCAACATCGTTCATTGTATGATATACAATGGTGCACGCTCTCCACGCCGGTTACACCACCATAACGTTTTTATTAGGCTATGACATGGTAACTTAGAACATGACTATCGTGTCTCTTTAGCAGACTAGGTATGTATGAGTGGGGCGCCTCTAACCCTATTTGTGTGATACCATAGAACAAACAAAAGTAGTTCAACTTGAACTATATTCAGGTAGGATGCATCTCTTCAAACAATTTTGAACTCCATAATTATGTCAAAATCTCTTATCTGTTGACTTACTTATATAAATTCAAATGTAGAGCAAGCCTTATGACGTGATCAAGGGCTGGGAGAGCGGTGTTGAGACTCGGATTTTGAAATATGAGCCCCCTTTAAATAAAACATGGCGAGTCAATGTGACGTTTGTGGGTGGCAATGCTATTTGTATAATACATACCATACATGCTTGTACACAAAGATGATTTTTCCCAATCTTGTTTTAGCTAGCAAAATGTAGCGAGAAAGTGGAATGATTTTTAGAAAGTGCTAAATTTGAACCAAAAATGTTCGCGTTTTCTAATTGCCAACAATTCGTTCATTTGGCTCATTTTCATCCATTTAAAACAATTTCTCATCCATTTATGACAATTTCATCCTAATCTAGATGAACGTAATAAAGTTTTTCATACCTTAGAAAGGGTTGTCACAAATCTTTGAAGGAAAGACAACACATATTTTTCCTTCAAAGATTTGTGACACTTAGTATGTCCTCTAAGATGTTCAAATTGCTTACATGGATGGTAATGAGCAGTAGTTTGTTCTAGGCAAAAAATTGCCAGAGTGCTATCAATTAATTTTGAAGAGAATTTTTTTGGTGCTAAATTCCCATATTTTTCAAAAGAAAATTGAATTTTTTTCCAAATGTGTTAAAGATATTTTGCGATTTTTAAATTTTGGGATGAAAATATGCATGTTTGGATGAAAATTTGAAGCATTGGGATGAAAAATACCACAAATACAAAGATGAAATATTCTTGGTCGCCACTCTAACTCCATTCCAAAAAGTACAATGCTAATTTTATTACATGAGAAATATGAGAAAAATAAATTAAAAAATTTTAATTTTTTTAAAAATTAAAAATAAATGGTAATGAGTATGCCCACCTTTAGTTTGGTGCCAAAAGACCACCCTTTTCTACTCGTGTTTTTTTATGGTGGGCCAAAATTGAAACAGGCCATCATGGCATGGGGGCTGTAATGTCGATGAGGAGGGTACAGCATTTTTATTTTTTATTGGAGAAAATTATCTGCCTATGACTGGTGTCAAATGGCCGGTAATTTGAGCCCAAAGATACCTTATCGTCGTCATTCCAAAAGTACTTCAGATCCGTGCACTTTTGCAAGTGGAGTGGGGCTTGTACACCATTATGGATAGACGTTGTTGTTAGTATGAAAAGGGACATCCCATTCCACCAACTGAATGATGCAAAAGTGCATCCCAATGTACCAAGACTGCATACCATAGACCAGAGGTGGAGGGCAGGGCAGGGTCCACGAAAAAATAATACCATGTTGAAAATTTTGGGAATTTCAATTTAAATAATAATAATAATAATGAATGAATAAAAAATAAAATTGGTGAGGAAAGAGAATATTGAAGAATTTTTGCAAATTTGTCGAATGTTATTCTTCGAAAGAAATTAATTTATTTGGCATGGATGTGTTGATTAGGGTTGGATAAACTATTACCACCAACTTAAGCAATTTGGCCTATTTTTGGCAGTGCTAGATTCCCAAAAAAAATATGACCGCATTCGAAATAGGTTTTGATGAGGATTGCAAAAATTTGTAACATCTAATTCGCATTTGTCAATTTTATACAAAATTCCAAAGTGGAAAGTAACCTTTTACCCATACATCACATACCAATTTCCTAAGTTCACACTTTGTTGTTCCTAGATCCGCTCATGAGCTAACCCAAAACCACCAGCTATTTCTTCGCAATTCTTGGCATGCCATTGGTCTACTTGAATAGTGAAATTGGTGGTTTTGGGTCTCAATTGTGGTGGCTCCAAGAAAGTTGTACCTGTCATAAATGGGGGAGGTGGTGGTAATAGGTTATCCAACCCTATGTCCTCCACTTATGGTATACAATTGAATACACTGACACTCTATAATATGACAATATTCTTGTTTCAAGAAATATGCATGTGACTAATCCATGTTTGTCACCTTGAAGATAGGATTTTTCAAACATGTCATAATAGAGAGGGAAAACTGTGACCTACTATAGAAGAAAAATAACTTTGGTTCTTTGGTATTTTTCTTTATTTATTTCAAAAACAAATGAACAATAATTTGTAAGAATTAGAGTACAACATTTGACTTACATTTATAAATTTGGCTTTGAATACAATGAAATGGTCTTTATTAATGACAACATGTTTTTGGCAATTTGGTTATATCGCAAAACGAATAAACCAAATTGACAACTAAGAGCATCAAGGTAGTTTAAGGGATGATTCACACTATAGCCAAAAGTAAAGAGTTCATTGAATTCCACCAATCAAATTGCAAAAAAGGCAGAAACAGTCCTCTCGCATTTCACATTAGAAACCTAGGTCCAAAGGATGTCCCTTTCCAAAGTGCCTACGTGGTACCACTTTTGAGAGTTTTGACGCCATTGCAAGGGATACTCCAGGGAGAATCGAGTTTGATGAGAATGAAAATCCATCGATTCTCCTATGAGGAATCGTGTATTTTTAAACTATTTTACTATATTTATCTATCCAAAACTTTGACCTTTCAACATGAATTAGGTTTTGACTCTAATTGCCTCTCACCATAATGCCAACCAACACTAGGATCCTATTGGTAATCTTGATAACTCACTGAGGCCAAACGAGTAGAAAAGATGGCACTACCTAGGAAAGTGCTCAAACAAGTGCTGTTTTGTTCCAATCATGTTGACATCACTTGCCTCGGCACCTCCCTTGACATTACCACCTTTTCTACTAAGTTAGTGCCATTGTAAACCTCTTGGTAAGGCAATACGATATCTCCAAAATCAAAATTTCCCAGAAAGGAAAACCCAAAAGACAATCCCTTCATTTTCACCCGCTCAGAACATCAACCCTAATTAGCTGAACCGTTGCAAATTAGATTTTCCCCCACACTAATTAAAAATAGATCAAGAGCACTTTACCCAAAAAGACCCATTCAACAGATCATGACGAAGCCTATTTCCGGGGACCAGACGCCAGAACCAACGCCGTTTCCGCAGTAACCACAGTTAGCCAACCGGGGGTTCAAAACTAACCCTGGGGTCAGGTCAGCATCGCCCTTCGTGCTCCTCTTCGAGCCTATCGCTCTATCCGCTTTCCGCAACGACTGTCTGGCTCTCTGGCAGCGAGGGGCTCTATCTTAACTTAAAGCTGCTGATCCTCCCCGCGCCCCATTCTCTCCCTCAGCGATCAAGCTCGTTTCATTGATCCATTGCTTACCCGCATTGCGAAACCATGGCGACCGTGGCGTCGATCTCCGTGTCCAAGGCCGCCGTCGCGCCCCAGCTCGCCACCAAGAGCCCCGTCTTGCGCACTCTGCCGCTGTCTGCCGGCCAGGTATGTGCGCCGGAACTCACCCCTCTCTCTGTAGTCTTTTTGCTGTTTTCTTGGGGAGGCTCTTGGTTTACAATGCGGTGGAATGTTGTGTACAATGGGAATGCTGAGGAGAAATTGAGGTTCTCTGTACTCCTACGACGTTTTGTTGTAATGGGTTGCGTTTACAATGCCAAGATCTGGCGAAGGAGCATGGTTTTGGAATGGAGAATGTGTGCTCAGCTTTACTGGGTTTGCTTTTATCTGTTCGTTTTTTTGGTTTTGCGGAGGTCTGAGTGATGCTCCTGTTTAGAGGAAGAGAATTACACAGACTGATTAGTTTTGTTGCAATGGGTTGCGTTTACAATGCCAAGATCTGGCGAGGAGCATGGTTTTCGAAGGGAGAATGTGTGTTGAGGTTTACTTTTGGTTTGTTTTCATCTGTTCGTTTTTCTGGTTTTGCGGAGGTCTGCGTGACGCTACTGTTTAGAGGAAGAGAATTATACAGACTGATTAGTTTTGAGCTGAATTAGTTTTGAATGGCTGGTTTGAAATCGAGGCTCTTGGTTTATATCATTTGACGAGCGGTTGAATGTCGTAAACAATGGCTGTCTCTGTGAATGCATACGAGGAGGAATTGAGTTTCTCTGTACTCCTATGGTGTTTTGTTGTAATGGGTTGCCTTTTACAATGCGGTCTTTCTGGTTTGAAATCGAGGTTCTTGGTTTAATACACTTGAGGAGCGGTTGAATGTTGTATACAATGATTCTCTGCGATTGTTTACGAGGAGAAATTGAGGCTCCCTTTACTCCTACGATGTTTTGTTGTAATGGGTAGCCTTTACAATGCCAAGATCTGGACGAACTTGCGTGGGTTTCGAAGGGAGAATGTGTGTTGAAGTTTACTTGGTTTGTTTTTATTTGTTCGTTTTTCTGGTTCTGCGGATGTCTGATTGACGCTCCTGTTTAGAGGAAGAGAATTGTAGACTTATGATCATTTTGTTTTTGGTGTTGCAGGTTTCTGGATTTGGAGTTTCGGGATACCTGAGCAACAAGAATGAGCTGCGCAGCAGCGTTGTCGCCGCTGTCAGGAATGCTACCCCCAGACAGGTAAATTTTTGTGCTTGGGACCTCTTACTTTTCTTTGTCTGGTTAATATCCATGCGAAATAAAGAATGGGTCTGAGCTTTGTGTTCAATAATATTCAATCAATAATCTGTGAGGGTTTTTCGTAGTTAATGTGAAATGGGTGGAGTGTTTCTAAAATTGAAGGACGTTCAGTTTAATATTTGGTGGCTCTGGTCTTGTAAGCCGGCATCGAGTCTCTGTATCCCAATTTTTAAATTAAATTAAATTTTAAGCTTGTTTTGTTTTTGAAGAATTTTACTGTGCCAAACTGTACCATTCTTACGTTTATTCTTGTGATGTTAGTTTTGGACCTCATGAGGTACAATGTGAGCAGACATGTCAAGGGAATGGAACATGAATGTTGTTTAGGGTGGTGGCCACTTCTAAATGTTTTAAAAACCACCTGCAAATGTATATTTTAATCCCTATGTTATGTATTACAATATCATTAAAATGACTTGAATTTTCTTATTGGGGCTATGAAGGTGTGTTCTAAGAAATTTTCAGAATTTAATTCTTCAACCTGATGTTTTGGTTGTTGAATTTTTTTCGTGATTGCAGTTGGAAATGGTAGATTTTGTAATAACTCGAAATTGACATATCATGATTGCGTTTGTGCAGGGTGGTGTGTTCAAGATCATGGCGTTGGCCCAGAAGGTAGAGTACATCTGGATGGATGGGCAGGAGGGTCAGAAGGGAATCCGCTTCAACGAAATGCGGTCCAAGACCAAGGTTCTTCAAAAGCCTGTCAAGGCTGGCTCCCTCGACTTCCCCCAGTGGTCCTTCGATGGTTCCAGGTAGGCGTACACCTATTTTTAAAATGGTTAAAAAAGTGACCAATTTGATTGATTGCTAAGTTAAAAAATGGGACCAAATTCATATCAGTGATAATACGAGAACTATATAACTGCGAGGCTATGCCGCAATCTTAATATAAGTATTCAATTAAGTTTTCAAATCGAATTTTTATTATTAGAATGTGTAGATGATAGTAGTATAATATATGCTGTCTGAGGATGGGACATTGCTTGCAGAATTTTGTTTATCTTAACTTAGTTAGCGTAGCGTGAAAAGGTATGTTTTAACCTAGTGTGCTCAATAGGAAATGGACTCAATAAGATACCCTTCACCTTGATTGGTGCAAAAATCATTTTTAATTTGTTTTAACTCATTCTGTTCTATGCGAACTTACAATAGGCAAGTTGAAAATATTTGAGATAACAATGTTTAAAGCTATCTCTCTGAGATGGATCGGACATTAGTAACCTCAAATGGATTTGGAAGGTTTCATGAATGAAATGAATTCTTTTCAACTTGATTATTCTTACGTGATATTGATTCAAGTTTTGTCATTGTCCGTGAAGTGAGACCTTAAACTAACAGACTCTTAATTTACGCGAGTTTCAAAAAAAGAATTAGACTTATTTCTCTCAGTTTTTAGCTTGTTACTTTACGCTTTACAAATAAAGTGGCCTGATTGTTGGTCACATTTTTGCAGCACTGGGCAAGCTGAGGGCCGATTCTCGGACTGCATCTTGAACCCTGTGTTCAGCTGCCCGGACCCCATTCGCGGTGGCGATGCCGTGCTCGTGCTTTGTGAGGTCCTCAACCCTGACAGCACCCCCCACGAGACCAACACGCGCCGGAAGATTGCTGATATTGTTACACCTGATGTGTTGGCTGAGGAGACCCTGTTTGGATTTGAGCAGGAATATACCATGTTCAACAAGGCCTGCAAGGTCAGTGATCTCGTTTTCTTTCTGAAACATCTTACTCCCTCTGTCCGGAAATAACTGTACTATTTTTCTGCCGCTTTCAGGCTCATTGCTCTAGACTCCAATTAGTTCCATGTGCGAAGTCATCTTTTTTTACAGTGGGGAGGTGAACATACCCTAATGTCACGAAGCTCCTTTAAGGTAGAACCCTTGAAACGGATAATACACCCAAAACCAATGTGTAGACTGTCCCCCAATGGTTTACAACCCAACTCATCGCTATGTTTGTAGAAATTTCTGTCAACAATCAACTTCCTGCATGATTACTCATATCAATCAATTTCAAGAAGCAACATGAAATCATATGTTTACAGAGCCTAGTTTTGGTTTTGGGTGATGAATAAATTTTTGCTTTGAAAATTTTCAAAGTAAAAATTTGTAGGAACTTCAGTTTTACGAATAAAATTATTGGAAAAATTGCATTCTTCATGATTTTTATTTTCCGATGAAGGAAAAATACTATTCGCCTTCTGCACGTGGGTTAGAAAGCTTAAGTTATCCGTTATGGCCATTTCTGCCTTGCTCCCAATGAAATGAAACTCCTTTGGCCAAGCAATTGCCCCCTCCTCCAAAATTTGAAACTAGTATATTTGAAATTATTTTAGTCTGTTTGGTAGCGGTGGCGTTGTAGCATTCGTGATATACGTTGCCATTAGTTTTCATGCAGGCCATATTATCAAATCATTCCAAATAACTATTTCAGTGTAGTTTTTTTCTCTTATTGGCCACTGTCAGGTTTATTGGTCTAAGTTGGACTCCAATTAATTCCATGTGCGAAGTGATTGAAACGTCTTCTACAGTGGGGAGGTGTACATAATGTAGTTCTAAGTATAGTGTACAAAAGTTCTTTGAAACCCACGAATTAAAATACAGGTTCACCTATAACCGACAACAATGAAATCAATTCCCAAACATACTTTTATCTCTGTTCTGGCTGCTCTGCATTGGCTTTTGGGTCCATCAAACGTAGCTTTTAGGAGATCTACAGACTATTTACTGGGTACTTATCAGCTACGGTTACCTCTACTTTACTCCCAATTTTACAAAGCTCCTCAATTTTTTTTAATTATTTTTTTGCTCTCTCAAATTCTTCCCTCACTTTTTTGCAAATGGATCTTTTTTTTTGGGCAGGTGTACGGGTGGCCGGAGGGAGGCTTCCCCCACCCCCAAGGTCCATTTTACTGCGGCGTGGGGCTGGAGGCAGTGTACGGGCGCCCCCTTGTGGAAGCGCACATGGACGCGTGCATCAAGGCGGGTCTGAAGATCAGCGGCATCAACGCCGAGGTCATGCCGGGCCAGTGGGAGTTTCAGATTGGCCCCGCCGGTCCCTTGGAGGTGAGCTGCGCATTTTTTTTTGGTGGCTATTTGAAATCTGGGCTTGCTATGTTGCTATAAGAAAAATTGGGTAAATAAATAGAGTAAATCTCCATAATCTTCCCTCATCATTGTATACATAGCATTAAGGTAGACGTACCTTAAACCACCACGACACCTAAAACACTAACTTCTACACCTCTCTTTCATTTCAAGAAGGAAATGTAGGCTTTCATTTCATGACTTATGCATTAATTGCTCAAAAATGAAGTCATGATCTGACTAACATTTCCTCCCTAAAATGAAGAAAGGGTGTAGAAGTTGGTGGTTTTAGGTGTTGTGGTTTAAGGTATGTCTACCTTATAGAGTAGTGCAGTGTAGCATCCTTTTGAAAACTGGATCAAAAGAGAATCTTCACGTAGATCCACTTTTCTTAGTAACGAAGTAATGCCATTGAATTATGTGACTACCGCGTCATTGCCATGTAAACTTAATTTTTAATTGTAACTGGACTATGATGCAATTGCAAAAGGGTGTTGGCACTGTATTATGCTTTGTATTCGGTAGCCAAGAACTCTATAGAAAGCTATGTGTTTGTAGTTAAAAAAATTGTAAATCGCCTGAAAGTGCTTTCTATTATTTAAGTTTCAATTTTCAAATCGCCAATGGGGTTCCCCTGGAAAAATGACGATAAAAAATGTTCATTGCAGGTGGGTGACCACGTGATGGTGGCGCGCTGGCTGCTGCACCGCCTGGGTGAGGACTTCGGCATCACGTGCACGTTCGAGCCCAAGCCCATGGAGGGCGACTGGAACGGCGCCGGGGCGCACACGAACTACAGCACCAAGTCCATGCGCCAGGAGGGCGGGATTAAGGCTATTCATGCTGCGATTGACAAGTTGTCTAAGAAGCACAACGAGCACATTGCGCAATACGGGCTCGGCAACGAACGTCGTCTCACAGGTAACCTCTCCTTACCAAACATGATGTATTCATCTGTGCAGGATTCTACGGTTCTCCTTTTAACTCAAAAACCTTTTAACCTGTCTCACTCAACATGAAATTGGTCTAACTGGCATGAAATTGGCATTACTGAACATTTAAAGTTTTCAAGTTTTAACCTGTTTTACTCAATTTGTACTGAACTTGAAATACTGTTTTACTCAATTTGTCTCACTAAATTCCAACATAAAGACAAGTTTTAGGAACTTTGGGGGACCAAGTTCAACATTTCAAGTGAGAAGTTCATGAAGAAGTTTTCATGAAGTATAGAGGGTTCTGAAGCTCTCGGCTTCATGGCAACTTCTCCCTAACCAATAGAATTTGTTCATGCTTCACCCTGAGTATCAAAATGTGGAAGTGTGCACCACTTAATGACAGGGTATGAGCAAAATATTATCCCCACCTTTCCCTGCCTCTTGCCTACTTCCATGGGCAACTTCTCAGTTGGCTCGTACTTGAATTTGGCTCCACTGAAGTTGAAATAGGTCTTGGTAACATGAAATACGTATCACTAGATTTGGTATATGATATATGAAATATGTATCATTAGGAAATGTTAAAATTCTCTACATGCTAAATATCTTCAATTTTATTTGGAGAAAATGCTTACATCTCTACATCTCCGGAGTAAACCTTCTGTTAAACCTCAACATTTTTGAGCTATGTAGAGGAAATGGGCAGCTAAATGACGGAGTGAGGGAATGTTGATTAAATCTTATTAAACCTCTACATTTTGTTACGGAGCAAATGCTGATGTGTTGCTATGGTTTTTGCAGGCAAGCATGAGACTGCCAACATCAGCACATTCAAGTCGGGAGTAGCAGACAGGGGAGCATCCATCCGTATTCCACTGGGAGTGTCTTTGGAGGGCAAGGGCTACTTGGAAGACCGCAGACCGGCGGCCAACGTGGACCCCTATGTGGTGTCGCGGATGCTCATCCAAACCACGTTGAAGAACTAGAATTGGTAGAATGTACATTGCATGCACGTTGGACGATTTGTTGAAAAGAACAAAGGTGCGCTTCATTTATTGCGCCTTGGTATTGCGCCTTTGAGTCTCCCTTTGGTCTTGCAGCTCATAATCATCTGTTGACATTTCTCCGGGCCAGTCATTCATTCCATGGGGGCATCTGCTTCTTACCATTCTGTCTTAATACATGAATCGTATCGAAATTTGAGCTCTGTATGTCGTCCTTTGTTCCAGCAACTTTTTTTTTTTTTTTTTTTTTTTTTTTTGGAACAAAGGACATTTATTCCAGTGCAGAGCAAAGTACAAATATCTGTGGCCTCTGGCGTTGGTTTTTTTTTGGTAAAACAAATTTTCACAAACTAAAAACCCCACGAGAAAGCCTACGAAAGCAGTGCCATTAGCAACTTTCTTTGCGTGCAGTACAATAAGTATCTGATTGCCATGGGCATCGGGTCATTGCCATTACGAACGGACACTTTATTCACGCCGGCCTTGTAATAGGGCTGGTGTTTCTATCTATCTATCTATCTGATTGCCATTAGATAATGATAAAATTGGAACTTTTGAGCCAATTTCGAATATGTTCTAAAATACATACCCAACACATACTGTCGATATTTGATACAATTACTCTTTTTACCCATTTTCAGTCGAAGTTAGAAAATCCATTTTAACCCCTAAAGGCCCCTAAAAGCCAAAATGGCTTTTTGTTGTTTCGGGCAGCGTAGATGGAAGGTCTAAATTAAGAATTTTAGACTATAATTTGGCGTGGGCGTGGTCATACATACAAGGTGTGTGGGGTAAAAATTACAAAGTCAAATTCGGATTTTATAATTGTTTTATTGAAATTTTTGGTTTCAAGCCCAACTGGGGCAGAAAAAAACTTTTTATTATAATCATTTTTTCAATTTTTTTTTGGAGACATGCTCTTCACCACATTTAGGCTCAGAATTTGAAGTGATCCATGTTGATTATATTCTTGGCTTGACAAGGGCAGCCTCCAAAATAAAGTACAGCAACCTCCAAGGTTTTTTTTTTTTGTTTTTTTGAGACAAATGGTGAAATTCCATTGCAAAAAGAGAACATACACCGCCGCAAACCGAGCCCGAGAATCCGAGCTGGCGAGAGAACAATTTTTAAGTTTCTACCTCCTGATAAAACCAGCTTGGAACCTGAAAAACCTAGTTAAGAGTATCCCTAAGGGGACGAGTATGAGTCCATTGGATGTGATCGCCCTGCACAGTGCAAATGGCGTCTGTGAGTGCCCATCGCTGCAGGAATTCACGCCGAGCTCGGCGCGCTGCCAGTGGTTGGGACCTGGAAAGCTCCATGACCTGCATCCAGCCGGCCCGTGCCAGATCTACAATGGCGTCCCAGAGGGCACGCTCAAGTTGATCACTCGGCCACCTGTTGTTCTTGAATATGCTAGCGTTGCGCCGAATCCATATGACCCAAATGACTGATCCTCGGATTAAAGACCACATTCGATGTCCATCCTGAAGAATCCCAGGCAGATCACTCCCTAGAAGGCATTGTTGACAGGTGAGTGAGTGCCATGGTCGAGGCGTTCTGGATAAGCCAAGGAGGTGGTAGAGCACTGTAGTTGCAAAAGTCCATGCATGACCCGCGGCTGTACACTCGAAAAACCCATGAATGAGTGTTTCTGGGACCCCTTGATCACAGCAGCTGCAGAGGTCCGAGGTTGTGGAGTGTGCTACGTGCCGCCACTGGTTGACAGCTATCGCTCGATGGTACAGGCTCCATAAAAAGGCTGCTTCCTTTCGTGGGCGGCATGTAGTCCAGACCTCTGTCCAGTCAGGGACGAAGGTGGCTGGGACTAATCCAGTCCATTTGACACTAATAGGGAGACTAAGTGACTGGCGTGGCCGCCTCCATAACCGTCCTTGATTAGCCGTGTAGGCATAAAAGGGTTCCCCTGGCCTCCAAGTCCAACGGCCCGGGTCGAACGTAAGCTTAGCCGTGGGTGCCAAATACTTCAAGGTCGTGATCTTTTGATTGTGAAGCCGTGGCCCTGTCGTGATGACTCTGGTTCGGCGCAAGGAGCCCTGACGGGTGTAGATGGCCGGAGGCTGTTGAGCCAGCAGGATCAGGGACCGGGAGTGTTCACCCACCATGAAGATGTCATGATCTGCGGGGATGTTGATGACCCTTTGCTCGCTGTGGAGAATTGGGCAAAAGGCTGGAGTGGTGTGAAACAGCACCACAAGATCTTGGGCCGCCTCATCAGCGAAAATGCCAATCCATTCCCCGCTCACTGATTGAGTTTGTGTTGCCTGCCCAATAACTTTCCAGTCGTTCGGAATATGTGTCTGGAAGCGGTCTATCTGTCGTCGCTCATCATCCAGCAGATTAAACCGAGTCTGAAGCTCCTGCCATGGTCGGGGTGTCATTGTGACAGGGATCCAGAGGTCTCGGAGGTACTGTAAGCCATTGTATGAAAGCTGCCTCGCTCGTTGTTGTGTAAAGCCGAAGTTGTTGCCTAGGAAGTGTGTCGTCCACCACAGGTGGGTGTTTTGAATCTCTTCAAACGTCGTTGGCGGTTTCGCATCCACAAGAGGGCTGAGCACCCGCCATGACTGAATGAGTCGGTTCCAAAGTGTGGACCCCTGGGGCGCCGAGAATTTGGCCAACAGTACCCATTGCAAGCTGCGAGGCCAACTTCCGGATCCTGGCGGGCGAAGCCCTGCAAGTCTGTGTCTCAAAAGCACGTGTAGAGGAGATGTGTCTGGCACAAGGGCCTTCACGATCCACTTACCCATCAAGGCAGTGAGTGCCTCCTCGGGATCAATAATTCCAAGACCTCCAATGCGCTTGGCAGCGCAGCAGTCGTCCCACCGCACTTGAGCTCTCGCATTTTCTTCCGTGCCGGCCCACAAGTAGCTTCGAAGTGATGCTCGTATAGAACGCAAAATGGCTGTCGAACCTCCCCAAATGCTAATGAAGTACCACAAAGTGGACAAAAGAACCGAGTTAACCACAACGGCGCGGGCGGCAAGGGACAAGTGGACAGATGTCCAATAATTAAGCTTGGCCTTAATTTTGTCCATGAGAAATTTATCCACATCCACCGT
The DNA here is from genome assembly GCA_022496805.1 of Pohlia nutans. Classification (NCBI taxonomy): domain Eukaryota; kingdom Viridiplantae; phylum Streptophyta; class Bryopsida; order Bryales; family Mniaceae; genus Pohlia; species Pohlia nutans. The sequence continues at coordinate 18,386,943 of CM040094.1, forward strand.
GTCCAGGGACACACCAAAGGGTGTCCCGAGTAACTTTGACAAGGCACCTGCAGGGACGATTTTGCAATCAAAGGAAGCAAACCAGCGTGGGGGAGGATTTTTATCAAACCAGTAAATGCCGCACTTCGATCTGTTGATTGTTAGCCCAGTTGCATTGCCGAATTCCGTAAGTAAGGTGGAAGCCGTGTTTAGGTACCTCTCGCACCCGAACAAGGAATAAGTGGCGTCATCTGCGAATTGGGTAAGTACCTGTTGTGTGTGCCCGTCGGGAAGCTGAATCCCTTTCAAGCATCCTCGATTCACCGCCTGTCGAGATGCCGTCGCTAATGCTTCGGCTACCAGCAAAAACAAGTAAGGCGCCAGGGGGCAGCCCTGGCGCACTCCTCTGCGAATCGGAAAATCATCAGTCGTCACGCCATTGAGGGAGACTGCAGCAGAAGCGTTCGACAGCAGCATGTGAACCATGTCGGTGAAAGGCTGCGGCAGTTCCATTTTCGCCATGACCCGAAACAAAAAGCTCCACCGTACTGAATCATAGGCCTTTCTAAAATCTAGTTTCAGCATTATTAGTGGCTGTTCCGTCTCTCTTGCCCAGGAGATGGTCTCATGTTGCAACATGATAGAGTCAAGAATGTGGCGAGATGGCAGAAATGCAGATTGACCTGGGTGAATAATATCGGGAAGAAGTTTTTGTAACCGTATCTGTAAGACTTTGGCAAGAATCTTGTATGAAGTATTTAAGAGAGTTATGGGGCGCCAGTTTGGTAGAAGTTCTAAGTCACCTTCCTTGGGTAACAGAATCACAAGTCCTTGGTTCATACCTGACGGGAGGGCCCCTGCAGCCAGTGTTTGGTGAATCATCGCTGTGAAATCCGTGCCAATGAGCTCCCAGAATCTTTTATAGAATTCCATGACCACTCCGTCAGGGCCGGGACTTTTTCCGGTAGCCATTTGGTGCAAGGCTGCTTTGAGTTCGGCAGCATCCGGGATCCTGCCAAGTTGCTGCAGAATCGCTGGGGGAAAGTGATCAAAGAATGCTGCCGGGATTAGGGCCAACAGATCGTCTTCAGCTTGGACAATAGCTGGATCGGTATCCGGGTCTGCATAGAGAGACCGATAGTATGCAAGCACCATAGATTCAAGTTCTAGCCGCTCTAAAACTTGAGTTCCGTTGCTGGTACGCAGGGACGAAATTTGAGTCATTCCCCCAGGCTCACGAACGGCGCGGAAAAATTCCTTAGTAACCGCGTCGCCATGTAACTTCCATCTCGAACGAGAGCGCACCCGGCGTCCTTCAGTCTTACGGTCTTGGAAGGTCTCCAAGCGCAGCCTGCTTTCACCTCGGGCTCGCAGAGCTGCTTCATCGGCCGGGTCATTCTGGGCGCGCACCGTTGCAGCTTCCACCGTGGCTGTGAGAGCCTCTTCATCTGCCCGGGAGGCTTGAGCTTTTGATTTACAAAAGCCTCTATAGAATCTGAGTATGGTTCTCAATTTTGTGAAAAAAGTGGCGCCAGGTCGTGCATTGGTCCAAAGTCGAGTGATTTCCAAGGCTGCCTCCTCAAACCAGTAACAGTTCATCTTCCAGTGTGACCGTCGACGTGGTTGTGCCGCGAGTTGAATAGTGGCTGTGAGGGGATGATGGTCCGACCTGGTGTTGTTTCCATGGATGCAGTAGTCGAGGAGGATTCTGTCCGGGGTACCTGGGAGAGAATTAAAAAGGTAGAGGCGGTCCAGTCGGGCTAAACTTCGGGTTGAGTGAGGCCGATTGTTGTCCCAAGAGAAGCGAAGGCTGTGGGCCGACCGCGGGTGATCTTCAACATGCAATAATGCCTTCATAGCGTCAAAAAGTAGACGTTCTCTACGAGAAATAAGCGTCGGGCATTGGCGCGTTTTATCAGCCCGGGTCTCAACCATGTTGAAGTCACCCAAAAGAATCCAACGGCAGGTTTGTGGTAACTCTCGGGCCATTGCCTCCCACAGAAGGCATCGTGTCGGGGGGTCATTGGGCGCGTAGATGTTCGCGAAGCCAATGTCACCCCCGGGCATGCCCTGCAGCACAAACCAATGAAGTCTATTGTCTAAGAGCGACCCGGAGTCTCCAATCTGTCTCCTCCATTTTGGATGGATAAGGGTGAGTACCCCACCACACCCGGCCCCAGGTGCTTGTGAATCATGACCATAACCAAGGGAGGCGTCAAGGCTGAAGAATGGGGCATGTCGCCACAATCTGCCCCCCATTTGAGAGGTTGCTTGCCCTCTCAATTTATGTTCCTGGATGACAATGACATCCGGTGAAGGAATGCAGTCACGGATGTACGACTGTAAGTTAGTCACGGCAGCGTCGTCGTTAAGGCCCCGCGCGTTGAAGGATAAAAGGTTTACTTTCATTTTCCACCCGAGGGGAAATTAGCGTCCCCGCCGCTCTCTGGTATTGTCTTCCGAAATCCCCATACATCGTATGCTGGAGGGCGCGCTTGTGGAGCCGTCACCACTTGCCGGGCAGCTGCGCGTAGGTTTCGCATGGAGGATTGGGGTAGGGTTTGAGCACTCCTATCTGCTTGCTGAGTTTGGTCATTTTCTAGAAATGAGAGGATTCGACCGGCGAAGTTTTGGACAGTAGACCGTGGCCGGGCCTCTCCATGCGCACTGGTTTCGCCTGGGCCTGAGGTGACTGTTGGTTCACAGCGGTAGTGAGAGTCATCTGGCGACGACGGCTGTGAAGAAAGGTGGTGGGCGGCATCCAAGAATTGGTCATCATCTCCTGGAGACTCTGTTTGGCCGGGCAGAGCATCGGTACTGATGGGGGCGGCTGGCTGGATGGCTGCTGGGCCCTTTGGAGAGAGCGAGCTGCCGGCCAATTCTGGCCTGTCTTGAGTTGTCGTTGGGTCCAGACGACCATCGTCAGCTAGTTGTGATGGGGCCGGGTCCACAGGCCTCGTGTGTATCGAATCAGGGGAGGCCGGATTCCGTCCATCCAGATGGGTGTTACGGACCTCGGGTCGAGGAGTGAAACCGAGTGAGTCAGAGTCCGTGCTAGGAATCGCAGGATCCCAGACGGTTCGTGGGTGGTGCGAGTCCTGGGAGGGTGAATGCTCGAGTCTATCTTCCTGTGACTGATTGTCAGAATCCACCTCCATGGCTGTGGTGGCGGAGACATCCACCAGGGCAGATTCGCCCGTGGACGGGTGGGATGGAACGGGTGGATTGCGTGGTCGATACCGGTACGGTTTTTTGGTGCGATACACCTTCTCCCACCCGTTCCATTCATATAGTGGTGTGTCTCGGGACTCGCCATTCGAGTAGTGATTCCCACTTCGACTAGTGTCGTTGTGGGAATCGTTAGGATCGTAATACGGTATGCTCGGTTCATCCATTATCGCATCTGGGGCATCCATGATCGGGCTGTCCAAAGCCTCATACACCTGTAGATTCGGCAGTTGGCTAGGAGTGGTCACTATCTCTTTGTCTCGATGCTGAGTATCATTCAACATCGGGATTGAAGAGGGGTTATTGACCTGGGGACGCACGTCCCAGCCAGATGGTCTGGTGCGAGCACGACTGGGTGTAGCTTCTGTCACCTGTGGCTGCGATGGTTCCAATGTCGTGCCAGCCCTGTAAACCGGTTGGTGATGAGGAGGTGCGATGAGTGGCATCATTCGTGATGGTGAATGGCCTGACAGGTTGTGAGGGGCGCTGACTGGTGGTACATCGAAAAGTGTGGCGCGGCGACGTTGGCGAGTGACAGGGATGAATCCTTCCTGGTCTGGACCAGAAGATGAAGATGTTGGCTGCCGAAGGGCCGGACCCTGCCGTCTTGGCCACCGGCGCTGGTTTCGCGGCGGAGTCACCCAGTTGTCTTGTGGGATCGTGGGTATAGCCTGTCTCGGCTGAGCAACCCGGGACCTAGGGACCTGTAAGGGTCGACGAGGCTGTCCAAAACCTTGTGTCGGGGGGCCGGAGTGTCTGTTCGCGGTGACTTGGCCAGGGGGTCGGGGTAGGATTCCATCCGGAACATGTCTGCATACTGACGAATGATGTTGGTGATGACCGCAAATGTGACAATTTAATTCCATAGCTTCATATTGTACTGCTATAGATGCACTCCCACCTGCTTCACTAAATCCAATCACATTGGACACCCATCCCTGCCGAATATCCACCCCAACACAAAATCTTGGTGGTGAGTCGAAGCTGCCTTCATGACTTTCTGCCAGCACTGGTCCCACTTGTTCCGCCACGCGACGAGCTAGTTTGTGGAATTCAAGTGGGAGTTCCGGGAACGTAATCCAAGTGGGCCAGGTAATGCCTAAGGGCATCCTGGGATTGAAGCCCCTCGTCCATCGTTGATAAAACACGGCCCCGCCAGTGAATCGGTGGAGCGCGAAAGAGAGGATTCGATCGGTGGTATTTTGGCCGTCAGTTCGTACGTAAGCGTAATGCTGTCCAACCTGCCGGTGGAAGTTCACTGTTCCGGGTTTCGCTATCTCGCGGAGAGTGTCCCACCAGGAGCGACCGGCTGAGTCCCAAAGAGACCCCTCCACTACGCATGCAATGACTACGTGTTCGCTAAGAAAGGGAATCTCTGTCGCTACAGTTTTCTGATCCTCTGGGTCCAGCGTGAAGGAAACAGCTCCTCGCACAAGCAAACCTTGGTAGTTTCTGAATGTACCTCGAGGCAGATTCTCCCCATCCGTGCGTTGTAGTGGGTCGACCGGACCCCTGTCAAACCTGCTCGTGGCCAGCGCTGTTCTTAGAAAGGCCATACCTTGTGCGTCGTCCCTCGATGAGCGCACCCCATCTCTCCCCTCGCTTGTCAGTGCGGATTTGTAACTTACCCTAGCGGAATCCATGACAAAACCCTAGATCTAGTTTATTCTCCTCGTGGAAGATTCTTTCTATGCAAAAGACCTCTCAATCGAACCAGTACGCTGGTCTGCTCACGAATCTGAAAAAACTAGCTAATGCATGTATACGCAGGCGTAGTTACGGGCGTCGCCGCCGTAGCGGCGCAACGCGAGCTCCGGCCGCCATCGCTCCAGCCTCCGTCAAGGATTCATCCCTCCATGGTTTTTTGTAATTTCACATCCATTTCTTTCGAAATTTGTCAAAATTTGAGATTTTGAAATTTTTTAAAAATAGTTTCGCCTAAAATTTATAAAATCATAGAGGTACCTAATCACCGTTCATTTTTTCCAAAAATCAAATACAATTAATGTGATGCACGTTTCACCAAATTGCCATTTTTATACCTACTTCCGGAAATTAATTTGGATGAAGGTTTGAAACGCGTAATGAGTCTCTAAAATTTTGCATGAGCGTACCCAACTTAGTTATCTACATGGAAAAAAATATGAGCAAAATGTTTGGAGTAACAATCTTCAAGTCCCCTTTTGCACTATGGAGACAATGCCTCCCAAGCAATGCCCCGAAAAACTTTTGCACAGACTTTGGATGTTATGATCTTGCAAATGATAAACATCCAACGGTCAATTTTTGAAACAGTAGCTATGAATAGGCTTAGGTACAAGATCTTACGGTTGGAATTCTAAAAGAAGTAAAAAAAACTTGGTTCACATCCCCGGGAGTACATAGAGGTAGAAAATCGCAGTTTTGAGGTTTCAAGCTCCCGAAAACACAAGGAAATTTAGGGGTTAAAACCTTAAATTGAATCAAAAATCATAACAAATTTGGTTACTTGCCAGCTATAAAACTCTTAGTCCCTAAATGATAGTGGGTATTGGCAAAACCTAGATGTGTTAGAAAATGTCACTTCTGCAACTTTGATGAAGTTAGTCCATATGAGAAAATGAGAAGCATGACGTGTAGTAATTCTCTGTAAGGCCATACTTCCAAAAACTAGTTTAGATATTCATATAATGAATTTAGAAATCTCTACCATTTAAAATTCACCATAATTGCAAGCTGTATTTTTAGAATATGGAATTTGGTATGATTGAGGTCTTTGTCTTTGAGAAATTCCTTAGTGAACCTCAATATTGCAAATGAAATGTATCAAACACTAGAACATGATCTCCTTAATTCTGATAAAAAACCGAAATTTGAAAAATGTCATTTGTTGACCATGGATAGTCGCTGCTGTAATGGTCTACGACTGTAAAATAGTACATCGGTCACTTAGGGGTTAATGGAAAGAATGCAAATCCTCTATAAAATTATATGCAAAAGAAATCTTGATTTTTAGAGAGTTACTAAGATAGATAGAAACTCCGGTCCCTTTTTAGCAAGGGGCTGGCGTGAATGAAGTGTCCGTTCGTAATGTCAATGACCCGGTGCCCACCGGACAAGGGGACATTGGGACATTTGTAGTATGAATTTGTTTTTTGTTGAACTCTAAATGCAATTTAGGTGTGAATGTGTAGTGTCTAATTGACTAGAATGGAAATGGTGCGTGAATTAAGATACAAACAGTCAATTAGACTTAAATAGAGATCCTAATAGGTGTAACTGTTAGAATTCGTAGTATATATGAGAGAGGGGAGCAAGTTGTCTTCCTCACTACACCATTAGGGAGTGTTAGTCTAAATATTACTCTATGTTTTTGCTTTGTGAATATTTTAGTGTCCATGCTTACAGTCCATTTGACAGAGGGAAGTAAAGAGCCAGAGGTTAATCAATTCTTGCTTGCCTGTCTTTATTGGTGAATGTAATGCTTGGATTTTTTGTGTGTCTATTTGACTCTGTCTGAATGCTTGTGTGTGAACTGTTTTATGGCAGTGTGATTGCATAATTAAGTCTTGCATACATGCATAGTCAATTTGACAAGTAATTGATAGAATCTAAGTCTGTGAATTGAGGTATACATGGATGCATCTGATTCACTGTGGAAGAATGTAGGTCAAGTTGATTCAAGTACTCTTGAGTGATATTGTACGTAGTGGATATGTACATATGCTGAGAGCATTGGGAATTGAGAAAATGATACAATCAATTGGACATTGGTGAATTGTGGTCAAATTGACATTGGAAACTATATTGATCAACCAGTCTAATTGAACAAATCTCTCAAATGGTGTCTATTTGACTATACTGAAATCCATTGTGTATTGAGTACATGCAAGAATGTGAAAATTTGACAATGCAGCTGATTTCCTTAACTTAGAATAAATAGATACTGAACAGAATACTGAGAATATATCATAACTGTCTACTTGACTCTGTTTAGAGTATCTTGGGAGTCAGATAAATTTATAAGTAATATATATAGAGTATCATAGGTGATATGGAGACTGTCAATTTGAATTGAAGAGTCTGTTGTGTGTTTGGAAGGGAAATTATCATACAATGATTCAGTCAAGATTGAAGTTCTTTAAGAAATATATATACATAGTGACGACTGTATGTATTTAGGAGTGTTACCAAGGGACTTAATAGTTAGTGGGTAAAACTAGATGGTTTCAAACTCCGCTGTAGTACATTGCTTCATAAGATTATTGCCATGGAAAATTAAAGATTCAAAATGAATTTTATTTAAATAATAGTTGTACAACTAGAATATATTAAGTTAATTTGACATTGAGTGTTTTAGATCTTGGGAAGTTGATACTACTAGCAAGTTATAGTGTTAAGGAGTGAATCTGCAAAGGCTGGCCATTTTTGAGGGGTAATTGTTCTTTAATCACTTTGCTTTTGATTGGTAGTACAGATTCTTGCAGGGTATAATAGAAGCAATGTCGTTGTAGTGATTTAATTAAGGAAATGTTTAAGGAATACCTTAACTAAAGAATGCACAATGGAGCACGTGGGAGTATAAAGCTTAGAGTGAAAAGACTTCCATAAGATAAGAATCCTTCCCTACCTTCAGATAGAAATGAAGCTTGAGTTGACATCAAAAAATGAAGAGAGGATTGATTTTTCTATTTGACTCACTTTGGCAACTACTAAAAGGGGTGTTTCCCTTTTCTATGACTATTTGACCTTAGGATAGGACAAGACAAAAGCATATCTAATTGACTGAAACTAGTTATAGGCAAGAGCCTTTACCACATTCTAACATAACCCAGTTTTATTAACATTAGGTGATTGAGTTGAATAATCTTTAATCTTATAAGTGACTTTAGTGAATTATCCATAAACGATTTCATCTTTCCCTTTAAAGAACCCTACTAGGAAATTTTGCTTAGAATAAAACTCTTTGTCAAACTTTTTGATACTACAACATTACTACTCTCCCCTTTCGGGGATGGACACTGTAGTGACACACTATGCTAGTTCCTAGCTAGCCACTAGACAGTGCCTTGAAGATACCGGACATGGTACCCCCCCAAAGGACTTTGAGGTACCCATACAACAAAGTCCAAAGACCCGCCACCATAGTTGGGTGGACTATGGTGGTGAGAGAGTTATTAACTATAAAATGATTGATTGAAATGTCTTATTGTAAATTGCTCAATTTCCAAGTGATTTTTTTTTATTTTTTTATTTTTTTTGTGAGTGACATGTGACAAGTCATTTATGTGACTAATCTATGCATGCCACTTTGAAGTTAGGGCTTCCTAAACACGTAATAATGGAGAGGAACAACTGTACAATACCCTACAATAAGTTTCCCTCACCTCATCGTAAATTGTTCAATTTCTAAGTGCACTTCTTCTACACTGTAATAAAGTTTGATCTCCTACATGTTTCAAATGTGCAATATTACAATATACATGTTTGACATGTCTCAAACAATTGTTTGAACCAAACTATGAGCTTATCTTATCAACTATTAAAAAAGTTAGGTTAAGCCAAATACTACATTTAACCCCTAAGTGACGGATCAACCATTTTATGGTCTCTGCCCTTTTTTAATGGGCTGCCCGAAATAGAAAAAACATTTTTATAGAAAATAAAAATATATTTAAATAGGTAATCAAGTCTACTTTCCAACCCAATTTGAATCCTGTCAATCCAAGTTAAACTCCACCCGGGAGAAATTTTCAAAGAAAAACACTTCTACATTGTCTAGTGTTAGAAAACTTACTATTTGGGGAAAGTAATGATGTTCTCTCCGTTGAAAAATTTGCAATTTTTGATTTTAGAATAGAATGTCTAGTTTTAACAAATCATAAAAAATTTCAAATTCTAAAAATAAAATTTGTGATTCTTATAAATATTTGAAGTTAAATGCTTCTAAATTCATTATGAGATGATAAAAAAATATTTTTTGATATTTGACCGTATGGAAAATGACTAAACATCAAGCTCCTCATTTTCTCTTTTGGACCAAACTTCATCAAAGTTGAAGAAGTAATTTTTTATAACACATTTATGTTTTGCCCTTACCCCCTCTGTCAATTAGGGGTTAATCTTGAGATATCTTGTCTTCTAAGTTTATGGGAGTGCATTTTACTTCATTCGCTTCAAATTGGCTGCTTCTTGAGTTGACTGAAGGAAACGAGTGGGTATGGAAGTTCTCTAAATCAATGCTACAAATTGTTTCCAAGGCAAAGTCTCGTAGTGTTTTGAATTTGTAAATGCCTTTAAAAGAGGTGGAGAAATAAGGGTCTATTCCCGTATGAATGAAGTGTCTGTTGGAGATAGTGCTACTTAATACATTACAAGGACCTAAATAGCATGTGTTACCCTTGATGCATTCTCTCGAAGGTGGATCCTATAACTACCTAAGCCTACTACTAAATACCATTAAGGAGAATTGACATTTTTTCCTATCTTAGACATTTTTAGGTTACCCATATAACGAACTTATGAGACCCCACCATGACACCATGGTTGAATGAATTTTGGTAGTAGCCAAAATTGGGCGATATTAGGATTCAAACCTTGATCACCCCTCAGAAGTGCCAAGATCCAAACCTCTAAGGCAATCCCCCAATAGCTATTTTGTAGGCTCCCAAAATTCTATACAATAGCTTCTACATATAAATTGGAACTATAGGCCCTATGGTCAATTTTTTTGAAAATGACCAGAAAAAAGAAAAAGAAAAATAGGACCTACCATTGAAATTATTTTTAGCATTGATTTAACCCCTATCTGCTTGAGCGTTCATTTTTTGGACGATGTACACATTTCATCCATAATTTTTCATGCATCATGCACTTTTTGCAATGTGGAATTCATATTGTAGATTCTATGGGAAGTTAACTTCATGTATGTGTGATCTGATTAAAAAGGGGATGATTTTTGAATTTTTTATGCCTCATTCCATGTTGTAGTGATTCACCCAAAATTTTGAAGATTTTGGTGTAAAAGTGCTCTAAAAAAAGTCAACTCATAAAATTAAGCAACCAAAAAATCTCCAAAAATCACTGCACTTAGAGTGATACATTTCAACCAATCACAATGAATTTCATCTATAGAATGTCAATGTCTTATTTGTAATTGAATTACAAGATAATTTTGAATTTCACGTTTCAAATTTCATACAAAATTATTGGTAATAGCAATCATAGATCTAACCATATGGATATAATCTAAAATTGATAATGTACAACTTTTATTCATACATCAAGTTCAAAATTTCAAAATATCCCTCTAGGTTGTATTTTATGATGCATCTTTGCAAAATTGCCGAATTTGGAGAGGGCTCTAGGCATTTAGGGGTTAAAGTGCTTCTACAATTATGAAGAAAAGGTATGTTTGTGTGTTGGACAAAAGTGGGTTCAATTTTTTTCCAAAAATAAAATGATATAAAACTAGATCCAATTGATGTGCAACACTAATGATTGTAATGAACCAAACTTAAAAGTCACACATATTCTGATCTAATTTTGTAAGTGGAGGTATATTTTAGAATTTGACATGATGTATTAGCAAATAGATGAGAATCACAACACACTTCTATAATATAATATGAATTTTCAAAGTTGAGATTATAGGAGATTCTACTACTGACACTAGATCACCGTTAGTTGACTACCTTTGAAGTACAAAATGCTATTACTCTCATTGGTTGTCTCAAAGAAATTTTCAATTTGCATTAATTATTAATGAAAACTATTGTCGATTTTAGAGATTTTGGCTCAATGTTTGTATTAATGCTAAATGTAGGTGTTACATTAAAGATGGTGCCACTTGTGGGTTTGGTTATTTTAGTAGGAAGGTAGAGGCACTAGATATTGTTCCGTTTGGGTGATTGTAAGAAACACCTACATGTAGTATATTTTGCATTTGGTCCACTACAAGTAATTTTCCTATAATACTTTAGCATTAGAAAATAATTTTATAATACAAATATAAACAAGACCAATTTATAAATCCATAAAAAGATCATTCTTTAGAAAGATCAAGCCTAGGATAATTTTCTAAGTTTGAGAACTAAGAAAATCTAAAATCTTAAGAAAATAGATACGACATTTATATCATACTAAAAAACGGGGAAAAAATTAAAATTAAAATAAAAAATTCTAAGACTTTTTGAATAAGACATTAGGCGGGTGAGTGATTTTCAATGCCCACAATTTTACACGCAAAGGAGCCTTGTTTGCACCCTTGTGGAGGACAAAATATTTATTGTTTTATTTTCTCCTTGCTCCATTGGTATATGACTATGAAAAAATAATTTGAAATGGCAGTGACGTCTAGATTGTTAATTTTTGTACTTTTAGTAACCTTTGTTTAATATTTTAATTTGAAACTTTGGATTGAAGTACCTAATAGAACTATTGAGGGCTCTACCAAATTAAAACATAAATATATGAATTTGTAATCATAATTTATAGCCTTTGACGAAGAAAATTGTAATTTCAGCACTAAGAATGACTTTAATGGTTCAATTTATTGTGCTTTCACTCAATTATGCTCAAACGTTGATTGATGTCTTCATTAGTGTGCTCCACTAAAAAAAGTTGCACTTCCTAAAAGTATCCATTCTTGTTATCGTAGCATACATGATAAAGATGTATATGTTCTTCTCTTGGGTGTAGTATTTACTTGTCTAAATTCACAACATTATGAGATAGTTATTTTCATATGCGCATGTGTCATGGGAGGACCTCCTGGACCTTTGAGGCTTGCCATGGTTCAAAAATTTGAGGCCCCGGTCTCTTCTTTGTGGATATTTTGCAGTGGATGGAAGCTGCCCGGTTGACAAAGGCGTCAAGTACTAACACACGGGCATTTCATGGAAGGAACTGGGCATATGAGGCAAGCAGACCCATGGGCACTTTAGGAAGTTTGGGAGATTTCCGGGCACCGTTTCCTCTTTGTACAAACACTGCTGTCAATATTCTCCTTTAGCACATGATGAAGCCGTGCATTTTGAGTTTTGGTTTTTTCTCTAAAATAGGGTAAGTTGATGTCAACAGTGTACAGATAATTCTCAGCTTCAATGGGTCGATTTTTGTGCCATAGCAAGGTGTGTATCACGACAATCGCTTTTAGTGTTTTTGTACCGTCCCGGAATGCAAGCTTCGGTTCGGTCTCGTCATGGCTGGATTCTTCGTGACATCAGCCGCTTGTGATTGGAATCAAACTTATGTGCAATATTAGAACTGGCACGGTAATCAATTCCTGTCCATTGCTACTCACATCACCTTTTTTGATGACCAGCCCACAAGGTCAACTTTGAAGGCCGTTGGTCAATGTCCAATCTGGACCTCCCCTTCAATTTCTCTGATTCTAATTATGCTTGCATACACTTCATTTCTAATGAAAGCATGAATAACATTAACTTTTGCGTGGAAATCTCAACTTTTCACCAAGATATTAGCTGCATATGATTTGGGCACGGTAATGGGATCCACTGGCGGTTCAGGGCACGGCCATACCCTCCGGCTATTAGGGGTTAAAGGAGCTCCCATGTTCAGATGCAACCAAAACGTTCATTGAAGACTAATTGTATAAAGTTTCAAACATTGCAAATGTCCATTTTGATGTTGTCTCATCTTTGGATAAGAAATGTTTTCGGAGGGAGGACATCTTTAGCTTGTTAAAATTAGAGCAATAATTTTTTTTGTATTATTTTCATTCAATTGAACGTGTTTGGAATTTTGACAAAGTAATCGTTTTACTCTTTTCATTAAGTATTGATATGTATTCTAAAACTAATATGTTTTTGTTGTTGTGTAGGAAAGAGGAGAATTGACAAATCAATGGCTATAGCCCATGAGGTCGTGAGAGCTATGAAGGAGATTTATAAGGTTGTAAATAAGGTACTGTTTTATCATTCTAGTGCGGGAGGTTTTTTTAATGTACGTGTGCAGACCATCATCAAAAAAATTTCACACATGAATATTCTTAACGTGTGAGATGAATTTACCTATGTTGAGATTGATCTTGCAAAGGAGGAGAAGGTTTTGTTTGAGAATTGTATTAGCTTCCCTAAATTTTTGTGCTGTATTGTTTGATTCAAACAGGCAGTTATCAGCGAGAAAGGTAGAGCATCGTTTTCTGTTGTAGTGTCTCGGGGAGCTAAGGTCCGAAACGTTCCATAGTCATTTATGAAATTGCTACTAGCAATGCTATTCCATAGGAATCCTGGTCTGAAATCTTTTGATATTGAATTTAGGTTTATCATTTTTTTTTTGTTTATGGGTTCAATCTGGCTTCCTATATCGAGGACGATGATGATTTAAAGAGTTTATATCGATATCACAGAAGTAGAAGACATCACAAAAGTCGAAGATTAAAGCTTTGTACTTTTCTATCTCCTCAGATTAATCTTTTAATAATCACAAAGCTAAAAGCACAAGACTAGAATTTATATGGTCATAGGATTCAATAATTTATAAAAAAAAAACTAAGGTAATGAAAATGAATCAGTGTAATTAAATTTATCAAGACATATATGTATATATATATATATATATATATATATATATATATATATATATATATATATATATATATATATATATATATATATATATATATATATATATCACATTAATTACATTGTTACAAATGAACATTCATAAAACTAGTGAGGACTAAAGTTCACTTTTACTTGAATGTGATTTCAAATCATTTTGTACATTCAAGTAAATTGAAAAACATAATATCAATCATTAACATAAGCATTCAAAATTTTTTTAGAGACGTCAAGCTTAGAACAACGATTACTATTGTCACAAAAAATTAATTAATTAATTAAAAGAAATTCTAATCTACCTTATGCAACCCGTGTTGCATAGCATTTTTTCACCCTCTTGGAAAGGGGGTTAGTTAGGCATGTCTTTTTAGATGTGATCGATACAAAATTGATATTCAAACGGAACTAACTTAGATTTTTGTTAAAAGTTAAATTGTCTTCTTTTTTGTAGCTTATTTTTCTTTTAAAATTGTTATCTCTTTACATTGTAACATTTGAACTTTTTTTTTTTTTTTTTTTTTTTTCCCGATGCCTGCCTAATCACTGTAAGCCTTACATGATTTTGTTCTTGTCACTACGTTACTAAGAATTCATATTGTTTTATATTAGGTTTCGATTTATTAAGACATGAGGAGTAAGTTCTACTTTTCTGGTAGTTGAGTTTCTGTTGTTCCCAAGTAGACAGTGTGTACTATCCATAGGAACAAGTTATGATTGTCAAATTCTCAATTGATGACATATGTATGTTTTTTATTTGTTCAATCCATCATTCAGTAGAGCGCTAGGTGGGAAGTCACTCATTCAACCATCATTTTTTTACATTCATTGCAAAATATAATTGGTATCATTCTGTATTACCTGGTTGCATCATGTCGATTATGAGTCTATTTTGCTTGATTGTGTCATTTCCTTGGAAGCATAGTTTTGTAGGTAGGCCTCGGCCCTTTAAATTATCGAATGCCATGCTAAGAATATAATCCGCACCCGCTTTTGTTGAGTACTAGGAGATGGTTGCATATAACTCTTCAACGTACTAACTGGGGCATTGACGAGCTTTGAGATATAATTGGCTGGCAAGTTCAAAGGTTAGGGAACCTACGTTTATGAATGATGTTCAGATGACCTTGAGCCGGTCAACAGGAGGTCTGTTGTGTGAATCCATGTAGTTTGCAGATTCTTACAGATTTAGCGTGATATAACAATTTACAAGTTGTTCATGCGGACTCTTATATTGCATTTCTTTCTGCATGTGCAGGACCATACAAGATGACTTTAATTTCAAAGAAGGAAGATCTATTATTTAATTGATGCCTTCCTAAATATGATCAATGTGTGCTATCGAGGCTTTTGTTTGGATTTGAATATTTAGAGCCCTAGTTCAAACTTTCATGTAGCAGATCAGTGTTCAAGGTTTTATTAAAGCTTCTTAAAGCCAAGGGTCTTAGGAATTATAGCATTTGAGAATTGAAAGACTCAGGTTTTTTCTTGTTGCATCTTACGTACATTGTATGAAAATTTTGCTGGATTTTTTGGATCAATAAATCATTTTCAGAGCCCGACAATCATGCTTATTTTTAATTGGTGGTGTTATTTTCTTGCCATGGTGGTATTAGTAGCAAATACAGTGTATTCTGCAATATTCGATGGTATCCATGTTTTGGGAATCATTATGTGAGTATTTCGAGCGAGCATTCTCGAAATACAGTAACTGGGCTTTTATTGACAAACTCAATCAATCATATTGTCAGCAAAAATATAATTCTTGCCAAGATGGGACCCAATTTTGTACCAACAACAGAATATTATTAGTGAAAAGCTTACATTGTATTTATATATGATGAACAAACATGATTACTCATATTTGAACAAATTAAACTGGAAGACATCCCACATCATTGATGTATAATAAGACGGTCAACACAAATTAAACTGCTAAAAAACGTGAGACCCAATTTGGGCTTCTTCGTCCTTTAGTTTAGGCTAGGTTCATTATATAGGCTTCATAGATCAACACGCAACATGTCATTATTTTGATATAATGTATTAGCAAATGGGAGAGAATAACAATGCAAGTTTTTTATAATTTTTAAACACTCATATAATATAACATGAATTTTCAAAATTGAGATCATATAGAAATCTACTATTGACACCAAAACCCCAACCTTAATTGGATACCCTTGAAGTACAAAATGCTGCAACTTTTATTAGTTGTTGCAAAGAAGTATTCAATCCCCATTAGTTGTAACTGGAAAATATTGTTAATTTTAGAGACTCCATATACAAAAATATTTATTTGAAGAAAAAGGAAAATAAGAAAAACTAAAACAATTTATATTTATATTTATGTTTATATTTTTTGACTGTAAGAACTTTTGGAAGAGGACATTTTAACAAAGATATGGCAAAGAAGTGATTTTCAATGTTCACAATTGTACCCGCAAAAGAGCCACGTTTGCACCCTTGTGCATGACAATATATTAATTACTATGTTTGATTTCTTCTTGCCCCGCAGCTATATGACTATGGAAAATATAATTTGTAATTGTGACCTTTAGATTGTTAATTTTGCGTATTCAGAAGTCCTAAAAACTCGGGGGGTGCACTGTACTAAACATGTACGAGTATACGTGAGTGTACAAAAGGGGTATTAATTTGAACACTGCCGTATTACGTATACATACAATAAACACATTTAGAATTGAAAATATTCACGTATACTTACACTAAACATATATTTAAAACGAGATATATCTGTATACAAAGGTATTTAGACATGTAATCTCTCGTATACAAGGGGGTTTTTAGAAGGGGTCATGAACGCACGTGATTCTCAAACATAATGTAGAGTGCACCCCCCAAGCCTAAAAACCATGAAAACCAAAAGTGTGACAAATTAGCAAAGTTTCATTTAAACCATAAATGATATGTCAATTTAAATACAAAAATAAAATAAAATAAAAAAATAGCAGGGGATATAGATTTCAATTGCATTGGCTTATTACTTGAAAAGTTATGATGCAAGACATGTTGTACGTGCAATATGTGATATCAAAATAACTGTACAAATGTTTCATGCATTCACCCATTTCATCGAGACCTTTTAATTGAAGTGTTAAACCCCATTTTCTGATTTTTAGAATTTATGACGTCTTTTTAATGATAAACTCATAGCATTACTTAACCCTTTCACGCACTTGCGTCCACATAGTGGATGCTGAACAAATTCAAATTGTTCAAATTCAATCCAAATTGCACAGTTTTCATCCACTAAAATTTCTGATGGTTCTTGTGCAAGTTGATTATCCTTTGTAGTTTGTACGGTTTGGATCTTCAAAATAAGTTATTAAGATTTTTGAGAAAACTACACAAGTGGTTTATGTCAAGTCTCATTCTTAGTTCAAAAAGTGAGACCTTAAAAGACGATTTTCCAAAATATGTAAAAGCAAATAATAGAAACTGTACCATACTACCATCTCGTAGTGCATGTTATTCCAATTTCATTATAATTTTATTTATTTTAAATTCTGTTAATTCATAAATTTTAATCGATTTTCAAGAGAAAACTTTGCAAAAATAATTGAAAAATGTTAAAGAAATCCATGATAAATCCAACCGTACAGATTTGATCTTCACATTGACATTTACAACTTTTCTTTGTGCACCAACTCCATTTTTGGTTTTCATCTAACATTTTACACAAATCTTTGAAAACAATGTTGAACTGGGACGTTATAGGGTTAATTTGATATTGAATTAATGCCTGAATCAATGGCATCGGACTAATAGTAACACACAGTGGCATTAATCCAATTGTGCCTTTGATTATTTGAGATATGGAAAATGGCAAGGCATTATTCATGCACTGTACGCTTAAGATTTGAAAATTGAACCTAGAATGCACTCACCAATCTCAATTTATGTGCGAAAAAATACACTAACTTGCAATGTATGTTGAATCTAGTACAGTCAAGTCTGTTGAATCTAGTACAGTCAATTCTGTTGAATCTACAATTTTCTGCGGAATGATATTTTTAATCATCTTCATATAACATTCGATTCAAATTCTTGTCTGGAAAATGGTCAGTGAAGAAATGGCAAATAATCTCAGTCAATAAAGAGTGCACATTCCATCCGCATCGTCACACTCAGGGTTTTTTTGTGTAGAACCAGAACAGAGCTCGGAACAGAGAGACTCGACGTGAAAAAGATTAATGAAAAAACAACTGCCTAGTACGGTTCAATGGACGAACATACACGTGTAGAAACGACCAGGAGCCTGATGCACAACTATGCACTACATGGAAGTACCTGTTAGAAGAATAAAACGGAAAACCAAGAATCTCAGGCGTGGATGATGAAGATCGATCTCTGCCCAAGTGTCAGAGAGACATCTGTTTCTGCAGAGAGGGAGTGATGACATGGGGAATTTCGGAAGGCCCTGAAAGAGACAATGAGAGGGAGAGCGCTGAGTTGGATTGTCCCGAGGAGCTGCATTGCCCCTGGAAATCATCTGTGGCTGGCAGCATTGGCATAGAGTTATATTGGGGAGCCATGGCCATGCAACCGAACATCGTCGCCATTGTCGCTGCGACTTGAGTCTCCGCGATAGACCTGATTGAGTAGTTTGCCGGGCCCAGACTTGGTGAAGTCGTTGGTATAATATTCCCAGAGCCAGCTTCCAGTCCTCGGTATTCCACAGCCTGCTCTTGCCTACACATGGGAGGAGTAAAATTCAGCATGCTGGGCCACACAAAACTACCTGCAGGGCGGCAGATTCTGAATCCAGTTGGCTGGCTTGTAAACATGGGCTTGGGATTTGGAGCTCGAGTACAAATGGTATTCGCCATCACAATTGGCCCACAATCGTGTGTATTCATTACAGTGCTCCCCATGGGTTTCTTTGTCTCGTCACGAGTTGATAATTGACCAGGTTGGTTCACGTGATTGTAATTCGAGAGAGCCTGTGAAAGTCCATCTGTGTATGGGACAGAAAGACCCACCGCGTTACTGCTACGGCTTGCATTCTTCACATTTGAACACTGTCTCATAGCCTGAGCATCGAGCTTTGGGATCACAAAGTCGTGGAGTACAGGCTCTGAAGTACCTGGAGGTTGAGATTCAGGTGACATTCTACATGTGATGCTGCAGGTTTCATCACCCGCTGAGAGCATATTAAGGGGCTTGGGGTTACCAGGCATGCATGGATCAAGCTGATGTCCGGGCTGATATCTTACAGGTGTTGCCTTTATCGGTTGCACAATTCCAAGTACATTTATGACGTGGCTGACTTCCGCCTGCAGTTATGTAATCCAGAATCAGGCGGCGTTATCAAAAATGCAGGCAATGTATGTTTCAGATAATCTGGACTTCTCGAGAATGATACAGACTTGCATTTTATAAAGTTCTAGTTTCAGCAACTGTATTTTCTGAATATCATTTTTCTCCATCACCTCACATCGTAATGTACAGCGTTTACGAGTTGAATCAATGCAAGAAGCGGGAAAGTCAAAATTTAACCAACAATACCTGAATCACAGCAACAGTCTTGCGAACATCTTGGAGCTGGCTTTCGAGGTCAAGTTGGCTGCCAGTTGTAAAAGAAATTTCTTTCAGTGGTTTTTTATCCTGTTGACATGCAATTCCGCAATGTTGAGTAGTAATTTACGTCACATGCACGGCTGCACCCCATAATATTTGTACCACGCAGAAAGCACAGTTGATCTGGAACTAAGACGACCACACACTTGAGACACTTCTGCTGTGTCTAGGTACTGAAGCCTGAAAATTTTGTAAACATGGTGAACAGGGACAATATTTTGTACCTCATGCATCTGTAGCACTCCACCATCGAGATTTTGAAACCTCTCCATAGTAATGCCCATGTTAGCACTGCCATTTCACCGAGTTTCCAGGAGAGTGAGTACACAGAATTTGGAAACACCAATTTAAAAATGGAATGCTGCAAAGTTCTGTCGTGCAGCGGCCAATTCAATACTACAATTGTGATAACCAATTTAACACTAAAGGGATGCTATTCTCTATACGATCTCTAAGGCCCTGTTCTAATTAAGATACTTGCAAAACTGTGGGTCATCTGTTGGGTGTTCCCAATCCCAATACTGAGTTTGGACTGGTTTGAATCTTGCCACAGAGTGACGATGCAAATGCCTAATGCTCCTAGTAAAATCTCCTTACCCCGAATCACGTTCCTGATGATATTGCGGCAGCTCCATACTGATCATATCGGTTTTAAATTGAATCATATCCTTTCTAATCCCCTGTCAAGAAAGTCGACTATGCAAATGTCAAACGCCTCACATCGTGTCTCTAATCAATGGGCTCGTTCTGGTTAGTGCCTCAGCCAGCAGCCTAACCCAAGTGATCGCCAAAGTGGTTCTAATCATGATTGAAGAGATATCAATGCAGTGCTTTCAAGCAAGATTACGCATAGATCTATTAACGATCAGATTCAGACATCTCTCTAGAAAATATGGACCAAGATATCGAGCTCGTTTAACCATGAATCTACCACATTCAGAATCACCAAGCTCACCTGTATAAGATCCTCTTCCGCTTCAGCTCTTTCAGACACATCTTCAAACCGATTGTGGTAAGAGACGCTTAGGCTGGTCAATACCCCCCTCTGGTTGGATACCTTGATGCTTCCACATAGAATTCCCATTTCACTGAATCACAGCTTCATATTGTCAATTAATTTGTCGAAGTCAAAGAATAAGAGCTAAGGTCATGCATGTTAGTGAAATTGGCATGTTTCAGAGACCAAATTGTGATATTCAAGTGCACGAAGCTCTAAAAATTGTGACATTAGAGGTTCCAGACTGGCGCTTGCAAAAGTGCCAATCTATTGAAATTTGGCGATTTTAACTAATATGACGATAGCTGCAGGATCGTGTTTCCACGCCTCCGTCAGAAAGACTAGTGGAGACCCAATTACCTTTTCAGTCTCTCAACTGACTCCTTGAGGTTCTCCATCTCAGCGGTTTCAGATGAAGTCATGCCTCGATATAATTGCCAATTTCGGTCTGGCAGCTTGTCACCAGCTTTCCATCCCACAGGAGGAATCCATGACGGATCCTCTACTCCAGCTGCTTTCCTCAATTCCATCAGGCTTGCATGCTCAAGCCAATATTCCATTGCCCCCTCAGAGTTGTGTCTGCGACGAAACCGTTCACCTGTACTTACCACTGTATCCGTCATGTGTTTCAGTAGGTGATCAAGTAACCCAGTGTCGCCTATGTGTTTCCTTGCTTCCTCGCGTAACGCAGGTCTCAGAATCGGTTTTCCCGGTACAGCCTTTCGCGCATGCATGATATCGATAAGCTTCAGCTGCGCTGTTCTGTATCTGAAAGAATATTCACGTAGTATATACAAACAAGACTTTAGTTATATTGGTACCTGAAGATATATATAGGCCCCTGGTCACTTCTAACGACAATCATGAGTCGCCATAGCGCAAGGAGATCGACCAGAGCTTGCGTACTACAAAAAGATCAGTGAATATCGTGTATCAGTAAACTATTGCCGAGAATGGCAAGTATTGACTACGTTTCCGAAATGCATTGTGATCCCTAAACCTTGCTAGACTTAAAATTTGAGTAAATTAATCCGATGGAAAATTGTAAACCAAAATTGAATAACTCTAGAACCCCGTGAACAACTCTCGTTGTGAGATTATATGCCCGCGACAGAAATACTCTGTAGCTAGGATGAATAACTCAGAAATTAGTACACACAGGAACGTTCTTCGCCGCTGTAATTATGACATGAGCTCTTGGCACACAAACACACACAAGTTGATGTAAGTGACGGGCAGTTCAAATTAAGCACTCAAACTTGCACGTCTGGACCGTTTACGAACCTCTCACAAGACCATCGGCCCTGCATTTCTTTTGGCAGCTTGAGTATGTTTCCGGTACATGTCCGACTAGTCGAAGGTATTTTGTTATGCTCCGCTCTTGGTCCTTGAAACTTCACTCCTGGCAATTGATCAAGCCTTGAACTCGCACCACCATCTCCTGATGACCTTCGGTCTCTGTAAAATTTCGAGGAGGCTGGGTAATTTGGCGATGACTGATC
This sequence comes from Pohlia nutans, assembly GCA_022496805.1. NCBI lineage: Eukaryota > Viridiplantae > Streptophyta > Bryopsida > Bryales > Mniaceae > Pohlia > Pohlia nutans. The sequence goes on from CM040094.1 coordinate 18,408,815, forward strand.
CCATTTCATGATAGAACTATGAAAGTCTTGACGGCCGCTATCAGAACCAATCTTCTGGTCTGGTGTATGGGCAGGCGTTCTGGCAGCAGCCTTCTCTTGATCATTCGAAAATTTACGTATCAAGCCAGTGCATAAGCCAAGATCGCAAGAGTCCACGCTTCTTCTACTTTCATAAGAGACCTTCTTCTTGACCCCCCAGCGAATTGGTTTTTCCAAGTCTTTCCCAGCGGCAAATCGGCCATTGGTGCCACCGATTCGCTCGCATGTCAGTTGCGTCAACAGCTCAGCCGCACTTCTGACTGTATCTGCAGAGTCGTCGTCATTACCATCGCGAATCAAATCCTCCTCAGAAGTAGTGCCGCTCTGTTGCAGATCCACTCCGTTCGGGGAATTTCTGCTGCTCCTCCAGGGCACGACATCCAGGTTTCCGGACTCCACGTTTTGGAAACTGGTACAAAGGTCCCGAGTGACTCGCTCCTCCTCCATATCAAGACCAAACATAGCGTATCTTCTCTTCTTGCGAACGGGCTCGCTAACGGCACAAGGATCCTTCGCCAATGTAGAATCACGTTGCGCCTCCGCAGATACTTGAATGGAAGATGAACTCGCGAACTTAACAGAAGGCCTGGTCGGTGTAAGCCAGTCCCGAAGCCAATAGCCTTGCCGCTTTCTCGGTGGCAACTCCGGAAGCTCCTGTGAGCTGTAAAATTTTCTGGAACTCCGTGGACTCATGGCAAGATCCTTGTTCGGCTTAAGTCTAGTCTTCTGCTCAACAGCGCTCTAAGTACCGAAAGTAATTGCCCCGTGCACCTGTCCTGCTAGCTTTCCCTGAATTAAACACATCCAACCATTATATATTCCTTCTTGTTCGTGCATTCGGCAACTAGCGATTTGATCAATTGGAGAGTGACACTCCAACAGAACATATAACATCAAACTTAACGAGAGCGCGCACAATTGCACGAACACAGTATACAAGAGAAAATTTCATCAAAAAGTAAACTCATCACATTAAAGAGATCTCCTAAATTCAAGAAAACGCAATAATCTGGCACTTAGCGACTCAATTAGAGACAGTGGAACAGAACATACAGTATCCCGAAATCCAGAGCAGAATTGTATAAACACATAATTAATATTCAAGAGACGAGCCATTTTCCTCAAAAGCTAGCTATCATGGAACTCCTCACTGAAAATCTCGTGCCATTAAAAAAAATCTGTAGCGATTATGAAAAGAAATCTCCTAAGTTCAAGAAAACGAAATAATCTATGACAAAGCGGAACGCGTTAAAGGCCTACAGTACTAAATGCGAGGCGCCTCTCATATTCAACGATCAATGCACAGAAAAGGCTCAAATCAATGCAGGATCATTCTGGAAAGATTGAGAAGAATTTTCCTACAACAAGATTTTCCGGCAGCGACGTGCCGCCGCTAGCTCAAAGGTAGGCGTGCTATAACTGCTGTGGCTGGAACGCAGCCTCGAGGCCTCAGAGCTCAATTCAAGGACAACAACCGCGACAACAACAGAAGGGAAGGACTGTCCTCGAAACATCACTGGCTTGGGAATGGAAAGCTTTTCTAAGGTCGTTTAGGCTTGACCTTGAATCTACGCGTGGGGAACATATGGCTGTGCACAATCCGAAGATGAACCTTAATCAGTGAATAACGTAGATTTGGCTGGCCCGTATATAGTTGTGGATATTGCCTAAGGTTAGTTACTAGTATTAGTTTGAATTTATTTCCAATATACCTTACTGGCACATGAAAGAGGATTTTAAGTACTTTAGCATGTTTAGATAAGGTCGAGGCACCTAAAACCGACATAGTACCTAATGCCGATAATTTCTACACATGGCTTTCATTTTAGAACACAAATCTAAATATGTCATAGAGCCTTTATTGTTTGTTGACCAAAACGATAAGCCATCTATGGTCTACCTAGATGTGCGTTCTAAAATGAAAGCCATGTGTAGAAATTATCGGCTTTGGGTACTATCATGTCGGAATTAGGTGCTCCTACCTTAGTGTTCTTGTTCATAATATATTTATTCATTTTAAGTAAGATGTAGTTAGATTTTAGGTAGTGACGTAATTACATATCTTAACCCCTAATGGACTAAGAAGGCCAAATCAAACTCCATTTTTTTTTAGCAATTTTGAATAAGTCCTATGTAGACTTTTTTTTTTTTTTTTTTTTTTTTTTCAAATTTGTTTATTTATTGTTCAACAGATACAATGTTATGTGTATATAAATTTTGGTCTCATTTAAATTATATTTTTCTCAATATGATCAATTGAATTTGACATTTAAAACCATGAATCCTTGATCTTTAGGGATTAATTATTAGGTCAGTGGACACCAGTGTCCGGTTAAAGTAAACTAAGGCTATTTGTAATCTATGTATGGTTTTGTAACAATGGCCCGCTTTGTTGGGTGGGCACTAGGTCATTGTCATTACGAACAAACACTTTATTCAAGATCACATTTAGATTAGAATCTTTGAATTTTTTGGTGAATCACTACAACATGAAATTATTTTAACATTCTAAAATTTTAGTTTTTGAATAACATGTACATAAATTTAGAAGTTCGTTCACTCATTTTTCATTGAATCATTGCTACATAATTTTCAAATTGGTTTGAGATTTAGCATTTGGAGAAAATGCTCAAAGTGCACAAATGTGCACCAAAATGTAGTTAGTTCACCAAGAGGAGTTAGTGGACCGTACCATACAAATGCCCTTGAGTTGCATTATGCATTGGGCCCATTGGTTTAATAACTGGGCCGCTCCAAAGCTGCCATCGCAAACTTCTCTCGTTGCATGCCTTGCACCCACAACATTCCCAAATTGCAATGCGCCACTTTGACAATCTCCATTGCCTGCATTGTGCCTCTGTTTCTTTGACTTCTCGCGTTGCGTTCTGAATCAATTGGCCAACACCTAGAAAAACAAGGTGCAATTAGCCAATATGCATAAAAATTTGACACTTTCTAAAGTTTGAATTGTCGCATCCCAAATTGGCGTGGTTGTAGGAGTTGCAAGGGCGGCGTGCACCCAAACAGTGTATAGACGACTAAAAAAACCATATCAAAATTTGATAGCGAGCATTCTAAGATTAGTTCTGAGCACTTGCTCTAATCAACGTAAATGAAAGAAGAAGCTGGCTCTTCAAGGGTGGATGACAAGGTGAGTCCCGACAATGGGAAGGGCCGGGTGGCGGCCGGAGTGGCCCCGGCTAGGTCAGATTTGATAGATTTGATATGCTTGAGGCAACGGCTACGATTTTTTATACTTGATTTTACCATTGGTAATTTGCTAGTGAAAAAAGGCAATAAGCCAGTTATTGCACTAGAAACCGTACTATTATTCTACGATACCATAAATTTCTATAACTACCGTTTAGCGTACCCTTTACATACAAACGCTGCATGTATACTATTTTTTACAGATTTTGATGTGAACACTTTGGAATACAAAATGTTCAATACATTAAAGCAAAGCAAAAGAATGTCATGTAAGATGTTTACAATGGATTAAAAGTCCATGTTCTCACAAATCAAATTAAAAAAAAATGAATTTATATTTTTTAAATACTAACTTGCAAGTCTATACTATTTTAGCCCTTTAGAATAAATAAAGAAGCCCAAATAGCTAGGCTTTATGTTTAGTTTAGCAGTTTTGAGTAGGTCCTATGTGACCTTCTTTATGTTCAAATTTATTTGTTTTTTGACCAACATGTGTAATGATCTTCCTTGTGATATGAAATTTGACCTCAGTTGAATTTTATTTTTCTCAATACATCAAGAATAGATCACGCTTCCTAGCTATGCCCTTGAGACATGTATGGACAAACTACCTCCGATAATTCATGACAGTCTTCGGGCCAGGTTATGATCAAGGTTTTGTTTTCTTTTTTCTTTTTGTCATCTAACTTCGAGCTGCAAAGCTCTCATGCAAGTAAATGAGGTGGCTTTTTTAACCTTTATTTTTTATATTTATATTTGAAAATTTGGTGACGGATCTCTACTTTTTCATGTATACATCATATCTTTTCCATCCAATATATTGGCCTTATGCGATATATACATCATATCTTTTCATTCAATATATTGGCCTTAAATCCTTCATACATCCTATCTTTTTCATCCAAAATCTTGGCCTTTTTATCCACTACTTGGCGCACACAAAATCCCAACCTAGCTTGCATTCGGTGCAATCTATTGTTTTGGTGGCTACATGAAGTGACATTTTTCTCGTTATGCTCCCACATAATGATTCTCCCAGTGGATTTTTGTGGCAAACTGGCTATAAAAAGCCTGAAAAAACCCTGGTTATGATTAATTATTTTCATTATATTTTGATTGATTGAAATTTTCATTTTTAAAACCATGAATCCTTTGTCCTTTAGGCAAGGCAGTCGACGTTGTGCCCTTCACTAATAATCATATGCCAAGTTAGATGGTCACTAGAGTTTGAAACAAGGACACAGTTGGTGCACCACAACAGCTGTTGTTGTTCCAATTCATATTCAACATAACGACTTTGCGTACACCGGAGTTGCTCATGGTTTACAAATTGATGTGAGACAACTACAGGTGTGGCTGACAAAGAAGGCTCGACAAAGACGGGTGTTACCATATACTACTGGACTTGAAGGATGTGGGTAGGCTATATAAATCCAAAACATTTAAATTTTGTGCAAGCTATTTTAAAATAAGTTTTTCCTTGCATTACCCTGAATTTACAGCACATCGGCCTCGCACTAGCAAATAGACAAATTCAAGCATTCAGATACCACTCTGATAGTATGGCATGTCCTTGCTGATAATGAACTGCCAACAAGCCTTCAACCCACTTCAACCCATAATTGATCCATTGTCAATACACTTGGCTAAGGTACACCAATCTATTACCACCATGTTTCCAATCCCGCTCTCATGTTTTGGTGGTGTACATTTGAAACCAGAAATGCACATTGTTACTACATGAGGGAAAAATTGGAAACATGGTAGTAATATGTCAATTGTTGTGTGTGTTAACCCTTAAAGGTCCAAAGAGCCCTTTCTGACTAGTATTATACAACAATATTCCATTACATTTGGCATGGTTTTACACCTCCTATTGGTATAAGATCAAAAGCTCAATAAAATTCATGTCATTATGATTCTAATAAGCTATCAGGGTCTCAATTTGGAACTTGTTATTTACAAAAAATGTCAAACATACACCAAAGTATCTACTATCCCCATCAGCCCTTTAAGGGTAAAAAGAGAGGAGTCAAAGTTCAATTTGAAATTATGCATTTATGAATATTTTGGTAAAATCCAAAAACTTGTGGTAACCATGTGGGTAATGAATAGCAAATTTTTGGTTAAACCATGCATAGGGGCACAAAGCAGGTCCCACAATGGTTCCTCTTACCATGATGCATTCCATGGTACCTTTCAAACACATTAGAGTTAACCGAAAAGAAGGCCATGGAACCTCCCTTTTCAACCTCCTTCTAACCTCTCTTTTCAGCTATAGTTGGGTTGAATAGTGTCGTGTCATAACTTATCCCCTTGTGGGCCATGGGCTTGGAGCTTTGGTAGGAGGTGTGGGAGTCATTACGAGGTGTGGAGAATAATGGCAGTGGCTTGCTTTAGATTGTCTCCCAACTCATCGTGAACTAGTTTTTGGTCTATTTATATTTCCATATGAGTTCAAGAGGAGTTCAAGAGGAGTTTGCTAAAACTTTCCTCTTTGAGGTGACTTTTCTATTGGCACACACTTTTGTCTCCGCCTGTTGTTCAGTTGTTCCTAGCCAGATACACCGCCAGTAATCCAAAGAGCCAAATTATTAAATGAATCATATTGCGCAACACGAGAAAAGAAACTATGGATGAACATGCCAAGCGTGGCTGTGGTCATGTCAAGTAGGATTTATGGTTGGCCAAGGACATCACACTTTTGGAACTTGCTAGACTAACATTAGCAATTTTGCTGAGATCGCTACTAACAGTAGCGGTCTTCTAAAGCATTGTCTTTGTTGTACCATACTCTTGGATGAACATCATCTACAGATGACTTTCATCCACACTGCTGAATATGTTTTTATTCACATGCGGTAAACTCAAATTCATCGAGCCTTACTATTGTATCCTGATACTCCCTCTGTCCTGAAATAATTGCCCTCGTTTGTGGCATTTATTTATTTAATTTTTGCAATATTTGGCATGAAATAATTTCAATTATAAATGTCAAATCTTAGTGAAATCATTTTTCCAAAAAATAAAATAAATAAATTTGTAAGAATGTGGAGTATTAGAGAATATTTACATAAATTGGCATTTGTCTAAGTGTGTTTTTTGCAAAAATATATTTAATTTGGCATATAAATACCGGTATGGAATCTCCTATGAAACTATGAGTAATCCGGTATTTTTCTACAATCACTCATTTTTTGAGCAAAAATAGTGAAACATTTTCATTCAAATATAGTGAAACGTTTCATCCAATCTTTTCATTCAAATATTTGATGAAATTTTGCCCAAGTAGATGAATCTTTGTCAAAATAGATGAAAACTTGCTCACATGAATGAAAACATGTCAAAATTGATGAATGGTTGATGTTAACCCCTAAAAGACCAAGAAGTCCAAATTGTGCCTCATATTTGTTTCAAGAGTTTTGAGTAAGTTTTATGTGGACTACCTTTTGTTCAATTCCGTTTGTTTCTTGACCATCAAATGCATTATTCTTTACTGATTCCAGTGATACAAATTTAATTTCATCCGAACTCGAGGGTGCACTATACTAAACATGTACAAGTATACGTGAGTGTAAAAAAGTGATATTAACCCCTAAAGGCCCTTAAAAGCCAAAATGGCTTTTTGTTGTTTCGGGCAACTTAGATGGAAGGTCTAAATTAAGAATTTTAGACTATAATTTGGCGTGGGCGTGGTCATACATACAAGGTGTGTGGGGTAAAAATTACAAAGTCAAATTCGGATTTTATAATTCTTTTATTGAAATTTTTGGTTTCAAGTCCAACTGGGGCAGAAAAAACTTTTTATTATAATCATTTTTTCAATTTTTTTTTTTGGAGACATGCTCTTCACCACATTTAGGCTCAGAATTTGAAGTGACCCATGTTGATTATATTCTTGGCTTGACAAGGGCAGCCTCCAAAATAAAGAACAGCAACCTCCAAGGTTTTTTGTAATTTCACACCCATTTCTTTCGAAATTTGTCAAAATTTGAGATTTTGAAATTTTTTAAAAATAATTTCGCCTAAAATTTATAAAATCATAGAGGTACCTAATCACCGTTCATTTTTTCCAAAAATCAAATACAATTAATGTGATGCATGTTTCACCAAATTGCCATTTTTATACCTACTTCCGGAAATTAATTTGGATGAAGGTTTGAAATGCGTAATGAGTCTCTAAAATTTTGCATGAGCGTACCCAACTTAGTTACCTACATGGAAAAAAATATGAGCAAAATGTTTGGAGTAACAATCTTCAAGTCCCCCTTTGCACTATGGAGACAATGCCTCCCAAGCAATGCCCCGAAAAACTTTTGCACAAACTTTGGATGTTACGATCTTGCAAATGATAAACATCCAACGGTCAATTTTTGAAATAGTAGCTATGAATAGGCTTAGGTACAAGATCTTACGGTTGGAATTCTAAAAGAAGTAAAAAAAACTTGGTTCACATCCCCGGGAGTACATAGAGGTAGAAAATCGCAGTTTTGAGGTTTCAAGCTCCCAAAAACACAAGGAAATTTAGGGGTTAATTTGAACATTTCCGTATTACATATACATACAATAAACATATTTAGAGCTAAAAATATTGACATATATATACTTACATTAAGCATATATTTAGGATGGAATAGATCTGTATTCAAAGGTTTTTATACATACAACCCCTCGTATACAAAGAAGTTTTTAGAGGGGTCATGAACGCACGTGATTCTCAAACATAATGTAGAGTGCACCTCCGACATCTGAATTATATGCTTCACAACATGATTAATTGAATTTTAAAACCATGAATCCTCGGTCCTTTAGGAGTGAAAGAAACAAGTTTTGAGTTCAAATTGGCCACTTTCTAAGAATTATTTTTTCCTACTTCGGCCACCTGAATAAAGGCTGCTGCTGATGAGTAACATCACAAGAGGGAGTATCAGAATGCAAGAAGGTGCACATGCATCATCACAGGAACAATTTCGTTGGCATGCATGCAGCTCCTGAACTCGAAGGCTTTCAAGATTTGTTACATGTCATCGTCAAATATGCTCTGGCATCATATGCTTCCCAGTTCCTGCAAGCTCTTTGATTCCATTCATTTCTTCTCTGTAGTAACTCAAAGTTCAAGTACCTTCAGTTTTTGCACCGATCAGCTTGAAGTAACCAAAAGCATCCATTTGCTTTTAACCCCAAAAGGACCAAAATGACAAATTGACAAATTCAATCAATCATATTTAGGAAATTATAATTTAGATGGGACCAAATTTTATGTCAGTTGAATCAGTGGAGAACATTGCATATGAAGGTCAAAAAACATATAAATTTGGACAACAAGAAGTCCATATAGTACCTGCTCAGAAACTGTAAAAATTCATGAGGCTCTAGTTGGGATTCTTGGTCCTTTAGGGGTTAAGAAACTAAGTTTTTGAATTACGTGTAGCTCACTTTCAAAGAAATGAAGATAAAAAGTCACAAATGTACTTTACTTTAAGAAATATTTTGTATTGATTTATCTAAACCTTCAACTAGAATATTATTATTTTTAAAATTCCAAAGTCAATGTAACCTTGAATTATTAATTGATAGGTAAATAGTACTTGTTCAATTACTTTTAGCCGTTAATAGAAAGGTGTACTTGGGGCACTAATAAGCTACATGGTACCACATATTAATTTGGACACTAGTTTGGTCTAGGTTTTGTCATTTATAGTTTGGTGTCCCAATTAGCCCTTCTTTTCTACACCAGTCATTGCCATTATTGTGAGTCACAGTAATTCAATATTGATTTCTCACAATAGTTGTGGCATTAGAACAAAAGTGTAAGTCACAATAACCAAGAGTATTTGAGAATTCTTACACTAATGTACATTTGAAATGTATGTACTAAAATTAGTGTAAAGATTGGTGTAAAGTCTCACACTAATTTTGTAACTCACAGTAATTATGGTAATAATCAGTGTAGGGAGTTCATAACAAACGTCTATGACAATTTTTACATTTGTATTGACTACATCTTTTTATTCATTCTATTGAAGGTATGTTTTCCCTGCATGCAAATATTGCTGTCATGCATCTAAATGATTCATTTTATTTTACCTCGTTTTAAAAACTTCTTGAACTTTTAAAATAGAAAAATGTAAAAAATTAACTTTTGAAGGTTAAAAGAAGTTACTGTATGACCGTATCTGAAATATGGATGCATGGTAATGCAATTAGGGGAGGGCAAACCAACCTCCACACTGGGACCTCTCATTTTTCTGGTTTTCTCATTTTGGGGTGTAGGTGGTTTCTTTTGGAAATTTTAATTCTATAATTAGGGTCTGCGGCCCCATAGTAGTCTAGGAAGACCCACCATGTTCAAAAATAGGGGCTAGCTTTTGTTTTCGTTTTTTATCTTTGGTCCCAGTGTGGGGGTTGGTTCGCCCTCTTTAATGCAATTATGGGTTGTTTACACTCTGACCTAGGAAAATGGATTTTTTTCCTTGGTCAGAGCTCTTGGTCACACTTTCATGATCACACTTCAGGAAAAGTGTCTCCTCGAACTAAAGTTTTTTTTTTTTTTTTTTTTTTTCTCTCTCTTTATCTTACAATTTACAACTAGCCAATCCCCTCTTGTGTTACTACTAAAAAGAAGTGATATTGCATTGCAAGTTCATACAAAAATACATATTTTTCCTTTGCCTAAATTAATATTTGCCACATGTCACATAGACATTGGTTGCATCCCACAAAACAATCAAGGTCACACTAAATAATTTGTAAGAACATGCTATATGCATACGATATCACTGAATAGAGGACCGCCTACGTATGGTAATGGCGTAAAAAGTATGTACAGTACATACAGTATGTACATGAAACGTAGAGCGCAGGAAAGTACTGATGGTTTGTGTTAACAATAACAATCAGGATTAATCAACAAGTGATTGCTATTGGAACTACAATGATGCTTTGGGCAGGGGCCATGCTGGGGGTTCTGGGCCAGTAGTGTCATTGTCCATCTCTAAGTTATATACTTGGTAGGTCAATCATTATACAAGAATGATCTTGAACTTACACTCACAACTCTTTTATATCACCCCTTTGCTGATCACCGTTCATAAAGTGGATACCATAGTACAATAGCCGGGTTGTCAAAAAATAATTTGAAAAATTAAAAAACGTAAAAAATCGGAATTATGAGGACAAAAAAACGAAGATACAATAAATTACTTATAGTTATATTTTTCTATTTCTAAGTTATTTAAGACCATTTTGGGACATTTTATATCAATTTTTTTGCTCAAAAAATTTAAGAAATTCATTTTTTGAGGAACAAACTTTTTTTTCAAAAAATATTAAATATTCGTTTGTGGGGTGGTGACTCAACTAAGGTACTATAGTAGTCTCCAATCACATGTGTACATAATAGCCAATATTGGGATGTGATATTGGAGAGTGTGATAATAATGAATTCAAAGTGTATATGATTATTGTATGTGGAGGGCAAGGCAGACACATTTGTATTGAGTGTTTAATTTTTATTTTCAAAAACTAGGGTATCTTTTAATATTCTTCAAGATTCTCTATTTCAGTGTATGTAAAACTTTAATTGGTTTTTTAAGTTCCTTTTTAAAAATAATTGCTTGACATCAATAACTATATCTAAATTATGTAGAATAATGATGTAGTTCTTTGGATAGAAGATAGAGTATATTGTTTGTGTTACTATGAGTGTATTGATATATGTAGGAGTATGAATTTATAGACATCATAATAGAACTTTTAAGTGTTTTAACCCTTTGACATGTATGTGTCCAGATAGATAGAAACACCAACCCAAAGAAATGGGCCGGCGTGAATAAAGTGTCCGTTCGTAATGTCAATGACCCGATGCCCACGGGACAAAGGGACATTGGAACAATACTACTCTCCTCTTTTGAGGATGGACACTATAGTAACCAAGACAAAGTAACAGTAACAGTAACAAAAGGAAAAAAACCGAAGTAATGTTGGTTGAGTGTTAGTTGTGTAAAGGTATGTTTGGTGTTAATTTCTATCACCAAGTCATGAGTTCTTTGGTTGGTTGGTGAAGGGCGTTGTATCACGATTATGAGGTCCGGGTTCGAAACCAGTTGGGCTTGTTGAGCAGTGGTGTGATACACATGGCTTGGTGCTGCTAGTGAATTATCATAGCAGAAAAGTTTACCAACCAACCGGCCCCACCTATCCCCTGAGACAAGCTGAGCTAGTGAATTTGAAGAGTGGCTAGCAGTGGTTTTCACCACTACCCCCCCCCCCCCCTCTTTTAATGTATTACATCTGTTGGTATTGTTTGATTATTCTCTATACGTCTTTTATGTAAAATGATAGATCCGGCATATTGTATGGCAATGGTGTTTATTGCTTTGAATGAGTGTTTTATGGAGGTTTCACAAATGTTAAATTTTGTTTCGAGTTGTTTCATTGAGGGGACGTGTGTGGTTCCTCTAGCCCCAGCTGTAATGACTATGATGGGATCTACTTTCCAACCTTGTTGTATGATATTATTAATTAGAGGTTGGTATTTTAAAAAAATTCTGCCAATTGTTTCTGGTGAAAATCTGTCGTTTGTGTATGTGAATTCTATAAATTGTATGGTTAGGTTATCATCGGGGTTTAGAGGAGGGGGGCTTTGGTATGGGAGGCCTTTAATGCATAATATATCTGGTTTGAATCTGGCATTACATTGACATCTTTGTTGATTACAAGTACATGGTAATAACCATGGAGGAACTGTGTTTTCTTGTGGTTATTGTTGAATGTGCCTGCATTCATGAGAGTGTAGCATCTTGATTTATTTGAGGATAGTATTAATTTTCTTAATTCCCATACCGTTTTATTGTGTCTTTTGGTTCTTAGTGCGTGTATATGGTGTTGTTTGCATAGTAAAAGTACATGTAGCCATGTATCTGCATCTTGTGAATTACAGATGGGACATGTTTTTGAGGGGAATCTTTGTATGCCGAAAATTAATTGCTTTCTGGCATTACCCATGTATTGACCGGTTCTAAATTTTAGTATGCTTGTTTTTTGTGCGTCTGTAATTTCTGGATTATTCCAAAAGTCATTGGACATATTGTTGTCTATGATGGGGTTTGTTGTCCATTTGTTAATGTTGGGAAAGTCTTCTGCCAGTATTTCTAGGTTATTTTCTCGGTCATGTTTCTTTATGTATTCTTCCAAGCATCTAACTAGACCTTTGTCTGGTCGTTTGATACGACCAGGCCATGTGTCTTTTTGGAAGTAGTAAGGTGTGGTATGTGCAAATTCGTGTGGAGTTGCTGCTTTGTGATAGTCTCTTTTTATGGTTCCTTCTTTTGCAAGTTGATCTGCGTGTTCATTCCTGGTAATTTTAGAGTGTGCTTTAACTTTGTATATTGTGGTTGGTTGTGTTCGTTCTTTTTAGCATTTTTAGCATTTCTTCTAGTATGGTTTTATCGGCGTGGTTGTTTTGTTGGGTTGGATGTTTTAGTTGTGTGTTTAGAACATGTATACAATTGAGACAATCAGTAAAAATGTGTGCAGGTTCATTTATGTATTTAGTGGTGATTATTGAGAGTGTTTCATGTATGGCCATTAGTTCTGCTCTGAAGCATGTTTGTAGTCCAGGCAATCTTTTTGATATTTGTACATCTGGTTTAGATGAGTTGTAGATTCCATATCCAGCTTTTTCTTTTTTCCAATGACCATCATCAGCTTCTTCAGGTGGTAAAAAGGATCCATCTGTGTAATAGCTGTATTGTGGTAGAAATTTTAGTGTAGTGTTTATTTCGAAATTTGGAAGGGGATCTACCCACATGTTTTGTAAATTATTATAAGGTGGATATATTAGTTTGTTCCATTTTGTGCTTTTGTTAATTTTTTTGTTTAATGGTGTGGGTGGTGCTGTTTGTGTATGGTATTGCGAGATTTGTAGATTTTCAATTGCTGTGTTTATGGTGTTTATTTGGTTTATTGTGCCAATGTTATTGTTTTGATGGTGAATACACCATATGTGTAATGCAAGTGGTTCGTTTCGGGTTTTGTTTCGTATGTGTCCACATAGTGGATGATGAACAAATAGTTGTCCACATAGTTGAGATTATTCCTTTTACTACATACGTGGATAGTATTCATTCATCCAAATTTTTCTTGGTTCTTGTGCTAGTTGAATATCATTTGTAGAGTATGGATCTTCAAATAAGATGTTGTGATTGCTTTTTTAATAACAAAATTGGTGTATGACAAGTTTTATTCTTAGTTCAAAAAGTGAGACCTTAAACATGATTTCCCAAAATAAGTAGAATCAAGTGATCAAAATTCTACCATCTTAAAGTACATGCTATTCCAAATTCATTACGAAAATTTCATTTATTTATTTTGGTTAATTTGGGATTTTTAATTTAATTTCAAAAGAAAATTTTGAATATTTAATCACAATTTATTCAGAAAATATATGATAAATCCAACTATACAAATGTGATCGTCACATTGACATTTACAACTTAGTTCTGTACATCAACTCCATTTTTGTTATTCATCAAACATTTTATAACGCAACTACAAAATTAGTGTTGAATTAGGACATTAAAGGGTTAACTTATGTATGGATATGAATTTTGAGAAATTAACATAGAGCTATGGATACCATATGTGGAGGATAGGATAAAACCTTAACAATTGATCTAAATGTAGAATATTTCAACCAATTTGAATTTATTCGCACTTAAAAAAATTCAACTATTAAGGGTTTATCAAAAGTAAGATCATTAGCTACAAAGTTAGTTGCACCTTTTTTTGGCCCCCTACCCAAGTTTGAAACGTTTTGAAAATGCCCACTATACAAAGTTTAGTCTCAAACTTTGTAAACTGGATTAGCAATCGTGTGTATGGGGGTGTTAACTCATTGTGTGCAAAAATTCAGATGCATAGCTCATTGCATGCAAAATTTCAAGAGCTGCCCGCACTTAGATTTTTTCACCTTTGCATGACTATATCTTTTGATCTATACATCAGGTACATATGCAAATTATCATACATCTTTGTTACAAAAAGTAGACTCACCTCAAAAAATCTCAAATTCGCTCAGCTCAACTTCTTAATTCTTAAAAATTTAATTTTTTTGTAAAAAAACCAGGAGCTAGAATTGCTCTGGTGAGTTAACCACGAGGTAAACTTTACAGATGAGTCTCCATAATTTTGCAGTCCCCTTAATACCCGTTAACTCCTAAACGTTCCAGCATCCAGAAACTGGATTACGAACAAATTTGAAGCCTTGTAACTTTCTCATACAAGTTGCAGTTGAACTTTCTAATATTTCATTCAAGTCACCTTTGAAAGCCTATTAAATTCTTTACCAATTAATTACAATAAATCTCTTGTGATGGAGAGCTCTTGATAATATTGGAGAGGCCTTCAACTGCAAATATGTCAAATTCATTGGGTAGATTTTATGCGTGCAATGGTCTTCTCATGTACACCTCATGTACATTTGAGCCATGCTAATATCTACTTTTGAGGTTAGAATCTATTTGTGTGCAAAGGATTGGTACGTTTAGGGATTGACACATGACCAGAATAGAGGGGTGAACAGTTATGGGGCATTCCACATTAAGGTCGAGACACCTAAAACCGATCAAATAAGACATGTACTTTACTTGGGATAGATGAATCAATATTTTGATTATTTTCCTCTTTTAGCACTACAAAAATTAGGAAGTTTTCATATTTAATTTAATTTTTTTTATAATTGTTTGAATGAGTACAAATTTTTAAAGTGCAAAGTTATAGGTGTACTTAAAACCAATCATATGCTCTAATGTACAGTACAAATGAGGTACATTTTCCCTTTCAAAATCTAGAAATTAGGCCTGATCGGTTTTGGGTGCCTGGTCGGGAATGGGTGTCTCAACCTTAGATGAATTCCTGTTCCCACCAGCGGTCTATATCATTGGCAGTTACAGGAGTCGCATTCAGCCATAATTCCCCTGACGAGGTGTTCGTTATTTCCTTTCGTGCTTCCGAAAGAGACTGAGATCCCGCCGATTTCCCTTCTGGTGAGCCCTCCCTGACACTGAAGCCGATTTGATAATGGCCGTCGATGCGATCGCCGCGCGTTTCATTTCTTTCACATCGGAGTAATTACTTGTCCTGAAACTCCGTTAATACCTCGCAACCTTGATCAATGCTGTGAAATCTTATTAGCACATGATACTCAAAGCCATTTTATTTAATCAAGCGAACAATCGTCGTCGGAGTTTCACAAAAAAATTACGGAATCGGCAAATGGCTTGGATGATTCATCTCATTTCTGATTTCACAGGTGAGCAGTGAGAGGGAGGGACTGTTGTCCTCTTTTTTATTTTCCTATCGAGCATAAGGAATTATCATTTGAACAGTTAGTCTTAAATTATTGATGATATATCATGCGTTATGTCCTGAAACTCCGTTAATACCTCGCAGCCTTGATCAATGCTGTGAAACCTTAGCTTAGTTTGGATCCAACACATGATACTCAAAGCCACTTTATTTAATCAAGCGAACAATCGTCGTCGGAGCTTCACAAAAAAAATTACGGAATTGGCGAATGGCTCGGATGATTCGTCTCATTTCTGATTTCACAGGTGAGCATTGAGAGGGAGAGATTTTTGTCCTCTTTTTTATTTTTCTATCGAGCATGAGGAATTAACATTTGTACAGTTAGTCTGGAATTGTTGATGATGTATCATGCTTTGAGTAATTAAGAAATGGATATTAAAGTGTTTGAATAGAGAGTTTTAAAACAGCGTAGCTCACAATTTTGATCAATATATGTTGTGAATTGTTAGCTTTGGATCCAACACATACTCAAGGCCACTTTGTCTAATAAGCGAATGATCGTTGTCGGAGTTGCACAATTTTTTTTACGGAATTTGCAAATGGCTTGGATGATTCATCTCATTTCTGATTTTACAGGTGAGCATTGAGAGGGAGGGATTGTTGTCCTCTTTTCTTATTTTCATGTGAAGCATAAGGGATTAATATTTGTACATTTAGTTTTGAATTGTTGATGATGTATCATGCTTTGAGTAAATTAAGAAACGGACGTTAAAGTGTTGTTACGCTTAAGAGATGGATATGTAGAAGTGTCTGAAAAGAGAGTTCCGAAACAGCGTAGCTCACAACTTTGATCAATATATGTTGTCTATGGTTGTGAATTGTTAGCTTTGGATTCAACACATACTGAAGGCCACTTTGTTTGATGAAGCGAATGATTGTCGTCGGAGTTGCAAATTATTTTTTACGGAATGGCTTGGATGAATTTGGATCGGCCATTGCTGATGCTGATGAGCTTCTTGTTTCCATGTCATTTCTGATTTCACAGGTGAGCATCGAGAGGGAAGGATTGTTGCTCTCTTTATTGTTTATCTACCGAGCATAAGGAATTAATATTTGTACATTTCGTTTTGAATTGTTGATGATGTATCATGCTTGGAGTAAATTAAGAAATGGATTTTAAAGTGTCTGTAAAGCATTGAATAGAGAGTTGTAGCTCACAACTGTGATCAATACACCGGTATGATGCCTATGGTTGTGAATTCTTAGCATCGCATCCAGTACATACTTTAGGACATTATTTAATTAAGAGAATGACTGTCTAAAGAATTGGTATTTGGCTTGGATGATTTAGGCAGGCCATGGCTGATGTGCTTCGTGTTGTTATCTAATTTCTGAGCTTCGAGAGGGAAGGATTGTTGTTTTTTACTATCCAGCATAAGGGGTTAGCATTTGCACATTTAATTTTGAATTGTTGATGTTGTGTTCCGCTTTGAGTAGGTTAAGAAATCACTATTAAGTACTTGTAAAGCAGTGAACAGAGGGTCTTGAAACTGCGTGGTTTGCAACTTTGTCTATGGCTGTGAATTGTTAACATTACATCCAATACATATTCCAGCACTTTGTCTAATTTTAAAACGAATGACCGTCGAAATTGCATATTAACTTTCTGCGGGGTTGGCAAATGGCATGGACTGGTCATAGCTGATGTGCTTCTTGTTCCCATCTCTTTTATGATTTCACAGGTGAACTTCGAGAAGGAGAGATTGCATGTCATCTCGTTGATTTTCCTATCAAGCGTGAGTTAATATTAACGCATTTAATTTGAAATTTTTGATGCTGTGTTACACTTTTGAGTAGTGTAAGAAATCTCTTTTACAGTGCTTCGGGGTGATGGCCTCATATGGTACCCCTTCCAAAAGTAGAGTGATTTTTGAGAAATATCTTTTTGGTAAGAAAAAAACATTGGAAAATTACAAAATTAGAGGGTGTTATAGACACCATGGCTGCAACTATATATATACATGGTGTTGAAGACGAAATTTTTAGAAGACGGAATTTTTAGCACACATTAAATGAGTTAAACATAAGTCAAACTAAATGAGATGCATACAAGTGATACCCATATCAGGCCATTCCCCTTCGGACGTTAATCGTAGAACATTTAACAGAGTCCTGAAATTCCGTAGCTCGCAACTATGATCAATGTTGTCTGGCTATGAATTTTTATCATTGCATCCAACTCATATTCTAAGTCATTTTGTTTAATCCATTCCAGTCTCTGATTTGAATGACCGTCGAAGTTGCACAAAAAAATCTACAGAATTGGCAATGACTTGGATGCCTTCAGATATGCCATGGCTGATGTGCTTCCTGGTGGAAAGGGAAATCTCCACCCGAACAGCTTGGAAGAAGATTGTAACTGCAGGCTTTGAGTTGTGACAAGGAATTTTATCTCTAATGTAAGCTTTGAAAACTTATGAAAGTGCATTTTGCACAAATTGCAGACATTATTCGGTTGTTCTGAACCAGTCATTATCGCTTCGATTTGCAAGTCTTGCAAAGAATTCTAGCCTCATAACCAATAGATCAAGCCAGGTCGCTTGTGTACATGTACATGGTAGAATCTGGCTGCTTGTAGCACAGTTTCAAAAATTAATCCCTAGACTAAGTATGTTGCGTCATTGGACACAACCTGCGAGTGGAGAGGGGAAACAATGGCAGAATAATATACACAAGGTTGTTGAAAGAAAAATTTACGGAATGCCGAAGCTTGTAGCAGCGAGCTCCAACAGAGGCTCAATAGTTCCCGGACTGAACTTCCTCGCGAACATATGGCAAGTCTCCGTGATCTTCCCGTTGTATGTACAACTGTGACCAGTTGTGATCGCCTTAAGCGTCGGCTCGTTGATAGCTTCTCGGTCCCATTGGCGAGGATGGGCGGTGCTGCGAGCGAAGTCGATGTAGTGCGAAGTTCGATTGGCGAGCTTCGAGGGCGCAAGGATGGTGAGCACCGTCGGAAGGTAATGCTCGTCCATGTAGCAGATGCAGTCTTTCATGCACAATAACCCTTCGAGCTTCGAGTAGTACTTGCGGTCGGAGACAACGAGGAGCGCCAATTCGCGTGACATCTCGAACCATTGGCTTCCCTTGCGCCATTGCGAAGGAGTGACCTCGGGGTTCAGTTTCTTCCGGTTCTTGATGCGCGTGTACCTTCCCATTCCGCCTTTGCCCGGGTTGAAATAGGCCTCCACGAAGCTGTGCGAGGACTCCATGTAGTACTTGTACGCCGTCGGAAGCGGCGTTATCGGAATGCACGACTCCGAGAGCAGCACGAAGCGCTCGTTGACGGGATCCAGGAGGGCGTTCGCTAAGAGACGCCGTTCCGCTGCAAACACGGACAGCTTCCCCCAGAAAACCTCCTGCAGGTACGCAACACAAACATCAGGATCACTATTCTGCCAAGTACAATTTCAGCTAACCTTAAACAGAGGACAATCGTACTGTTAAGACCCCTGTGCAGACCCTGTGTATTTATAGAAGCCAAAGGTCAATGAGGCCAACCCTTGTGCATGTACTTTTTCATAAATTTTAGATTAGACCTTAAGCGACATTTGCGGCATGGCTTAGAAGATATCCCAGCCTTCACAAACCCCTCCACCATCATAAACGCCGCCACGGGATTTGTGATTTAGGAACTCTAAACTGGGATAGGTGTGTTCTTCTGCAGAGGGATTTAATGAACCGGGTTCGGAGGAAGAAACCCTACGTTTTCTTCATAGAACAGTAATACACACTTAAGACAAGAGTAGCATAAAGAACGTCGGGTATTCATTTGCTGTGACTATCCGACGCTCTTTATGCCATCGAAGGCGACGAAGTCCTATCAGAAGTACAGAGGAAAAAAAATCAACCAAGGTCGATCTACTTGCGCTGCAGCGACAAGAACTCCGGATCAATAGTCCTGATTCCAGAAATTTTAAGAAACTGATGATCTCTAATCAGATACTACATCTGAGCTATAGCAGCGTACTTCGGCCTGAAGAAGCTTGACAGTCACTAGAGTCTTATAAATACCTCTATGTGCGCCGCTAACATAGGAGGTCCAAACGAAAAAACCATCGCTAGCTTCGGTTCACTGTTCGGGAAGATTTTTGAGGCAACCAGTCAATGTCCTTTATTTTCCAAAAGCAACCGATTTTTAAAGATTATATCCCGTATATTTCGTCTATGAATACTAAATATAATTATTTTTCAGTCATTTAGTTTGGTAGTTTGCCTCTACTCTTGGAAATCAACCAGCCATTTCCAAAAATTAATCGACTGACTTGTAACTGACTGTCAGTTCTTCCCGGGCCCTGCTTCGGTTGGCAAAAAGAAAGTTCACAAGCAAGTCGATTATTCTAAATTTAGCACTCGCGAAGAACTAACAGTTGAGCTCATGTTGCCACGAGAGGAAAGTCGCTTTAACTGTGCGAGGAGGAGAATTCTCTGTGCATGAACTAACCTTGCTAGGGATGTTGCGCCGGAAGAAGACAGAGTCCGGGGGGAAATTTGGCAAGTAGTTAGGATGACCGTGGACGTAGATATTGTAAAGCTCGCGATGTCCTCTGAAGTAGCGCTCCCACAAGGGCCGGAGAGGCAGGGCGCCGCGCGTGAGGAACATGAAGGCCACCTTCGGCGCGATAGAGTCGGGGCGAGGGCGCCGATTCGAGCCCACGGACGCACGCCACAGCAGCTCGGCTTCGCTCAGCTCGTGGTATACATCCGACAGAAGCTTCAAATCCACGGGCTGCGGCATCAGAACAAGGCTTTCTGCCGTGCTTGCAATTGAAGGCAGCGTCTCATACAACAACTCATCGTCGGCGTTCGATTCCTCAGAGCTCAGAGTATCAGTGGTAACAGAATCGTTACTTGCAACAGAGTAGACTTCTTGGGGCAGAGTTGTGATTCCCGTTGCAAGGAACCGGCTTTCGGGATACCCCATAGCATTCAAAGTGGTGACGACGCCCAAAACTGCACCTGTGCCGAGAAGAACGATGAAGAATATCAGACTGCTGATCCGAGAGTGCCATGTTACGTAATCCTTCATGGTCACTCGAAAATGGGCGACTTTGTTGCTCCCGGAGTCTGCAGGTGACCATTTGTATACGAGCTCCGCTGCACACATGGTGATTTCGATTGCTAGCTGCTCCAAACAAAAACAGCAACTACAACAGATTGCAGTTCTTCTTTAGCAATCTCTCCATCGAATTAATTCTGGTAAAAAACTCTGCACCTTAACTTGGCCATTCGACAGCTTGCAATAATTTTTTTGCTGTAGAAATTAAAGCAGTGCCCAGTGAACGATCGAAACGGCCTCTGTTTAAATTCAAGCTATGGATCGAAACTCTGACAAAGAAACGAAACCCATTCGGTGGAGCTTCGAAGCTGCTTTCATGCACTAGTACCGCCACTAGATAGATCCCGTCCGCCCTCGATTGCACCTGCATGCAGCAAGAGCTCTAGCAACAAATGAATGGAGTACTGACCAGACAACAGCAGTATAGCAATTGCGTAGTGAACCGGGCAGGTCTACTACTACTGTAGATTGGACTGCCAGCGGTGAGGACTGTATGTCCTAAATGGAATCCTTCACGAATATTAATTTCCACGGGGCGTTCTCTCCGGTTCGGACTTGAGACCCCGCCAAAGCACCTCCCAAGTGAAGTGAAATGAATTTCTTCGAGGTGGGACGTCACTTTCCGCAGCTTGGGTCCGGTAAAACGGTGCTGCATGCCCAACGGCAGCCACGGGACGGACGCTTCCGTCTCTGGCACGCTGCCTTGTGAGGTCACGGGATTTTGGCCTGCCGTCTAGAATTTGTGATTTTATCGTTATATTGGCGAGTGCCAAAAGTGTGGGATTCAAATGCTTAGGATCACTGAAATGGTTATTTATTTTGGTGTGAAAAATAATATATTCAATTTAGACTGCACATCAGGAATGTTACAACGCCATTAAGGTAGAGACACCCATAACCGACAGGTGACCAAAAACTGATATATTCTAATTTCTAGATTGTGAAAGAACAGATGTACCTCATTTGTACATATCGGTCATGGGTTTTGAAGTACTTTTCACTTTGAAAAATTGTACAAATTTCAATATTGGGAAATAATTCATGGAAAAATTTGCATTCTCCGCAAAAACTAACTTCCAACCCGGGAAAAATATCACCCTATTAACCCCTAAAGGTCCTCACCTCTTTTGTAAAAGTCAAAGCACTATAATTTGCATACTTGAAATATCACATTGTATGATTTATAATTTTTCATAGATAGTCATTAACATTATGAAGGTATGGCAAAATTTTCAACATGATTCGAAGATATTTTGAATATTTACAAATTTTATTATGTAAACAAGGGAAAAATTCAAAATAAATATAGTTTTGTCAAATTTAATATCAAAAATTATATTTAAGGTAAATAAAAGTTATATTTACAAGGAGTAAAAAACTGAAAGTGAAGAAATTAAAAGAGACCTATGATAGGAGCATCTTTAGAAATCCCTTTGTATTTTGGACACTCTAAATTCAAATTTCTCGACGGTGGAAAATCTTCAAATGAAGTCTATTCTCCAATCCCAACGGTCAAAAGATGTATCATAACTTAACTTAAACATCTAATGAAAACACCAACTACAATAAAGTTAAAACACTTGATTTTTGGGGCGTTTGACCAAAAAACAAGCATAATATGGTTGATTGGTCCTTTAGGGGTTAATAGCTGGTCCAGAAATAGTGTAGGTAGCTTAAGTTATCGGTTTTAGGTGTCTCGACCTTACTATCAAATCAGTATGTCCTTGACTCCTTGTGATAAACCTTGCTAAATTTAACCTTTAATCTAGCCCTTTAAGGTCCCGATTCAACACTGTTTTCAAAGACTTGTTATAAAATGGTTGATGAAAAACAAAAATGGAGTTGATGTACAAAGCAAAGTTGTAAATGTCAATGTGAAGATAACATCTCTGCGGTTGGATTCATCATATTTATTATTAACATTTTTCAATTTATTTTGCAAGGTTTTCTCTTGAAATTCAATTTAAAATCCAAAATTAACACTAAAAAATTTAAAAATATTGTAATGAAATCGGAATAACATTCACTACAAGATGGTATGGTTTTCATTATTTAATTCTACTTATTATGGAAAATCATGTTTAAGGTCTCACTTTTTGAACTAAGATTGAAACCTTGACATAAACCACTTTTGTAATTTTTCAAAAATTCACATTACCTTATTTTGAGATCCATACCGTACAAATTATAGTCAACTAGCACAAGAATCAAGAGAATTTTGGGTGGATGAAAAACATCGCCACATGTGGTGATAGGATGCAACAGAAATCATCCAACGTCCAAAATATGAACGTTGGCGCGTCAAAAGGCTAGTAGTGCATGTTGTTCCATTTTCATTACAATCTTTAAAAAAAATCTGTTAATTTGGTATTTTTAATTGAATTTCAAGAGATAATCGAACCGTATAGATGTGATTTTCACATAGATTTTTACGATTTTGTTAGATACAGTACTCCATTTTAGCTTTTAATCAAGCATTTTATAACAAATCTTTCAAAAAAATGTTGAATCAGGACTTTAATGGGTCAGTGATGAATTATATTGATTTTGGGTGCTCAAAATTGATTACAAGAATAAAAACAAGAATATTCTTGAAATATTACTGACTATTACTTTTATTTTTTAGGGTATTTCTAAATACTTTTTTTGCAGGTAATATTCAAAAGATACAAAGAGTGTCGTCTCTGAGAAGCGATACTACAATCTACATATTGGTTAGACAAGATGTACACAATTAGAGCATAAACATAAGTATCTATGAGAGTTTAGAGTCAATCGATTTTGGTACACCTAATGATAGACATACAAGGAAAATTCATAACATGTCTATGCTCTGCTAATAATACATATTTAAGTGTGTTGAAATCCTCTTTCATTTGCCAATATTTTTTTAATTAAAAAAATTGAATAAAATATCTATAAATTAATGAGGGTAGTTTGTTTGGTTGTTTTGTTTTGTTTGTTACGTTGAGATCTTCTTGGATGTACGGCTATCCGTCGACCACACTCTCGGTATCGACAAAAATTTCTCGACGAGAAGGGGTGCACTAAAGTGGTTATGTAGCTTTCAAACTTGCGGTGTGAACATTATGAACTTTAAATCAAGTTCCGTCACCATAATCAATTGAATTAAATTATGCAAAAATTATTCTAAAAAATAAATTAAAATAAAACATGGCCAAATCACGGGTAACACTTGGGCCACGGCACAAAGGCGCGCTAGTTTTTCTATTATGAGATATTAATGGTCAAACCACTTTTAAAAATGAAGAAAACCTCCAGTCGACAAGTCAAAAGGGTTAATGAATGAGATGGTTGACTCCGGTCAACAGAAATCTGGTGCTAGTTGTCTTGCTTGGCACTGTTACGTACTCTTTTGGTGAGCCACCATGGCATGACAAGGATTTCCAGCTCAGCCTTTGCCATTTGCTAGTTGGCCAACAAGTCAAGCCCTATCATCGTATGGATAGTAGAGACGCATGCGATTCAACGATGATAGTGTATTTGAGGTGTTTGGATTCAATTGTCAATTTGGGGTGCAAGAAAGTCTCAACCCAATTTTCCCGAACCGGCCCAAAATTTTGAAGCTACGTAGATTGTCACACACATTAGTAGAAAGGTGACACTGCCGAGGGAGATGTCCAAGCAAGTGGTGCCCAATTCCACGCATGCACAATGATTTTGCCTGGAGCATCTCCCTGGGGAACGCCACTTTTTCTACTAGTGATAAAATGAAAAGAAGTTCAGGTTGGGCCCTAGTGTAACCTAATTGGTTAGATTTGACTGATCGTATTGGTTGAAATTAGGGTCGGGCTAACAGTATAGCCCTAAGATGACAAAGGAATCAGAAGGACCAGGTCACCATCAAATTCTGTCTCGCAAATTTTTGTTGAAATCTCACTTGATTTTGGAAGTGACCACTTTTACACTGTAAAAAATGGACAAAAATGTTGGATGAAAGTACCTTATTCCAGATAATTTTATGGATGAACACATATACATGCTGGATGATTGTATCCAATTTTTTCCTTACCTGACTACGGTGCATGTCACTCTTCCAAAGGAAAAATGTAAAAAATGGTTGCCAAGGCAAAAGCCACACTGATGTTGCTGCTTTTTCAACGTCAAGGAAGCCATGGTCAAACTGACTTTGCACCAACAAAGCACCGAGAGTACCATTCTCTGTTGCTATCTTCCAAAAGGAGCTTGGGAAAGGGGAAGACGGTGAACAAACCTGTACACTCCTACTTGTAAAAGAATTAATCCTTTAGAGAGAAGCTTGTGGTATATATGATTCCTACACAAAATGACGTGTCAAAAAACTCTTGCACACTCACTGCCTATGGCTTTACCGCGGCGACTTTCTGCTCTGCATGTCAACACACCTGGTCAACTCCCCGGTCAACTCCCCAGTCAACTCTCTGGTCAACGTGTGTGGTCAACTGGTCAAAATGACAAGTCCCATTGTTCATATTTTTTACGATGAGGTAGAGATACCATAAACGGAAAAAATAAGGTGTTTTGCATCTTAGAAATAGGATATGTTTTCCTAAATAGAGAAGAAGAAATCATAAAGAGATGAAGCGATTTCATTTTATTTTTTACCGAATAGAAAATTTTGTACAATTTTTGAAGTGGAAAGTTTGTCAAACTCCTACTCATGCCCTAAATTTTTTTAACCCCTAAATGACACAGGGGGTAAGAGAAAAACCTAAATGTGTTATGAAACGTTACTTTTGCAACTTTGATGAAGTTTGGTTCAAAAGAAAAAATGAAAATCATGATGTTTAGTAATTATCTTGATGGTCAAACTATCAAAAAATGTTTTAGATACTCGTTTAATGAATTTAGAAGAGTTTATTGTTGAATATTCACCAAGATAACAATTTTATTTTTAGAATTTGAAATTTGGTATGATTGGTAAAAACTAAACAACATGTTCTAAAATTAAAAAAGGGAAAATTTTCAAAGGAGAGAACATCATCACTTTTTCAAAATAGTAAGTATTATAACACTAAAACAATGTTGAGGTGTTTGTCTTTGAAAAATTCTCCTCAGTCGAGTTTAATTTGAATTGACATGATCCGAATTGGGTTGGAAAGTAGACTTGATTTCCTATTTTATTTTATTTTAAAAAATAAATATATTATTTTCATCTTGGACAACTCGTAAGAGAAGGGCAACAACCATAAAATGGTCGTTCAGTCACTTAGGAGTTAAATCGATAATGGACCGACACTAAATCGATACATAGGCTGCCCCGCCACACCACCCAAAATAGAGAACACGCGAAAGGCCAATTGATTGACACTAATCTTCCAAAAAGGAGTTTAACCCCTAAGCTTCCAAGAGACCATTTTTTGATCGTTGCCCATGTTTTTGGGTTGTCCTGGCCTAAAAAAAAAAAAAACAAATTCTACTTTAATTAAATAAAATAAATAATTTTTAATTATAAAAAAACTAGCACCGGGATGACATGAAATACTTTAATTCAAGTCCATAATTTCAATTTAATTAATTAATTTTCATGTTTTTAGCTTTCCTCGCAAAAATAGTCAAAAAATAGCATTTGCAGGCATTGTAGTTCAAAATAAATAATTTTTTTAGCATTCAAATTAATTATTTCAAATAACACATATCTAAGTGTACTTTATATCAAAAATTGGTACCAAAATGATGTCATTGGATATTTTAAACAAATGTTTTGGTTTTTTTTTAAGCAGCTTGGACAAATTTTGATTTTTGTACAAAAAAAATCTTTTTAAATCTTTAAACTTCTTCAATTTTTACATGAATTTTTTTTGTGTACTACATGAGTTTAGGAAATCAAAACCACATCCGGTTGATACAATTTTTATTTTGTTTTCAAGGACTCATTCAAAGTTTTGTAAAGATCCATTATAAAAATGCAACCTATAAGGATATTTTGAACTTGGTATATGAATAAAAGTTGTACATTATGAATTTTAGATTCTATCCATACAGTTAGATCTACGATTGCTATTACCAATAATTTTGTATAAAATTTGAAACGTGAAATTCAAAATTATTTTGTAATTCAATTACGAATAAGATATTGACAATTTACGAATGGAATTTGTTGTGAATAGTTGAAATATAATACTCTAATTGTAGTGATTTTTGGAGAGTTTTTGGTTGCGTGATTTTATGAGTTGACATTTTTTAGAGCACTTTTACACTGAAATCTTCATAATTATGAGTGAAACACTACAACATGAAATGAGGCATAAAAGTCTCACAAATCATCCCCTTTCTAATTGGATCACATATGCATGAATCTAACTTTCCATAGAATTTACAATAAAAATTCTACATTGCAAAAAGTGCATGACAGATGAGAAATTATGGATGAAATTTGTACATTGTTCAAAAAATCGACGCTCATGCTGTTAAGGGTTAATGTTAGACTAGTGTGGTCGTGTGCGGTTGGCGCGGATGTTCTTTGTATTCCACATTTCCTTTGAGTTCCCCGTGTACAAAATAATGCGTTCCTTGTCTCCTAGTGTTCCCATGTACCCCATGTTCCCTGTGTTCCTATGCGTTCCCCGTGCTTTTGCTTTTTAGAATAATTTATGCATAATTTAATTCAATTTATGGTGACGAAATTTGATTGAAAATTTATAACTTTCACACCATAGGTCCAAAAGCTACAAAATAACTTCTGTACATGCTTACTCGTTCAGAGCTTTTTGACAATTCCAAGAATGACATCAAAAACTCCCATATTCCATTTTTCATAATTCTATTCAATTTATGATGACAAAATTCAATTAAAAATTCATAATTTTCACACCATAGGTCCAACCAGGACGAAACAAACTCTATTCACCACTCCTTGTCAAAAGCATTCCAACGGAACCAAAAATGCGACCAGCGAGGCACGGTCGGGGAGATCTCAACATTACAAAACAAACAAACAACCTTCTTCAATGTACTGATAGCTTAATTATGCAAGTGGTCCAACGATCCTCTATTGTACGGCTTGTGCCAGCCAATTTCCATGCCTTGTTGTTCAGTACTAATTGCATTCCAAGTTTGTCTTCTACGACATAGCCGTGTGACAGGGGATCTCTCTTGGAGTTACGCACTGAAATCAGTATTTGCGTACCAATAAGGCCGTTTTAGACATTGATTTCCGGAACGCAACCTTTTGTGCGTCGCATTGGCAACGCAGTTCAACTGCTATTAGAATCGTGTCCAGACGATGATGATAACGCAAAGCAGGAATTCGTAAACCTACTCGTGAGTCTGAATCGTGCCATCCTCTTTACAGTACAAAGTGAAAAAAGCTAGTTACACCATTAATTCGAGTAAGGTAAGTTTTTATACTAATTATCTTGTTAATGAGTTCATTGTTAGGTTTATTTTTCCGTTGAAATTCACTAAGTAGAATCGCAGATTTGAGTGGAGTCATTTATGGTTTTCACGTCCTGCATTAAACTAGACGGTGTTCACTAGTTTTCCTGTCACTTTAAAAACATTTCACTACGACGTGCTCCGGGCCTCCGATCCGGCCTCGTCTACTCTTAAATAGATGCGAGAATCTGTTGCAGTGAACTTACACGTTTCTCGATGAACAGCTTCTGACAATGTCATCGCGCGCGCGTTTCTCCATGAAGATGTGTACGTAGTGAAACCTTGAGATGCGGCATGAGAGCTTGCTCCGGTCCTGGGATTGAAATTAATTCTCCTGATTAAAAAGGTTTATCTGCCATCAATAGTGTCGTTAGTTCAGCTGTTTTTGCATTGAACACGACGTAAGTTCATTTCTTTGACAGAATTCGTCTTCGTTTTAACTCCAGACAGTACAATAATCACAGCCTGGCGGACTATGAAGATATCATTGAAGCATCCGAGTAAGACTGACAAAATTTGTAGATTCAGTCACAATTGTAGGAAATGCAGGAGTACATTGTTAAGAATTGATCTATTACATCACTGGAAAAATGATGTACAGACTTAGTTGTTTTTTTCCGAGTAACTGAGGCGCCTGTAACTACACAATTGGACACTGAATATTCGGCTATTCCAATGCTTGATTTTCCGCGGCCGCAGTGGGTGCAAAAATGCTCCTGCCAACCGCGTACAACGCTTGCAAATCCATCGACAGGCACAGAAACAGGAGCGTGAGGACGGTGGAGAACGACTGCACGCCTGTCTCGAGCTTCATCACCATCGCCATCAACTCTCAATGTACCTCAAATTTCAGGCGCCAAAACCTGGAGGTACACGTCCCGCTTCTCCCTCGTTCGGTCGCTGTAGATTGTCGCTTCTTTTTTCAATAAAAAATGACGATCTCTGTAGCTACAATAACTTAACCATAGAATATATATGGAGCAATGCAAGAAGAGAATCTCACTCAAACGACGTGAGAGCAATAAGCATGCATTTGATGCAAGGCCTTCAGCTTCTTGATTTTCTCCGTCTTTCTCGGCTAGATTAAATAATCTCTTATTTCAATAAAAGAAATGACGATCCCTGTAGCTACAGGAATCTGACCATAGAATATGGAGCAAGAAGAGAAGCTTACTCAAAAAACGTGAGCGCAATAAGTACGTATTTGATGCAGGGACTTCAGCTTCTTGATTTTCTCCCTCTTTTACTGGTAGATTGTCTCTTCTTATTTCAATAAAAATGACGATCCCTGTAGCTACAGATATTTAACCATAGAAATTACGAGCAAGACGAGGATATCACTCAAACAACGTGAGAGCAATAAGTATGTATTTGATGCAGGGCCTTCAACTTCTTGATTTTCTCCCTCTTTCACTGGTAGATTGTCTCGTCTTATTTCAATAAAAAAATGACGATCCTTGTAGCTACAGATATTTAACCATAGAAATTACGAGCAAGACGAGGATAATTATCACTCAAACAACGTACGTGAGAGCAATAAGCATGTATTTGATGCAGGACCTTCAGATTCTTGATTTTCTCCCTCTTTCACTGGTAGATTATATCCTCTTATTTCAATAAAAAAAATGACAATCCCTGTAGCTACAGAAATTCGACTATAGAAATTACGAGCAAGGCGAGGAGATTACTCAAACGACGTGAGAGCAATGAGCATGAATTTGATGCATGTTCCAGATTCTTGTTTTTCTACCCTAGATTGTCGCCTCTATTTTGTAATAAAAAATGACCATCTCTGTAGCTACAGAAATCTGAACAATGAAATTTCAAGCAAGAATTAATGAGATTGATGGACGTGATCGAAGAGCAATAAGCTTGTATTTGATGCAGGTGAGAATGCTCAACAATGAGAGCGGGAGCAATTTGTAAGATCACCACTCACTAGTAAGATCACTATTCACTACTCACTAGTAACTTACTGCCGTCGAAGGTGGACCGTCGTTTGTTTCAAACGTGAACGTGCGCTATAACGCCACGTCTGTTTTTTCAATTTTAGGGTACGTGGCGGACCGCCTAAATGTCCACGTCACCCTAAAACTAAAAGCATGTGCTCATTCATGAACGCCCTTTCTTACTCCCTTGCGAGATGTAGACAGAATGTTGACTTGAGGCGTGGCGAATTCTAATCCAACTCAAATAGCCACCAACCCATTTTTGGTTCATGAATGTTTTCAAATTTTCGTCACTCACAACATTACAATAGTAGAAAAGGTGGTCTTTGGGTATTATGCTTTAACACTATTCTTTGGTGTTCAAGTACAACTTTTCTACTAGTGCAGTTTTTAAAAAATAAATAAAAAAGGGGTCTAAAGTATAGATTTGTACTAGTGCAATTAAAAAGCATTTTTTGTATGATTTGTTTTTAGGGAAGTAGCTCAATGAGGTTGATTTATTTTGCAATAGTTGGATTTGATGTTATCAAAGTATGTACTTTAGAAGAATCATTGAAATAGATGTATGTCAAGTTATGAGTGCATTGACATTTTAGCTCAAAAGTGGCATTGAGAAAATGAGTGCAATGATTTGAGTAATAGAAAAATTTCAAACAATTACTACTATTTAGGGTCATGGCATTTCAAATCCATTCCAACAAATTTCACTCAAAATTCATTAACCCCTAAAAGCCCGAGGGGTATTGGACGAAACATAGATGTGTTATAATATGTGTCTTCCATATGTTTGATGAAGTTTGGTTCACTAGACAAAATGTAATGCATGATCTCTACAAATTATCTGTACGGTCAAAATTTCAAAAATAACTTTAGATCATTTTTTAATGAATTTAAAAGCATTAACATTTGAAAATTTGTATAAATTATAATTTTCAACTTTAGAGTCTGAAATTTAGTATGATTGATTAAAGTTGAGCTATCTATTGTAAACTTCAAAAAGCAAAAGAAATGATGGAGGGATCATAATTACTTTTCCCAAATAGCAAATTTTATAACACTAAGACAATGTTGAGGTGATCTACTTTGAAAAATTCTCCCAGGTGGAGTTTAATTTGGATTGCTATAATTCAAATTGGGTTAGAAAGTAGACTTGATGTAGTATTTTTTTTAAATTGATCTTTTTGAAAAAATATATTTTTTGTTCCAAGCAACCCGTTAAATTCGGGCAGCGACTAGAAAATGGTCGTTTGAGCTCTTAGGGGTTAATACTTTGTTTGTGATCAAATTTTGAAGAAATTTGGAATTTTTAGGTTAAAATATTGGTGACAGCAAGGGCAGATCTAATTGTATCACTTTAAACCTTTAACGTCCCGATTCAACAGTGTTTTCAAAGATAAAAGATTTGTTATAAAATGTTTGATGAAAACCAAAATGGAGTTGATGTACAAAGCAAAGTTGTGAATGTCAATGTAAAGATCACATTTGTATGGTTGGGTTCATCATATTTTTCTATTAATTTATTTTGTAAGATTTTCTCTTGAAATTCAATTAAAAATAAAATATTAACACAATTTTTTTTTAAATATTGTAATGAAATTGGAATAACATGATCTACGAGATGATATGGTTTCCTTTATTTGATTCTACATATTTTGAAAAATCATGTTTAAAGTCTCACTTTTTGTGAAACTTGACATAAACCAATTATGTTGTTTTAAAAAAAAATCACAATATCTTATTTTGAACATCCATACAGTACAAATGATAGTCAACTAGCACAAGAACCAAGAGAAATTTGGATGGATGAAAAATTGTACAATGTAGTGTTGAGAAAGGTTGCAATCTATTTGTCGTTCATTATACGGGCGCATGCGCGTCAAAGGGTTAATCTAAAATTCAAACTCTACATCTATTCTTTATTCATGTTGAAGATTTAGATTGAGGATTTATCAGAAAAAATATAAATAAATAATTGTTATTATTTTTAAAAACAAAAAGAAAAGAAAAAATCATCTTTTTTTAAAATCATTACGTAGAAGGTACAAGATGAAAAGAAAAACCAAAATGTTAATAAATGTAACATGGAATTGAAATATGTCAATCCCAACATAACATTCAGTATCCTTCATTGGCTTTGCTTTGCTTTTGAAGAAAATGTGCAGCATTTTCTACATTATCATCCAAGATCAATCAGTAGCTACCCATTTTTTCTCACAAAGGGAGGTTTTGGAAAACTAGAAGGAAAGGTATCATCCATGGTCTTTGCTGACACATCCCACATGTCCCTCACTTTTAAAGAGAGCAACGTTATAAATAATAATACTTTAACTCAAAAATGGTATGGTGTATGGCTAACCAGTAGAAAATGGGCGACCATAATAAAAATATTCCTTGAACACTGAGCGACTTCTTTTGTCCCTCCATTGACAATGGTTTTTACCTTCCTTCCCACCCTCCCCACTCTCTGAAAAATGAAAAATAAAGGATTGCACTTAATACACTACATGGATGAAAATCACATGATGCACTACAAATCACTAAATGGATGAGAAAGTAGAGTAAGTGAACGCTCACTGAATGTTATGAATGGTGAAAATGTTGCAACAAGCCATTACATCCTATGAACCTTTTTTCACTTTTTTATTTTTTGAAAATTATGAGAATTGAGTGGAGAATCAAATTTCATGGCTTGAAAGTTTTTTTGACTACCTACAGATTGAAACTCTCCACAGATTTCTTCATATTTCTTGCATCATTAATAATTATAAAATGAATGAATGTGTTCTTTGTATGTATAGACCTATTCAACATCCATTCCGTGGCAGAAATTTCATGGAGAGCATACGTTCACCACCCTACATTTTCTAATTGATAGTTTACAAAAATTATCATTAAATCATCAACAATGTAGAAAATCTTCAATGTTTGCAAGAATTTTTTCCTTCCCATTTTGACGTGAACTAATTTAACCCTTTGACGCGCCAGTGTCCATATTCTAGAAGCTGGATGATTTCCAACGCGTCCCTTCACCACATGCGGTGACGTTTTTCATCCATCCAAAATTTTCTTAATTCTTGTATTAGTTGACTACTATTTGTACGGTACAGATCTTCTGAATAAGATATTGAGAATTTTTGAAAAATAGCAAAAGTGGTTTAGGGTCAAGTTTTGTAGTGCATGCTATTCCAATTTCATTACAATATTTAAAATAATAATAATGTTAATTTTGGATTTTTAATTGAATTTTAAGAGAAAACCTTGCAAAATTAATTTAAAAATATCAATATAAAATATGATGAATCCAACCGTACAGATGTTATCTTCACATTGACATTTATAACTTTGCTTTGTACATCCACTCCATTTTAATTTTTTATCAAACTTTTTATAACGAATCTTTGAAAACAGTGTTGAATTGGGACGTTAATGGGTTAAAGCTTTGCACAAAAAGCATGAAACATCAAGTAAGAAAGATGATTGCATTGTTCAAGAGTAAATAAAAGCAATCTTTTTTAACATACATAGGCCCTGTCCACACCAAACAAGTGAGAAGAAGTAGCTAAAAAAAATTTAAAAGTTGTTAATTTAAAATGTGCTTGCAGCTGCGAGTAAAAGCAATTAGCTAACATTTTTTTAGTTAACTTATATTTGCATTTACTAGTTAAAAGCAATTAACCAATTCATTGAGTAATGAGAGTTAGCTAGAATGTCTCGTGCATGAAGGTATTGGAGAGAATGAAAAGCAGAACTGGTTAGGATAAATTAACCCTTTGAGGTGCCTGCGTCCACGCTGAACAAATTCAAATTGTTTGAATTCCATTCAAATTGAACAGTTTTCATCCACCAAAATTTCTCATGGTTCTTGTACAAGTTGACTATTTTTTGTACAGTTTGGATCTTCAAATTAGGTTATTATGATTTTTGGAAAAAGAACAATACTAAGATCGAGGCACCTAAAACCGACCAAGTACCCAAAACCAACCACCCTAGATTCTTGCCTAATTTCTAGATTTTCAATGGGAAGATGTACCTCATTTGTACATTAGAGCATGTGATCGGTTTTAGGTAAACCTATGACTTTCACTTTGAAAATTTGTACTTATTCAAATAATTATAAAAAAAATTAATTAAATATGAAAACTTCTTAATTTCTTATTACTAAAAGAGGAAAATACTCAAAATATCGATTTATCTATCCCATGTATAGTGAATGTCTTAGGTGCCTCGACCTTAGTTTGTGTCAAGTTTCATTCTTAGTTCAAAAGTGAGACCTTGACGATGATTTTCCAAAATAAGTAGAATCAAATAATGGAAACCATACCATCTCGTAGTGCATGTTAAACACGCAATTCGCTATTTATGCACTTGGTCAAGTGCGCTCATTTCATAAACATATTTGACTTTTAAAAAAACCGGTGAAAAAGTTCTCTAAAAAACATCAATGTTGTCTTTTTACAATCACTTAAATTGTAAATAAATAATTATTTTAATTATTTTTTATTCTTATCTTTATCTTTTCTTTTATCTTTTCTTTCATCTTTTATTTTTTAACTTGATTTCTTTCTTGTCTTCTTTCTTGTCTCCCTCTTGTCTTTCTTTTGTCTTTCTTCTTGTCTTCCTTGTTGTCTTCCTTGTCTTTTTTTCTTCTACTTTTTCTTCAGTTGTGGCCGCTGAACCCAAAAAAAAAAAAAAAAAAAAAAAAACAGTTTTTTTTTTTTTTTTTTTTTTTTTTTTTTTTTTTTTTTTTTTTTTTTGCGGGTTGGCTATAAGGTGCTGCTGAACCCTAAATGGCAGCCGCCAAAAAAAAAAAAAAAAAAAAAAATTCTTCTTTTGGTTGGCCGCGGGGTGCTGCTAAACCCTAAATGGCGGCCGGCCGAACCAAAAAAAAAAAGTTTTTTTTTTTGACTTTTTTCAAAATGAACGTAGAGAGGGAGATGAAGATGGAAAGAGAGATGTAGAGGGAGATGAAGATGTAGAGGGAGATGGGAGGGTCTTTGGGTGCGCGGGCCCAAAGCCTAAAAATAGTAAATTTTGAAAAAAGTCAAAAAAAAAACTTTTTTTTTTTTTTTTTTTTTTTTGGTTTGGGCGGCCGCCATTTAGGGTTTAGCAGCACCCCACAGCCAACCAAAAGAAGAATTTTTTATTTTTATTTTTATTTTTTATTTTTTTTGGCGGCTGCCATTTAGGGTTCAGCAGCACCTTATAGCCAACCCGAAAAAGAAAAAAAAAAAGAAAAAAAAAAACAGTTTTTTTGTTTTTTTTTTTTGATTTTTTTTTTTTGGGTTTGCTCCCATTGTTTCGGGTTCAGCAGCCACAACTGAAGAAAAAGTAGAAGAAAAAAAAACAAGGAAGACAAAAAGGAAGACAAGAAGAAAGACAAAAGAAAGACAAGAGGGAGACAAGAAAGAAGAAAGACAAGAGGGAGACAAGAAAGAAGACAAGAAAGAAATCAAGTTGAAAAAGAAAAGATGAAAGAAAAGATAAAAGAAAAGATAAAGATAAGAATAAAAAATAATTAAAATAATTATTTGTTTACAATGTAAGGGATTGAAGAAAGACAATAATTGTTGTTTTTAAAAAAAAAAGTTAGACCAAAAAAATTATGCGCCCGAGAACCAAATGCATGATTATATGGCCAAGTGCGTAAATAGCGAATTGTGTGTTCATGTTATTCCAATTTTAATACAATTTTTTTAATAAAAATTCCGTTAATTCATGATTTGTAATTGAATTTCAAGAGGAAACCTTGCAAAATTAATAAAAAAATATTTTAAAAAATCATGATAAATCCAACTGTACACATGTGATCCTCACATTGACATTTACAACTTTGCTTTGTACATCAACTCCATTTTTTGATTTTCATCAAACATTTTATAACAAGTCTTTGAAAACAGTGATGAACTCGGACGTTAACCCTTTGAGGCGCCTGCGTCCAGATTCTCGACGCTGGATGAATCTGAACGCGTCCCTTCACCACGCACAGGGATGTTTTTCATTCATTCAATTTTTTAAAAATTCTTGTGCTAGTTGATTACCATTTGTACGGTACGGATCTTCAAGATAAGATATTGAGAGTTTTTGAAAAATAGCAAAAGTGGTTTATGTCAAGTTTCATTCTTAGTTCAAAAAGTGAGACCTTAACCCCTAAATGACAGAGGGGGTAAGGGCAAAACCTAAATGTACTAGGGCTTCGCTGCTCTTCGCATTACCAGTGACGATTGATATCTTATGATACATTGATACATATATAGGAAGAAATTGGTATACATGATATTATATAATACATTCAATAGTGGTATGTATATGTTTGTGTTATAAAAATATACATAATTCCGTCAACGAGGAACTCGGAGAGGGTTTTACCCTAGAAAAATATGAAGGAAAATCGTCAGCGTCGTCGTCGTCGTCGTCGTGACCGTCGTCATCTTCTTGCCCTTTGATATTATTGGTCCTATTTGGTTGTGAAAAGAAGGAAGAGATCGAGGTTGGAGTTGGAAACTTGAAAGGTTGTTTGAAAGGTTATATAAATGGCTATTCAAAAGGTTATTGCAAAAGTTATTTCAAATAATATTTAAAAATCAATTGATATATTTTAAAAATAAAAGCAAAGATCAACTTCATTCATTTTTTGTGTAATTTTTATTTTACTTCATTTTTATATATATGAACAACTTTCAATTCATTTCTTACTTGTTAGTTTTGAGTTTTTTTAAATCTTTTTCACAAAGTGGTCTTCAAGCAATTTTCAAATTTACACACTACAAACCATCATTCAAAAAACGAGTAACTTTGTTTTTAACTTTACTTTAATCCCGTCGACGAGGTACTCGGAGAGGGTTTTTACCCAAGAAAATTACAAAGGAAATTGGAAGGCGTAGGCGTCGGCGTGGTCATCGTCGTTAGCATGGCTCACGACTTCCTAAATATACATATAAATATAGATTTATTTATTTACTTCCTAAAGGTGAGCAATTCAAGAGTGTAACTCATCCTCCAAACTTCTCTGGCGAGTGCCGCAATAGACACTTCATTGTAAAATATTTTAATTTATATTCAAATTAAAAAATATGGAGTTTGTACCACAAGGCATGATAGATTATGATTTTCGTCGATCGTTGTGCGTAGCATCGCGTAGCCCTAGTTTTATTATATGTAGATAGGTATACTTTTTATTTAAAGATGGTTTATATGTATTGTACAAGTAATATTAATATATATTAATCCATTGTATTTTGTTTTGGAAATGGTATTATTTTGATTGTGTGATGCAGTCTCTTAGATGTTGTCTCATATCAAAAATATTATATATTGATGTTTCAAGATTTATTTTAGAAATATTATATATTGATGTTTTAGGATTTATTTTATATGCAATGTCAGTTGCATGTGCTAATGCAAACACTCCACATGATGAATTGTCTGGTTGTTGCAAATCGTTTGCATAGATTGCTATATTCTCATCCAAATTGAACATTTTTCATCCACCAAAATTTCTCTTGGTTCTTGAGCAGATTGATTATGCTTTGTTCAATTTGGATCTTCAAAATAGGTTATTGATATGATTTTTAGAAAAACAACAAACTTGGTTTATGTCAAGTTTCATTCTCAGTCCAAAAAGTGGGACCTTAAATGTGATTTTCCAAAATAAATAGAATCAAATAATAAAAACCATACCATTTCATCGTGCATATTATTCCAATTTCATTATCATATTTTTAAATATTTTTGTGCTGGTATGGGATCTTAAATTGAATTTCAAGAAAAAACCTTGCAAAATTTATTTAAAATATTAAATAATATAGAATTAGTCCAATCATACAAATGTGATCTTCACATTAACCCCTAAACGTCCCAACATCTTTTTTGATGGGGAGCTATTGATAATATTGGAGAGTCCTCCAACTATAAGTATGTCAAATTTGTTGGGTAGATTTTATGCTTGCAATGGTTTTCTCATGTACACCTCATGTACATCTAAGCCATGCTAATATCTACTTTTGAAGCTAGAATCTACTTTTGTTCAAAGGGTTGGTACGTTTAGGAGTTAACCTTTACAACTTTGCTTTGACCATCAACCCCATTTTTAGATTTCATCAAACATTTTATAACACTTCTTTGAAAACAATGTTGAATGGGGACGTTAAACGATTAATACTTGATTTCCAACAAAGTCACGACACTGGCCTTGTGCTTGCAATTTTCAAGTCTCATAAAAGTACCAAGCAAGATTAGATTCCTACAGAAGTGCGACCTTAATGAAGTCTGCAGGTAATCTTGCTAGGTCACTTTTAGTGAAGTAGAGACATCGATTCTCTGCATTCATGTTCTGCTGAAATTTGATGCATAGCTCGACAATGGTGGTCTTCAAAAACTCAGCCTTCTTTCTTATGTTTGCAGATAGATTAAACCCCATATCTCATAGTCTCTGACCTACAACAAGTGATCATCTCCACCAATAAACATCCAAATTGCACTATCGTAAACATGCCATTTACCACTGACAACCACTGACCGTGCACCTTACCAAGGATTACAGCTACGTCGGTTGGAGTCACTTCTCGACTGGCTCTTCTTCAGGTAAAAAAAGGAGAAGGCAGCAGAACTGAAGAAGGAAATAAAAAAAAAGAATGCTCAAAATAAAGTTTAGGAACAACAAGAGATGAGGTTCAAAAACCAACAGTGTCCAATAGTGCGTATGCCAAAAAAAGAGCTTCTTTTGTAACATCTTTAGCGAAAGTTGAATGAGAATGCAAAGTTTGTAGTTGTTATGCACGGTTAGTAGGTAAGGTGGTTAAAATCTAATGTCCAATACAATTGTACAAATAACTATGAAAAGGTCATGTCTTTTTAATAGAAATCTTCATTTTATTTTTCTACACTAATATTAACTGAGTCCCTAATTGAATTCAAATATCAAAATTGAAAAACTATGATACCCACATCATAAAAAACAAAGCCAAAGTCAAATGTGCACGGTTACGATATAATGTGCCTGCTTACGATATACATGAATGTGTCACTTGAATGTGGACCTGTACTATGAACTCGCCTTTCAGTTTCCATGCCACAGCAGCTAATTCACAACCACCACCCCAATAACGAAATCATCTCAAACCCTAAATCGGCACTGCCAATGCAAATTAGTCGACAATCACGGACCTTCTAACTAGATGTGTAATAATTGGATGTGTAATTTAATGTGAAATTCTAAGAGTACTGCATCACTCTAATAATGATCACAGAATCTCACAGATCACTAGGAAAGGAATTAGGACAAACCTACATGCATATGAAATCTCAGTGTAGAGAACTTTGGTGTGTTTATGAAAACCGAAGGTCAATAAAATCAAGGCATTTTCATTAGACGATAGGCAAAATGACTTCTTTCGTATAAACTAATGAATGAAAATTCAACAATCACGGGTCTAATTGAATGTGTAAAATGTGAAACTCTAGAAATACATCACTCCAATAATGGTCACAAAATCTCAGAGGTCACGGAAAGGAATTAGGTCAAACCTACATGCATATGAAATCTACAATATAAACTAGTTCTGTGTTCAAATGAAAATTCCATGATCACGGGTCTTAAGTCTTGATCAGCCATGATCAAGTATAGTACTCCCTCCGTCCCAAAGTTATTGTCATGTTTGAAAGTCATGTTTGAAAGTGCTTTTTTAAGTAGGTCAAAAAAATACTTCCTTGTGGCTAATTTTATTTAGGTTGCAATGAACACATGAAATGTTCTTCAATCATTCTAGTGACATAATTTGAAACCTTTTTTAATCATGTTTCTTACAATATGATCAATGAAATTGGCTCAAAAAATACCAAGCAAACAAGTTGGAGTCCAATAACTTTGCGACGGAGGGAGTACTAATTAGGGAGGAAAAACATTAATACCTTGTGTAACAAAAACACCGCATATGCTGACCTAGTCGTATCCTGACCCTCAGAGAGTAATGAAAACTCAACAACCGATCTTTGTGAGCCATACTGTGGGGCAACCGTAGCTGTTACAGCGTCCACTGCAGGAGGCTCAATGGCTGGACAATAGTCTTGAATGAATGAACGTGACGCCATTTGACGAATAGGATACCGCAGTTGCACATCAAGATACCGTGCGGCAAGAGTTACAACCTGATTCATGCACAAGCAGCTGTCAGCAAAACCAACACAATAGAGTTATCCTAAAAGAGAAGTTGTGTTTGAACAAGATATCATGTGTTTTGATTTAACATACTCTAAATAGTTCAAAGATGTAGAAGAGCTTAGTGGCCTCTCATTATTAGGTGTGTAAGAGCTTGGTGGTCTTCAAACTCATGCACAACTAGTTTAGTTGTCAAAAAAGACGGCTAAACTAGTTTACCATGAGTTTGAAAACCACCAAGCTCTTATACACCTAATAGTGAGAGACCACCAAGCTCTTTCAAACTTCATAACTATTTAGAGTGAACAAATAAGAGTACATTAAATCAAAACACATAGTATCTTACTCAAACACCACTTGACTTTTAGGATAACTCCAATTTGCAACCTAAGAAACAGAGAGCTTATTGATTGATTAGGGCTCAATTGCTCACATGGCCAACGTATCCAAGAGCAGTTGCAGACATGTCGTTCTCGATTTTCTCCTTGGCAAGTCCTAACAGCTTCTTTCCAGGCTCCGATAATGCCATGCCCGCAATAACTAAAGACGAACTATCTTTATTTACAGCCTCCCTTTCCGCTTCTGCTCAAATGTCAGCATAAAGAGCTTACTTAGACATGGTAGCCAATTGGTTACATCATCTCTAATAGCACAACTAAAAGTAGTTGCATAAATTCAGGGTCGAACAAGATAATTCGTGAATCATGTACTCCCTCCGTCCCAAAGTTATTGTCATGTTTGAAAGTGACGTTCAAAAGTGGTTTTTTAAGTAGGTAAAAAAAATACTTCCTTGTGGGCTAATTTTATTTAGGTTGCAATGAACACATGCAATGTTCTTCAATCATTCTAGTGGCATAATTTGAAATCTTTTTTAATCATGTTTCTTACAATATGATCAATGAAATTGGCTCAAAGAAATACCAAGCAAACAAGTTGACAATAACTTTGGGACGGAGGGAGTAATTAATTAGGTCAAAACTACATGCATCAGTGGAAGAACCTCTTTCTCGGACATGGCACATAAGGGAGATTTATGAGCAAGAATGTACCTGCTTGTAAAGACTGAAAAATGGCTCGAAAAGTTTTCTTCTTTGCCAGATCTCCAGATGCAACGAGCACAACCAGAGAGGCAGCCACCAGCCACACTCTTTGATTGAGGTGGCTGAACCGACTTAGGGTTTCCAGAAACTGCGAGTGCAACGTTCCGA
Organism: Pohlia nutans; assembly: GCA_022496805.1. Lineage (NCBI taxonomy): Eukaryota > Viridiplantae > Streptophyta > Bryopsida > Bryales > Mniaceae > Pohlia > Pohlia nutans. The sequence continues at coordinate 18,450,179 of CM040094.1, forward strand.
CGGCTGGTGGAGCGGCCATCGCCCATCGGCTTGTTACACTGCTTGTCAATCATTAAACCCTAAAGGGCCAAGACAATTCACGATCATGTTGTAAAAAAGGGAATTTCCGTGAGGACAGATTTTATATCAGTGAAGAGCATTGGATGTGTTGATGCAAAAAAAAGCATTGAATTGTTGGAGAAAAGAAAATGCTCATATGATTTGACTCAAAAATGCTAAGAAATGAGGGTCAAAGTATGGAAGAGACGCTTGCTTATAAATCGCCAAAAGAGGCACTCGCCACTTTCTTGTTGCATTTTAGCTGATTAATGTCAATCTCCCAGTCATCGACGCTGGACTTCGACGGAGTTGCTGCACCGTTGTGTCCATTGCTGGGGTTTCGCAACCCAGAAGATTCGGGTCCCGTTAATGATGGAGAGGACGCCAGCAGCAGCAAGAGCACAGTGCTCCAGGGTCCCCTGGCCATCGCTGCCACGCCATTGAGAGATCTGCACGACGTGAAGACCCTGCGAGATGAAGAAGGTCCTCGAGGTCTCGACTGCGATGAATACGGCAACTTGGAACGGTCGTGCAAGTAGTCTGGAACAGTCTTGGTGACGAGACGAAATGGAACAGTCATGGTGATGAAATGGAATTGTCATGACGACGAACCTACCATCCAATGTATGCTAAACCAGCTCCGACTTTCGTCGTCACTGGAATTATAAATGTTGCTTCTACAACTTCAATGAAGTTTGGTCCAAAAGAGAAACCGAGAAGCACGATGTTTAGTAATTATCCATACGGTCAAACTTTCAAAAAATGTTTTAGATACTCATTAAACGAATTTAGAAGCATTTATCGTTGAATATTCACCTAAATTACAAATTTTGTTTTTAGAATTTGAAATTTGGTATGATTGGTTGAAAATAGACATTCTATCCTAAAGTTCAAAAAAGAAAAATTTTAGAAAGAGGGAACATCATTACTTTCCCGAAATAGTAAGTTTTGTAACACTAGGACAATGTTGAGGTGTTTGTCTTTGAAAATTTCTCCTTGATGGAGTTTAACTCCGATTGACATGATTCAAATTGGGTTGGAAAGTAGACTTGATTTCCTATTTGAAAATATTTTTTATTTTCTGAAAAAGTTATTTTTTCATCTCGGGCAGCCCGTAAAAAAAGGGCAGCGACCATAAAATGGTTGATCGGTCACTTAGGGGTTAAACATGATTTTCCATAATAAGTAGAATCAAATAGTGAAAACCATACCATCTTGTAATGCATGTTATTCCAATTTCAATATAATATTTTTTGAATTTTTAATGTTAATTTTGGATTTTTAATTGAATTTCAAAAGAAAACCTTGCAAAATTAATTTTAAAATATTAATAATAAATATGATGAATCCAACCGTATAGATGTTATCTTCACATCGACATTTATAACTTTGCTTTGTACATCAACTCCATTTTATGTTTTTATCAAACATTTTATAAAGAATCTTTGAAAACAGTGTTGAGTCGGGACCTTAAAGGGTTAAAGGGTTAAGAAGAATGAAAAGAGAAATATAGAAAAGTAATATCTATATAGCTACACTAAATAGGTAGATTAGTGTTAGATAATTATAAGATTTGAAAATATTATAAATTTTTACTCTCGACAAAAAAAACTACCAAAAACATTGATTCCAATACTATTGAAAGATCCCCATCTTGACCAATATAGGGGGTAAAAAAATTGGTCAACAGTGAAAACTTACAACATGTTTATGTAAATTAATGTATCTAACACTAATCTACCTATTTAGTGTACTTCTTACTTGCTTGGGGCAGGCGAGGCCTTGGATAAACTTTATCTATTTCATGCAACTGTATAAATAAGCATTTTAATTGCATTCCCATCGCCAAAATCGTTGAAGCACAAAAATCACTTGAATTTAGTACTGTACTTCGAGTTTATGAGTGCAGTACATGCCAAAATTCAAGGCAAAATTGGTCAATATATAATTTTGGACAATTGTATTTACAGAAAGAGCAAATTGTAGATTACGTGAAATCTCAAAGTTTTGCCTTGAAGACTTCACTATGTGCACCTCTTCTACATAGCATAATAGAACAATATAAGCCAACAACCTTTTACAATGGGAACACACTTTGTTACAATTACAATTAGAAAGTATAGGTGGCAGTGACACAATAGTCCCAAAATTCATAGAAAACAAATGGCATTTATTCATTGCTTAAAAAGGTGGATCGTGAAGATTCTCTTTTGATCCAATTTTCAAAAGGATGCTTCATTGCATTGTTCTATTATATTATGTACACTGTAAGCTATTCTGAAATAAAAACTTACAAATTATTGTTTTATGGATAAAAATCAGAGAGCTCCTCTTTGGGAGCATGCACATATTTGATATATCCTTGAACATAATTTTCTACAGTGTGATTTGCTTCAATCGCATTCAAATACGGAGTAACGAGCTATGATTGGGACAATATTCCTAGCAACAAGAAAACTGGGAAATCCAAGCCCCCCCCAATTGCACTACCTTGGAGAACTTGGCTTGACATGTGAACATTGTCCAATCAGATGTATACCCAACATGACACTTATTCTAAGTGTTCAATTAGAGAAAGACGTATACATGTTACAATACATAGAACTCAACCAGAGATTAATACCAAGACATACACATCAAGTTGATCTTTCACTAGTTGAAATGGTGGTCATTGGGCACCAAGAAATAGTGTCAGAGCATGCTCTGAAGGTTCATATTGACATTAGCTCAGTGCCAATATGGGCCGCCAAGCATGGACTTTATAAGACATAAGATTATCTCAATGCAAAATAAAGATGCTCGATCATACATAAAAAAAAAACTGAGACTCCATCAATAAGGAATGCATATGGAACGTGTTAGGATAACACCAAAATAACATTACAGAAGAGGAAAGGGAATCCCTAACAGTCTCTTTAATTACATTTCATTTGTATGCGACATTTCAGCTCATGAGCGAATAAACAGTCTCTACACAAAAACCCTACCCGCTACAAACATACATACATGATATAGAACTGAGACGGTAAGCTACATCGAGCTACCGAGATACCAGAAAGAGCTTTGATTCAATTAAAGGAACATTCTCTCGCAGCCTCATTTTATGTTCCGTGATCCCTCCATTCATTCAAGATGACTCGTGTCGCATTTACAACTCTTCGTTTTGCACCTTCTCGGCACCGTCACTGGCCATTTTCAAGCCCGAGTCCACTCCCTCGCTCACTTTCTCCTTGGCGCTCTCGCCAGCCTCTGCTGTGGAGTCCTTGGCGGTCTGGGCAGTCTCGGATGCCTTGAATGCAGCATCTGCAAGGAGAATCACATTAGATACCCAAACTTGATAAAAGTCTATTGTTTCTACTTCCAAAAAGTTGTTCAAAATGCTGGTGTGGAAGACCTAACCCTCCGAGATAACTGTAACTGAATTCATCTAAGAAAGTTTCTCACCTGATGCAGTGTCTGCTGCTGTGTCCTTTCCAGCCTTCGCCTTACTGGCGGCAGAATCCTTGGTCTCTGCTGCTTTCTCACCGGTGCCCCTGATATACATCCATCCGTATCTCAAATCAGAATTTAACCTAGAACAACAATATTAAGACAAAGGAAATGGTCCGATCTATCTAGAATCCCGTATCACCTACTCATCACCTACTCCATGGTAAATTTCGTTGGCTAATCAATCATGGGTTATTTTTCATAACTTGTGCCTTCCTCTTTGAACTACTAGTTCACTCCATGGAAGGGTTGTTAGTAGGAAACTTTCTATACTAGTTCAAAACGTGCCAATTCTTAGTCGTAGGTTATGTCCTATAACTGGGTCAGGACACCGGTTATGTAGTACATAACTTCACATGTGACTATTAACAAGAAAAAAAAAAAAAAAGCACTGAACTCGACAAAGAAAGGAAAGCTAGGGACTACATAAAACATGACGACTCACTAACTGGTGAGATTTTATTACAACGATACGGGAACCGAAGGGAAAAGGTGGGATGGTTGTGACTGTTAACAAAAAGTGACTAAACTCAACAAAGAGCAAGGGGAATACATAAAACATGACACACTAAGTGGTGAGATTTTATTACAACGATACAGGAACCAAAGGGAAAAAGGTGTGATGCTGACTTGGAAGACTTGGAAACGTACTTGGAGAAGGCGTTGAGCTTCTCCTTGGCCAATTCCAGGTACGACTTGGCTGAGTCCTGAGTGGCAGCAGCGCTATCAGCGCTCGTCGCCTTGGCGGTTTCAACGGTCTCCCCTGTCTTCTGCTGCGATTCACCAGCCAAGTGGCTGAACGTCTCCTTGGCCTTCTCGGTCCATGTCTGCGTGGCAGCAGCCCCATCAGCGCTCTTCTCCTTGGCAGCTTCCACGGTCTCCCCTGTCTTCTGCTGCGATTCACCAGCCAAGTGGCTCAACGTCTCCTTGGCCTTCTCGGTCCATGTCTGCGTTGCCTCCTTGGTTTCAGCAGCCTGGTCCTTGGCTGTACCGAAGAGGTCCGCGCTAGCAGTGACTAGAAGAGTGCCTAGCAACAGAACCGCAAACAAGGAACGGGACGACGCCATGATGCACAAGCTGGAATGAAAAAAATACAGAGCAACAACAACCTTAAAGTCGATGAGATTTGAGCTTGAGATGGAGCAGATGGGAGTAAGAGAAGGCGGAGAGTTTGATATAGAGATGAGCTGGCCCAGTCTTCGGGTCTTCGAGACTGCGAGTCTTTGACACTTGTACGCTGAGAGGAAGATGGTGGCATGCCCCGCCCTGTCAGCATGGTCACGTGTCGCTCCCTGCGTGGCCCATGTGTCCTGAAAGCCAGTTTCGAAAGGGATGAATGGGATGAATGGGCGAATCGGTCAGAGGCTAAAACTCCTAGGCCGAATGGAAGTCGGTTCGAGAAGCCTCGGAATTATACCCATATAGTATGGACCATTGTAATTCCCAAGTTCTAGGCCTCCGCACCACCGTCGACGATAGATAAATGTTGAATATTGTGCAACCAGCCGTGAACACCACGGCATGATAATTGAATTCCAAATGATGCTTAGCACCTGTTCCTTGTTCAAATCAAGACGCCCAACTCTTAATTAGTGCGGTAGAATTAATCCCTGAAACTCATCTTTATACTTGAAAGATTCAAGGATTCGATGCTTACATGCATACTTACGTCTTTATTTATCTCAGCTCTTCGTTGTGTTCAAACACCACATGAAACAGTTCCTCTTGGAAAAATCACCACCTGGGTTCATAAATTCGCATACCAAGTCAATTAGATACGATGAAACATTTCAAGCAACAGCATAGAGGATCAAACATCAAAATGAGTGTCACGGTTATAATAATCATGGACTAATTAGATTTAATGTAAATTTCTTATGAAGCAGATGATAGGCAAGAAGGAATTTGAGTGAGTGGCTTCAATCAGTGACAGACTCCCACCTGCTATAGTGACAAGCAGATACTCTTACACGGGCGATGTCCTTGAAATCTTTTATTGAGCATCACCCCTCGCTCGCCTTCTTATATTTTTCATGCGCAGCATTCTTCTTGCGTATAAGCTCCTGAATCGAGGATTAACCCTAGTTCATGAATTGGGCACCGAAGGATCATTACAAACTCAAGATCCTCGGTACGTGACTAATTGTGTCCAAGAGCTGGCCGTTCCTTGGCATTTGCATTGTATCGTGGGAGGATGAGAATGTTCTGTTACATGAGACCAGAATGGCACGTACCAAAGGTAGCTTGCCTGCTGCTCCTGCTGCAGCCAGATTTTGGTTTTGCACGAGTGGGAATCAGTCCTAGAGGAAATCTGATCGGCCATGGACTTATCTCCTTCTCTCGTTCTCGAAAAGGCTACCGGATTAGCACATAAACGCTGCTCTCCTTGACTGGGGTTGCTAACGTTAGTTAAGGATACAATTACCTTGTTGATGCTGAGTTGGGATGAATCTTGAGTCGTCCTCAAAGCACTGCCATCTCGACGCGACGACATGCAGGTCTGCGAGTTGTTAATAGCCCTTCCCCTGCGGTATTTCGTCCCATCAACAACAGACTAGGATACCAGTTTGTCGTCCTCAAATGATCATATTACCTCCTAACGTAGCCACGCAACCCAGAAACTAGCAACTAAGCTTTGGAAGTGACCAGGTTTGCCTTGCAAAAGGCTTCTCTCCATTCCCGGTACCTTTCTCCGTTGGTCAGTAAAACAACATACAGACCAGCAGTAAACTTTCAGAGCCAGTTCATCTGCAGCAATTTGTATCCAATCTTCTGAATGACCATAGTTGTACAAAGGCAGACCAGGAGAGGCTGTATATCAATTTCATGAGAAAATTTACATGAACTCCACAAGTATCATGAAAAGACAGAACACCAGGACGGGGCACATTTTCCCTGACCCTCCTAATCAGCTCAATGGCAATATGGCTGTTGAGAACAATTCTTTTACTAAAAAAATCAACAGAAGAACGTGAAGGTGATCGTATTCAAGTATCAAATTGGGTAGAACCTAAAAAGAACACTATCCAAGAGTGTGATCTTGAGCTTCATAGCAAGAAGCTGGAACCAGCTGTAAGTTATGTCACAGGCTCCTCAAGAGTAGCATTGACAAGATCGTTGATTCGAGGGTAAGAAGCCTTCTCATCAAGCTGGTTTTGCGCCCAAATCAACATCTTCAGCAAACTTGGTAACTTTGGATCTGCATACACAATGACAAAAATTGAAAAATTACGCATTTTACTCCTACCTAATCACCGAAGGGTGTTCAAATTAAAATATAAAAGATCAACATATCCTACTCCTTCATCAATACCACCCAATAGTACACCAATGGAAAAATATTTGCGTACTCACAATAATGCTTAAACCAGAATTATCATGGCATCTCAAATACTGTAGATAGCATAGTGCACTGCAGTGCGTGGTTGATTAATGAAAAAAATTAAAATGACACAGATGCCACTTCAATAATCAAGAAACTCGGTAGAGACTCTTACCTTTTTCATGACTTTGGCTTGTAAGGATAGCAGCATTTAATTCACTAGCTGTTTTTTGGCGCTGTGCATTGTCGAGAAGTTCTTTCACCTCCTTTACTGGGCAAGTCGAAGCGTCATCGAAAGCTAAAAGTGCAACAGTACGTTCCAGCTCTTCCAAAAAAGCGTGCTGTTTAAAAAACCATCAACGGCTCAATTAGCAATCTCTTCATCTCAAAAAACTAAGAGAAGTGGTTTAACAATATTACCATGAGCTACAATTTAGCGAGGTACTTGCAACTCCACAGAGTGTACTTTGGAGCAATGGAATGAGAAGAGACAGAAACCTATTGCATCTTTAAAGAAAAGTTGCCAACCGTATCTACAACGCACCATAAGTTTGAAAACATGCCTGACAGGTCACTGAAATAGTCACAGCATAACGTAGCTTATCAGGTTCAGCAATTGATAGACCATTAATCAAAGAGCCTGCCCAGTGCCTAAGCAGGTTGACATTGTGAACATAACTTTCTCTCACATTGTTTTCAAGGTAAGCAAAGGAACAATGTACTGGACTGACATACATTCTCTTCTCCACGAGGGGCCAGCTCTTCTTGGGCAAACTCTAGAGCCTCTTCAACTTTGCCAGCACGAATCAACTCAATAAGCCGCTGCTGCTGCAAGTGAAAAAATAGCTGTGGATTTGTGTCGAGAATCTGTAATTTCCAACCATGCTATCACAAGTGAGCGAGCGTACGGATTGCTTTCGTATCAGTCTCCAAAAGGAAGGCTATTTGTGATATTGACAAGTATATTAACACTATTTTAATAACTTCATGAATCAGTAAAGGTGGAGAAGATAAAGAGCTTGTATGAACATTTCACAATCATGTGCTACCAAAGTCTTCCCACAACCTTCTTCGCATGCATATATAAGATTCCGTGATTTGGGGAATGCTTATTGAGCTCCACAATGATTACCATACTATTAAGCAAATAGCAGGAAAATTGAGGTCAGAAAGTTGTGTACAGACCTCTGGATTTAAGTCATTGACTTTCTCAATAGCATCTTCCACCTGCCCACATTGCACAGCCTTTCGAACAGCCATGCGATCAGTGATTGTGCCAAGATCTATGTCTGCTGTTCCTCGCTGAGGAAATTGATCATTCCGCTCCATGTAGTAATGACTAATCACCAGAACCCTTTGAATTTCCCGCTTAATAGATTCATATTATTCTCAAAATTGACGTCATCATAACAGTACTGATTCAAGCAAGACCAATAGATTCTCATATTCATCAACTCCCACTAACAACATCCTGACCACTAGCTACTTGTCCTCAAGACATCTGCAACTACTGTAGATTGAGAAACGCCAACATTAGAGAGACAAGACCACAGCGCTATCGACCATTGCCATGGTGACGGGAGGCAATAATAATTGTAGAGGATACGTTGAGTCCCAGACTCGCGCTGGAATTTCTCAGCTGCTTCAACATAGCCTTCAGTGACCAGAAAATTCATCACCAGCCTGTTCATATCTTCTTTCCGGATTTTGACCTCGCTCAGTTTCTTCTCCCATTCTTCCTTGGTTATCACCTTCTTTGAGGATGACTGCATCATACCAACGTGTCACGCCCATTTAATTACAGTCTTCTACACGACATGAGGTAGCATTCCTGATCCATTAAATACTTGAGTTAAAATTTCAAACAGAATTTCCCTACACTTTGCATCAAGGCTTCTCCTAGTCTTGCGGACGTTAAATTCAATAATGAGAAAGGACTCTTAAAATTTGACGAATAGCCCTCAGAATTTCACAATAGATCGACAGTTGATTATGAAACCCCACAATCCCTTAAAAGCGGCTCAATGAGAAAACTCGACTACTGACGCACATAGAAAACAGCCCGACCACTTTTTGGTAGAAATAATTGACCACAATGAAGAGCGCCACAGACCAAAATAGTCCATGTTGCGCAACACGCACGTCCTTCACACGCTGACAGGCATTACAGCACTTCAGCACTTGTTACTCAAAGTCTGAAATAGAACGTGCGGAATAGGCAGACCAAGATTTTCGCATCCTCGTGAAGACGATATATTTTAGGATTCGATCGTTCGTTTTCATGACGATACGCAACGCCTCAAACGGAATATTCTTAAAGACCATAAGCTCTTCCTTTCGCAATTAGAATTAGTTGATTGGATGAGAAGGATAGCTAACAACGACCTCATGCGAGAAGAAACTGTTCTTCAAAACAAACTATTAATCAATTCGAAACAATAATAGGCAAATAGGCATTCAGTGCTAATGCAGACATCACTTTAAGAGACGATAGGCACATCTATATTGCCTCCATTTCATGAAGTTGACTGTAAATAGAGCAAAAATATTATGCACGACGTGTTTGGTGCTTCTAAGACAAGATTATGTAATGCAAGGATGCATGTCATCGACAGAGCCAGCGGGGAAAGAAGAGGAGGGAAGGAAAGGACGCCATACCTCGCCTTTTCCCATGGCTAGAAGAAGATGCTCGGAGAACTTCTCTCTTTTCCCTCCTAAACTTCACCTCTGGCACTACCGACAACCGCAATTTCACTGGTAACAGGGAGCGGACGGGCGATCAATGCGGCTTACTTAAATCTTTCTGCTCGTCACAAATTCGCGGTTAAACAACGCAAAATTGACACAGCCAGAAAAGGTCAAGTCACACAAACACAGAGCTACTCAAAGCAACGAGTCACACGATCGTTACGGATTGCGAACACGACACAGTATTAGGTCAAAACCAACACAATGCAAGAAAATCATACACCGACCTTTCAGCCTTCACACAAGCGATTATCGTGATTGCAAATAGGGCTAGGTAAACACACCATTGACGGCCTCCACGGTAAGTGTCTGCGGTGTACACTTCAAGGTGGATAACCTACATCCACACGGAAAAAACTGAAAAGATCGACTCCACTTCACTCCTGTACAGAAAAAAAAGTCCTACATCAGCAAGCGCAGCATCGTTGTCAGAGAAGAAAAGCAACAAGCACCACCACTACTCTTGTATCCCGCCGGCCATACTCCCGCAGCATGAAATTCAGCGATCCCGCAGGCACAAAAGGATGACACAAGGCCGTTAAAACGTGAGATGGAAAGGTTTGGAAGGGAGATTCGAAGAGAGAGGCGACGAACAGAGCGTGCCCTGGAGATGGCCCTAAAATTCACCAAATGGATCGAGACGCGGCTTAAAAGAACCGGGATTTCACGGGGAGCGTTACTAGGGAAGTGAAAGAATACGAGAGTGAAGGAAGGCTGCGAAGGTGGAGAGCAAAACCGGAATTCCGATGGACTCGTGAGGGCTCTTTGGTTTCTCTGCGAAAACAGCGCGGCACGCAACCGAAGAGTGGCTTGTCAATCGCGGGCCGGCCGCGGGGTTCGAACCCGGGTGACAGTTCCGCACCGGAATCGGTCCACTGAATATGATCTTTCTTCTACAAATTTTCTCAGTAGAATTTATTTTTTATTTTTTATTTTTTATCTTTGCAGGTTTTTTAGGAGAGGATTTCAACGCACTATAGAATGTATTATTTCGATACCGTATGCAAAAGTTATTTGGATTTAAAGTTTTACTAGTATCGTATCCGAGAGTTAGGGTCGATAAAAATTAATTATTGAAAGAGAAGTCTAAAATTTTAGAAAATAATGTTTTTACAAAAAATTAGAATTTCTATGGTATTAAAAGGAATCTAAGAGAGTATTGATTCATAGAATTTTAGAGAATATTTGCATCATTCAAATTTATTTATTTATTTATTTATTTATTTATTTATTTATTTATTTATTTATTTATTTATTTATTTATTTATTTATTTATTTATTTATTTATTTATTTATTTATTTATTTATTTATTTATTTATTTATTTATTTATTTATTTATTTACTTATTTACTTATTTACTTATTTACTTATTTACTTATTTACTTATTTACTTATTTACTTATTTACTTATTTACTTATTTACTTATTTACTTATTTACTTATTTACTTATTTACTTATTTACTTATTTACTTATTTACTTATTTACTTATTTACTTATTTACTTATTTACTTATTTACTTATTTACTTATTTACTTATTTACTTATTTACTTATTTATTTATTTATTTATTTATTTATTTATTTATTTATTTATTTATTTATTTATTTATTTATTTATTTATTTATTTATTTATTTATTTATTTATTTATTTATTTATTTATTTATTTATTTATTTATTTATTTATTTATTTATTTATTTATTTATTTATTTATTTATTTATTTATTTACTTATTTACTTATTTACTTATTTACTTATTTATTTATTTATTTATTTATTTATTGGGCATGAGTTGCCGACCTTGACAACCGAGTACGGTAAATGATTGACAGAAGCTATGTTGTTGAGGCCGCAATGAGCATTCTTGAAACCTTAGTTAAAGTAACTTTGTAGTAAAAAATAAAAAGGAGATAGTTAAACGAATTAAAATATAACACCACTTTCAAATTGATGAGAGAATTTGCAATGTGAAAAGTGAATATTACATAAATTAATAAGAATGTGAATTTAACTCCTAAACATCTAAAATCGCCTAAGTTGCGGCAAGTAAAATATGGTTTTTTGAATTTTGAATTTTGAATTTTGAATGAATTCACACCTTTGACCCCCAAGCGTCTAAAGAGCTCAATATAGCCAAACTTGGTTGTTTTTTAGTCAAACATTGATTTTCACCTAGTTCCTAATTTCAAATAAAAATGATCCCAACTAAGAAAGTGTGGTAAAGCTATCTTCTACTTTTTAATCCAATTTACTATTCTTCAAAATTGTCAAAATTGCACTTTCTACAACACTTTAAAGCTCGAACCTTTAAAATTTCAATATATATTGCAAAAAAGAAATTTCTAGCAAATTTCTTTTATGTGAGCTCGAAAAGCATGCTCCTACAATTTGTTGTTCATCACTATTATTTAAAATTTTCCTTTGATATTTATACTATTTTCAGCCCTTTTGTAATTATTGTGATTTTTACAAGAAAAAAACTTAGAATTCTTATAAAATTCATTATCATTGACAAAATTATGAAAAAAAAATCAAGGTAACAATAACCTATGTGAGAGAAATACAAGAAAATATAATATATTTTAAATATAAATGATTGATGAAGTTCAATCGGATAAATGTAGTGTGGATGCTTAACCCCTAAAGGACCATGATCATTCTTAAAATTTTATCACTTTCTCGTGATGCTTTCAAAAAGGCAGTTGTATCTCTTGATTGGTATTCATGTAGAAAACTTCACCGTTGAAGCTCAAAGAGAACTTAGTCATGAGGATGTATGTCAATTTTCAGAACAATCTACCGCATATATTACATGATTATAAGGTTTGATTTTTGAATTTTTTGAACAAAACCAACAGGTCATTCATTGCAAACTTTTTCATAAAATTAACCCCTAAACGTCCAGGCATCCAGTTACTGGATGTTTGTTGGTCAAACCCAATTTTGATCTTGAAGATTACTTTTTTTGTCAATACACCCAACTAAGAATATGAAGTTTATTAAGTCTAGTTTGTACTCCACTTTTCAAATTTTAAAAATTCCAATTATTGAGTATTTTATTGCTTGTGCAAGCTTTGTAGGTCAAGGTTTGAATTACTCTACATAGGAATGATGGGATTTTCAGCTTTCGAATTTCAAAATTGAAATAAAAAGTTTCTATGGAAAACATATCATGTGATTCTCCATTGTAATTTGTACCTGCTCCCAAAAAATATTAATTTTTTAAAGCTTTTTTGTAATAAAATTATTTTTTGAAGTATTTGACTTAAAAATTTGTTAAAAATGCCGTATTAAATCAAAAAAATCTGAAAATTTCAAGACTCATAGGAAACATTCAATTCCATGCATGAAAAATATTACAAAATATATTTTGATAAATCTTGAAGGCAAAAATTTAGTAAATTGTGTAGTTTGACTTTTCTACAAAGGAGTGCTACGTTTAAGGGTTAAGAACCATGATTAGCATTTGAAATTTTAGGAGCATACAAAGATGTACTATATCTAGATGCTCACAAAAAATGGTGTTCTAAAACTAAATACAACAACAATGATTAATTTTCAAAGATTTATGTTTGGGTGAAGTGGCTTGTTGGTGACTTGTTGAGCCGATGTTTGTGATCATTGTTGATTTTGACATTGCATAAAATGTTTTAAAGAATTCAAATATATATTTGGAATATTCCAAAATATTCCAAAATAATATAAAATATGTTGAAAAGATTCCAATTATTTTGAAAAGATTCCACTTGAAATATATTTAAACATTTTTCGTAATTATTATATAGTGTCAACCCTTTAGCGCGCCGGCGTCCAGATTCTAGACGCCGGATGAATTTCAGCAGCTCGATTTCTGTAGGTACCGGATGTTTTTCAATCATTTTTATTTATTTTTCATTCTTGTGCTAGTTGAATACCATTTGTACGGTATGGATCTTCCAAATAAGATAATGTGAATTTTTGAATATTTACAAAAGTGATTAATGTCAAGTTTCAATCTTAGTCCAAAAAGAAAGACCTTAAATATGATTTTCCATAGTAAGTAGAATCAAATAATGGAAACCATACCATCTCATAGTGCATGTCATTCTAATTTCATTACAATTTTTTTAAATTTTTTTGTGTTAATTTTGGATTTTTAATTGAATTTCAAGAGAAAACCTTGCAAAATTACTTTTAAAATATTAATAATAAATATGATGAATCCAACCGTACGGATGTTATCTACACATTGACATTTACAACTTTGTTTTGTACATCAACTCGATTTTCGTTTTTCATCAACCATTTTATAACAAATCTTTGAAAACAATGTTGAATCGGGACGTTAAAGGGTTAATGATGCAATAATGACAAATATTTTACATATTGTATACTCTTTTTTTTTAACGAATGTGACGTCCAAGTGTGAAAACGCCTTCCAAGTCATCAACGGCCCTAACTACCATGTCCCAAGTTCACCTACATTGACGTTTTAGTTTTTTCCCGATGAATCAACCAACGTAATTGCAAATCTTGAAAGATTTTTGTGTTCTTGTAACGGACATTTTCAATTCTTTAGTTAACATTGAGTCAAAATTATGAAATCCAAACAAGTTATTAAAGTAATGAAATTATTTTAGGACACAATGTGTCCACCTGGTCCTTTAGGGGTTAACCCTTAAACGTCAAGAGGGCCTGGACGGGGCAGCCGGGAAAGAATCTAATTTTTTTTGCGAAAAAATAATAAATATAATAAAATATTATAATAATTTTTATTTTTATTTTTTTGCAAAAACGGCTCTGCAGTGCATCGCTGGCTAGCACTACAGCACTACTGAACTTCAGCTGCCCCAACCTCAAAACTTGTTCAATTTCATAACTTTGATTGCTTACCAACAATTCCACAATCTCTCAAATGAGGTGAAAATTTGGAATCTAGATCGCTTTTCCAGTAGCTTTCCAACGCAACAAGTTTCGCTTGATTTGGTTGAAAAAATCTACTTTTTTCTCCAATTATTCCTTTATAGCAAGCCCGTGGGGTTTGCTTTGACGTTTAAGGGTTAATCTCTAAACGCTCAAACGACCATTTTCTGGTCGTTGCTTGAATCTTACGGGTTGTCCGGAATATAAATAAATTGAAAAAATAAAAATTTAAATTTAAATACTACATCAAATCTCCTTTCCAATGTAATTTGAATTATGTCAATCCGAGCTAAACTCCACCTGGGAGAATTTTTCAAACTGGATCACCTCAATATTGTCTTGGTGTTATAAAATTTGCTATTTGGGGAAAGTAATGATGTTCCCTCCATGATTTCTTTAGCTTTTTTGAAGTTTACCATCGATAAACTATCCTTAACCAAACAAAGGTTAATGCTTTTAAATTCATTAAAAAATATCTAAAGTTATTTTTGAAAGTTTGACCATACGGATCATTTCTAGAGATGATGCCTTACATTTTGTCTATTGAGCCAAACTTCATCAAACATACAAAAGGCACATATCATAACACATCCATGTTTTGTTCAATACCCCTTGGGCTTTTAGGGGTTAAGGATTAATGGTTTGAGTTCAATAAAAAAAAATTGGAATTTAAACCAATGTGGTTCTAGTGAGCTATTGAGATCTTAATTTAGAGCTTCTTGTTGGTAGCAAATGCCAATTATACTATTCCTAAAGGACGTCCAAAAGTTAATAAGGTTAGCAATTACCAATGCTTTTATCAATTTTTGGTGTTGTGAATTAAAGGAGATGGACAATCATCAACTCTTTTGTACTCCCTCTGTTACAAAATCAAACTATATTTTCCTTTGTTTTGTAGAATATTCATCTGAGTTTTATTTTGGAACAGAGAGAACATAATTTTACAATTTTGTTTTCTAATAGCAAAATTATTTTGGACATGCACTTCAAAAAAACCAGTGATATTAAATGGAAATGAAATGAAAATGAAATTATATATATATATATATACATAAAAATAAATAAAAATAAATAAAAATATGTATATATATATTTATTTATTTAAAAAGTGTTGTACCAATAGCCACTTTGTTTTGAAAGGTAGACTATACAAGTGGGTGGTAAAATTTTAGTATTTTTATTCATCACACTATTCAAAACCTATGGAAAAAATTCAAATTATAAGTTTTATACATATATACATACATACATACAAATATGTATAAATATAAAGCCATTCCAATAGTAGAAATCTTGTCCGATGTGACTGTCTTGTCTTTAACGACTAAATGTCACTAAAGACAAGCCACAACAAGCATTTAGTCATTAACCCCTAAACGTCCACGCATCCAATTATTGGATGTTTGTTGGTCAAACCCAATTTTGATCTCGAAGATGATTTCTTTTGCCAATACGCTCAACAGAGAAAATGAAGTTTATCAAGTCTAGTTTGCACTCCACTTTTCAAATCTTAAAAATTTCATGTATTGAGTAAGTTATTTCTTTTGCAAGCTTTGCAGCTCAAGCTCTGAATACACTACATGGGACGTTTACTTTTTGAATTTCAAAATTCAACTAGTTTTTTTTTATAGAAAACATATCAATGATATCATGTGATTCTCCATTGTGATTTGCATCTCATCCAAAAATTAATCAATTTTTTGAAGTCCTTTTTGTAATTAAAATGAATTTATGAAGTATTTGACTTAAAAATTTGTAAAAAAGTCATATTAAATCAAAAAAATCTGAAAATTTCAGGACTTAAAGGAAACACTTAATTTCATGCATGAAAATATTACAAAATATAATTTGATTATTCTTCAAGGCTTAATTTTGTATAATTATGTAGTTTGACTTTTCCAGAAAGGACTGGTACGTTTAAGGGTTAAATATTTGAATAAAATGATTTGAAAAAAATTGAATTAACTTGAACTCATATTGATAAAAAAATGGAATCTAAAATCTTTTAATTCTAGAAAGGTATAGATTTTCATAAAAATAATTATGTTTATATTTGAAAATTTGACAAGGTAATATATGACAACGAAATAAATTTGGTAATATCGTAGTCAATATTTTATAGTCTCATACAAAATTTTCAAATATATATGTATATGTGTGACCAACTTATAGATCTTTAAAAACAAGGAATTTTTGGAAATTCATTCTAAGAATAATTTTATAAGTAGTATTGTTGAAAAAATTTAGAATACCAAAAAAACAAGTGTTTGAACCCCGAGGTTTGAAGAATCTGATTTATAACAAATATTACATATATTTTTTAAATAAGATAAAATTTGATTGTTCATTAAAATCTATTTAAATGGTGCAATGCTAAAAATTGCTACCTCTTTTTTTCAAGGTTTAGAAATGAAAAATAAACTAATTAAAAAAAACCCAATACAACACGTGTAAATCTTATGGAAGAACATACTACCAAAATTTGAGCTCAACATTTCTAATTTTAGATATTCAATGGTTTATTTGACCACCAAAACCACTAGTGTATTATATTTTCAAAATCCTTTTTTCCTAATAAAACATTTACTAAAATATAAACTATGTTTAAAAACTGTTGTATATGCTTTTATTACCATTGGTTAATAGTTAGTTCGCTACATTAGTGCTGAATAAAATGTTATTTTTGGGAATGTTTCTTACGATTGCCAAATTTTCCTCTAAACAATTTATTTAGACATTTAGCTTATAATGGTTTTAAAACAATATTATGTTTATATTTGAGTTCCAAATCTCAACCAAATTTAAAAAATAAAATAAAATAAAAACAAATAAAATACAAAAAGCCTTTGAAATAGCCTAATTCATTGTATGTGACTTCAAAAGCATCATTCAAATTCAACTTGTGATAAGACTAATGAATAGAATCCACATATAGCTCAACTGAACCAAACTAAATGACAATGGAGTTTTATTTTCAACTCAGGCGTTAGTATAGTCTAAAATATTTATCACACAAACGTACTATTCAACATCAATTGTGGTAGTGTCGTTGTAGCAGTCATGATGTGAAGTGGTGGCTTTGCTAGACTAGGCACACTAATTTTATAGTTACATTTTCACATTGTGACAAATTTGGCAGCACAGAGCTCTTGAAATAATTTTCTCCTGTAAACATCAAAACCACAAGAATTGTCAACAGAGTCAAATGAGTAATGTACCCCAAATCCCTTCTGCTTAACTGAAATAAGGTAAAACTGAAATCAGGTAACGACACCTAATTGCAACACCTACCTAAATACAACACTCTGAAATCTTGTACAATTGATTTTAAGAATGTACACCGAATCAATATCCAAATTCATGTCAATTTTGGATCATTTATCAATAAAATTTTAAACCCTTATAAATTTTGCATTTGATATCTAAATAATACATTCTTTAGTGCATTTGAATCCTCTTTCATCTGCTAATAAGAATATCTGACCACTCTTAACACCAAGTGAGAAACAAACCTGGTTGCAAAATCTGGCTGGAGCGATCAACTTGGTTGTGTGCAATTCCACAAATCCTCATGAAGTAGAGCTGCAATAAATTCTACAAATTCAATATACTTGAAGGGACACATGCCTGAAACACCTCACAGTACAGTACATTCCAAAATTGCCTAAAAAACTGATATATCTTGTATCTGTGGAACTCCATCGCAATGATAACATGAAAAAAGACACAATTACATTGACAATTAGTTAATAAGCATTAGATTCATGTTAGGTTAGTGTACAGTCAGGTACAAGTTGCTTACAAATTTTGACTCCTCCCTCATGAAAACATAGTCCCTTCCCTAAATTGTAATGTGCTCCATATGGCACCCATGGACCTACAAATTGAAAGGGACATTCCTACTCCAGTCCTCTACTAGTAGGAATTTTTTCTTACCATATTTGGCAGCCGCTTGATATAGGATCTACCTACTGCCAATGCTTACGAAAAAATTTGTAAGCATGTTGTACCCAACTGTACTGTAAACGGTGTTAACTTAATGTTAGTGTCGTTAGCATTAACTCAATATTGCATTACAGGTATTAAGTTAATGTTAAGTCAACATTATTGATATAATGACCTATTAGATAACACCAACTTTGTCGATATAATAGGAGTCTTTTGAGGTGAACATAACACACATATTCATCTGTTCAGTACAACATATTTGACTGCACAAAAAGAGGAAAAGAAGCACAGGACCAAAGCATGAGCATTTCTGCAGACACCACAATGATAGTAGGTAACAGATAATCAGAGCAACAAAAAGTAAAGGCCGCAGGTACTCACAGTTGAAATCTGGCACTGGATATAGAAAGATAGCCTGACTGGCAGGAGTACGCAAATCGATAAAGCGATTACTCAGTCTCCTGTCCTGGTTCACCTGCACATACTGGATTTTAACTCAAAATCCAATCCCAAATCCAATATCATGTCAGTGAAAATCTATATATAAAGGTTATTTTTTAAATTTTTTTGTGATCACGTCACGACCAAAGGTTTTAGGGTAGTAGAAAAGTCCTCAAGGGTGTGCATAGTAAAAGTTTTATATAATTTTCACCTAAAGGACAAATTATTCTGAATTTCAAAGAATGCTTGATATCCAAACTATAGAAGATACTCCCTCTGTCCCATAATATCTAGCACGTAGGTTCTCTCAAATCTACC
The DNA here is from genome assembly GCA_022496805.1 of Pohlia nutans. Classification (NCBI taxonomy): domain Eukaryota; kingdom Viridiplantae; phylum Streptophyta; class Bryopsida; order Bryales; family Mniaceae; genus Pohlia; species Pohlia nutans. Next base: position 18,469,388 of record CM040094.1, read on the forward strand.
TCTTGAAGTAGATTTGAGAGAACCTACGTGCGAAATATTATGGGACAGAGGGAGTAACAAGTATAACGAAACAGGAATGTAAGACGGGTGAGAGGTTTTTCAGGACCATTCTAAAGCTCTCAAAGAAGGGGGCGTGCATATTTGCAGTTCCTTGAGTTTTCAACCTACCAAATGTGAAATAGTGAGTTTTAAGGTAGAGTGTACAAAAAGTTGCCCAAAAATGGAATTTAGCATGGGTTAGATTCTCAACTACATATGCCACTACCACGGGTGAAACTGGAACAAGCGATAACATATATTATGAGTTTCAGGCACTGGAGTTTGAATTTCTTTTTCAGATTTTCAGCACTGGAAAAGAACTCAATATGCATTTTGTATCTAGAAAATACATTCCAGATCAAGCTCATTTCCAGATCTAGAAGATTGGTGGTAATGCTCTCAATGATCACACGACTGTGAAAATATGTAAACTGCACCAAAAAGGGGATTTACTGTGACCTCGAAACTAGTGTGGTTCTAAAAGTTACTTCTATGACGTCAGTGGAAACAATGACGTTACTGCGATTCATATGTAAATTACTGTGAAGTTTTGAAACAGTGCAAATCACACTAAATCACCTTTTTTGGTGGAGAGAGACAGACCTAAGGTCACCCAGTGTACACATAAATAGACACTTATTTTGCTAGGGTAAAGCAGGTAATTTTGGTAGAGCACATCACTTTCGAATCCTTTTTTGTTGAACTATTGTCAGTTCCAATTGATGAGCTCTAAATCCAACAAAAAGGGATTCGAAAGCACTTTAGTATGTATTATACATGGATATTCAAAGTGCACCGTAAACCAACACTAGGCTTGATGTCCAGAAGGTGAACATGCTCAAAATGAATATCTTCATTCTAAGCAAGATATCAATCAACACTAAGCTTGACGTTCAAATAGCGAACATGCTCAAAATGAATATCTTCATTCTAGGCAAAATGTCAATCATCACTAAGCTTGATGTTCAAATAATGAACATGCTCAAAACGAATATCTTCCTTTTAGGCAAGATGTCAGTCAACACTAAGCTTGACGTTCAAATAGTGAACATGCTCAAAATGTCAGTCAACACTAGGCTTGATGTTTAGAAGGTGAACATGCTCAAAATGAATATCTTCGTTCTAAGCAAGATGTCAATCAACACTAAGCTTGATGTCCAAATAATGAACATGCCCAAAATGAATATCTTCATTCTAGGAAAGATGTCAACCAACACTAAGCTTGACGTTCAAACAGTGAACATGCTCAAAATGAATATCTTCATTCTAGGCAAAATGTCAATCAACACTAGGCTTGATGTTCAGACGGTGAACATGCTCAAAATGAATATCTTCATTCTAGGCAAGATGTCAATCAACGCTAGACTGATGTTCACACGGTGAACATGCTCAAAATGAATATCTTCCTTTTAGCCAAGACGTCAACCAACACTAGGCTTTGATGCACACATGGTGAACATGCTCAAAATGAATATCTTCATTCTAAGCAAGATGTCAACCAACACTAGGCTTTTATGCACACATGATGAACATGCTCAAAATGAATATCTTCAGATTCCAGGCAAGATGTCAATCAAAACTAGGCTTGATGTTCAGACGGTGAACATGCTCAAAATGAATATCTTCATTCTAAGCAAGATGTCAGTAGCAAGAGGGAGTAAGAGTGCACTGACCTTAGAGCTCAACGAGTTGCAAGCCGTTGGTTTCGTCCTGACAAGACACAACATGGCTGGCCATCCACCGCGCGTGCTCCGGATCCTCATTCACCGAGGAGTTCTCGCTCCTTATTGCATTTGTGAAGGGGTAATGCAAACAAGGCTCCGGAGACTGGCCAAGGCTACAAGCAGCCTCAGTCGGCACAAACTCCCCCCCACGAATGTTGAGAATCCTGGGACGCATCCCCGCCAACGCCTGCGAGACGTACCCAAACGTGGACCAGCCGCTCGTGGCCAACGCCGTGTTGCAGAAGCTCAGCAACCAAATCTCCACCATCGCCTTCCGCGCTTGCTCTAAGGAGTACTTCTCACTGCCTTCGTGGCTCACCATCACGAACTTGGGACCGCTCCATCTGTCTCGTAGAGTCTCCCAGTACACGCTTTGTAATGAGGTCACCAGCACTCTCGCCCCCTGCTTTGGTACCACGTCTTTCACGCAGTCTACAATCCGGGTGTATACTTCCTCGGAGAAGCTGGCGTTGTCGCTCAGCTGGTGACGCCGAACCTGAATCCATATCAGCCAGAAGCCCATACGTAAGTTAACCAAGAATTCACAGCTTTAACCCCTAAAGGACGAAGGATTCATGGTTTTAAAACGACAAATTCAATCATTCATATAATGAAAAGTATGATCCAGATAGGACCAAATTTCATATCACCAGAATTAGTAAAGAACATTGCATGTGTTGACCAAAAAGATAAATAAATTTGAACAATAGAAACTTCACATAAAACCGACTCAAAACTACTAAAAAAAAAACATGAAGCCATATTTGGTTGATTTGGTCATGAAAGGGTTAACCCCTAAAGGACCAAGGATTCATGGTTTTAAAATGACAAGTTTAATCGATCATATTCTGAAATATATAATTAAGATGGGTACAAGTTTTATATCATCGGAATCAGTGAAGAACATTGCATGTGTTGATCGAAAGAGAAAGAAATTTGACTACAAGGAAGCCTACATAGGACCTATTCAAAACTGCTATAAAAAACATGAGGCTCAATTTGGGCTTCTTGGTCCTTTAGGGGTTAAAATGACAAATTCAATTGATTGTATTGTGAAAAATCAATAATTCAGATAGGACTGGGTTTTATATCGCTAGAATTAGTGAAGAACATTGCATGCGTTGGTAAAATACGAAAGAACTTTGAACAAAAGGAGGTTCACATAAGACCTACTCAAGAAAAACATGAGGCCCACTTTGGGCTTCTTGGTCATTTAAGGGTGAAGGAGGAAAACGTGATATTACTTGGCCGAGAAACTATACTGTCGCTACCAAAACAATAAAATACTATGCAAAACTCGCCTCAATCAATTGGTAGAGATTCCTGGACATGATCCAGAGTATGACCCCGACGTGTGGTGAAGAATATGCTTCATTTTGTCAGACCTAAGTCTAAACTTTGAAGACTCATGGTGAAAATAACGACAATATTATGCAAAATTCACCGCAACCAATTCATAGGGCACCTTGACACATTCACTAGGTAGTAAATGGTACAAGAATGATGGTGAATTCTTGGTGAACACTTGCTAAATTGAACAACCACTTGCAAAACTTGCTATAAACTGCAGTTTGGCAGTAATATTTACTTGGCAGTGAATCGGTCAAGGTTCCCTGTGATTGATAGCCTCCACAAAATTCTTGGACATGACATTTCTGGACATAATATGTTATTAAGCAGGCAGCTCATGAGCCATATGTGTGGTGAATACAAGACTTCATTGTGCTCCAGATGACACTATTGTTTAGTAGTGATATGGAGTCACCCGAGCAGAAAAAGGAAAATGAGGAAAAGCAATACTGACCTGAATGCCGACTTGCACCATCTCGGAGTCTTGCACTTGCTGAATGGTTTCCCACACATCGTTTCTCGGCGCGCACAGCACTCGCCCCAGTTGTGTGAACACACGAGACACGTCCGGGAACCACAGACGCAACCTGGTCCAACGAAAATGTTTTGGGCTAATTATCGCCAAACTGATACATAAAATTTGGGCTGGCTAATTGATACAAAAGATTTTGAAAAAAAAAACGAAAGAATAATAGCCAGCTTTTCTACAATGTGTAGCCTCTTTAAACCTAGGTATCACCCAGGTATTGCCTAAGTAACACCTATGTATTACCCTGATATTACCTATATATTAACCCCTAAAACGCCTAAAACGCCTAATATGGCCATCTGCATCACTGAACTTTGCAACGGTGGTATTTTCTCATTTTACCTCGGTTTTCTGATTGCAATACACCATTTTAAAGCTCTTGTTCTATACTACAAGACCAACAGTGTCGATTGTGGCAAACTGAAGTCATTTTCACACAAACAGATGATTTGCAGCAGGGGGTCCAATTTTCAGAAAATACACAGTGGACGCTAAGGGGTTAATATGAAAAGGAGTCTGGATTGCTCTTCAAAGTAGCAAAAATGCTAAACTGTCTCATGACAAAAAAGAATACTAACCTACACCCAGGTATCGCCTAAGTAACACCTAGGTAACATATGTGTATTACCTGTATATTAACCCCTAAGCGTCTAAAACGCCCAATATGGCCATCTGCATCACTGAACTTTGCAACGGTGGTATTTTCTCATTTTACTTCGGTTTTCTGATTGCAATACATCAGTTTAAAGCTCTTAATCTATACTACAAGATCAACAGTGTCGATTGTGTCAAACTGAAGTCATTTCCACACAAACAGATGCTTTCCAGCAGGGGGTCCAATTTTCTTACAATACACAGTGGACGCTTAGGGGTTAGTGGATTGTTCTTCAAAGAAACAAAAATGCTGAACTGTCTCCAGACAAGATTTAAAAATAGAATACTAACCTGGTCCAATAGTCCTCAAGCATGAAGAACCGGGGGATGTAATACTGGTTGCTTTCCCAGATCACCCACGTAACGTTTCGCAACCCACGCTGAGCGGAGTCACTGAAGAACGTCTGCACTTCCGCCGATTGCGAGTGCCGCAGGTTCAAGTGCACCGCCGTGACGTTCACGAACTGAACCCCGACCGCAACATCCAGCGTCACGGATTGGGACAAAACCCTGTTCACAACGTCCTGCGGAACTATCCATGTGGCGTTCGGGACTGGCTCACACAGCAACTCCCCGAGGTGGCCTCTATTTGCCACTGTAACCAACGCCCGGTTCGTGAGCAATGCGTACGTGAACGCCGTGACTAACGAGAGCAGCCGGTTGCCTAACCCTTCCCAGCCTTCGTAGTACACCAAGTACTTCTCACAGTGCGCGAAATTCTTCTCGTAATCCGCCAGCACGGTAGTTAAGGAATCTGACAATGGAAACTCGTACTCGTGGCTCCGGTACCTGTACTGTTCATGTCGACTCAAACAGCACGCATCACCATGGCTTAAACCCGAAGCATTCGAAGCTTTCATTGAAAGCGAACCATTCAGTGAACCCGAGGCATTATTCACCACGAAATTGGAACGCGAAGCACTCAATAGAGAATTTGAATCCGAGGCGTTCAGTACAGAATTTGAGCCCGAGGCGTTCAGTACAGGATTTGAATTCTTCACCACGGCGTTTGAATCCGAGATGCTCAGCTGGGGCCAGGCGTCCATGCGCATCCAAAAGACGGTGGCCAGAGCACTCAATGCCAATCCGAACACCACGCGCGTGATGCGTAGCTTTCGAAGCAGGTAGTCGGGGTTCATGGTTGACTTACTTCCTACTTCAATCCCGATCCATTCAAATCCTAAACCCTAATGAATAATCCCGAGACCTAAACCCTGAAGCTCATTCCACAGCAATGCGAGACGAAAGTCAACCTCTGTATGCACTTTCCTGTGCTATTTACGTCCCTGTACAACAGTGTCATCCTCTCAACCTTCTCCTTCTCATTAACCACTTCGTAGACGACTATAGAAACCAATGATCACCATCGCTAGTCTCAACTTCGCAACTCTAAAACTCATATGTTGCCCCACCATCTGAGTGTGTGTATCGGTCACTTTCAGTATTGTTGTGTGGGGTTTAAACAAACAGGCTCATCCTCTCAACCTTCTCCTTCTCATTAACCACTTCGTAGAGAACTAAACAAGCCAACGATCACCATCGCTAGTCTCAACTCGCAACTCTAAAACTCATATGTTGCCCCACCATCTGAGTGTGTATCGGTCACTTTCAGTATTGTTGTGTGGGGTTTAAACAAACAGGCTCATCCTCTCAACCTTCTCCTTCTCATTAACCACTAAACAAGCCAATGATCACCATCGCTAGTCTCTCTAAAACTCATATCTTGCCCCACCATCTGAGTGAGTGTATCGGTCAATTTCAGTATTGTTGTGTGGGGTTTGAAGTGGGGTATTGAACAAACAGACTCGTGTGAGCTAAAATTTCCGGAATGCGATGAAGAAATGGCAAGAGGAGCAGTGAGGGTGCAAATGGGGGGCGGTGAGTTAGCAGCTGTAAGTTAGTTGGGTGGGAGCCAAAATTTGAACAGTGGTGGCGATGGCGACGTGCGAAGGATTTGTGAGTGCGTGTGTGATAGAAAATGGCGAAGGAAGCAGCGACGACGGCGATGGTGAAGGAGTCGAGGAGGTCGTGTGGTGCTGTGGCCAGAGGACCCCCCAGAGAACTGGCGAAGACTGGCGATGGGCTGGCTGGCTGGGCCCAGACTTGGCAGCCTTACCTGTCACAGCTTCACCTGTCTGGGAACAGGCCGACGATTCTTCACGCCACCTGCCCTGAAATCTACACCCCTTTTAGATTTCGGTTCTCTTACTCTTTGATCACTGTACCTGAAATCTAACACTAGTCTTGATTTAAGATACTTTTTTTTTGCCATTATTGATGGGTCATCGACAGTAAGAGCATCTCCACCAGTACTCTAGATAGCTCTTGGCTCTGGAAAACATGGGTTGGTCAATGGAAAGGGACGGTGAATACAACAACTAAGTTCAGGGTCCTCACTATGACTCTACTCTTTTTAATTGCACAATCCATGCGTGGTGACTTGTGAGTGGCTTATTTACTATTTAATTAGTGAGTGATGTTGGTGAGGGAACTATACGGTATGCCCTATAATTTTTGGATGACCTTTAGAATACAATTCAAAGTCGTTGGTGAAAAAACTAGTGATGTGCGGATATTAATTCACGGATTATGGAATGTTGTCTTTAGTGTAGGAATGAAGTACAATTTTGAGCACAACATAAATCATGACTTCCAAATGTCAAGTATCTATGACGAGGGAATTTTTTTTTCTTCTAGCTTCTTGCAATCAAAGGTTATGGTGCAATCAAAGGTTATGGTGCAATCAAAGGTTATGGTACAATCACAAAGGTTTAAATATGGAGGAACCACCATGCATTTGCATGTATGGTATAATAGAATATAGTGCAAATAAAAACCTTGTCTATGACCAAGTAGCCATTGTTTTACATCACGTAACCATCGTCAAATACAAAATATTCATAATTCAATATCAAGTAACCAATAACATTTGGTAGCCTTCATGCCCATTGCTTTTCTTTCATGCACTCTACTCATTACCTTTCTTTCATGCACTCTGCTCATTATTTTGAGCCTCCACCTGTCCAGTGATGAACTACTATTGGGTGTGGAATATTCCACACTGTATACTGTAAAGCCATGGCAAAGACAATGCATGCTGCTGAATATTGTGACATGGCCAAAAGTCCACACAACTAAAGTCAAAGATTCTACATGACACATGACATACATGGTCTACCTAGGCGCTTCCCAAAGACAATGGAGTCGAAAACAATACAGTTCACTTTGTAAGCTCAACCTTATGTGTACACAACAGGCATTGTTGAGTTGAATTTTCTATAAGTCATGGTTGAATTTCCAAAAGTCAACCAGATACAAAAATGAGCCATATCATCATTCCACTTTTTTTTTTGGTTTTTTTTCAATTGTGAGCCAGGGCTCACCCAGGCAGGGCGGTTGAAGACTTGATGACAGTGCACAGTGACTCACAGTTGTTCGGCCTTGGACTGTTCAGGCAAGTCCAAGATTTGGGGCTCTCTTTTGTGAAGAAAGTTTTTAAAATGAACCTTTTTTTCACATTTAGGGATCATGGGTCTCCATTGATTCTGGTTGACTTTTCCTTGGCTAAATTTGGCCACACTTTGACAAATTTCCGCCGTCTACGGCTACACTGTTTTTTTTTTTTTTTTTTTTCCTTCCTTCCCACAGTAGCATAACCCCTAGGATCAAGGATTCATGGTATTTAACCCTTTAGTGCCTAGGGTACTGTAGCAGACAGCTCTGGATTTCAGTGGGTTTTTCCACTGTGGTTGAGACTACCAAAAATAGAATGGGTTAAATTAGAAAGTAACCGTACAATTCTATTCTCAACTGGAGAGCACACATTTTAGTAAAATTTGAGAATCATCCGATGGTGGGATCGGAAGATTATAGTATGTATTTGAACTGTATAATGCACGCTCAAAAACGAGATTTTGGGGGGTGTGTGACTTCAAAGTTAAATAGAATTTGAGGTAAATTTTCAAAAATAAAAGCAAAGACGTTCAGCTATGCCCTATGTCAACACCTCTCCGTTGCAATCTTTCATATCAAAAATAGACTCACACATAATTATTGTGAGATTTATAAGTGAAAGTGACTTGTCCATGTACGGTTTAGGACAAAATTTTATACGTTGAAAATTGACAGGAGTGGGTACATTAGTCAAGATCGGATTACACGCACTAATGGAAGATGAAGAAGAGAACACAATCCAAAAAAATAAAACAAGATAACAAACTTCCAAACACAAGAAATACTACACAATACATATGTTGTATTTGTAAGTATTTACTGTATTTTCAAGTATTTGCAGTATTTTTGCGTTCTGTTGATAGGTATTTTGATAGTTGTACAATTCCAAATTGAAAATTTCTTTTTCTGGAAGGTGCGTAATGTATGTGCGCAAATCTGAACTTCAGAACTGAAGTTCCAATTCTTCACGGATTCTCTGTTATTTGCATTTCCGACGTTGCAGTGACCATAATCTGGCTTGCTAGGCACTAAAGGGTTAACCCCATTGAATAATAGAGCAGTTTAATGGAGCACCCTCGTAACATTCTTTAGCTAGTACTGCAACTAACTCTTTTGCTTGTAGAATTGATGATGCGGAACATATAGAAACTATTTAAAAATAGAAGTTTGTTGAGCTACCAATCCATCACTAGGTAGAGATGGTTTCTCCAAGAAATTACGATTCTTGCAATGATTTGGCCTGTGATGGTGATTCCCAAAGGTGAACAGCGGGGTAGCTGAATAATGTTATGCTTTTGGAAATTGAATCAAAAGAGAGAATCTTCAGTTAGATCCACTTTTCTAAATAATGAAGGAATGCTATGAATTTTGAGACTACCATGTCATTGCTACGTAAATTTAGAGTTTCTAATTGTAAGTAGATTGTGGTTCCATTGGAAAAGGGTGAGTTGGCTCCCATTGTTCTATTATGCTATGCCCTAAAGAACCAAGTGAAGCCCAAATTGGGTCTCATCTTTTATTTTTTAAGCATTTTAAAGTAAGCCTTAAGAGGAGTTCCTATTGTTCCAATTTATTTGTTTGTTGATCAATACATGCAATGTTCTTCACTGATACAAATGATATAAAATTTGGTCCCATTTTAATGAATACTTCTTGCAATATGATTAATTGAATTTTTCAATTTAAAACTATGAATCCTTAGTCTTGTAAAAGTTAAATATTGTTCAATGAATTATACTATAAAAAATAAAATTCAAATGGGACTAAATTTTATATCACCATAAATATTGCATTTTTTTGTTAAGAAACAAATAAATTTGAACAAAAGAAAGTCCACTAGAAACTACTTGAAAACAACATGAGGTCCAAATCTAGACTTCTTGGTTCATTAGGATAACTTGTTAACTTCATTGGACGTGATGAAGGTTTTTGCGTCTATGAGTATATGAAACATCATTTATTCATCTAAATGTGTACATTCATCCAATATCAAGGGATATTATATCAATTTGGAATATTATTATTTTTTGATGATTTTTGGTGATTTCATTCCAAATTTGAAGCTCATACTTAGGCGAGTATTACAATACTTGGAGATACTTGGCGTGGACTATTGGGGCCATACTTAGTGTCTAGGATACTTTTTCAACTTGGGTGCTATTTGATTTTATGGAGATAGTGTCCGTGTAAGAAAAAAATGAAAGTAGTGATCCAATGACATATGGCAACTTTATAATAAGCATGGCATGCCACCTCATGTTATTCTCATTACCTGGAAGGAACATGGCACTCTCAATGAAAGTGGGAATGACAAGTGACAAACTCATATGATTGTATTGTAAGGACACCATTTCTCCTCACCTTTAAATGAATTGTGGTAAAATACATCAATTCTCCCCTGATAGTAAATACGCCATCTAGTATGTTGTTGCTTTATCAAGGCTACTTACCATACCCAGCCATTAGGGTCGATAAGACATGCCTAATAATTAACTGTGTGTCCATATGATGTGAATATTCTCTAAAATTCTATGGGTACCGGTATTCTCTAAGATATACGCTTCCAGTATTTGTATAGCAACTTTTCACTACATAAAGAGATGGTTTCAATAACAAGTGTTCATTCTAGTGTTCACTTTTTAAAATTATTTTGTGACAGTCTGTTGTCATGTACCTCAAGTCATTTTGGCTGGAGAATTAGTGTAGAAAGTCTTACATGTCGTTCATTAATTCACTTGATTGTCACTTGTGTTAATCACAAGCTTGTGAGGCATCACTCAACTCGTGGAACCAACTGTTCTGGACGAGAGCAAGCTAAGAACAAATGTACTCAAAACGAATTAAAAAATTAACGCTCATAGCGTCCAAAATAAGTTTGATCAAAATTGACTAAAACTTGCTTTAAAATAATTATACTAAACCAGTTTGTTACTAGCAGCATGAGTTGTCGCCTTTGAATATGAATCAAGTTCAAAGTTGACTTTCATCAAAAGAAACTAACTCCGTGTTTCCAAGGGAGAAAACCCTCCAATGCTGAATATGAATTGCACAGATGAGAGTACAGCAATCATTCAAAAAAATCTCTCTCATGGGGCCAGCCTCTGAGGATCACGGGGGAACAAGGATGTCTTCCGGATATTGTTGAGCGCGCAAAAGAGCATGACCACACGCTCCAGCCCTACGCCAGCACCTCCGTGCGGTGGTGCACCGTATCTGCAACAAAAGTAAAAAAAGAGGCTCAGATTAACAAAACAAAAGGACCAAGGATTCATAGTTGATAATACACCTCGCAAAAAAAGAAGAACGCCCAGATTTAATTGTCTTAACCCTGTAAGGACCAAGAATTCATGGTTTAAAAATGACAAATTCAATCATTCATATAATGAAAAGTATGATTCAAATAGGACCGAATTTTATATCACCGGAATTAGTGAAGAACATTGCATGTGTTGACCAAAAACATAAATACATTTGAAGAATAGGAACTTCACATAGAACCCAATCAAAACTGCTAAAAAAACATCAGCGAAATTTGGCCTTCTTGGTCCTTAAAGGGTTAACACCTACATGTACTTTTAAAATGACAAATTCAATCGATCATATTGTGAAAAATATAATCTAGATAGTGAAAAATATAAATCAGAATTTATATCAGCGAAGAACATTGCATGTGTTGATCAAAAGATAAATACATTTGAATATAAGGAAGTCTACATAGGACCTATTCAAAACTGCTATAAAAAAGATGAGGCCCAATTTGGGCTTCTCGGTCCTTTAGAGGTTAAGCTAGGAAAACGCCTACTTGTGATGCTAAACTAACTTGTTGCCACCAAGATTTTAGAATCAAAATGAATAAGGCTCTCAGATGAGTTGCAATTAGGTTTACAAATCTAGATAGCCAAAATTTAAGGTAAGGACACCCAAAATTGACCCCTAAAATGAATACAATCTGTTCATTTCAGGGGTTGACTTCAGAGCATCCTACCTTAATTACCTTAGAAACTAAACCAGTCAGGCCACAAAGTATGGAGCAATAAGTCAAACATGATGCTCTCGTCCAATTAGTGCGCATGATAATCCTGAAGTGCCTAGATGGTCAATTTTTTTTGCTTCCATATCTATGGGAGTTGAAATAAAGCTTTGACAAAATGTACCAATACAAAGACATCATACCCTACATTTAGAAATATGGTTTGGAAGTTAGTATAATCGATTATTAGTGATTTTCTATTTTTAGCTTGGGCATTTAGGGGTTAGCAATCAAACGGTCCGATCATCTTAAAAAGACCCAAAGTAGCAAACTTTCAGTTAATCCATTCTACCTGAAGGAGTCGATATATGTGGAAAGGGTCTTCACATCAATTCCACACTCCGTTGCTCGTTGGGTTAGCAAGTCTGGGTCGTGGACACGCTGAGCTCCTGAAATAATTTCCTCCCCTGTAAACATAACACAAGCAAGGTTTAGTCCATGTTTGGTTCCAATGCTAAGATTTCTTCCTTATTTTCTTCTCTAATCCTAATAATTGCTATATTTTATAAATTCCGGTGAAAACATGAAACAACATGTCGCACCTCGAATAAAGACATCAAAAGAGTTGCTGTATCTTTTGTCGTCCCAACAAGGCATCGTGTAAAAGGGCCTGATTGCTGCAGGGTACCGATGTAGTACATAGAAATCTGTCTTGTACCTGTCAAAGACACCAGGAACACGACAAATTAATCATAGAAAAGTCTAAAAGCCACACCAATACGGAAAAGTCTACACCAATATGTTAAAGTCTAAAGGTTCCGTATGGAGAATTGGATGTCAAAGTTGAGAGGTTAAGTCTAGCATCCGTTCATTCTCAAGAACGCATTCAGATAGCTGAGATCACGGTAGCAGTCTTACTTGTCTTTCACAAGTTTCCCAAGGGTTTTCTCTGTTTCGGTATTGAAGTCTGCCATAGGATCTACCTCCACGCCCGCTTCCTGTACCATCCTACCTTGTAAGTCACGGTAATCTCATCTTACCACTGCTGTAATTCAAGTTTGGGCAACAACACAGAGTATTGACGAGATGGAGTGACTCTGACCTTAAGAATTGCAACACCCTCAGCAAATGTGAGCCTCAATGTCTGTCGCAGATACTGCAGAAAGCATAACATGTAGCAAGGTCAGTGGGAGGAATCATGCAACACCACGGGGTCTTCCATTACATTGATTGCCTGAGCGGATCTAATCTTGACGGTGACGAATTTCAACAAACAACTGCAATATATCTGCGTGACAAACAAACCTGCAGGGGCTCAAATGGATACTGCTCGTTGATGGCCTTCAACTGCTTCGCACACTTTTCGTTTAAACCGTCAAAAATGGCAAGAAATACCTTCTCAAGAACATCCAAAACCTGCAAACAGAGCAGCTCTACATTTTAAGCGTGACTTTTTGTACTTATCAGTTCCATGGTCTTCTGCTGCATTCTGAGAAAATACAAATGAAATCCTTCCAGAGGTCGTCCACATGAACTCCTGAGTTGGCTATAACAGAAACAAGGCATGGCTTCCAAACCAACCTCAAAGTAGTGCTCCTTGATCTCCATCTCAAAGTCGAGGCCCGTGAATTCACACAAGTGTCGATGAGTAAAAGAATCCTCTGCACGAAACACGGGTCCAATCTCGAAAACTCGCCCAAAGTCGGCGCAAATAGCCATTTGCTTGTGTAATTGTGGAGATTGTGCAAGACATGCAGGCTGCCCCTTGTAGTCAAGCTTGAAAACTGATGATCCTCCCTCGCTGGCTCCGGCTATCAGCTTGGGTGTGTGCAATTCCACAAAATCCTCGTCAAGAAGAGCTTGTCTGAATAGCTGCAATATTCCAGACACAAATACTCAATATGTTACAAGGAACACATGCTTGAAATACCTCACTATACTCCCAAGGAGACTGACATATCTTATAGCATCCAAGGAGCATAATGATAACGCAATGCACATATTCATCTGTTAAGCATACAATATCTTGCAGTGGACCGAACACGGGCATTTTCACAATGATACGATCGCAACTAAAATCAAAGGCCACAGATACTCACAGCTGAAACCTGGCATTGGATACGGAAAATAGCCTGATTTGCAGGCGTGCGTAAATCAATAACGCGGTTGTTCAGTCTTGTGTCTTGTCCTACCCGCACATACTGAATACCTTCCTGTTCAATCCCGAATCCAATATCCTGTCAGTGTAAATAGATAGCAAAAGCAACTACACCATCACAAGATTGTAGACGAGCCTACAGCAGTTCTTCAGAAACCCATTTCACTCGACTTTCTTTAAAGTAATGACCCTGCTAAGAAAATTAATCTGTTGACTTCACCCTGGCACTGGTACAGAACTGTGACCATTCGACAATCGACATACAAAAGAGAATGATATTAGATCCAAAACCTGTTCGCCTTTCTGAAAGTCGACTTCACTTCTAGCAGCATCTTCAAGGTTGATAGGGAGCTGGACCGCAGCTTTGCTGATGCAGTAAATCTTTGTAACATGTAGTTCAACCTGCAACAAGAATGAACAATGTCTTCCTCTTCAGAAACTTTAACCCCTAACTGCCCAAGCAGGCGTTTTTGGCCTGATGTACAGATTTCATCCGTATTTTCTCATCCGTCATGCACTTTTTGTGGTGTGATTTTTTTACTGAATTTTTTATGGGAAGTTAGCTTCATGTATGTGTGATTCGATCGAAAAGGAAATAATTTTTGAAAAAATTATGCCTCATTTTGTGTTGTAGTGTTTCACCGAAAATCTTGAAGATTTTGGTCTAAAAGTGTTCTTGAAGAAAAAAACTATTAAAATCAAGCATCCAAAAAATCTCCAAAAATCACTACACCTAAAGTACTACATTATAACCCATCACAACAAATTTCATCCACATATTGTCAATATCTTATTCGTAATTGAATTACAAAATAATTTTTTATTTTATGTTTCAAAATTTATAAAAAAAGATTAGTGATAGCAGTCATAGATCTAACCGTATAGATAGAATCTAAAATTCAAAATGTATAACTTTTATTCATACATCAAGTTCTAAATATTCATATTAATTGCATTTTATAATGCATCTTTGCAAAACTGCCTAAATTGGACATAGGTGAGGACGTTTAGGGGTTAAGCAGTAAAACTCAAAATTGATACCCCCTCCGTCCCAAAGTTATTGTCATGTTTGAAAGTCATGTTTGAAAGTGCTTTTTTAAGTAGGTAAAAAAAAAACTTCCTTGTGGCTAATTTTATTTAGGTTGCAATGAACACATGCAATGTTCTTCAATCATTCTAGTGACATAATTTGGAACCTTTTTTAATCATGTTTCTTACAATATGATCAATGAAATTGGCTCAAAGCAATACCAAGCAAACAAGTTGGACAATAACTTTGGGACGGAGGGAGTACAAGGATCAGAATTAAAATTCTGTGACCCGAACATACCGGTTGGGAGGTCCCCTCCACGGGCTTAGGCGGAACAATCACCACACCTTCAACGTCAACGATGCTCTCTTTGTTCAGCTTAGTGACAAACTTGATCATGCCCTTGCTCACCACGTTCTCCTTCACCGCGACGACACATTGGACAGTATGACCCGCCTCTCTGACAACCAAGAAGCCCAAACTGCCTTTACCACGAACGGTGTGCACTCTTCCTCGCACCAACACAGTCTGTCCCGCATGATCTCCATCTAAATCACCAACCTTCGACCACGCTCTCCCACTCTTCTCTTTGCTCTGCAAATTCTCCATGACAACATCGCCATAACTCCCTGCCAGAGGGTCCTCCTCCTCCGCATTCAGTTGCAGCGCTGCCATCTTCTTGGCCTCATTCTTCTTCTCCAGTTTCGCCAGTTTGGCTTTCTCCTTCTTGCTCATCTGTGGAGCCTCCACCTGCACAATCCGCACCAATATCAACTCCACCGGCTCCAGATCGCTTAGACCTTCACAAATTCCCGGCTTAACCCCTAAAGGACCATAAGGCCACCAGGTGGCTCCTGTTTTTTAGTGGTTTTGAGTCGTCTTATATAGATTCATTTTTATTTTTAATTCAACATACGTAATATTCTTCACTGATTCTAGTGATGTAAAATTTGGTCCCATTCAAGTTATAATTTTCACAATATGATTGTTTACACTTGTCATTTGAAAACTATGAATCCTTGGTCCTTTAGGGGTTAACACAACAACCTTGCACGTGCAGTCACTGGACATAAGTTTTGCCACCCCCTCACCTTGTAACAACAAATTGCACCATTTTCCAAAATGCACTATAAATTCATAAGTGGTTCTAAATTTTTTGAGTGCATACTTGACATGTGTGCAAAATCTTGTGGCCAAATCATTCTTGAATGTGAAGAGAATAGAAAATTGGAAAATGGTGTAATTAGCTGTAAGGCGAGGGGGGTGGCAAAACTTGACTGTACATGGACAAAGCCTTCAAAATTGACAATCGCAACAAATCATGTTACGCAGAAGGATCATTGCAGATTGCGAAAGGATTAGTTCAGGATTAATATAATGCAACTTCTCACAGAGCACACAAAACCCTCAGTTAGGGTTTGTGGTGATAATAGAGAATTGGAAATGGTGCAATTAGCTGTAAGGCGAGGGGGGTGGCAAAACTTATGTCCACAAGGACAGAGCCCTCAAAATTGACAATCGCAACAAATCATGTTGCGCAGAAGGACCATTGCAGATTGCGAAAGCTACACAGGATTAGTTCAGAATTAATATAATGCAAGTTCTCACAGAGCACACAAAACCCTCAGTTAGGGTTTAGGGTTTTCATTTACATGTTGCGCGCTGTCAAGCTCCATCTCTCCGCAGTTCGCAGAAGAATCTATCTCCGGTGCCTGTTCGTCACAAATTCGCGGTTAAACAATCTCGCTCGCATGCAAAATTGACACAGCCAGAAAAGGTCAAGTCACACAAACAGAGAGATACGAATTACACGATCATTACGGATTGCGAACACGACACAGCATTAGGTCAAAACCAACAGCAAAAGACACAATGCAAGAAAATCGTACTGGGTAACGTACATCCACTCGGCAAAACCTGAAAAGATCGACTCCACTTCACGAAAAAAGTCCTGGATCATCCAGCAAGCGGAGGAGAAGGCCCTAAATTTTACCGACCAACGGTCGCGCGACAGTACATCACGATCCTTTAGGTTCGCCTTCGGTCGACCAACGGTCGTACAACAGTATTTCCCCACGCACATGAATGGAGGGCTGCCAGCATATCTATTATATTAAATACACAGTGTCACGACCCCTGTCACCAAATCGGTCACGTTTTCATCCAAATTTTTCATCCATCAATTATCATCCAATATCTCATCATACATCATTTTCATCCATTTTCATTCATTTGCCTGTTTTGTAAACTATTTTCATCTATAATCACGTTTTTCAATTTCTTTCAATCAACATTCTTTGCATTGGAGTCCATGTTTCTTGATCATGTTTATTTAGTTTTGTGTTGCATTGCAACATGAGATTTACTAGTAATGTGAGAGAACACATTCAAAATTCAACGAGTGTAGAAAAAAGTAATATCCGACCATTTTAATAAAATGAAACTAGTGAATTATTTATATAAGTATAAAACTCAAATTTACTATTATTAAAATATTCAAACAATATTATAACAATGTAATGATGCAATATTGGTATTAAATACTTATTTGTAATATTACATGAAGGTGATGGATTCTTATCTTCACTACGAGAAGTATTGTTTGTACACTCTCTTCCTATAACTTACTACAAGAAAACATAACATTCCAGAGTACTAACGAGGTAATCTTCCAAATTTTAACCTTGAAATGTCGCTTAGTTTAACTCTGAAACATTCTTCGCCTCATAGTAGGGCAACCCACTAAAGGCATCTTCCTAATTTCATAATTTGGACAACCAGAAATGAAAAAATAAAAATAAAAGAAAAAACTTCAGAATCCCAACAATCACGGTCTGGTTTTGGTACACCCCCCTTGGCTTTTTTAGCAGCTTTCCAAAAAACCAATCCTTTCTATTTTTAGTCCATAAAATATAAAGTTTTTTTCATTATTCTCTCAAATCTAAGTCCATGGGGCTTAACTTGACGTTTGGGGATTAATTAGTGGTTTTCTTTTCTTATCATTGAAGCCTTCTTTTTGGACTGGTACAACATGGAGGAAACTACGGACAGGTTCAGCGAATGTGGCTCTGCTCTATGTCTAATAGTAAGCTATGAGTGGGATTAATTTGTCATTTGAATATAAACTTGAGTGTTTGAGGTATGACCACATGGATGGGATAGTGGGTAAAGAGCATGTATAAGGTAGAGGGCTCTAAACCTGCCACAGTTCTAACCCGCACTCTACCAAGGACGAACATTTTGAAATTTTGGATGTACCCATGGTGAAGAGCACCACTTTAGAACCCATGTCATTTCAACTTCAGAAATTCATAACTAATTTAACCTTTAACTTCCTGAACCATTTTGAGCGCGTTTTGAACCCTGATTTTTTTGGTTAGGGATGCATGTTGCTCAAACTTATATAGTTCACTTATTTTCAAAATCAACCATAAGATCTTGTAGATATGCAAGTCACCTTCATCTTTACAAAGTTTGGTGTCAATCCGAGTTATAGGTTGTTTGGATGGGACATAAAAGTGAAGGGTACTCCAAGAAATACATTCTTTTCTCACTGCTGAAAAGGAGCTTTGACCGACTCTCTTGGGCACATAATATTTTAGAAAGTTGGCATCTTCTTTTCATTATGAAGATAATTAAGTTCCCTACGCATAACAACAAGTTTTGTATTTTTAGGATAAAAAATGAGTGAGAAAAAGGCCTTGACATGACATCCACATACTTAAACGTTCATGCTAGAGATGCCGGGTGTCGATGAATTTTGCACCCGCAACCCTCACCTCGAAGGACAAGAGGTGTTTGGGTCACTCAAGCAGAAGCCCGACGTGCCACTTGGAGCTGATGGTGAGTCTCACATGTCGGATACTGTGAATTACTCCTGGCCTCGAGCTCGGCCTCGAGCATCAAAAAGAGCCGCTTTGGCTCTACGGGCCCCTCTCCCCGTCATAGCCAAAGAAAGCGATGTGGACGCCAAAGAGGTGGATGCAACGCTTGGGGTTGATGCCGCATCACCAGCTCTAGAAGGTGGAATTCTTCGGGTTACATTTGTCATCGAGACCAAGGTGAATGAGAGGACTTGGCACATTGCAACGGTCCCCAAAGAATCTTCCAAGGCGTGCTGGGCCCAGAGAGAAGTGACAAAGAAGAAATGTTCCGCAAAGTTTGTACGGAATGCCAACAGTAACCATGTTCCAATATACACTGGTGAATGGCTCAAGTTGAGGGTGGGTAGGGAAGTGACCATTCAATTCTTCTTCTGCTCCGAAAATATTGAGAGGTGTGTGAAGGGAACACGACGTAAGTAGGTGACTCACTATTCCAAAAGAAAGTCAAGGCCGCCCATCTTTGATGACTGGCCTATGAAGCTAGGCACAAACCTGAAGCGGAACAAGATTCGAGCCCTAGAAGTAACCGACTTCCAGCTGCCCCAAAAGGAGCAAGTACCGCCAAAGAGGTTCTTCTCGACCACACCTCTTCCACACGATTTATTTGCTATCCCTATTCCAGAGAATGCCGACGAATATCCTCGCATGCAGAAGTCCAAAAGAATTCGACGTCGAACCAATGTTCCAACCAACAAGCAACGTCTCACTGAGTTCATTGATGTTTGTGCTTATGATGAAATGGATGGATGTATGCATGTGTCGATGTGTGGGTATGTAGGTGTAGAGGTATATGGGTTTTTTTCTAATTTATCATATTCAGCACCTAGTCAAATTATAGTAACTGGTCAAATTATAGTAACTAGTCAAATTACTCTTTTGTACAACCAGACTTGAGTTTTTTATAAAAGTGATTAAAAATCGTGTTAATAGGTAATAATCTTGTCATTTTAATTCAATACTGTTGACTATACTCTTTTGGCCAATCATTCCAAAATTCATAAATCATTGAGTTATTTTGAATTTTTAAGGTATCTAGGCACAATATTCAAAAAAAGAATTTAAGTACATTTTAACATAGATATTTGATCAAAATTTATGAATGTCATTCAAGTTTCATGATCTACAACTTTCATTTGTATGACAACTTCAAAAAATGAATTACTTATTCTATACTTTTGAACGTTGCCTAATAATACTTACCTGCAGTATTAATGGTAATCAACACAAAATTACATTTGGAAATCACTAAAAAAAAATAGCATGATTTATGTTCCTAATAATTTGTTTGCAGTCAATTACGATACCTAATAATACCCACATGCATTATTATCACAAGACAATGCTTGTGATACCACTAGACGATGCTTATGATACCACAAGACGATACTTGTGGTTAGGAAAGGAAGTCTTCACTTTCAATTATTTGCAGCACTGCTGTCTCTCGTATTTTGGATATTCTAGAAACCAAAACGGAGAAAGGACATCCTGCCATTCTCACAATTTTACATGAAGTTTAGAACTTGAATGAAAACAAATGGAATAGAAAGGAGCCTATTGTTGCAAGATTGTTTCGAAATAATAGCATACGTAAGATATGAAGCTTCTTGCGGCAGTAGAGAAGTTGATCCTGCAAGTTGAACGCCGACATACCTAGATTATCAAGAACTCAACACAACGGTGGTTATACGAGGCTCGAGAGGGGACAATTGTTTAAGTGCGTGACAGAGGTTGAACATGTCCAGATTTACACCATTCATAATTTCTGTGGCTTTGTTGTGAACAAGGTCTAAGAATTCGGGCCTACTGCCCTATACTTCTAGGGCATACTCTCACACTCTCTCTCATACTAAGGTCTTCAATCCAAAATCCGCGGATGGTGTAAATCTTAATGAACCGCGTGCATTTTGGTATAAGGAATGTGCACTTCATCGCTTAGAGTTTACAATTAACAGTGTGTGAATGTGTGCCTTCACGGAACTATCTATCACCAAATGCTTCTTTATGGTAGAGCACTGTAAAGAGTAAAAATTTAGATGTGACTGTTAGTGTTGTACAGACCACACGTATATTGACCAGTGAAAGAGCTGAAAACTTTAAGAATATGGTGAAGGAGGAGATGGATAATCGACTTCTACACCGATTTAATTGTGCTTCCCACATTGTCATGGTGAACATTCATTTCCTGTTGAATATTTACATTGTTGTGATTTTTACATATCCAACTAGTCTTTTTTGGTCTTACAATCTTCTTATGTGCAAAGAGATTGGTGTAAGCTCAAAGATGGACTTATCGTATTAACTTGTATTGTGAGGCACTTCGCAAAATGCAAATTTCCGATAGGTAATATCTTCAATGAAGCACTCTTGAGGGCTCTTCTTGAAATCTCTCTAAGAAATATATTCTTGAAAGGTACGACATCATCCACATCTTGAAGCATTATTAAGGAATTTTCTTGAAAAACTTGAATATGAGGGAGTAAAGAATGCAAGACATGCCACTAATTTTGCCTTCAAGTGTAGTATATGACCTTGAACTTGTATAGAAGAATAAGAAAGAACAAGAAAAGTTCCCAAGGCTAAGAAATGGTCTTGACAATTTACTAGACGATGCTTAAATTCAAGTAATGATTGAGAAGTCACGAGAAAAGAGGATAGACTATTTGCATTCTGACCTAAATCCATATTTTATTGTACTTTAACTATGTGTCTTTAATTTAGGTCTATAAGATTATACAATTTAATGGTTTAATTCGTTGTCTACTTAAAGATTTCTTATAATATGTTGGACTATCCATAGATTTCTTTTAATATGTTGGACTATAATAGATTCTGTCCATATGGTTAGATCTATGATTGCTATCACGTAGATATTTTTGTATGATCTTTGAAACTTAAAATTCAAAATCCTTTTGTAGTTCGCTTGTGAAAACGATATTAACAATCTGTGGATAAAATTTGTTGTAATGGGTTGAAATGTGATATTCTAAGCGGAGTGATTTTTGGTGAATCATTGAAATATTCTAAGATCTTAGAAATTTTTGGTAAATCACTGCAACATGAAATGAGGCATAATTTTTTCACAAATCATCTTCTTTCTAATCAGTTCACACATGCATGAAACTAACTTCCCATAAAATATATAGTAATAATTCTACACTGCAAAAAAAATGCATGACTGATGAGAAAACGTGGATGAAATCTGTACATCGTCCAAAAAATAGACGCTTAGGCAGTTAGACGTTCCATACATGCTTTGTACGTTAAAAATTGAAAGGAGTTGGAGTAGTCCACAATAGATTGGAATACATACATTAATAGAACATGAACAAGAGAACACAATCCAGAAAAATATAACAACATAACAAACTATTAGTTTTTTTTTTATTTTTTATCTAATATAGGAGCCAAAAAATTAGTCTCATAAATGTATTATAATTAATATAACGTGCTAAAATAAATGGTAATTTAGAAGTATTTCAAATAATAGGGTGTATTAAATTACAAAATATTAGGTGAATAGCACCCCATAAAATACCCCCCATTCTTAGGTATATACTAAACTTGTAAGCTAGTGACTTCCTCGAGCAGTAAAGCTAAAATACTTGATTTTTGGGCGTTTGACCAAAAATCAAGCATAATATGGTTGATTGGGCACTTAGGGGCTAAAGGGTGAATCCCTAAACATCCCAGCATCCAGAAATTGGATCATGAACATATTAAAATCTTTGTAACTTTCTCATACAATCTTAGATGACTTTTATCCAAGTTACTTTTGCAAACCTAATAAATTCTCTACCAATTAAAGTAAATCTCTTGTGATGGGGAGATGTTGATAATATTGGAGAGGCCTCGAACTGCAAGTATGTCAAATTTGTTGGATAGATTTTATGCTTGCAATGGTCCTTTCATGTACACTTCATGTGCATGTGAGCCATACTAATATCTATTTTAGATGCTAACATCTACTTGTGTTCAAAGGGTCTGTACGTTTAGGGGTTAACCCTTTAGTGCCCAGGGTATTGTAGCTGGGTGCGCTGGATTTCAGTGGATTTTTTCACTATGATTAAAACTATGAGAAATCGAATGGATTAAATTAGAAAGTAACCATACAATTTTATTCTCAACTGGAGTGGAGACATTTTTCTGAAATTAAAGAATCATCCAACGGTGGGATTGGAAGATTATAGTATGTATTTGAACTGATTAATGCACACTCAAAAACGACATTTTGGAGGGTGTGTGATTTCAAAGTTAAATAGAGTTTGGGTAAAATTTTCAAATTTTTTTAGAATGGACTCATACATTGTTCTTGTGAATTTTATAAGTGACAGTGACATATCCACTTATGGTTTAGGACAATATTTTATACGTTGAAAATTGAAAGGAGTTGGTACATTATTCAAGATCAGATTACACACACTGATGGAAGATGAACAAGAGAGCACAATCCAAAAAAAAAAAACAAGATAACAAACTTCCAAACACAAGAAATACCGCAACGTAAATGTGTCGTATTTGTAAGTATTTATTGTATTTTCAAGTATTTGCGGTATTTTCACATTTTGTTCATAGGTATTTAAATAGTTGCACAACTCGAAATTGAAAATTTCTTTTTCAAGAAAATGTATATTATGCATCTTCAAATCTGAACTTCACAATACAAAATCTAATTGTTCACGGATTTCCTGTTATTTGCATTTTCGACACTCCAGTGACTTGAATGTGGTCAGCTGGGCACTGAAGGGATAGCATGGATAGCATGTGTAGTACTACAGACTAATCTTCTATTCATTCACAATCGACTTCCAATACCATTCCAAGACAGTCAATATTGATATGGGGTCGGTATCATTGATTTCGTATCCTAACCATGATATCATGACAAACGCCTGGGCGGGCACTTCAAATCCAACCGGGTGCAATCTCCCGCCAAGCCACGTTACCAATGCTGTGCTGTAATTCCGAGACACGTAGACTCACCACGTAAGGCGATGCACACTTCCGCTCTCAACTGTGACGACGTGTGACCTCTCGAATGTCCCTGTTTACACTCTTCACTCATACTTCGGAATGTAATGTCCGGTGATGACGTTCAGCTTCCTTTGAGGACTCACTTACTATATAGGGTTACGCACTGGAACGAGTACGTAACCCCATGTTACTGCACCAGCGCTCGAGGGCGGCAGCCCGAGTGCCGGTGCAGTAACGTGGGGCAACGCACGCGTTCCAATGCGTAACCCGGCGTTAAGCTAGAGTTCCCAAACATGGGAGCGTGCATCTTCAGCGTTATGCTTGGTAACGGTGCACTGCACTGTTAAGCTCTCTTGAGTGCAGTAACAGGATGTTAGAGTACAGGATTCCTTAAGGGAATTTCAACAAAGTGCTTAATGCAAATACTACTGCACCTACTGTAGATACAACCGCACTTAACAGGTTTCAATTCTGACCCCGCAACATCCGAAAGATGCTCATTCCCATTCATTTCCACCAAGTCCGACCTCAAAATGACCAAATCTGCACCGGTTCTGAGTGTGTTTCTGAAAACCCTAAAAATGCAACTTTCATGCAGCCGTACAGTTTCAATTGCGACATTTTCTTACTCCGGGTTCCAAATCTTCATTCCAAACACGTCTGTCTACCTCCTCACAAAATTTCAAGACAAACCCACACTCATACAGTATCCAAAAGTTTCCTTTCTGAGAAATCACGGACCGAAGACAATGTTTCCTTCCTCGTGCAAAAGGACTAAAACGGGCACTCAATTGTGGTGCAAATCGAGTGAGATAATTCTTTTTGATATGTCTACAACTATATCTTATCGATTCTCCAATCCGTTCTGCGAATCTCGAATGCAATATTGGCAAAAAAATTAATTCCAAAGACAAGGTGCGAAGACAGTCCGGATTCGAACCCATATCGGACTCTTACCCTCTCATGGAGGCTATAGTGCAGGCACCTTACATTATAAGGTAATACATGATTTAACACTTAATTTTTCCTTGCACGTCAATATTAGCATTGGCCACCTTGAGTGTGTTTTAGTATTTTAATTTTAATTACTTGAGCCCTTATTACGTTTAAGTTCTCTTGCATGTGCTTACTTCAGCTTCGTAATCCATCAGTCTTTAGGTATTTTTTTGGATGCTTTGCATTTACCTCACGGGTTATCACTTTGCATATTATAGACGAGAGGAGTGCCTGAAGCACTGGACGAATTGAGCAGTGAGAGCCTGTACAGTACCATAGTGACATGCTATGCACTAGTGTTAGTGTGGGTATTTGAAATCAGATCTAACTATTCGTCTTGTAGTTCGGTTGAAAGGGGTGTATCACACCTTTGCTCGTTCTAAGTGATCGGAGCAGAGTATTCACTTGTAGCGTGTGAAAACATGGCACTTCTGAGATAAAGGTTGAAGGCATTTCTGGGATAATTTATGTTTTGTATATAATGATTTCCAGAGTCCAACTTGGAGAGTTTCTGAAGACTGTCATTCATGCCGACTATCCTGAATTTATTGGATAACACCAACAATGGTACAGATATTATAACGCTTTGTACACAGTCAAAACGATTCAGTACACAAGGACACTAGCTTTGCAAGAAACTGAATATATTTTACTATAAATATAAACAGTACACGCCTTGTACATACCACTAGTACAACGGCTACACTCACTCCAAAGCACACTTAACCCCAGCAAGGACGACGCACTTGCTCTACACCACAGTGCGCACTAATTCACAAGAAAACAAGAGAGCTACTACAGAACAGTGTGGGGTACAAGTCCCGCAGAGATTCGTCATTCTCATGATTGCTTGCTCGTACTGAGCTAGACTGCTTCTACAACTAAGCTAGTCTGCTTCTTGGATATCCGGATAATACTGCTCTAATACCCGGATGACGAGGTACTGATTCAAGTATTACGGGTGCTGGACCGGGTAAATCCAACACTCCCACTCAGCACTGTGCTTACTTGAACCAGTACTCCCACTTAAGCACTGTGCTTACTGCAAATTGGGTGCCGGGTTAAGACCGGCTAATGCAACAATTCGCTGAAACTTGTCGCGTGCCAAGGGCTTCGTCAGAACATCTGCAAGCTGATCAATAGTTGAGACATATGTAAGGAGAACTTCTCCATCACGCCGGGCATCTCGAATCTTGTGGTACTTGATAGCGATATGCTTGGTCTTCTGGTGGAACACCGGGTTCTGAACAAGACGGATCGCAGATTGGTTTTCGCTATACAACGGGGTGGGATGAAGTTGTTGAGAGCGAATGCTAAGCAGCAATCGACGCATCCATATCACCTCTTGGGTTGCCAAAGAAGCAGCCACGTACTCTGATTCAATCGTACTACTAGCGGTGCACGTCTGCTTACGACTCTCCTACGCTACTAGTCCACCATTTAGCATGAGAAGGAATCCTGAACGAGATTTGCGGTCATCAATGTCTGCAGCATAATCTGCATCACAATACGCTGTCAATTGGTTAATACTTTGTGGCTGTCCCAAGCCATACGTGATGCGATGTCCCACCGTGCCTCGAATATATTTGAGGATGCGTTTCACTGCAGACACATGTGCCGCAATAGGCCTGTTACTGAACTTAGCAGCATTGCTGACTGCATAGCTGATGTCAAACCGAGTGCCCAGAGCTGCAAATTGAAGGCACCCCACGCATTCTCTGTACGGAAAGGTGACTGGCGGCTCGATGGAGTTGACGTTGCACATCACCAATTCCATGGCACTGTTCGGGTCAGCAGGCACGGCTACTGGATTACTGTGATCCATGTGGAAACGGTGAAGCACCCGCTCCAAGTATAAACGCTGATCCAGGTGGATGAGTCTCCGATCACGATCTCTGGTGATGTGCAGTCCCACATAAATTTCAGCAGGTCCTTTGATGATTTCAAAGGCTCCCTGCATATACTCCAAGGTTTGCTCGATGCAAGCAGATACTCGGCAGCATGCAATGCCATCATCAACCCAAATGGTGATAAGCATCTTTGGATTAGCCTCATTGACGTAAACGCAACTGTCCGCATCAGATACAAGTAGCTCGTAGTTTTGAAGAAAGTTGTCAAACCTTCTGTTCCAAACACGTGGACTCTGTTTGAGTCCATACAAAGCTTTGTGGAGTCTGCAAACGAGATGTCGTGAACCTGAGTCACGAAAACCAACAGGTTGCTCCATGTATATCACCTCATCAAGCTCTCCATACAAGAAAGTTGTTCGTACATCGAACTCGACGATATGCAAATCCTCCACAGTGGCAATTGATAAGATCGCCCGGATGCTGTCAAACTTAGCAACAAGGCTAAAAGTCTCCGTGTAGTCAACTCCTTCACGTTGTGTAAAACCCTTCGCACACAAGCGAGCTTTGTAGCAATGAACTGAACCATCCACCGCAAGCTTAAGTTTGAACACCCACTTACATTGGACAGTTTTCCTATCAATGGGTAGAGCTTCAAGGGTTCACGTTTCGTTATGAAGAAGTGAGTTATACTCGTGCTGCATGGCAACTAACCACTCTGCCTTCTGAGGTGATTCCAGAGCTTCTGCAAATGTGGTCGGTTCTTGAGGCTGCTCATCGATCACTGCAACACACGCATATGAGTTGCGATCAATTGGGTAGATCCAGTCACCAAAGCGAATTGGTGGATTTCGTTGCCTCCGGCCATGTGCAACAGCAGGATCGTGGTCAACTGGTATCTGGACGAGAGGGAGCGGACCTTCGATTGCTGCAATGTCCTCCCACTGGACTAGAGCTTGCCCTGCCTCCGCTACGGCCGCGACATCACGGACAACATCAGTAACATCCCCAGCATCTTGGACATCATTGATGACGTCATCGCACAGTGATACACGATCACGTTCTGCATGTGGCTGTTCAGAACCACTGCTGGGAAGACTCGGACTGCTGACCACGTCAGATTGGGAGTTATCTGGCAGTTGGATAACAACTTGCGATTGTACGACATCTGGAACTCCCACTGGAGCATTGACAACTTCCACTAGCGGGACCGCGCCAGGAACAAATGGAGGTGGTAGTGGGACCACACGAACCGGTGGAGCGATAACTTGCTGGGGTGCGATCTCTCCAACATTGACAAGGTCAGGCTCAACGGCAAGCAGCATGATACGACATTGATTCTCACTGGGCGACGCTTCATCCACAAAGTCTTCATTAAAGAGCACATCACGGCTTTCTTCAATTTGACGAAGCTCATTAATCCAAACAATACGTCGTACTGGAAGATGAATAGCCCATGAATACTCCTTTACGGCTTTTGGCAGCAAGCTTATGACTTAATGGCTTAGGTACATATACATACGCATCAGAGCCAAAGATGCGAAGATGAGCGACAGACGGTTTTCGCTTATACTAGGCCTCATACGGTGTCATACCTTGAAGCGTACGAGTCGCAGTGCGGTTTAATGTATAGACTGCCGTATGTGCAGCTTCTGCCCAAAATTTCAGGTGTACATTGGCGTCATGCAGCATACTCCGCATCGCCTCAACCACTGTGTGATTATCTCTCTCTGCAGCTCCATTTTTCTCTGGAGTGTATGGCGCTGTGAATTCTTGATGGATTTCTTTCTGATCAAGATACTCCCGAAACACGCCGCTAGTATATTCGGAACGACGATCGCTCCTGATAGTCTTAACTGTATTCCCAGTTTCTCTGAGAATCTAAGCGGTGAAGCGCTTGAAGGCTGCAAACGATTCAGACTTGGTCCGAATACACTCAATGATCCGGAACTCTGTAGCTTCATCCTTAAACAAGCCGAAGTAGAGCTTCCCTCCAACTGAGGGACATCGCATTGCTCCACACAAATCAATATGCACTAGATCACGAGGCTTCCCTGCTCGGATCTTATGTTCATCTGATGGAAACTGATTCCGATGATGTTTGCCGTAAACACACCCCGGACAGAATTTCTTCTCTTTATCGGTCACGATCAGCCCATCAACTAGTCCTTGCGATGCCATTTGCTGTATAGTTGCATGGCTAGCATGGGAAAGTTGCCTGTGCCAGACTTCAAGCGAGTGGGTGCTCTCCGCCTTTGTGGGAATACCAAACGTGCTAGCTGTCAACGCTTGTGCAACGGCAGGAACGTCATGGTGCACAACATTGATGAGCAGTCTATACATCCGATTGTGTACAACTCCAGACATGACCACTTTGCCATTTTCTAGCATTTGGCACCCGGCGTGCATATGGAGCGTAAAAATATTCTTCTGAGCGGCAACATTCGACGAGAATAAATTACGGCCAAGATTGGAAACATGAACAACGTCTTTCAAGATTCCAAACGTATAACCATTTGCTTGCTGGATCTTGATGAGAACGTCTCCAATACCCGCTGTATGTAGCATGACACCACCAATACCTTCGACTGGACGTCTTTGTACTAAGATATTTGTATATGTCGAGAAAAACGATCGATTCTCGGACATATGTTCAGTACAGCCAGAGTCCATATACCTGAAGGAAGGATCATTGGTGGAGTCCTCACCAACAAATGCCATGTAGGCCTTAAGGTTGGAGTCTTTCTTCTTCGCACCACCCGACTGAGGTTTCGCCTTTGATTCTTGAAACGCCCGTTGCTCTTTTTCGGACGCTTCACAATCTCGACCCCAGTGCCCAGTCTTGCCACACTTCCAGCTTTCAGTAGATTGCTTCTTCTCAACGATCTCTTTACGTCGTGCAGCACGCTATTCTTTCGAGTACTCTGATGTGCCATCGGAAGACTTTTTACCAGACTTCGTACTGGCAACATAAGCGGCTGCAGTAGCAATGCTGGCATCAGACCGGATCTTCATCGTGCCTTCAATCTGGAGTAACTGCAACGTTAGATTGTTAAGAGTTTTGGACGCCTCAGGTTGCATTCGCCAAACAGGGATCAGACTGTCAAATCCACTTGGGAGGTTGCAGAGAATCTTGGACACAATGGCTTGTTCATTGAACGTAGTATCACCTCGACTCTCTAGCTGGTTCACAATGACCTCAATCTTGCCAAGAAAATCAGCAACTGACTCTTCCTCACCCATGCTACACTTGTAAAACTCCTGCTGTAACGTATGGACGTTCTTGGAAGCATTCAACTTATCCCATATTTGCTTAGACATAACACAAGCCATGACATGCTTGAGCATACTCTCGTCGATAGCCTGGCAGAGCAGACTAAAGGCTTGACTATCTCGACGTGCCCAGTCCAAGTGGACATCATCTGGTTCTGTGTTGTTAGGCTTCTCAAACGTGCCATCGACAACAGCCATGAGTTCTTTGCCAAGAAGTATGGCTCGTATTTGGAACTTCCACAGATGGAAGTTCTGACCCTTGAACCGACTGATGTGGCCAAGATCACGATTCGAGTCCGCCATGACAGGCAAACGTACGTCAGGTAAAGATACCCAGGTAGACAGATAATCAAACTTGAAATTAACTTTCACGCAAAAGACTTTCTGACACAAAACGAATATGCCAAAAGACTTTTGACACAAAACGAATATGTCACTTCTTTCGCCAAAAGACTTCTGACACAAAACGAATATGCTACTTCTTTCACCAAAAGACTTTTGACACAAAAACGAACATGCTACTACACTCACTCCAAATCACACTCAACCCCAGCAAGGACAATGCACTTGCTCTACACCACAGTGCGTACTAATTCACAAGAAAATAAGAGAGCTACTTCAGAACAGTGCGGGGTACAAGTCCCGGAGAGATTCGTCATTCTTATGATTGCTTGTTCGTACTGAGCTAGACTGCTTCTACAGCTAAGCTAGTCTGCTTCTTGGATATCCGGATAATACTGCTCTAATACCCGGATGACGAGGTACTGATTCAAGTATCACGGGTGCTGGACCGGGTAAATCCAACAACATTGTGGCCCGCTCTTCTACCCTCTATTTTCAACAATCTGAAGTCACAAATGTTTCAACAACGAGTTTTTGGTGCTCTTTATGCCATGCGCATTTTAACTCGTAAATATGAGTACGTTACTTCTAACGACCAGTATTCGACTA
Source organism: Pohlia nutans (assembly GCA_022496805.1). Classification (NCBI taxonomy): domain Eukaryota; kingdom Viridiplantae; phylum Streptophyta; class Bryopsida; order Bryales; family Mniaceae; genus Pohlia; species Pohlia nutans. Next base: position 18,500,217 of record CM040094.1, read on the forward strand.
GTGATGCATTCTGTAATTTGACAGGAATAACTTGGTTTTTTATTCTAATTGGGTGATGTCATAAATTATTACAGTGCTTATGGCGGGATAGATGCCGGTACTGATGTTGTTGCTGATCTATAGAGATACTCACGCTTTTGGGTTTGTGGAGTGCAAGTTTAAGGATGAAGATGAGAGAACGCCAGTGTATCACATCATTAACACGACTTTTCCAGTTCTGTTGGAAATTTTGAACCACCTTTTAGCACTCCCAAATCCTTCTATTGAAATTGCCGACCTTATCAAGTTGATATTGAAGATCTTTTGGTCATCGGCATATGTAAGTGATGTAAACGTCATGAATCTGTAGTGTACTGGTGATTCTTGCTACATTGTATCAAGACGTGATTTTTTAACAAGAAACTCCGTGCACTTTTATCTGTTCATCTCACCTGATTTTGATTCACATCTAAACTCCAATTCATTAATTGTGGGTGCAATAAAGTTCTGTTCATTTCATTTTTGAGATGCAAAATTTTCTGATAAAGTGTTACTTGTGTTGTTTTTGTGTATAGCTGGAGATCCCTAAGAGCAGGCCCAACAACATCATTTTTTCACTCACCAACGCTATTTTTTACTGGTAAAGTGCCTCTCATAGTTTGGAGTTTGATATTTCAACTCCAAATATTGTCCATATGGTGTAGGTGATTTCCCCATCAAGCACTTTGTTCTACTCTGTGACAAGATCATGCTCCCACTTTATGAAGTTAACTTTAGTAAACTTATTCTCCATCATTATGATTGTCTCAAGATGAGACAAAACTAGTAGTTTAAAATTGATTGATAGTTTAAAATTGATTGATGACCTTTATTCTAAGCATGCTTGATGTTTGTTGCTAGGGAAGTTCCTAATTCTTTCACACCAACTTGCATGTGGACTAGGTGCACATTGACGAACTGCTGGGCTTGCTCTAAGGTCTTGGTCTAAGGTCTTACAGAATGGAATTTTATTTCATTTTAAATTTTAGAAGAGAAGGCAGGGATAGAATTCATGGACCGTTTCTTGACTTGGCCGGTGCGATGGCCCGTGGGAGTGAGAACGTCCAAAACACGCAATTCGCTATTTACGCACTTGGCCATATAATCATGCACTTGGTCCCCCGAAGCATTAAAAATATTGTCTAAAAAACTGTCTAAAAAACAACCATTTTTGTCGTTCTACAATTACTTTCATTGTAAACAAACAATTATTTAATTTAATTTTTATTCTTATCTTTATCTTTTATCTTTATCTTTTCTTTATCTTGTTTCATTTATCTTATTTCTTTCTTGTCTTCAATTTATTTTCCTTCTTGTCTTCCTTCTTGTCTTCTTCTTTTTCTTCTATTTTTTTTCATTCCTCTTGTGGCAGCCGCAAATCCTTCGCCCGCACCAAAGACAAAAAAAAAAAAAAAAAAAAAAAAAAACATGTTTTTTTTTTTTTTTTTTTTTTTTTTTTTTTTTTTTTTTTTTTTTTGATTTCGTCTTCTTTTTTGTTTGGGGCTCATGAACCCTGAAAATAGAAATTTTAAAAAATAAAAATTTAGGGTTCAGCCGCCGCCGGCTGAACCCTAAACGGCGGAGGATGCACAAAAAAAATAAAAAAATAAAAAATAAAAATAAAAATAAAATAAAAAATTCTATTTTTAGTCTGCTGTGGGCTAGTGGGTGCGCGGCCGCGCACCCACTGCCTCATTTTCTCCTCTCCTCCTCTCCCTCTCTCCCTCTCTCCCTCTTTCCATCTTCTTCTCTCTCCCTCTTCTTCTCTCTCCCCTATATATATGAGGAGAGGGGAGAGGGGAGAGAGAAGAAGAGGGGAGAGGGAGAGAGAAGAAGAGGGAAGAGGGAGAGGGAGAGAGAAGAGAGGAGGAGAGGAGAAAATGAGGCAGTGGGTGCGCGGCCGCGCACCCACTAGCCCACAGCAGACTAAATATAGAAAAAAAAAAAAAAAACTTTTTTTTCTTTTTTTTCTTTTTCTTTTTGTGCATCCTCCCCTAATTTTTTTATTTTTTTTAAAAATGTTCTTTTTCTTTTTTATTTATTTATTTATTTTTTGTCTTTGGTACGGGCGAAGGATTTGCGGCTGCCACAAGAGGAATGAAAAAAAATAGAAGAAAAAGAAGAAGACAAGAAGAAAGTCAAGAAGGAAAATAAATTGAAGACAAGGAAGAAATAAGATAAATGAAACAAGATAAAGAAAAGATAAAATAAAAGATAAAGATAAAAGATAAAGATAAGAATAAAAAATAAATTAAATAATTGTTTGTTTACAATGAAAGTAATTGTAGAACGAAAAAATCGTTCTTTTTTAGAGAAATTTTTACACAAAAAAATTTAAGCAAGATTTGCTCATGAAATGAACGCACTTGACCAAGTGCATAAATAGCGAATTGCGTGTTCCAAGCACTCCCCGAGCGCGAACTCTTCCTCAAACTCCTCCATCGATATATCGCTGCGATCAGAAAATTAAACCACAAAAAAAGCCGAAGCTGGAAGATGCATCCGCTCTCTTCGTATAACTTACTACAAGAAAACATAACATTTTGTAGTACTAATGGGGTAATCTCACACATTTTAACCCTTAAACGTCAAACCTAAACCCCACGGGCTTGGTATAAAGGAATAATTGGAGAAAAAAGTTTATTTCATTTCTCAACCAAATCAAGCGAGACTTGTTGTGTTGGAAAGCTACTGAAAAAGCGATCTAGATTCCAAATTTTTGCCTCATTTGAGAGATTGTGGAATCGTTGGTAAGCAATCAAAGTTATCAAATTGAACAAGTTTTGAGGTTGGGGCAGCTGAAGTTCAGCAGTGCTGCAGTGCTACAGTGCTACAGTGCTAGCCAGCAGTGCATTGCAAAGCTGTTTTTGCTAAAAATAAATAAAAATAAAAAATAAAATTCCCCAAATTTTTTTGATTCCTTCCGGGCTGCCCCATTTAGGCCCTCTTGACGTTTAACCCCTAAGTGACGGATCAACCATTTGATGGTCTCTTCCCTTTTTTTATGGGCTGCCCGAAATAGAAAAAACACTTTTATAGAAAAAATAAATAAATAAAATAGGTAATCAAGTCTACTTTCCAATCCAACTTGAATTATGTTAATGCGAGTTAAACTCCACCCGGGAGAAATTTTCAAAGAAAAACACTTCTACATTAGAGTTATTTGTAAAGGCATCCGGTCCTTTGTCCTGTATTTTTCATGGACCAGAGCTGGTACCAGAGCATTCTGACACCACTCCTCCTCACGATCCCACCCACTACCCAATTCTTCTCCCTCCCTCCAAATTTTTATGAATAAAAATTTCAATCTATCCAGTGTTCTATTCTGGGTCTACAGTGAGATCATGCCGATCCTCTCCTTTCCAAATTACAGGTCAAAAAGAAGGGTTTTGAGGTACTTTACAAATAACTCTATTGTCTAGTGTTAGAAAACTTACTATTTGGGGAAAGTAATGATGTTCTCTCTGTTGAAAAATTTTCAATTTTTGATTTTAGAATAGAATGTCTAGTTTTAACAAATCACACAAAATTTCAAATTCTAAAAATAAAATTTGTGATTTTGAGAAATATTTGAAGTTAAATGCTTCTAAATTCATTATGAGATGATAAAAAGCTATTTTTTGATATTTGACCGTATGGAAAATGACTAAACATCAAGCTCCTCATTTTCTCTTTTGGGCCAAACTTCATTAAAGTTGAAGAAGTATTTTTTTTATAACACATTTATGTTTTGCCCTTACCCCCTCCGTTATTTAGGGGTTAAGGGTTAACCTTGGAATGTCTCTTAGCAGTTAACCCTTAAACGACAATGCCATACCCAATGGCTTGGTTTTATTTTGGGAGAATCTTGCTCATAACTTCTACTCCATTGCATCAAATGATGTTTTTGAAATGCCAAACCGAGCATCTTAGAGAGATCTATACTTCTTTAGAATAGAGCCAAAGTAAATTAAAAACAGATTCATGCTTAAAATGGAATTTAAAAGAGATTTTGGATGTGGTATCAGAATAGTACATGTCGTTTAAGGGTTAACTCTGAAACGTTTTTGGCCTCATGGTAGGGCAACCCACTAAAGGCATCTTCCTAATTTTATAATTTGGACAACCACAAATGAAAAAATAAAAATAAAAGATTTTTTTTTAGAATCCCAACAATCACAACCTTGGTTTTGATACACCTCCCTTGGCTTTGTAGCAATTTTCGAAAAAACCAATCCTTTTTATTTTTGGTCCATAAAATATAAAGTTTTCTTCATTGGTCTCTGAAATCTAAGTTCATGGGGGCTTAACCCCTAAAGGACCAAGCCCATTTCTAAAATTATATCACTTTCTTGTGATGCTTTCAAAAAGGCAATTGTATCTCTTGATTGGTATTCATGTAGAAAACTTCACCGTTGAAGTTCAAAAAGGACTTAGTCATGAGCTTGTACATCAATTTTCAAAACAATCTACCATATATATTACATGATTATAAGGTTTGATCATAAGTTGATTTTTGAAATTTTTGAATAAAACCAACAGGTCATTGATTGCAAACCTTCTCATAAATTTAAAAACCATGATTAGCGTTTGAAAATTTAAGAGCATACAAAGATGTACTATATCTAGGTGCTCACAAAAAATGGTGTTTTAAAACTAAATACAACAACAATGATTGATTCTCAGAGATTTATGTTTAGATGAAGTGACTTGTTGGTGACTCGTTGAGCCGGTGTTTGTAATCGTTATTAATTTTTACATTGCAAAAATGTTTTAAAGAATTCAAATATATATTTGGAATATTCCAAAATATTATAAAATATGTAGAAAAGATTCCATTTACTTTGAAAAGATTCCATTTTAAATATATTTAAACATTTTTCATAATTATTATATAGTGTCAAAGATGCAATAATGGCAAATGTTTTACATATTGTACACTTTTATTTTTTTACAAATGTGATGCCCAAGTGTGAAAACGCCGTCCAAGTCATCAACCGCCCTAACTACCATGCCCCAAATTCACCTACGTTGATGTTTTAGTATTTTCCCGATGAATTAATTAACATAATTGCAAATCTTGAAGGATTTTTGTGTTCTTGTAAGGAACATTTTCAATTCTCTTGTTAACATTGAGTCAAAATTATGAAATCCAAACAAGTTATTAAATTAATGAAATTACATTTGGACACAATGTGTCCATTTGGTCCTTTAGGGGTTAACTTGACGTTCGAGAAGTAATTAGTGGTTTTCTTTTCTTATCATTGAAGCCTTCTTTTTGGACTGATACAACATGGAGGAAACTACGGGCAGGTTCAACGGATGTGGCTCTGCTTTATGTCTATTAGCAAGCCATGAGTGAGAATAGTGGCTTTAATTTGTCATTTGATGATGAACTTGAGCGTTAGATATGATAACATGCATGATCACATGCATGTGATAGTAGGTGAAGAGGGCTCTAAACCCACCATAGTTCTAAACCCGCACTCTACCAAGGTTGAACATTTTGAAATTTTGGATGTACACATGGTGAAGAGCACCACTTTAGAACCCATGTCATTTCAACTTCAGAAATGAAAAACTAATTTTAGGAACATCCAAATTTTATGATTCAAAGTACGTTAGTCTTTGCTTGGATTTGTCTTCCAGTGAAAAATCATGGCCAGTTCTCCCTATGTCCTCATAAATTCACAGCCCTTAAAAGTGGTGGGTTTAGAGCCTACTACCCTCGTTTCCTTTTTTTCTAGAGTTATTTCTCGTCTTTCAAGAAGCAGTACTTGTTCAGTTCAGTGCTTGTTCCTCCACCTGTTGAACTTGTATCCATCACTATACTTGCAACATGTAATCTTTATGTACCTATAAACTCACCAAACTGAATGCTCGGTATCTACAATTATTGTCAGTCAGATAGCTGAAATGCACAACTTTTGTAAGAGTATTCGTATCTGTTGCAGTATCAAAAAAGTTCTCAAGTTGAATCAATCATGCATGTATCCTCTGAAAATATCAAAAGAGTTTTCTAGTTGGACCATACATGCTGACTCGACTCTTATTTTGTCCGGCCTCAGTTTGATAATGTGTGCTGCCTCAATCCAGAGCGATCTTGTGCCTGCACTAGTCTGCAAGCTCTCTGCTCCTCTGCATCTCAATTCTTGCACCTTAGAGGCAGCGTTTTTTTTCTGGTATATTTTGCTAGATTTCTCTACAAAACATGGCATTTCTCTTTCGTTAAGGAAAAAATTGAGAATATTTTGATGTTTGAACTACATTGAAGATAGCCAGATTTTGTGAAGAAAACTAAATATGAAGAAATTCCATCAAAATATGATTGTAAGCTTCAGATTTCGCCAAATACCCTTTCCCAATTTTTTTTACGTTGCCAGTTAAGCTTCAAGAAAAAACACACAGGAAAAACACTGTTTGGAGGTGTGTCATCCTATGTGTTTGATACCTTGACAGCAAGTGGGTACAGTAGCACAACAAGCCAGATCTTGTGAGAACATATCTTGAGTGCGTTCAGTATTGCACAACCCCTGGAAAACTTTGGTTTAATCCAACAGTCAGCTGGCCCTGCATTACTCTTCGTTCTCTGTATCCACTATTGCAAAACCCCTGGGAAAACCTTAATTCAATTTCACCCCATCAAGTGTACTACGTCAGGAAGATAATTCGGTGGCTACTCTGATCTTGATAGTTTACGATCTTTTGTTGCAAGCACGGTCAAACTACATGGGAACTCAGTTATCAAATCTGCAAAGCTTCTAAAGGTACCAAAATAGAGGGCCAATAAGAGACACATTCAAGAATGAACATGGATCGGACAACAAGCAAATGGACACCCACTTTCTGCTTTGTTTGCCTTTTCAATTTCTAGAAAAGTATAAACCTTAACCATGATGTTGGCCTTGGGGTTTGAGGATTTGTCGTCTATCTCCTATGACTGGCTATGGTAGAACGTGTTCTTATACATATCAAGGTACAAAAAATGATCTCTACACAAAATTATACTTCTCCAGGTTGCGCCATTTGTCCTTGATGTCGACTTCGGTACGTCCATGGAGCACATCCATGTTGTTTTGTAGAATCATCTTCCAGCGGCCTTTCCCATACTTCTGAACCTCCCGCTTCAAAATCTCCACCTCTTCTTCGGACCACTTTTTCTTCTGCCGTCTGTGTTTCATACCAGCGAGAACCTCCGGCTCCCGCCTGAAAGCCTCCGACTCTACTTCGGCCAACTCCTTCCGCCGTTTGTATACCAAACGAGAATACTGGATTGCAATTGGGACCTCAACTGGCTTCCCAATGGCGCGATCAGGACTGTGACGGAGGGGCAGGCAAATCCGTTTTGATGCAGACGGAGTCAGGGGGGAGGGGCTCTCTTCGATCTGGTCGTCGTCGTCGTCTTCCCAGACCTCGGCTTGTGCCGATGGATGAGGATCCAGAAATGTGCGTTTTGCAGCAGCAGTCTTACCTGGAGCTCCACCATCTGCTTTACTCAAAAGCGCAGGCAGTGGATCCTTCACAACCTTCTCCAGCTCCACACGGCTGTCCGCCAACGCTTGTCGTTTCCTGTCCAAGTCTTGCTTTGCCTTTTGAAGATCCACACTACAGTCTCGCTCAGACACGTCTTCGTTTCTAGGCTTGGCTCCACTGTCGTCCACTATGCCAGTACTCTTTGCAAATGGCAGAGGTATTGACACTCCTTGCGGCTGGTATTTTCCATTAATGACAGCCGCTTCCGTTTTCTCCAAAAACACGGGGCCGAACAAAGCCCAAGCGTCTTTTATCAGTGCTGACAATTTACTCTCAATCAACACGACATTCCTTGCATCTGCTTCCTCACTAAGCAACTTCCGCAGCTCCTCTTTCAGTTCCAATGTTGGCTGCCGAAGACCTTTCCATACGGACGCTTCTCCAGCGTCGGGTAACGTTTTCTCATGCAGGTCCCTGGCGTTGACATTCGAGTTTGATAGCTTGAATAGTTTTGACAAAACCACGTCTTCAGACTCTTCTACTCCGGGGTCTTCAAAGGAACGATGGAGAGCTTCAAGAAGGTCCAGGGTCTTCTGAATGTCGAGATCTTTGGAAACTTGGGAAGAGAGCTGTCTAATCAGTGTCATCTGTTTCAAGCGCGGAACGTCATTCGGAAAAGGTAGAGAGTCCGACAATTCCCTGATGAGGCTCGCGTCCGACGTGTACTTTAAAAAGTACTCCCATACCCAAAACCCTATCAGCTTCTCCCCAGGGGTGTCCAACTTCCGAGTCACCTCCGAGCCCCGATTCCGCACCATCAGTGCTGTTCGTCACAAATTTTCTCGCTCGCACCCTAAACCCTAAACACAGCCAGAAGAGGTCAACTCACACAAACACACGAATCACACGATCATCACGGATTGGAAGAACGAAATTGTATTAGGTCGCAACCAACAGCAAGGAAATCATATACCGACATTTCAGCCTTCACACAAACGATTATCGTGATTGCAAATAGGGCTACGTAAACGCACCATAGACGGCCTCCCACGGTAAGTGTCTGCAGTCTACACTTGAAGGTGGATAACCTATATCCACTCGGCAAAACCCGACTAGATCGACTCCACTTTACTCCTGTACAGAAAAATTTCCTACACCAGCAAGCGCAGCATCGTTGTCAGAGGAAGAAAACCCTAAACCCTAAACTACTACTCCTGTATCCCCCGGCCATACTCCCGCAGCATGAAATTCAGGCTCAGAAGGATGACACAAGGCTGTTAAAACGTGAGATGGAAAGGTTTGCTTCGAACCTGGGTGACAGTTCCGGACCGGAACCGGTCCACTAGATATGATCTTTGACGCAACCGGCCGCATCCTGACGTTACCTGCCGCAACCAGCCGCTTGGAGTTCCGAGCTACAGTATCAACTGTCATATCCACAACTCGATTGGGATGCAGTGAGCTTCGGACAGTTGCTGTCTGATTCTTTTTTGAGAGCTCTGATGGCGGTTTCGAGCTTAGGATAGTATCGATTTGTGTGTTTTTTTTTTGAATTGCGAAACCATGTCGCTTTCTGTAGCGCAGAAATTGGGGGAGTCGTCGTTGTTCTTGCCAAAGTTGGGTTTATCACAGCCAGTGAGTGGAGGCTCCTCGAAGCCATTGAGGGTCTCAGCGGTGCGGGGTAGCAACAAGACGAGGTTCTATGATTCCGTTGCCAGGACGTATGCGAAGAAAGGGAGTTATTTCAGGCGGAAAGACGACAAACCCACGCCGGAACAGAACCGTGGGAATTATGTGAATCGAACCGACACGCAGATGAAGAGTGCAGGCCAGTGTTTTTTTTTTTTTTTTTTGGTCAGAAGACAGTTTAGCATTTTTGCTACTTTTCTATATCTTGAAGGGCAATCCAGATGCTCTTTTCACATTAATATATAGGTAATATCAGGGTAATACACATGTGCTAGTTAGGCAATACCTGGGTGATACATAGGGTTTAAAGAGGCTACACATCGTAGAAAAGCTGGCTATTATTCCTTTGTTTTTTTTTCAAATTTTTTTGTATCAATTAGCCAGCCCAAATTTGATGTAGCAATAATCAGTCCAAAAGATTTTCGTTTGTGCAGGCTACTTCCGAATTTACAGAGTGGAGGTATCGCTGGAGACAGATTTGGGGAAAGATTACTTTGAGGTTTCGGATGCTGTGTTGGAGTCCACTGCTGCGGCGCTCGGTTGCCAGGTGCAATTCATGCTCTTTTTCGAACCTGAATTTTTGTTAGTGCATTTCTTGTAGCTAAGTAGTCCCATCGTGTAATTGAACAAACGTTCAGCGAGTTTTTCCATACCCCTGTTTTGGTGCAGGGTTTAGGGTTTAAGGATGAATTGCTATGAACGATATTTGTATTGTCCTGTCGATTTGCAGTCTGAAATGTTGCGATTCTGAACTTCATTTCATAGAATGTTTTTCTGCTCTTTCTGGAATCTGAATTTTTGTTAGTGCATTTCTTGTAGCTAAGTAGTCCCATCGTGTAATCGAACAAATGTTCAGCAATTTTTTCCATACCCCTATTTCGGTGCAGGGTTTTAGGGTTTAGGGTTTAAGGAGGAATTGCTATAACGATATTTGTATTGTCTTGTGGATATGCAGCCTGAAATGTTGCCACGTTCTGGTCTTACGGTACTTCGCAAGTCGTTCGACGCTCGCAAGGTACTCAACCCCGAAAGGATTCATGGTTTTATCCCCTAAGCGTCCATTGTGTATTTTCTTTAGTGTAGAAAAATTGGACGCCCTGCTGCAACTTATCTGTTTCTGTGAAAATGAAGTCAGTTTGACATGATCGACACTGTTGATCTTGTAGTGTAGAACAAGAGCTTTAAAACGATGTATTGCTATCAGAAAACCGAGGTAAATTGAGAGAATGCCACCGTTGCAGAGTTCAGAGATGGAGATGGTCATCTTGAGCGTTTTAGACGCTTAGGGGTTAAAATGAGCAACTCGATTGATCATATTGTGAAAATGAAAGATCATTGCAGAAATAAATAAAATTGGACTAAAGAAATTCTTCATATGACTGCTAAAAAAATCTAAAGCCCGATTTTGAAAAGCCTCATGTGTATGATGCTTTTTGATCACCTTTTGCTGTCAGCTTTCTAATGGCTTGTATCTTTGGAATTGTGAAGGACCCGAAATTCGTGTACACAGTAGAGCTGGACATAGAGGAGTGTCTGAAGCAAAAGCCTGGCATCAATTCATTCCTGTCCAAGTTACGTGCCAAGCCTGCAAGGCTTGAGTTCTCCAAAACGCCATGGGCGCCGTTGGATGTCATTTCCGTTCTCGCCCGTGAAGGAGAGTCTGTATCTACAGCTGAACTTGATGATCATTTGCAAGGCCCTCATACGGAACAAAACGGAGGCTCAACCACAGGGCGTAGACTTGGTGAGTTTATGAAAAAAGCTTCAATGCGTCATACTAAGAATGTTTTCATGTCATCTTTCATTTTCTCCGTCACTTCAAGCATTTTAAACATTTCAACTTCATTGGGAGATCACTACTTTGGGTACAAGATTCAAACTCCCTTGATGAAATCATTCTAAGTAGAAGGTCGTAGACCACTATTAACCTTAAAGGACCAAGAAGCCCAAATCGTGCCTTGTGTTTTTTGAGCAGTTTTGAGTAGGTCCTACGTAGACTTCCTTTTGTTTTAATTTCTTTGTTTGTGACTTGCATATGCAATGTTCCTCACTAATTCCAGTGATATAAAATTTGATCCCAACTGGGTTATATGTTTTACAATACGACTGTTTGAATTTTCCAATTTAAAACCATGAATCCTTGGTCCTTGACAGCAGACAACCCCATTTCCATTCAAAGATCAGGGGCCATAGATATTTAGCCAAGTCATGCGTACACCACTTGCTAATTGAAAGCCAACCAAGTGTATGAATAGATGAGCTGTTGTTGGTGTAATATTTTAGTATCCTCTACCTTATTATATGTTGATTTCAGCCATGCTAGTTTCTAAGTGTGTATGAAGCTCATCTTTATCTGATTTGTCTTGTAGGGCAGGAGAAGGCGAAAGTTGTGGTGGTGGGAAGTGGGCCAGCCGGGTTATTTGCTGCTCTAGTGCTGGCTGAGACGGGAGCCAAAGTGACGCTTGTGGAGAGGGGGCAACCTGTGGAAGGTCGGGGCAGAGACATTGGCGCTCTCATGGTTCGCCGTTTGTTGAATGCGGAGAGCAATCTTTGCTATGGAGAGGTTGGTGGTCATGAACATGGACTCTCATTTTTGAGTGTTTAACCCCTAAGTGTATTTTCTGTAGTGTAGGAAAATTGGACCCCCTGCTGCAAATCATCTGTTTGTGTGAAAATGACTTCAGTTTGCACAATCAACACTGTCGATCTTGTAGTGTAGAACAATAGCTTTAAAATGATGTATTGCAATCAGAAAACCGAGGTAAAACGAGAAAATGCCACCGTTGCAAAGTTGGGCCATATTGGGCGTTTCAGATGCTGAGGGGTGAATCGGTATGCTCTTTTGCTTAGGTCCATGCTCAATGTCCTTGAGGTCCTTACATGCTCAATGTCTGATCTCTTTTATTCTGTAGGGAGGAGCAGGGACTTGGAGTGACGGAAAGTTGACGACTCGCATTGGGAAAAATGGTGGCAGTGTGCAAGCTGTTAGTTCATATTGCCTCACTTTGCATTTGTACATGATGTAGTATTGTGTTTTATGAGAAGGTCTGGTCTGCATATATTCTGGCTTTGCATGCTCTTGAGTCTGAGTGGTGCTTTTCTATAAATAGAAAATCTCTAATATGTGTCCGGTTAGATTGTGAAGGTGTAAGAATTTTCAGGTTAAAAGTGCAGTTCTTGCACGCAATAGGAGTTGTAGTCACGAGTTTGGAAAAATAACGCCATTTTTACATGTAGGTGTTGGCGACTCTGGTCCGCTTTGGAGCTCCTGCCAGCATATTAATGGATGGGAAGCCCCATGTTGGGACGGACCGGCTTATTCATATTCTACGGGCCTTACGCCAGCACTTGCTCACTCTTGGTGTAGTGGCTTTTTCCCTTACTTAACCTATAGTGTGAATGTTGTCTTCTTTTGTAGTTTTCAAGCACTACAGTTTGCATCGAAGGTGTCTGATTACAGTCTTGAATCCTCTCGTACATGCACATTCCTCTGCTTTCAAGTGTGTAGTACCACGTACCCGTATTTTAGGGCCACAATCTTTAGATTGAGCTACGTCTGAGTTGTATCTGTCCGGAAACAACTGTCCTAGTTTTTGGCGTGTTTTAACTTAAAAAATATTTTGGCCACAAAATGCCATCTCAATACTCAAAAAATGGTCTATCTGTAGTAGTAGTATGTAGTTTTGTGTTACTCTCATTGTCCACCCCGTTTGAAGTGGGCAGAGCTCACGTTTGAAGTATAAAACATAGGACAAAATATTGCATAAAAAAAATGCCAAAACCTAGGACAAATATTTACGGACGGAGGGAGTAGTAAACTTGAGGGTTGCATTATGAGATACATTTTAATTCGTAGGAGAGGTTTTAAGCTTTGAAATTATTGAATGTATGGTGAATGTTGCAGGTAACACTTCTCTTTGGAACAAGAATGGATGATCTTGTTGTCCGTAATGGGCGTTTAGTGGGTATTCAAGTATCCCCTGTTACTGAAAATTCAGATAGTGCTTGTCCAACTACTCTCGAAGCTGATGCTGTTGTCCTTGGTGTTGGTCACTCCGCACGCGATGTCTACGAGAATCTCCATAGTCACAATGTGCTCATGACTCCTAAGGACTTTGCTGTAAGCTTCTGATACTCTCCTCCTTGTACGCGAAAATTGTGATTTAGTATCTAGTGAGAATTGATGTCTTTTACCACAGTTCGTTCAAAGGTGAGGAGAAATAGTGTCCCTAAAGCATATAGTAGTTTGCCACTTGTCATTCCCACTGAGAATGCCGTGTTCCTTCCAGATGATGAGAGTGACATGAGCTGTTTATTATAAAGTTGATTGGAAGACTACATCCATATGAAGTTTTTATCATTTTAAATTTTACAGTAAAAGGTTTTTCACAAGGACACTATTGATCTCCAAAAAGTCAAATTAGGGTCCGTGATGACAAATAGTGTCCCAGATACTAAATCACAATTTTAGTGTACTGAAGGGATTGACGAACTTGAGAGATGTATTGGCTCCAGGTGTAACAGCAACCCAGCTAATAGGTTGGTTCAGGGTGCAATAAGTTCTGAGGCTACGTGAATTTTCATTTTTTTCCTTCGGAGCTGATGGTGCATGGTTCTAAATGACAGGTGGGATTCCGCGTTGAACATCCGCAGGAGCTTATAAACGAGATGCAGGTAATACCCTTGTGACATGCTCTTGCTTGAGCGTACTGTCTGGTTGTCTACTTTCACATGCTCCGGAAATAACTGTCCTAGTTTCTGGCGTGTTTTAACTCTTTGGGCTGCCGTCTCAGTACTCAAAAAATGGTCTATCTTTAATAGTAGTATGTAATTTTTGTGTCACTCATTGCCCGCCCCGTTTGAAGTGGACGGGGCTCATGTTTGAAGTATAAAACATAGGACAGATATTGCAAAACAAAAAATGCCAAAAACTAGGACAATTAGTTTTGGACAGAGGGATTGACGGGTTCAGACATTGCTTGCCATGTGACTATTGTTCATTCTATTGCAGCTCTTACAATTAGCAACATTTTATCTGGGTGTAATGTTAAGATAGTGTGCCAATATTTTCTGTGTAGTTCTAAGGTTGATTTTCATTGCTGTACGTGAGGTTTCTCTTGCAGTACCACAAATGGGCCTCTGAAGTGCAACGTGGGAAAGGTAAAGTCCCTGTTGCTGATTATAGAGTGGCCACGAACATAAATGCTGGCAAGTCGAAAGATGAGGTTCTCTCTCGTGGCTGTTACTCTTTCTGCATGTGCCCAGGTGGACAGGTTCGTACTCTCAACCCTTAAACGTCCAGGGTTTTTTCCTCATTTTTGAACACCATATTCACAACTTTCCTTTCATTTCTTTTTGTACATTATATTGTACACAAAAATGAAGCAAAATATGTAATTTATTATTACCTTAATTGATCAAATTAGCAATTTTTTTCATTGCTACAAAGTAGGTCATCAAAAGTACTCGTGAGACCATTTTTTGGTCTTTCCTCAATTTGGATGACGGGAGGAACCTAAAATCAGAAATTTAAAAGACCAGTATTCATCCCTCCAAATGTGTGTCAAAGTGTTTTTCAAATGTTTTTGAATTCATCCCTCTAAATGTTGTTTCCGTGTTGCCTAAACAGAGTTGTCATGTCACTTTGAATGTAATTTTCTATACTTGCCTATCCAATGTGGGATTTATGTTGAACACGTTTAATTCCTTTCTTTATGCTATGTTACTTTGATATTTGTCAGATAGTGCCGACCAGCACAAATGAGTCGGAGCTCTGTATCAATGGTATGTCCTTCTCCAAGCGCTCATCACGGTGGGCTAACGCTGCCCTTGTAGTCACTGTACCATCTGAGGACTTTGAGCCCTTGATTCGCGAACATGGTCCACTTGCTGGCATTGCCTTCCAGGTACGATTTAGTGAAGAAATAAGCTCGGAAATAAGTGCGATTTTGAGCGGTCTTCTGCATTCATTATACCGCATCATGGTTGCACTGCATTTCACTCAACTTTCCGCTTCTTTGTTGATTCAGATGGTTTCAGAATCGGAAGCAATAGTATATATAAAGACATGTATTAATGTTGAGTTCTTTATGTTACTCAGAGAGCTCTTGAGAGGGATGCAGCCGTTCTTGGAGGTGGCAAGCTTGTAGCGCCTGCACAGACTATAACAGACTTCTTGGAGGACAAGCTGTCAGGTTTGACTTGGTTCCTGTCAAATACTCCCTCTGTCCGGAAATGACTGTCCTAGTTTTTGGCATTTTTCACTTAACGTTTTTTTTTTTTTTTTTCCAAAAAAAACCGTCTTAGCACTCAAAAAATGGTTTATCTTTGATAGTAGTATGTAGTTTTTGTGTCACTCTCATTGTCCGCCCGTTTGAAGTGGACAGGGCTCACGTTTGAAGTAAAAAACATAGGACAAAAACTAGGAAATAGAAAATGTCTAAAACTAAAACAATTATTTCCGGACAGAGGGAGTATTTGGCTTCCCGTGCAAGGTGCTTTGTTGTTCCGGTGTTACTGAATGCAATACGGAGAAATCATCCTACTTAATGGAAGGTTGTGCTTACCTTTTATTTTGTTTTGATTTTCATTATGGCTTGTTGTATTCAATTTGTCAGGAGATGAGTTGCCGTCATCCAGTTACCGACTTGGTGTTCGAGCTGCTCCTTTGCATGAACTGTTACCATCGCACCTCACTCATACATTGAAAGAAGCTTTGGTTGCCTTTGATGCTCAAGTAAGCAATTTTTTTTTTACTATGTCAGATATTTCGAGTCGTTTGTTTCTTTGTCTGATTGGTCCCTGTGGGTTTAATTTAACCCTTCATGGGGATAGTAGATACGTTGGCGTATATTTGACATTTTGTTGTAAGTGAAAGTTCCAAATTGAGACCCTAGTAGCTCATTAACCCCTAAACGTCCGAATGTGTCTTTGTGACCAGTAGAATACGGTGTATTTTGGTTGTATTTGAAATGGATCCACACCTTTAATGAGTTTGAGTTCAAAAAAGAAGTTAGAATTTAGATCAATGAGGTTCTAGTGAGTTCTTGAGATCTCAATTTAGAGTTTCTTGTTGGTAGCAAATCCCAATCATACGACAACGTATATACTATCCCCATGGGACGTTTAGGGGTTAAAACCATGTCGACATGAATTTTAAATTCACTTTTGATCTTAAACCATACGAGGTGTAGAACCATGCCAAATGCAATGAAATATTGTTGTATAATACTGGTCGGAATGGGCACTCTGGACCTTTAAGGGTTAAGTGTTTGAATACATGATAGTTATCATGTGGCTCCGCCAATCAAGAACTTTGTACTTTCAGCCATTGTTGTATGATAAGAGCTTTCTTGGCTTTGTACAGTTACCTGGATTCATAAGTGAGCGTGGGCTTCTTCATGGAATTGAGGTAAATCTCATATTTTCTTGGATAATATTAGTGGTCATCTAACACGCTAACTGCTTAAAGTATGTTCTCACTCGGTGTTCAGAGAGGTGTTAGTGAGGGTCTTAGGAATGAATTTAGTTATAGTTCTGGACTACATTCATTTTGTTAAGATCACTTCTAACACCAATTGAAATAAGGTAGAGGTATCCATAGCCAATAAGTGTGCCCCATAACTAATTTGTAGACCTTCTAGAAGTTGTGTTTCATGGATTCAAAAGCCAACACATTGTTGGCCAATACAAAGGATCTTTATGTTTCTGGAATTGATATCATTGTTGTCAGTCATAGGTGAACCTATATATTAGTCATGAGTTTCAAGGAACTTTAAAAAAATTATTTTTTGAATAATTATAATTTTGAGAAATGCAAATTTGAAAGAATTACCATTCTACCAAGCATTCTACAGAATCTCTCTTTCTCTATGAAAGAAAAATTGATCTCATTGTTGAAACTTTTGTATTTTCCATTCTAAAAATCTTACTTTATCCGTTATGGATAATTCAATTAGTAGGAACTCTGGTTCTCTTTCGAGGCCGACGTGAATAAAGTGTTTGTTTGACCAAGACTTACCCATGATTCAATGTCCATAGGACAAAGTACCAGTGGTGCAAGATTACTCCCCCTTCTCAAGGGTAGACACTATAAGGGTGTTTCTACCACCAGTGGAAACGCTTTGTTTATAAGGAGTTACATGGCTGAACAGCACAAACAAGGTGTAAAAGTAAATCTAGGGTAAATACTAAGGCAGAGACTATGCGACTAGCCGCTTGTTTGAATCTCTTTTTTTGTTGTTGATGCAGACGAGAACGAGCTCGCCAGTACGAATTGAACGCAACAAGGAGACATTCGAGTGCGTGTCATTGCCGGGGCTGTTTCCTGTGGGTGAAGGAGCTGGATACGCTGGTGGCATTGTGAGTGCTGCTGTCGATGGGATGCATGTTGCCTTTGCTCTTGCCAAGAAATTCAACCCGGAGCTTCAAGCTGCTCCATCACACTTTGGACTCAAAGACTAGTCTCCACTTTAGATCCACTTTGTTTGAAACTGGATGCAGATTAGTTGTAGCTCTATATGCCTATTGTTTGATCTTCTAAAGGAAGAGATTCTTATGTGATTCAAGTTGTTTCACAGCTTCTCAAAAATTCTAAGTTACTAGTATAGCTATGTGTGCTCAAATATGTGTGTGCTCATGCTTTAATTCTTGTTAACCCCTAAGCGTCCACCGTGTATTTTCTGTAGTGTAGAAAAATTGGACCCCTGCTGTAAATCATCCGTTTGTGTGAAAATGACTTCAGTTTGACATGATTGACACTGTTGAGCTTCTAGTGTAGAACTAGAGCTTTAAAAAATGATGTATTGCAATTAAAAAACTGAAGTAAAATGGTTTCATTTAGCTTAACGCTTAGTCTGTTGTTACGAATCTATCATGATCAGCTCATGATCAAGCTAATTAAACATAGTTGTAAAGTCATGGTGTAGTTTGGTTTGTAACTTGTTTTTTGGCTTACATTGAAAACATGCCAGTTCTTTTTTTTAGATTTTATTTGATTTTTAATTCAAATTTGACTTTTTTTTGGAATGGCAACAACTCATAATTGCATTAGCATTGAGCTGGTTTTAAAAATAAATTGAGGCTTTGGCCGTTCCACCCTTGCAACTTTAAGTCTAAGTCAAATCCTAGCAACTTCAAGCACCGAAGCATGATTTCAATGCATTTGGTCCCTAAACTATAACATTCTTGCCCTAGTGTGGAAACCATCCTTCTAGAGCATGTATAGTACCTAGTAGTTTTTTTTTAATAGAATTATTTTGCTAAAAAAATAAATAGAAGTATAGAAACAAAGAAGAGTCAGAGAGGTTAACCACAATGGATTTAAAGAGGACAAAATGGCCAAAGGTGATGTAAAATCCTTTGTTTTCTTCTCCTACACAATTTTTTTTCTAAGTTTCTCTTTAGAAAATTACCACTTGAGATAAAAATGTACAAAGTGAACTACAAAATTGGAATCAAACTAATATCAAGTTATACAAAAAAAATAACTCTTTATGGCACATTGGGTAATTTTCCTACAAAGATGGGATTTTGTAGGGTCATGAATGTTGCTGTATGATAGATTGGTGTTACAATTGAATTTCTATGTCAAATTTTGGAAGGTCCACGTCACTCCAAACCAATCACAAAATGACATGTGGTAACTTTTAACAAATATTAATTAATTTATGTCAAAACCGACCAAGATATAGGGTAGGAAGATAGGGTTGGTATAAAATATTTAAAAAAATAATCGCTAAAAGTTTAGAGAAATTTTTTTTCCCTTTTTTTTAGTGAAAAAAAAGAGATTATTGAAAAAACATATTTGAATGTTCTACTTTTGAAACCTTTTTTTTCCCAATTTTTTTTGAATTATTTGGCATGAAAGTGCCAATGCTACTGATCTATGGTATTACGGAAGGAAGAAAAACAAACACACCATACCTTTACAACCTATTGATTACAACCCAATAGTTATAGTTAAACCCTAAACCAAAAGCTCGTGATTTATTTTATCACTGGTTACTGGTTATTAGAGTGTCTACTCTTGAAAAGGGGGAGTAAGGTTGAGGCACCTAAAAACCGACCATGTATACAAAACCAACGACCCTTGCCTAATTTCTAGATTTTCAATGGGAAGATGTACCTCGTTTGTACATTAGAGCATGTGATTGGTTTTTGGTAAACCTATAATTTTCACTTTACTTATTCAAATAACTGATTGTTTTAGGTGCCTCGGCCTTAGTCTTACACCTAGGGCTCTTTGTCTGGTAGGCACTGATTCATTGATGAGATGAACATATGCCTTATTCACGCCAGCCTCAAAAGAGGACCAAAGTTTCTATCTATATATCTATCTAGCTAAAACCCTAAAACCCTAAACCAAAAGCATTTAGGGACATCCATGCATGGAAGGAAAGTGTGAGCTTCCCCACTCAGCTCTTCGAAAGACCTTTGCATTCATTGCCGTTTTGGACCCACAGAATAGGAACTGGGATTGTAGGGCATCTCAAGTTCAGAGCCAGACTTCCCAAATTGGGTTCACAATTTTTTTTCTTTTTCCGGAGAAAACCAGTTCGGTGATGAGGCTCAAATTTCGTAGAAGCAAAATGAGATGGTGGCTCCCTTGATATTGAAGATCGTTGCTTTCTCGCTCGCCAAAAAAGTTGTCGTCTTTCTCGTTGCCAAGGTACATACCCTCTTTCCCATCCAGTGTGTTTTCTTTTCCAATATTTGGAGGGTTTAGGGTTTAGTCTGCAACACTTGATTGCTGATTGTTTGCAAAATGAGCCATTCAGTGTTTTTCCTCAATATTTGGAGGTCATTATGAGGTTTAGGGTTTAGTCTGCAACACGTGATTGCTTATTGTTTGTAAAATAAACCATTCCTTAGTGTTTTATTCCAATACTCGGAGGGCATTATGAGGTTTAGGGTTTAGTCTGCAACACGTGATTGCTTATTGTTTGTAAAATAAACCATTCCTTAGTGTTTTATTCCAATACTCGGAGGGCATTATGAGGTTTAGGGTTTAGTCTGCAACACGTGATTGCTTATTGTTTGTAAAATAAACCATTCCTGAGTGTTTTATTCCAATATTTGGAGGGCATTCTGAGGTTTAGGGTTTAGTCTGCAACTCGTGGTTGCTTATTGTTTGCAAAATGAACCATTCAGTGTTTCATTCCAATATTTGGAGTGCATTCTGAGGTTTAGGGTTTAGTCTGCAACACGTGATTGCTTATTGTTTGCAAAATGAACCATTCAGTGTTATATTCCAATACATTCTGAGGTTCAGGGTTTAGTCGTTTAGTCTACAACACGTGATTGCTTTATTGCTTGTAAAATGAACCTTTCAGTGTGTTTTTCCCCAATATTTGGAGTGCATTCTGAGGTTTAGGGTTTAGTCTGCAACACGTGATTGTTCATTGTTTGTAAAATGAACCAGCGCCTCCGAAATCAATCATAATACCTCTTTAATCTTACCACCTTGGGTTCCAACTTTCTCACTATCATATAGTTTGAATGTGGCCATCAATTCTAGACTGTCATTTTAGAGATCCTAACAAAGAGGTTTGCGAGTATTTCTCTTTCCTTGATTTACTTCAAACGGAATATTCTTGTTCAGTGTGCTGCATGGGACGGTGTTCTTGGTTCACTCAATAAAAAATAGAATTTGATTTGTGGATGGCACATGATTTTGTTCGACACTAAGAGCATCTCCACCAGCACTCTGGCTCTAGAAAAATGGATGTGCATGGGTTGGTCAACAATTTATTTGGAGAGAGACATTGAATTCAACAATCCAGTTCAGGTCCCTCAAAACGACCCAAGCTAGTGTATCTTCTCTTCTTAACTGCACATCAGGATTGCACAATCCATGCATGGTGACTTGTGAGTGGCTTACTAACTATTTTCAGAGTCTAATTGGGTGATGTTGGTGGGGAACTACATTGTATGCCCTGTAATTTGTGGATAACCTTCGGAGCGCAATTCTGAGTCGCTGGGGAGATGCTCTAAACTGCTTGTATGGGAAATCCATGAAGATAAGAATAGGGACAAAGATTCCTTACAGACCTGTTCATATATCTGGTTCTCTGAGTCCGTAAATCAGTGCTTGTAAGTTAATATAATCTGTTACACAATCAGCTGAATCAATGTCTGATACCACGATTATTTTGTTCACGAGCAACTGGAATTAGATCTCCATATGCAGCCACTCCAATTTGTATTGCAAAGAATCCATAGTTTAGACTACGGACCAAGAAGTCGTCCCATGCCCCTCTCGAATCTGTGATTGGCCTATGAACTTGCTCTAGGACGACTTAGGTTTACAGGTTTCCAAAAGGCCTATAAACTAGCCTAATGGATAATGTTTGGATGACCTTTAGAGCAGTGATTTTTTCTGGTCAAGAGATAGTTTAGCATTTTTGCTACTTTTCCATGGCTTGAAGAGCAATTGGATGCTCTTTTTATATTAATATACAGGCAATATTGGGATAATACATATGTGCTACCTAGGTGCTACTTATGCAATACCTGGGTGATACCTAGGCATAAAGAGGCTACACATCTTGACTCCATAGAGGAAACTTGGCTATTATCCCTTTCTTTTTTTTTCAAAAATCCTTTTGTATCAATTAGCCAGCCCAAATTTTATGCTAAAATTACCAACAAACAAAACCACTGTTTCAGAGTGCAATTCAGAGTTGCTGGTGGAGATGCTCTAAGAAAACAGGATGTGATGTTGGGTTGGTGCAGCTGTATGGATTTCCAAGGCTGTATCGGCGTGCATCGGAGCTCAACCATTACGTGAATCGTGAGAATCCAAAGAGGAGGGAGAAGTTTCAGAGCCGGTTGCAGTTTTTGTTTCGGCTGCCCACCCATCTCTACCAAACCCTGAACCGCTGGAGAGGAGTACAAGGGCCGCCATCTGCTCCTCCTGGACCCTCATCTCATGGCGCCACTCATCACCATTCACAGCAGAAGCAGGTTGGGCCTCAGAAAACCCTGTTTTTCATGAAGAATCACGAATATATTTCGGTGGTTAACCCCTAAACGACCAAGGATTCATGATTTTAAAATGACAAATTTAAACGATCATACGGTGAAAATTATAATTTGAATGGGATCAAATTTTATTTCACTGGAATTAGCGAAGAATATTACATATGTTGAATTATTTTTTTATAAAAATTTAACAAAAAAGAATCTACATAAAGCTTACTCAAAATTACTGAAAAAAATAGGAGCCACCTGGTGGCCTTATGGTCCCTTAGGGGTTAATTTTAGGTCTTCTTCCTCTCTTTCCCATTCTGGTCCTATCTCTGATCACATTGCTACGTTGCCTGGTCAATTCATGTATGTTACAATTGTCCCTCTCTATTATGACATGTTTGGGAAGCTCTAACTTCAAGGTGGCAGACATGGATTAGTCATAGAAATGACTTGTCATGTGTATTGCATTAGACAATAATATTGTCATATTATGGAAGGAGGATAGACTGTAAGATTGATACTTTATGGTCATACTCCCTCTGTCTAAAAATAGTTCTCCTAGTTTTTGGCATTTTTCTTTTGCAATATTTGTCCTATGGTTTATACTTCAAACGTGAGCATCTGTTCACTTCATACGGGGCAACAATGAGAGTGACACAAAAACTACATACTATTGTTAACCCCTAAAGGACCAAGGATTCATGGTTTTAAAATGACAAGTTTAAACGATCATATTGTGAATATTATAATTTGAATGGGACCAAATTTTATATCACTGGAATCAGTGAAGAATACTACATATGTTGAATTAAAAAAATTGATTAATTAAAAAAAAAAGAATCCACATAAAACCTACTCAAAATCACTGAAAAAAACAGGAGCCACCTGGTGGGCTTACGGTCCTTAAGGGGTTGAAGATAGACCATTTTTTGAGTACTGAGATGGCTTCTTTTGGTGAAGAAAAAGGATCAAGTTAAAGCACTTAAAACACACCAAAAACTGGGGCAGTTATTTCCGGACAGATGGAATATTTGTTACAAGGGCGTGTTTCAAACCGCATGTTAAAAACTCGGTCTGGTATAGATCTAAACAAGTGTCAATGTCTTTAGATTCTTTTACTTTGTAACAAATATGACGATCATTGCTTTGACAGATAAACCATTGTGCACAGGTTCGCGAATTCCACACGAGAGCGAGCGCATTACGAGTTGTTCCAAATCCTTCTTCTTCCTTAAGTGGATTCAGTTTTATCAGGCAGTCGCTCCGGACTCATCTGGTGGGGTGGAGGGGAACTGGAATTCGAAGCAGGCCATTCTCAGTTTCCTGTTCTCTTCTTCCCTTCGGCGTCTCCGCACTGGTCTCACCAAGCAAACAATTGGCACGCTCTGGTTGGCATTTTGTGAGTTCCACTGGTCATGTAGGCCAGATCAAAGCAGCGTCCTCTCAGTCAGGTACTCTTAGTGACATTGAAAACTCAGGTCAAACTTGTTCTCCACAGGGAGCGTCAATGGAGTACGCTCATAGAAGTGTGAGTGAGACAATGGCTGATGATGAGTCAAGGAATTCAGATCAAAAAAGTGTGGGCCTGTCCTTTATTTTGTGAGGATGTGTATTCTCTTTCAATTGATTTCATTGATAATTAGAATCTGCTAAACACTGAGCCTTTCGTTAAGCAGATCACGTTGGTTTTCAGCTCTTAGTGGAGTGTGTTGAATATAAGGTAGACCCAATTCCGCACCCTATCATTGACCCCCAATTCTACCTTGGGATTGGCTCACTTCGAGTGAACAACAAATGCAGTAAGTGATAGGTGGAATTGGGTGAAAAGAGAGCGGTTTTAGGTAGTTCATTGAATGAAAATGAGATCACAAAGTGATGATTATGGAATTAAGACAATGAAAGGAAGCAATTTAGCACTGCAATCAAGTAGGTTCCTTTGGTGGAATTGGGTGTAAATGGGGTTGCTTAACTTCTAAAGAACATACTAACCCTGGAACGCCGGTAGGGACCAAAAGGGTCCTTTGAATGAAGAATAATGGGCAGAAAGTGCTTTGGGATCCGTTTTTCATCAAATTTTCATCCATTTCGAGGATGAAACGTGTAGTTGCTATCAATATTAACAGCTTTTGCATGTACAAGGTGTCAATATTCGGTCTCAATTGTTAATTGAATAGTAAGAGTACACCGTGGTGTAGTGTATTTTCAGTTTTGAGGATCTCTTTACCAAAACTCAATTTAAACCATTAAAATGATGTGTTTTGAATTTGAGCGTAACTAGCAATATAAAGTTTACAAGATCTAGTTTCTACTACATTTTGAGTTTTGGAAAAATCTAAGTTTTATGATTTTTTATTATGGTCACAAGTTGAATACCCATTACCATGGGATGGTTATTTTTCTATTTTTATGGTCACGGTAAAAAAAAATCTACTAGAATGATCTTCATGGTGATTTACACCCATGGTAGAAATTTTGGCATAATTGAATATATATTGTAATTGATATGAATTACTTTAGCATTCACTTCAAAAAATTATAATAATTTCAAATTTTCACACAAATTTATGGATATTTTTTGACATGTAGTATGCAGATGCCTTCATCTACTAAAGTTATAATATTGAATTTTAATGCTAATTTCAGTGCGAAAATCAATTGTGGAATGTGATTCTAATTCCGTGGTATTTCCATGGTAATAGGTCCGTCCTTTAGGGGCTAAGCCCCACGAGCTTCTTTTCTTTTTTGGGAGAAACTTTCTCATAACTTCTACTCCGTTGAACTAAATGGGGTGTTTTAAATGCATGTTTAAAGCATCTATACTTTTTTAGAATAGAACCAAAGTAAATTAAAAAGAGAATTGTGCTTGAAATGGAGTTTAATCCCTAAACGTCCCAGCGTTCAAAAACTAGATCACGAATAGATTCAAAACCTTGCAACTTTCTGATACAATTTTGGATGACTTTCATTCAAGTCACCTTTAGAAGTGTATTAAATTCTCTACCAATTACAATAGTTCTCTTGTGATGAGGAGTTGTTGATAATTTTGGAGAGGCCTCCAACCGCAAGTATGTCAAATTTTTTGGGTAGATTTTATGCTTGCAATGGTCTTCTCATCTGAGCCATGCTTATATCTATCTTTGAGGCTAGCATCTACTTGTGTTAAAAAGATCGGTACGTTTAGAGGTTAAAAGAGGTTTTGGGTGTAGGAATCAGGAAATCCATGTGCTTTAAGGATTAAGGTAACTTTTTTTTTTATCAACCGTAGGTTGATTTTGAATGATTATAGAACATTTTGGGGATGCTCATGGCCCCCACCTAGGGTTGGATTTGTATTTTCAAGGTAGATCACTTTGAAAATTCATAGAAATTACCAATTTCTAAAAATGAAGGATACATGATTTCACTTCAATTCAACTCCACTAAGATTTATCTTTCCCTCAAAAAAAATTCACTTGGTATGTCCTCCAAGATGTTCAAATTGCTTAAATGGATAGTAATATAATTGTCCTTTTCTATTATGACATGTTTGAGAAGCCCTAATTTCAAGGTGGCAAGCATGGATTAGTCATAGACTTGTCACATATGTGTTGTTTAAAACAATAAAAATGTCATATTATAGAGTGTCATATTATGGAGGGTAGACTTTAGGTACATTTGAGTTGGATACTTGAAGCATTGCAGTCCCTTCATTCTTCTTTCCAGTGGAAGGAACTTTAAGGCTTAGAGGCTTGTTCCTTATTTTATTGTTTGTGCTCCACCAAAAGAGACTACGGAAATACTTCGTTTTCAAGGAGTTAGGGCATCCTCAATCTTCACTGTAAAAAGCCCCGCCACTCACACCTCATCGGCCGGTGTTTTTGCTCTCTTTCCCGGAGTCAGGTTTCTCCACGGTACAGCTAGTCAACGAGGGATATGGCCTCGGGATATGGCAAGATTGATATTTTACAATTCCATGTCAAACTTATTAATGATTTTCTTTTTCGTTTCACTTTGTACCCACTAGTAATTGTTTTATGAAAAAATTAATATGAGCTTTTTTCTAACAAGATTTTATATTTGAGTTTTTTGTGATTTGTTCCAAAACTTCTCTATTCTAATTATGGATATTATTAATAGTATTTAATAGTATATTTTGGAATGCACATTTAAAACTGAGATTTTGGAAGGTGTGTGATTTTTAAGTTAAATTGAATTTGGGTTAAATTTTTAATGAAAGTGAAGAGGTTCACCAATGACCTATGTCAATTCAATTTCTTCTTTCAATTTAATTTGATTTTGGTTTATACTCAATTAGTCATGTTAAATTAGCAAAATTAAATTAACAAAAGCCAAATTAGCTATGTTAAATTAAATTAGCAAAATTGACAAGAGCCAAATTAGCTTTAGCAAAATTGCACTACCTGGGGACCCCAGCTATACTACCTGGGGACCCCAGCTGCACTACCTGGGGTCTTTGTTTTTTACTTTCTACTTAATTTAATAAACACTTTTACTTTTTATACTTTTGAAAATACTTTTAAATTGAAAACTAAAGTAAAAGCTTTTACAAGTAACTATATTATTTTTATTCATTAACCTCCAAATTTTGCCTAATTTGTTCATTTTGATCAAGTAAAAAGACTTTAAAATGAAAAAAATAAAATCTTGCACCTCAATGGAATCAAAATGTATATGTTCAAAGAGTTTATATTAAAATAAAATAAAATTTAGGATCCATTCATAGATGTGTAAAAAAATGCTGAATTTTGGGATTTGCAAGTTGCATGTGCACAATTCATTAATTTGGAGCACCGGCCATAATTCGAGGAGCATTGGTTGTCAGGATGGACTGCATTTCGAGGCAACAGTGCCGGCCGGGTTGGGGCCGCTTCAACTGTAATTTATTTTTTTGTAAATCCGCTCCCAAAAGTGCCCCTCCAAATGCGGGTGGCGGGCCACTTTGCCGAGGCAAGATTGAGGATGCCCTTACATGTTTGAACAATACAAACAAGGTGTAAAAGTAAATCTAAGATAAATACTAAGGCAGAGACTACGTGACTAGCTGCTCCTGGCGTGCATATGGCGTGCATAGACATCCTTGTGCATTATGGCTTAACCTTATTCCCTATTATTAAATCTCTTGACAGCATGCTGCTCTGAAATGG
Source organism: Pohlia nutans (assembly GCA_022496805.1). NCBI lineage: Eukaryota > Viridiplantae > Streptophyta > Bryopsida > Bryales > Mniaceae > Pohlia > Pohlia nutans. Next base: position 18,527,492 of record CM040094.1, read on the forward strand.
CGCTCCTGATCTGCACCTCTGGAACATGCTGAATTGCTTGTATTGCGATATTTCCATGTCTTGTGTAGGGCATGTTCTAGAAGTGCAACGGGCTCATAAAACTATCAAATAATGAGTGTTCTTTGCGTTGTTTTTAAGGAAAGGTTGCAGCACTGGGTTGCAGTACTGATTTCACCAAAAATAAATAAAAATTTAAATTAAGTGCCTTTGAATTAGTAATTGGAGCAGCTTGACGACTCTTACAGGAAGCCATCGGTAATTATGTAGATTCAAGGTGCTGGCCACTCATGCAGCAACATACTTTTAAGCAGCTGAGCAATGGGCACTAAATTTTCCATGGTAGAACATTTTCAGAAAGAGCTAAATTTGGACTCCAAATTCATTCCTCCGTCTACTGCCAAAATATCTATCCATGTTAACATATGTTCATTCATTTGAGCAGATTTTCATTCAATTATACCAACTTCATCAGCTAAAATCTAGATGAAAATGCTGCACTGTTTGGTTTATTGGTGACATGGCTTGATGCAACCTGTTTGAAAATTTCTTTTGGCTGTGGCTGAGGGTGTTTTGTTTCTGGTTCCCCTTGCAATGAAGTTCCGTTTCATTTAAAAATTAAAAATAATAATAAAAACATAACCTGTTTGAGAAATGAAAAATCGCAGCTGCAAAATCCCCGGCCTGCTGATGCATGCAATATAAAATACCATCGATGGAAATTAACGCAGTCATGCACAATGAATCAATGCAGCTGCAATAATGAAAGTTCACCACCTGCAGGAAATTCAGATTGTCACAAGTTACAAGTCACAAGCCGTCACTCTCACTGTGGCTTCAGTGTAGACTGAATGAAAGAAGAGCATGCATCTCCTAATTTAATTTGTACCCTACAAGTACATCATATTGATTGTATCAATTTATTCTCTCATCCTGCATTCAAGTTAAATATATATATAAATGACCACACAAATGAATTCTCTCCGCTCCTATAAGGTAGTGGGACCAATTCCCGACTGAATTTCAGGTTTGCATACTTAGACTTGTGAACGAAATTTTTTTATACTTTTTGGATGCTCTGCAAAGCTATTGCAAAGGCATCCCAAAAAAAAAACATTTTTTGAGCATTTCTACAATTTTCTATGATTTTTTAAGTCTAAAAGCTTAGAGTGACCATTAACCGCTCATAGAGTCATGGTTTTTATGAGAGGTTGGATTCTGAAAATAGAGTGCTTCTACACCAATGAGAACCAATCAGAAGCTCTTGATTTTTCCAAGCATGGACGAAATTAGAACACTCTTGGACACTATCTGAAACCATACTGGCTGGTTTCTGACACCCATCCCCCAACCAGTAGGGGTCGGAAATACAACCCGGTCAGAAATATGACCCTCTACCTTAGCTTGCACGCTTACAACATCGCCACCAGCACTCTGGATAGCTCTGGTTCTGGAAAATTTCGAGGGAAACACTGAAAAAATTCAGTGGAGGAAGACACTTACTAAAATAGAGGGCTCTAAACCTGCCACAGTTCTAAACCCGCACTCTTCCAAGAACAAACATTTTGAAATTTTGGATGTACCCATGGTTAAGAGCACCACTTTAGAACCCATGTCATTTCAACTTCAAAAATTCATATCTAATTTTAGGAACATCCAATTTTTTTGATTTAAAGTATGTTGGTCTTTGCTTGGATTTGTATTCCAATGAAAAATCATGCTCAGTCCTCCATGTGTCCTCATAATGCCATAGCCCTTAAAGTGGTGGGTTTAGAGCCTCCTACTTTAGTGTAGTTAGAGCATGCCGAGTAGCAGAGAATTGAAAGTACTAGTCAAACGCTAATTTAGTAGGGGTTTAGTGTAAACATGACCCCAACAGCAGTAGGAAAGCATCCATCAAACACTAAGATAGCTTGATGGTGGTTTTTATTTGAGTTCAGGATATCATATACTCCTCTCTTGGTTGCTTTGATTTTTGGACGCTAAACATGGGAACCAACGAAGCAAGGGGACAAGCACAACATGGGGAGGGACTAGCACAAAACGAGCATGTAACACATGGCGTTGCAATAATTAGCTAATTATAGTAACTTGTTTTTATACTCCCTCATGCACTGAATCTTACACATGCACTCCTTTTTTGGAGTTTTCCAATATTTGCCAATATCTTTGGTTTGAGAAAATAAGCTTGCTCCTTGGGTAGCATGCTCGCTGCCCCCTTCAATTATCATTGAATTCCAAATCAGATGACGTTGCGGTGAGGATACGTTTTCCCTCTCACTGCTGGGCATGCTCTTAGGCATACACTTAAAAATCATTGCAATCTCTTTCTGGTGCATGGTCATTCCTCCAAGTCCAAGTTCTATTTACACCTACTTAGTGACAGTCCTAGACATTTTTTCAATCATTTTTATGAAGTGAGACCATGGAAGTGTGACCATGAGAATAATGTATTATTCTTCGTCACTGCTCTAGCTAGCTTGGTCCATAGTATAAACTCAGTGCTCAGTCTGTGCTCAACTTATCCTATAGTGAGCAACTGTTGATTATCACCTGCGTTAAGTCATTTCCTCACTGATCGATTGCTCATTGTACGGTACTTCGATCCTACACAGTCCCATCGGACAGTGCATGCTCATACTCAATCCTATTCAAGCGCTTGGAATCATGGAGAAGACTGCGCCCGGCACTTCAAATAAGACCCTGGAGCGCGGGCCTCTGTGCCCTGGCGTCACGTTTAGAGCGAGCTTGTATCGGAGCAGAAAGTCGGGGCGAGTGTTGTATGTAGAGGCCGGCAAGGACTTCGTGGACACTCTTCTGAGCTTCCTGCTTCTTCCCCTCGGCACCGTCATCCACATCCTCTCCACAGGTGAAAAATCTCCCCCTCCCACAAAGTCAGCCTTCTCTAGCTGTTGCTACATATGTACATATTAATGTCTGTTTCACTGTACTCGATGTTATCTTGAAACTCTACTAGCTAAGTGTTGTTTTTTGACTTAGGTGATATTTGGTTTCAGCCGTTTGAGAATGATTCATTTGGTATGTTTCAGTGTGGCTTCGATCCTAGGTTTTAATTAACGGATATTAGGAAACTTCAGCCATATTTCGTTGGCGAAAGAAATTTCCCGTTTTCCAGACACAACTGGTGTCGTCTATCATGGTATAATTCTATAATTCTCAGAAATGGAGTGGGATGCTATGAACTGCAGGCATCCAAATGAAGCCTGCTATGGGTGGAATCTCGAGAATTTTTGAGAGTGTACAAAACTTCTCTGATTTTGATCTGGGCTGCACTAAGGAAAAGCTTCTGCAACCTAGACCAGCAACCATCGACTGCTTTTGCCGCTCTGCTGGTCTACTAATGCAACAGGCCCTGGAATCAGCAAGCATATTGCCGCGTCCCCTTCAGAGGCCAGGTTTGGTAGGAGATTATTACAGATGTGGAGATTGTGGTCGTCTCGCTCAAACCTCGAAGGGAGCTGCCTGTGAAAAATGTAACATCTCTTGGAGTACTTACTATCAGGGCCCATATTCTGTCGTTTTGAAAGAACCAGATCCTTCCTATACCGACGGGTTCGCCAAAGTAAATATCAGATTCATAGTCACCGACAACCTGGAGATCATGCCCCTGACGACAAGCAAAAGTGTGAGCGTGCTTAGCGGACTAAAAGTTGCTTCGTTAGCTGACCTGGAGGGCCACGATATCACCGTCAGCATTACCCAGGTAAATGTTTGTGTGGCAATGATTGCATGACTATGATCGATATAATGTTTGCATGACTATGATCTACAATTTTTTGCATGACTATGATCGACAATGTTTGCATGACTACTTGCGAATGTTCACTAAATTGTATTACAAATCCAACTTAACTACAATGAATAAGTTGGGGTATTAAGGGACCGATACTAATTTATCAACATTTCATGCTATATAAATATTTGCCGTTAACACAATCTATTTTTTATTCTTTTTATTTGTACATGGGGAACACCATAACTGTAGAACTAAGAATCATATTTTTATTTAATAATTTAGTACCGTGAGCCATGAACTTTACCGGGTAAGTCCCCCTAATTTTTCCTAGTCCCAATTTAGTGTAGATAGCAAATAGCTGTGAGTGTCATCGTGGCGTAACACAAGACGGATGGGAATTCTGCATTATCACACTTAATTGATTATGTTTTTGCAGCTAGAGTTTTTTTCTTTTTTCAGTTATTGCTTTATACGTCGCAGAGTGTCGTATGTACTGTACAAATAAGGCACCTGCTGCTGATTAATATCACTCGAAGTGGTTTGCTATGTTCAGTACACGTGACGAGTAATTTTTGTGGCGTATTATTCGTGATGCAGATCCTCCAGTTACTCCAGTCAGCACTCACTTCCAACACCTGCCTCAATGATGTCTTTGGACAGCTCAAATAAATCATCCCGAAAGTCAGTACGTGGCAGAATTGATGGCAAATTTGAGGAGATGGTCCTCATCGCCTCTTCGAAATCTCGGATGTGCAAGACTGCAATTATGTGATACCGCCCATTTTGCCGGTAGGCCTCTAGTATCCATTCAGGTTTTTAGAGTCACGAATAGCATCTCATGTTTTGGGTCAAATAGAGCTACTTTTGAACGTGTATTACTGGTATATTATTATCAATGGCAGATGACTCTGGTTCTTACTAATTTGTGCCATTGCCGATTTCCCAAAGCCTTGTGGCTGTCATGGTTCTTTGAATGATACTTCACAATTCTACAGATTCACAACCTTGCTAAGGATCACCGAGTTCGGTTAAAGTGTGAACGTGAATTTTAAGGGATTGGCATGTTTTCCAGGTGCCCATCTGGTATTTCAGATCTAGCTATACCAGCCATGGTAAAAGACTTCTGCCGTTGAATTAATTGTGGAACACGGCAAAACCCTAAACCCCAAACCCTACGACCTTATCTTGTAATCTTCATCCTTTATCTTACAACCCTATGATTCAGCAAAATGGATGAAAAGTATTTCAAAATACCATGGACTTGAAGTAAACATTTCATGACTGTTTAAAGACTGTGCCAAGCCCTCCAAATCACCCTCTCAAACTAGATCTAGGTAAACCGTTGTACTTGATTATCCATGTGATGAAGTTCCTTAATATCCTCCATTTTAAATAAGTGAATATTGTGATTGGTCCATTAAGAGCATCTCCACTCGTGCAACAAATATCTCTAAATTTAGAATGATAAGTTCACAAATAAATGCTAGGATCCACCCCCAAATTCTCCTTGCCCCTCCAAATCACATCTTTTAGGAGGGGCCAACACCTCCTCTAATCACTACTTTTTCTTCTACAATTAACAAGTTGTCACGATAAATGATACTGTACTGTTGCTTTTTCACATTAGGAGACTGGCAATTGATCCGTTGAAGATAGAGTTGTATTGGTAGAGTGAACAAGTGACCCTCCCTCTGAATCCAACACCAAGTTTTGTGTTGTTGATGGAAGTTTTGTTGCACAATTGAAGATGCATTAGATAACTAAATCTAGCATGCACATATAGAAAGTACATATAGCGAGATCGAGTGATTGAGTCACTTGAAATTCAAGTATGGATGAAACTGTACTTTGACTTGTGAATATACAAAGCCCTAGCTTACTGTCGGAGATTGCTGAACCATTGCGTGGTTTGTGAGGAGCTGGAACGATTGACGTTCTGCATACGGAGCTAGCAAGTGGATCAATATAAGGTTGCATTCAGAGCTCAGTGGCACTCAACATATCCTCCAGCGAGCAAGTTGATCATCACCTGCGTGAAGTCATTCCCTCACTGATCGATTGCTCATTGTACGTTTCTTCGATCGGAGGTCTATTGCTCATCGCATCGGACAGTGCATGCTCGTTCTGAATGTTATTTAAGCGCTTGGCATCATGGAAACGACCGGGCCCGGCACTTCAAAGAAGACCCAGGTGAAGCGCGGGCCTCTGTGCCCTGGCGTCACGTTTAGAGCGAGATTGTATCGGAGCAGGAAGTCGGGGCGAGTGCTGTATGTAGAAGCAGGCAAGGACTTCGCCGACACTCTTCTGAGCTTCCTGCTTCTTCCCCTCGGCACCATCATCCACGTCCTCTCCGCAGGTGGAAAATCTTCCCCACTAGCTGAGAGTTGGTTTTTGATACAGGTGATAATTGGTTTCAGCCATTTAAGAATGATTCAGTTGGTATGTTTCAGTGCACCTAGCTAGCTTTTACTTAACGGATGATTGGAAACTTCGGCCATATTTTGTTGGCGAAAGAAATTTCCCGTTTCTGAGACACAACTCTTGTACGTCTATCATGATACAATTCTTTAATTCTCAGAAATGGAGTGGGATGCTATGAACTGCAGGCGTCCAAGTGAAGCCGGCTCTGGCTGGAATCTCGAGAATTTTTGAGAGTGTACAGAACTTCTCTGTTTCTGATCTGGGCTGTACTAAGGATAAACTTCTGCAACCCAGACCTGCAGCCATCGGCTGCTCGTCTGCCAATGCAACAGGCCCTGGAAGCAGCAAGCATATTGCCGCGTCCCCTTCAGAAGCCAGCAGGTTTATATGGAGATTTTTATCAATGCGGAGGTTGTCGTCGTCTCGCTCAAACCTCGATGGGAGCTGCCTGTGAGAAATGTAACAACTCTATTTGGTACACTTACTCTCAGGGCCCATATTCTGTCGTTGGGAAAGAACCAGGTCCTTCCTGTACCGACGGGTTCGTCAAAGTAAATACCACTTTCATAGTCACCGACAACCTGGAGATCATGCCCCTGACGACAAGCAAAAGTGTGAGCGTGCTTAGCAGACTGAAACTTGCTTCGTTAGCCGACCTGGAGGGCATCATTGAGGCAGGTGTTTGAAGTGAGTGCTGACTGGAGTAACTGGAGGATCTGCATGAAAGGAATACGCCACAAAAATTACTCGTTACGTGTACTGAGCATAGCAAACCACGTCGAGTGAAATCAAATCAGCAGCAGGTGCCTTATTTGTACAGTACATACTACACTCTGCGATGTATAAAGCAACAACTGAAAAAAGAAAAAAACTCTAACTGCAAATACATAATCAATTGCTCCACGGTATATATCAAGTGTAATAATTCCATGTTACGCCACGATGACACTCACAGCTATTTGCTATCCACACTAGATTGGGACTTAAAAAATTAGGGAGACTTACCCTGTAGAGTTCATGGCTCACGGTACTAAATTATTAAATAAAAATATGATTCTTTGTTCTACAGTTATGGTGTTCTCCATGTACAAATAAAAAGAATAAAGAAATAGATTGTGTATTTTCAGTAACGGCAAATATATATACCGTGAAATGTCGATAAATTAGTATGGGTCCCCTTAATACCGCTAGCTATTCAGTGTTTTAACTTGGATTTGTAATACAATTTCGTGAACATTCGCAAATAGTCATGCAAACATTGTCGATCATAGTCATGCAAAAAATTGTAGATCATAGTCATGCAATCATTGCCATACAAACATTTACCTTCTATAATGTATGTATTATTTTTGACTTGTTGTATAATTTTCAATAATTCATGTGCAAATTTTTAATGGTGTTGTAGTACTCGCCAATGTGATTCCAACGCACTTCGCGGTTTCCAAATCGGATCATTTTTGAGTACACACGGAGTGTTCAAAGTTTCCAAAAACAATTCCCAGCAGTGGGGAATTCGTAAGCATGTTGTACCCGACTGTACATCAGTTTTCTACCTACCTAACTACACCTGACGAACTCACAACCACAGATGGCCAGGTGAGGCATTTCAATTCTCCTGACGCTAAATTGATTTACCCAGAGCGTTGCTAATGGGGTAGAAACATCAACATTCAAATAGGGTGTAGCAGCCAGTCACGAATATTTTGAGATGGAAGAATAATATTCCAATCTTCTCGCTGCCCAACTCGTATCCCTTCCGCCCACAAGCTAGCTCGACAGACTGTTCTAATTTGTGACTACCACAAAGATAAGAAAGGAACATGAACAGGAACACAAATTGATCGAACATGAACTCCAGTCGCTTGTGCTACATACGCTGTCTTCTTCCATGCCATCGATCCACATAAACACAGAAGACGAGCGGACGAGCGAGCAGAGGAAGACTACAGTGGACTTAAGCATGCATGTGCAAGGCCCATGCATATCCTAATAATCTAGGTCTCGAATTAAATATCGATTAAGTGCCCTAGAAGCACCACGAAACCACATCACACAAAAGGTTGTCTTGCTCAGAGTAGCCTTTGTGGCGAGGGTGGCAGGGGATGCGGACGCACACGCCAAAGAAGCTGAAGCACAGCAGCGTAAAGCCCCAGTCCACTATGCAGAAGCACCACTCGTCGTCTTTGCTCTCGCCCCAAACGTCGCAGCAAGGCTCGTTCGCGATCTCGCCCGGGTGGTGCTGGCCTCGACCACGAGAATGGTGATAGGCTGACATTCCATGGAGGTGCGCGGGGGCCGTCGTGTGGTGATCGATGTGGCCGTGGCCTGGTTTGCTGCTGTGAGGACGGGCGTGACCTTGAGCGTGGTGCACACGACCTTGAGGGTGGCCATGGGGTAATTTCTGGCCAGGCATGTTGGCTCCTTGCAGCTCAGTCGATCGATCACGTCGTAACTATCAGTCTGGTTTCAGGTTTTGGATATTCCTGTACTGATCTTTCTGCAATAGCAACGACAACCAAAGCTTGATGAGATCACATATATGCGCAACTCAGTTCACATGCTTAATTTTTCCCGAAGCTGCTTCAAGGTCGAATTTCCCACATGCCACTGTTCATGCACAAGGGAAACACCAAATTTTCCCACCTGGCTCAAGCGGGAACCTGCCAAAGGCGCCCTGTGAGAGTAGAAAATGTTTGAACCTGACTTCAGTAGTACAGTGAAGCAAATGTATGCCTTGGAAGATAGAATTTGGTCTAAGATGAACCTCCACTCTATGTATCAGCAAATGCTGGAAACTGCAACGATGTATGCAGCGCTGTAACTTCGATGGTACGCCGAACTGCAGTAGAAATCTCTGGAGATGGACGTCTCTTACTGTATATAACCTCTGCAGCTCCACCTCAGATTCCAGAGTTTGTGTTACATGCAAGCTCAGATTACCATTTAATCAAAGGGGGGTTTAGAGTCGGGGCAAGTTGAGCCTGTGCGGAAGCGCAGTACAGCCAAGTGGATTGCAAATAGTTACAGCATTGCAGAATCTGAGGGCGGTTGACTTTTGTTTTCTTTGAAAGGCTTAGGGCGGTTGACTTGATTACCGATTATTTTTCCGTTTTTTGGACATTATAAAATCTGGGGTCAGAGCCTCAGACAAGTTTGCTCGGAGCCCAGCGGTTTATTTAATTATTGTGCATATCGTCAGCATGTAGGATTTTTTCAAATGTTGCAAGCGACCAGTGGGAGGGAGAAGCGTATATGGTATGTTGGAAGGAATTCCGGGGCCTATTCCTGGCCACGCCTATTCCTGCGGTTTGGGTCAAGTTATTTCCACTATGAAGGGAAATTAGTGAACACTACAAGCAGAGGCGTCGTTTCTCATGGCCCATTCACACCAGCCCCCTGCCAGTGTTGCGTTTGCTTTCCAGAAATGGAGGAAGGTAAAACCCAGAAACAAAAAAATATCGAAAGCCATGCACAAAACTATTGTGCAACTGCATTACACTACCGCAAGTAGATCACTATATGGTAATTTATCATTATCTAATTATAGATGATATCATGATATTATAATATAATATAATCTTACGTATAATATGGTTATATCTTATAAGTTATATATTAGATAATCATAAATAATGTAAAATTGATAACTTATATGATATTATTCAATGATACAATATTATATTATTATATAACAATCATTATATCATGTTATTATCCTAAATAAACCACCCAATTTGTGCCATGAGAAACATAATGTATGGAATTACATGAATTACAATTTGCTACAATATTGTAATTCATGTAATTTTGATGTGTTTATTCAAAGAGCACAAATTCTGGCTCTTTCGGAGCACATGTTCTGGTATTCTTCATTAAAATTGGCGTGTATTAAATAAGATAAGTTTTTAATCTACTAATAAATGTTAAAGGAAATTGTAATATTTGAGTTATCCGTAAAGTCACCTTGCATTAGATGAATCTACAAGGAACTTTGTTTTATTATACTCTTATTTGTTCACTCCAAATAGTTAAAAGGCGTGGAAAATTTTGGTGGTTTATCATTATTAGGTGTGTAAGAGGTGTGTAAGAGCTTGGTGGTCTTCAAAAGTTTTCAAAAGTTTTTTAGCACCAAGAAAGGAGTTTAAAAACTTTTGAAAACTTTTGAAGACCACCAAGCTCTTATACACCTCTTACACACCTAATAATAATAGACCACCAAGATCTTTCACACCTTTTAGCTATTTGGAGTGAACAAATAAGAGTTTAATAAAACAATATTCATGGTATCTTCTTCAAAATTTGATGGATTTTACGGATAACTCAATTGTCATTAGATCTTTGCTATCAAGATATGATTTTAGAAAAGAAAATCAATTCCTTAAAGTGGATGAGTTTTGAAGAAGACCAATCATACTTGTGTATGTGGAGTGTTGTAGAATATATATTTTTGTAATCTTCCTATGAAAAATGGTGGGGTTTTGCCTATTTATATTTGCAAACTTATCAATGGCAATGTTGCCATGGACGATAACATACCTTCATCTCAGTGGACACTATCTGAAACCATGCTGGCTGGTTTCTGACACCTATCCCCCAACCAATAGGAGTGGGAAATACAACCCGGTCAGAAATATGACCCTTTACCTTATTTCGGATCAATACCAGGCGTGGTAAAAGACTTATGCCGTTGAATTAATTGTGCAACACGCCAAAACCCTAAACCCTACAACCCTGTCTTGTAATCTTCATGAATCTTTTATCTTACAACCCTAAGATTCAGTAAAATGGATGAAAAGTATTTCAAAATACCATGGAGTTGAAGTAAGCATTTCATGTTTAAAGAGTGTGCCAAACCCTCCAAATCACCCTCTAAAACTAGACTTAGGTGAATTTTTGTACTTGATTATACATGTGATGAAGTTCCTTAATATCCTTCATTATAAATAAGGGATAGTTGTGATTGGTCCATTAAGAGCATCTCCAGTCGTGCAACAAATATCTTTAAATTTTGGATGAAAAGTTCACAAATAAATGCTACCTAGGATCCACCCCCAAATTCTCCTTGCCCCTCCAAATCACTACCCTTTAGTAGGGGCCAACATCTTCTCTAACCACTACTTTGTCTTCTACAATTAACAAGTTGTCATAAAAAATTGATACTGTACTATTGCTTTTGCACATTAGGAGACTAGCGATCAGCTAGAGATAGAGTTGCACAAGTGGAGTGAACAAGTGGCCCTCCCTCTGAATCCAACATCAAGCTTTTTGAAGTTTTGTTGCACAATTGGAGATGCTCTAGATAACTAAATTTACCATGCACATATAGAAAGTACATATAGCGAGTGTGATTGAGTCGCTGGAAATCCAAATATGGGTGAAAATGTACTTCGACGTGTGAATATAGAGCCCCAGCTTACTGTCGGAGATTTCTGGTTTGAATATACAGAGCCCTAGCTTACTGTCGGAGATTTTCTGAACCATTGCGTGGTTTGTGAGGAGCTGGAACGATTGACGTTCCGCATTTGGAGCTAGCAAGTAGATTAATATAAGGTTGTATTCAGAGCTCAGTGGCACTCAAAAGATCCTCCAGCGAGCAAGTTGATCATCACCTGCGTCAAGTCATTCCCTCACTGATCGATTCCTCACTGTTCGTTACTTCGATCGGAGATTGCTCGCTCATTCTGAATCTTATTCAAGCGCTTGGCATCATGGAAACGACTGCGCCCGGCACTTCAAATGAGGCCCTGGAGCGTGGGCCTCTGTGCCCTGACGTTACGTTTAGAGTGAGCTTGTATCGGAGCAGAACGTCGGGGCGAGTGGTATATGTAGAGGTAGGCAAGGAATTCGTCGACACTCTTCTGAGCTTCCTGCTTCTTCCCCTCGGCACCATCATCCACATCCTCTCCGCAGGTCAAAAATCTCCCTCCCCCCCCCCCCCCCCAATTTATGTTTGTTTCACTCCTCTTTTTCTTCATAATATTGTTAACTAGAAACTCCACTTGTTGGTTTTTGCGGGTTTCTTAGCCGTTTGAGAATTGACTTGGTTGGTATGTTTCTGTGTGGCTTCTTAGCTTCTGATTAACGGATATCTGGAAACTTCTGCTATGTTTCGTTGGCGAAAACAAATTCCCGTTTCGGTGACACAACTTGTGTGAACGTGTTTCTTAGAAATGGAGTGGGAATGCGGGATCTCAGGGAGGTCACTTCCAAATATTATGTAACAAAGTGCGAACAAAGATAGGGTCCAAATAAATCTTTGAAGATAATTTTTATAAATGATTTACATTAATATAGGATGCTCACAATTCATTACAAGAATAGAGATGAGAATATTTTTGAAATATTACTAATTATTTAAAGAATTATTTTTATTTTTTAGGATACTTTTAAATACCCTTTGTTCACACGTGATACTCAAAAGATACAAAGAGTGACCTCCCCGAGTGTGGGATGCTATGAACTGCAGGCATCCAAGTGAAACCTGCTCTGGGTGGAATCTCGAGGATTTATGAGAGTGTACAAAAATTCTCTGTTTCTGATCTGGACTGTAAGGAAAATCTTCTGCAACCCAGACCTGCAGCCATCGGCTGCTCTTGCCGCTCTGCTGGTCTGCCAATGCAAAAGGCCCTGGAAGCAGCAAGCATATTGCCGCTTCCTCTTCAGAGACCAGGTTTGGTTGGAGATTATTACAGATGTGGAAACTGCCATGGTCTCGCTCAAACCTCCAGGGGAACTGCCTGCCTGAAATGTCACCCTAAAGGCCCTGTGTATTACTATTGCTCTGGGGGCCCGTATTCTGTCGTTGAGAAAGATCCATGTCCTTACCGTCTAGGTCCTTGCGGGTTCGTGAAAGGAAATACCATGTTCATGGTCACCGACAACCTGGAGATCATGTCCCAGATGAGCGACGACCTTGTGAACGTGCTTTGCCAATCCTTTGACGACGTGGAGCGCAGCGACATCACCGTCACCTTTACTCAGGTACACGATAATTATCGGCAATGTTTGCATGACTAAGGGCCGACTTCCATGCAAGGGGGGCAGTGGGTGGCCGGTCCTCTAAAGGAGGAAGCTCCACCGATATGGGTGGAAACAGGAGGATTCTAGAGTATAAATTTCATTTGTACCGATATGGATGGAGCATGGGTGGTTCTTGAGACCTCAATTCTTGTCTTCTAGTGCCTTCCACCCACTGCCCCCCTTACATGGAAGTCCGCCCTAAGGTAGAGGGCTCTAAAGTCTAAACCCGCACTCTACCAAGGACGAACATTTTGAAATTTTGGATGTATCCATGGTGAAGAGCACCACTTTAGAACCCATGTCATTTCAACTTCAGAAATTTGTAACTAATTTTAGGAACATCCAAATTTTTTGAATCAAAGTTTGATGGTCTTTGCTTGGATTTGTCTTCCACTGAAGAATCATGCTCAGTTCTCCCTGTGTTCTCATAAATTCACAGCCCTTAAAGTGGCGGGTTTAGAGCCTCTTGCCTTTTGAATTTTCGGACACCAAATCATATTTCAAGTCCAACTTAGCTACACTCAATGGCTTTATTGAATGTAGTATCGAGAACCTCCTGTGGAGAATGTCATGAGGTTAATTCCCGATACTACATGTGTCCCACACTGAATAATAGGGATATTAGAGGGACCCAAAATTAGAGGGACTTACCTTGTAAAACTTACCTCGTAGTAAACACAAGTGTACAATAAACACAAGTGTATTGAATGGTAAACACAAAATGACAAACAAACATAAGCGGTAAAAATTTAAAAAAACACCACGGTAAAAACCAATGTACTACAATGATTGGTAAATACTAGTGCATAGTTCAAATTTTTTTAAATTAAATTGAGTACTCATGTATAGTTCCCTCATGTGATATTGTGCATGGACTTGCATATTTGTAAAAATGGAAGAACTATGCCCACCCAGACCTTGCTCATCCACTAGTAAGGGCAAGATCCCCAAATATTGAATGCTATTTCCTCACATAATATGGCCTAATTAGAGGTGCATGAGCTAAAGAACCTTATGAAATTAGTATGGTCCCCTAATGCCCCTATTCAGTGTAGATGGCAAATAGCTGTGATTCTCATCGTAGCGTAACAGACGACGGTTTTTATTCTACTTGATATAATTCATTACTCCTTCCGAAATTAAATTAGAAGAGCCCATCGGAACACTGCTTTTCGAACAGAGGGAGGAAGTCTTTCTGCTTTTTCAATCGTTTCTTTTAACTTATACGTAGCAGTCAGACTGTATTATGTACAAAGAATATGCTTCTGATTTCACTCGAGATTTGCTATCCATGTACACGTCACGAGTTATTTTTGTGTTGCAGATCCTCCAGTTACTCCAGTCCGCACTCACTTCAGACACCTGCCTCAGTGACGTCTTTGGATCGTCATAAATCATCTCGAAAGTCAATGGCAGAATTGATCACTCTGGAAATTCGAGGAAATGATCTTCATCGCCCCTTCAAAAATGATCATTAAACTGATCATACAGAGCAAACTCCAGTCAATTGGACTGGTTGTGAATACCACAATCAATATCCTTAGTCAGCAGTCACAACACATGAATAATATATAGAATAAGCGCCTTATACATAATATCAATGAGGGCAGGTGAATTTTCCAAGCCTTCGCCTATTATCCCAAAACCTGTCACAAAAAGTGAGAATCCAGGAGACAATTTATTCAGTTCCAGAAATTTTACAATTCAATTCCGTCCAGAAAATTATAGTTGACATTCAGAAAGTTACAGTCGTCAACAAGTCCAACTGCACCTTGTTGTCCAAATATGTTAACGATATAATTCACAACCCATCATAGCGATCAAATCTTTGCAGCAGCCAGAACTTTAAGAGAAATTGCGTCTTCACTTGGCACATGCAGTGTCAGCCTGCACACCGAGGAAAAAACA
Source organism: Pohlia nutans (assembly GCA_022496805.1). Classification (NCBI taxonomy): domain Eukaryota; kingdom Viridiplantae; phylum Streptophyta; class Bryopsida; order Bryales; family Mniaceae; genus Pohlia; species Pohlia nutans. The sequence continues at coordinate 18,542,595 of CM040094.1, forward strand.
ACAAATTAAAAATAAAAATAAAAAACCAGTAAATGGAAAGAATCGTATGTCAATTGTTGCAGTATGCACAACTTATTTTAGTTCTTCCTTTGGATTAGAGGACAGGAGCTTGACAGGTTGGACAAGCTAATACTTTCAAGGACAAACTCTCACTCTTATTAGAGGAAATCTCCCAGTAAACCCAAACCTCTATTTATAAAGACCGGGCCTCGTTCCGGGGCTCTTGGAACTTCATAACTTTTGCATAAGACGTCATTCTCCGGTATATTGGAATGTCAAACAGAAACATATAAAACTCTCACCAGTCTAATAATATACTTAACGATTTTGAGAGTCCCTACCGTAACCCTAATTCCCAGCGACAGAATCAAAACCGAGCCTGCTCTCGCACGGAGAAAAGTTCAACAATTCAAAGTAGACAAAATCGGACATTCGCAATTCAAATTGAGTAAGGAAAGCATAAGGTAACCTAATTCATTAACCCCTACGCGTCTAAAACGCGCAATATGACCATCTACATCGCTAAACTTTGCAACGGTGGCCTTTTCTCATTTGACCTCGGACTTCTGATTGCAATACATCATTTTAAAGCTCTTGTTCTATACTAAAAGATCACCAGTGTTGCTATACATCATTTTAAAGCTCTTGCTCTATACTACAAGATCAGTGTTGCAATACATCATTTTAAAGCTCTCGTTCTATACTACAAGATCAGTGTTGCAATACATCATTTTAAAGCTCTTGTTCTATACTACAAGATCACCAGTGTCGATCGTGTCAAACTGAAGTCATTTACACAGACAAATGATTTGCAGGAGGGGGCCCGATTTTCCTACACTGCACAGTGGACGCTTAGGGGTTAACTAATTAGGCAACTGCTAATGAAAGAATGTACCGTGGCGGGCGTGGCTGTGTGAGGGATCTTGACGGCCAAGTCGGGGGGAAGGTCGACGCCCGGCCAGGCCTTGCACAAGCAGAGGTCGTTCTGCTTGTCGGCGATGGTGTCGTAGACGCTGGGCACGTGCTTCCCGCACCCCGCCCACGACGTCTTGCCGCACTCGCTGCATACCACCGAGTAACACATCCTTCCTCCCTCGCTAATCAGTTGTTTGCCACTCTGCCTTGTCTCTCTCGCAACGAAAAATCACGCACAGAGGGAAGAATGGAATGGGGAATTTAGCCCTGGCGCTGATCCCGCAAACCCTGACACTCTAGGGCGCTCTTCACGACACGTGAGCCATAGCCGGCTTGCGTTGTATCGTCAGCATCTGGACGACAACAATTGGCCTCCTTCGTCAGAAGGAACGCGAGGACCGGCAAGAAGCCCAACTTGCCGTAGCAGTTTTGACTTTTGACACAATATTCTTAAGCCGTAGACTTTGTGTCCCTATCAAAGTTTCCAAGATTTTCTCCAATGCTCTTGGATGCTTCATTTTTTCACATCTTAGAGCATTCCCACCCATGCACGCTAGGACTAACCCTCTCAAATTATTCATCTACATGTGAAGGGCCCTTGCACTCACACTCCCCCACCCTTGCACGCCCTTCACGTATCAAAAGTGCGCATCAAATAGTCAATGGACCAATCACAAGTAGAATGAGAGGAATAATCATCGAATAGTCAACTCAATAGTGATTTCAAGGCCCAATTTCTAACACGCTAGAATCCAGAGTCAAGAAGCATTTTGAAAGGCCCCTTGAAACTTTTCATCCACTTCTTGAGGTCAGAGACCCTGTGAGGCCATGGGTGGCCATGCTCTTAGGGCTGCTTCATACTACAACCGAAGGTCGAGAGGCCGTCAATTTCCACCAGTCAACTAATCAAATTGCAAGAAACCATGGGTTTAGCCTCTCGACCATCGCTCTCCAAAATGCCTACGTGGTAGTGACCGAGCTATTTTCAGTAGATTTCTTTGGACTCTCAACAAAGTTTGGACCCTTAATCCCATGGATCGAGCTATTTTCAGTACATTTCTTTGGACTCTCAACAAAGTTTGGACTCTTAATCCCACGGCCTCTCGGCTTTGACAGCCATCATGTGAAGCGGCCCTTAAGTTTATCTTATTTGCTTGACTCCTACGAAATTCCCTCATAAGGTGGCAAGTGTCATCTTTTCACTCCATGTTCCAAGGAAAATTATTGTATCAGTAAAAAGCCAATCAAGCAGTAGGCAATAGTAGACAATAGACAATGCGATACCCTACTACTTTAAAATGTTATGAATAGGTTCTTGTAGACTTCCTTTTGTGTTATGAATAGGTTCTTGTAGACTTCTTTTTATTCAAATTTATTTGTCTTTATAACAACATGTGCTATGTCTTTCATTAAATTCCGATGATTCCAAATTTGATCGATTGAATTTATCATTTTAAAACTATAAATCCTTGATTGTTTAAGGGTTAACCATACCAAACAAACAACAAAGAAATAATAATAATATAAAAATAATAAATAAAATAATAACTAACTAACAAATGAGAGTTGTTTGTGACACTCTTTTTGGTCGTTTTTTTCAAAGTGTTTAAAATAATGTTGAAAAGAGTAAAAAAAAAACCAACACCCTTTTTTGGACATAGAATGCCTAGGAGGAGGGTGTTAGCATCCTACGGGTTTGCACAATGTTTTGATGCACATTTGCACATTGTGTATTTGTTTAAAATGCTAACTTTCAAACTGATTTCAGAAATATGTGGCAATAATACAATGAAAAATGAAACGCACCGACTTTTAAATTTATGTACATATTAACTATAGAATAAAAATTAGATTTTCAAAATGATTTTATCTTGAAGATTTTGAGTATCAAAACTACCATTCTAATAACAGTTCTGACTAATTTATGATCAAACTTTGAATGTAAATATTGTCTATGTTTGATTCTATACTTGAATTTTTTTAAATAAGCCACCAGCAAAATTTCATTGCCAAGCACAAAATCCTTCCAAAAAAAAATTAACAAGAAAACAAATCAAATGTACAAAAAATAAAACATTTTAAAATTTTGAATTTCAATCAATTCAAAAAAAACTTGAAAAAACTTGAAGATATTTTTGTTCACATTGTTATGTGAACATTAGAAAAATTCATAGCTCAAATTTCCATCCACAACCTTTTTTTCTCCTACTCTTTTAGAATTTAAAGTAGTTATTATACACAGTGACATTGTACTCGTTTTATTTTAATTTGTGTCTTATTAATAGGTACATCATATTTTTTAAAATATCTTGAAATGGTCACTTGGATTACACGTACATTCACTAAACCAAAATCAGTCTCAAGACTTCACAATCCTTTGTTGTCTCAATGTCACAAATTTTAAACAATCTCAAAATCCTGAAAAGAATGCATTGTGACAAAATGGTTGGTGACCCGTACCATGCAATTGCTTAGGAGGCTATTTACGTAACTAGTTAGAAGTGAATTGATCTATTTTTCATATAGCTGATTCAAAATGAAAATTTTGGCCAAATGGACAATAAAAGTTTCTATTTCAAATACAAATGCAAATATAACAGAAGCATATTAATGAACGAATGATTGATTATAAAGAGCATTAGATATTGGCTAATTTGGCTCAATTTCTCCTTGAACCTTGTATCATTACGATCCCTAAATGACTTTTAGGGCTCTATATGTACTAAAATACAATGGTATGTTCAATATAGTGTATCTTCAAATACAATAGTATATTTAAATATGTTCATGTTGTAAGTACAACTGCAATGGTTTGATTATGCGCAGAAAAATAACCATTTCAAATTTTCCATCCCATTGATTGCCATCATAGGTTTGTGTTGTTTCTCTCTCTAAATTGCAATGATCCAACATGCTCAAGTTGGAATCAACACGACCAATGATTTTTTTGGTTGCTATTTTAGCCAAATTGCTACATAAAATTTGGACTAGCTAATTGATGCAAAAAAATTGGAAAAACAAATAACCACATTTCCTATATGGAGCTAAGATGTGTAGCCTCTTTAAACCTAGATATCACCCCACCCAAGTATTGCCTAAGTAGCACACAGGTACCACATGTATATTACCCTGATATTACTTATATATTAACATGAAAAGAGCATTCAAGTGCCTGGATTGCTCATCCAAGGAGCCTGGATTAAAACAGTAGCAAATAGAAAACTGTCTTGACCAAAAGAAAACCACTGAACGTGACTGACATGAAACAGTTTCACAGATCCAAAGTCCACTGTGTATGAGCAGCCAGCTTCCTGCAGTTCAGAGACCGGTATAAACAGAAAATTCCACAAACAAAACAGACAGAGAGCAGGCACGTGAGGTTGAGAATATCGTACAAATCCGGATTTGCAACAGTGTCATCGCCTCTCCGAGTCTGTTCCTGCAACAACATGATGATTCTCGGCTCTTAAGACAAATGCAATTAATGGTCTAGAGATGTTCATCAGAGTTGCATTCCCTCTCCTAATCTGAGCACAGCCCCAGAAATCAACAAACACGAATAGTTTAGGGTTTAGGGTTCAAAAACTGGAATGGAGAAGAACCTCTAAGCGTCTAAAACGTCCAATATGACCATCTGCATTACTGAACTTTGCAACGGTGGCATTTTCTCAATTTACCTTGGTTTTTTTATTGCAATACATCAATTGAAGCTCACAATACATCATTTTAAAGCTCTTGTAGTCTTGTTCTATACTATAAGATCAAACGGGTCAAACTAAAGTCATTTTCACAAAAATAGATGATTTGCATCAAGGGGTTCAATTTTCCTCCACTACAAAGTGGACACTTGGGGCCGCATCACACTATGGCCAAAGGTCGAGAGGCAGTCGATTTCCACTAATCAGATTGCAAGAAATCAAGAATTCGGCCTCTCAACCCTTCACACTAAAGGCCAAAGTCCAAAGGCAGTCACCCTCCAAAATGCCTACATGGCAGCACTTTTTGACCAAGGAGCCAAACTCTCTCGAAGGAAGTTTAGATCAGACACGAATGAAAACCCATCAATTTTTTTCGTAAAAAACCAAAATTATATTTTATTACCTATTTTCAGCCAATTCCTTTGCACTCTCAACAAAGTTTGGCCACTCAATCTCTCGAATTGGACGGCCATAGTGTTAAAAGGCAAGAGATCACAAGAGGCAAGGAAGTTGGAAAGAAAGCAAGATTTCCTCACAATCCACGACTGCTAGAAGTCAAGTCGGTGGCTGTAAAGCGTTCACGACTGTTGACAGATCATGTACCCCATGGCTAGAATCTGAGTGGGAACACTATGAAACTGCTTTTCCTCGCATTTACAATCAAACTATGTTACATGATTTTGTACAGTACATGGCAGGGGCGAGTCTGAGTTCCTCAAATGCGCCAATCTACAAAGTGATAAAATCATAAGTGAACAAAACATGAGTTCACAAAATCCTACGTTCACTAAAACAGCATTGAATTCACGAGAAAAAGTCCGATTCATAATGTTTCCTTCCCCTAAATGTGATAGCGCCGGAAGGATCGTCAGGGCTAGAAGGTACCGAAATGAATCCCCATTGTGAGGGCGCGGCGGACACTGGGCCCCTGCTGCCATACCTAAGCTTCAAATCGTACGCTGCTCGCTTTTGTCGGTCATGAAGGATCACGTACGCCATTTTGAGCTCCAAAAAAGCCTTCGTGGCCTCTTCTCTTTGCTCCTCGGGCACCACGTCGGGATGCACCTTGAGTGCCTTGCTCCGGTACGCAGTCCTGATTTGCTCCGGCGTCGAAAGCGGGCTCACCCCGAGGTAATCGTACAGCGTTTGACCACCAATAATGTGACGCGATTCAAAATTCTCCCGGACGTGGTCGGCGTCCGTCGCGTACGCCCACGACGCTGCCGTCGCACCGCCCGTTCCTCTTCGTCTTCTCCGACGTCGCAATTCACCAGACAGCGGAACAAACGATGCTTGCCCGAAGACGAGAGACACGGACGAGGTTTGGCAATCCTCCCCTGGGATCAATGAGGAACGCCTCGGCGACACTACAACGAAAGCTCCAGACACTCCCACTGCTGCCATGTCCACTCAAACCCTCGATCTCACGCCCAATCCTCAAAACCCTAACCTCCATGTCGGATCAGAAAGTCCGCCATAGCAGCTACCGAATCTTCTACAACCGACTAAGTTCCTTCCCATTCCAATTCACTTCATTGATCCCGGGGGCAGAGGAGCTCACCGCCGACTAGCTAACGAAACCCTAGAATGAAGAGTCAAGAGCCATTAATAGAGAATCCACCGAATTCAACCGTGGAACCAGATTTAGAGCACCCATGCAGAATTGAATTCCGGTAAGGTACAAAACGGGGCCTGCGGTGACGGAACTCTCAAGATAAGTTACGACTTACGAGGCCGTTGATGAGCTCCGGGGCTCCATCTCCATCGCCAACACCGACGGAGCTCTTGTGCAGGGTGGGAAGGGGCGGAAACGAACGGAGAAACTGAGGAGCTCCCTGCACCGTCCGATCGATGATGGCCCGCCGTCTGTCAGATCGCACCCCTGCCTCGGAAATCGCAGCTCGTATTCAAATTGTGTGTGTGGCTCAGAAAGCGACTGAATTTAGGACCGCTTCACACTATGGGAAATGCCGTGTCCAACTAATTTTAGTTCATGTTGTGCATTAGAGTGTTGAGGAAAACACAAAGCAAATGCAAATAAAAGCAAAAGCATACACAAACAATCCAAAAACTAGTGCACAAGAGCATCCAAGACACAATAGAGTTAACCGAAAAGTCAGCTCAAAGAGGAAAGTTTTAGCAAACTCCTCTTAACCCCTAAGTGACGGATCAACCATTTTATGCTCTCTGCCCTTTTTTTATGGGCTGCCCGAAATAGAAAAAAACATTTTTATAGATTTTTTTTTTTTAAATAGGTTATCAAGTCTACTTTCCAACCCAATTTGAATCATGTCAATCCGAGTTAAACTCCACCCGGGAGAAATTTTTAAAGAAAAACACCTCTACATTGTCTAGTCTTAGAAAACTTACTATTTGGGGAAAGTAATGATGTTCTCTCCGTTGAAAAATTTGCAATTTTTGATTTTAGAATAGAATGTATAGTTTTAACAAATCATACAAATTTTCAAATTCTAAAAGTAAAATATGAGAATCTTATGAATATTTGAAGTTAAATGCTTCTAAATTCATTATGAGATGATAAAAAACTATTTTTTGATATTTGACCATATAGAAAATTACTAAACATCAAGCTCCTCATTTTCTCTTTTGGACCAAACTTCATCAAAGTTGAAGAAGTAATTTTTTATAACACATTTATGTTTTGCCCTTACCCCTCCGTCATTTAGGGGTTAACCCCTAAATTTCCTAGTGTTTTTGGGAGCTTGAAACCTCAAAACTGCGATTTTCTACCTCTATGTACTCCCGGGGATGTGAACCAAGTTTTTTTACTTCTTTTAGAATTCCAACCGTAAGATCTTGTATCTAAGCCTATTCATAGCTACTGTTTCAAAAATTGACCGTTGGATGTTTATCATTTGCAAGATCATAACATCCAAAGTTTGTGCAAAAGTTTTTCTGGGCATTGTTTGGGAGGCATTGTCTCCATAGTGCAAAGGGGGACTTGAAGATTGTTAGTCCAAACATTTTGCTCATATTTTTTTCCATGTAGGTAACTAAGTTAGGCACCTTCATGCAAAATTTTAGAGACTCATTATGCTTTTTTGGCCTTCATGCAAATTATTTTTCAGAAGAAGGTTCAAAAACCACAATATGGTAAAACTTGAATAATGTTAAAGGTTTTTGGTTTAGTAAAAAAGTGAACGGTGAAAAGTTACATCTATGAGTTTGTGAATTTTAGAAGAAAAAAAAAATCGAAAAATTCCTAAATCTCAAATTTTGACAATTTTTGAAAGAAAAAATTGTAAAATTACAAAAAAACTTTGAAGCTTGCCCTTGTAAATTTTGAAGGCTGCCCATGTAAAATTGTTAAAACTTTCAACTTGGATTTTTTTAAATGTGTGTAGTAGTATTATTATAAACATATTTCCAAAAAAAAAATTCAAAAAAACACTTTTTTTTTTTTTTTTGCTGCCCCAGTTGGGCTTGAAAACAAAATTTTGCATAATAAAATTCTAAAACTTGAATTTGGCTGCCCAAATTTTACCACATATAGTATGTATGTATTACCACACCCACACCAAATTTTAACCCAAAATACTAAAGTTAAACCCGTCATCTAGGCTACCCGAAACAACAAAAAGCCATTTTGGCTTTTAAGGGCCTTTAGGGGTTAAACTCATATTGAAATATAAATAGACTAAAAACTAGTTCATGATGAGTTGGGAGACAATCTAAAGCCCGCCACTGCCATTATTCTCCACACCTCGCAATGACTCTCACACCTTCTATCAAACCTCTAAGCCCATGGCCCACAAGAGGACAATTTATGACATGACACTATTCAACCCAAGTATAACTCAAAAAAGAGGCTAGAAGTAGAGCAAAAAGGGAGGTTAGATGGGCTTCTTTTCGGTTAACTCTAGTATCCAAGACACAATGATGGAAAGTAGTTTATATTGTCCCAAGCAGGACATAGTACTTGTTTATGTACCTGATCAATACCTCCCACCGAGGCGCCTAGGTGGGTCCTCTGCATCGGTGGACAATAACTAATCTACAACTAACTAATTAATGGCTTGTAACTAATGATGAGGAAACTAGTTGTTTGCCTTAGTAGTCGGTACTGCTCATACCCGGCATTACTACCTGGGACTAGAATTGAAATTCGGGACTAGTTCGGTTGATAACTCTCAGATAGGTTCTCAACATAGAGGACGGGTGTTTCAGCGATTAGCCACGCTTGCCACTTCCTCAAACCAAGGCCGTTGCTTTTGACGAACCCACTCTCACATTTACTAAAAGAGATTGAACAATGAATCAATTGTTCATTTTCTACAAATGTGGGGCCGGGTGCCTTATGGAAAGGGGCTTCACATTGATAGAAAAGGTGGAGTTGCCAAGGGAGATATCCAGGCAAGTGGTGTTCAATTCCACGCATGCATAGTGATCTTGTGTGAACATCTCCCTTGGGAACGCTATTTTTTCTACTAGTGTTTGATATAGCCAAAGGTCGAGAGGCCATTCAATTTTACCAATCAAATTGCAAAGAAGCCACAAATTGGCCTCTTAACCCTTCACACTAGAGTCCAAATTTCAAAGGTTGTAGCCTTTCAAAATGCCTACACGACAATACTCTTTTTACAATTTTGAAACTAAACAAAAGGACTTTTGAGGAAGAATTGAGAAAGGACTCTTGAAGAAGAATTAGGACAAGAATCATAATTCGACAAGCCCTTAAATTCTGAACCACTGGGATTTTTTAAATATTATTAAAGCCTTGATTTTGAATTTGGCCTTGGAGCTTCACACTATAGTCAGCAAAAGGCCTCAGCAAAAGGCCTCAACATAAATTGACGACTTGACGACTTGAATGGCTATAGTGATAGTGTGAACCTCTTTTTAGTAACTTCACCAATGGTTTCACAGTTTGAATTTTACGAAAAGTAGGAAATTTCATAAATAATCAAATTTAGCTCCTAAAGGACTAAGTGAAGATATGAAAATGTATTATAGAAAAATAGTTTAATGATAACTTTCAAATAAGAATTGCGCATTATGATTCATGAATCATATCCATATGGTTGTATTCATCATTGCAATAACCAATATTTATAATTATATTTGAGAAAAAGTAGATTAATTTTTTTTTAAATTGAAATGAAAAATGCAAATTTTCACACGTTTCCACATTTTACATTATTTGAATTAAAGTTAATTTTGAAGGGCCCTTAAAAGGGTCACTTTTTGAACTTAAAAAAGTTAGAATTTCAAATGAAACACAAACATGTTCTTTTAAAATCATTAATTCAAATTACTATTAAGAAATGAACAAATGGTGCTCAAAAATAATTATGTTTGAATTCAATCATCATGAAAAATGTGCATATTGTGGCAATTAGAGGTTAAATCATGTCAATTCTAACCATTCACAATATTGAAATATTTGTGTCCACAAGGTCTTTTAATTATGTGATTAATGCACACAACGGGCAACATTATATTTTTAGAAAGTATATTAAATTTATTGTCAAGTTTTGAAATGTTTAGTTTAAAAACATTCATAACAATTACAAAATGTGCTAAAAAAATCCCAAATTTTAATGTAGGTAGAAATTTCCACCAAAAACTTTAAATTGGCAATTATGGGAAAATATCTTGTTTCTCCAATTGAGTACAACATGTGGTGTAGTATTTTATTTTATTTTATTTTTCCGACACTAAAACACTACATGAACCTCATAATTGCATTTTGGTTTAAAATGTTTGAATGAGGAACTTGAGTAATTTTGTACTATGGGGAACATTTCTTTTCATCCATCTCTTGAAGCAAATCTCGCCGCATCTTCATTGCTTGCATTTTGCTCAATTTTGCTTTCTCGACGCTCTGCCATCTAGCGAAAGAGATGATCTCCATTTGAAATGACAACATATATAACTGCCACCATTGCGGCAAAAGAGTACATCCTTACCATAGTTTTTGGTGAATCAATCAACAAATTGATGTCGTTGTATCTACGATGAATTCATACACTAATTGAAAATAATAATTTAATAGTATACATCCAAACATAAATTTCACGGCATGGCATTGTAACAATATCACAAAGCAAAATTTTACTACCAATAGGCTACACTTCACATGCAAATCCACTCTCAAAAGGCATTAAAACAACTATCTCAACATACACTAATATTTGAAACTAAATGTTTTTGAGAAAGTAAACAATTCCAAGTTATCTTATTTCACAAGATAAAAGTTAGGGTTATTATAGATCACTCCTCAGTTAAACTATTAAGAAACAAAAAAAAGAAAAAAAAAAAAAACACTGATGATTCACTTTCACTTCATCCTTCAGAAGAAATAGGGCAACAATGCAAAATTTGAGCAATTTGCAAAAAGTAGTAGGGCTTATGAGATGAAATTACATGAATATCCATCAAAATTTGTGTTCATTCTTTGGAGTATCTTAAAATTGCTAAAAGTAAAAAACAAGGCATGCAATATATTCTCAAACATAAGAGAAATTAAACCAAGATTCTCTATGTGAATAATACTATTTCATGACCAAGTTAACCCTTAAAAGTCCCATGGGGATAGTATATACGTTGACGTATAATTGAGATTTGCTATCAACAAGAAACTTTAAATTGCGATCTTAATAACTCATTAGAACCGCATTGATTTAAATTTTAACTTCTCTTTTGAACTCAAATCCATTGAAGGAGTGGATCCATTCCAAATACAACCAAAATACACCGTATTCTACTGGTCGCCACGGCACGTTCAGACCTTTAGGGGTTAAGTACAATTATTTTCTACTCCTCATCTTATCTATCTCTCTCCCTTCACGTCCATACAAACTGTTATTGAACCCTACTTCAGAGAAGACAATGATAAATTGATAATACTGAAAAAAAGGAATTCTTAACCCCTAAATTTCCTTGTGTTTTTGGGAGCTTGAAACCTCAAAACTGCGATTTTCTACCTCTATGTACTCCCGGGGATGTGAACCAAGTTTTTTTACTTCTTTTAGAATTCCAACCGTAAGATCTTGTATCTAAGCCTATTCATAGCTACTGTTTCAAAAATTGACCGTTGGATGTTTATCATTTGCAAGATCATAACATCCAAAGTTTGTGCAAAGTTTTTTGGGGCATTGCTTGGGAGGCGTTGTCTCCATAGTGCAAAGGGGGACTTGAAGATTGTTAGTCCAAACATTTTGCTCATATTTTTTTCCATGTAGATAACTAAGTTGGGTACGCTCATGCAAAATTTTAGAGACTCATTACGCGTTTCAAACCTTCATCCAAATTAATTTCCGGAAGTAGGTATAAAAATGGCAATTTGGTGAAACATGCATCACATTAATTGTATTTGATTTTTGGAAAAAATGAACGGTGATTAGGTACCTCTATGATTTTATAAATTTTAGGCGAAATTATTTTTAAAAAATTTCAAAATCTCAAATTTTGACAAATTTCGAAAGAAATGGATGTGAAATTACAAAAAACCTTGGAGGTTGCTATTCTTTATTTTGGAGGCTGCCCTTGTCAAGCCAAGAATATAATCAACATGGGTCACTTCAAATTCTGAGCCTAAATGTGGTGAAGAGCATGTCTCCAAAAAAAAAATTGAAAAAATGATTATAATAAAAAGTTTTTTTCTGCCCCAGTTGGGCTTGAAACCAAAAATTTCAATAAAAAATTATAAAATCCGAATTTGACTTTGTAATTTTTACCCCACACACCTTGTATGTATGACCACGCCCACGCCAAATTATAGTCTAAAATTATTAATTTAGACCCTCCATCTAAGCTGCCCGAAACAGCAAAAAGCCATTTTGGCTTTTAAGGGCCTTTAGGGGTTAAGAGGAAATAACGACATAAAATAACTTACCAGCACATATCAAAACCAGGTGCAACAAAGAAACAACAACCCTAATTAAAAGGAACACACATACAGAAGATGTTGTATGAACTTCATTAACCCCTAAATGACGGAGGGGGTAAGGGCAAAACATAAATGTCTTATAAAAATTTACTTCTTCAACTTTGATGAAGTTTGGTCCAGAAGAGAAAATGGGGAGCTTGATGTTTAGTAATTTTCCATATGGTCAAATATCAAAAAATAGCTTTTTATCATCTCATAATGAATTTAGAAGCATTTAACTTCAAATATTTATAAGAATCACAAATTTTATTTTTAGAATTTGAAATTTTGTATAATTTGTTAAAACTAGACATTCTATTCTAAAATCAAAAATTGCAAATTTTTCAACGGAGAGAACATCATTACTTTCCCCAAATAGTAAGTTTTCTAACACTAGACAATGTAGAAGTGTCTCGGGGAGGTCACTCCCTTGTATATTTTGTATACACGTGCGATAATGACCTATTTATTTGGGGGGTTATTTTAGCAAAAAAATTTAGCAAAAAATATTATTAGGTGATGGTATTTTACATATAAAAAGCCTGAGAATATTATATGTGATGGTATTTTACATGTAAACATGTTTCACTTTTTTTAAATCCCCTATTTTACATGTACATTTTTAACAAAATTTATCTACAATGAATATATTGGACCCTATTTTTTATCGCACGTTGTTTCTAAAAATTTTGCCAGTGAACCCCCCCGAGAGAAGTGTTTTTCTTTGAAAATTTCTCCCGGGGGAGTTTAACTCGGATTGACATGATTCAAATTGGGTTGGAAAGTAGACTTGATTACCTATATAAAAATATTTTTTATTTTCTATAAAAATGTTTTTTCTATTTTGGGCAGCCCATAAAAAAGGGACAGAGACCATAAAATGGTTGATCCGTCACTTAGGGGTTAAAGATGTAACATGAAGTTCCCAACCAGATTTCCATTCTGTTTCCAACATTCTCTGTATTGTCACTGTTGTGTACTCCCTCCGTCCCAAAGTTATTGTTCAACTTGTTTGCTTGGAACAGAGTATTTCTTTGAGCCAATTTCATTGATCATATCGTAAGAAACATGATTTAAAAAGGTTCCAAATTATGTCACTAAAATGATTGAAGAACATTGCATGTGTTCATTGCAACTTGAATAAAATTAGCCACAAGGAAGTATTTTTTTGGCCTACTTATAAAAGCACTTTCAAACATGATTTTCAAACATGACAATAACTTTGGGATGGAGGGAGTAGAAGTTGGGAATTTGGAAACATGTTCCATATGTACGGTTAACCAAAAAGTCAACCCAAAGAGGAAAGTTTTGGCAAACTCATGTTGCATTCCTCTTGAACTCATATTGAAATATAAATATACCAAAAACTAGTCTATGATGAGTTGGGAGACAATCTAAAGCAAGCCATTGTCATTATTTTCCACACCTCACAATGACTCCCACACCTTCCACCAAAATTCCAAGCCCATGGCCCACAAGGAGACAATTTATGACACGACATTGTTCAACCCAAATACAGTTCAATTTAGAGGTTAGACGTAGAGCAAAAAGGGAGGTTAGATGGGCTTCTTTTCGGTTAACTCAAATCATTCTAGATTATTACTTATTACCCCTAATTTTAGTCATTGTAGTGGTATCCCCACATATAGCCAGCATATTGCTGCCACTGCACTGCATTGCTATGTGAGGTGGGCACGTGAACATAAGGTTCTCTAGGCCTTAGAAGTTGTATCTAGGAATAAGAATCGTTGTACAAGAATCTTTGTAGAGGATTTTAGAATATTGGACATGTCACGTAATTCTTCACCAAAAGAATGATGGTGGGGAGTTGAAAGTCCACGGTAGCCCCGCTTTAGAAATCACACATTTTATATTTCATGTAATGAGAGCAAAAGGGTGAAATCTGGAAAGGGCTAAAGAACTTTATGAAATCGGTCATTTAAACTACACCGAAATCACCATATATTGTGGGTGGATGAATAGCGTGGGATTATTCTTCCATTTGGACAAATTTTCATCCATTTCAACAAATTTCATCCAATTTGGATGAATTTTACCACAATATTTTGAAAAGACGATTATTAGTAAAGCCTCTCGTAAATACCAGAGGTCACAATATATAGTAATTTTGGTGTAGTTACTATGCTTGGAAAACAAACCATTGATTTTTAAAATAAGATTCATAAAAAGAAGTGAGAAAAATAAAAATAAAAATAAAAAATCTCAATTGAAATGTAATTTGTATGAATTTTGAAAGTTTAAAGTTAGTCATACCTCATTGGTGCCATATAGGAGTGGTGGTTTTCCCGACACAAAAAATTATCATAAGTTGCATCATAAACGCTCCAATTTCCCACTTGTAAAAGCCTTTTGATTGAATGACAAGTGGTCAGTTTTAGGTTCTTTGGAGATTACAAGTGGTTGGATTTAGGTTTCTTGGTTGGTGCCATAGTTGAAGTACCTATAGGATATGAAAAGAAGGTGGATGGTTTAACCCTAAAACGTCAAGAGGGCCTGGACGGGGCAGCCCGGAAGCCATCTAAATTTTTGGGGAAAAAAAAAAAAAAAAAAAACGGCTCTGCAGTGCACTGGTGGCTAGCACTGTAGCACTGCGGCACTGCTGAACTTCATCTGCTTCAACCTCAAAACTTGTTCAATTTGATAACTTTGATTGCTTACCAACGATTCCACAATCTCTCAAATGAGGCGAAAATTTGGAATCTAGATCGCTTTTTCAGTAGCTTTCCAACGCACCAAGTCTCGCTTGATTTGGTTGAAGAAATCAACATTTTTCTTCATTATTCTCTTTTAAATAAGCCATGGAGCTTACCTTGACATTTAAGAGTTAAGGTGCCTCTATCTTAAAGTATGCTCAACCTTCTCCAAAATTTACTCTTGAATGTGATAAATTATCATCACACTAATTTATCCCTCTCTCATCTACAAATATGTATCTCACCTTGTTACACAATTCTAAACAAATTTCAAATTGCCATGTGTCCCAACACAAGTCCCCAAACTATTAATCATTGTCGGACTTGCTAATCATCGTGGCAACATGATTTGGAGTTCATTGTGACATTAATATATCTTGCAAATTTTCCATCAAGTGTTGTCAAAAACTTTTCATTCAAAGCATTCCGGAAAACGGTGGATACATGTGTATGGTGAATATGCTCTTAGCACACTCTCGTAGTTAAAAAGGTGCTTCACACTATGGCCAAAGGTCGAGAGACCATCAAATGCTATCACTCAAATTGCAAGAAAGTCAAAAACTGGCCTCTCAACCCCTCATACTAGAGCCAAAGTCCAAAGGTTGTCGCCTTCCAAATACCACCATAGCAACACTTTTTGACCATTCTAGCACCAAGGTGACAAACTTGAGAGAAAGAATTGGGTTGAACAAGAAGGGAAATTCAATTCTCCCTTGAGAGGCTATTGAATTCTTTTGATAATCTAATGGGATTTTCTATTTATCAAAGGCTTGAACATCAAAAGCTTCAACTTTGGGGCTTTCAGCTCAAGCCTTTGGACTCTCAACATGAACTCTCAACATGAATTGATCATGCACTCCGACGCCTCTCAACTTTAACGGCCATAGTGTGAAGCTATTTTTGAAGCCCACAAAAACTCGACAAAACCACACTGCATTCTCTAGCACTGGCTTGATCACAACATGCAAACAGACAAACTTACATCGCACAGAACTTGCAGCTCTGACATAGCCAGAGCACCCTTTCACAATTATATACCAGTATAACAATTTATAATAAAACACATCTACACTAAGGAACATGCACAAAATGAATGAAGAGGATAGGTAGGGTGCATGAATGAATCGAAGTAAACTTTGAAATTGATTGCATCATATGAATCCATATAAATATATTCCTTGTGCCAACAGGTCCAGATTTTACACTTAGTTTGCTGCAGGCGGCCAATATGATGTATTTGCTGCCCTGGCTCATGCTCCTAGTGTCTAGCCTGCTCTTCTCAAGCTGTGTCTGAAAGATACTCGGTCCTCACAGAGAATCAAATCACGGAACATAAAAGGAATGTACATTTGGATTCTAATGGGATATATTTCTGAAAGCTTATGAGGCCAACAAGGCAAAGGATCGGCCAATTAGCTCCGTCAAAATTACAGACAAACGCCAATGGGGTGAAGTTCAATCACGTTCCAGTCTCGGAGATCATGAGCCAGCTTTCTCCTTTGCAACTGCCAATTTGGGTGTATTGTGTGCGACGTAGGGAAGAAACTGCATTTCAAGGCACCAGAACAAATCAGTCACCAAACTGCCACAATTCCGAACTATGCAAACAAGAAAATTAAAATGACTAAACAGAAGACAAATGCTAGCCCTTCCAAACTCTGAAACAGAAGCTGCAGCTACCCTCTCTTTCCTACCTCCTAAACTTTATAGTGTTTCACGGAAAACCTAAAGTGTTTTACGGAAAATGAATATACCAACAGTTGGTAGAGGTTTTCCAACACAATCGCTATTGATACCAGCATTGATACCTTAAAATTACTCATGTTTTTATATATGTTTGCACTTCATGTAAATAAGTCTAGGCATCCACACTATGTAGAATCAAGAGTGTAATTTAAACTATAGAGGACCGCAGCATGGTATAGGGTTTCCTTTTTTTGCTTTGAAGACCCCAATCCGAGCTTCAAGGAGCTGTTTAAAAATGTTCATAAGTAACAAAGCCTAGAAGCAGAGTGAGTAGCGTTTGTGATAAGGCCAGAACATGTAGCTGTGCAGATTTTCCCTCTTAGGCTCTAGTAATTTTTTTTTAAAAAGGCTGCTCATCTCACTGACCTTCGGATTTTATAAATACAAAAGGGTTCCCTACACTAATCCTGCAACGGAATAAGAGCAGATTGCGTTATTCAAGCATCGAAGAAGCCGGCGTTTCTTTACCTTGCAGTTGGTCAAGTCAGGAACGATGTACTGTGGAAGCTTCTCGTCCATTAACACATAACCACCTGTGCAGGAATGCAACGTTTTTAATTAAACCCTACGCGTCTGAAAACGGCGGCATTTTCTCATTTTACCTCCGTTTTCTGATTGCAATACATCATTTTAAAGCTTTTGTTCTGTACTACAAGATCAACAGTGTCAAACTGAACTCATTTTCACAGAAACAGATGATTTGCAGCAGGGGATCCAATTTTACTACCCTCCAGAAAATACAGTGGACGCTTAGGGTTTAAGAATCCGCATCAGGAGGTTATGAGCTTTGAATTGATAGATAAGAAATTATTATACCTTTGCTGGTATGACGACCTGTCGACTTACAACCCTTCCCCTTGTAGTAGTTGCGGGGACCGCGCTTCGAAGTGAGGATCTTAATTCCGGTGCGGGGGACGGCACGCCCACCGCGCAAGAATTGCGTGAGGATGCCCAGCGCCATGGCTTCCAATGCTCGAAATGCTGCCCAAAGAGAAAGAGACCAAAACAGAAAACCCTAATAGTCAAGAGCACTGCATCACAAAGGAAAATGGGAACCAAACCCTAGAAAGTGAGTTGATGAAACTCTACTAACTTACATCCTTGATCGAAGAAAATGAAGAAAGAAAACAGCGTGATGGGAATATCTTACAACGCTGGAACAAACAACGGAGCTCCCTCGCTCGCTCAGTCGATCGAAAACGAAACAAAAGAAACAACGCAAAACCCTAAACCCTAAAACCTCACGTGCGAGGGCGCCGAACCAATGAACGGGGAGAACCCGGAAAATAGTTACCACTCGACCGATTGAATATAACATTGGACGTATTGAAATTAGCACTTGCACGTACAAATCCGTAACATCATAGTAGGTTCGCCACCTGGCAAACGAATTTTTTTTTTTTTTGAAAAAATAAGGTTCGCCTCTCGAAAACTGAATTTCTCAATTTTCGTTTTTTTAGCAAAAAATCAGTAAAAATGACCTTAAATAGCTTAGAAATAACAAAATATTGCAAAAACTAATTTATTCTATTTTCGTTTTCTTGTCTTCAGAATTTTCTAATTTTTCCGTTTTTGATTTTTAGAATTATTTTACGACGAACCTGCTATGGTACTACGGTATACAATTTGAATATGTTCAATTCAAGGATCCTTTCACTTAACCCCTAAAGGACCACAACTATGTTTCTCTCCAAACACTCCAAAGTATCCCTCTTCATAAAAAGACAAATAGTTTTTTATCTAAAACCTTTTTGACTGATCCAACCGTAAGATATTTCAATCAACTTGAATTCATTACGACCTAAAAAATTTCAACTGTTTAAGGTTCTTCAATAGTAGGATTATAAGCTTCAAAGTAGGTAGCATTTTTTTGGGGGCTTGTTGCCCAAGTTTGAAACTTTCTGAAAATGCTCAAAATGCAAAGTTTAGTCTTAGATTTGGCAAAATGAATTTGGCAGTTGTGTATATAGAGACGTTAGCTCATTGTGTACAAAAATTCAGATGCATAGCTCATTGTATGAAAATTTTCAGGAGTTGCCCGCAATTAGGTTTTTACCTTTACATGATTGTATCTTTTGATCTATACATCATCTATGTATGCAAATCACCATCCCATCTTCGTTACAAAGAGTAGAATCACCACAAAAAAATTCAATAATTGAGGATCAAAACTCATTCCATACTGAGCTGACCGAACTTGGAAAATTAGCCTTGGTCCTTTAGGGGTTAATGACCTTTGAAAACATGCATAATCTAAACTATTGAGAAACCAACCATTTACAACTTGAAGTGACAATGCCATGATGCCTCTTTGACTTCGTATTTAATTTCTAATGAAGGATTAGTAGATGAAAGTTTAAATGAGCATTAGATGGCTGGCAATGTTTAACAAACAAATCAACTCAAGTTTTCACATTTTAACATTAGAAATTATTTTGAAAGGATCTTTTCAAGAGAGAGATTTTGCAAAGTCCTTTTCATAGTCTAGATATACTTTGAAGAACAAAAACCTTTGAAGCATACAAAAGGCAAATTCAATTCTGTTTGGAATCTGGAATAGTGTAACTGTAGAATGATAGGAGGAATATAACGTTGGAATTGGCTTGGCATCTTTTAGCCAATAGTCTCTACCTAATTCGTTTGTGCTCTCTACCTGACTCAATTGTGTTTTCTACCTAACTCGGCCGTGATTTTAACGCAAAGCACCATTATATAACTGCAACACTCACACAAAACGATTGCCTTCTCTTCTCTTGTACTCTTCTATTATACTATTGTGCTCTTATTCTATTATACTCTTGTAATCTTCTTCTTTTCTGCTCTTCTACTCATCTCCTATTCTACTATTCTACTTGTGTGCTTTCTACGACTATTGGTCCTTCAAGAAGCAACTTAGATCATGCCTTTGTTCAGTATAATTTTGCTTGTTACATTGTTAGAGAAGTGCTTGTAGGGGTCAAGGACAAATATTCGCAATCTATCACACCCTCTAAAACTTGATGTCATTGTTTTTTTTGTTTTTTTAATTT
This sequence comes from Pohlia nutans, assembly GCA_022496805.1. NCBI lineage: Eukaryota > Viridiplantae > Streptophyta > Bryopsida > Bryales > Mniaceae > Pohlia > Pohlia nutans. Next base: position 18,562,588 of record CM040094.1, read on the forward strand.
TTTTTAGAATATTTTTTAAGTTTAGTTCGCAGGTCTCATACATGAGACAATTGTGAGTTTGGGATTTTTGGTAAGTAAGGAAGCCAACGTGCATAATTTCATACCTAGCACTAGCTTCAATCCTCCTTTCCTGAGCTCCAGCCTTGGAGGAATGGAACTAGTGATAGTCAGGAATATTGCACACAACAGCCAACTTCACACACTTAATTTATATGACTTTGAAGTTTACCCGCGGTAATGGCTTCACCGGCTCGTCCCTAGAGTGCAAATCTGGGCTCACATTTTTCAAATGATGCGCGGAAATTTTTTAACATTCTTCAACCATCCACAGTAATTTGTTCTACAATGAATGGTGCCTTGGTAACTTTGATGGAATTTTCTATCTTAGAGACCAGATACCCGGCATTGTAGAGCAAAGCATTGTAGAAGGTTTATGAATGTAACACACTGATTTTGCGAAACTGCATAGTCAATGTAAATAATAAGGTAACTATACTTTAAAGCATTCACTTTACCAATGAGCCTATTTACACACATAACACAAAAAACCTTTTCAAGAGGATTACTAATGCACTTTAGCATGCATTATTTGGACACCCTATGAATAAGACAGTTATGAATTTCCAAAGAGCAAATTATAGGAAAAATAAGAAATTTACTTTTTCATTTGATAAAAATGATAAAAGATGGCCTACAATCTTATATTTTCCACGATGAAGATAGGATCAAGCATTTAGGGGTTAAGGAAATGGTCGCTTTTAGATATAGTTACCTTACAAGCAAACTTGCCGATCTGCTAAATAACCCCTAAAGGACCACAACTATGTTTCTCTCCAAACACTTCAAAGTATCCCTTCTTCTAAAAAGACAAATAGCTTTTGATCTAAAACTTTTTTGACCACTTCAACCGTAGGATATTTCAACTAACTTGAATTTATTACAACCTAAAAAATTTCAACTGTTCAAGGTTCTTTAATAGTAAGACTATAAGCTTCAAAGTTGGTAGCATTTTTTTGGGGGGCTTGTTGCCCAAGTTTGAAACTTTTTGAAAATGCCCAAAATGCAAAGTTTAGTCTCAAATTTGGCAAAATGAATTTGGCAGTTGTGTATATGGGGGCGTTAACTCATTGTGTAGAAAAATTCAGATGCATAGCTCATTGTATGGAAATTTTCAGGAGGTGCCCGCAATTAGGTTTTTCACCTTTACATGATTGTATCTTTTGATCTATACATCATCTACGTACGCAAATTACCATCCCATCTTTGTTACAATGAGTAGAATCACCACAAAAAATCTCAATATATAATTGACGATCAATACTCATTCCATACTAAGCTGTCCGAACTTGGAAAATTAGCCTCGGTCCTTTAGGGGATAAGCGAGGGCTCTGCAGAATGTTGATGGGAGCTAATTAAGTTAGTGTTTAACATCAATGATTTTTTGTTTCATGCAGGCTCTTACTAGCTTTTCTTACGTTGCACTATATACCTTCATCCTTCAAGAACCCAAGGTTTAGGTGATTATGGAGCTACTGGTCTTGTTCGGTGGGCACTAGCTCATTGTCAAGACGAACAGACATCTTATTCACGCCGGCCTCAAAAGAGGATCGTAGTTCATATCTATCTGGAGCTACTGGTGGAGCATGGCATACCGTATATGAAGAGCATTATTAACCCTTTAGTGCCCAGGTAACCGCTAAGTGGTCACTAGATCACTAGAAAATGAAATGTTGTAAAATCTATGAATCATCTCAGTCCGGTGTTTGAAGTTCAAGTGTGTAACTTTGGATTTCGCAAATGATGCAAAAAAGAAAATTATGAATATGATTTTCTTAGATATCCAAATACCTATTTACAAAACATCAAAAGACCCAAACACCTATGTTTCATTAAGCTATGCTTCCATTTATATGGTTCAATACTATTAAAAGTATTCTTGACCTCAATGAAATTTTTATTAAATAAATATCACCCAAAAAATTGTGGTTTCTCCATAACTACCCTGGGCACTAAGGGCCACCTTCCATATGGAGTCGGGCCGGTCCTAGATTCTAGCACTCCACCGATTAAAAAATAACAAAGCACTTCCATGCACTCACGGGTAGAGCAATCCTGTAGATAAAATTAGAAAATTTCCACAAAGCAACCAATCACGTAGCCCACCGATGGCACGGTGATTTGGGTGGAATGTAGAATCCGCTTTCACGCTCACCGAGCATGGGTGGAAGTTGGGACCTCATTTTCTGTCTTTTAGTGCTTTCCACCGGCCCGATGCCCACATGGAAGCCCGCCCTAAAGGGTTAACTTCTAAACGTCCCAACATCCGGGAAACAGAATCACAAATGGATTCAAAGCCTTGTATCTTTCTCATAGAATCTCGGATGACTTTCACCCAATTCACCTTTGCGAGCCTATTAAATTCTCTACTAATTAGAATAAATATCTTGTGATGAGAAAATGATGAAAATATTAGAGAGGCCTCCAAATGCAAGTATGTCAAATTTATTGGGTAGATTTCATGCATGCAATAGTCCCCTCATGTACACCTATTGTACATATGAGTCATGCTAATATTTATTTATTTATAAGGGTAGCATCTTGTGTTCAAAGGACCAGTACGTTTTGGGGTTAAGTGTGCTGTTCTAAAGTGCACCCATAGCATGATTATGTGGCATCTGCCTGGCTGCCTTGGCGTAATTTCTTACTGTTTGTGAGTACCCAATTTCATCAAGCACATATATAGTTGCATCCTGTACTTGAACAAGTTGACTGGGTACCATTGATCAATTGGTTGCAGCGAGAGTAGATCCATAGACGATGCTCTGTTTGCAAGTCCCTGTCTAGAAGGTGAATCCGGGCAGGTGTTCCATAACTTAATTTTGAGGGATCTGCTCGGTTGTGCTTGTGGAACTTAGGGCCGGTTTAGACTATGGTGGAGAAGTCCACCGGTCATGAAAAAAAGGGCGATTCTAAACTGTGATTGGCCGAAATTGCAACTCTTCACCGGAAGGTGTTTACACTAGGTGAAGACAAGAATGCTGGTGAAGATTTCTCATGGATGATAAAATGACATGGCCGCCTACATGGCAGCACTTTTTGGACTTGGGCTTCTCCGGAGGAGGAGTTTCTTGTCCGGCCTCTTGAGGCCGGAGAAGAAACTCCTCCTCCGGAGAAGCCCAAGTGATTAAAAATATTTTATTGCCTTTCATTCTTCTCCAGCACATCCACCATTTGCCTCATATAACCATGTCTTGGCCAAGCATTCTTGACCGACCGGAGGCCTTCTCCACCGTAGTGTAAACCGGCCCTAAGGAATTGATCTCGGAGCATGCAAGGACAGGATCTAAAGTTTAACCCTTACACGCCGGCAGAGCCATTTTGTGGCTTTTGGATGACTGAAAAGGCTTGTTTCTCAACAGAAAAAGAGGATTTTCATCGATTTCTGTCTGTGCACCTCCTTGCTACTCTTCTACACAGCACATGCATGGGAGATATCCACCATGGGACTTAATTTGGGGGCTTCATTGGAAAATAAGTAGTAAAAACGGATCTCAATGTCATGTATTTTGAATCATTTGACCTTTCCTACAAAAATTCAATTTAAACCATGAAGATGGCGTTTGTTATATATGAGCTTAATTAAGAAATGAAGTTTATGAAGTCCACTTTTGACTCCATCTTGAATTTTTGGAAAATTACTAATATTAAGTATTTTATAGCAATTGCAAGTTAAACACTTATTATCATAGAGGTACCTTTTACTAATTTTAGAGACACGGATGATTTTCATCCACCATTATGTACTCCAATGTAAGTCAGACATATGGAAAAAAAATTGGAATTTTTGAGTATATTTTCTAATTTATATGAATTTTCTTAAGGATTTCCTTAAAAAAATCATAGTAATTTCAGTTTTTTGGAAAAAAACGGACAAAATTACTGCACATAGAAAATGTAAGGTTTCAATCAACCCAATTATGCTTGATTTTTGGTCAAGGCCCCAAAAATCAAGTGTCTTAGCTTTATTGTAGTTGGTGTTTTCATTAGATGTTTAAGTTAAGTTATGATACATCTTTTGACTGTTGGAATTGGAGAATAAAATTCATTTGAAGCTTTTCTACCATTGAGAACTTTGAATTTTGAGTGTCCAAAACACAAAGGGCTTTCTAAAGATGCTTCAATCATAAGTCTCTTTTAATTTCTTCACCTTCAATTTTTTACTCCATGTAAATATAACTTTTATCTACCTTAAATATAATTTTTGATATTAAATTTGACAAAAACATATTTATTTTGAATTTTTACCTTGTTTGCATCATAAAATTTGTAAATATTCAAAGTATCTTCCAATTATGTTAAAAAATTTGTTATACCTTCATAATGTCGATGATTATCTATGAAAAATTATAAATCATTCAATGTGATATTTAAAGTATGCAAATTATAGTGCTTTGACTTTTGCAAAAGAGGTGAGGACCTTTAGGGGTTAAGGGTTAAAATCGAAGTCCATCAGTGTCAAATGAGTTTATTAACCCCTAAACGTGTAAACGTATTAGGGTGTCCTTGGAATTGACAGTTTGAGAAAAATCATCATAAAGTACTATTTAGAAGAATATTTTGGAATTGATAAACAAATGAAAGTTTTAGATTTTGAATTTTAGCTTCCGTCTATACGATTCACTAATACTATCACCAATATTTAATTATAAAATTTGAAAGTTATAATAAAAATTTCTTCTAAATTTGATTACAAACAAAATTTTAATATCTTGAGTAAAATTTATTGAAATGAATTTGAAATGAGATTCTCTTAAACGTGATGATTCTTCGAAAATTTTGTGTTTCTTAACCCCTAAAGGACCACAACTATGTTTCTCTCCAAACACTTCAAAGTATCCCTTCTCATAAAAAGACAAATAGCTTTTGATCTAAAACCTTTTTGACCGATTCAACTGTAGGATATTTCAACCAACTTGAATTTATTACAACCTAAAAAATTTCAACCGTTCAAGGTTCTTTAATAGTAAGATTATAAGCTTCAAAGTTGGTAGCATTTTTTATTTTTTTTGGCTTGTTGCCCAAGTTTGAAACATTCTGAAAATGCCCAAAATGCAAAGTTTAGTCTCAAATTTGGTAAATTGAATTTGGCAATTGTGTATATGGGGGTGTTAGCTCATTGTGTACAAAAATTCGGATGCATAGTTCATTGTAAAAAAAAATTCTGGAGTTGCCCGCAATTAGATTTTTCACCTTTGCATGATTGTATCTTTTAATCTATACATCATCTACGTACGCAAATTACTATCCCATCTTCTTTACAAAGAATTAAATCACCAAAAAAGATCTCAATAATTGAGAATCGATATTCATTCCATACTAAGCTCACCAAACTTGGAAAATCAGCCTTGGTCCCTTAGGAGTTAAGAAAGTCAAGTCCAGCATATAAAATAACCTCTGATATTCTTCAATATTTCCTTTTCCCTATATAAATTTACGTTTTATAAGTTTTTGGAAAAAAATATATCCAACTATTTTTAGCATTAGTGTTTTACAATATGTTATAATGACCATGCCTTCCATCTACAATAGTAGAAAACTACGCTTGTTTGGTCACTTCTCTATGTTGGTTTTAACCCTTAAAGATTTTAGGGCATAGTAGATACGTTGCTGTGTATTTAACATTTGTTGTAAGTAGAAAGTTCCAAATTGAGATCCCAATAGCTTTTAAGACCATGCAGACATGAATTTTAACTTCACTTTTGATATGAAACTCATAGGAGGTGTAGAACCATTCCAAATACAATGAATATGGCCGTATAATACTGGCCAGAATGACCAATCTGAACCTTTAAAGGTTAATACAATCATCCGAATTGGAATAAAATTGTGTTAAGATCACAGTGGAGAGCACTTATAAAAAGGGTGTTCTTCTAATGCATGAATTCATTTATCATCTAAAAAAAAATGTTTTGTTTGATTGGAATATTCATACAATAGATGCATAAAGAATTTGTTAATTGTAAGTGTCCAAAATCCCTAAAAGTGATTGTTTTTAATAGAATTGAAATAACCATTTAGAAAATTTCAAAGAAGGTAACAAAATGCTTCAATAGAAAAAAGAAATCAAACCTCATGTTTCAAAACAATAGAATGAATGTATTTGACAAGCAATTGTCATTGAGTATTAATAAACTCTAAAGAAGGTTTATTGCTTTTTAATTGGTTACCTAGGAATTGAATTATAGGTTGATAGTTGTTTTATGGTCCAACAAATCATTCTTATGTAGTTTGACTACCCCTTCTTGTTTGGACTAGATTGTCAAAGATTCATAGGTATAAAGTTCGCTTACATACATACATACATATACATACATACATGTACCCATATAACTACAGATACATATACATATATATATATATATATATATATATATATATATATACATATACATATATATATATATATATATATATATACATATACATATATATAATAGAACTTTTATAAAAAGGATCTTGATATGTTTTTTGTTTGTTTTCTACCAACTCTTTTTGATTTAAAAAATCTAGAGGCTATAAAAATATTGTAAGTAAAATAGGGTATTTAATATTGACAAATGCATTCTTGATTTCTAATTACTTATAGGGTATTAAAAAATCAAGCTTAGTAGATTTTTTTTCTACTTAAAGAATGCCTGATTTTTCAACTTTTAGAAATATTACCCCCTTTAAAAACAAGTGTTTATTGCACTGTCCCCAAAACTAACAGCCCCCAACTCTTCCCCGCATGTTGGCTTGTATTAGCTTGAATGGACCCATATTCAAGCCCAAATTGAATACGCATGATATCTTAATTCTTTACAAAATGCCTTGAAGGTGCTTCATGTCAACTTAAACATAATTTAGGGATTCAAAAGGTGGAAAATCTAAATTGGTCACCTCTAACATAAACTTATTTCTTATGAAATTTTCTTGATTGTGTCTGATCAATTCTTTTCAGTTCTTACTATCATTTTTTGCCAAGAAATGCAAACCTTACCCAAAACACAAGACCTCGGAACTTGCTTCTTGATCACAAACAAGATCTTTTTAAGGCTTGCATAACCATCTTCTTCGTGGAGAATGAAATGTTTGACTAAACCTTTACTTGAAAAGGATTTCGAGACTATTTCAGTTAATTCACAACGCTGTTACCATCTATATAGAAATAAAAGCATCTCATGCACCCTTAGAGTCTGCTAAGCTTAGACAACCAATTTCTTTGGAAGTTCATTGATCATGCCAATTGCCATGAAATCAAAAGATTAATAAGAACTTGACCAAAGGAAATTCAAAAATCAACCCTTTATTTGATTAATTACCACGAGTAGAAAAGGAGGCACTGCCAAAAGAGATGCCTAGGCAAGTAGTGCCCAATTCCATGCATGCATAGTGATTTTGCTTGAGCATCTCCTTGGGGAGCATCGCCTTTTCTACTAGTGTACCCTTGTAGAATGTATCGAGACCTCCACAAAATACACCAAGGTAGAGCATAGGACTACATCAATTGGTAATGGCAACTTTGTCTAAGAAGAAAAGTTGAAGAGAAGAAAACGCATAGGAATCTAAAACAATAAAAAATAATGAAAACAATAGTAAAGGTGTGCGAACTAGTGACAAACATAATCCAAAAATAACATTAGAAAAAAAACCATATTTTGGAAGAAGTTATGGTTAAACAAAATATCCCATTTTCTAAACGAACCTAACTTTAATTTCAATGAACATCAAAAGTTTAATTATTAAGGTATAAGAAGCTTTTTGAAGCATGGCCAACCCTTGATAGCCCAAGGAGCTTCACTTCTTGTGAACATTTTGATCAAAAAACAATAGTTTGGCCTCTCAATAAAAAGCTAGATTTCTAAACTCATATAATCCAAATTTTTGACAAAAATCCAACCCTTTGCAGCGAAGAACTTCCAAAAAGTACTGCAATATTGGTATTATGGATATCTTTGGCCTTTAGACTTTGGGCTCTAGTGTGAAGCTCGAATGGGTGATCATGAGGTCTTCATTAATCAAAAAATTTAAGAATCCTTTCACTTAATGACCTTTGGGAACATGCATAATCTAAACTATTGCAAAACCAATCCTCGTTTACTTCTTGAAGTGACAATGCCATGATGCGTCTTTGACTTCGTATTCAATTTCTAATGAAAGATTAGTAAATGAATGTTTAAATGAGCATTAAATGGCTGGCAATGTTTAACAGACAAATCAACTCAAGTTTTCACATTTTAACATTAAAAACTATTTTTTAAGGATCATTTCAGGAGAGAGATTTTGCAAAGTCTTTTTTATAGTCTAGGTATAATTTAAAGAATAAAACTCTTGAAGCACACAAAAGGTAAATTCAGTTAAATTTGGAACAGTGTAACTGTAGGATGACAGAAGGGATCAAACTTTTGAATCGGTTTGGAATCTTTCTCTGTACCTAACTTGTTCGTGTAACTATAGGATGACAGAAGGGATCAAAATTTTGAATTGGTTTGGAATCTTTCTCTGTACCTAACTTGTCCGTGTAACTGTAGGATGACAGAAGGGATCAAATTTTTTAATTGGTTTGGAATCTTTTTCTGTACAGTACATAACTTGTCCGTGTTCTCTCCTTGACTGGACTATGTTTTCTACCTAACTCGGCCGTGATTTTAACGCGACTTTCCAATATATAACTGCTGCACTCACACCAAATAATTGTCTTCCCTTCTCTTGTACTCTCAGTCTATCATACTCTTGTGCTCTTCTTATATTATGTTGTTGTGCTCTTCTTCTATTCTGATCTTCTACTCTGTTTCAATTCTTCTATTCTACTTGTGCATTCTGCCACCATCGGCTCATTCAAGGAGCAACTAATATCATGCTTTTGTTAAGTATTTTTTTTGTTACATTGTTACAGAAGTGCTTGTAGGGATCGAGGATGATTGTTCGCAGTCTATGACACCCCTTAGAACTTGAAATTATTGTTATTTATTTATTTATTTATTTTTGAATTTAGTTTGCAGGTCTCATACATGCCGCAATTGTGAGTTCGGGACTATTGGTAAGTAAGGAGGCTAGCGTGCATATTTTTCCTACCTAGCACTAGCTTCAATCCTCCTTGCCTGAGCTCCAGTCTGGGAGGAATGGAGCTAGTGATGGTCAGGAATATTGTACATACTAGCCAACTTTGCACACTTAACTCACATGACTTTGCAGTTTACCCGCGGTAATGGCTTCAACAGCTGGCCTCTAGAGTGGAGATTTGGGCTCACATTTTTCAAAAGATGCGTGGAAATCTTATAACATTCTTCAACCATCCACAATGATTTGTTCTATAATGAATGTTACTTTGGTAACTTCGATGGAATTTTCTATCTTAAGAACCAGGTGCCAAACATTGTAGAGCAACGCACTGTGGAAGGTTTATGAATGTAGCACACTGATTTTGCGAAACTGCATAGTCAATGTAAGTTATATAAACAAACCTGCCTACCTGCTATGTAAGCAAGGTGCACAATATTGATGGGAACTAATTAGCTTACTATTTTTTTCCTTCCTTCCTTCCATGCAGGCTCTTAGTCTCTTACTAGCTTTTTTTGCGTGGCACTATATAACAGTAGGGGGCTCCAAAACCAATAGGGTTCTAATTTCAACAAAATCTAGGCTCAATAATCATCCTAGAAATTAAATCTAGGTAGACCATAGATAGCTTATCATTTTGGTCAACATCCAATAAGAGATCTATGATGTGCCTAGATTTGTGTTCTGAAATGAATGCATAGTTTTGTTTGTGTTGGAATTAGAACCATGTTGGTTTTGAAGCCCTCTACTTTAGCTTCATCCTTTAGGAACCCAAGGAAGTTCTGAGGTGATTATGGAGCTACTGGTGGAGCATGGCATATCGTATATGAAGAGCATAATTAACCCTTTGGTGCCCAAATAACCACTAAATAGTCACTAGATCACTAGAAAATGAAATGTTGTAAAATTTGTGAATCATCTCAGTTTAGTGTTTGAAGTTTGAATGTGTAACTTTTGATTCTGCAAATGATGCAAAAAATCAAATTTGGAATCTGACTCTCTTAGCTATTCAAATACCTATGTACAAAACATCCAAATACTACAAATACTTACAAACACAACACATGTACTATGTGGTATTTTTTGTGTTTGGATGTTTGTTATCTAACTTGTATTATTATTATTATTGGATTGTGTTCTCTTGTTCATGTTCCAATAGTGTATGTAGTTCAATTTTGATCAATGTACGAACTTCTTGCTTATTGTAACGTATAAATTTTGTCCTAAACTGTACATGGATAGTTGACTCTCACTTATAAAATTCACAATAATTATGTATGAGTGTGTTCTTGACATGGAAGATTGCAATGGAAAGGTCATGGGAAAGGTGTATGCATAGATCATTGCTAAACATCTTCACTTTCATTTTTGAAAATTTAACCCAAATTTTATTTAACCTTGTAGTCACACCTCCCCCCTCCCAAATCTAATTTTTGAGTGCCCTTCATATGGTTCAAAGAAATACTATAATCCTCCAATCCAACGGTTTGATCTTACCAAGATTTAACCGGCACTTGTTTCATTGAGCTATGCTTGCATTTATATGGTTGAATATTATTAATAGTATTCCTAATTTCAACAAAGAAATTTTTAAAAACATTACCTAAGAAACTGTGGTTTCTCCATATCCACCCTGGGCACTAAAGGGTTATGTGTGATGTTGTAAGATGCACTTGTAGCATGATTAAGGTAGAGGCACTAGAAAATGTTAGGTACCGATTGTGGTCACCTATAAAAGCACATGTTTCAACTTCAGGAGTTCCCAATTTAGTTATCACATGCACTAATTATGAATACCGAGTTAGCAATCTGATTGGACTAGAAATGAATGACAGTTATTCTTACACCTACTAACATCAATAGTGGTCTATGCATATTAAGTTTGAAAATTTATAACAAAATCATACATTGTGAAAAAATTGATTAAAAATTGAACTCGGTTATTAAACCCAAAGTTTTATGTGTTGTAATTTTCTATCATTGGAAATCAACGCTCCATGTAGGTTGAAATGTTTAACCCCTAAAGTCCCACTGTCCAAAAACTGAATCACAAACAAATTCGAAGCCTTGTAACTTTCTCATTCAACCTTAGATGATTTTCATCCAAGTCACCTTTGAAAGCCTATTAAATTCTCTACCAATTACAATAAATCTCTTGTGATGGGGAGCTGTTGATAATATTGGAAAGGCCTCTAACTACAAGTATGTCAAATTTGTTGGGTAGATTTATGTTGCAATTGTCTTCTAATATACACCTCATGTACATATGAGGCATGCTGATATCTACTTTTTAGGTTAGAATCTACTTCTGTTGAAAGGGTTGGTACGTTTAGGGTTAAACTGATGGGCAATTGTACCCCTTACTTATGTGGCATCTGCCTGGCTGCCTTGGTGTAATTTCTTACTGTTGGTGAGTACCCAAAATTCATCAAGCAGATATATAGGGGGTCTTTACACTAGTGACCAAGGGCCGTGGCCAAGGGAAATTCTGCACTATGATTGGAGGATAAGAGCCGACCGGTCCAAGTACACTTTACACTAGCCAAAAAAGGAGGAAGTGACCAAGACTAAAAATGGATGAGAAAATGACATGGAATCCTACATGTCCAGAAATGGATAAGGATTCATGGTCACCCGGATAATGCGGCGAGACCACCAAAATAGGTTCTCTCGCCGCAAAATCCGGGTGACCAAGAGCTGAAAAAACCCTAAACCAATGGATTTTTTAAAAATTTTGGCAGTTTTCTATTTTAATTTGTAAAAATTTCGGCTTAAATCCTATTTGAGTTTCTATCATGTACAACGCTCTTGCATTGTATGACAAGTAAGTAGTGAGTGAAGAGAAAAGAATGCTTTGTGCTTTATGCAAGTGGAGTGGAGTTGTGTCCAACAATGCATATGGGATATGTAAACTTTGAATTGAAGCACCTAGTTAGTCTTCATTTTTATTACACGCATAACTTTTGCATAGAGTCTTCAAATGACATAAAATTTGTCGGAGATGAAAGATTACTTGATTTCTAAACTTCTCTCAGACCAACAAAATTCCAAAAAAGTTGATCTTCTATGCACAAATGAGCTCCAAAAAACTGTTATGAACGCATTTTAATTTTTTGATCTTTACACGGCTGCAATGTTTTGTTCATATCTTTTGCATTAAGACGTATTTTGACACAAAAATTGTTGGAGGTGGAAGAAGGATTGATTTATCAACTTTTGTTAGTTGGACAAATTTCTATAAAACTTCATCTTCTATGCTCAATTGGACTCCAAAAATCTGTGTACAACACATTTGAAAAGCCTCACCTAGAGTCTTGCTACTTCTTAACCCATATTCTTTGTGGACTAATGTAAGTGAGTTTGATCACAAAATGAGCACCTTCTCTCCTCTAGAATTCACAAAAGCTTCCATTGAAAGTAAAATTCTTGTGAGAAGTAAAAATTTCTTACTTTTCGGCAATTTTGAAAAATAACTAATATTATATTCGGCAAAAAATGCCAATAATATTCCAAAATTTTAGGCATCTATTTTTAGAATTATTTTGTGCCGAACCTGTTGTTAAACTATGGTAATTTTGTTTCGCCTCACTAAAAAAATACATTAAAAAATTCAGCCCACCTTCCCTTTGGTCCAAGTTCACTTTACACTATTGTTGGTGACCAATGGATGGGAAAGTTGGCTCTTGGTCATGGCTCTTGACCAAGGGCCGTGGCCAAGAGAATTATCCATCCCGGCTCTTGGTCACTAGTGTAAAGACCCCCATAGTTGAATCCTGTACTTGAACAAGTTGACTGTGTGCCATTGATGAACTGATTGCAGCGAGAGAGTGGTCTAAATCCGTAGACAATGCTCTGTCTGCAAGTCTATCTAGAAGGTGAATCCGGGCAGGTGTTCCATAATTTTGAGGCATATGCTCGGTTGTGCTTGTGGAACTAAGGAACTGGTCTCAGAGCATGCAAGGACAGGACCTAAAGTTGAAAATTGAAGTCCATCAGTGTTAAATAAGTTTATTAAGGTTTTGCATTCTAATTACTTCCTATATTCTGTATGATTCCGTCGTGTTACAGCATGGGATCCCATCAGCATGTGCAATGAAGCTCATTTTTGCGGCCACTAAGTTACACAGTCTGTATCATGCTGAGAGGCTATGAGGACCGGAGATTATGGATTTAATGATTTCTATTTTGTTTAAGAAAGTCAAGTCCGGCATATGAAATATTCTCTAATATTCCTCAATATTTCCTTTTCCCCATGTAAATTTACTTTTATAGGTTTCTTGGAAAATAAATATCCATCTTTTTGGGCATTTGTGTTTAGAAATATGTTATGACGACCATGCCTTCGATCTACAATAGTAGAAAACTACGCTCGTTTGGTGACTTCTCTATGTTGGTTTTAATGCAATCATCCAAATTGGGATAAAACTGCGTTAAGATCACGGTAGAGAGGGCACTCATCAAAAGGGTGTTCTTCTAGTGCATGAATCAATTTATCATGTCAACAAATTAATTGTCATATTTGTGTTATGTTTCATTGGTATATTCATACAATAGATGCATAAAGAAATTGTTAATTTGTAAGTGTCCAAAATGCCCAAAAGTGGTTGTCTCTAATAGAAATGAAATCACCATTTAGGAAATTTCAAAGAAGGTAACAAAATGCTTCGATAGAAAAAAGAAATCAAACCTCATGTTTAAAAACAATAGCATGAGTATATTTAAAAAGCAATTGTCATTGAGTATTGACTTCTAAAGGTCCACAACTCTACATCATTAAAAACTCTATAACTTCTTATAGAAGATCTTTTCATTAACTATTTTTAGTGGATTTATTAAAACAACAATGTATCTATAAGAACTTTAGAGTGTCTCATGAAATCAACCCATCAACGACATGAAGCACTATTTGGAGTCGCAACACTTGATCTCATCATCATTCCGTCGACGAGGAACTCGGAGAGGGTTTTACCCCAGAAAAATTTGAAGGAAAATCGTCAGCGTCGTCGTCGTGCTGACCGTCGTCGTCATGTCTTTTGGTATTATTGGTCCTATATGGTCGTGAAAAGAAAGAAGAGATTGAAGTTGGAGTTGGAAACTTGAAAGGTTGTTTGAAAGGTTATATAGATGGCTATTCAGAAGGTTATTGCAAAAGTTATTTCAAACAATATTTAAAAATCAATTGACATATTTTAAAAACAAAAGCAAAGATCGACTTCATTCATTTTTTTTGTAAATTTTATTTTATTTCATTTTTATATGAGCACCTTTCATTTCTTACTTGTTAGTTTTTAATTTTTTGGAATTTTTTTCACAAAGTGGTCTTCAAGCAATTTTCAAATTTACATACTGCAAACTATCATCCAAAAAACGAGTAACTTTGTTTTTAACTTTACTTTAATTTCGTCGACGAGGTACTCGAAGAGGGTTTTTACCCAAGAAAATTACAAAGGGAATCGGAAGGCGTAGGCGTCGGCGTGGTCGTGGTCGTGGTGGTGGTCGTCGTCAACCTAGCCTCGCTTGCAACTTCCTAAATATACATCTAAATATACATTTATTTATTTACTTCCTAAATGTGAGAAATTCAAGAGTGTAACTTAGTCACCCTTCACACTTCTCTGGCGAGTGCCGCAATAGACACTTCATTGTGAAATATTTTAATTTATATTCAAGTTAAAAAATATGGAGTTTGTACCAAAGGACATGATAGAATATAATTTTCGTCGACGGTTGTGCGTAGCATTGCGTAGCCCTAGTTTATTTTATTTTATTTTTTCCGTTGGTAGAGCGATAAACAATTTCCTAATGGAATGTAGGGAAAACTTGGATAGAATCATCCATATACATGTGCTCATCCATTAAAATATCTATTATAAGGCGCTTCTATACACTTTTGTGCCCATTTTCTGTACTCCCAAAATCACGTAAGATATTAGAAATTTTTTTGCGGTGGAGAAAACAAAAATTGTTGGTAACCCATAAAAGATCATTTTCACCTTGTGTACATAACTTTAATTAATATTCTTCATTTTATATTTTTGTCTTGAAAACTTGAAGAAAGTAGTGCTTGTTGTATTTTTATTTACCTTATTCCTACAATCATTTTTTAAAATCAAATTTCTTTTTGGAATATGATTCTTAAGACTATCCTTCAACATAGATATATGGTTAAAATTTGAGTTGAACTTCTTTTTCTAACCCATCTTCACATTGATGCAGTACATACCAAAAAACTGGGACTCCATTTTGGACTTAATATGGCATAAATTATTTTTGATTTTCAATGTTTTCTATGGTACATTATAAAGCAGCAAGTTTAGTACAACATATAAAAACTTCATTCCATAAAAAAATATTTTCTAAATAAGAGCATTTCATTCATAAAAATATTATGTAGTATTTTTACATTATACTACTTATTTTCAAGGATGTTTTTGTACTATGAGTGTCATAGTTTTGAACAAAGAAAATTTCTAATGTTGTAAAACAATCGATTTAATGATGTAATATAATAAATAGGGAAAATTTCAAAACTATATTAACATTATAAAATAGAATATTTTGGAATCTTCTGGTAAATTTTCAAAATAGTTTGTATTATTTTGGAATCTTACAAAATATCTTTAGAATATTCTTTAAAACATCCTTACAGTCTAAGTTCTTCACTTATAAAATTTAATAAGCAACTAACATCAAAAAAATTCAAAAAATTTGATTTCATATTTCTAGAATTCAAAATTTGGCATTATTGATTATAATTGAACCTTTCATCATAGAAGCAAAACAAAATAGATGTACTAAAATGAAGAGCATCACTTTTATGAAATAATAAAACTTGTAACACAAGACATTATAGAGTTATTTTTATGTTCCCCTAGGTAGAGTTTAAACTTAGATGGCTTGATTCAAATCAGATTCAAAAATAAACCTGATTTCCTATTAGAAAATAATGATAATTTAATCAAATTTTGATAATTTAGTATTGGGCAGCTCAAAAAAGGGAATATCGACCAAAACATGATCTCTCAAAGCATTACAAATTAAATTGGGTTTAAAATCAAACTTCCTTCATACTCAATTTGACCTTCTCGATTAGGGCACCAAAAAAAATTCAAAATTTTTTGAATGTTTTTCTACGTTTAGAAAATTACTTCGATGATGTAGTGCAAATTTTTATTTTTGAAGAAAGAGCTTTTATTACATTGCTAAAAACATCAAAGGTCTACAGAAAATTAAACCAGGTCACACCCTTTGCGATATTGGCCAAAAAAATTGTATCTTGATTTTTTTGAAATTTTTCTATATATAGAAAAACTCTTGTATAACGTAGTTTAAGAAAATTTGGAAATAAAGTTTATTTACGTAGCTAAAAGTTGCAAATGGTTACATTCACTTATAATTATGAAAAAAATTATTGACTTGCATCAAGACTTGTATGTGGTGTGGTAGTAAAGTCCCGTGGTTTGGAGCTAGGAGGTCCGGAGTTCAAATCTGGCTACTGGTGATAGAGCCCAAGTACTTGGTAGTGAATCCCACTATAGTTTGGGCAGTCCCAGTAGTTTGACCGAGCAATTGTTTCTTCCTAGGTTGTCAAATTTTTAATCCAAACTGCCCAAAATGATGTTTGGCCTAGGTAGAAAAAATTGGGTAGATTTCATATATTTCATCATGGATTTATTTATTTATTTTTGAAAAAGAATTATTTTGAGGATATCAATACTTCCGGAACAATAGATTTCAGTTGCAAAATGGCGGGGACAACGCGTTCTAATCAATTGCCGTGATCAACGTTTTCTTGTTGATACAACCACAATGGACAAAGAGGCTACTAGTATTCATTTGATTCGTACACTTTTTGGGTATCTTTACACTTTGGGTATTATGGTTTTGACTAAAAAGAGTTTCTAATGTTATAAAGTAGGTGATTTTATGACGTAATACAACAAATAGGAAAAATACCAAAAATATTATATCCTAGTAAAATGGCATCTTTTTTAGAACCTTGAAAATGTTTTATATTATTTTAGCGTATTTTGGAATATTCCTATAGGATTTTGAAATTTTATTGTTGATATCATTTTATCCGTTTACAAACTACCTCGAATGCATTTTCCAACCTTCCTTTTAAATAGCCCAATCAAGCTCCAAGATTTTTTTAGGAACTCACCATTTTAAGGGGCTTTAACCTCTAAAAGAGGTTGTCATGTTCATACATGCACTATACAAAGAGGGCAAAAAAATACAATGCGCAACTATTGTCCCTCAATATGTCGTATGAGACCAATTTGTTTTCTAAAGAAACAAGACCTACGGTGGAGTGAGTTGTGAAATTTTCGTAATTTTCCAGAGGCGACAATGCTTGAAAACATTTCTTGTATAAATGAAAGAAGACAGAAGCTATAGACCACATTGTGGTTCCTGCTTGCATTAGGGGTTAACCCTTTGACGCGCCACCGTCTATATTCTGAACGCTGGATGATTTCCAACGCGTCCCTTCACCACATGCGGTGACGTTTTTCATCCATCCAAAATTTTCTTAATTCTTGTGTTAATTGACTACTATTTGTACGCTACGGATCTTCTGAATAAAATGTTGAGAATTTTTGAAAAAGAGAAAAAGTGGTTTATGTCAAGTTTCATTCTTAGTTCAAAAAGTGAGACCTAAAACATGATTTTTCAAAATAAGTAAAATCAAATAATGAAAACTATACCATCTTGTAGTGCATGCTATTCCAATTTCATTACAATATTTTAAATTTTTTTAATGTTAATTTGGGATTTTTAATTGAATGTCAAGAGAAAACCTTGCAAAATTAATTAAAAAATATTAATATAAAATATGATGAATCCAACCGTACAGATGTTATCTTCACATTGACATTTATAACTTTTCTTTGTACATTAACTCCATTTTAATTTTTTAACAAACGTTTTATAACGAATCTTTGAAAACAGAGTTGAATTGGAACGTTAAAGGGTTAATGTATAGAAACAAATTTTACTGCCATAAACCTTTAATATCCACCTTGTTCAAAGAATATTTTATAGAATATTTTTGAATACAATACCTTTATGTTATAGGAATTGAGAAAAATTATTGCAAACATTATGTCTTCAATAAAACATATCAAATAAGTCAATAATGTATTTATTAAACAACATCACCCAATGCAATGTATTACATTTTGGTCCAAATATAATAGTATATAAATTTCATTATTTTTAATATATGTATACAATCCTAAAATACCTTTTCATTGTATCACTGTCATACAATGTCACACTATATGTTTTGAACACCCTACCGTGAAATCACCCCCAATTCCTTACTATTTATTTGACCTTCGATTAAAATGAGGTTGGATGTAGAGTTGTTTGCCATTACTATAAATAAAAATGGATAGAGTCCAAGTTTATATTAGATCGACATCAAAGATAGTATTAGACTGCCATTGCTACATTGTTTATAATAACACAACAAGTCTTTCATCACTCTTATGCCCAAAAGCTCCTAACTACAAGTGAGGTGTAATTGTTATGTTCAACAACATTAAAAGGTGACCAAATGTTTTAGGACTATATCATTAGCTCACTACAACATATTATTAAACTTGGCATATCCAAATCCAAATCGAGCTCACATGCTATCTACACTCTTGACCAAATGCCTTAAAGGTGCTTGGTGTTGGCACGGCTAAACATGATTAAGAGATTGTGAAGGCGGAGAAACTAAATTGAACACCTGTGAAATGAACTTATTCCTAAAAGAAATTTTCTTGATTGCTTTAAGTTCCTACTATCATTTTTTAACCAAAAAATGAAAATATTGTTCTAAAGCCTTAACCTCGGAATGCTATTGTGATTACACACCAAATCTTTATGAGGCTTGCATATTCATCATCTTAGCAGAGAACGAGATGCTTGACTAATCCAATACTTAAGCAAGGATTTGGAGAATACTTAAGAAGGCTTTTACCATCTATTTAGAAATCAAAGCAACTAATGCATCTTTTGAATCTACCAAGCTAAGCCCACCGATTTGATTAGAAGCGCATTGATCATGTCAATTGACATGAAATCAATTGATTGATAAGAATTTGATTAAGGGAAATTCAAATCTAACTCTTGATTTGATTAATTACCCTCATAGAATGTACCAAAACCACTATGAAGTACGCCAAAGTAGAACACATGACTATATTGGCAATGGCCGCTTTGTCTAAGAGGAAAAGATGAATAGGAGAAAATGCATTGAAATTAAAAAAAGTAAAAAAATATTGAAAACAATAGTGAAAGTTTATGAACAATAGCAACGAACACGATTCAAAAAAAAAATTAGCAAAAGAAATCATATTTTGGTAGAATTTATGGTTGATTGAGATTTGTCCTTCTTGAATCAACAATGCTTTATTGTGAATGAATGTCAAAAGATTAATTATTAAGGTATCACAAGTTTTATTGAAGAATAACCAATCCTTGATAGCACAAGGATCTTTTTTTCTTGTAATTTTTTTAATAAAAGACATAGTGCGGCCTATTAACAAGTGACTGGATTTTTTAACACTTATTATCCAAAATTTTGTCAAGAGGCCAAATCTTGGGGGGGATTTTCCAAAAGGTAATGCAACATACGTATTGTGGAGACTTTTGGCCTTTAAGCTTTGGGCTCTAGTGTGAAGCACCAATGGGTGATTTTGAGCTCTTCATTGTCAAATTTCAAGAATACTTTGGGTTAGTGACTTGGAAATGATTTTAATATAATCTATTGGAAATCCAGTCCACTCATTTATTTTGTTGAAGTGACAATGCATGATGCCTCTTTGACTTTGTATCCAATTTCTAATAGAACACTAGTAAATGAAAGTTTAAATGAGTATTAGTTGAAAGGCAATGTTTAACAAGCACATCACTTCAAGTTTTGATTTTTACATTAGAAAATTATTTTGAAAGGCCCTTTTCAAGATAGATGTGTTTTGTAGAGTCTTCGTAGTCTAAGTATCTTTTCAAGAACAAAAAGTGTTTTAAGGACACATAAGGCAAATATATTTCAATCTCGCACACTGTTGGTAGTGACCTATTGTAGGATGATAAGAGGAATAAAACTTTTGAATTGGTTTGGCAACTTTCAATCAATATTCTCTACCTAATTCAATGATGTTCTCTACCTGACTCCACCGTTTTTTTGACCTAACTTGGTTGTGTTTTTAACGCAACTCACCAATATATAACTACAACACTAGCACAAAACAATTGCCTTCTCCTCTTCTCTTGTACTTTTCTATTAGACTCTTGTAGTCTTCTTCTATTATGCTCTTCCGTTCTTCTTCTATTGAAAAACCAATCCTCTCATTTACTTCTTGAAGTCACAACGCCATATTGCGTCTTTGACTTCGTATCCTATTTCTAATGAAAGATTAGTAGATGAAAGTTTAAATGAGCATTAAGTGGCACACAATGTTTAACAAATATATCACCTTGAGTTTTCATTTTCACATTAGAAGATTATTTTGAAAGGTTCTTTTCAAGAGAGAGATTTTACAAAGCCCTTTTCATAGTCTAAGTATACTTTGAAGAGCAAAAATTCTTGAAGCACACAAAAGGCAAATTCAATTCAATCTCGAACAGTGTAACTGTAGAATCATAGGAGGAATCAAACTCTTGACCTGGTTTGGCATCTTTCAACCAATATCCTCTACCTAACTTGACCGTGTTCTCTCCCTCACTCGACTATGTTTTCTACCTATCTCCGCCGTGTTTTTTACGCAACTTACCAATATATAACTACAACACTCACACAAAACAATTCACTCTAAGAAACCCGCGTTTTTTGTCATGTCTTCGGAAGACAGGGAGACATCCCTGTCATGTCTTTCCCATTGGTATGGATGTCTTGCACAACAAAGGGATGTCTCTACGTTGTTGAAGATAATTTTGGGATTAGATGGTTCGGCGAGTTGCGTGTTTCGGAAAACACGCGTAGATGTCTGCGTGCATCTGCGCGTTTCTGAAGACATGCCGCAAGACATTCGAAAAGACGCAAGTTTGCCACGCTGGCCCGGGATTCCGGTTTCACCGAGGGTAAGTGTTTGAAATTTACTGGAATGCAAGGTGAAATGCTACTCGATGTAAAAAATTCAGCATAATGGGCAGCGGTTTGCAAGAGCGAAAAAAAAACTGGTTCACACTATTAAATTCTATTTCCTTTTTGTCCAATATACTTTTATTTAAAATCACCACATAATTTGGAATAGTGATTTTATATTCGATATCTTGTACTCGCAATATTTCTGATTCGTCCATACTTTAAAATAATTGTAAATTATAATATTATAATATTATAATAATATCATAAGAATATAATAATATTATAATAATAATATTTTAATAAATATTATATTATATAATAAATATTATATATATAAACTGATTTTTAATATTAAAATATTAAAATATTAAAATATTAAAAATCCACGTCGGACAAAAATAGATTTTCATAATATAGGAGGATTTTTCAACATTTATGGTGGAAAATACACGTGGATATAATTTGGAATTTCCAAATTTACAGAACTTAACCTACATGGCACGGAAAAATCCACGTTGGACGAGCTGCCACGACATACTGTGTTTAGGCCATTGTACGCAAGACATTTGATTCACGATGACTTCGATGACGTGGGGATGTTTTCGTGGACATCCATTGGGATGTCCGCAACGACGTCCTCGAAGCGCAACGATGTCTACGGTGGTGAACTGCAATGTCCCATGGTACATCACCATTATGATTTATTGTGCAACAGTGAATGCTCACATAGCCGACGTTCTGGAAGACATCGCAAAAGCACGTAAGTCACGGTCGGAGATGTCTCAGACATCGTCCCATCAAACAGCTACACGTCTCCCAAAACATTGTAGCCTCATCACCCTACAAAACATGTGGGATACTTCTGAGCACGTCGCAGCGGATGTCTACATAAACATCCACTGAGATATAGTTGACGACATGAGATACAACGTCCTCCCACAGATGTTTCAGTTCACGTAGACTATGTCTGCGTTGACATCCAAGATGTGTGAGGAGTCGCCCGTGATATCGCTCTCCGAACGTCAGCTGGAACATCCCGAGGACCTCCGCATGCTATTCATGACATGTCCGCGAAGACATGCGTGACAGACGGGCCCGCGTCTCCATCATTGTCTTCTAGGATGTCCAAGGGGATGTCCCATCAGACAACGCCGCATACATTCGTCATGCAGTAGGGCGTTTTGGCACAGACTTCCACTGTGACACGGTCTAGGATGTCTATAGACGTCGGATATGACATGGCAACGTCCCAGAAGTCATAAAATCAGACATTCTGGACAACGTCCACCGAAACATTCGGAATTGTCTTCCGCAACATAGCAATATGGCGTGGTCTAAGACGTGCGGGATGCTTCTACAGATGTCATGACTAGTGTCTCTAAACACCCGTGAAGACATTGGGCGCGACATCAATGACATGGTATTGCAGAAAACGTCTCACTCGATGTGCGCGGTGTCTCCGCGGTGGTGCGGTCATTTCTGATGTCGCGCTCCGAACATGGGCTAGAACATCCCGGCGGGCATTTGCACGTTGTTCGTGAGGTGTCAGCGATGACATCCGTAACAGACGGGCCCGCCTCTCCATCATTGTCTTCATAGATGTCCACCAGGATGTCGCATCAAACATCGCCGCATACATCCGTAATGCAGTAGGGCGTCTTGGCAGAGACGTCCACTGCAACACGGTCCAGGACATCTATACACGTTTGGGATGACATGGCACCGTGAC
This sequence comes from Pohlia nutans, assembly GCA_022496805.1. NCBI lineage: Eukaryota > Viridiplantae > Streptophyta > Bryopsida > Bryales > Mniaceae > Pohlia > Pohlia nutans. Next base: position 18,585,498 of record CM040094.1, read on the forward strand.
AACAGTCACAACACCGGACATTTGTCACAACGTCCACCGAAACATTTGGATGTCTTCCGCAACATAGCAATATGGCGTGGTCTAAGACGTACGGGATGCTTGTACAGACTTCAAGATGGGTGTCTCTCTAAACACCCGTGAAGACATCGGGCGCAACATCAGAGACCTCGGATTGCACGAATGTCTCACTCGATCTGCGCGGTGTCTCCGCGGTCATCTCTGATGTCGCGCTCCGAACGTAGGCTGGAACATCTCGGCGGACATTGGCACGTTGTTCGTGAGGTGTTAGCGACGACATCCGCAACAGAGGGGCCTGCCTCTCCATCATTGTCTTCATAGATGTCCACCAGGATGTCGCATCAAACATTGCCGCAAACATCCGTCATGCAATAGGGCGTCTTGGCAGAGACGTCCACTGTGACACGGTCCAAGACGTCTATAGACGTTGGGGATGACATGGCACCGTCACAGAAGACACAAAACCTGACATTTGTCACAACGTCTATCGAAACATTCGGGATGTCTTCCGAAACATACCAATATGGTGTCGACTAAGACGTCCGGGATGCTTGTACAGACGTCATGACGGGTGTCTCTCTGAACACCCGTGAAAACATCGGGCGCAACATTAAAGACCTGGAATTGCACGAAACGTCTCACTTGATGTGCGCGGTGTCTCCGTGGTCATCTTTGATGTCGTGCTCCGAGCGTGGACTGGAACATCCTGGCGGACATTGGCACATTATTCGTGAGGTGTTAGCGATGACATCCGCAACAGAAGGGCCCGCCTCTCCATCATTGTCTTCATAGATGTCCACCAGGATATCCCACCAAACATCGCCGCATACATCCGTCATGCAGTAGGGCGTCTTCGCAGAGACGTCCACTGTGGCATAGTCTAGGACGCTGATAGACGTTCCGGAGGACGTGGCAGTGTCACAAAGGTCACAACATCGGACATTTTGGACAACGTCCACCGGAACATTCGGATGCCTTCCGAAGCATAGCAATATGGCGTGGTCTAAGACGTACGGGATGCTTGTATAGACGTCATGACGGGTGTCTCTCTAAACACCCGTGAAAACATCGGGCGCAACATTAAAGACCTGGAATTGCACGAAACGTCTCACTTGATGTGCGCGGTGTCTCCGCGGTCATCTCTGATGTCGCGCTCCGAACGTGGGCTGGAACATCCTGGCGGACATTTGCATGTTGTTCGTCAGGTGTCGGCGATGACATCCGTAACAGACGGGCCCGCGTCTCCATCATTGTCTTCTAGGATGTCCAAGGGGATGTCCAATCAGACAACGTCGCATACATCCGTCATGCAATAGGGCGTCTTTGCAGAGATGTCCACTGTGACACGGTCTAGGACGTCTATAGACGTCGGAGAGGACATAGCACCGTCACAGAAGTCACACCACCGGACATTCTGCACAACGTCTACCGGAACATTCATATGTCTTCCGGTAAGTAGCAATATAGCCTGCTTTAAGACGTTCGAGATGCTTCTACAGACGTCAGGACGTGTGTCTCTCTAAACATCCGTGAAGACATCCGGAGCGACATCAGAGACCTCGGACTGCACGAATGTCTCACTCGATGTGCGCTGTGTCTCCGCGGTCATGTGTGATGTCCCGCTCCGAACGTGGGCTGCAACATCCCGGCGGACATTTTCATGTTGTTCGTGAGGTGTCAGTGATGACATCCGCAACATACAGGCCCGCGTCTCTATCATGGTCTTCATGGATGTCTACCGGGATGTCATATCAGACATCTCCACATACATTCGTGATGCAGCTGCGGACGTCATACCGAACGTAAAAGCTAATGTCTACATGCAACGGGGGACTTCGGACAGGACGTCAACGGGGACATCTCCATGCAGCGGCGGACACAATATAGAATGTTACAGAAAACATTGTGCCAATGCTACAATTGATGTTGGAGAAACATGCAACTTGACTGATGCACTGGTTAATTTCGAAACTGAATTTCCACATCATATTTCCAAATGTCCAAGTCACTCTAAACCAATCATATGATGCCACGTGGAACTTTTTTTCGGAAAGAAACCAATTAATTTATGTTGAAATTGACCATGTCATAGGGTACTTCATTTATACGCCGGCACAAATTAGGGCTCGATGACCGGTCTATTTGGCCGACAAGAGGCAGTGGCGGTTAAGAGGTCTCTTCTGTCATTTGAGCTCCCGTTCCCATTTAGTAAGCTAAGCACTGATCAGGTGACGAGGAGGCCCCTTGCTGTGTATGTCCTTTGCGGTGTTCCAAGTTCGGAAGAAGAATCCGAGAATGAGGTTCTATGAGGCACGAGCGCAGAGGGGGAGACGGAAAAAAACAGAAGACGAGGAGCACCATGTCTTGGCAGGGGACCTGATGATGCTCCAATCATATTATGCCATGTCAGCTATGTCATCCGCAAAGAACGGGCCCGCCTCTCCAACATTGTTTTCAAGGATGTCCCACCTTGCATCGCCACAGGCATCCGCCGTGCAACTGTTTGTATTGTCTGAGACATCCATTGCGACACGGCAAAGGACATAGCCGACGTCCATAATGACACAGCACAGTGGTCGTAGGAATTGGCGACATCAGACAGAACATCCACCGGAATCGTCGGACGTCTCACTCAACATAGCTAGATGTCTCCATCTGAAACGTCCGAGATGCTTCTACAGACGTAACACAGGGTGTGTTTCCGGACATCTGTGAAGACATCAATCGTCACATACGAAACAATGTCCAAGCACGGATGTCTCAAATGACGAACATGATGTCCGAGAAGTCATCCGTGACGTCGCATACATGACGTGTGCTAGGACATCCCGCCCGACATGCGCATGTTGTTGATGACGTTTTAGCGATGACATCCGCAAAGACGGGGCGCACGTCTCCAAAATTGTTTGAAAGGATGTCCACACGGATGTCGCATCGACTATCGCCGCATACATCCGCCATGTATAAAGGCATCTTGGGAAAGACGTCCACGGTGACACGGTAGAGGATGTCACTGAGACACTGTAGGACGTCGCAGATAACGTCCACTGGAACGGTTGAATGTCTCCGTGAACATGGCGGTATTTTTCCAGCTTAAACGTTCGGGATGCCTTTACAGACATCTCAAACGGTGTCTCTGTAGACATACGTGATGACATCAGGCGCAACAGAAGAGAGCACGTCCGATCACGACTCTCTCAGTCAATGTACGCGATGTCTCAAAGGTCATCTGTGACATTGTGCAATTCGTCTGATGTGACATCCCGTTGGTTATGCGCATGTCGTAGGTGACGTGTTGGCAATGACATCCGCAACAAGCGGACACGGATGAGGACCTTCGTAATGATGGGCAAATACCACATCTCCCGCACTCTTTGCTTCAAACGAGACAGATCTTCCTCTCATACGTCTGCTTCACAAGGCGTTGCGGCATTATATTCGTTTGATCACCCCAACCCACTCTGGGATCAAGATCCTTTGCATACAGACTGGATGTCAGGCCTTTTCCGTGATGTTTGCCATGTTGCCCTACGGATATCCAAAGTCGTCAACAGTGATGTGTAGCCGCTCTTGCTTCACATACATCATTTTTTTCCAATTATGTGGCGACATGTCATTCGCCTCATCGTCGTATATGCAGCTCATAAAATTGGGATATCAAAACCCGCCTTTGTAGGCTCCAGCCACAGATCACACGAACCATGCAAATCCTTTTCTTAAAGTGTATTACTCCAATCAAATTATGTTTTCAAAATGACCAATTTGATTCATCATGTTTTGAAAAATATGATTCGGATGGTGTACAAACTTTGCAATTGTACATAATCTGTATCGACATCCTCTAGCAATGTTACCTACTGTACGTAGGAGTGTACAAGAATGTAGAGGGAATATCGTAGACAAAAATTGCAAACAAAATAGGGCTACAGGATAAGCTTTACGCAATATATGTATGTAGACGAAATTAGCACTAAAAAAGTTACTCAGTGTAGAAAATAAAGTAGCCGGCGTGTTGTGAGTTGTACTTCACTCTCTTCTTCTGGAACAATATGTACTTCATGTTGATGCTCTAATGATGATGACAAAAAGACATCATGGATGTGATTTAATGCAGGCACTGTTGCATTCACAGGTTCCATCACCGTAGACAACCGCCATGCAGCGATGCGTGTTTCCCGAGACGTCCATTGCAACACGGAAGAGGACATAGCCTGAGTTCACATTGACGGGGCCATGTTCAAACGTCCGACATCGGTACGTCATCCACAACATCCACCGTCACGGTCCGACTTCTCACTCAACATAGCCACATGTCTCTATCTGAAATGATGGCCGATTGCGTCTGCAGAAGTGACAAACAATGTCTCTTTGGACATCGATGAAGACATCCGAATTGACATAGGAGACATCATTCCAACACGGACTGATGTAATTGTTGACGTGGGTGGAGGTCTGGAAGGTCATCTGTGACGGCTGAAAGAACATCGTCTGAGACATAGGACGCGCCATAGAGGACAACGGACAAGCACGTATGTCTCAGTCTATGTACGCGATGTCTGAGAGGACACGTACAACATGGACGTTCATGGATGTCTCAAACAATGTGCGCAATGTCGTCTGCGTCATCCACCGGGGCGCGCAAGGTACGTCTCAGCAGCAACACTTGCGATGCAAATACGTCTTCAAAGTAAGCAGGATTATGGCGTGCGACGTTCATAGGTGAATCATGCACCTCTGCTTTTGTCAATGACATGTTCGTTCAAGACGTTGTGCTATCAAAAATTTATAGCTGAAAATTCCATCCACAACCTTGTTTTCTCTTATTTGTGTGCACTTGTGCACTACAACAAGGCACTGATGTTTTACACAAATACCAATTTGGACTGCAAGTTTGTTATTTTTGACCTCTTTTTTTGGCATTGGTATAACTATATAAGACATCATTTAGTTGTAGTAGTTCAAAATTTTTAAACTTCTACCATCAATTTCTATTTATAAAGTTCTAAAAGATCAAAAAGAAGAGCAAAGTTTTGCACTTTGACAAAGAAGTTGATGAACCATACCATGCAAACACCCATATTCATCATTCAACTTTCATCATGTTTATTAGAGTGTTTTTAAAAAAAAAATTAGGTACCGTCAAAAACTTTATATTTCTTAATATACTTATAAGCATTTAGACGCAAGTGTAAGATGTTTTATTTGTCTAAAAATAAAATTGTGCTTGTATCAGATTTTATTTGATTAGAATCTTGTAAAAAAACATTTTAACAAATTCTTAGACAAGTAAAACTTTTTAAGAAAAGCAAGACGCTTTAGTAATATGAAGTCTTTAAGTTTATCTGAGTGCAATATAAATTAAAAAATTACAGTCAATTGCCAACATTGGAATGTTTGGAAGGATATCAAAGATGACATCCAGCTATCCATGAAGATGTCTAAGATGACGTCCATAAAGATGTCTAAGATGATGTCCATAAAGATGTCTAAGATGATGTCCATGAAGATGTCTAAGATGATGTCCATGACGTCACTGTGATCATCTACTGGGATGAGTTTCATCCAGTTCACTGGATGAACAGAGGCGGCTAGGGTTAGCTGCCGCAATCAGAGTTAGATCATGAGACCTTTAAGAGGACTTAGAGGTTGCACCAAGCTCATTTTTGTTTTCATTTCTCCAAGAAGTTAGAGTTTAGAGTGTAGAGGTTTTCAAAAGTGTTTCCATCTATTTTTAGAATGATTGTAAACTATAGTAAGAGAATAGTAGTTGTAGAGATGGGTGTGGAGAGTAGTAGTTGTAGTTTTAGATACCCATCTCTACAACTAGTTATAGAGAGAGAATAGAGAATAGTAGTTGTAGAAACCCTAATGCTATGTGGCTTTGGAAGTGTGGCGGCGACGCTGGCGAGGTCAAGGACAGAAGGGGGGGAAATTTGATGAAGAAACTGGTGTTAGTGGATTTCAAAGGCATCTTGTATGACACTATGAAGAAGGTGTTGTTGTGGAAGAAAACCTAAAACTTGTAGTATTTGATTTGTTGTGGAAGAAACTCTAAAACTTCTAGTATTTGATTTGTTGTGGAAGAAACCCTAAAACTTGCAGTACTTGATTTGTTGTGGATGAAACCCTAAAATTTGTAGTATTTGATTTGTTGTGGAAGAAACCCAAAAACTTGTAGTATGCTAGTATATGCAACGGTAAAGACTTGAATCCCAGACACAACTGGGAAGGGCGGTCGCGACTTGCAAATTGGCGGTTTTTCAAGCGGGTGTATGCAGGTATGGCCTTCATGTTCGTAGCATGCACCATATATTTACATCAAAGATGTCACTAGAGATGTCATTAGCAATGTTACCAGAGATGTCATCGGGCATGGCACCAAAGATGTCACCATAGATGTTTGGGCTGGATGTCTGCGCTTGAGCTTCTAATTCTACAGCCTTGTTTTCCACCGAAACATGGTGATGAAGAATGTGATCGGGACAGTGAGCCATTGCAAGCATTTGTGGAATTTCTGAACACGATTATGTGCCAGTGCTTCCCCTAGAACATGGATTAGGACATGGTTGCATCTAGCCAGACGTCCATGGCAACACTGCATTAGACATGGTTACGTCTAGGCAGGAGTCCCTGGGCAATTGTAAGCTAAGGTGGACCATTATGGACTGTCACAGTCCATAGATTTCAGGCTTTAGAAGTTTGTAGGGACCACAATTTGTTTGGAGATGTTGTTTAAATGAAGGGGACTCGTATATATGTTGAAGACTTGGTATACTATCATGTCGTAGAGTTTTATTTGAAAAAATTATTGTATTCTCAAAGAGGGGGACTTTTGAATCTCTTCATAAGGACTGTTCCAATCCTCAGCTATAGAGGGTATGGACTCATATTCTATATAGTAGAGAAGGTAAACCCAAATATTGATTACAATTTAAAATAGAGATAACTTATTAAAATAGTTTCCTCTCAAAAAATTCAATGAACACACACTTATATGAGCTAATATGGACTTTTGAGTCCTCAAAAATCTGAACTATTTTTGGTGTAACTTGTGACCCCTATTTTTTATTTTTTCATGAGACAACCTTCACTACTTTTTTTAAGAAGTCCTTATCTAGGGTGGTCTAGATTTTAATTTTAATTTTCTACCCCTTTGCAAAATTGTAAGCATTGTCACGTTAAGCATTGTCACGTTACAAAGGTTTTAGATGGTTTTAGATGGACATAATGGACATGGACTCTTGCCTACTTTGGTCCACCTTAGCTTGCATTTGCCCCCCTGGCAACACGGAAGATGACATATTTACGTCTAGCCAGACATCCCCGGAAACATGGTAGAAGACATGCTCACGTCTCGTGAGACGCCCCCTGCCAGACGTAATTTTGTTGTATATAGCTTTCTTATGTACGAAGGCGGACAGTAGAATGTCGCAAGTGTCCTGGAATGATTCATCTGTGAGAATGGGCTTTGTTGATCATTGAGTAAGGTGACTATGTTGCAGACGTCATACACGAGATGGGGACGTTCCATGAAACATAGAGACGTCTTACCAAACATCCGAGAACCATTGCGCGTGTGAATGAGCTGTATCAGGTCCATGATCCGCTTCCATGACGCAAGTGCAACATCATAATCTGAGTTGCCATGTTCTGAGATGCTATGCTGTGCTATGTCGTGGGTTGCTGTGGAAGGGGTCGCTACATCAACATGTACTCTGGAATGCTATGGTATGTGATATTAACATGTTATTACGCAAGGTTTTTTGTTGTACAGCCAAGGGTATGATAGTCACTCCAAGCAGGAGGACGACGATGAGCCGGACGAAGAGGACGGAGATAACCCTAAATGAGGACACGGAAGAGGAGGAGACACCGCCTCCGTCTCAGCGGCACCATGGAGCGGGATTGGGACAAGAAACCGCTGACTGTGGACCAAAATGGCCACCCATACGGGGCATTGGTGTCGGCGTTCGAGAATGACTTGCGGCTGCTCTCGAGGGACTTGGATCCATGTAAAAAATTTCCCAAGCAGATTCAGCCGGCGAAGGAAAGATTTTTGAAGCGCTTGTGGGCAGGTACACCCTTTTTATTTGTGCCACAAACTCCCAAGCCGTAGTGCATAATTGAAACAAACGACATGCTCATCTCATTTTCTGCTGTTGCCTATCACATATAAACGTTATGATTTGACATTCCATACACATGATTCTCCATGTCTTGAAAGTGATGTGCAGATATCCTCTTGGACGTTAACGGATGTTCATGGAGACGTCTAAGGATGTCTTATGAGACGTGTGAGGATGTACATGGAAACGTCCCCTGTGACAAGGGGACGTCTCAATCACAACATCCACGTCGCATTTCGTGTGCTTCTACCCTCTCACTGCGTCTCTCTTTTTATTTTTACTGTTTCTTCGCCATGAATGACTCTAGTGCATGCGTGATGCGTGAATTCGCAGGATGGGAGGTGAGGGGGGAGAACGGCCGGAAGACAGTAGACCCGGGGTGGATTTCCGTTCGAGTCAACAAGACACTAACCAACAGACAGTTCAGGCTCGACGGACTGATCGACCAGATACAATAGAGGCCACCCGATATAACCGACAAGAAATGAAAATTTTTGTGGCAAAGAGGGCGACTGGAGATTCAAGAGAAAAGTCGGAGTAGATGCGGAAAGTATCCAAGGGGAAGGGCACACAATCAACACAGATGGCTGCACTCCGAGAGGCTGCGGGTAGCGAAGTAGGTGCGTCACAATTTATGCAATGTATGTATGTACAGTAGAGCTTGCTGTATGTTGTTTGCCAAATGTGTAAAGATCTCTTGAGGAGACGTCGATGTGATTGAAAATGCCTCTGTAAACATCCATTTGTTTCCACTGGCGTCTTGAACATAGTAGGTGACGTTAGTGAATGTCTTAGACAACGTGAGGATATTTCATAATGCGCATTGATGTCGTCGCGAACGCAGCCGGATGTTACCGGAGATGTTCACTGTCTTCTCGTGCAACCTATACGTGGTTCCGGCAGTTCTTTCTGATACTGGCTGCAGTGACAACGCGAACACAATGGTCCAGACCAAGCAGGTAAAGAGCTGAGGGTAGATATGCTGGAACAGTAATTAAGGCGTAACCATGTTGTGGATGACATCTGCAGAACAACTTAGGAAGCGCACGGACGTCTGCAGAAACATCCCCGCGTTTGTGGAGACATCGCACAGACATGTTTTGGAACACTGCGATGTTTTTTGGAACTCTGTCTAGGCAATTCAACATGGTGTATTTTTGAATGCGATGTATGTTTTCCTTGTCCTTGTCATGAGTGTGAAGTGTATGGAACTGAAGTTGTAATGTGCGTGAATGAAAGCTTGCGTCATGATAAGTAGGGGAGTTAGACTGAATTTGATGACGTGGGTGGAGAAGGGAGGTCATGAGTCTTTGGTGTGCATACCATACTTCAATGTCTACTGTGAATGCGTGCATTTCAAGTAGTAGTGATGAATTGGAAGTGCAGGAGGTTGTGGACACACCGGGGGGTTCCGCGACAAGTGTAAGGCGCATAACTAAGCCCGACAACATAACAAAGGCACCTTCAAAGACACCGAAGCCTGCAAGATTGTCTAAACGGGGGAAGACCGACACACCAAAGCCGACGGGGCCATCCAAACCGACCAAGCCGGATTCAACAAAGCAAGCGGGTTTGTCAAAACCAGGGAGTGCGGCTGAGAAGGTTGGGAAATGTAGAGGCACTGACATGTTTGGACTTGTATATACACTTCACATGATTGTCTGAAATTCACCTCTGCGGCGTTGAATACGGCAAATTATGCAATGTCAAAGTGGTTTTTAGATTTCCATTCATAGTATACTGGGACATTGCATAGAAAGAGTCCATGACATGATGTCATTGCACAAGTGCAGGTTGGCACGTCAACAAGAGCGGAGGCGGCCAAGAAGAAATGAACATGCACCGCGAATCAGACGCAGGTGACCCACAGCATCCCGGAATGAACACTGAGGTACAACACGGACGCTGTGCACGACGTCTTCGCAGACGTCAACTGAGACGCTGTCACGATTCCATGAGCGTCCGCTTGTTTGATAGAACATCCCAAGAGACGTCTTAACCTGTGATGTAGCTTGAAGTATTTGCTGGGAGACGTCTAGTACTTTGTTTTTGTATGGGATGAGGGTCCAACGTTCATGCACGTATAGAACGTACCAATTATGAGAAATACAGATGCCTATGGTCATCGCCTGGGCCTTGTTTAACCGCAATGGTTGTTGGCATATGTTCATGTGCAGTCTCAGACAAGCGCCGATGAGAGTACTGATAATTTTGGGAGCACCGAAAGCAACCAATGACATTGGAGCGTGTGCAGCTAGTGGATGTATAGTAGAGCGACGTGTGGTGGACGGGCCTGTAGATGTGGACTCAGAGCCAATTGATGTCACGGACTGAATAGTTATCACAATTGAACTGTGCAGTTGAAACGTTTTATGCATATGCAATGCGAGTACGTACTTGTGACTAGCAAGCATCACTCCCATGGTACAGTACAACTGCTCTGCAATGTGACGTATGGATGCTCACCAAGACTACTGCATGTTACGGGAGATGTATAGTTGTGCATGTTGATCATGACGTGGGGATGTTGAGGTGGTCGCGAAGGATGTCTCGGTGCATGTTCGACTGGTGACGTGAATATACGGCGTGCGACGTCTACATATAGCGGCAGTTGTCTTTCACAAAACGCGGTAAAGGACGTCAGCATGTTTTATGGGTCGACTATGTGATGATGATTCTGTCTTGTATAAGATGTTTGTGAGTGACGTCAAATGTTTGAGTGAACGCCTTTGTGTCTTTGACGATGTCTTCCGTGACACCTGTTACGAGATCTAGGGATGTTAGGTGGGACGACTCTCTTATCACGATGATGTCTTCCAGAAACGATATTCGTGACGCAGTGCATGTTCTCTAAGCCGTCCCGGAGAACATGGGAGCTAGTGATTGCCGAATGACGTGACCATGCTTCGTGAGACATCTACGTTTAGCTCGGCCGTATCTCACAACACACGATATAAGAGGTGAGGATGTTTTCGGGGTCGACTGAAGGATCTCTATGCTCATGTCTTTTATAACATGTTCATAAATGACGCAACATATTATAGACCACGTCTTTGCGATGACGATGATGTCTTCCGTGACACGTATGAGATGACCTCGGGATGTTTTTTGGGACGACTCTCTTATCATGATGATGTCTTCCAAAAACATCCACATCACCGCAATGGATGTTATGTAAGACGTCGTGGAGAACATTAGCACGATTGCATAGTAACGTCTCGCAGGACCTCTGCCACGAGAAGCTAAACAAATTGCCACGTCTTGATGAACATCTTGGCACGTCATCGTGAACGTCCTCAAAGACAGAACGATGTCATCACGGAGCTCTCGCAGGACACGTCCGCGTCTATGCGCGAATGTCTATTGAAACACAGTGATGTCCCGGGAGACGTCCAGGGCAACATGTGGCAGAAATGAAAGAAATCCAGGCATCTGCTGAAGTGGCATGCTACGTCAGAATTTCCCGGGTGACACGTCGGAATTTCCCGGGTCCACGTCGGATTTTCCCGCCGCCACGTCGGAAAGTGGCGGGACCACGTTTTCTTCCACGTCACCCACGGGGAGGATGAATTCCATCCCGACGTGGCACTGCCCGTCCTTTTGCCGCTGATGTGGCGTTGACGTGGCGCCGACGTGTCACACCTTTCAGCCTCCGAAATTTGATAGACATCCACGGATGTCTACGCGTTGTTGAAGACATGACAAGATGTTGACCCTATCTTACATGCTACACGATCTCTTACACCATGTCTACACGTTTTTTTTAAGACATGACAAAAAACACGGGTTTCTTATAGTGGTTGCCTTCTCTTCTCTTGTACTCTTCTATTACACTCTTGTGCTCTTCTTTTATCATACTCTTGTAGTATTCTTCTATTCTACTATTCATTATTCAAATTTCAAAAATCCTTTCACTTAATGACCTTTGGGAATATGTATAATCTAAACTATTGAAAAACCCTCTCATATACTTCTTAAAGTAATAATGCTACGATGCCTTTTTGACTTCGTATCCAATTTCTAATGAAAGATTAGTGGATGAAAGATTAGGCAATGTTTAACAAACATATCACTTAAGATTTTCATTTTTACATTAGAATTTTTTTTTGAAAGGATCTTTTTAAGACAGATGTGTTTTGCAAACAAAACGCTTGAAACACAACAAAATCCTTGAAGCATACAAGAGGCAAATCTGATTCAATCTTGAACAATGTAACTGTAGAATGATAGGAGGAATACAACTTTTGAACTGGTTTGGCATCTTTCAACCAAACGAGTTCAAAAGTATTTTGTACCTAGCTTGACCGTGTCCTCTCCCTGACTCGATTGTTTTCTACCTAACTTGGCCGTGTTTTTAACGCAACTCACCAATATATAAATGCACCACTCACACAAAACAATTGCCTTCTCTTCTCTTGTACTCTTCTATTATACTCTTGTGCTCTTCTTCTATTCTGCTCTTCTACTCATCTCCTATTCTACTATTCTACTTGTGCTTTCTACCAATAGTGGCCTTTCAAAAAGCAACTTAGATCATGCCTTTGTTCAGTATTTTGCTTGATACATTGTTACTAAAGTGCTTGTAGGGGTTAACGACGAATACTTGCACTCTTTGACACCCATTACATTAATTTGATGTCATTATTTTTTTATTTTTTTATTTTTTAAAAATTTCTTAAGTTAGTTTGTAGATCTCATACATGAGACAATTGTGAGTCTATGACAATTGGTAAGCAAGGAGGCTAGGGTGCATACTTTTCCTCCTGAGCACTAGCTTCAATCCTCCTTGCCTAAGCTCCAGTTTGGGAGGAATGGAGCTAGTGACGGTCAGGAATATTGCACACACCGGCCAACTTCACGCACTTAACGTACATGACTTTGCACTTTACTTGCAGTAATGACTTCATTGGCCATCACTTTCATCCAAATACTTGTCGTTTTAGAGAAAATAATTAAAAGACTATTATTAGGCAATTTCATCTACTTTTGTGTCCTTCTTTCCTACTCCCAAAATTAGGTAAGACTTTAGCAAAATTTTGCCAAAATCAATTTGATTGATCTCATGAGTCCAATTTTGTTTTTTTAACCAAATTCTTCCTTTTTCATGCAATCAAATAGAAATTTTCATCGGTGTTGTTGGTGGACAATGGATTTTTTTTCAATATTTTTATAGGTTATGCAAGATGTAACCACTTACATCGTTGATGTCGATGAAACATATTAAATATGGATGAATTGTGATTTATTCATACAAAATATGTGCTTTCACCTAATATGTAGTGATATTACTGTTACATTACACCCTTTTGTAGTGATCCTGGTATTATTTTATAGATACATTTCCATAGTTTATTTTTGGACAACATACTTTGTACTACAATTTTGCAATAAATCTGGCCAAAAACATAACAAAATATAATGCTAGTGTGAGGATCTAATATTTTGTATGAACTTATGTGTTAACTTCTACAACATGCTTTGGAAGAAGACGTGGTCTTTATCTCATTGAAAGACGGTTGTAGTTGTAGTTGCGTGTAAAAGGTAACAAAGTTGGTGAGATTTGCACGGTTGTGTGTGAGTATGATGAGATGCCAACACATTTGGACCGAGTTGTACAGTCTCACCTGAAAAGTTCACAATTTAGAGTCTCTATGTTGCATAATTAACCCCTAAAGGACCATGTTTGGACATATTACTTTAATAACTTGTTTGGATTTCATAATTTTGACTCAATGTTAACTAGAGAATTGAAAATGTCCGTCACAAGAACACAAAAATCTTTCAAGATTTGCAATTATGTTGGTTGATTCACCGGGAAAAAATTAAAACGTCAACGTAGGTGAACTTGGGACATGGTAGTTAAGGTGGTTGATGACTGGGAAGGCGTTTTCACACTTGAACGTCACATTTGTTAAAAAAAAAGAGTATACAATATGTAAAATATTTGCCATTATTGCATCATTAACACTATATAATAATTATGGAAAATGTTTAAATATATTTAAAATGGAATCTTTTCAACATATTTTATATTATTTTTGGAATATTTTGGAATATTCCAAATATATATTTGATTTCTTTAAAACATTTTATGCAATGTAAAAATTAACAATGATCACAAACACCGGCTCAACGAGTCACCAACAAGTCACTTTACCCAAACATAAATCTTTGAGAACCAATCATTGTTGTTGTATTTAGTTTTAGATCACCATTTGTTTTGAGCACCTAGATATAGTACATCTTTGTATGCTCCTAAAATTTCAAACGCTAATCATGGTTCTTAATTTTATGAAAAAGTTTGCAATGAATGACCTGTTGGTTTTGTTCAAAAATTTAAAAGATCAACTTATGATCAAACCTTATAATCATGTAATATATGCAGTAGATTGTTCTAAAAATTGACACACAGTCTTATGACTAAATGCTCTTTGAGCTTCAACGGTAAAGTTTTCTACATGAATACCAATCAAGAGATACAATTGCCTTTTTGAAAGCATCACAAGAAAGTGATAAAATTTTAGGAATGAGAATGGTCCTTTAGGGGTTAAGAAACACATAACATTTCAAAAGCAGTGGAGACAACCAAAACTGTTAGTAACCCATAAAGGATCATTTTCACCTTGGTGTACATAACTTTAAGTAATATCCATCTTTTTATATTGTCTTCTTAGATATTAATTTTTTATACTTTCTTGTTGAATTAGTGAGGAGTCTCCAAAGTGTGAATTGAAGTATACCATTTGATTCCAAAATCAAATTGTCAAGAAGAAAGTATAAACAACTAATGGTTTCAATAATAGTAAATATGTTCATTAGCAAAAAATAACACTTTTGGCTCTTTCCACTTGGAAACTGTAATAACTTATTATTTTGGCAATCAAAAAAGTACTCAACGGCTTGCATTTGACTATAGAAAACATGCACAACGTACTTTTATGTAGAAAACCAATTGCGTTATAGTTTAGAAAACAAAGTCATCATATTGACTTTTCATTGGAAAAAGAGGACTATATTAGGAAAAATTAAACTCTTGGTACTGTGTGGAGAAAAAATTGAATAGTGTTACGTAGATTTATACATGTTACATTCATACTTCTATCACATCAAAGGCAAAATTACAAAACTCCAAAAGTCAAGAGTTTTAAGACAACTCAAATTAGATGTAAGAAAACATAAATTGCTAACAGGACTCTTGTTTGGGACGGCTCATTTTTAATTTCCACATTTCAAAAATGAGTGAAGAAAACTATCTTAGCCTTCAACAATTGGAGCAAAACTGCATTATATTGAGTAAACAATTGCTCAAATTGCTCAAATTTGTCTTCACCTTCAAAAAATTGAATGATTGGCCTCCTACTTATGAAATTTTTGTAGATTATAAAACACACAATTCGCTATTTACGCACTTGGCCATATAATCATGCACTTGGTTCTCGGGCGTATAATTTTTTTGGTCTAGCTTTTTTTTTAAAAAATGACGATTATTGTCTTTCTTCAATCCCTTACATTGTAAACAAATAATTATTTTAATTATTTTTTATTCTTATCTTTATCTTTTCTTTTATCTTTTCTTTCATCTTTTCTTTTTCAACTTGATTTCTTTCTTGTCTTCTTTCTTGTCTCCCTCTTGTCTTTCTTTTGTCTTTTTTCTTGTCTTCCTTTTTGTCTTCCTTGTCTTTTTTTTCTTCTACTTTTTCTTCAGTTGTGACCGCTGAACCTGAAACAATGAGAGCAAACCCAAAAAAAAAAAAAAAAAAGCTTTTTTTTTTTTTTTTTTTTTTTGTTTTTTTGTTTATTTCGGGTTGGCTATGAAGTGCTACTGAACCCTAAATGGCAGCCGGCAAAAAAAAAAAAAAAAAAGAACTTTTTTTTTCTTCTTTTGGTTGGCCGTGGGGTGTTGCTAAACCCTAAATGGCGGCCGCCCAAAAAAAAAGTTTTTTTTTTGACTTTTTTGACTTTTTTCAAAATTTACTATTTTTAGCCTCTGGGTGCGCGGTCGCGCACAAAGACCCTTCAATCTCCCTCTACATCTCCCTATCCATCTTCATCTCTCTTTCCATCTTCATCTCCCTCTCTACGTTCATCTCCTCTCCATCTCTCTCCCCTCTCCTCATATATATAGGGGAGAGGAGAGGGTCTCTCTCATCATTCTCCCACTCCCTCTCCCATCCCTCGCCTCTCCTCTATATATGTGAGGAGAGGAGAAGAAGATGAGAGGGAGATGAGAGGGTCTTTGGGTGCGCGGCCGCGCACCCATAAGGGTTTAGCAGCACCCCACGGCCAACCAAAAGAAGAAAAAAAAGTTTATTTATTTATTTATATTTTTAGCGGCTGCCATTTAGGGTTCAGCAGCACCTCATAGCCAACCCGAATTTTTTTTTTTTTTTTTTTTTTTTTTTTTTTTTTTTTTTTTTTAATTTATTTTTGGTTGGTTTGCTCCCATTGTTTCGGGTTCAGTGGCCACAATTGAAGAAAAAGTAGAAGAAAAAAAAGACAAGGAAGACAAAAAGGAAGACAAGAAGAAAGACAAAAAAAAGACAAGAGGGAGACAAGAAAGAAGACAAGAAAGAAATCAAGTTGAAAAAGAAAAGATGAAAGAAAAGATAAAAGAAATGATAAAGATAAGAATAAAAAATAATTAAAATAATTATTTATTTACAATTTAAGTGATTGTAAAAAGACAACATTGATGTTTTTTAGAGAACTTTTTCACCGGTTTTTTTTAAAGTCAAATATGTTTATGAAATGAGCGCACTTGACCAAGTGCATAAATAGCGAATTGCGTGTTATAAGTGTCTAAAAAGATTATATTTTGACGCATTTCATTGCCCAACATGATGCCATTTGGACATCAAATTAAATGCTACTTTTTTTTTAGATATGAAATTAAATGCTATTTTTATTTGGATATCAAATTTTATGATTTTCTAAATAGAATCCAAATGAATGAGAACATAGACAATTTCTAATTTGCAATTTGTGTTTTGCATAAATTTTAGAAATAGTGACACGTGTCACATCTTGATTGGTTGAGTTCTTTTGAATTAACATCATGAAATCCTAATGAAAACAAGTAAAAAAAAATGTTAAAATGATATCCATCGGTTCAACAATAAATGTTTAGGCTAGTGATAAGAAGTGTGTGTGGAAGTAATTGTCTAATTTGATACATTACCCATAAATTTATCAATATGAAGAAAAATATACACCCATTTTTGTTGATTTACTCCATATGAATTGCTAGTGGGAAAAGAAAGAATTCTATAAATAAAGAAATTTGTGCTTGGAGAAATGAGTGGATAGAGAGAATGTGTAGAAAGGAGAACAATTTGATAATAACAACATCTATAGTATTTCGGTCCGTATCAAAAAATCAAAAGCAAAGAATCAAAAGAAAAACTTGTGTTTCATTTTGCAATCTAATTTGATGTTTTTTTGCAATTTTTGCATTAAGTTTGCAAATTCTTCTTTCTCTTTTGGTAAAATGTTAAAACACTATAATTGTTGAAAAATCTCTCTTTGAAACATTTATAGAGAAGCAACATGCATCTTACTGATATAGCGCATTCATACTAATTATTTTTTAGTTTAAGGAAATTTATTTTGTCATGTATTACATAGGCATTGGTTGTAGCTTACAAAATAATCTATAGTAGGTAGAACCAAAACAATTAAATTATTTGCCAACAAACCAACTATATGTATGTATCGTGATGTTATGACCCACTTTACATTAAAACCCAAACCGATTGTTCATCCAAGGATGCATACTGTGAGAACCAAGCCAAATCTGCCTCGTGGATTGTTGGTTCTCATAGCTTGCCCTTGTTGGCCCGTGCTAGGTTGCAAGCCAATGTGGGACTTTGTGATTCACACACGTGTAGTAAAAAAAAAAGGAAAAGATGAAAAAGACACAATTTATGAAGGATTTCGCAAATGGCCAATAAGTTGAATGAAAAAAAAAAAACCCGTTGTATAGAAAAATAGAGATCCATCGCCAAGTTTTTCAAATTAAAAAATTAAAAAAAACTAGAGGCCAAAAAGCCACCTCATTTGCTTGCATGCCAACTTTGTAACCTAATAAAAGTTAGATGATTCAAAAACCAATGATTCAAAAACAATGATGGAGACCTACAGAAAGGATTACTGGGCACTTTGGGCAAAGTCAACTACACCATTACTATATTAGTACTTGAAGAGAGTTAGTTACTAATCCATGGGTACTATAAAGAATAGGAGGAACTCAACTTGTAGGCATACACTACTAGAAAAACTGTGTCCGCATCAACAGATTTTCAACAGAAAACAGTTGAGGACGCCTGTGGTTTCGGACGCGTTGTGGGGGTCATTTTGCAACAGAGATCTGTTGTATGAATTCTGTTGAATCGGTCATTTCTGAAGCCTTCTTCATCCTCCGTGGCATGCCACCTCAGACTGTGAGTGAGCACTAAGAAATCCAGTTGGCAGTGTATGCCACGTCAAATAATGAGATTGGAATTTTACTTACGCTGCTGCAAACTATTTTTTACTGTTTTGCTCCGTTTTATCCGCCGTGGTTAAAAGAATTACTGTCATTAGTTACAGAGGTTTGTTATTCTAGTTAATTCTAAATTAATCCTATCTCCCTTTTGCATTAAATTTGTGGGAGTGTTTATAGGGTGGTGTCACGCTTTGATTGGGCGTAAATTGGACGTGTAGTAGTTGCTTCAGCAGGTTCTTGGGTGTACATAGCTTACATGTCCTCATGTGATAGGTCAGGTACTTTTTACCTTTTTGCACATGGAATTTTATGAAATTGACTTAAATGTCATTACAATATCTACAGTCTATGAACTTCTAATCTAGCGGCTGTAAGAACCTTATAGAATGCGAATCACATCAACTGGTTCTGCTTCTTTGAAGGCATCTCTAGGATTCAGAGTCATCTTTTTCAAGTGTCGAGTGAGACAAACCGAGCAGTAGATACTGATTAAAACCCGGCTACTTCAAACTTCACCAGTTCATAACTTTTACAAAAGTAATCCAAATAATAAACATCGGAATCCTTTAAAAATTGGGTACCAGAACCACAAAATTCAAATCCATTCAAGTAACAGAAACCCCTCAAAAACAACTCATGGTAACGAGCCCAACTATAAAACCCTAAATCAGAGATACAAAAGCTAAATCGGAGGGGAAAAAAATAAAAATCCCTTCCCCGTCGAAATCAAAAAATGAAACCCTAATCAAGGGACAGATCACGTACAGAACGAGGGCAGCTGAAGCTCCAAATTTTACGACACCGAACAATCCTCACCATGGACAATCATGAACGATCCTCACCATCACCTGCGCATCCAGGGTCTGACCAGCGGCGGCCCCCTTATCCATCTCCATTGTCCGTGCGGCGAAACATTGTCCTACACGACCTCCCCGCAGTCGCCCGCCAACGACGTCCTGGTCGCACCAAAAAATGAGAAAAATCCTCAACCACGATCCGCATCAAACCTCATCACCGACACCGCAGGGTTTTACACAACCATGCAACCAATCCAAATTCAAACAAACTGTATCCACTCACCCTCCCGCTCTCTCAACCTCCAAGATAAAAAGATTGGTCGATCAAAACCGCCGCTTCAACCGATCGCTTCAAAATAAATGGCGTCCTCCCGTATCCGCCCGAATTTGTCTCCGCCGGAAAAAACAAGCGTGGCGAAGACGCCACAGCAAGGAAGGAGACGAGAGACGAAGGAGAACAAAATGAATGAAGGAGAGAGAGAGCCAGGCAGGGGAAGAGGGAAAGGGGGAAGGGGGGGAGGGGCTAGAAGGAGCTGCCATGGCAGAGAGCAGCAGCAGCGCGGCTGACACGTGAAGGGGAGGACGACGACGGCGGAATTAGGATTTGGCGCTTATCCGTCCAATCATTTTTCTTCTTTTTTTCCCGAATTTTCATCTCAAGGGCAGCTTCAATTCAAATTCACTACAGCAGTAAAAAAATATTTATAATAATAAATTAACAAAATAATAATAATAATAATAAGAAAGGAAAAAGGGAAACATATATAGTGAAACCCATTAAAAGTGGTTCCAATAAAAGGAGTTTACCCGTAGGGTATAGCACCATTGAAGGGGGTAAAGAGAAATGACGGGGACTTTACCGAATTTTTACAGTTTCACCCTTCATGGTAAAATCAACATTCAGTTAAAATAAGGTAGTTTCTAATTTCAAAAAGTAACAGATTCAAATATTATGGCACTGAAATTTAATAAATGAAAGGATTATAAATGTCCACGCAGTATGCTGCCACTTTTCCATTGCCATGTCAGCAGTATATGTTAAAAAACCACAAAACTTAGGTAGCTCTCAACAATGGAGCGAATATCAACAGGAATTTTGTAGGTATTGTTCAGGGTTGAACAGAAAACTGTGGAAACAACCAAGTGGTGACCGCCACTACCCCCAACAACAGAAATCAGTTACATTTCTGTTGAATCGGTCGCAGTTTTCTAGTAGTGATAGGTGACCCTAGGGAACCACTAAGTGCCAGTTGTACAACATGTTGTAGAAGGTGAAAACTAAATTGATTCTAAGATGCTCATTAGATCTACTTTGAAAAGGGACCTCTTGAATTAGTCTATTAGAGCATGCCCAGGTCCCATAATTTCTTACACTCAAAAACTAAATGAAAACTGCCAAAGGCCCTTCAAAATACTTGTCGACTCTCAATTCTAACGTGTTAACGGAAATAGCCCTTTCAAATCATTATAAAGTTGCCTATATCTCCCATTCTACTTCTGATTGGTCCAATGATTATTTGATTTACACTTTTAATGTGTGAGGGACCTGCAATGGTGGGGGAGTGTAAGTACAAAGGGCCCTTCAAATGTAGATGAATAATAGCGAGTCAGCTCTACCGTGCATGTACAATCGGGTACAAGTTCCTTACAAATTTTTTGACTCCTCCCTCATAAAACAAAGTCCCTTCCCTAAATTGTGATGTGCTCGATATGGCACCCATGGGTCTACAAATTGAATGGAACATTCCTACTCTAGTCCTCTACTGTTAGGAATTTTTTCTTACCATATTTGCAATCTTTAGAATCAATGCGACTACTTCATATAGTATCTATCTACTCTCAATGCTTACGAAAAAATTTGTAAGCATCTTGTACCCGACCGTACTTATGCAATGAAGTGATGTAAAGTGAACCTAAAAGGTGTGGCTTTTATTGGCACTGACCATAGGGAAGAGGCATTGTAGAGACACCCATTTTCTTGGGCTAAATATCACTGTAGCAAATATATTCCGTCTATGATTCCACTGTAATGCATTCTCGTCCTTCCGGTTAGAGCTCTTCGTAGAGTAGCTGCTTGTTTTACATAAGAGTTAACCGAAAGAAGACCATGGAACCTCCCGTTTCAACCTCCTTCTAACCTCTTTTTTGAGCTCTCTTGAGCTATGTTTGGGTTGAATAGTGTCGTGTCATAACTTGTCCCCTTGTGGGCCATGGGGTTGGAGCTTTGGTAGGAGGTGTGGAAGTCATTGCGAGGTGTGAAGAATAATGACAATAAGTTAGCTTGCTTTAGATTGTCTCTCAACTCATCTTGAACTAGTTTTCAGTCTATTTATATTTCAATATGAGTTCAAGAGGAGTCCAAGAGGAATTTGCTAAAACTTTTCTCTTTTAGCTGACTTTTCGGTTAACTCTATTATATTCAGAAAAGGACCATTGGTGGAGACGGTACTTCCAACCAACTTCAGCGTGACGACGTTCTGTGGACATGCCAAATTTGGCTATGGCGAGTGACGAGCTCGAGGAAGAGCAAGAGCGAGAGAGAAGGATCGATGAAGAAATCATGGAGCCCGTCGATGCAGCTACGATTCTCCTTCTTTAGTGTCATTGTGCTGCTGTGCATTGCGGCAGCAGGGATTAATGCTCTCTCCGCCGACACCACCCCGGCGCGGCGTAGTAGTTTCAAGGTCCGAGCGCCGAACCTGCATCCCGAGAGCTTCGACTGGGACCCGGCGCATCGTCGCTTGTTGCTGGGCTCCTTTGTACACGGCACCATTTGGGCGGTCCCTGAAAACGACGACCCTGCAGTGGAGTTTGTGCGCGACGCGCAGTTGGCGGGCAAGGTAGCCACGGGCGGAGTGATCGTCGACCGCGCGCGCAACCGCGTCGTCGCCGCCTTCCAGGACGTGGGCGCTTGGACGTTCGGCGCTCTCGCGGCGTTCGATTTGGACTCCGGGACGCGCCTCTTCCTGGCTCGCTTGGACCACGTCGGGGTCGCCCCAGGTAACTCATTTCACCGACTATTTCTTTTTCTCTTTTTGGTGGATCTTGTCTGAATTTTCAAGAGGATTCAAATTTGTATTGTTTGGATCTCTATTAATTAAGATATTAATGCAAATTTTTGCTAGGCTTTCACAACATTCAATAGCCTCTGTGAGTGCTGCCTCTCTCCAACAAAATGATGAGGAATATCCCACATCATTTCATCCTCCCAATGAAATGATGTGAGATATTCCACATCAAATCAGTAGCTATGGGGTACGTGGCATTAAGCAAGAACAATCACCCATAGTGAACAATAGTTGAAAGCACTCATTCAATCACAATTCAACAGTGTTTTGTAATTGTTTATTTGATTCAATCACAATTCAACAATGTTTTGTAATTGTTTATTTGATTCAATATAATTCGTTCAATTACAAATCACTAGTCACCCCATATATAAAGGTGGATGAAACTAAAAGGCACCCTCTTGGAAGGCTACTGAATGTTATGTTACTCTTCAATTGCTTAACATTGTAAAATGGATTTGATTGTTGTTGATAATCAACGGATTTGATTGTTTGTTGCATTCCATTTTCAAATCGCAAAGAACTTGGTTTGAAAATATAATTTTTGTCGTCTAATCGGTTTTCTTACTATACTCCCTTTGTCCGGAAATAATTCTCCTAGTTTTTGGCATTTTTTGTTTTGCAATATTTGGACTTGCTATGTTTTATACTTCAAGAGTGAGCTCTATCCACTTCAAACGGGGTAGACAATGAGGGTGACAAAATCTACATACTACTATTAACGATAGATAATTTTTCGAGCAATGAGATGGGGTATTTTTGGCAAAAGAAAGCATTACGTTAAAACATGCCAAAAACTAGGACAGTTATTTCTGGACAAAGGGAGTCTATCAACAAGTGAAGGAGTATATTTAGAGTTCAAGTAACTAGTACAAGAATAATCATAGAAGGAACTCTATTTCATCTTTACTAGTGCTGAAATATAGCTTCTTTTGTGGGATTTAAGTGGGTCTCAACCAATGTAGGAATCAGAAGTGATAAAATGTCATGTTAGTATAATTATGTTTGTTTGCATTCACAAGTAAAACTTAGTGACAAACTTGCATTCACAAGTAGTTAGTTTCTACGGAGTATGCGGGATTTAAGTGGGTCTCAACCAATATAGGAATGACAAGTGACAAAAGTGACAAAATGTCAAGTTAGTATCTGTTTGTTTGCAGTGAGGGTTTCTTCACTGATGCATGTGACATGAAACTTGGCTCTAAGTAAGTTAAATTTTGATCAATTGAATTTGTCATTTTCAACTTGAAGAGGTCCAAATTAGGATTAACGATTTTTTAAAGTAGTTTTGAGTACCAGTTTATGTAAGAGCTTTCTTTTGTCTAATTTTATTTCTATGTTTTGTCCAAATATGCAAAGTTATTTATAGATAAAATTTGGCCCCATCTAAATTATATTTTCCACAACAAAGTTATTCGTAAAGTCACCTTGAATTTGAAGAATTTTCAAGGATTTTGCTTTATTGTACTCTTATTTGTTCACTCCAAATAGTTAATAGATGTGGAAGATCTTGGTGGTTTATCATTATTAGATGAGTAAGAGATGTGTAAGAGCTTGGTGGTCTTCAAAAGTTTTTTAGCACCAAGAAAGGAGCTATCTTCTTCATACTAGATGTTTGTTTTGTTTAATAGTCAAGAACGACAACTACAAAGACAACCTTGTTTCACCCCTACAGGACCAAGAAGTCCAAATTGGACCTCATGTTTTTTTAGCAGTTTTGAGTAGGTCGTTTGTGAACTTTCCTCTTATTCAATTTTTTTTTCTTGATCAATACATACAATATTCTTCATTAATTCCAGTGACATAAAATTCAATTCCATCTTAATTATACTTTTCACAATGAGATCAATTGAATTTTCCATTTTAAAACCATGCACTAATAGGAAATGTGTCGATTTTCACTTACTATAAATGAAAAAGGAATGAAACTGGGCGTGGCACATGGGTTGTGTGAGTGCTTGTGAGTGTTTTTGGTCACAAGAAGACAGAAATATAATCACAATATTTCGCCACTGTTCACTTTTCCACAAAGTGGGGAATGAAAAACGACAGATCTGCTACTAGTGTTTTACGGGGTTAATTAACATGACCGATTGTGATTGCAGAGGAGAAATTTTGTGTGAACGACGTGGCGGTGGACTTCGAGACGGGGAATGCCTACGTGACGAATTGTATAGGAAACTTCATCTGGAAGGTGACCAAGGAAGGGAGGGCTTCGGTGGCGGTGAAGCACCCTAGCTTCCTGGCTCAGCCACCACTGTTTGCCGAAGCGCCGTGGTGTGGATTCAATGGCATCATCTTTGACCAAAGGAACAGACACCTCCTGGCTGTGCAAACCAATTCCGGTGCTCTTTTCCGCATCGCGGGCGTGGATAACCCGCTTGAACCTCACAGTGTTCATTTGGTCAGCATGACGGAGAAGCTCGTCGGAGCTGACGGCATGGTGCTCCGTGACGACGGTGCTCTCGTCGTCGTCACCCAGGAAAAGGTCTGGCCATCTATCCACTAGTAGGAACACTACGAGAAAACCCAATTGTTCTGTTGATTTGGTGGCGTTCATCAGCAACACTTTTCTGTTGAATTGGCCAACAATCTGTTGATTAGGACAAAAACGCGACCAAATCAACAAAAAAGTGTTTCTGATCAACGCGACCAAAGCAACAAAACAATTGGATTTTCTAGTAGTGGAAATGTGTTGTCCTTTGCTTGGTGGGCACTGGCTCAGTGTCAAGATGAAGAGACACTTTATTCACACTGACCTCAAAAGAGGACCGGAGTTTCTATCTATCTATCTATCTAGGAAATGTGTCGTTTTTCACTTACTATACATGAAAAAGGAATGAAACCGTGCTAGGCACATGGGTTGTAGTGTGAGTGGTTAAGGTCACAAAAAGACAAAAATATATTAAGCATAATATTCAGCCACTGTTCATTGTTTCCACGTAGTGGGGAATGAAAAATGAGAGGTTTGCTACTAGTGATTATTCCAAGACCATTTTGGTGCAAAGTATTGTTTCTTTGTCCAGAAATAATTGTCTTAGTTTTTGGCAATTTGTTTTATACTTCAAATGGGAGGCCTGTCCACTTCAAATGGGGTGGACAATGAAAGTGACATAAAAATTGAACTTCATACTAATAATAAAAATAGACCATTTTTTTGGAGTACTGAAACAATTCTTTTTGGTAAAAAAAATGTTAAGTTAAAACACGCCAAATACTAGGACAGTTATTTCCGCAACAGAGGGTATCAGGTTATGCCTTCGCATGAGGAAATAACGTGATATCACAGCCTGAGGGCAGAGGGCGAAGTCCGAGGTGCAAGGGTTGAGGTATTGGGTTGTACTTTGGATGGCGGAGGCGTAACGCTGTAACCCGGTGTTAAGCACCATTGGTATTTTCTCAGCAACAGTGCATTGCACTGTTACATCAATAGAGCTTCCCATCCGTGCGATTCCGATCCATTAATGAGTTGGATTTCTAAAGGAAAAGAGCGGCAAGTGCTTAGCATATAATTTAATCCTTAAAGGACCAAGAAGTCTCATGTTTGTTTAAGCCATTGTGAGTACGTGCCAGGTGGACTTCTTTTATTTCAAACATTACAGTAGTAGAAAGGGTGGTCTTTGGGCACCAAGGAATAGTGTCAAAGCATGGTGCTCAAGGCCCATATTGGCACTAGCTTTCAAGTTCTAATATGTGCTTTGCGCACCATGGACTGCTCTAACACTATTCAGTTCTGATTGCCCAAAGACCACCTCTCTTCTAGTGAAATTTATTTGTTTTTTTGACCAACACGTGTAAAAAATCACATGTTCCAAAACTGTGTTCTTCATTGATTATAGTGATATATAATTTGGTCACTAATTCTGGTGATACAAAATTCAATCCCATTTGAATACGATTAATTGAATTTGGCATTTTACAACTGGCATGAATCCTGGGTCCTTTAGGGGTTAATCCTTAAAAGGCCCTTGGGGTCCCTCTCTACAACCCGTATTTAACCTTATAATTGTTCAATTATAGTTTAATACACAAATTGTGATATATTATTATATACATATTATCATGATTATTGATTTCACTTTGTATCAAAAAGAATTTGGTCACTGTTATTTTGACGAAATACCACCGAATACAAAATATACTATACGGCCGCAAAGGGCTTTCAGGCCATTCAAAGGTTAATGCATGAATGATTGCATTGACAGGTCTGGCTTGTGCGAAGCAGTAGCGACTGGACGACTGCGAAGGTAGTCGGCGTGGTCCCGCTCAACGTCTCAAAGTATGCAACGGGGGCGGCCACCGTGCGAGGCGCAACATTCGTTGTGCACGCTCATCTTTCGGACTATTTTGCCAATCGGACCACGGAAGAATTCGAGGTTGTGGAAATCCAGTTTCCAGCTAATCATAATTCTACAGTCCGGCCACTCGCACTTGGCCTGCTGCTCGTTGGGTTGGTTGTTGGGATCATTTCACTGTGGAGACTGAAGAGGTGTCGTTTCTATGAGCGCAAGCGAGTTTGAGTGATCATTAACTCCTAAACATCCAGAAAGTGGACGATGTACAAAAACAAACATAGTTTTCTTATCTGTCATGCACTTTTTCTAGTGTGAATTTTTTACTATATATTTTATGGGAAGTTAGCTTCATGCATGTGTGATTTAATCAGAAAAGGGATGATTTGTGAAATTTTATGCCTCGTTTCATGTTGTAGTGATTCACCTAAAATTTTGAAGATGTTAGTATAAATGTGCTCTTAACCCCTAAACGTCCACGCATCCAATTACTGGATATTTGTTGGTCAAACGCAATTTTGATCTTGAAGATGACTTTTGTTGCTAATACACCCAACTAAGAAAATGAAGTTTATTAAGTCTAGTTTGTACTTCACTTTTCAAATCTTAAAAATTCCAATTATTGAGTATTTTATTGCTTGTGCAAGCTTTGTAGGTCAAGGTTTGAACTACACTACATAGGAATGATAGGATTTTCAGCTTTCGAATTTCAAAATTGAAATAAAAAGTTTCTATGGAAAACATATCATGTAATTCTCCATTGTAATTTGTACTTGCTCCCAAAAAAATATTAATTTTTTAAAGCTTTTTTGTAATAAAAAATATTTTTTGAAGTATTTGACTTAAAAATTTGTTAAAAATGCCATATTAAATAAAAAAAATCTGAAAATTTCAAGACTCATAGGAAACATTCAATTCCATGCATGAAAAATATTACAAAATATATTTTGATAAATCTTGAAGACTAAATTTAGTAAATTGTGTAGTTTGACTTTCCTACAAAGAAGTGGTACGTTTAAGGGTTAAAAAAGAAAACTTGTAAAGTTAAGCAACCAAAAAATCTCTTAAAATTAGTATATTTAGAGTATTACATTTCAACCAATCATAACAAATTTCATTCACTAATTGTCAATACCTTGTTTGTACTTGAATTACAAAAAAAAATTGAATTTTATACAAAAATATTGGTGACAACAATCATAGATCTAACTGTATGGATAGAATCAAAGATTCATAATGTACAACTTTTATTCATACATCAAGTTAAAAATGTCCTCTTAGTTACATTTTATAGGACATTTTTGAAATACTTCAAATTTGGAGAGGGGTGAGGACGTTTAGGGGTTAACTTCATTTATAAATCAAGTTTATTAATTACGAAGTGAAGTTTGATCAAGATTCCTTGGCCCTAGACTTTTCTATTGGTGTAATACTATACTTAGCTAACAAGATTTGCAGCTCCTGCCAAATATTTAATTATTTTGCCAAAATCATAAGAATATTCTATGATATTTGTGGATATCCTTTAAGATTCTTCTTTTACTATAAAAACATGATTTTTTTGAAAACATAATTTCCTAAAATTTTGGACTCCTCTTATTAAATAATCATTTTTTGCTGACCCTAATGGCCGGGTAACATTTGATTAGTAGATAGTGTGTGGTCTACCTTTTCATCCATCCACAAGTTGAGGTCTTCATGCATGAAAGAGATTCACAAGGAGGAATTAAATGAATGCACATATGCGGTCATTTGGCCAAGTTTACACCTCTTAGAAATGATGGGTAGCTACTAATGGGCCATGCATGAATCGATGATGAGGAATATGTTTAACATTCTCCTCAAGGGCAAGGCAAAGATAGCCCTAGTAACTGGATGTTATAAATGATGATTGTTCTTGCAGTGCTGGCTTGACCTTTGTGTATCATTAATTAATTAATTAATTAATTAATTTTTAATCAATCAAATTGTTGATTGAGGTGCACATGAAACTTCGTTGCCATTTGAATTCAGTTCTTGTCACAGTTAGCCTGAGAATGAGATGAGTTTTCACTTTGCGTCACAGGGTAGGGCATACTCAGAGCTAAAATACTGTGTACTAAACTATCATATGTACAATACATCAATACTCTATATATCACTATTGCATATAAGGTACACCGAGCTATTACCACCATGTTTCCAATTTCATCCTCATGTTTTGATGGTGTACAGTCCAAACTAGGATGAGTACTAAATCATTCACTAATACAAATCCATGAAAAAATTAACTGCAGTGGATTTCAGTTTCGGTTCTTTAAACCACCGTCCTTGAAACTGCAGTTGAAAACAATTGCATAATCTTCTTTTGCTTGTAGCAACTGCGATATTCAAAATTAGGAGGCGTGTAACACACCGTTGGAAGCGCGTTTTCAAGACCTTTCCAATGGTATGTTACACGCCTCTTAATTTTCAATATTGCAGTCGCTACAAACAAAAGAAGATTATGCAATTCCTTTTTTACTGCAGTTTCAGGGCAGTCTAAAGAATTGAAGCTGAACTCCAATGCAATTTTTTTTCCCCGATTTGTATTAGTGACCTGTTTGTGTGAAGTGACTATTTGTGCAACTTTGTATTAGTGTCTTACATTTAAAGATTTCATACGTACACTATTGACACATAGTAATATCGAGAGTAGCTACCACAAAATAGGGTGACTTCAATATTGTGGCACAAATAGAGTGGCTTACACAGTGGTACAATGCTTCAAAAATTTAAAACAACTGCAAACCTCTTAGAATGTTAATCCACTAATTGTATAGTTATTAATATACTCAAAACTCTTTATTACAACCTTCTGTAAAATGACATTATAGAATATACATTGTGCACAATTGTCATACATTCAAACTATGTTGTAGCAAAAATATTTGGGACCCAAGGTGGAAAATGTTAAAAATGAATGTTGAAAGTTGCCTAACAACACATTAGAGTTGAAATTTCATTTCTAAACTTACTCAACCCTAAAACATTTAAACTATAAAGTGACTCAAAATCATATCATATATAAAAGAAAATATCAATAAAATAACTTGATGTGTTTGCGAATTGACTTTGAACTGTCAAAAAGTAGCTAAAAAAAAGTTGCAGAACAATGATCTTGGGATGAACCCCCTCCAGCTACTAAAATGCTTCTTAGAAATTCATAACATCTTGGATTGAGGTAACATTTTAACCACACAAACCCTAGACTATTATATGCAACTTTCTCGACAAATTTTTATTGGAAACAAACACCCTGTAAAGGAAAAACATGTTGTCGAAGTTCACTAAAGTTGGCCGGTGGACTTTTGTTAATGAAGCTATTTGGAAGACTTCTCCAATTGGTGGTTACACTACAAATGGTCAAGACTTCTTAAGACATCATTTTATTGTCTTTATTTCTTTCCATCTTGTCTCGCATCCCACTGGTTGCCTCAAATAAGTAACAAAATCTTGGGCAAAACTTCTTGATCGACTTGTGCACTTCTCAACTGTAGTTAAACCAGGCTTAAGATGTCTAATTCAAAAGTAATGAAACATTTTCAATGTTGCAATTTCGAGAGGAAAATATATTGAAGTGAAAGTGCAACTCGCCACTCAACCACAGAAGTTACAAAAGAAGTCATAAATTTATTTAAAAATGTGCTCAATTTAAATGTATAATATTTTTTAGAGAGTTGCCCCCAACAGTTGCTCATTGAGCAACGTGAACAACCAATGAGAATTCCTCAAATCCCATTTGAACATTGAATGGAGTGAATAGTGACAGTTCAATTTTTTTTTTAAACTCAATAAGATTCCAGTTCTACAGTGAGCTTTGCAATTCTGAATTAAAAATAATATATAAATATATAAAATATATAAAATATAAAATATAACACTGTTGAACAGCTGGCATGTGATGCCAATTCTAGTATACATCAAGGTCTCAAATTGCCCAACTCCCTCCCCTCCCTTTCCACCGATTCTCTTTCCAATTTCCCTAGAATGTACAATTTACTAAAACATGCATATTTTTTAAATTTAGCCTCGCTTTTTCATCACCTTTCCAAAGCACCAATTCATTTCAATTTTGGTTGAGAAAATCCAATTTTTTTTCATTTTTCTCTCAAATCAAGTCTGTGGGGCATGCTTAAGTTTGACGTACAAGGGTTAAAGACCATAAAAATAATCTTGATTTCTAAGTTCCATTGTGCTATTACAACTACCTTAGATTCAGACATATACTCTTGATTTAAAAAAATTTATAACCATGGAGTAGTTAACTTAATTCCAGCAGTATGAACTATAAGATTTGGTCGGTGCAACTTTTCAACTGATAAAGTATCTTACAACTCTTGAAATGATTGGTCCACATGATCATATGCATAGCAACCTCAGTCCATCACTACTATATTAAAAATAAATAAAAATAAAAACTTAAATAACTGCACACTCATTTTCTCATTTATGCAGTCCCTTTTACAGTAAATGCTCTAATTCACTCAGGGTCAAACTTAAGCATTGAGAACCTCAAAGTTTGCCACATTATGAATTCCCCGGGCTCAGTGCTGGACTAAGTTAACAGTAACAAACTAACAATCTTGGATTTCAATCAATAATAAAAACTTGCAAGGCACAATTTCAGAGAAACCATTAATTTTCACAAGGATGCATAATTATAATGACACTAGTAGCAGATCTGTTATTTTTCATTTCCCACGTCGTGGGAACAAATGAATGAACAATAGTGGAATATTGTGCTTATGTTTCTGTCTTCTTGTGACCAAAAGCACTCACAGCACTGACACAACCCATGTGCTTGGTGCGGTTTCATTCTTTTTTCATTTATAGTAAGTGAAAAACGACACATTTCCTACTAGTGTGATTTTCTCGATATGTACAGTGGGGTACCAATCAAAATTTTGTTTTCGAATTCGTAGTGAGAAAAATTTCAATACTGCCAACTTTGAAAGCCTCTCAAGAGCTCAAAAATTGATTTTTTCCACGAAAGTTTTACCAAAGAATTATGTTTAAGTTAATTATATATATGCCAAATTTTAAGGCCAAAAGATTCACCAAACAAAAGTTATTAAAAATCTACCAACATTGGTAGCTCTGGAAAGTTTTTCACGGCTGCCAACTTTGACAGCCTCCCAAAGACTGAATTATTAGTTTTTTGCCATGAAATTCTTGGAAAAAAAACCTCTTTATGTTAATAACATAGGATAAAAATTTCAAGGCCAAAAAATAAATGAAAAAAAAGATATTAACAATCTACCAACATGTGTAGTTGTGGGAAAGAATGGGGGAAACCATTTCATTGCTACCAACTTTGACTACTATGTTGGTAGATTTTGAATAACATTCTTTTGGTGAATCTTTTGGCCTTGAAATTTGGCATACATGTAATTAACTTTTTAAAAATTCTTTTATTAGAACTTTTGTGGTAAAATACCAATTTTTGAGCTCTCGGGAGGTTTTCAAAGTTGGCAGTTCTCAAAGTTGGTAGCAATGAAATGGTTTCCTCCATTCTTTCCCTCAACTACACATGTTGGTAGATTGTTAATATCTTTTTTTGCATTAATGTTTTGGCCTTGAAATTTTTATCATATTTTATTAATATAAAGAGGTTTTTTTTCCAAGAATTTCATGGCAAAAAAAAAATAATTCAATCTTTGGGAGGCTGTCAAAGTTGGCAGCCGTGAAAAACTTTCCAGAGCTACCAATGTTGGTAGATTTTTAATAAATTTTTTTCAGTGAATCTTTTGGCCTTGAAATTTGGCATACATATAGTTAACTTAAAGATAATTCTTTGATAAAATCTCCGTGGTAAAAAACCAATTTCTGAGCTCTCGGGAGGCAATACTGAAATTTTTCTCACTGCGAATTCGAAAACGACATTTTGATTGGTACCCCACTGTACAACACAAAGTAAGAATCGATTCATTCTCCATGGATATATATTTACGACGTCACCCTACTAACAGTGATAGAGGCTGGTGACAAATTACAAGACAGTGTTTACTTCCTACCAGTACTGTGCAGTATGAATCAAGCTCCGAAGTAGGCCCACCGTCACGCATGATTGATTGCTGCAACTGTGGCTAGCTAGCTAGCTGTTACAACGGACAGCTCATGACCTCAATATAATCTACTTAGATGTACTGCAGACATATATCCCTCCTAGCTCAGTCTGTCTTCTCTCTATATAAAAATATACATATATACCAAATGAATCTCCCATAGATCTGATATCGAAACAACACTTGCCTAACACTTGCAGAATATGTCAAACATGTAATGGATCCAAAAACTGGAATAAAGAAGTGTATAATGATGTGAGACTGTTTGCTAGCACGATCAGCTGCTTACGTTATATATCCGAAATCTTCATCGTATGCTCCGCTGAGAACGTGATGTCATGAGTTTAATATTGACTGACTGTCTGGGGAACTTACTTAGAATGATCGATCATGCGGCCACTAGCTGAACGTCCCAATATGTATCGATCATGCAGCCACTGGTGAACGTTGAACGAGCATCGCTGAATGTGTCAAACTAACCCTGGCACTGTACAATGCAACTGATATATCCGTCACTGTGTTTAGAACTACTAAAATTAGATGAGCAATGCATTGCAGCCTGTAACTTGCAATAGGTACTTCAGTTGAATGTGCTGATTCAGTCTGCACCAACGATCGAAAAGCTGTCAGTGTCGAATTCTATATGCTTAGAGCATTCCCACCCACTAGTAGGAACTGTGTAGTTTTTCACTTACTACAAAAGAAAAATGAATGAAACTGCGCCAGGCACATGGGTTGCGTCGACGTTGGTGAGTGGTTTTGCTCACAAGAAGACAGAAATCTAGGCACAATATTCTGTCATTGTTCACTCTTTCCACAAAGTGGGGAATGAAAAACGACAGTTCTGCTACTAGAGACTCATGCATGCTAGGATTAACTTGTTGAAATTATTCATCTACATTTGAAGGGCCCTTGCACTCACACTTCCCTACCCTTGCACGTCATTCACAATCTTATCAAAAGTGCAATTCAAATAGTCAATGGACCAATCACAAGTAGAATGTGAGGATATAGTCAACTAAATAGTGATTTGAAGGCCCAATTTCTAACACGCTAAGATTTACAGTCAAGAGGTATTTTTGAAGGGCTTTGGCACTTTTTATTTACTTCTTGAGTGTCAAATTAAGACTCTGGGAGGGCATAGGTAGCCATGCTCTAAGTATAAAAATACCAGAAGCCGTGAAAATAAGGAGATTTGGATATTAGAAATAAAATTTTATCTTAGGACTCAATTTTCTATATAGAAGAGAAGAATTCATAACTTAGAGGCAAAGTGGTTTCATATTTTTATCCCATATGGATATTTTTCTACATTTTTTCTAAGTGAGAAGTATTTCAAACCCCTTTGTGGTTACATAGGCTCGATACTAGGACTAATCCAAAGTCAATATATGGGCTGATCCACCATTCTACTCAAAATAAAGAAAATACAAGAAGCCAATTGGTCAACACTAATCTCCCAAAAAGCGGTTTATGGTCACAATCTTAACTGTTTGAATATCAGTCTACTGCGCAACCTTTGGACCTTCACGGTTTATGGTATTCCTATGTTAGAGTATGAAAGGACTCAAAATAGTCAAAGGCACCAAGTGAGTTTAGGGTTTAAGATTTATACGACGACATGAGGGCGGAATAACCAGAATTGGAAACATGATGGTAATAGATTAGTGTACATTTCATAAAGTTCTCAAGTCCTTTGTGAATCACATCCTTTCTTTCATGTTGTCATGTGCATCATTCATGACTTGGTCTTATACTGATATTGTAACTATGCCTCCAAACCTTGCTCACCTACTCTCACCGTCATGATCTCTAAGAAAATCCCTTATTCCCGAATACTTATTGAATGCTACCACCCAACATCCCCTAAAAACTTGAATTATAAATAAACTCGACCTTTCTAGATAAACAATCATAGAAGTAGTATAAGCTCAACTTTATAAATAGAAGTTTGATTAAAAGGGAAGAAAGAAAATTTTGCCCTTATGCCTCCTTTTGGAATTAGATAAACATAACAATACATAATTTCAAGGACATATGTGGTATGTTGTTTATTGAGAAACACCAAAAAAAAGCCACTTTTTCTAGTCCCTCTATCTAAATGGCCAAATGAGTCAAAAAGAAATTATGATATATTAGCAACCTTGAAAGAAATTCAATTCAAGTTGTTTATTAAATTTTCAATACTTAGATTTTATCCTACAAATTTTCAACGTTGAAAAATACTTAGTACATAGTAGAAATCTTGTCCAATGGGACACGTCTATAATGACTAAATGTCTGTCGTAACATGCTACATTGGCCAGTACATGACACTATTAAACTCTCTTAATTGATGATCACCAATGCTTTAACTCCCGTTGGATGTCTAAAAAAACTCTTCAACTTTCATGAGTTTCTTTTGAGAAGTTGTGAAGGAATTGGATTACATAGGTTCACAGTTTCTCATTTCTTTGTCTGTTAGGAGTCAAATAAACTATGTAGTACAAAATGGAAAGCACTTGGTAACAGTGGATGTTGCCACCTTATATGGACATGATCATTACAATCTTCAATGATAAATCTATATCGAATTTCAAAACATCAACATCAAAATTGGTATTAAAAAATGTTTCACTGGGGATAGTTATCAAACATGATGGAAATAGAAATTTTTGTCGGAATTTACCAGGTGCTAAGTGGCAGGGGACGGCGAGAATGTTGTTGCCGGGGCCGTGACGTTGGGGTGGCCATGGTGGTTGTGCGGCGGGGGCGGGTGCGGCACAGGCGTGTTGGGCGGGCGTTGGGGTGGCGGAGGGTTGCGCGGCGGCGGCTGGTTGGGGTTGTTCATGGACCGACGGCCTCGACACGAAGCCGGTAAACCTCCTATCCACACCATCGCCACCTCAATATCTACACTGACTCAGCCTTCAATATAATTATTCAAGCAGTGCCAAGTTCCCTGTTATGGAGACATAACAATTATGTACATTGTGAGCACAACGTTGATACAAAATAGATAGATAGAAACTCCGGTCTTCGTAAGAAGTTGGCGTGAATATAGCGTTAACTTGTTCGTAATGACAATGACCCATTGCTCACTGCAGACACAGGGAGCTCATATCGTTCCCCTGTGTTCAACTGTTCATTCCCCCATGAGTGCCACTTTCCCCTGTGATTTCAAGTTTTGACATGTGTAAAATTCACATGCTTAAGCTTAGTCACCTACTTATAAATGGAAAGTTTTAACATGTGTCGAGTTCTGAAGATCAGAGGGGAAAGTGGCACTCACAGGGGAATCACACAGGGGAACGATATGAGACCCCTGTGAGAGAGGGCGATGGTACAAAACTACTTTGGCCTGAAATAATGTAACTAGACCACTCTTGTTAACCTCGGAAGGACCAAGAAGCTTGAATTGGATCAGTCTCATATATGTTTCTTTTAAAGAGTAGTTTAGGGTATGTCCTCTGTAGACTTTATTCATGCAATTCAGATTTCTTTCCATTTATATATATCACGTTCTTCATTCATTTTGGTGGTATAAAAGCACGTCCCACCTAAATTATTTTAGTCATAATATAATCAGTTGAATTGGTCATTTTAAATCCATGAATCCTTGAATGTCCTTTAGAAGTTAAGTTCTTGAGGCCACACAACATACATACACACAAACCATAGGGTAACAAACAATTAATTGTTTTAGTTACTAGTCACTAGACAGTTTACACTAGGATTTCGAAATCTTCACTCGATAGTTTAGACCTGTGCCATAGAATCTACCTCCGAACAGAGGCACAGGCTATATTGGACTCTTTATTCAGGATGGTCTTGGAACTGGAACTTGAACTTGCTACCCTCATCCTCGAGGCTTGAGGCACACGGACTCTTGATTCAGGATGGTCTCGGATCGGAGCTAGCGTTGAGATTATTATGTTTATGCGAAATATCTGACGGACCAGACATGCAATTGAAACTGTGGAACACTGGGAGGTTCGAAGAGAATGACCTATTCTTTTCCTTTGTGTACATATCAGACGCAGTCACATCTACACATCCAGAAGCCAGACTGACAAAGGTCTAATATATAAAAGCTAGGCCGGACTCCAAGAGTTTCCTTCTAATCTGCTTCTTCTTTTAAGCTAGTCCTGCAGATCGAAATACAGCTTCTTATAGAAAAGAACGTTTAAATACGAGTCTAGCTCTTACGCCTAGCGCAAGCCTCAACTAACTCACGCTAGTTCTAAATTCAGAAGCCAGACAGCCTAGAAGCTACTTAGCACAACGGAAGTGACAGAAGTAAATTATCAAACACCGGCCAACAATAAATTAAACTTCGATCGAGCTCCGAGCAGATATATCGACCCAGTCGGAAATATAATTCCTAGACTTGTGATTCAATCGTAAGAGCAGTGAATCGAAGAATTTACACTCCCAGTATATGTAATATGATCATCCATGCATGCTTCAAACCATAACAATAAAAGTGTAGATCGAGGCTACAAAATTACTCGTACTAAAATTTGCACCATGGTACGTAGTACTTACTTGAGATTTATGATCCAGCTAGCTTGCTTGCAACCACACTGACGACTGACACGGAAGGCGAGGCTTGAAGCTGCTTGAAACATTAATTCCACCTCGATCTCAGTCGCAACAAGTACTTGGCTTGGTGATGCCGCGCACGCGCTTGACTTCGAAATTGTTGCTGTGAGTGGTCCAGTCTGTCTTTGTTAGTTTCCAGGTGAAAACTTAAACTCGGGCTGCATGCACCTTCAGACACTTGCCTGCTGGTGGTGGTGTCACTCACTACAGTAATGTACGTTGTTTGTTTGTGACTAGGCTAACTTACTGAGTCATGATCTCCCGGACTCGGCCACTGTGCCGCATGCACGTTCAAGGCTTCTTCCCACCTCCTTCATCAATGTTATGCTTCTTGAATCGAACCAACGTAGAAGTACCCAAAACTGATAAAAGAAGGTTCTAGAAGATTATGGAAGCTTCCGAAAGATAATGGAATTTTGTGCAAGGTTTTAGAAAATTATAGAAGATTCAAAGAACATACATTAGCAAAATAATGAACCCTGTAGAAGGCCTTTCAAAGGACCCCAACAAACTTAAGGTTTTAATTCGTACTAAGTTGGAATATGAAAAATGTCGGACATCCTACTTCCCCTCACCCGAAGCTCTGAGTGCAATGATGGGTCTCATTGGCATCTCCAGCTTCCATTGGCCGTCATATATGCATGTACAAGTTGACATGCTCAACTTTGGAATAATTTATTAAATACATGCCTTTCGTGGCATTTAGCACTTGTTCAACAAGAAAGTCATACAAGGTAGCGACACACGTTCAATGTATCTGGACTAGGCCCAATACATTTTAAGAATGTCAAATATTAAAGGGCTCTTAGAGGGCTCATTATTTTGCTAATGCTATAAAAGTATAGCCAGGAGGTTTTCATATGTTCCAATTTCGCTTCAGTTGATGGCCATGGAAGCATGGCAATCAGAGATTGTGGAGACGATGACCAGCTGGACAGTGCTTTCCGGTGTTCTAAGCACAGTCCTTGCTTACCTTCTTTGGGCACTGGCAGATCGATGGATTCTGCACAGAGGACGGAAAGGCCCATTTCAGTGGCCCATATTAGGTGTTAACATACATACATAAATTGCTTGATTTTGATTTCTGTATATTTTTTCTTCTCTTCATCTTTGTGATGTGGTGGCTTAACAAATACTCTCTCCGTTCCATAATAGATGATGCTTTTGGAAAGAATCAGAAAATTAAGCAAACTAGAATGATTTCATCAAAATCTCTAAATATAGTAACTTTATGTTTTGGAATAGTTGTCTGTCCATGGTGTGTGTGGTATGTGGCAGTATGGTGATGTTTGTTGCAATGAGGATTGATTTTAGCTAACTCATATGTTGTTTGTGATCCATACATGAGCAAATTAAGATAAGCTTCATAGACAGAGAACATTTCATGTGCACTTGTTTTGTAATTCTGCTTTGAACACCGTATTCATTAAATTGGGAGTTTCCATTAAATTGGGAGTCAAATTGATTTACATCACATGATCATTTCACTATCAGATCTACAACATGCATACATCAATTTGACTCCCAATTTAATGGAAACTCCCAATTCAATGAATATGGAGTTTTTGTTAGAATCTGTATAACAACAATCTCAAATTGAATAGATGATTAGCATCAAGTGTTTTGGGACTGTAATTAGTGTGTCCAAAAAGTGATACCCCAAGCTTATTATTTTAGGTTATTTTTGTTTAAAACCTCCAAAGTTTGCCTAATTTTCTCATTTTGATCAAGTAAAAAGACCCTAAAATGAAAAAAAAAAAATCCTGCTCCTCAATGGAATCAAAACGTATATGTTCAAAGAGTTTATATTAAAAAAAAAAAAAATTTTAGATCCATTCATAGATGTGTAAAAAAATGCTGAATTTTGGGATTTGCAAGCTACATAGTGCACAATTCATTAATTTTTTTAATGATAAAATAAATTATTTTGTACTCTACACAATTAGATGTAGGTCATATTCAAAAATAATATTAATTTTTTTTTTTGATATTCCATTTGCTTGATTTCACGGATTCTAGGTGATTGGGACATAACTTACTTTTTCAACTAAAAAATCAAATAAAATTACTTAAAAATCTTTGAATGTAATCAAAAAAAATTCCTTGATACGTTATAAGTGTAGAAAACTAAAATCACATTTAATAAAGTCTTACTTTATTAAAATTAAAAAATATGTTTGTTTGACACACCAGCACATAGTGCAATTGTCCCGAAGACAGCTTTTTTGGGTACCCCAACCATACCATCACCATATCATTTTAGTGTGTCCAAAAAGTGATACCCCAATCAGATTTCTGCCCAACTGCAGAGTTTGTGGTTGTTAAATTTTATGGGTTGATTATTTCAAGAGCACATTTAGACTAAAATCTTTGAAATTTTTGGTCAATCACTGCAACATGAAACGAAGGATAAAATTTTCATAAGCCATCTCCTTTTAAATTGGATCACACTATGCATGAAGCTATTTTTGTCATAGAATTTTGTAGTATTTTTCTCCCTTGCAAAAAGTGCATGATAGGTAAAAAAACGCAAATGAAATATGTACATCATTCAAAAAATGACCGGTTGGGCAAAACTTAGGTCCTCTTTACACTAGAAACGAGAAGTCGTGGAGAAAACCGGCCAAGGGCCATGGCACATTCTTGAGAAGCCGAACTTTGAATTTGACGTCCTTTGGATATAGTGTAAAGTGAGAAGGGGCCACAAAATAATGTGCTGATTTTTTAATACCTCTTATTTCTACCCCACTACTTCTCATTCCGACCCCAAGACCTAGTCCCTACTCCACACTCTTGTTTGTTTTGTTTTTTTTTTTTTTTTTTTTTTGGGGGGGGGGGGGGAGCTTATACCCAGCAAACACGAGTCTTGACAAACAATATGGGTTTACCGGCCCCTTACTATGCTGTCCTCATTCTTTAAGGCCTCAAATGACGCCCTTCCGGTTGTTTTTTGACATTTTGAGGATGTTTTCACTATCATATGCTTGTATATGAATGCACTAATGACTTGTAATTTTAAAGGACGAAAATCGGGAATGCATAGTAATAGTTGTTGGGTAGAAAACGGGTCAAAAAACTGGCCGTCAGTAAAAGTGGCCGTTCTGAAAAATTATTAAAAAAATGAAAATGATTGGCTGTGAGAATTTTGGCCACACGGCCCCCCGGATTTTGCGTCAGGCCCATCTCCAGAGGTGGGCTTGACGCAAAATCCGGGGGTCTTCAAAAATGTGCCTTTTTGCTGCCACCAAGGACAAAAGTGTTGTCCATGTCATTTTCTCCTCGTTTTGTCCCTTGGGCTGAAAATTTCGGGTGTAAAGTGATCTTCCTTGGTCTTCTCGATTTCTACGCATCTCATTGGCTGAAATTTCTTTTCTCACGGCCCCTCGCCTCTAGTGTAAAGAGGGCCTTAAGGACTCAGGGAAGTCAATAACAAAAAATTTAGATAACCATGAGAGAACAAAGATAGGATGTCATTCATTTATGGTTGATAAACATTATATATTTTTTTGATATACGGTTATATCTTTGAAGAAATGTGAGGTAGCGCATTACATATAATATAGGGTCACTTGTAATAACCAAATTATGTTTATAGTATTTCTAAAATATCATTGTGATGTTTGGTAGGAAAATAATAATTTTACGGTGAGAGTTTTTTAGGATGTAGTACCATGGAAAAAAAATTAAAAACTCGATGAAAACTATATTAGTGAACACATTATAGATGT
Organism: Pohlia nutans; assembly: GCA_022496805.1. NCBI lineage: Eukaryota > Viridiplantae > Streptophyta > Bryopsida > Bryales > Mniaceae > Pohlia > Pohlia nutans. The sequence continues at coordinate 18,626,680 of CM040094.1, forward strand.
TGTAGTGATATTGGCGTGGTTTAAACACACATTTTGTTAAAATTGAACCACATTTCGTTAAAATTGTACTACCAAACTAAAAAAGTGATAGAGAGTGTTGTCCTTTTCAATAGAGGTAGGTCCCCAATTTTTCTACAACACTCTTATTTCACAAATAAGAGCACTGTAGAAACATTGGGGGACCTATCTCTACCGAGAAGGGTAGCACTCTCCATCACTTTTTCAATCTGGTAGTTTAGTTTTAACGAAATGTGGTCCGATTCTAATGAAATGTGTGTTTTTGTTTTGGAGTTTGCGGACTTCTTTCAATATTTTGATGAAACAATTAAGTAGCCAATATTAATGAGCTCATACATGTAACCAATTCTGTAAATAATATGTTTTTTTATATTCACGGTGTCAGTCTTGTTGTGTAATGCATTCAATTCCTTGCGTTGTAGGGCAAAACTAAGGTAATTCAAGGAAATTCAAAAGATTATAAATAATGTAGGGTCTAAATTACTAAAAAAATCATAATTTATAATTACACATAGGGTGACAAAAATTTGAAGAAAGTAGAATTATTGAAAAATATAGGGTTCATTAAAATGCAAAAAATGAGGTAAATAGCCGCTATGTTGTAGACTCATGCAATAAAACATTCAATCATTGACAAGTCTTAGATTATTGGGATACAATTGATGAAATTCATATATCTTTGAGGCTCATGAATTAAATTTTTTGGTAGCTCCTACATGTGCTCATTGTTGTTGTAACCATGCTAAATGTATGAAATATTCTAATTGGTCTCACCTTCGTCGAAGATGAAGCACTTTTTCCACCTCATATACTTCATGGTTATTCCCTACCTTTGATTTGAAATTTTGAATAGAATAATTGAAACCCCCTGGCTTCCATTATAAAGGAAGCTTCTTTTACAGAACTCTTTAAAAATCACGTGAAAAAAAGTGACCATGGTTATTCCCTACCTTGAATAACTTATTTAGATTCCATAATTTTGACTCAATGTTAATTAGAGAATTGTAAATGTCCGTTACAAGAACACAAATATCCTTGAAAATTTGCAATCATGTTGATCGATTCATTGGGAAAAAACTAAAATGTTAATGTTGGTGAACTTAGGACATGGTAGTTAGGGAGATTGATGACCTGAAGGGCGTTTTTACATTAGGACGTCACATTTGTCAGAAAACAAAAGTGTACAATATGTAAAACATTTTCCATTATTGCATCATTAACACTATATAGTAATTATGGAGATTATTTAAATATGTTTTAAATGAAATCTTTTCACGAATCTTTGGAATCTTTTAAACATTTTATATCATTTTAGAATATTTTGGAATATTTCAAAAATAAATTTGAAATCTTTACACATTTTATGCAATGTAACAATTAATAACAATCACAAATACCAGGTCAACAAATCACTTCATCCTAACATAAATCTTTGAGAATCGATTGTTGTTGTACATAGTTTTAAAACACCAATTTTTGTGAACAACTAAATACAATACACCTTTGGATGCTCCTGAAATTTCAAATGCTAATCATGGTTTTAGAATTTATGAGAATGTTTGTAATCAGGATGACCTGTTGATTTTGCTCAAAAGTTTCAGAAAACAACTCATGATCAAACCTTATAATCATGTACTACATACGGTAGATTGTTCTAAAAATTGATTTATAATCTCATGACCAAGTCTTCTTTGGGGTTCAACAATGAAGTTTTCTATATGAACACCAATTAAGAGATACACATTACTTTCTTGAAAGCATCACGAGAAAGTGATAAAATTTTAAGGATGAACATTGTCCTTTAAAGATTAAATAAGACAGTGAAGAAAAAATAATGGCACATTGAATATTGTGATGAAAGATTGTGTGAAGAAATAAAGACTTTGTTTTATTGATGAGGTCATGTTTTAGGACAAAGCACAAAGATTTCAACTGTTCTATTTGAAAATATTATAGATACATTACAATTTTGTCTTGGTCGTGAGCCCTTTATTATTTTGAGCTTCCTTTTTCCCACCAAGTGAGCATGAAAGGAGGCCCTTAAGATAGGGAATTTTAAAGCAACACTTTAAACTATAATGTTTTGTTATGCAATGAGTGAAATATGCCTAAAATCATTAGCAAATGAATCACTCAAAAATTCTTCATAAATAAACTTAAATGTTTTTGGGATGTTATGAGGGAATAAAATTGTACAATTGAAAATTCTTTATAAATAAACTTAAATGTTTTTGGGATGTTGTGGGGGAATAAAACACTTGAAAAGTTTTCATAAATAAACTTAAGCGTTTTTGGGATGTTGTAGGGGAACAAAACACTTGAAAAGTTTTCATAAATAAACCTAAACATTTTTGGGATGTTGTAGGGGAACAAAACACTTGAAAAGTTTTCATAAATAAACCTAAACATTTTTGGGATGTTGTGGGAGAATAAAGCACTTAAAAATCTTCATAAAAAAACTTAAACGTTTATGGGATGTTGTGAGGGTATAAAAGAATTCTAAATTAACCTCTTTTTAAACCTTTGATTCAATCCTCAATGTGAATGGACCCTTACACCATATATTACAGGTGGGTGAATGGCGTAGGTACATTCATCCATATGGACAAATTCTCACCCATTAAAAAAATTCATCCAATTGGGATGAATTTTACTTCAGTATTTTTTATTTTTTTTTTTGACACAAATAAAAGAGTACCTTTACTGCAAAAATGAGAGTACTTACTTCAGTATTTTGAAAAAATGATTACTAGTAAAACCTCTCGTAAATACTGTGGGCCACAGTATATGGTGATTAAAAAGTGACTGCCAAGTGGAGTCCTTCCTGACCAATAAAGTCCCGATCCTCGCATCTAGTGCCCTCCTAGATATGTCAATCTTACCCTACGTCACGGTCAGTATCGAATTATTTTCTGTTCAAAAAGTGCCACATGTCAACTTGGGATTGGTTTTTTGTGACGTGGACCTTTTCAGAATCTGACGTGGACATTCAAGTTCGACACCAGGCTGAATCTGACCCTCACTTACGGTACCACAAATTAGCCATGGCCTCGGTGTGGCCACCTGGCTATGGCAGCTATGGCGAATTCGCTTCTCCTGCCCTTCTCCTGTTCATTGCCACTCTGCCGAAGTGCGGCCGATTATTCTCGGAGGTCATTGTTCTCGTCACGGACATCTTCTGCGTTTTTCGGTGATCCTTTTGCTCGCGAATTTTCTTTCCGCGGCGCCGTGACGAGGGAGGAGAAGTCAAAAAGGCGGAAGCTCGTCGGGGTTGTGCAGGCGAAGCGAATGGCATCTTCGGAGAATGTTACTACTCGCGCTCCTGATTTCCAGGTATTTTGCGGTTTACGAAAATTATTCCCAAGCTTCTGAGACTCATAAGTAACTTAGTTCAATCCATTTTAGGTAATGGTTGAAGTACGCTCAAAAGCCTTGAAGAATCTTTATGTTTTCTGTAAGTCAGTAATTTTTAAAAGAAAATTGAATATTTTGTTGTTGAGAAGTCGATTGGCTTGTGACTTACAATGCATCGTTTTCAGTGCTATGCAGAGGGCAGTCATTAATTAATGATTCTGTCCACGACGTTTTAAGACGTTCGTCGCGATCGCACTTAGGGTATCCTGAAGTCTTGTATATGTATTATTGCTGCTTAATTAATACTTTGTGGAGTTCTTGCCCGGAATTATTACCGCTAATGTTTTGAAATCAATCATTGAGATCAAATCGACTGGGAAGTAGTATCAATAATTTGCATTTGCAACTGTGATAATTGGCTACATTGAGATAAAGCTAGAGGCCTAAGCCTCGATTTAGTCGAGAGTTCTGTTCAACACATGTTTTGAAATCAAGAATGACCTTGACTCAGGCGAGATTTACATCTCGGCATATGATGATTAGAGATCGTGCAGTTTTGTTTAACATTCTGTGACTCTCTATTGACTTTTGGAGCTGCAAGAGTATCTCCAGTATTTCTGTCATGCAAGAGAATCATTGAAAGTAATTGCAGTAACTGTTGGATGGATTATCTGTGCTGCTGCAGCTAGTGGAGCCTTTAACCGGAAAAACATGGGGATTGGAGGAATTTGAGCCTTATCCAGCTCTACTGGTAACTTGAAACTTTCTCTCTGTAAGATTAGACTTCTGTCTTTCCTTACGAAAGTCTTCATGACAGTCATTTTTCTGGATTTACTTCTGTAAACTTCGTCTCTCGAATAGTGCTACTCATTTTTGGACGGAGAAATTAACTTTTGGATCAACTTGATGCTTATGTGAACGTCTTCTTGATTCAGGTGATGTTTATCTGCAACCATTGCCCATTCGTGGTCCACCTTAAGGAAGATATTGTGAAGCTTGCAGCCAACTATATGCCGGTAAAATTCCTTGCATAAGATTTTTATCATACGCAGCTATTTATTTGGTGTATGTCATCCTCTTCCCATTTTCCACTTGCCGCTCTTCTTCCCTGCTCATGATTCTTTAAATGTGAAAACATTATCTCCACGTTGTCCTTCATTCTCACAAGTCATTAGATGTGTTTCTGATATGTTCTCTTTTGCAGAAAGGGCTTGCGATGGTGGCTATATCATCAAATTCTGTCGTGACACATCCAGAGGTAGGTGCCTGTCGATTGTAAATGCAGAGGCTCTATTTTCAAAGGAGTACGTAAGGCTGTCAAATACTTTGTATCTTAACTGGCAATCTGTAAGCAAACTTTTGCTGATAACGTAGTGCCCTGTGCCCGATTTACATGGAGAGCGCAGGATGGCCCGCAATTTATGGCCGAGGAGGCTAAAGCCTATGGGTATCCGTTTCCATATCTGTATGATGAGGTAAGACTCCTTCACTTTGCAGCTTTCTGGTCATGCTTAGAATTTTAGAATTTTCAGTTATTTTCTCTGGGACGATTCTGAACCGTAAAAAGAGAAACATCCTTGTCGAGATATTACCTTTGTGACATGTTCGGGGACATGTTGGAATTTGAATTTCAGACTCAAGAAGTTGCCAAGGCGTACGGAGCCGTTTGCACACCTGAATTCTACCTGTACAAAAAGGTATATTGCTGTACAATTACTTGTGATGAGCCTCAAAACCAAGAATAAGAATTCATATCATTTTAACGGCTTAATTAATATTCTCTCAGATGTGGATCGAACTCTGAAGGTTTAGAAGAGCTAAAAGACAGACTGCTTAATTTGCCTTTCGTCATCTCATGTTTACATGAAGGACGTTTGTAGTTGCATTCAGCATTTGGGGATGTGTATGGCTCTTTTTCTTTATGGATGAGCTCCTGGCTTAACGTGTATAGGTCAGGCATTTTACGCTGTTATGGTCAATTTTGTAATCTATTTCAGATTCGACTAAATGATGGGTTCCACTTGTGAACAGGATGGGCGGAGACCCTTTGAATTAGTCTATCATGGTCGATTTGATGAGTCTCGACCCCGCAGTAACATTCCAGTCACCGGCAGGTAAGCATTTTTGTCATTTTTGTTCATAGTTGTGAAAGTCGATAGTACTAAAACGAGGGACTCGTTTGAAAACTTGTAACTTCCGTCGAACATCATGACTTTTTAGATTTCTTTGTTGGGTGTTCTACATGTCAAAGATTTCTGCTTCGTTGTGTCCAGGGACATTCGAGAGGCAATTGATTGTGTTCTATCAGGAAGGCCCGTTACTGTTCCGCAAAGGCCAAGGTACTATTTCTGTACAGCTACTTAAACATTTAACCGTTGCAATACTTTTCCTTTTATAGATTTTAGTAATTTTTGTAATAGAAGTTAATTGATCAGGATGATTCCACCTTGTTAGAATTATTAGTTTCTGGACATATTCATTTCATAACTAGACACAATCATAATTGAGAAATGTCAGTCTAAAAAGAAAATGCATCACAGATTCTTTTTAATTGGATTTAATTGGATTTAATGTTATGAGTGGCCTCTTCTTGTAACAAGCAGTTCATAACATGAATAAGGTGGAGAAGCACCTAAAACCGCCCATTTAAACTACTGTGGTTGGAAATTTTTGAAAATCGAATTGGGACTAATTTTGGCTGATAGACAAATAAGATTCATGAATAAAAGCGAAATAAAATAAAATTTCTCAATTAGAATGAAATTTATATGAATTTTGAAAGCAAATTTTTTAAGGTGGTTGGGTGGTTTATGGTGCCTCTGCCTCACATGTATATTTCATTGGTAAGGTAGAGGTACCTTAACCCCAAAACGTCCTCACCTATGTCCAATTTGGGCAGTTTTGCAAAGATGCATTATTAAATGCAACTAACATGAATATTTGAAACTTGATGTATGAATAAAAGTTATAGATTTTGAAATTTAGATTCAATCTATACGGTTAGATCTTTGATTGCTATCACTAATATTTTTCTATAAATTTTGAAACATTAAATAAAAAATTATTTTGAAATTCAATTACGAATAAGATATTGAGAGTATGGGGATGAAATTTGTTGTGATGGCTTATAATATAGTACTCTAGGTGTAGTGATTTTTGGAGATTTTTTGGATGCTTGATTTTATGAGTTTATTTTTTCAAGAACACTTTTAGACTAAAATCTTCAAAATTTTGGGTGAAACACTGCAACACAAAATGAGGCATAATTTTTTTAAAAATTGTTTCCTTTTTGATCGGATCACACATACATGAAGCTAACTTCCCATAAAAAATTCAGTAAAAAAATCACACCACAAAAAGTGCATGACGGATGAGAAACTGCAGATGAATCTGTACATCAAGCAAAATATGCATGGTTGGGCGGTTAGGGGTTAAACCACCACGAACCTAAAACCACCAACTTCTACACCCTTCCGTTATTTTAGTGAGGAATTATAAGTTGTGGGTACATGACTTAACTTTTGAGCAATTAATGCACAAGTCATGTAATGAAAGCCTACATCTCCTCCCTGAATTGAAAGAGGGATGTAGAAGTTGGTGATTTTAGGTGTTGCGGTTCAAGGTTCCTCTACCTTAGTGAACATGGAATCAGAGTGCATCAGGTAACGATGGAGTAATGGAGTTTTGTCTGCGCATAACATTTTTTATTGGTGATTTTGCAGCATTGGATGCAGCATCAAATGGGCACCCAACAGCACTTCTTAAGCAGTAAAGAATAGCAACGATGTTCGGATGTGAGCCTAAAAGTGAGAGCACAAGAGCCGTGTGCAGTGGTTGTACTATTACTGCGCAAGGTTGAGAAGTCAGAAGAATCCTTCTTTGTCTTTTCATGTAAATTGCAAAATTAATTCTTTGATGATGCCGTAATCTACCATGACTTCTTAACCCCTAAACGTACCAGGGTGTCCCTGGAATTGACAATTTGAGAAAAAACGTTATAAACTACCATTTAGAAGAATATTTTGGAATTGATATACAAATGAAAGTTCTAGATTTTGAATTTTAGATTCCATCCGTACGGTTTGATTCACTAATACAATCACCAATATTTAATTATAAAATTTGAAAGTTAAAATTAAAAATTCCTTCTAAATTCGATTACAAACTAAATTTCAATATTTTTTGAGTAAAATTTGTTGGAATGAGTTTGAAATGAGATACTCTTAAATGTGGTGATACTTTGAAATTTTTGTGTTTCTTAAATTTATGACCTCATTTTTCACGATTCCACTTTGAACTAGAGTCAATGCAATTTTGGCTTGGTCAACGACTTGACATACTTCTACATTTGTAATTTTAGAAAAATATGTACTCTAGTATGACTAAATCCAACCATTAGATAGGACAACAACTTGGTGAAGAATCTCCAAAAAATTGGATGAGTTTCATCCAAGCATTGATGAGAACGTGAGAAGGCTTTGAATCTGTTCGTGATCGAGTTTCTGGACTCTGGGACGTTTAGGGGTTAATGGAGGTTTCAGCAAATCTGAAACGAATGTACAGTCAGGTCTAATATGCTTACGAATTCCCCTATGTAGGAAAAAAAATCTAGAAACTTTGAACGATGCGTGAATACTCAAAAAGGATCCGATTTGAAAACCGTAAAGTGCGTTGCAATCACATTGGAGTGTATTACAATATCAGTACAAATTTACATGTGTTACTAAAATTCATACAAGTTAAAAATATCATATACCTATTTACCATTGAGTGCTCTCACCCTTTGTTTTAATTACAGTGTCCATTCTAGCAAGCATGTTTGAAATGAGCGTTTGAAATTGTTTTTGAGATACTTGAGCCTATACTTGTTAGATGATTTGTATCATTTCATCTTTGTTTTTCATCATCTTTGAGGATCAATACTCATTCCATATTGAGCTGACCGAACTTTGGAAAATGAGCTTGGTCCTTTAGCGGTTAAGTGGGAGACATGGTTGGTGTAGAAGGGGTCATTGGTCCATAGGTCCAAGGTCAAAAAAAAAAAGCAAAACAATTTCCAGCCTCTCAGGCTCTCTTATACTAAAAAAAGGGGAGTCCTTGTGTTTTGGGTGTTGTTATGTCAATTAATTTTTTTTTAACATGATAATTATACAAAATTTCAAGTTGTATACTGTTGGCGGAAAGTAGGCGGAAAGTATGCGGTGATCTATTGCAGGATCCTCCGTTAGCCAAAATCCTTCTATATTCTCCATTGGAAATTTTCGTTGATCTCTGGAGTTTGTGAATTCTGTAGTAGGGCCGTTCCAGAAATAGATAAATCATGCATATATGCAAAATTCTTTTATAATCCGGTTACGTATAAGATATTGACAATCTTTGGATGAAATTTGTTGTGATAGGTTGAAATGTAATACTCTAAGTGTAGTGATTTTTGAAGATTTTTTGGGTGCTTAATTTGTGAGTTGATTTTTTCAAGAGTACTTTTGATCACTTTTGAATTAACCCCTAATTGTCACAGCGTCCAGAAATAGGATCATGAACGGATTCAAAGTCCTGTAACTTTTTTATGCATTGTGGGATGACTTTCATCCAAGTCACCTTTGCAAGCCTATTAAGTTCTCTACCAATGAGAGTAAATCTCTTGTGATGGGGAAAGGTCCATAATATTGGAGAGGCCTCCAAATGCAAATATGTCAAATTTGTTGGGTAGATTTCATGCATGCAATGGTCCTTTCATGTACACTTATTGTACATTTGAGTCATGCCAAAATCTATTTTTCAAGCTAACGTCTACTTGCGTTCAAAGGATCGGTACGTTAAGGGGTTAAGGTCTCAATTTTTTTTGGTGAATCATTGCAACATGAAATGATTGAGGCATAAAAGTTACAAATCATCTCTTTTTTAATCGGTTCTCATAGGCATGAAACTAACTTCCTATAAAATCTATAGAAAATTTTCACATTGCAAAAAATGCATGATGAATGAGAAAACATGAATGAAATTTGTACATTGTCAAGAAAATTGGACGCTTAGGCAGTTAAGGGTATGCCATAACGAGTATGCCATAACATATATATCAAACATACTCAAACATCAATTCAAAATAGATAATAATATATTCGGGCTAGAAAACAACTATCAATGACCACAGAGTCAAACATTGATTCAAGATGCAATTTGGCCTTTAAACTTGTAAATTTATTATATTCTTATCACACACAATCTTTGTAGTAACAGTAGTAATAATTTAATAATAATGATAATAAAATAAGAACAGCAACATTGATAATAGTAACAACAATAATAGAACTGGTCCAAGGCCACTTTTGAGCCTGGCTAGAAAACAATTATCCAAAACACATATGATCTATATGGGAATGAAGGGCTGCAATCCATGCATGAATTCATTATTTTGCAACCGACATGACGGACGGACGTATGGATGTCACTCAGGCGTCCACGTCCATGGAGTCCAGGCCGGGCACTCGTGGCGCCGGCGGGGCGTGATGGTGTGCCATGGTTGGCAGCGAGCGCAGCAGCTGCGGATGGGCCGGGGGAATAACGTTTCCTTCCGCCTTGAACTGCGCAGCCAACTCCGCGTCGTCTGCACACAAGTGCGATTCGTCCAGGGTGGCCTCCACAATCTCTTGGCGCTTGCGCAGAATCTCCAGCTCCTCGTCCAGCCCCTCCAGCATGTTGCTCAGGTCGCTGCTGTTGCCTTGCAAGCTCGTGCCGCGGCTCAACACGTTTGTCACATAATGCTCCCTGCACCACACATTTCATATACACATACATCACTAGTAACAGACCTGTCATTTTTCATTCCCCCTTTCAAGGAAACAGTGGCTGAATATTATGCTTATATTTCTATCATCTTGTGACCAAAACCACTCACCGCTGTCACCAACACTGACACAACTATGTGCCTAGTGTGGTTTCATTCCTTTTTCAATTATAGTAAGTGAAAAAACCATACATTTCATACTAGTGCATGTACATACACATATATGTACATACACACTTATGTACATGTACATATTCACATGCACGCCCGCTCATATGTGCATGTGGATACACACATGCATGTGTGTTCAATTAACTTGACTGGTCATGCATGGTTATTTAATTAATACCTTCGATCAGGAATGGTCATATTTGTCAAATAAAATGGCTGTGTTCCAGTGAGAGCGTCAAAAATCAGTGTGATATTCAAGTGCACAGGGGTCTCATTTTGGTTGTGATTTCCCCACTTTTCCCACAAATCAATATTCAAAATAAGACATTTGAATGTTCAGATCAATTTACTTCCCAAAAAGAATGTTTAACAGGTAGTCAAATGTTGTTGAGGTTTGTAGGGAAATGTGAAACTATAAGGGCAACACACACTAGTAGCAAACTTGTCGTTTTTCATTCCCCACTTTGTGGAAACGGTGTACAGTTGTGGAATATTATGCTTATATTTTTGTCTTCTTGTGACCAAAACTACTCACCAACATTGACACAACCCATGTGCCTGGCGTGATTTCATTTCTTTTTCATTTATAGTAAGTGAAAAGCGATAGATTTCCTACTAGTGACATGTATACAGTTGAGACTCTGGTCAGGCAGATATCAATTTTAGAGGGCTACAGGATATTATATATTAATTCTGGGATGGGAATATACATATATATATATACATATATATATATATATATATATATATATATATATATATATATACATATACATATACATATATATATATATATATATATATATATATATATATTTATTTATATATATTTATATATTTATAGTGAGTGTTCTACCTGACTTCCATGATGTCGGTGCAAGCGTTTCGTTCAAACTGAATCCGCGATGGAGTCTCCTTGTACAGCAGCACGGCCTGCAAATGATTCAAACAACCTCGCTGGAGTCACAGTCGACTCTAGATGCTGCTTGAGCTCGGTTTTTTAATTACCATGGCAGAGGCTTTCTAATATTGAAACCTGGGTTCCAAGAAAATCACCATTTTTATAATTTCATTCTTTTAAATTTTAAAAATCCCGATAATTTTCGAAATTTTAATCTATTGAGACTCGCAAATCACAGTCTAGAACTGGGGGGGGGGGGGGGGGGGATATTCCAGCATATTCTACTATATTCTACTGTATTTTTCCATATGCTACCGTATTCAAACTCAATTTAGCACATTCTACGGTATTATTTTTGTAATGGTTTTTTTACTTGTATAAAAAAATGCAAATAGAGGTGTATTTTTTCAAGTATAACTTTTTGTACCGATTCTTACACTATCCGATTTTCTTTGTTTCTATAAAGAACAATTTAAATCAAATTGAAACCTTGAGGTAGTTGGTGTGGTCGACGGTGAAGCGATGGTACATTCCCTTGGGCAGCACGATGAGAACTCCTTGTGTGATATGGATCCGAATCCAGTGCCCATCAAAGTTTCGGATATCCTCGTAGCCTGCAGATCAAATATTAATATCCAATCGTGAAATGGACTACCAAAATTACTTACTTTCACCATGCAAATTGGAGTACTGAAATGAATAGCTAATTAGCACTTATTCAATCTTACCGCTGCCTTCTAAAATCAAGCGGATCTCCTCGTGCTCATGCAAATGCTCCTTGAAGAAGTCTTTCTTCTTCTGCTCGTAATTTTCCAATCTGCCCGGTGCCACGGTCACCACCTCCTGCATGCCCATAGTCCGAGCTCATGTCAATGACCCCGGGGGATGCCCTATGTTGAATTTGTGAAAGTATACGTGAGTACACAAAAGGGGTATTAGTTTGAGCATTTTTGTACAAAATATGCATACCATAGACATACTTCGAGTTGAAAATATTGACGTATACTTAAAACATATATTTAAGACGAAATAGATCTGTATACAAAGATTTTTAGACATATAAACCCTTATATATACTTTAGAGGGGGTCAAATGATTCCCAAACATAATATAGAGTGCACCCCCAGGGTAAATGATTACAGTGAGTCTTTGCATATCCGTGATTAGTAGATATTTGCTTGCTAATTAACTCGATTCCACGCAGTACGTAAGCAATTATATTTTGATACATGCCATGGCCAAAGAATCATCCAGACCTCGTAATGGTAGCCACGCTCATTCTTGACCTGCTCAAAAAACGGGTTCTGCTTGTAGTTGCTGGTCTGCAGAGCTGTCCACACCAGCACTCCCAAAGCTGTGCAGACTAATTAGCTTCTCATAGGAAAGCGAAATAATGATATACAGTCTACCCTCCATAATATGACACTCCATAACATAACGATTTTATTGTTTTAAGCAATACACATGTGACAAGTCGTTTCTATGACTAATCCATGCTTGCCACCTTAAAGTTAGGGCTTCCAAAACATATCATAATAGAGAGGCAAAATTTTGATCAAAGTATGCTTGAGACAAAACCATAGGACTGACTAGCTAACTAGTAATAAGATTGAGACAAAATGAACATTTTGAGAATTTAGACCTATTATTTGAGACTCCTATCTTAACAAATCAAAAATTTATGAACATATCAACTTTTATAAAATCAAAAATTTATGAACATATCAACTTTTATAAAATCAAAGGTTTGTGAGAGTATTAACATAATGAAGTCTCAATTCACCAAAAAAATTCAATATCAAACACTAATTATCATCTGAATGTAAAGTCAAAGATAATACTCCCTCCGACCCAAAGTTATTGTCATGTTTGAAAGTGCTTTTTAAGTAGGTCATATTGTAAGAAACATGATAAAAAAAAGGTTCCAAGTTATGTCACTAGAATGATTGAAGAACATTGCATGTGTTCATTGCAACCTGAATAAAATTAGCCACAAGGAAGTATTTTTGTTACCTACTTTAAAAAAGCACTTTCAAACATGACAAAAACTTTGGGACGGAGGGAGTATGAGACTACAGATTGTCTCAGTTTAACGAATATGGACAGACTTACTCTGGAGGTGCTCTTGGGGGACTTGTTGGTCGGGCTTGAAATGGTGTGGCAGCGTTGGATCCTTCTCGTCTGGATCCTCTTCCGAATTGGGATTGTAGTACCACGCTTGGATAGGCATGCGTTTTTCCTGCCACAATTACTGGATATCATGGGCTGCGGTAGTGAAGCGGCCAATAATTATGCAAGCGAGTACTGCAGTGAAGTTAGAGCCTGCATTGAAGTAGTCAAGGCTCTTAAATTACAACATTCAGAGCTCACAGTCATAAAGCAAAGAAAAATAAACACTTGTATGATGCCGCCGACCTTTAATAACTGCATGGTCACAATTATGCCTTGGCATCAATGACAAGAAGTAAATATACTTTGTTGGACTCATCAGCGTGGCATTGGAAGTTGAATCGTTCTCCTCTGTTAGTACAGTCACTGTCTAGCTAGCCATCTGTTTGTATATTGCAGAAAATGAAACACTTCATTACAGAGCTACACATGAATGAGGATGAGAGTATTGGCATATATTACTCCTGTGAATGAACCCTTGCTTTTGCGGACATTTTTTATTCCACCTTGACCGGTGGCTCTCTTGAGATGAGATGGTAGTAAATCACTGTGTGATTGCCCAACAGGTGGAATTCCTGAAACTTGGGTAGCAGCCTGCAACATCACAAAATCACGTTGATTTCATACAACCATTGAAAGCTCAGTACTAGACAGTTTACAGCTTAGTTACTACTGCACAGGAATCATACTGGTTACAGGGTGATGCCCTAATATGGGTACCCCCTCCAAAAATAGTGTAAGAAAAAAATACTGGAAAATTACAAAAATTAGAGGGTGATATAGGCACCATGGCTGCTACAACATACACATGTGGTATTAAAAACGGAATTTCTAGCACACATAAAAATAATGAGTTAGACATAAGTCACACTATGTGAGACACATAAAAGTGGTACCCATATCAAGCCATTTCCCTACAAATGCATGATACATACAGTTCTGATCAAGAGTCTGCAGATTAATTTAAAATAGGAACCTACAAAGGCATGATACGTACAGTTCCGATGCAATAGCAGTCAAACTTCAAAACATGAAAATAGCTAAAAACAAGCTAGTAACTATACATGTGCACTGTACCTTTGGTGGTGATTTTGGTGTTGCGGAGGTTTGGATGCTTGCAGTTGGTCCCATTGTAACAGCACTGCTGTAAATGCAGGAAGGCGTTGCAGCTAATGAGCTGTCTGAATTTGACATTGTGACGAACAAAACTGGAAAAACCTCCGAGTAACAGTTCTACTGCCTGATGCAATGTGTTTCAAGAGCATAGAAAGCTCGACGTCAGTCAGACACTGTATAGTTCGCTGTAGAGCCGGTGGCAGATGTGGATGATTTATACTTGATCATAGGCCGGGGTGCACTGGGCCCAATAAAAAAATTGGTACCCTACCTCGTGGTCAGTTTCATTTTGTCACAAGAGTGCCACATGTCATATTGTGATAGGTTTATGGTAACATGGACCTCTCAAAATCTGATGTGGAAATTAGATTTCGACACAATACTGTCCGAATTTGACCCTCACATACGGTAGTAAGAAAGAAGGGAATGGTGGAGAGGGGAGCCACGCGGGATCGTAGATTTGATTGTGGTTGGTGTCTAATGTAGTGTAACTTAGTGTGCGCTCACCAGATGTCAACAATGATTGCGTTACGGCACTGAATTTAAAAAATCCATCAGACAGCCGCCGACCTAGCAATTGAGCGGCTCCTTTGGCCACATCCCATAATCAATCAAAAGGCTCCAACCGTCAAAAATGTCACAATGATTTTGGTTGATGAATCTACACTGGCCACAATCCGATCAGTGTAACAAACCCAGGCGGCCTTCATTGTGTGCGCGACTTCTCTAGGTCGTTTCAAAAAAAGGCTTTTGTATCAAATCATGCATTTTGCACGCACATGGCGGATCCGTTTGTCCTTTGTATTAAATCATATATGTATGTGCGATCTTGCGTGCGCAGATTCCAACACCATGTGCATAAAGGTCTTGATAGATGGATTTCAATATCCACTGTGAGTTGGATAAAACAGCAGCTAGCTTGTTGAGTTGCAATATAACTGTGGAACTAGCTCTGAAATGGTGCAATAAATGTACTTACAAATGTGGAGCACGAATGCAGCAGAGCATTAGACAATATCAATATATAATTTGATGCTGACTAAGACGAGGAGCAGTGATCTCAGAACCATTTTATGACATTTAGAACATTATGCGACCTCCCACATAAATGGTTTCTACTTTTGCTACCCAGTGCATACAATACTCATGATACCTCTATAATATCCGGAAATACCCTTGATATATTAACCCCTAAAGGACCAGGGGTGTTTTTAGCTTAGCTCTCGTTTTTTTGACTAGCTCTTATAACAAGCTCAATTCCTCATTGGTGTGGGATAATTTTGACGATCGGCACCGTTGAAATCAAAGAAGACTTACGTAGCTTTTGTATGAAAAAAAGATCGACAAAATCGCACAATTTTTGAGAAAATGCCACCGTTGAGAAGATCGATGGAACTTGTTCAGGGTATTTTGTACACATGCTGAAATCGGATTGATCAAAAGTGCTCCAAAAAATCTGAAACTTTTATTGTGTGTAGAAATCATCATTTTGAAAATGTGAAAAAAAATTCAAGTGATTTGGAGGTGCGAGGAAGAAGATATGAGGGTCTGAAGTGATGCCTAAATACCCACTGTGCAACTCAAAAAAATCACCAAAAATTGCACACTTCATGAAATTTCGATCAAGAAGTACTCACGGATTCAGCTCTTAAAAAGAACTAGGGTCTCTTTGTTGCTCACTTTACAATTCACGGTCCGACAACTCGAAATTCCTTACTTTCTAGTTCCAAAAGCCACGTGGTGGCCTCGTGGTCCTTTAGGGGTTAAGGTGATACCATGATGATATCCGCGGATATCACCTCATGAAGTTGCTACATATTTATATCATGATGAGCATTCTCACTACATTTCAAAAAAAAATTCATTTTCTTTCTTTGTATGTTTAGCAGCCTCATTTTGTTGGTAGAAATCCAGGTAATTTTAGCCAGTTTTGAGATCACTGACGAGAACATACCTTGGTCAATTAAGGTAACTATACGTAAAAGGGAGCATTTACCTTAAAGCGTGCATATCTACTACAGTGTGACATTTTACAGCTGAAATGTTACACTGTAATAGATATGCACGCTTTAAGGTAAATGCTCCCTTTTACGTATAGTTACCTTAATGATCATGAAGAAGCAGAAAGGAGCCTGGCATATATTGCCAAAGTAAAAGGTTTAGGCATATGCCTAGATGCCACAGTAACTGCCTCCAGCTGATGTTTGCTCATATTAATTTATCCAGCATGTAGAACAATGGCCCATAATTGTTACAATGGCAAATTTCAGAGGGCGAAAAATGTGACTCTCAAGTGCATAGAGCTCTAAAACCTATGAAAGGTTTAGATTTGGTCAGCGTTGAGTTTGACCGATTTGAGGTTTTGCTCCAGTTTCAGTTGCAATGGGCGTCTACTCTCAAAACTGAGCCAGTTCCTTGTTGTAAGACTTCACTATGGGCCTCAATTATGGCAATGTAACAAATATGTCCGCAACAGTAGAGGTGCTACTAAAATTTTGCACATTGAAGTCACACAATTTTCTTCATCAAGAAATTTCTGCATTATAATTTCTTGGCAGTCTCTTTCAACCTTCAGATTCTATTAATATTAGTTAGATGACTTTCACGACAAGTTTAGACTATGTACCAGGAGCCACGACAAGAAAATGACAGACTACTCTCATAGCCACACTTCATAAACAGGCAATTCTAAAGGCTCTTGATTGGCTATAAAACAACCTTGGACCATGAAACATTAATATCCACTAGGCCACTTTATAGGTCTTTGGCCGTTTTGGGGACCTCAATGCCCGTGATCAAATGTTCAGTCTCCTTTTTTTCTGGAAGATAGTGCAAACCTGAGTCGTCCCGGGATGAGTTTATAGACCAATCAAAGATTTGAGAGGGGCGTAGGACAACTTCTTGGTTCGTAGTCTAAACTATGGATTCTATGCAATACTAATGAATTTTTTCTCAAGATTTTGAACTTGACTTGGCAATTTTGAATCTCAACCAACTAATTTGTAATTAAAGGTTGGATCTCCCCAGACATTGATTAGAACAATGAGTCTAACACAGTTGTATTGTTCCTTGATCCAAATCCATACTTCTTCCTTAATAGGATACACTTTTCCCTCTCCAGTATGACATGTTTGGGAAGCCCCAACTTCAAGACGGGTAGGTATGGATTAATGACATAAATGAGTTCTCACATGTGCATTATTTGATACAATAATAGAGTTATCCAAAAATAGAACTAGTGCATGCGTTGAGTTCAAGTGGAATTTACTCTCTATAATTACAATTTCTAACTAGCATTGTTCATAAATAGTCCCCATAGTCAGGTCTCTTGGCTTGGGGGATCTCTACTTCAGCATTGGGGATGTCACTAGTTCCACAACCTATGGTGGTGCAAGGCCTTGCTTCAGATTATTCTTCAACTCACCATAAACTAGTTTTACAATTTTTAAAAATAAAAATTGACACAACCAAAGAAGACCCTTTATTGCAAGGGAAAAAAATACAAACCCACCCCACTGTGGTTTTGCACTCTCTTTGAACTCAAAATGAGTTTAAGGTGAATTTAACCCCTAAAGGTCCCTAGCTTTATTAAGGCTTAAAATCATCATCGCTTTTGATGTGTTATAGGTCTAAATGTAAGTGAGGTATAGAAATCTCAACCGTACAATCTTGTAACATACATGTTTTAAATCATGTGGATCAATTTTGGGGTTATATGGCTATATAGATTGCAAGATCATAGTGTTTTAGTGCTAAAAAAAGGATGCTGAAATTTTCCTAGCAACGCGGTTAGAGGTGAAATTCTTTTTCAAAATTACTCAAATCAAAAAACTTTGAACTATAAAGTAGTTCAAAATCATCATATAAACACATTGGTACCAAAAAAGCCTCATGAAAAATTTAATGTACCCTAAAATGGCCTTGCAATGTCAAAAAGTAGCCCGAAAAGTGACCCATTTGAACCAAAAAGCAAAAGGTGTCCAAACTAGACCCGTGCACTAAAATGACTCCCAAACATTCATGACAACATGGAATTTACCATGATAACTAGACTTCAAGGGGAATTCTACCCAACATGTTTGATTGAAAACGGACTTGGGATGAAGGAGATACAAGCCCCCGAAGTTGCTTCCATCAAAATCCACAGAACTGTCCAAAAAAAAAGATACCTACTTTCAAATGATCACCAAAAATTCAATTCATCTTGAATTGATTTGAAATTTTTATCACACATTCCATACATCATGCAGGGAGGTTTTGCAAAAATTCATTATTGTTGAACACTTTTTGCAAAATTTACAGCTCTTCAAAGGTGAATGTCCCAAAAAAACGTTCAAAATATGGACATCAGGACGATTAGCGTGGTTAAGGTTCCTTTCTACTTTGAGACACTCCTTTCGGTTAACTCTAAGAGCATCCCCACTCCTACACACTAGAGATGACTTGCTCAAATTATTCATTCACATTTGAAGAGCCCTTGCACTTACACTCGTCCACCCTTGGAGGCCCCTCGCACATCAAAAGTGCACATTAAATAGTCCATGGACCAATCACAAGTAGAATGTGGGGATTTAGTCAACTAAATAGTGATTTGAAGGGCCATTTCTTGACATGCTAGGATCCAGAGTTAAGAGGCATTTTGGAAGGGCCCTTGGCACTTTTCATCTACTTCTGGAGTGCAAGGGGCCCTGGGAGAGGGCTGCGGTGGAGTTGCTCTAATATTGTCATGTTACGAAGTGTCATATTATGGAAGGTAAAGTGCATAACATTTATTAGGATGCACCTAACGAAGTAATGAGCAGAATGCATGAAGGAAAGGCAGTGGGCATGAAGGCTACTGAATGTTTGTGTGGGGGCATCCCATGAAGGATAAAGCTAAAGCCCAACTGATAAAGTGCTACATTGAATATATAAGCCATATTCTTGCAAGAGTGCCCGCGGTAAGCATCACCACTCTTTGTGCCAATATAAAAAATGTAACAGCAAGCCTGATGGGGATCCCTTTAACTACATCAGATAAATGGAAAAAGAGATTGCCAATAATAGAAGTCGTTACAATTTGTTGTCTCTGCCCCACCCTGGGAGAGACTACGGAGTTACCGGGAGTTACGCGCTTGGACTGTAAAAGCAGTAAAAGTAAATAGGAGTAAATACTAAGGCAAAAACTTCGCTACTAGGTGCTTGTTTGAACACATTATAGTACAATACTCTTTATTCCAATTCAAGAAGACCTGGACAATTTTTGAATACTGGAATGACATTTTCAGCATTACATGCTTCATAACATTCAGTAGCCTTCAAAGAGACTGCCTTTTAAGTTTCATCCACCTTTATATACAGAGTGACCAGTGATTTCTAATTGAAGGAACTATTGAATCAAATAAACAATGACGAAACACTATTGAGTGAGAATCAATCAAATAAACAATGAAAAAATATTGTTGAATTGTGCTTTCAATGATGAAACACTATTGAGTTGAGAATCAATCAAATAAACAATGAAAAAACATTGTTGAATTGTGCTTTCGATTACTGTGCACCATGGTTGCTTGCTCTTGCTTAATGCCACGTGCCCCCATAGCTACTAATGGGATGTGGAATATCCCACATCATTTCGTTGGAAGGATGAAATGATGTGGGATATTCCACATCATTGCATGCAAGGGAGGGCAGCAGGCTCAAAGACTACTGAATGTTATGTTTGAAGCAACAAATGCTCATCTTCTATTGAAAGAGAAAATGCTATGTACACTACATCAGGGTTTTTTTTGGTTTTCGGGTCAAGCTACAAAGCTTGCATGCAAGTGAATGAGGTGGTCTTTTGATCTTCCCTTATTTTTATGTTTCTATTTGAAAAACCTAGCGATAAATCTCTCTTTTTTGTACATTCTATCTTTTTCACCTAATGTATTGGCTTTTTGCAAAACCCTTCATACATCTTGTCATTTTCATCCAACGTCTTGGCCTTTTCATTCATTGTATGTCGCTCATAAAGTCCCAGCGTGGCCTGCAACTTGTGCCTTGGTGGCTACATGAGGTAGCACTTTTCTCATTATGTTCCCATATAGTAATTCTCTTAGTGGATTTCTATAGCAAGCTAGCTATAAAAAGCCAAAAAAATAAAATGAATGTACATAGACCCACCACTACTTAATTAACCCCTAATCATCCTCACCCCTCTTCAGATTTAGAGAATTTCAAAGATCTTATAAAATGTAACTAGGAGGGATATTTTGAACTTGATATATGAATTAAAGTTTTACATTATGATTTTAAGATTCTATCTATACGGTTAGATCTAAGATTGTTGTCACCGATATTTTTGTATAAAATTTGAAACTTAAAATTAAAAATTCTTTAAGATTTGATTACAAATATGATATATTGACAATTTGTACATGAAATTTGTTGTGATGGGTTGAAATGTAATAATCTAAATGTAGTGATTTTTGAAGATTTTTTGGATGCTTCATTTTTGGAGTTGACTTTTTTAAGAGTACTTGTACACTAAAAGTTTTGAAATTTTGGATGAATCACTTGAGTTATCCGTAAACTAAAGGGTTGAGTGGCCCTTAGTTTGATTAAAATTTGGAAAAACAAAAACTATTGAGAGAAATTCAAGGAAATAATAAGAATGGATGAGTGGAGACGGTCTAGGTATATATAGCGAGAATCTATTGTTAGAAAAGGGGCTAGCAATGACCTTGTGTGTGAAGGTGAATAATAGAAACTTGGGTGAGAAGTTTTTTAGCACCAATTTTAGTGCTTTCAAAGTTTGCATCCACAATTTTTTTTAGTGCGCAACACATGTTCTTTTTTGAGAATTAATGTCACTTTTCATTTAAACTATGGTCCACTCACCCACTTTTGAAGGACTTTACATATAACTCTACTATAACATGAAATTAGACATAAAAAATTTCACATGTCATCCCCTTTTTAATCAAATCACACATGCATGAAACTAACTTCCCATAAAATATATAGTAAAAAATCTACACTGCAAAAAGTCAATGACGGATAAGAAGATTATGTTTGATTGTGTACATCGTCCACTTTCTAAATGGTTGGACGTTTACGGGTTAATGCTTGGGTCCCCAAAACCAATTTTGGTGCATAGACGGATAGACCCACAAAAGCAGCCCGACATGATGTACGGTAAAGAGGTGGAATACCGGACTTTTACTTCTTTTAAATTGATTCACACTATGGTCGGTTGTCAGTCTGTAAAAGCCATTGAATGTATGATATACAAATTGCAAACTATAGAGGGTAATTTTTATCATCATACCCCATGGTTGGTTTCAATGTACTTTTGACTGATGAAATTGAGTATTTTAATGGACTTGGCTTTCAACACTCCAAAATAGGTATTTTAATATTATTTTCAGCTCTGAATATGTTTGTTGTATGTATATGTACTACAACAATGTTCAAATTGATACTCCTATGCACTCACATTTACTTGCACGTGTTTAGTACACTGCACCCCCCGAGGTAAGACACATCATTGACTACCAAATGGACGTTGCTTGTCATAATCCATACCTCTAGCATGCGTCGGCACAATCTAAGCAATGGATGGATAAAATTGACTTAAAGACACCATACGCAACAACACCTCACAAAGCAAGCTACAAAGTTGTTTCTTCATCTTGTACTTGTAGTAAGTGGCTGCTCATGCTATTAGGTTTTTATGAGTGAGGACTACCTACCATTCTAATGAATGCTTGGCATACTACTCCATTCCTTCTTCCATCCAGTGTTTTTTTTTCTTGGCGATGAATCGCCAAATTGCTACAAATAAAAATCTCTGGCGATTGGTCTTATAAGAATTTCATTGCCTTTTCAACAAAAAATGGCCAGAAGGCAAACCGCGTTCAAGGTTTGTGTGTCAAGTGGTCTTTGGATATAGGGTATGTGACCCTTGGCATCGCCAGATCTATTCAAATAATAATAAAATAAGCTATAAAAAGGATAAAGGGTACATGACCTTTGGCATCGTCAACCCCATTCAGACAAAAAATAATATTTTAATTAGCCAAATCAAACATTGAAATCTCAATGAAGTAGCCATATAAGCGTTTGGTTACTTATTTGAAGTGAGGTTTGTCGCATTCCTTTAAGCAATAGTCAAACCTTCTAATATATAGTAACTGCCATAACTAAGTATAAAATGATGGAGTGGAATCCACCACCCATATTTGAGACCTCAACTGAACCAAATATGAGACACCTCCCAAAAGAATGTGTAGGGTTTGTGGGAGTGTGTCGAGGATTGTTGGGCTTAAATCACTCTCACTGCAAAAGCACATTAGAACTGTGATAACTACTAAAGGCAAGTGGACAATTTTTTTAACTTATTTCAGATCATATGAACAAAACTAAGTTTTGAACTTAACTTTGCGGCTATACAACTAGATGAGATTTTGCATATCATTTAGAAATGCAATTTCAAAAGAGCTCTCCCGCTTTCAAAAAAATATAGGCCAAAGATGCATTTCTCCACTATAAATTTCTCAAAATTCACAAGTTGCTCAATTGCCACATCCGTTCACAATACAAAGACAATCTCACTAATGTTCACGATTTCTTTTACAATACAACGCCTAGAGGCGATGTTGGTGGTGCACATTTCCTCAGTTCCTTTGGAGGCGTTGTGCTTGTCCATGATGTGCACACGTTAAACCAAAAATGTCCATGCATTTGAAAATGAGGAGCCAAAAGTAGGAACATGAGAAATGAAGACTGAGTTATGAAGAACATGAAAAAAAGAACGCAAAGAGAAACGAGGAAGATGATAAATACAAGAGAAATGAGGAAGCCGATAATAGATACAAGAGAAATGAAGAAGACGATGATAGATACGAAGTGGGAAAGCCTTCGGCATCCACTCTGACCTTTTGAAGGAAGGTAGGAAATGTCTCCTTCGCTTCCCTACAAGGTCGCAAAAAGGTTACAAATCAATTTTGGGAGATAGAACTAAAGGCGACGTGTGGCATTTTGTTTATCGAATGGTTGTTGGTCAATTGCTCTACTTCCTATCACTTGCGAGCGGCTTAGATTGCGTAATCCTGAAAGAATATCATCCACAGTGGAAGCAGGGGCAATGGAAGCAGATGCCCCTCCTGCAATCTGGAAAATAGACGCATCAAAGTAATTATCAGATGAAAGAAGAACTGTACAAACGAACAGGCCCAGAAATGACTGACAAGATTCTACTGAATGCAAGTTTCAGCAACATCTTTCTCAAGAAAAACCAGGACGATGCATTTCCTTTCACATTCTAGACATAAAGAAACTAATTCTAAGCGCAAGCATTTGAAAGCAAAAGAAGCAAGCCTGCAATATAACCAAACACGTGACTCACCTTTTGTTTCTTGGTGGGAGGAGGCTGTTTAATCCTGGGAGGAGGATGTATTGTCCGTCTACCCGAATCAAATTTCGCAACATCGTCAGTCCGGAAACCAGAATGAGACCTTCCACCTTCTAAATGGGATCTTCCAGTTTGCTTGGTTCGTCTATCGGAATCAGAATTTTGAACTGGATCACTACTATCTCGAGCTCGTACACGACTGCTTCCAGTTTGCCTTTCCTCGTTGAGTGTACTCATATTCACAGTTGGTGTAGGACCATGTGGAGAGTGTCTACTCCTTGCAGACCTCGCACCTTCGTTTAGAGAAGCAGGTGCACTTCCATGTGAATTCGCACCTTCGTTTCGAGAAGGAGGTGCATTTCCATGTGAACTCACACCTTCATTTCGAGACGCAGGTGCACTTCCATGTGAACTGGATCTGCTTCCAGTCCGCGGTCTTGAAGTTAACGAGCTTGCTGCTGGGGATGACCGGCCATTCTGATCCTGAACGCTCGGCCGGATCCGTTCAATAGTATCTTCGTTTGACCTGTCACATCCAACTCCTTCAACTGCGCTATAATTCTGAGTGGCTTTCATGCTGGAAGACCTCTCTAACTGTTCAGGCCTGGCCCTTATTGAAGATGCATCCCTCGCCCTTGCCATCCGCAACTCAGTTCGAGTTTCCTCCGGCATAATATGGCTACCTCTCGAATTAGTACCTCTCGAATTAGTACCTCTCGACTTAGTATTGCTGCTCTGTCTCCTTGGATCTACATCTGTTGAGCGCCGGGACCTTAATAAGTCTGAATTGGTAGCATCCTCCATTTGAGGTCTTTCTTGTGCTGGTAAAGCGTGTTCATTAATTCGCTTTAGAGCACTACTGCTGTCATCTTGGTGGCTTCTCTGAATCCTGTCCTTGTCATCACCATTCCTTGTCGCACTACTACTATTGCGATCGCCTCTGGACATGGAGTTCTTTCTATGGATTCGTGGTTCGTCCATTCTGAACGTGGAATTCATTCTCTGTATTTGTGGTTCGTCTGCTGCAGTCTCCGTTCTCGATATGGAATTCTTTCTCTGCATTCGTGATTCGTCCACTGCAGTCTCTATTCGTCTTTCAGAGGCCTGTTGTACTTTTGAGCTAGGGTCTCTTTCTACGCTATGAGCCCTAAAACTGCGTCCATTCTCCTGTAATGGGTCCTCAACTCCTCTTGATTTCATGGAGCCCGGGCCTTCTCGCCTCTTTGAACTCACATATTCCTGTCCTACCCTTTCCGTTGAGTTAACTTTTTCAGATGACCTGGGCATTGCAACATGCTCATCATTCATCACAGCACTAGCTCCAGAACCAGTTATTTTTCGTATCCTGGAAATTGCATCCTCTTGGAAGACATAAGGGGACTTTACACGGAAATACACCTGCCTCGTTTGGGCATCTGAAAGCAATGCGGCCCAGTCGGAGTTTTGTTTCAGAGCACTGGCATTTCCAACAATCCATAGCGAGAATCTCGCACGAGTGAGTGCCACATTCATTCGACGTACGTCTGCAACAAACCCAATATTATTACCCCGTCCAACTGCTTTGTTGTCTTCCGATGATGCGCGGACAGTTGAGAAAATGAGAATATCTACTTCACGTCCCTGATACCCATCCACAGTGTTGAAGTCAATGTTGAACGCTTTTTCTGAACCAATGGCTCGATTGAATCGTTGCTCAAGGACCCTCCGCTGCTCTTTGTATGGAGTTATAACTGAAATACTTCTTGAATTAGCCTCCTCCGGATACCTGAGCAGTTTAAAACCATGGCACACCGCTCATTGCCTCCCGCTATCATACTGATCTAAGAGTATGAATTCAAGTCCAAGCACTCAATGACGAATTAACAAGATAGAGGAATTCACCTTTCTTGAAAAGCTCGATAAATATTAAGGGCAGCATCTGCCTCCGCGTCATTGCACAACGACTTAGAGGGTGCACTTTGATAACCATCAACTACATCAAAGAACACGTAAGGAGCAAAGCACCACTCATTGTGGAAAGGTGCTTGCCTCGACCCTTCCGCAAGACCCTCTCCGTCTGTCAACTGACCGTCGTAAAAATGCGCAGAAGGGAATCGCCGGATTTCTGGATGCATCCGATACTGCAGAATGCAACAATGTGTGAATATATCACACATGAACTTACAAAAGAACCGAACTTATCTTGCAGTTGAGCTCCTTGTCATCAATTCTCAAATAGCATGATCTCCACAAATTTGTTGACGCAACTGACCAGATAATGCAGTCAAAAAATCACATTGACACTAACTAGCAACAGTAGAGCATCACCTTCGTCTGTAAAAGAGTTTTGCAAACCCAATATAAAGCAGTCATGACTGAAAGTCTATGATTCAAAATTAAGAAAAATGAGTTCCGTTCACACATACATGTACGATGAGTACATGTATAACGAAGGGGAAATTCAACGACATATGATCCGAATATAAATAAATAAAACAATACAAGAACCATTTTACTCAAACAGGTCAAGCTTTCAAGAAACACTCACTTGAGTATTAAGCACTGTCACAGGATATCCAGCCCGCTGCAACCGCTCAAACATGCTAAGCTCAAACCCCATCTTTGAGGCCGATTGTGAAATCAACGTTGCTGGAAGTTGCTTGGGATCACCAACCTGTTTAGTTACAAGCATATCAGAGTCCATCAACTTTTTCTTTTTAAACTATCAACAGTAAGGACAATGCTGACGTTCAGGATGTCCCCAAAGTTGTTAATCTTCGCTATTCATAAAGAATCGAGAACACTACTTACCAACACACATCTGGCTTGGGTTTGTTTCAGAAGCTGAAGCGGAATCAATGTCGCTGGCTCTAGAGCCTACAAAAAAACAGTGCAAAGCAAAGTTAAAGACGACTAAAATAATTGGAATTACGGAAACTGACTCTGGCTACCAAACTGAAATTGCAGCAGTCTAACGCCTGCCCAACGATATTGTGTTCCAGAAGATAAGAGGTACCTTGTCAAATGATATCTGTGTGGTTCAGTGTAAATTGTATATTCCAAAAAATGGATGAAATGCACAACTAACATATGGGAGTCAATAAATCTTATCAATGATTAATTTACAGAATCAAAGTACAATGTGAAGAAAAGTTCCAAATCCAGACAGTGATCAGGAATCTACCTGGCCGGCTTCGTCAATGACCACTGCATTGAAGAAATCGTCCTCGGCATCTTTCCGAGGTTGGTACTTCTTTGCTGGGACAAAGTTCTCCATACACGCACTATAGACATCGGCTCCACAGGTATTGAGTGTAGCAAGAACCACATCAGCCTCTCGGATCACAGCCCTCCGTATCTCCTGCAACGTTTCCAAATAAGAAATTACACGAGTGTCAGACAAAACCGGGTAACATATACATTCTATAATAATTTTAGGCCTTGAGCAATTCCAAGTATAGGCACACCTTGCGTATATCCACATGAACTTGACTAAGGGGTTAACCATCTCGAAAATAATCTAGATCAGATATACACGCCCTCTTTGTAATAAATCCCCCCGGGTGAGGAATACAGTACATACTTCAAATAAAAAACACCACCTTTCAGGATTTATGAACACGAGTTGTGAATGACTTCATGTATGCATAATAACACAGTACACTGGAACCGTAACTTGATTTGCTACATCTCACCTGGCGCTTGGCCCATTCCTCTCCACGAATTTTCTTTTCTTCCTTTTCCGCATGAGCCAGCTCAGCAGATACCTGACGCCGTTGGCTAAGAAAATCATGAAAAAAACCAGTCAGCAATTTCCGTGGAAGAGTGATTCAATAGCAAATAGAAGATATGTACTAGACCAAGTGTACTTCACAACCCGAAGCCATCAACGCACAGGTGGTGTTCAAAAGACCTGATTAGAAAATGTCACATATAGCACTGGCTTGCTGCGTTGATCGACACCTTTCCATCACAAAAGATGTCTGTTTTCCATTCTAGGAGTTCTCTATTAAAAAACCCCTCATCTAAAATGAAGAGCAACAACTAAAATACCTGTAAAGAGCGTTCAGTTTCCCTTGCACAGCAGAATCCCCTTCCTGAACAACACGATCTACCCATTTTGGTGCTTCAGCATTAAGACCATCTTTCTCTGCAGGAGAAGCTATAGAAGCTTCCACGGAATCTTGACCAGAATGATCGGCAGGCTGATCATTGACAGTGTCAGCTCCGCTTCGTTTAGCATGAGAGGCCTCCAAAACCTGACAAGGGGAGTTACAGGGACATCAAAAAATTTGCTACCTCCGGTTGACATTCAAGTTATAATATGATGGAAACATTGGGACGTGATATTCTGAAAATTGAAACAGCAACAGGCATTCAACATTACAGAAAACAAGGTAGTGAATGATACCACTGCAGCATTGCCTAAAGGAGCCCACCTGTATTGACTCAATAACGTCCTCCAGCTTACGACGGAGCGAATGGATCTTATGCTGTCGATTATCCTCGACATTGGCATTAGCATTTCTCTCAGCTACAAGCCTCTTCTCCACCAAAGTATCGATAAAGATATCCATGGAAGCAGGATGAACAACTTTCACGTTTCCAACCCGAACCAAAAAAGGCCGGAAAAACTCTCCGTTCTTGCCATAAAGACCATCCTTGCACAATCGAGCCACCAATTCATCCACAGCAGCATTGGATTGGGCACACACAAGGATTCGTCGTTTTCTGGACCCTGCACGATTCATGGTCTCTTTCGCTTTTCCAAGCCCAGAAAAATTTTCCTTCCCACCACTCATCTCCACTGCCAACGCTGCGTCTTGCCAGGCTCTTGCCAGAGACACAGAACTGGAAGCCGAAGTTCGAAAAGGCGCACCACCTCTTGCGTTCGTAGATGCACGCATTTCTGAAACTTTCGAATTCTGCGGTTCCCACGCCAGCAAAGCACTGACAATACCCACGATAGTTCTGGTTTTACCTGTACCTGATGACTCAACCAATACACAATGTTTTCAAAAAAACTCAGGACCCTATATCTCACAACAAGGCAATAAATTTCAACAACAAGTGATTTAAATGTATATGTAGGGTCTGGTGAAAAACCAGTCAGAAACGAATTTGAACTCACCAGGAGGTCCTTGCACCAAAGCGAGTTGGTGGTTTGCTGCGGCAAGATCTTGTTGACCCACAGCTGCAGCCATTGCTGAAACCTGACTCTCATTGTAATCAACTCTAAATCTATCGCAAAGATCTGAGGTCAACCCCTTTAAGTCGTCTACCTTTACATTCTTATTGCCTAAAGAATGTTTGGAGGAGCACAAAATAGTTTGCAAAAGCGGAAAGTTGCCCACGGCAGAAAGAGCTTGGAACTCTCGTATTTGCGATGACAGACTCATCACACGAGTCATGTGCCACTTGCTGCGGCTAACCAAATACTTTCTCGCACTCTGCAGGCGACTATTTCCTTGAGGCATGCAAAGTTTGAGCAGGATAGTGGTGGCAGAGCCTCTGAACTCTCTTTCTTTCCGGTCCACCTGCAGGGTGATAACATTCGAATTCAAACATCAGCCTCGAATGAAAGATAAAGTACATGTGTTCCAATCTGTATAAACGCAGAAGATGGATACAGAAGAACATTGGACATGAAAAGCTAATAGCAAAACCTGACAACTAAACATGAGATGAGGTTAGAAAAAACTTGCGTAATAACCAAATGTCAGAATAATTGCATAAAAGAGGATACTGAGAACCTTGGCAAGAAGATGGCAACTTTGTGGCTCATTTGGTTCCAAGCGATGTCTAGTCAGCAGCAATAAATCATTCTCCAACCAAGCCCGTGCGGCATCTTCCTGCCCATCTGTTAGAAATCGTCCAATCTGAAAATCATCGACACGCTCGAGCGACATCAGTCGCAAAACTGCACAGGTCTTTCCATCCGACACTGATAGCTCCTTAAATGAATTTCCAAGCTGTGCCTTGAACTCCTCCAGAACAAGTGGCTGAAAAACCTCTTTGTACTTCTCCACTGATGAAAATGTTAGTGGAACCTTGGTCAATGGAGCAGGCTCAAGACGATCTTCGACCCACAGACATTCTAGTCCAACCGTGGTAAAGTAATCCAGAGACAAAATCTGGCGGAACCACATGTCCAATTTGGGAGGGGGTGCTCTCTCTTGTACAGGTCGTGATACAATCATCGCCGGCCTCGTCTGCTCTCCGGGCATTTGCAGAGTCATGACTTGACGCTTCTCGCGCAATGGCAACTTACGCGCGGCATTTAGGGCCTTCACCAAATCATCATCGTCATCCATCACCAACTCCCGTAAAACAGCACTGGAGCGTGCAGCCTGCACTGTCGGCCTCTGCACAGTGTCTCGATTTGGGTTTACCTGTTTACACACCTTCTGAAATCAGTGATACGATCTTCATTTCACATTAAACCAACGTGCCTTCAAACAGATCAAGCAGAAAGCCTTCATGTGTAGACCCAAAATGACAACTGAAACCAGGAGAGTTAGACTAGCAGAACGGCTAGCTTGAAAATGTCTCATTACATTCATAATGCGAAAGGAAAAATGGCCAAACAAATTCATGATTCGAACATTGACAGGAAATTCTGTGCAGGGAACTTAAGAATAACAGTGAGTCTAAAACACACCTGTACCACTGTTCGAGAATTGCACCACTGTTCGAGAATGAAATCAGTTATCAAAGGCATCATCAAGACTGAAAAAACTCTTACCTGAGGTTTGCTTTTCGGCGCAGTCTCTGCCACGATTGGCTGTTTGCCAATTGATACTTGCTGTTTGCTAGTAGCAGGCTGCTTCGAGTTAACCAAATTGACTTGATTCTTGGACACTGAAGGTGTCACACGCAAACTGGGTAAAACGGATCCTTTTTTCTGAACAGGACGTCCAATGGGTGGCTTTGGTGTCTTATGAACATACTTATCAAGTGTTGATAGCTTGAATTCACCTGCAAAGCACCAGAGTTTCCCATGGAAGCTATAAATAAGCAATCTTCTACCCTCCAACTCTCAGAATGTTCAATCCAAGTTCTAATCACTATGGAGAAATACAACCCCATGCATTAAGTTTTTCAATGCATATAGTTTCCCAAATCTATAATTTACCAAATAAAGGGTTGTCTGCCGATCCAAGAACCGGTTTACACAGGCAATTCACAAAAACGAACATTTTAGATAAAGAATATTGAATCACACCTGGTTTGCGTCTTTGGGGATGCACAATGCGAGGTGGTGGCGTTGGTTGAGGCTTCAAAAAGAGTGAAGCTAGTGGAACACTATCAGCTGGATCCTCTGCTTCCTCCATCTCCTCCATCTCCTCCACCTCCTCTGCCTTGTCGACCCCATCACCTTCTCCAACAAGCTCTTTATGGTCTTTCACAGTTACATCAGACAAAGCTGAAGTAACATGATTCAATCTCTCCAAGTCTGTCAAATCCAGATCAGGTCTCTTCAGGTGTTTTTCCTCTATCAACCTGTGTCTTTCTTGGGCATCCTCATCATCAGAGTCGAGGTCAATGACCTCTGCTGTTGAGCGAGGACCATGACCACCTGACCGTGCGAATTTGGTAGGTTTTTCCTGTGCAGTCCAGCTATCCACGCCCCTTACGTAAGTAGGGCTAGCAGAAGCAGATTCCAAAAGTAACTTGAGACGTCGCTGTTGGTCTTCCTCCAGAGGACACCCTGTATCAAAACGAACCTAGCCTCAATTACGGTCCACTGATAGTGCCCTTCCAATAAGGCTGAGGGTTGGTATCCTAAATAGAAGCAAAAAAAAATTCTTAACTTTGTTCCAGTATTAAGACAGAAAATCAGATGGACACGCACTACTTCCGTTCATCCAATCTAACACCGTGACACAAACTACCCAGGAATTGTGGACAATCCAGATCTTCACTGTGAGCCTTCTTGCAGGGCAACATAAACTCAAATCAATCTGCATCTGATTACCGCCTCCACCTTACCGCTCAATTTTCCGGACAACTCAAAGAGTATACAGAAGAAATCGAATTCCTGAACATAAACTTAAGTAAACATGGACATACAAACATGTATGTCCAGATGCTATACAAAATTGAAGCTCTGCAAAAACGGGATAAACCACCTTGCAGGCCCATCTCTAGGCAGGGCGATAACCTCTGATCAGCTATGTGCACAACTGAGATGGTAGACGTGATATATAAATACACGGTAATGCTTAGTCCCAGCTAATAATCAACAATACGTGGCAAGTGAACAGAGAAGAACTGATACCTGGCTTGAGAAGGTCGCTAATTATATCCTTTAGGGCTGCAGATAAGGATCCAGATTGCACTAGGTTGGCAACAATATCGCAGGCTGCAGTTTGCCACCACCTCAGTACTGCTTTGGAAGCCAGGCTGCCTAGAGCTAGAAGGTCGTGAAACCAATTTATGCCATTCCTTTTGGGATTGAGAATCCCGAAAAGCGCCTTCTGAAAAGAGATTGGCATGTGCTTGCATACTGAAGGTAATAGCTGAAGCAGCCGGGTTAACATTAACTGCAGGGTTCGATAAAATTGGTAAATGCTTTACGAACTAACAATAAAAGAACTCCTCTTGACAAGCAAACGATCGCCCTCCACATTCATGTCTACAGAAAAGATCAGGAACATCAGCACTTCTTGCAACCCCACTATGAGCTGTTTCTTTTCCATATTACCTGCCTGGTAAGGATTCCAAAAAACATCATAAACAAATGTACAGCAGATTTCAAGCTTTCTAGTAACACTAGCATACCTCATGATTGCCACCAATAAGTTGCTTGCTATCCATAATCGTCTTGCCAACCAGCGGCCACAGAATCATGGACATTGACTCGCGAAGCCTCGGCAATGGTGAGGAACTTACGGTCTCCGAAGCTCCTTCACTGAGGTTTAGAAATTTTAAACCGAGGAAAAAGAGCTGGCTCAATGCTCGTTCGCAATTCTCAAGAGGCCAGTTGAGCAACTGCGATGGGAGAAAGAGTTGGTAAAAATTTCAACTACCCTTCCCACATACATGCTTTCAATATCACATCTAAATCCGCAACAAGTCTAAGGATCAAAAATTCCATGCAAGGGCTGAATAATTTCCTACAAATGCTAATCAGATCATTCAACCCACAAAGTTAGCTATCTCAACCTCACTGTCAAAAGTGCATCTAAAACACCTTCATGCACACATCTACTATTTGGGGTCGGTATCCCAAAGCATGTATTCATACATAAACATCATCCTGAAATATAACCATCCAATTGAAGTTGCTATAATAAACATCACAGAGCATCGAGTTTCCAATATCCGAGTGTTAAAAGACATACCGTCTGAGAAGCATGGCGAACCGCATCACATACTGCGCTAACATATACTTCACTATTGCAAAGGAGCTTAAGTCCAGACTCCAAAGATGAGCTTGCACCAGACTGAATGAGAACTACCTGAGCAACATCCTTCCAAGTCTGTAGCCCAAAAAACACAACCACCATTCAATTTGAGAAATAAAAGACATCCCTCCAGACTGCAGCGAGTAGCATGCTCAAACTTAGCTATACACTAGCATTAATCATAAAAATTTAATCCAAGTCCTGAATTCAGATCCCAAAGCACAACTTAGATAGAACAAAACATGGAGGAATGAATCGCATTGAAGAACAGACTAGACTTGTAAGACAGAAAAACACACCAAAAGCTTCTAGTCTCTTGATAGTTGGACTTACAAGGTCTGAGCTCATCAGCAACAATAGAAGAGGTTCAGCAAACCAGGGCTCCAAAGTTAAGTGGGGCAGTACGGTGTTCAAGCAACCCCGAAACCCATCTGCATACCTTTGATGCAGTTACATTTCACTTCAGAAAGCAATCAAAGCGAGGATTTCATTCAACCGGGTATGCATACACCTAATACGCATCATTCAAGTGGTAGTAAAAGCCTTATTCCTTCCTGCACATACTAAACAGGCCAATAATATTTTGCATACCTACCCAAACAGTCAGTCATTAACGCCTCTTCTTCACTCTTCGCCCAATGTAGGTACAACTTAATGAGAATCCTGGAAGATGGAGACGATGGACAGGCGACCGAATTCATGACAGGATCAAACCGCTTTTAGAAAGAATTGACAACCCATTAGCACCAAGCCTTCGTTACCTCTTAAAGGCGCAGGTCAACTGCAAGCTATGCCCCTGGACTGGTACGACATTTGCACAAGAAACGCTGTCGCTCTGATCATCATAACCTTTAGGCGTTTCCCAAATCAGGACCTTCGGGTTTACATCAGCTACCTTCAAATTGCCTGCTTGTTTCATCCAAACAGAATAAGTGCAAACGTTTTAAAATCAACTATTGACATACAGTATTAGCAGCTCGGGCTGCCTATCCTGAACACTGCAGATCCATCTAAACCTTAACCCATCTTAGCCCTTACAGAAAAATTTCTTGGTGCCAAAACGCATGAAGATTTCTCCTTTAGGACTTCATAGCTTCTGGAACCCTGAAGCCACTTGGACTTACAGCAAAGACCACTTCTACTAGGTGCACTGTGGACCAAGAAACCTATACCTCGGTCTTCAATTAATTACTTTCCGACAAGCCGAGAGCGTGAGGCAGGTCTACGTGTATAGTTACCTGGTAAATCAACAATAGCTATTCGTCCATAAGCCCACAAAACCGATTTGTAAAAGCTTGTAGGATAGGCTAATACACCTCCCAACACCTCACTCCAGAGTAGTGGCACACAGGACCACTTCTCGTGACCTTCGGACATCGTATAGCTGACTCTCTTCAGGATTCTCCAATATTCCTGATCTCGACTGGCCTCGGTTGCAATCCTCATCTCAGGCCCATTCTCATGGTTCCCTGTTTCCACAAGGTGGCCCCAAGGATGTTCCGAACCTTCTGGCTTCAAAGAAAAGGCAGCCAGTGCCGAGGTATCAGCAGCTAAAATGATCTGAATGAGATCAAAAGCAGTAGAACGGAAGGAACCGTACATGTTGGGGTCTTTCAACGTCTCAACCAATGGAGGACCCCTGAGACACATTCATGTTTCCAGCTCAGTGCACGGATCATATGCACATGATTTTGTATTGAAATAGTGCAAACAACTAAAGAACAGAATGTCATTAGTTTCAGTGTATATTCGTTTTCCAATTGACAAGAAGAATGCATAAACTCACCAGACATGGGCGCACTCCCATGGTGGCAAAGGAGGCTCCATGCAGTAGCCCGTACAGATAATTTTGAAGGAGACCTAGCATACGGCACCAAACTTGTAGTCATCAGCCACCTCCAGACCATTCATTAGGATTATAAACTCGATCTATCAGTAAGTCAATACACATTAAATATTTAAAACATTACTTTCACAATATGCAATGTCCAGTCCATCAAACA
This sequence comes from Pohlia nutans, assembly GCA_022496805.1. Classification (NCBI taxonomy): domain Eukaryota; kingdom Viridiplantae; phylum Streptophyta; class Bryopsida; order Bryales; family Mniaceae; genus Pohlia; species Pohlia nutans. The sequence continues at coordinate 18,661,961 of CM040094.1, forward strand.
GTGACAGGAATTAACAACGCGGCAACCTTATAAAATTGCAGTCCAATTAGACTTGAACTGTAGCAGAAAGATGATGAGACATGAAACACCAAACATATGCACGACAACTTTATTCAACAGTATGCGCAGAAATTACAAAGAAAAAGAAATTTCAAATGTGACCAGAGCAGAATTATCATATGTTTGGGAAACCTTGGAAAAAGAAACAAACCTGACGAGCTTTCCAGCGCATAGTTAGGTTGAAATTCTTGCTGGCTGGCACTTGTTGCAACAGGAAATACAGCAGGCGACGTCGCTGTCTTTCGTACTCGTCTTGCAAGGTTTCTAAAGACTACGAGTCAAGACACGTACTTACAATAAATAAGAATCCTCGAATAGAAAACTTTCAACATCTACAATAAGCCAATCAAGTAAACATAAGGTAAAACATGTCAAACACCTGATGATTCTGAATTTTCCAACGAATTTGTAACGAAATAAGAAAAATAGTAGTAGCAGAGTTGACATAATTGGGGTTTAGAATCAAACCAGCAAGAAGGGTGGGAACAACTCAAAAATACTCGCGTGCATGCGTTGCTTATCAGAATGAAAGCACTGGCTGACAAGCGTGTTACGCACCACTCCCGCCGAAAAAGTTGTACGCAGCCAAAATCTATAACCTGTTCCATAATTAACATTCTGTTAACAGGAGAACCAGGTTTCTACAGGCTTCCTAGCCTACTCAAACCTTTCATCTGCAAGGGCGCGTAGATCTGATGCATCTCCAAGTACTGCTCAAGCTCACAGCATGAGTAGCAATGGCAAAGGACACCAGTCAAATCCTGAATGAAATATGCAGAGGAAGGCAATTCAACCTGAAGATTCCAATTCTGCCTAAAGATTCCAGTTTCATTAAGATTGCACAAGAACCTAGAAAAGGACCAAGGACTCCGATAAAATATTGTGAATGCAAGCTAGATCGGAATATGAAGAGTAATCCTTCTCATAAAACCAACGGAATCTGTTATACCTAGATTAGATAACAAAAGCTCCAGGCACTTGAGAGCATAGTAAAATTCTGTACGAGCCTCACTGACATGATTCAGCACAATGCTCACAAACACGGAATAGCGCTCCACAATCCCCTCCTCAAGCGCGGCAGGGAGCATACGCTCCAATCTGCAGTCGATACAAAAAGGCTAGTACACTCACAAAGCGGCCTTCATTTAACGGAAACAAACAGAATGATGGGACTACATTCAAAGAAAAACTGAAATAAAGGTCAGTATTATTAAGATCCAAATGTTAATAAATATTGCAATCATGCCCATTATTGACCTCGTTACCCGCTTTTAGAATATCAGGACGTTGAGAAGAAATGTGTCAAAAACTGATGAACAAATCGTTCCAAAAAGGCCCGTAGCAGATTCGAGTGCATTTACAGACATAACTCAATCAAAGAGAATCCAGAGCCGAAAAATGATTACATGTTAGGAAGACCCAGCCATAAAGCGTCTCGCTTGTAGCGAACTCTTGGTCTTAACGTCCCAACATGGGTAGACTGAGTGATCCCTTTGTCCCCAATTGTAAGTTTTATCTGTCCAACGAATCCAGCGCCTGATGTTCGTAATTCGAACTCCTCATATTCGAGGCAATGCATAACTTTTTCCAGAAGCGGTGCAATAGCCTCCATCTCCTGACAATCCCTGCATGGATCAGGGCATGGATGGATCAGAAGTGTCGTCTCCAAAAACAATGACCTCAGATGCTACCTTCCACACCTTGCTGGCCAGTTCCTCATGGGGATCCCAGGAATCACAACAAAAACATCTGAAGCAGATGAAACTAACATGTATCTACATAATATGACAGTTACAATCTATTAATTTTGCTACAAAGAACTGTAGGAGTTAACTATACAAAGACGAATTCCAGTATATAAAATTCCCTTCCACATCTAAAGATGCAGAGATAGAACTGTTTCACGATTGAAAATGCATTCATACGTTTCAGGAAAAAGAACCAAAAAAAGTTACAAAGCACTCATAAACAACTTCAGCATGTTGACGAGAGGGTATAATGGCCATAAAAACAAAGATACTTGATCATTTCGAGTGACTGAACAAGTTTAAAAGCCACTCGACGAACTTTCTGATCCGCATGGACGAGAAGTGAGTACACCCCCTGCCAAAACCCCAGGCACACGAGTTACATTTTCCGATTAGTACAGAATACTGAAGTCTTTCAACGAGCCGTTCCATCACATCAATTTCGTATCGCTCCGACAAACGAAGCCATTAGTCTAGCTCAAGTAGCCCAATCACAGAAGCCTTCATAGGAGGGGCTGTTTCAATTTTCAAACTAATACAAGTGCCAGAAATCGTTCAAGATCCACGTGGAAGACAGTACCGGATACTGTGAACCCTTCTCCAGAACAAGGTCGCAGATGTCATCTACATACTGTAGAAATGGTCCAAAGAGCTCACTCACTTCCGCATCCTCTAACAAGGATGGAAACATGAGTACCTGCGAGAAAACAAAAGCTCAAGATGCCAAATTCAAACAAGCAATGCAAGAAATAAGGAAAATTGACACAAGAGCTACACTCCGTCGACTGTATGTCCGCTAATTCACATCATCGCGTGTTTCCGTGGTTTTGAAGAAACAGATGAGAAATCTACTATTTTTTCATCTCCAATGTGAACGCACTTGAATTTTTTCAACCGCTTGATTCACATGGTCAATACTGACCTTGTCACTTGATTGAATTCACTCATACGGGTACCCTGAGAAAACTATCGATTCTAACAACTAAAAGCAAACTAGCAGATCGACACAGACTATGATGGCAACAATTATTCACACACAGGCATCACGGGACTAGAAAACTGGTAACAACCACGACACGATCTTGGGAATTAGCAGTTCAGACCTCAAATGTGACAGTAGCCACTTCTGCGGTGTGCTTCATAGAATCAAACTTGTCCTCTTTGATAAGGTTCAAGAGAGTTCTTAAATGAAGTTCCACCCGCTCTTCATCCAGGACCTGGCCACAAAAACAGCCGGAGAGTCAACAACATTCACTCCAACAACGTGATGGAATAACGACCAAACCTTCCATCACATTTCCACACAGATAATTCGTTCCATCCAAAGCTGCGGTTCCACTATTCATTTATCAACTCAAAAATTACTCAAAAGACATACTGCACCATTAAACGCTGCGACTGGGAGACCACGAAGAAGATAAAAACAGGCGGCGAGAAGTCTGGACAGGCCAGCACAACCATAAACGTAGGATTCGGGATGAATGTATAGCACAAACAGGTAGAGAAGATCGGCAATTTTACCTGCAAGACAGCCAGCAATGGTTCTACGTGGACCTCATCGTATTCCTTCTTGTATTCCTCCTTTGCCTCGTGGTGTATCTTGACACACTTGGTGCACGCACTGAGCTCCGAGCAAAGTCGCCGCCAAAGCGTATGCAAAGCTGACTTCGGGTTGGGTTCTTCGAAGTACCAAGAGAAAGGCTCCAGCAGCGGATACATGACTTCCCTGTGATTGCACCAGCAATGCTCTTCTTTGGGCGCATTCTGGAGAAGCTGGAACGCTTCGAGAAACCTGCCAAAGACGAAGAGACAACGGAAACCACAAGTCAAGCGCTGAACAGTAAAGGCACAATGACAGATATTGTAACATTTTTCGAGGAAGGGCCAAATGCAACGAACAACAAAACCTAATGCCAACACCAAAAAAATCCAATTACAAAGTGCAAGATGATGCATGCACTGAAACACTTGACAGAAGGAAATACAATGCCCAAGATAGCTATCAATGCATTTGACACTGGGAGTGATCTCAGCTGCATCACCACTGATCGCACCACATCACTAAGACGGAAAAGAAGGACCGAAATAGAATCAAGACCACAGGCGTGGATGAGAAGCAGCTGAATAGGAAGAAATAGGAGAATCGACCAAGGAAGAGAAATGAGAAAGATGTGGGGGAGGGATTAGAGAGGCACGCAGGACGGAAGTGAGCAGAAGCTTAACGGTAGTTTAGAACAAGTGATGCATAGTTGCAAAAACTATGACAACAATTGAAACAACAGTGATAATACTACTACAGTACGTACTAAGTTGGGTTGCACCTTCTGTTAAAATCTATACTACTTGCGTGCATCACCTTAAAATTAGTTTTCTTCAAGAGGGAAAAAAAAGGATTATACGCATAGTTAAAAAAATGGAAAGAGGTATATATGCCATTCCAAAAGGAAAAAAAATAGGTAAAACCATACCATTTCTCTTTCAGGCGTCGGAAATCGGATTCGGAAATGTCACAGTCGTCACAGGATTGTTTGATGAGAGCCCAGCGAGTCAGCAGGGATACCACGACTGAGGGCGCCATGGCAGAACGCGGGGGGCAGTCATCTCATGGGGATGGCAAAGAGCGTTACAGGGCAAGCGACGCGAGGGAGCAACGGCATTATGAATGAGAGCCGGGGAAGGGAAGGGACGGAAGGGGAAAGGAAGAGTCAGGGCAACCCTAAGAGATTGCGCAGCTCCTTTACCGAATATATGCCCTGTCACATGAGCATGCATTCATTCAGCAACTACCAAAGGCCCATTCAATACAAGGAATGCGGACATTCGGCATAAGGTAGCCGACACAACAAAAAAGTTTGGACATGATCCCATCTTCCAACAGCAACTCATCTATTCACACTCAGTTGGACTTCAATTAGCAATTGGTATAAGCAGGACTTGGATAAATTTCTACTGCTTTGAAATTCATAATCACAGTTGGCCTCGAGATCTGGCTCTTGTACCCCAAAGTGATCTTTCCAGTGAGCTCTACAATGAAAGCACACTCCACCTACATATTGCTTCAAATGCTTAAAGTGATGCAAATAATATCCTCTACCTTACCTAGCCTAGAGATTAGGGCGCAAAAATCCAGAAGTCGCCTACCTCCAAAGCAATTTCCAGATTCAAAGAGCCATTAGACACGACTTGGAAATTCGTATGGCCCTCCCCATCAACGCCTCTTTTTCGCAATTGCTGATTGTATGAGCTTCCTCTGCTTCGTGTACTCGTAGATTACATCACGCTGATCGGCTGGACGATTGTCTCGGTTGTCACGCCGACCTTCTGACTTCCCACAATGGCACTTAGGTCAAAAACCCAGACAACAATCCTTAAACCCTAAATCTCTCAATGCAACTACACCCACAACACAATCCCCAGAAAACAATTTCGTAGATTCCACATGATTCATTTGCTGGAATGAAAAAACGAATCATAACCAAGTTCGCAAATCAAAGCAGAGCGAGAAGAATCAGCTGCCTGAGTGAGAAGGAGATGGACAGAATTACCAAGCTTGCAAGCAGGCAATCATAGTGAGGATCAAGGCTCTGTTGTAAGTTACTCAAGCCTGTTCTAGGTCCGCATCGCAATTGAAAGCCGGGAACAGACAGAACTCATAAAAGAGACTACTGGTAACTGGGCCCGTGTCGTTGATTACTTACCCAAGCATTGTTTTTCCTTCCTCCGTCTCACCCAATATTCATTGCAACCGCCGTTTGCTGGAATAATTTGAATAAATGATAGAATGACTTCCTTATTAACCCCTAAATGCCTAGAGCCCTCTCCAAATTCGGCAGTTTTGCAAAGATGCATTATAAAATGCAACCTAGAGGGATATTTTGAACTTGATATATGAATAAAAGTTGACATTATGAATTTTAGATTCTATCCATACGGCTAGATCTATAATTGCTATTACCAATAATTTTGTATAAAATTTGAAACATGAAATTCAAAATTATTCTGTAATTCAATTACGAATAAGATATTGACAATCTACGGATGAAATTCATTGTGATTGGTTGAAATGTAATACTCTAAGTGTAGTGATTTTGGGAGATTTTTTGGTTGCTTAATTTTATGAGTTGACTTTTTTTAGAGCACTTTTACACTGAAATCTTCAAAAATTTGGGTGAATCATTGCAACATGAAACGAGGCATAAAAAATTTGCAAATCATCCCCTTTCTAATTGGATCACATACGCATGAAGTTAACTTCCCATAGAATCTACAGTAAAAATTCTACACTACAAAAAGTGCATGATGGATGAGAAATTTTGGATGAAATTTGTACATCGTTCAAAAAATGGACGCTTAGGCAGTTAGGGGTTAACTTATACCCTAAGGGACGGTTTTCACTAAGTTATGTACCAAGAGCTCTCATCAAGGAAAATGGATTTATTCCATGGTCACGCTTCAGAAAAATATAATTTTCAAAGCCCTTGGGACTCTCACTAAGTGTAAACTGAACTTGGATTGGGACTTAAAAATTTATAAAACGGCATTTTAGGCCCATAGTCTCCTTGTTCAACAATGAGAGAATCCTTTTTGCCTCTCTCACCACAAAATTCGGGAGACCTTCGACATTATCCACTAGGCCTATTTCTAGGCCTTTTGAGGACGTCAACTCCTGTGGTCACTTTTCTATCTTCCTTGTAGTGTAAACCCAAGTCATCCCGCGACGAGTTGATGGAGCCAATCACAAATTTTAAAGCTACATGGGACAAGTTCATGGTCTATAGTGTAAACTGCGAGTAACATGGTTAACCCTTTGAAGCCCCTACTTCCATATGGTAGACAATGAACATAGATTATCCTTTGACTACATACATGGACAATTTTCATTCATCCATAATGAACGTAGATCATTCTCTTGACTACACACATGGACAATTTTCGTTCATCCAAATTTCTCCTCGTTCTTGTGCTAGTTGATTATTATTTGTATAGTATGGATTTTCAAAATAAGATATTGGAAAAAATTAAATAAAAAAATTGGTTTACGTAAGGTTTCATTTTTAGTTCCAAAAATCAGACCTTAAACATGATATCCAAAATAAGTAGAATCAAATAATGAAATTGTATCATCTCGTAGTGTATGTTATTCCAAATTCATTACAATAAATTTTTTGGTTAACTTGGAATTTTAATTGAATTTCAAAAGGACATCTTGAAAATTTAAGTAAAAGGTATTAATAAAAAATATGATAAGTCCAACTGTACAAATGTGATCTTGTACAAATGTGATCTTCACATTGACATTTACAACTTAGTTTTGTACATCAACTCTAATTTTTTTTATTCATCAAGCCTGAGCATCAAGCATCTTAGTATCATGCATCAAGCATCAAGCCATTAGTGTTGAATTGAAATGTTCAAAGATTAATGTTTTTATTCAATTGTCTCTTTTTAACAAAGTGTTGAAACTATCCCAAATAATTGAAATTGTACTCTTGATGCACTATAGTAAATAAAATAAAATAAAATTGTATTTCTCAAGCTTTAAAGTTTCTGATCCTTCATCTTCATGAATAAAGTGTTGCAAATGTCCAAAAAGAATTTATAAATTGTAAGATATTGGAAATTTTTATCAAACTACACCACCTTTATGAATTTGTATTGAAAATGATTCAAAACACTTAACATTTTCAACACTTGAACACCTTTTGGAATCCTAGCTTTCTTAACATTTCTTAATCCCTAAATGCCAACATTCCTCTGTAAATCGAGTAGTTTTGCAAAAATGCATTATAAAATGTAATTAAAGGAATATTTTGAACTTGATGTATGAATAAAAAATTTAAATTATGAACTTTAAATTATATTCATATGGTCAAATCTATGATTGCTATCACCAATATTTTGGTATAAATTTTGAAACTTAAAATTTAAAATCATTTTGTAATTTGATTACGAAAAATATATTGACAATTTGTAGATGAAATTTGTTATGATGGGTTAAAATGTAATACTCTAAGTGTTGTGATTTTTGGAGATTATTTGGTTGCTTGATTCTATAAGTTGACTTTTTAAAGAGCACTTTTGAACTATTTGGAACTAAGATTTTAGAAATTTTTGGTGAATCAATGCAACATGAAATTAGTATAAAATTTTCACAAATCATCCCCTTTTTAATCGGATCACACTATCAATTACCATATGAGGTAGTTTTGATATCCTAAGGGAGATAGTTGATACCCTAAAGGTAGACTTGATACCATAGGGGTAGAGTTTATATCTTGAAGAATATAGTTGATACCCTAAGGGATAGAGTTGTTATGCTGAGGGATATAGTTGATACTGGGAAGGGTAGGTATGATGGCACGTTGGAAGAATGAACCTTTAAAGGTTGAATGCACTAACTATGTGTAAAGATGGTCAGTATGTAAGCAAAGATGGAGTCAAGATAAACAATTCATAGTCGATGAGTTGTATTTGGGGGTTGGAGAGCTTCAATTGAAAAATGCCTTGAAAAACTCCAAGTTAAAAAATTGTGCAGTGGAGCTAGGCATCTTCATCTATATGATAAATGTATGGGAGTAAAACAACTCGAAGATCAAGACGAGTGCACGTGAAATAGAAAGCTTTTAGCGAATGATGTTTGAGATAAACTTTAAAAAATGAGTAAAAAGACTTAGAATGACGAGTACTACTACTTTAGGGATGGACTTTAGATAAAACCAAAAATAAAACTTCAAATGTAGTAATAAAGTCTTAGACTGAAGTGACACTCACCTTTGCTATATGATTGAGTCGTTCATGTGTGGTTTGGTGGTTGAGCTATTAATATTCTCATAGGATGTCTGTTATACACACACATGCATGAAGCAAACTTCCCATAAGACTATGGTAAAAAATCCACACTACAAAAAGCGCATGACAAATGAAGGAAATTGGATGACATTTGTACATCGTCCAAAAAATAGACGCCTAGGTAGTTAGAGGTTAACCATTGAAAAGTTTCCATATGAAATTAGCTCTATGTACCTCTCCTTGTACCTCTCTTTACCAGAGATTGTGTGGTATATGAGATCTTACACAAAATAAAACTAAAAAAATTAAAAAAGAACTAATTTTTTGATACTATAGTAAATCTTCTATTAGATTTTAACCCTTAAGCGTGCAAGGAGCTCTGTGGAGCCATGTTTGATCATTTTTTTAATTAAACGCTAATTTTCACCTAGTTCCTAATTTCAAATGATATTTATCCCAACTAAGAATGTGTGTGAGTTGTGTTCTACTTTCTAGTTCATTTTACGATTCTTCAAAATTGTTAAAATTAAGTTTTTAACAACACTTTAAAGCTCACAGTCCTAAAATTCCAATATACACTGCAGAAAACGTTTTGGAATCAAATTTCTTTTTATGTAAGCTCGAGAAGCATGCAACCTATATTTTGTTGTTCATTACTATAATTTACATTTTGTCTAAAAATTTCATACTATTTCAGGCATTTTTGTAATTACTATGGCTATCACAAGAGAAAAACTTTGAAAAATCTTATAAACTTCATTTTCATTTCAATAATTATGAAATAATCAGTGTAAATCGGTTTAAGGATATGTTATATGAGAAAAATACCAAAGAAATATAACAAATTTTAAAATGTGAGAAATTGATGACGTTTGACCGAATAAATGTATTGTGGACGCATAAGGGTTAATAAATTAGGCTTCAAGAACTTGTTTGAGAAAGGTCTTAAGATGTGACAAAACAAAATAAACTACAAAACAAATTTATGGATACCATAGTAAATCCATTATTAGGTTTTAGGAATTAGTTGTGAATTTTTTTAAAATTGGTGTTTAGGACCTCCTTCTAATCCTCTATATATTTTGTTCCTTAAAAAAATACAAAGAAAATTAAAAACCACCCCTCAGGATTTTGAGCATGCACTTGTGTAGGATTTACATAGGACTTTAACCCTTAAATGTCAAGAGGGTCTGAACGGGGCAGCCCGGAAGGCATCTAATTTTTTTTGGAAAATAAATAAATAAATTACAGAAACGGCTTTGCAGTGCACTGCTGGATAGCACTGTAGCAGCGTAGCACCACGGCACTGCTAAACTTCAGCTGCCCCAACCTCAAAACTTGTTCAATTTGATAACTTTGATTGCTTGCCAACGATTCCACAATCTCTCAAATGAGGCGAAAATTTGGAATCTAGATCGCTTTTTCAGTAGCTTTCCAACACAACAAGTCTCGCTTGATTTGGTTGAGAAAATCAACTTTTTTCTTCATTATTCTCTTTTAAATAAGTCCATGGGGCTTACCTTGACGTTTAAGGGTTAACCCTTAAAAGTCCGAGGGATATTAGACAAAACATAGATGTGTTATAATATGTGCCTTTTATATGTTTGATGCATCTTGAGAAGTTTGGCTCAATAGACAAAATGTAGGGTATCATCTCTACAAATTATCCGCACAGTCAAACTTTAAAAAATAACTTTAAATAATTTAAAAATAATTTAAAAGCATTAACCTTTGAAAATTTGTATAAATTATAAGTTTTACTTTGAGTTTAAATTTTAACATGATTGGTTAAAGTTGTTTTATCCGTTGTAAATTTCAAAAGAAAACAAAAGAAATGATGGAGGGAACATCCTTACTTTCCCCAAATATCAAAATTTATAACACTAGGACAATGTTGAGGTGATCCACTTTGAAAAGTTCTCCCGAGTGGAGTTTAACTTGGATTGACATAATTCAAATTGTGTTGAAAAGTAGACTTGATGTAGTATTTTGGAATTTTTTAATTTTTTTTTCAAAAACATATATGTTTTTGTTCCATGGAGCTTATTAGATTCGGGCAACGATTAGAAAATGATCGTTTGAGCGTTTAGGGGTTAACTTCTTTTTAAATACTTGAAATTATATCATACACATAGGATTATGATACATGAATTGCTAAATATTAGATATGTATTTGAAAACGTCCTACACTACGAAACTAGACTCATGCCAAGCCACCCAATGATACGAAGTCTTATTGAATGTGTTTTTGAAGCGCTTCTTCACCTTCTTGGTCACGGAAGGATGCAAAGATAATAATATAATTGAATAAAATCGTTCTCCTCGAAATCTTCAAGTGCTTTTCGGTGCTTACAGAATGCAAAGAATATAAAATCATTAAATAATAATCCTTTGAGGCGCCCGCGTCCACATAGTAAACACTGAATAGATTCAAATTGTTCAAATTCCATCCAAATTGGACAATTTTCATCCACCAAAATTCTCATGGTTTTTGTGCAAGTTGACTATCCTCTATACAATTTGGATCTTTAAAATAGGTTATTATGATTTTTAGAAAAACAACACAAATGGTTTATGCCAAGTTTTCTTAGTTCAAAAAGTGAGACCTTAAAGATTATTTTCCAAAATATTTAGAATCAAATAATGAAAACCATACCATCTCGTAGTACATGTTATCCCAATTTCATTGCAATATATATTTTTTAAGTATGTTAATTCATGTTTTTTAATTGATTTTCAAGAGAAAACTTTGCAGAATTAATCAAAACATATTCAAGAAATATATGGTAAATCCAACCGTATAGATGTGATCTTCACATTGACATTTACTACTTTGCTTTGTACATCAACTCCATTTTTGGTTTTCATCAAATATTTTATAAGGAATCTTTGAAAACAGTGTTGGACTGGGACGTTAAAGGGATAATACTCTGATAAGTGAAATAATGTAAAGAAGAAATAAATTATTGTTAAGCCTCTCCATCCTCTAATCTCTATTTCATCATTTATAAACTTCTATTCCATCATTTGCATATCTAATTTCAAATCTATCCCTGAAATGATGCATAAAAATTTCACAAATCACCCCCTTTCTAATCAGTTCACATATAAATGAACTTAACTCCCTTTAACCCCTAAACGTCCCAACGTTCAGAAACTCGATCACGAACACATTCAAAGCCTTGTAACTTTCTCATACAACCTCAGATGATTTTCATCCAAGTCACCTTTGAAAGCCTATTAAATTCTCTCCAATTACAATAAATCTCTTGTCATGGGGAACTTTTGATAATATTGGAGAGGCCTCCAACTACAAGTATATCAAATTTGTTGAATAGATTTTATGCTTGCAATGGTCTTCTCATGTACACCTCATGTACATCTAAACCATGCTAATATCTACTTTTGAGGCTAAAATCTACTTCTGTGCAAAGGGATGGTACGTTTAGAGCTTAAAATGTGTAGTAAAAAATCCACACTGAAAAAAAATGCATGATGGATGAGAGAATGTGAATGAAACACGGAATGAAATCTCTACATTGTTTAAAAAATGGGCGCTCGGGTAATTAACCCTTTAACGCGCTTTTATCCATATATTGAACGATGAACAAATTGCGACCTTACTCAATACTTCATCGTGTACAACTTTTCATCCGTCCAAATTTCTTTTAGTTCTTGTGCTAGTTGACTATCATTTGTACGGTATAGATCTTCAAAATAAGATATTGTGATTTTTTGAAAAACAACACAATTAGTTTATGTCAAGTTCTATTCTTAGTTCAAAAAGTGAAACCTTGAAAATGATTTTCCAAAATAAGTAGAATCAAATAATGGAATGATCCAAACAATCTCTAAGTGCATGTTATTCCAATTTCATTACAATATTTATTGATTTTTGTGTTAATTTAGGATTTCTAATTGAATTTTAAGAGATAATCTTGCTATATTCATTAAAAAATATTAATAAAAATACGACAAATCCAACCATACACATGTGATCTTCACATTGATATTTACAACTTTTCTTTGTACATGAACTCCATTTTTGTTTTTCATCAAACATTTTATAAAGAATCTTTGAAAACAATGTTGAATTGAGACGTTAAAAGGTTGAGGGTTAAAAGATTAACTATAACTTATATGAGGAAAATACCACAAAAACATTATATATTTTAAATGGCGAGGGAATGATGAGATTTGACCGGGTAACTGTAGTGTGGATGCTTAAGGGTAACCCTAAAATCCAAAATCAGGAGGTTTAGGACGTTTCCAGGAGCGTCCAAGGTTAGTGTCCAAAGCAAGCGCTGCCCTTGACGCTACTCAGGCTGTCTAGGATATCATCAAACCCTGGCTACAAAATATGCACTCTGAATTCAAAGCGTAGATGTAGCATGGCAGGCTGTGCTTCAGACCAGCATAACCCCTAAGAGCAAGCCCAGCAGTTGGTCACCAAGTCCACATCCAAGATGGTGTGAGAGAATTGAGAACTTCCTCAGCAACAACCACCAAGCGTGCCTAGAATAGAGTGCATCAATCAATTTTAAACTACTGCTTTTGTCATTACTTGGGACAATCATAATGGCAGAGAATAAATATACTAAACTTAACTTCATAAAGTGAGAGCATTGTCTTGTCAGAGAGTGGGACAAATTGCTTGATGTGAGAATCACCACTCGCCATATGGGCAACATTTGGTGGGCAAATATCAAACTCCACACCATAAGAGGTACTTTATCATTCATAAATAGCATTGGTGAGTGGAAAATAGGTGCTGCTGGGCCTGCTCTAAGCGTCTAAGGTAGACGACATGTTTCCGATTAGGCCCCCAATCACGCAGTATAGGGCAACCTATTTCCGTGAATAGGCCTACATTATTTTTGAATTCATTTGTAAACGGTGACAAAAACATGTTTCTTCTTAATATGGAATGGTTGGCTCCAAGAATGGAAACTTGTGGCCGAGTTAGTATGATATCATGTGTTCTCGAAATCTAGTTTTATAGTTCTTGGAAATAGGTCAGCCTATATTGCGAGAACGGGTTGGAGAGAATCTTCACTTTGAAAATTTGTAGTAAATTGAATATTGCTCCAAAATTTGTTCAAAAATATGTGACCTTCTTCAAATCTATTTCCCTACACTGCAAAATTATTTGCCTATTGGTTACTCCACCGGAAGTATGCTGAATTGCTTAACATGATCGGAAACAGGTCGTCTACCTTAATGGCCCACGAACATGAAGCTGCAAGTAGCAACCAGCTGCTGCAGCCTTTGTTGATGAAGATACATGTGGAAGTCTAAGAGTGGCTTGTTATTTTCGGCAAGTCATTGAATACTGCCTTAAAAGCTCAACCATGACTGTAACAGCCATGAACAATGACTGCAAAGTGAATGTAAACGACTGCAAGGTTTTTGACGACCTGGGAGTGCAGTAGTATCTTGCAGCATCTAGCAACTCTTCCTACGAGAGTGCCGCTTATATCAGTGCCACGATTGCAACCGGCGGTTGAGATTCGCTAATACCGGTGCCGCAATTGCAACCGGCGGTTGAGATTGATGTGTGTGGGCCTTAAAACGCCCAGTATAGCCATATGCATTACTGAACTTTGTAGCGGTGGCATTTTGCAGCGGTGGCATTTTCTCAATTTACCCCAATTTCTTGATTGCAATACATCATTTTCAAGCTCTTTTCCAAGCTCTTGTTCATTACTACAGGATCAACGCAACAAACGTTGATCGTGTCAAACTGAAATCATTTTCGAACAAACAGATGATTTGCAGCAAGGGGTCCAATTTCCTACACTACAGAAAATACACGGTGCACGCTTAGAGGTGAACAACCAGGAAGAAGCTTGCAGTAATGTCAAACGAACCGCGACAAGAATATTTGATAACTCGATCTCTACTGTATGTAAGGGATGCCGGTGATGTCGGTGGCGCGATCGCCCGAAGAAGCGGGCGTGTGGATTCCTTTTCGTTCCGGCAAGTCGGATGCCAGGCCTTCCGCGCTCTGAACGTCACTGCCATGGCCCGTCGGAGGTGACGGGGCGGTGCTATCCGCTCCATACAATCCTTCTTCGCCATGGCCGTCGTGGTCGGTCAGAGCGGCATTCGAAGCACTACTACTACTGTCCTCATGCCTTGGGACAGGTTCCATCGAAGAAGCCACAGGATGTTTGTGGGAAGTGGCATCGGAGTGCATGTCTCGTTCCCCGGTGGAGCCGGTTTCCACTCCTCCGTGACCGATGTTCTCGCTGTCCATCACCGTCACGGTGCTGGGCTCTGGCCCCAACGTGAACCTTCAACACAACATCCGGGGGACGCACTACGTTAAATTTGTGAAAGTTCACATAAGTACAAACACGCACTGGGTATTGATCTGAACATTGCTGCACAAAGTACCTATACATACAAGACATTTTTAAAGATGGAACATTGACGTCTACTTACATTAAGCATATATTTAGGACATAATAGATCCGCATACAAAGGTTTTGGATGGGATCATTTTAGATTCTCAAACATAATGTAGAGTGCACTCTTGGGACACCATCGTAATAAATTGATCATACGAGTGAACACTAGACACAGGGAATCGAAGGATTGCAGTACAATCGTCACACTAGACGTGCAACACGGAATATGATATCCAACGCTGTTTGCAACGAAATCCTAGGGTTTGCACAGTATCTGGTAAAAATGCAAAATTGAATAAAGAAGGGTGCAGCCGTGGACGGAGGGGCGGACAGGGTCACCTCTTGCCACCCTCACGGATAGTGATACCAGATTTCTCGGACTCGTCCATGGCGGGGCAGGTGGGAGGCGCAAGAAACGAGGGAATTGAAGCAGCGGCAGCAGCTCAGGCAAGGGAAATACAGTAGCCGGCGTGAGAGATCTGAGGGGAGTGGAGTAAGGGAAACCAAAGCAAATGAACTTAAGGAATTGGGCGAATGCAAGCTAGCGATGGAGACGGAGAAGAGAAGAGAAGGTGGTGCAGTGCAATGGGGAGTCCTCTCCAAGAGCATGAGCTGAGGGCGGTGAAGCTGGGAACACAAGTGGCCACGGCTGCCACTGCCACGTGCTGACGTACCAATGTCGCTTGGCCCCACCCAGTGGGGCCAAGCGGGCCACTGGGTGACGCACAGGGTGCTTGCTTTGGAGGCTGTCTAACTTATCTAGAGTGCCCAGTTTTTGTTTTTGTTTTTTTTTTTGTTTTTTTTTCGACACAAATAAAGGGAGACCCTTTATTGCAAAAAAGAAACAAGATACAACCCAACCCCACCGTGACCGGCGAGGAAGGAAACTAAAAGCCTACTCAATGTCCTCACTAATTTGAAAATCTGTAATGGGGCCTGTAAGGGACCAACGAATGGTCTGATCAACGAGGGTGTAAGTGCCCATAACTCCGTTTCCACACCATTTTCTCAAGAAATTGTTGAGAATCGATGCCGTGCGCCGGTGATTAGTAGCAGTCTTCCTCCGAATCTTTTGCCAAGCGATTCGGCCGTAGTCCACAATATCGAGCCAAATCTTCTGGAACAACTTGGCGTCGGTCCAGAAAATACCATTAAACACCGCGTCATTGCGAGAGAGCTACAGGAACCGCATAACAACCCCGCACAGGAGGCACCAAACCTGCTCGATTGGGCGTAATCTGCGGGGAATGCGATGGCTGAAGAGTGCCTGTTTCCAATGGAAGAGGCGCTATGGGCCACGCCAGGCACTCGCGGAAGAGGTCATTGTGAGCTTGTTGATCACATGAGTAGCCCACAACTATGCTTTCTGAGCCTGAGGACACTCCCAGAAGCGATGGAGAACGGACTCACACGCACCGGTGTCACAAACTGGACAGTTGTGATTGACGATGCCATCTACGCGACCACGTTAGTCGTTCACGGCAACATCACGGTTCCATGTCAGCCAAATCAGACCAGCTTCCTTCTTCATTCGATCTCGAGTCCAAACCGTTGTCCATCTGAAGTTGTGGTGTGCCGGGAGAATCCCAGTCCACTTGCGAGAGAGATCGGGAATCAGGTGATGACGACGTAGGATTGCACGGCCCTCCTTTGTAGTATATTAGGACATAAATCCAAGTTCGTCGTGCCACATGATGCATTCAGGATCAAAAGTAAGCCGATCGACACGTCTATAATAAAAAAGGTGTTTGACCTTCGGCTGTCTTTGCTCAATGTCTACCACCCTGACCCGATCGCTACGGCCTTGGAAGACGCTGGCTGGGCCACCACCGCCTGGATCGATGACGGACGTCGTTGCTCGATCGACACCAGTGATCGTGGACAAGTAACAAGTACGTGGCTAGATCGTAAAACAAGCATGAGAAAAGGAAATGAGGAACTCGGACATGTGGGGCCGCAGCGGTAAAGTGAAGTCATTAACACACGGGACTACACACACGGGCAGTTTGGAGTTCGAGTCTTCGAAGATGCCAACCTAGCCGTACTCCTTGGCGCGATCAGGCGGTCCTTGCATCAGACTGAGCCTGTGGGCCGCGAACGACGCTAGCACGGCGTACCAAGCGCTCGTCTTCTCGGGACAAAGACCTAATCTAGCCGATACCTCATCGGCTCGAAGGAAACGGACTTCCGTCGAGTACAAAATATCTCGAACAAACCTGATACCAACACGATGGAGTTCACCTACACGATTACGAGAAAATCTGGGACCGATCGCAGGGACGTACGGGTTCCACTATACACTACAAGACAAGAACTCCTCAAAGCACTGCGACTCAATGAATTTAACTTCAGGAAGCATTTTTGCCCATGAGGCTGTGACTTGATCCCATGTTTTGGATCCTCTTCGCGCCAGGTGACTGGGGAGAGTGAAGAACTCCATACTTGCACACCACCCGCCTTGCTTCACGGGTTGAAAGTTAGCCAGCCGAAATCGCAACATGAGATGGAAGTTTGGAATGCCAGGTTCTACGGCTTTAAAGACCCATTTGGTAAGGAGGGCAGTTGTAGCATCCTCTATATTAAGCATATTCAGTCCTCCATCCTTCCCAGGCAAACAACAGGTACGCCAACTTACTTTGGCCCTAGCACGGGTTGAGGAGCCAGCCCACAAATAATTAAAAAGCTTGGCTCTAATATTCTGAATACCCTTTTCAGTACCTCCCTAGATTGAAAGGAAGTAAAGGGTAGATGACAGAAGAATATGGTTGACAATGATAGACCGGGCAGAATTCCAATAGGTCAGTTTTTTGTCAATTTTGGTCAACAAAAAGTTGTCAATATTGGTTGATGAGATGGAATGGCCAAAAATGGTACCAAGAAGCTTACTAAAGCTACCAGTGACTGCCCAAGAAAGACCAAAGTGGTAACTCCAGGCTGGTCGATCACCATGGCCATTTCCAAACCAGAAAGCACTGGACTTTTGTCAGTTAAGGGATAAACCGGACGCGTCACAGAAAATATTGAGCGTGAAAATAGCTTGATAGACCAAGCCTTCTTCTGCTTGTAAAGTTAGCGTCGTGTCATTCGTATACTGTAAGAGAATTTGTTGTCGATCAAACGGAAGATGAACGCCTTGAATCTTCCCAGCCTTTTCCTGGTCTTTGATCATCGAATTAAGCACTTCAGCAACCACTAGAAATAAATATGGTGCGAGGGGACATCCCTTTCGCACCCCGCGCCGGATGTGGAAGGAGGGAGAAAGTTTCCCATTGACATTAATATGTCCCGTGGCATCGGTGAGAAGTAATCTGACCATCTTAGAAAATTCGGGCGGAAAGCCGAAGGAATCCAGGACTTGGAACAAAAATCTCCAATCCGCAGTACCATATGCTTTCGCGAAGTCAAGCTTCAGAAAGATAAGAGGCTGGTGAGACTGTAGGGCCCAATCGAGAGTTTCCTGGGTCATAAATATGTTGTCTGAAATAAACCGAAGCGGAAAAAATGCGGACTGATCATCACTAATTATTTTGCATAGAACAGGCTGCATTCGCAATTGCAAGACCTTTGCGAATAATTTGTATGAGACATTCAATAAAGCAATCGGCCTCCAATTGTTGAGATTGTAGCGAGCATTACCTTTGTGGATGAGAGAGAGAACTCCACAGTTCATACCAGGAGGAAGCTGGTTGTTCGAAATGGCGTCAGAAATCATCCTCAAGTAGTCAGCTCCAATTAAATCCCAGTAGATCTTGTAAAATTCGGTGATAACGCCGTCTTTTCTAGGCGACTTCCCAGAGGCCATATGAGCAAGCGCAGTCTGAAGCTCACCCATACTGATTGGAGCTTTTAGCGAGGATCTCATACTGTCAGTGACGCGGTTTTGTATGCTGAGGAAGGCAACATTAGAAAGAGAGCTCGATTGGGATAAAGGTTGAGGGCAAGCATACATGTTGGAATAATAGTCAATGAAAATTGACTCTAATTTTGTTCTTTCATGGCAGAGGACACCGGCTGAATTTTCAAGTTCAATGATGTGGAAAGCTCCAGAAACTTCACGGGTCACTCTAAAAAAATCCTTGCTTGCCGAATCTCCTACTTGTCGCCATTTCAGCCTACTCCTTAGTTCCCGTCCACTCGCTTTGACTTTCTCTATCTCCTGAAGGTCCGTCGCACACTTGCTCAAGTCTGATTGGATGGACGGGGTAGTAGGGTCGGCCTGAAGGGAGTCCAAGATCCTAGCAAGCTCACAACGTTTGTCCGTTTCAGCCTTCCTATCTCTCTTAGCTTGGTCTCTACAAAACAGTTTGTAAAACTTGATACACCTCCTCAGCTTCCCAAAGAATCCCAAAGCTGGATGAGTAGCCCAGATTCTCTCGAAGGTTTGTCGGACCACTGGGAGCTCTAAGAATCGAGAGCTCATGCGATAAAGCAAAGCTTTGGGAACTTCAGCTTTCAACTCTAAAGAATATAGGACCGGATGATGGTCAAAGTGGATACTATTACCAATGATCCTATGTTCTTTGACAAAAAGAGGACGGTTTTAGGGGTGTGGTAATGGAGAATAAATTCTATCTAAACGTGCCATGATACGAGAGTTATCTTTCTTGTGGTTGTCCCATGTGTATCTCAAACGGCCAGAAGGCGAGAAGGAATCCTGGATTGCCAAGGAAGCTAGGAGGACTTGGAAATTTCCGAAATAGAGCGGCCACTTCGAGAGAATTTGTCATCTTGATTAAACACCATGTTCCAATCTCCCGCAAGCAACCATCGGCAATCGCGAGGCAAAATCTCCAGGAGTTCATGCCACAAATGGATTCGCTTCGGAGCGGAGTTTGGGCCGTATACATTGAGGATGCTCATGTCACCTCCTGTGAGACCTGTCAATCGAATCCACTAAGCACGTTTAGATCTGGAACTGCCTGAAGAAATCACTATGTGTTTGATTTTTGGCCTGACAAGGGTGCAAAGGCCACCAGAACCAGCTCCTTCTTCATCAACTTCGTGATTGTAGCCTGACGCTGCATCAAGTTTATGACAGCCTGCGTGGGGCCAAAAATAGTGCTCAAGGTTGGAAATACGGGTCCCTCTGAGCTTGTGCTTTTGCAAGCACAGGATATCTATATTAGAAAGTAGAGGACGGTAGTAACTACGAGTGCGATTGAAGGCTGAGATGTCATTCAGCCCTTGCACATTTTGAGAGACAAGGGTCAATTTCATCGAAGTGCATTGGGATGGGGCACTAGATGAGATCTCGGGGCGTCAACTAAGGACGACCTTCTGAAGGGATGATTCAATCTTCGCGATTGAAGAGTGTCTAGTCTGCGTCTCGTAGCAGTCCCAATTGCTGATTCTCTGCGAGCAGGTCCAGTTGCCGGAGGGCCGAGACAGCGTTGTCTGGGCGGTGTCTGGAAATTGTTGTTATGAGGAACTAATCCTTGATTCCTGAACCACTCGTAGAAGAGCGGCGTGAGGTGTTCTGGTACACTCCTAGAATAGGGAGTGTTCTTTGGGGTGCGAGGGGTAGAGAAGCCTGAAGCGGGAAGATCTTCGAAGTTGTCAATTCCCGAGGTATCACCTAATTCCACCCTGGGTGGAGAGAGGGAGCGGTGAATTTAAACGGAGTCGCTGGCAAACAGTGAGCCCGGACGTTAAGGTCAATACTAGGCTACCGGCTGTCTACCAGGGAAGTAGAGCAAAGGGGCGGAATAGGAGGCTCGGGCTGATCAATACTCATGTGCAAAGGAGGAATACTTGGCTCATCGACTGGAATGGAAGGCAGAGCTGGGTCTACCGTGGCGTCAATTAGGTTAGGACCTGGGGGAAGTTGGTTAGGCAAGGAAGCAGGGTCCTGTGGCACTGGGGAGCTATCAACAACCGGTTCTAAGTCAGCCGAAGAGGTGCTAGGAGCGATTTGCCCTGGGCTGGAAAACCTTGGGTCTCCGTTTCAGCTGACCGGGCAAAGATTTCGGCCACTGGTTGCCAAGAGGGCTAGTTTTTTTTTTTTTTTTTTTTTTTTTTTTTTTTCTTCCCGATGGACGAGTGTATTCAGTGAAGCCGGGGGCCGAAACTGCCGAGGAGGAATGAGGGCCTTTAGCCTTGTGCGTGGCCTCCTCGGAAGCTTGGGTTGATGACGAGGCATCAACTGCACTAGAGGTATGTCCTTGATTTTTAGGCTGATCCACAGGTTTATGGGCATTCGAAGGCTTACTGGTGTTCGTTCCTGCTGGAGCCACGGTCTTGACAGGAGAGCCCTGAAGTGGATTGCCTACATTAGTCCTGGGAGCTAGCACATTGGAAGCTTGTGGCTTCGAAAAAAATTTGGCCGCACCTGCTGGTAGAGAGTCCGGCGGAGGAGGAGGCAGGCCCTGAGAGGGATAGAAAATGCATGAGTTTGATCACTAGCAGCCGGGGCAGGAGAATTATCCTTGTGTCTGGAGTTGGTCAAACCGGGACAATCTTTCACCCTATGGTCTGTCTAGAGGCAAAATCTGCAACGAATAGGAAGATTGATATATTCTATGATGATGGTGGAAGAGACACCGCTTGTCGTGTTAGTTACGATGACTGTGGGCTCCCATCCTTCTCCGGCAAGAAGGGCCAAGCAGAACCTTTGGTCTTCCAAGGTCGAATTGTTTTTGTCCCCGCCAAGGACTTCCCCTAAACCCTGAGCTATCTGTCTTGCCACCCCTTGAAACTCATCCGGGACTCTCCGAAGAGTGACCTAGGTAGGTACAAACAATCCTTTAGGGTTGCTCGGATCGAAATTAGCGGTCCAATTCAGCATCACGCAGGTACCCCATTTGGATTTGAATGGGGTGAGCATCACGAGTTTTTGGTGAATACCTGTGTCACGTACTCGCAGTTGAAAGAATCCCCTACCTAAGTTCCGGCCTATCGCAACCCAACCACCAGCTTGGCGTTGGAGCATCTCGATCTATTGATTCATGATCGCAGTGCTTGGGCGCCCTCCCACAAAAGAAGCTAGGACTACATGCCTTTGCAGGTAGTCCATCTCCTTTTTAACTGCAAGCTGATCTACCTGGATCTGTCTACAATTGGTGCGTAAAAGGAAACCAACATAGCTACGGCAATAGCCATGAGGAAGTACGTCATCTTTGGAAGCTTTAGTCGGGTGAATCTTGGCATGACCTCCTTGGAGGTTGCTCGCATGCACTAGTGCCAGGTCGACCTCATCGCTCGATCGGGACAACATCGTCGATCCATGCGTGGCAGAGATATTGGAGATTGTGGCCGGTGGGCCATCGCGTACTTTGTCTGCGAATGTAGCCATGATCGAGCATATTCCACGGCAGGATCCGGAGAACAGATAAGATGAGTGAAAAACTCGAACAAGTAACGGTGAAACAGATGGAAGTCGGAAAGACCTAGTCAGCAGAACAACCCCACCTTCTGCTGGATCAAGGATCCCAGACGAGAATCCAAGATGCAAAACACCAGAATGTGAATCCGCAGCAGAGAATTGGGAAAGAAAGAAACACAGATGCAACGAGATCCTGGCTGGAACGCTCAACCGAGGCGATCCGTCTGGAGGCAGCACGCTCCGGAGCTCCTCATCGCACCCTCCCTCCCAACTCACTTCGTCTTGACCAGCACCGGAGTGCCCAATTTTGGAGTGCAAGGGTGCATGGATGAAGGCCATAAGGTAACTATATTTTAAAGCGTTCACCTTACCAACTGAGCCTATTTACACACATAATATTGAAAATGTTTTCAGTGGGTCTTAATAGCAAGTTCAAGAGGATTCCAACGCAGTTTAGCATGCATTATTTGGACACCGTATGAATAAGTTGTGAATTTTCAAAGTGCTCACTACATGTTGACCTTAACCCTTTAACCCCTAAATGACGGAGGGGGCAAGGTCAAAACATAAATGTGCTATAAAAAATTACTTCTTCAACTTTGATGAAGTTTGGTCCAAAAGAGAAAATGAGGAGCTTGACATTTGATAATTATCCATACAGTCAAATTTCAAAAAATAGCTCTTTATCATCTCATAATGAATTTAGAAGCATTTAACTTCGAATATTTATCAGGATTACAATTTTTATTTTTAGAATTTGAAAATTTGTATGATTCTTTAAAACTAGACATTCTATTCTAAAATTTAAAAAAGAAAAAATTTCAATGGAGAGAACATCGTCACTTTCCCCAAATAGTAAGTTTTCTAACACTAGACAATGTAGAAGTATTTTTTTTTTAAATTTCACCCAGGTGGAGTTTCACTCGGATTGACATGATTCAAATCGGGTTAGAAAGTACACTTGATTCCCTATTTGAAAATATTTTTTATTTTCTATAAATAAAAAAATTCTATTTCGGGCAGCCCGTAAAAAAAGGGCAGAGACCATAAAATTGTTGATCTATCACTTAGGGGTTAACGTCCCATTCCTTTGTAGAACAGTCAAACTACACTTTTATACACAACTTTCAAGATTTATTAAAATATATATTTTAATATTTTTCATGCATGAAACCGTATGTTTCCTATTAGTCATAAATTTTCCGATTTTACTGATACAAAATGAACTTTTAACAAATTTTTAAGCCAAATACTTTAAGAAATTCATATTAATTACAAAAAATATTCAAAAAATAGAGAATGTAAGAACATGTGCAAATGACAATGGAGAATCACATGATATATTTTTTGTAGAATTTTTTAATTTTAATTTTATAATTCAAAAGGTGAACATCCTATGCAGTGTAATTCAAACCTTAAGCTACATAGCTTGCAATAGAAATGAAAATATTCAATACTTGAAATTTATAAGATCCGAAAAGTGAAGCGAAAACTAGACTTGATAAACTTCATTTTCTCAATTGAAAGCAATAGCAAAAGACTCCATCTTCAAGGTCAAAATTGGCTTTGACCAACAAACATCCACTATTTAGATGTGAAATGTCATACTATAGTAGATACACACGCTTTAAGGTAAATGCTTCCTTTTAGGTATAGTTACCTTATATGTAGCTGATAATCAGAATTAAAAGTATGCTTGTAAAGGCCCGTTCCCACCTGGCCTTTGCAAAGAATGTGAATAAAAACTTAACACCTCCACAATTTTGGGAGGAATACCTTCTTTTTAGGAAAGGTGTCATCAATAGTAGCGGGATTACATAATGCCTCCCAAGAGCCATGTTAGTTAATTAAGACCATTCTTAAGTGTTAAAAACTTGGGAATATTTTCAATTTTGGTGCTCCCTTAACAATTGCCTACTATCGCTCAAGTATTTTTTTGTCCTCCTAAATGTTAGCTAATACTCATTCTTTAAAGTTTGCCATGTGGACATCCATGTAGAATTGGTAATTATTAAAGAATGTAGGTGGGAACACACACTTTATTAAGGAGGTAAGACCGCCTTCTAAGACCACCTCTAAGGCCAGGTGGGAATATACCCTAATTCAGTCAGACGCTAGCTGTAGCTCAATCGTAATGGAACCTGGGCGCTAACTTAGCTCTCATCATATTCATCATTATATACAACTCGTTTATCTTGTTCGTGGATTCCCCTTGAACTTGGAACAATAGGACCTGACCTTGACCACGTCGTACTTCTGGGGCAATGTTATTTACAGTAGTCTGGGATAGACGACCTGTGACAAAGATGACACTTTCGTCGCCTAGATAGCTAGCTGAGTCTCACGCATTCCAAGACTTGAATGCAATGGAATTGCAGCCGTGATGCATGATGAGCAAGATCATCATCATAATTCAATGTAGTAGTTTTGTTAGGACATTGTGATTCAATCCCACAAAGATTGAAGCAGCAGCAAAGGGAGATAAAATACAAGATTCTCATATGGAAAATGCGGACAAATTTTCCACAATTGTAACTTTCCCAAATTAAAAATACACTAAAATCATCCCAAGAAAGTTACAATTGTGGGAATTTTGCCCCACTTCCCATATGAAATCCCATGTGGGGATGTCTACTTTTCTCCCTGTGCAGCACCAACATAGAGCTTCTGCAGCTAGGATGTTGTATCGGGAACCTCCCGTGTATTATCTCGTGTATTATCTCGTGTAGAATGTAGCCAGCGGGTACATTTGCCAAGGTGAGGTTCCGGATACTACATGTGTCCCCGTTGTTGTTGTAGATGATGTTGTTCAGTCCAGTAAATTTTGATCGGTGACATAGGGAGCAGGAATGCCTTTCTTGGATCGCTTGCACGACTTGGCCAAAAGGAGAGAGGATTTGGAGGGAGGGGCAATGCGAAAGTCACAGACGTAGTGCACGCGAAAGGAGGGAGTGCGCCAGCGGCCCGACTGCGAGCAGGCTTTCACGTCGATGAGGGCCCTCAAGGGGATATCGTTTTTGGCGATGTCGTACTGCAGCAAGGCGCCATCGTCCTCTTGCAACGCCGCATTGGCAGCCCTGACGCACGTGGCAATCACGGTGCTGTTCTGCTTGCTCTGGAAAAACGGCGGCATGCTGCCAATGGGAAGCGTCGTGTTTGCGAACGACACCAGCATCTCCAGTTCCTGGTAATCCATGCCCAGCCGCTTGTTGGGATTGGACGCCAGCAACCCGAAGTCCAGATCCACATTCAACACCGGATTCGCACCGCCGGCGTCTGCACCCCCAACGGCGCTGAACCGCCACACCTTCATGCACCAGTGGTTTTTTCTTTTTGTCAGATAACATTTTAGCATTTTTGATCTCAATGTAGCCTCTTCTTGCCATTGTGACAAGATACCATTGGACTGGAAGAGAGGGATAAGTACTGATAATGCTAGAGAGCATTGACTTCTTAGCAGGTAGCATTAAGTCTTTACCAAGAAGCAAATCCAACTCACTATTTGGACTCTACATGCATGCTCAACTTCACATTTTCTTCAACTACCACATTTATCATGAGATCCAATGGCTCGAAGTGGCTTTCATTAAGATTACGCTCATAAATTCAAAAACATGCATAACTATGGGAGACAATTATTTGCCAGAACCTCCCTCGCCACTACCGTGACTAAGTAGGTCGCGGCGTGCAGTTATACTCCATAGTCTTGCCTGTTTTTGAATTACCTAGTCCTTTTCCATTGCTTGAAAAGCAATCCTTCGAAGCCCTTTCAATATTAATATGTAGGTAATATCGGGATAATACACAGTCATGTGCTATCTAGGTGCCACTCAAGCAATACTTGGGTGATACCTAGGTTAAGAGAGGCTACACATCCTTGTATCAATTACCCAGCCCAAACTTTATGTAGGAATTTGGCCTAAATTAGCAACCAAAAAAAATCACTGACCTTCACACTGTCCAGAGCCACCACGGGGCACTTGGGGCGCAGTGACAAGTAGACGATGGCGGCGATGATGCCCAACAGCAACGGCAGCCCAATGGTGCAAAGGCCCAAGATGAACTTGGAGTTTCGGCGCAGACCTTCGGGCCGGCAGAACTGTTCCACCGCGTACTGGCCACGGGAGTAACTTGGCAGCTGCTCTCTGGCAGAATCCGGCAGAATGGTCGCCACGTACTGGTTCAGCAGGGGTGTCCGTGTCCCCGGCGTGTTACTGCTGTTTGTGTTGTTGCCACTCATCTTCTGAGCTGCAGGTTCCAAGCCTTGCCTGTACATTCCCGGAGCCGTCGATGTGGCCTGCATGCGCCAGTGATGATAATTTCTTTTGTCAGCAAAATTTTGCTACTTTTCCATGGCCGCTTGAAGAGCAACATAACATTCAGTAGCCTTCCAAAAGGGTGTCTTTTAGTTTCATCCATCTTTATATATGGAGTGATCAGTGATTTGTAATTGAATGAACTATTGAATCAAATAAACAATTACAAAACATTATTGAATCGTGATTGAATGACTGTTCATCATGGTTGATTGCTCTTACTTAATGACACGTGCCCCCATAGCTACTGATTTGATGTGGAATATCCCACATCATTTCATAAGGAGGATGAAATGATGTGAGATATTCCACATCATTCTGTTGGAGGGAGACAACAATCAGTAAGGCTATTGAATGTTATGAATCCAAGCTCCTTGCATGCTCTTTACATATTAATTGCCTCTTTAAATCTAGGTATTGCCTTAGTAGCATCTAGATAGCACAGGTAATTATACACATGTGCTACCTCGGTGCTACTAAGACAATACCTAGGTTTAAAGAGGCTACACGTCTTGACTCCATGTAGGAAATCTGGCTATTTTTTAATTTTTTTTTCAAGAATCCTATGTTTCAATTAGCCAACCCAAATTTTATGTAGCAATTTGGCTGACATTAGCAACAAAAAAAGCATCACTGGCCTGCGCGTACGTGGGGGGCAACAGAATCCCAGGCGGCGTCGGCAGCCTCAATTGCGCTGGATCGTTACTACCCACTCCGTTGGGTGGCTTCGGTGGCGTTTGCAGCCTCAACGGCACCACCACGTCCTGTGCCCTGTTTATCAAGCCCGAAAAATCTGCCATGGCCCGGCCCGATTTTCCGCCTGGGCATAAACTCGCCAGAATTATATATTATACTCTGCACCTGACAGTACTGTATTCAGATGTCCTCCGAGTTACCACATGGATTCCTCAGTCTATCCTGGATTTTGTGCTCTCCCGCCCTGGTGAGTCGCACTTCATCCATTCTCTGCTGGGCATCTCCGTGATGTTGCAGATGCTGTTTTCACTTCCTCCTTTGGATCTGGCAATATCATTCTCCATTGCTTTAACAAACACTTACTACTTTGTACATGCTGTCATGAAGCTACTCGTGTGTTTCGAGCATGTGCTCACGAATCGGTAATGATCTGCATTCACGAAATATACCAAACGTTCTTCCAAACTGATTCCGTACTTGCTCTGTACAAGGATTTAATTCATTATCACCTCTCCGTGTTCTTTATCTTGCGCCGGTCAGTCATTAATTAAAATCCTGATCATGTCCAAACATCAACTGCATGCTTAGTTTCCTTGTACCGATGAAGTTGAGCTGTGTCTCAGTAAATTATGAGATTTTCTTCCATCGATCATGGACTGCAATGCCGTACAATTCGATTGTTTCAGACTTTCGTAATCAAAAGGGTTGAATCCTGTAAGTGGCAGGGGCGATCCAAACGTCTTGCCCTACAATAATTAATGTTAGTCCTTAATGGGCTCAGACCATAGAACCGATGTGGTGTAACGGCATTGCGCTGTTCAAATCAATATCGTCGGAGCAGGTTCTAAGGCAACGGAGCGTCTAAAAGGCAGCAGTTAACAGACAGTACGTTATGAATCAGTTATGAACATGAAACCAACCCTCTGTCAATACTGTGAGCGAGTCAGCTCCCAATTCACAAATGGCTCACCATCTCTTACACGTGACGATTGATCAGCATGATCCATGGAATTTGACACTCATGAGTTACATGTTGATATTAATCTGAATGCTCCAATCTGTCATCACAGGGAGCTCATTTTGGTTCCCCTGTGTTGATTCCCCTGTGAGTGCCACTTTCCCCTCTGAGCTTCAAAACTCGACACATGTTAAACTTTCCTTCTACAAGTAGGTGACTAAGCTTAAGTAGGTGATTTTGTACACATGTCAAAACCCCAAACACAGGGAAAAGTGGCACTCACGGGGGAATAACACAGGGGAACCAAAATGAGCTCCCTGTGCATCTGGCCATCGCGTTGCTCGATCATCTTTCTGTGCAGCAACGTACCCAACACACCGAAACTTACGATGAGTTTGGATGTTGGGGCAAGGCAAGACAAAGCTGGGGCCGTGGGAGTCATCTGTCAAAGAGAGATGAAAAGATGGGAGGTAGGATTGGATTAATTGTGGGACTGTTGAAACGGATGAACGGGTCCGAGAGTGGAGTGGACAGACGTGGAGGTAGGCAGCCATATCTATCTAGATGCATGGGTGATTTCAAAAGAGACTGAATGATATTGAAACAATTAACCCTTAAAAGGACCAAGGTTTCACAGTTTCAGAATGATGAATTCAATTGATCATGTTGTGAAAAATATAATTCAGATGGGACCAAAGTTTACATCACTAGAACCAGTGAAAATCATTGCATGTGCTAGTAAAAAAACGATTAAACTTGAACAACAGGAAGTCTAAATAGGACATACTCAAAACTGTTGGAAAGAACATGGTGACCGTTCAAGTCACCGTGGACGCTTGGGGTTAAATGGCTTTTCATCATATCATCATGCCTGCCGGCCGGTCGACTCCCAACTCTGTGCTACTAACCACAGTTGTCATCACACTACACAAGCTCGTCGCAAACCCTAACACGATATCGAATTTTCCATACAAATAGCCCCAACCTGCACAAAGTTCTTCCCACAGCATTGGAGCGTCCGGAAATTCTACTTGGATCTAAAGCATCATCATCGTACAACTGGGTTGTAGCAATTTTACTCGAAAGCATTATCTCAGGCACGATATTCCACGTCCACAACACCCTAATAATAACGACACGAGGGAATGGAAAACATTTCGCAAACGTAAATGTTGTTAACGTGGGAGTGCAAGAACACAAGTTAACATAGGAAGTGCAAGTACGCAAGGGTAATACAGGACCTCCGAGATGATCTGTTTCACAAGTAGTTCGTAGAGATTCATAAAAAATCAGCGAAGAGTGAGTTCGTCAACTGAAACAGGGGCCATCCAGGCCGTTTTATTAAGTATCAATTAGAACCATGCCAGTGGAGTTCTGTACACATGGGACAGGCCCATGATGGATCAAAAATAATTCGGAAATGAGAACCCAGTGCCGGCTTCCAGTGGCAGCAGACAAACGTCTAGCACATGAAACTGCCCATGAACAGGCCTGCCCATGAACATGGCAGAAAAAAAGGTGGAATTAATTCCTGTGTCACGACGATGAGGCGAGCTAGATCAACTGGCAGTAAAAAAATGAATAATGGTACCTAATCCTAAGAACTAAATTATATAACAGCATGTGCACGTCCTACCACATGAGAATCCACAAGACCATCTTCGACGATCTTGCCTCCGCATCACAGACGAGCAGAAAAATAGCAGACATGATAGCTCTAGACTTGTAATGAGTCATTCGCGCCGGGAAAGACATCCTGGAACTCGGTTGCTGTGCAGCTGAGCAAAAAAGGCTGGTCTTGCATCGGTTTGAAGTAATGGTGTGTAAATCGGCTTTCTTGAAAGCCTCGTTAGATAGGACGTACCATATAGCATAAAAAATGAGCTTGGACAAGCCGGTTGAGTTAAGAAACTCAAAACCGGTTTGAAGTAATAGTGTGTAAATCTTACTTGAAAGCCTCAAATGGCGGCCTCTCTCTGGTGTACAATGCCGAAAGATGTACCGCCAGCGGGAAAATCGTCCCGAATGGTCTACACGTCGTGACCAGCGTCACGGTGTGACAACAGGAGAAGAATTGCCATGCGTCCGATTACCACAGGGCTCCCCAAAGGAATTGAACAGCGACGACAATTGGGACATAAAACTCGGCTGGGCTGGAGTTTTTGGGCTCCGTTTTGGCCTGGCATTGGTGCTGGTTCCCTCCTCGCAATGAAGCCTTGTTATCATCTGTTCCAAAAAATAAGAAAATATAAATTGGGACACAGAAAGTCTGTATGTAGGGAGCGAGGAGAAGGCTCTGAGTTTTTCTGAAGGGTGGGGAACGGCGGGTTCAGACGGCGGCAGTGAAGCCAAGGGAGGTGAAGATGGAGACGAGGACATGGCGGAGTCCGGGTTGATTGCCGCGACCGACGATGTGCAGCGTGCCCTCAGGGGCAGGCTGGAACGGCTGCGGCTGGTACCGATAGATACCCAAGACCTCCTCCAGGCCGCTGGCGTTCACGTAGCACTTGTAAAACACACGCTCCTTGTTCTTGACGCCTTTGATGAACAAGCGCTGCAAGTCGGGGTCGACGCGGCTGGAGCCCACAATCTGGACGCCGATCCGGTACTTCAGCGCGTTGAAGAACTTGGGCGAGAGCGCCTGCTGGCTTGAAGAGCTCGGGGTTCTGTTGTGAGACAGCAGGCTGCCAGACTCCGCCGCGACGTTGGCCAACATGAGGTCGTCGTACGTGATCAGCACCGTGTCTTGCGCCTCCTCCCAGCCCCAGCTCCCCTTCTCCACCTTCACGCGCCCCGCCTGCAACGTCTGCGAGAATCCCCGGTCGTGGCTCTCGATCTTCGCGTTCATGGCGTCGTCCTTCGAAAACCACGTCGTACGTGGGTACGAGAGCTCCACATTGTACGCGGATTTCCCGTCCAGGTCTGTCAACGCCATGTGCACGCGTTTCTTCTTCAGCAGCCGCTCCGAGACGTTCCGTAGGGGCACCACGTACGTCGTCACCCCAAACGACAGCCGCTCTTCCCTCGGGGAGAATGCCCGCAGCGTATCATCACTCTGTAAGAATCCACGGTCCATCAAATTCATAGCCTACTCCAGGAAATCAGCACCAGTTGCGGCAGATTCGGATTGGTTTTAAGCAGCACAGTTACAACACGTAAGGTGCACAACCTTCGTAGTGCATTCCAAATCTTTGTAGAAAACTCATCAAAATAAGACTCTACTAATGTGTAATATGTGTCTTAGACTATGCTACATAAAGCACTACATCGTGCAGTGGGTGCATGCTAGCACCTCGTTGCTTCACAACTCAGAGATAGCATGCACCTGCTACATGCCTTAGAAGAGCCCATAGAGTACTCTACCTAGTACAAAAGAAACTCCAAACACAAGGTGAGGTTGGTTGGGAGGTTTCTTTACCGTTTCGTAATCTTCACACAGCCGGACAGTATGGTTGAAGAAGCGGCACGCGAACTCGCTCATTTTCATAGCGGATTTGTGCACG
This sequence comes from Pohlia nutans, assembly GCA_022496805.1. Taxonomy (NCBI): domain Eukaryota; kingdom Viridiplantae; phylum Streptophyta; class Bryopsida; order Bryales; family Mniaceae; genus Pohlia; species Pohlia nutans. The sequence goes on from CM040094.1 coordinate 18,693,765, forward strand.
CCGTGCGTGGAGATGGGCAGCACCTTGAAGCACAGTTTCTCCATGAACGCGAAGGCCTTGGTGGAGTACAGCAAGATGTCTTCCAGCACGTCCTGGTAGCGGTTCAGGCACGGGCATCCCAAGATGATTTGCAGAATCTCATTCAAGCCCATGAGGGTGGTGAGAAGCTCCTGGCTCTCGTCCTTGTACTGCGAGGTCTGACCCTGGAACTGCTTACACTTGGCGATGACGGCGATGACCAACTTCGCCACCGTGAAGTCGATGGCCAGCTGGTAGTCATGCGGCGACGCCGGGCGCCGCGGAAAAATAATGCTGGAGCCCTCGGTATCCTCCAGCTCGGGACTCAAGCTGCTGCGCGCACTGCCAATCTCTGGCACTACCCGGGGACTGTTTCCTAGAGACTCCCTCCTCTGCAGCTCACTCTGTTGCAGCTGCTGGGCGTTAATATAACTGCACACGCACGGCACACACTGTATTAAAACCCCTACAACACCCAACATGGCCATCTGCATCAATGAACATTGCAACGGTGGCATTTTCTCATTTTCCCTCAGTTTTCTCATTAGAAGACATCATTTCAAAGCTCCAGTTCTATACTAAAAGATCAATCGTTACAAAGTCATTTTCACACAAACGGATGATTTCCAGCACTAGGTCCAATTTTCCTACGCTACAGAAAAGACGCTCTGGGACCGATCGAGCCCATATCTGTCTGGTAATACTGCAATTGTCAAATCGATAACGCGCCGGGAGATCAGAGCGAGAAAAAGTAAAATTCGAAGCTCTCTCGGTGCATAGCCTGGAAAAGCGAGAAAACGAAACTGCAACGTATCAATCTGAGCATTGGGCGACCGGAGTATGAAAAAGGCACCTGAAGAGCTTCATTTCGGCATGGCCCATCTTCATGTCCAAGTGCTAGAAACCTAGCTGCCCATACAATGCATGTAAAACGGTCTGTTCGAGAGGGTGGGAGTTCCTAAGACTGAATGTTCAACGCTGTGGATCTAAACGTGTTGTAACAAGTGAACTCTAGACAACTCGATCAGCATGTGTGGGCAGTACTTAATTCTACAGCAGTGGCCCCGTTTTGCTTGATCCAGGAAGCTGGTGACGTGCCGCATCCGGCGGAGGAAGCGCCTGCTCACCCACGTCACACTGTATATGGATGAATGGGCACAGTGAATATTCAGAATCTGCCTGGAATCAGCCGCCCGGTTCAACTGACGGAAGAGTAACGACAAGCTCATTCATACCGACTATATTTCTGGGACATACAGTTGCCGCTCGGCTCCTCTGAACCGGCTCTACTGATTTCTTCTTTCATTATTTTCCATGAATCAAAAAGCCACTTTTGATTGTAATTGTAATCGTGACGAACGGACTTTATTAACCCCTTTAGAAGAGCATGCCCAGCAGTTGCTCATTGTGCACCAAGTGTTCACATGCAAGATAGTGTGTGAGATATGAGAACTTCCCAAGCAACAGCCACGAAGTGTGCTTGGAATAGAGTGCATCAACTAGTTACATACTACTTTTGTCTATACATTGGACAATCATAATGGCAGAGAATAAACTTATTCAAATTAACTTCATAAAGTATGAGCATAGTTCGGTCATTTAAGAGGTCAAAGTGTTTGATGTGAGAACCACTGCATCACTATATTGACAATATTTGGTGTGCAAGTATCGAACTCTACACCATAAGAGGTACTTTAGCATCCAGAAATAGAGTTGGTGAATGGAAAACAAGTGCTGCCTAACCATGCTTTAAGTACCTAGAGATTTTGGGAAATACCTAAATGCATTATATAATGAGGCTTCTTTAACTTTTGTAAGCTCCAACTCTAAAGAGCATATACAAGTCATTACTATTAAAAGACATCCGTCTAGTTGAATTTGAAATTAAATGCTTGGATATTTTTCAAATGAGTTTACATGGAAAAACTTTGAAAATTCACTAAAATACAATTTTAATACTCTCATCTTGTAATTCATTATGATTGATTGAAATCATTATACTTCATGGTTAGGTTCATTTTAGTTCAACATGAAGTATAAATCATTGTTTGAGCCTTGAAAGTTTGCATGAACAACTCTAGTGTGGTCAATCAATTGGCTAGCTTTGGAGGAGGATTACGTGATCCCAGTCAGAACTGCTATGTATGAGAAAGAAAGTTTGTTCCAATGACCCTTTGTCCGGTGGACACTCGGTCATTAACCCCTAAAGGCCCAAGGTTGTCAAAATACACTGAAAACCAAGCCGTTTTGGCTTGGTTGGGCCTTTAGGGGTTAACATTACAAACATGTACTTTATTCATGCCGGCCTTGAAAGAGGCCAAAGTTTCTATCTATCTTTCTATCTATGTGAGAGAGGATTTCATCCCGCCATTTGAGCATATTCACTTTCAATTTTATTTTTTTTGACACAAATTGAGTTTCATTTCAATTGCAAAAAAAGAAGGACAAGAGGAGCAGCCAAGCTATAGCTGCAACCTGAGGAGACCTAAAGTAATTCATTTTCAATTTTGATGACTTCATATGCAAATGGAGATGACAGTAGAGCTAACCAAAAAGAAGGCCATGGAACATGCCTTTTCAACCTCGTTTCTACCTTTCTTTTGAGCTCTTTTGAGCTATGTTTGGGTTGAATAGTGTCGTGTCATAACTTGTCCCCTTGTGGGCCATGGGCTTGGAGCATTGATAGGAGGTGTGGAAGTCATTGCTAGGTGTGGAGAATAATGACAGTGGCTTGCTTTAGATTGTCTCCCAACTCACCTTGAACTAGTTTTCGGTCTATTTATATTTCAATATGAGTTCAAGAGGAGTTCAAGAGGCATTTGCTAAAACTTTCCTCTTTGAGCTGACTTTTCGGTTAACTCTAGTGCTACAACGTCTGTAGAATTGGTGCCACGTGTTCAAAACATGAAAATTGCAGGAAAATCCCTGATGGAAAAGGTACACCTCATGATCTGCTGCATATTCACTATCTCGTGGTGCATCCGTCTGCTAATTCAGTGAAATTTCGGAGAGAGAGAATCCCCATTTAGACGTTTCCAGATTCACAGTTTCACACCTGGCTGGAAATATTAGAAGCGCTCGGAACACGGAGCTTCCCTGATTACACCGCCCCATACTTCTGGAGGTTTCCGTAGACGATCTGTACCTCATTTTTCAGTACTCTGTACTTTATTTGCAAGGACGGTACGATATGAAGAAACCTCACTGTCCTCAGGCTCATCTGCCCTATTCTAGGCCGGCCTGGGAGACTAATTTAACACATCCGAAGCAAAAGTACCGGACGCATGCATTTCATGTTTGCTTTATAATATTAATGAGTACTGACCATTCTCACTTCCAGGCTGTCGATTCTAACATTGGGTCTCTTTATAAGTTACACACGAAAGCGGAGGGTTCTTGTTTGTTCTGCAGTGCTTTTGAATCCCTTACAGTAACTTAACTACAATTACTTTTCATTCTTTGGATTCTATGCATTAATTCATTCTTGTATTATTTAATGAGGGATGGCACACTCACATCATCTCCTTAGCTGGCATCTATTTTGTCCTTCTTCGTTTATAAAACATGGGGCTGCAGTCATCGATTATAATTAAGCTAAATATTATTATATTTTGAACAAGAGGGGGAACCCCACTGGGATGATCACTGAACGAGGAAACCACCTAGAATCCAATCTTTTCCAAAAGCAACCGGTTTTAGACCAGAACCCGTCCGGTTCTTACCCATGTTTCAACTACAAATGTTATCTAAATTTTAGCCTAAAACTATGAATATCAACTAGTAAATTGGCAGCTCCATTTGATTGGTTTTACACTAACTTCGCATGTATTAAAGAAATTCGTAAAGCCCTGAAATCTTAGGCTTCCCATATTGCATCAGTCAAGATTATGGAACAATAAAAGTAGGAGTGTCGGGTTCCAAAAATAAAAACCGGATGAATTGTATTTCTGGAAATTAAGCTTGGATGATCTGGTTTGGTCCCGTGTGAAGGCGCGCCATCGGATAAGGTGGCGGAGCCTGCTTGTAATTAAACCACATGACCGAAATATAAGTCATGCCGAGGTTTGAATCTTGAGCCTCGTGGCCCCCAAAAGCCTTATAGGCTTCTAATCCTAACCTCTCTCGAGCTTGTGTCAATAAGCTTGCGAATATCTAGAAAATACAGGATATGGGATGCAACTCTCGATGGGTGATCTAGCGACTTTGCGAATTTTTCAATCGAAGAAAACCAATAAGAAAAGTAAGAGCCCCTCTCCATAGGAAACCTCTGCCCTCTTTGTGACAACATGTGAGCTTGGGCAGTGTTCATTGGAAAGTGGGTAATAGGGATCTTGTGTGTCCCCATGTTGGCCGAGTCTTGAAATGGTGACACTTATTTTTTGCAAGGTCTCTTAGTACTATTGACGGAGGATTTTTTTTTTGGCAAAGTTTGCCAACACTATTCATGGTGGAAATATAAATAAAGAAAAAAAGTAATCTCACTCTCAAAGGCGGGTGTGGTTTTTGGTTTGAACCATCCTGCATTGAGTATGGCCCATCTCACTTTCTAACATGGAGTTGTATATCTCAATAAATATGCGTAGAGAGATGAGGGAGAGTGTCAACATCGTTTTGTAGAGTGGGCATAGGTGGCCCATGGGGACTCTTCCTAATCCCGGCTTACAAGCCTATATGAATAAAGTGTCCTTTGAAGATAATGCTATTAATTACGCCACGAGGATTTAAATAGTTTGAACTATCCTTGATGCCTTCTGTCAAAGCTCAAAATATCCCTTTGCGTTGCATTTTATGATGCATGTATGGAAAACTGCCAAATTTGAAGAGGGATGAGGACGTTTAGGGGTTAACAAGCTACTTTGTAGCAATGAAATAAAAATGTCAATATGATCTATTAAATAAATTTACACATTTTTCTTCATTTTGGTGTACACTATTGTGTAAAAAAGAAATTTTCAAAAGAATGAAAAAAAAGCATTGAAATCAACTCTCAAAAATGAGGAAAACTACATGCAATGTCCTTGTTGTCTTAGGCTAGCTCGTTCATTGCCTTTGTGTTTGAGCTGGCCTGGAGCTCCCACGTCCAAGCCGCGTTCTCATGGCCCCGCTCCTAATGAGCAATTAATTATGAAAGGGAAAGTCAGCCTGCTCCATGCCCGCGTATTAGGACCCGTGATGAACCGGCAACGGCACGACCTTGCCAGCCATACTCGCCCGCACCCCCCCCCCCAAGTGCCACCTCCGATAACGACAACCGTAGGATCCAAATCAATGAACCAAGGGTTGGGATCTCCCAAGCTGGCCACAAAGCCGATGCTCTGATCTGCGCTTCAGTGACGCGGGTGTGCCAGTTAGTTTGCACGAAGAAACAATGATTTTTAGGTGATGATCTTTTAGTGGTTTAAAAAAAATTGTGTGGAAGAGGAGCAATTACGTTTAAAATGTACCTTGTGTGGTGTTTTAAAAAACATAATGTTGTTAACTAAGCTTCAAGTATCTTTAGCGTTCCATAGAACTCACTTCTTGTTCTTTTAATCACTTGTTAAACTTCCTTACAAAAATGTGAATAATTTAAGCATGAATATTCCAAATCACAAAATTCCTTTTAGGGATGCCATGTTGCTTGAAAATGCAAGTATTCTTAGGTGAACTATACTCAAAATAAGTTAGTCTACTATGCGCTCGACTATGCGCAATAAAGCCTCAAAAGTCTAATCACAACACATTTTATTCTCAGTCAACTCACATCCACGTTCCTCACAACCATACTGATTTATTTCTATATCTTATTCATAAAAACTTCAAACTCACAAAATTCTTTTTCGTGGTGAAAGACAATTTGGCCTTCTTACATTTCTTAGTGAAAACATTTCAAAGTGAGATCATTTGGTATGCTCAATTCTGCACAAAAATCTATTGGAAATATGGTGTGGTGAGAATTCACATGGGCTTGCAAGTTCGACTTATCCTATATCATTTGGGAGTGACTTGGAATGAATTTGATTACAAGGCCATCTGTTCTTTCCTCAAAATTCACACTTTCTTTACACAATAAATATCAAACTTGGCAAAAAAAAAAAAAAAACTTGTAATTTCCAAAAATAATTGTCTTGATTTTTTTCAATTATTTAACGATGAAACCCTGCTTGGAAACTATTTAATTATATACAAGATCTGACATGGGTTCAAGCTGGAAGAATTGGGTTGCGCAATAGAGTTAACCGAAAAGAAGGTCATGGAACCTCCCTTTTCAACCTCCTTCTAACCTCTCTTTTGAGCTCTTTTGAGCTATGTTTGAGTTGAATAGTGTCGTGTCATAACTTGTCCCCTTGTGAGCCATGGGCTTGGAGCTTTGGTAGGAGGTGTGGAAGTCATTGCGAGGTGTGGAGAATAATGACAGTGGCTTGCTTTAGATTGTCTCCCAACTCATCTTGAACTAGTTTTCGGTCTATATATATTTCAATATGAGTTCAAGAGGAGTTCAAGAGGAATTTGCTAAAACTTTCCTCTTTGAGCTGACTTTTCGGTTAACTCTAATGAAAGACCACTTTGGACTCATTTACAGATTTCAATATTTCCAAATCACTGTAACAAACCCCTAAATCATGGCAAGTCCACATCATCTCTAGCTAAAGAAGTTGGGTGGTGAGACACTATTGAATGTCTACACTCCTATTGTTGAAAAGGGTGGACTCCACCAGCTTTCAAAGAACCTTATACATTAGACATGGAAGAAATGGCCTCAGCTTTAATACAGGCTGAAATTTGATTGAATCAGCCCCCCAAATAACAGCCTTCAAATTTCACTTCATACATAAAGCAGCCCTTAGACTCCTAGCAAGGTTCAACTTCAAAACTTACTTTCAACCTTTTTAATGCACTCACCAACACAAGTCTAAACTTTTACAAATGAGTTCATTGACCACCTTGCAAACGGTATGCCAGTACTAGACGGCCTGCAGAAAGGCGGGTCTCTAGTTTCACCCGAGACCAGACAAATAACAATGGATATGCGTTTCTTAAAGAAAATTGCACAGAGAAAATGGTTCCTGCGCATCCCAATATAATACAATAGTATACATGAACACACTAGTTATAGCGTTTCTACCTGGGTCTGGGTCTCGCAGGAACAAACTCTTGATTCGCAGCAGGCCTGGGAAAGGACAGAGTTCTTGTCTACATGGATAGCTTCCACCCAGGTCTAAATCTAACGTTCCAGTCCACAAACTTAGTGGATGGAAGATTTATCAGTTAAGCCTAAACAGATACCTCCTGATTTCAAAACTGCCGTATGTCACAAGGAACTACACCGAACTACTGTGCAAAATGCCGAATGTAACTTCAAGTTTGCGATCGATACTCTTCTGAGCCCTCCAGCACCTTTCTAACATATCATCAACGCTTCCCATGTCACTGCCATCAGTCGATGCCCGCGGCTCACTGCGCTCACTAATTCCACTATCTACTGTCCTGTCATAAGGTGAATTGCTATCAATGCAAAATTGACTTCTCTCGTTGATCGCTCCTTTAGAATTTATATCTGCTGCAACCTGGGTGTCAGCGAAGCACATATCCGAGCTGGCGCGACGTAGTACATGGTCCACATCATGGTTCAGCTTCATGAAGATGTTGTCTAGAAGTATTTCCTCTGGTAAGCGAGGAATTCCAAATGTCCCAATAACTTCATGGTCTTTACCAGGCGAAAAACCGTGAGACCCAGGCGCTTGTAAGTCACTTTCTGTCGACATAACTGATGCCAAGGAATTACTTAAGTTGGTGGGAAGAGACTGAATGAAACTTTCAGGAGAAAGCGACAATCGCCTCTTCTTCAAGGACACAGGCTGACCTTCCAATAACGGTGAAAAGATTGACCAAGTATTTCCTTGAATCGAAAATTGCGAAGTGTCAGGCTCCACCTTCTCTGGGCTTGCATGTTGTTTCAACGGAGTTGTGCTCCCATAATCTTCACCGTGACTGAAGCGGTCGGTGTAAGACTTGGCTAAAGACAACTTCTCTTGCAGAGTGGTCCTTGCTTCTTGTTCTTCCGTATCGTCAAACATGAGATTGACGCGCCTCGTCCTGCCAAACGGAGTCCCTGCAGCAATTTCACTTGCGAATGGAATCTGTTGTTCTACTTCATCGAGCTCCAGTGGTCGCTCTACCTCCTCGTCTTTGGACACCACGTAGACAATTGGGGGAGGCTCACTGTTCAGTAGTAGTAACCGCGTTTGATAGATGGCTTGGAAAATGTTTGCCCACCGAGGAACTAGCACTCGTCCCGCCTCAGTCCACTCAAGACAGCTGTTCCTTCGTACAATCATCTGTGCTTGACGAACAAGGACAGGATGGTCTTCGTTTATTCCATCAATACGCGCCAAGTATTGTTGCAGAGCCCTCTCTACCGCTACCTGAAACTCAGAACGTGATCAGCATCAGTAACCAGTAATATGAGCAGACCTAATAACAGGCACTAATAATCAGGGCTGATTCAAGATCTACAGTAGTAAATCCTGCTTAAGGATCGCTTACAATGCACAGGGAACAGTGTACGCATATGCGCGTGTTATAAACATACATTCAAGGCATATAGCGCAACGGTAAAAAATATGGTAATATGAGCAGAGCTCAGTGAGAGTGATTACTTCCAACGTCAGATATTGACAATATATATATTAGCGGCAATTATGTGTAAAAACATTTGCAGAAAAGACAAATACTACCTTCTGATGCCGCACGTTCTCCCACGCGCTTGTTGGAGAGCCTGGCTTGACTTGCTCAATCGTAGGAAATCTGGGTAGCTCGGCTAAATGCAAAACCTGATGAACTGCATCCAACAGATCTGGTTCATTCCACCCTAGCTGGGGTAAAATGCCAGGTAACACACCACTCACTTCAGATTCGACCTCTTCAGGTGGCCAGTGAGGTGGTGCGGCACCTACAGCTTTGCGAATCTCCATAGCAGCTGACCTTAATGAGCGGTTGAAAATACTGATGCAGCGCTCAGGAGTCACATTTGAGGAGGAACTTGCCATAAGAAGTTTACAATGTCCATCTAGGTTGCTTGTGACTAATTCACGGATATGTATAGGCCGTAAGTTGGGTTGCGAAGGAGAGCTATTAGCTAGCCATACTAACCCTCCGGAAAGGAATCCATCACTATATAAGCCTCCATCATTGCTTGATGACACAGGTGACACATTCTGCCAACCTATTCGAAGTCCCTCAAAATCATACAACCCTAGAGAAGCCTTCAATTTCTCTGTTTCTGCTTCCATGTTACGTTCTTTGGGTGAGTAAAGCAGGAGTAAAGGTAGCCGGACTCCAACAGGTAAAGCTTCCACTAATGAATGCAATCGAACTCGTTCCTCGGTAATCGAATGTCCCTTACGTACCAGGAACACGAGACCACTTGCTCCATGCAATGCAGTCTCGTGCTTGCTTTCATCAACATTCATGGCTTCAAACCACAACCCTGGGGTACGGCCATCTGTGTGCACTTCTGGAATTACAAGCTGGTTCCTGGACAGCTTGTTAGACAACCATTGTCCAGCCATGTTTGAGGCATCTGTATCGCCTACTGACAATAGTAATTTGAATGTGATGAACTTCGCTGAAGGAAATCTGTGTTCAAATAATGGAAGGACTAGAGATGCGACATCTAAAGGCTTCCACATGTCACGGATTTTCTCGGAACGCACCCTTGCAACTTGATCAATAGTCATTCGTGCAGACCCACCGTTCACGAGTGCCTGCCAATACCAAGCGACAGTGGACAAAATAAACGTTACATTATTGGTATACTCGTAACTCTAGCATTTTGAATATTCACCATGAACCCGTCCATTGCAAAACCTTTCCTCCTAAAACATATTAGAAGGTTGCTCTTAAAATAAAGCAACAAGGGATGGTCAGTGGAAGTATAACTCACCCTATCTTTGTCTGATTTAGGACCAGCTAGAGGAGGTCCAACAGAGAGAGAACCTAAGGCAGCCTCTGCTCTAATTTTACGCCGAAGCTTGTCCTCTGCCATAATTGCAGCCCTGCGTTTCCATCGTCTGATTTGACAGGAGTCGGCATGCGTGTCAATTGGCGTATTGTAAGAAAACCATCAACGTATATATGTAAATCAAATACAAAAAGTAAACAACTTCATGCCATGATAGCTGCAACCATTAGTATAAAAATAGTTGAAACAAATCCCTTTAGAATAGCGAAAAATGCAAGAGTTGAAAGATCGAAGTTACCTTAGCCATAGTCGTTTCTTCCCAGCACTTGCCTCCGCTCTATAAGCTGCCAGCTTTTGTTCTTCTTGCCGCTGCCGCTTCAATTCAGCATCCGCAGCTAGTCTCGCTGCCCACTTTGCAGCAGCAGCTTCAGCTTCTTCTGTTGCTCGTTTCCTCCTCTCACGTTCCCTTTCCTTCTCCCTCTCATTCTCCTTCTCAATTTCCCATTCTAGCACTCTTTGTGCCCTAATCTCCTCTAAAGTTGGGCCAGGCTCAAGTACGTCATCGTCTTCTTCTTCCTCCGGTTCCACGTCTATTGCTCCCCCTGCAGTAACAAGTTTCTTATTTCCCTCCTTCAAGTCGATTTCTAATTCCCGCTTCCGGCTCCTCTGTGGACTTAGATTCTCTGTCGAAGATTTTGGAATCAAATGATTTTGATTAGGAGTAGGCCACAATGGTAACGTCTTTGAACTGAAAGAAGCTGCAGATAGAGTACCCTGGCCTTCTCTAGGAGGAGAAATGGCTTTATAGGGAGGGGAGATACGCATGTCATCAACCCCTTGACCAGTACCCGGACTAGATCGTCCTTGGGCAGTTGTCCAATCAGGAGGTGCTTGAGACGTCTCTGCTGGAAATGACGGATCGTCCTCTTCATAGTCAGGCATCTCTTCTTCTTGAATTCCAGGTGTCATCGGAGTAGTTGCCCAGCTATCAACTACAGCCTGTTGTTGGCCCTTCCCTTCCACATCCTCAACAATAGTCGAGGAGCGTTTTGATTCCACTAACCGTGACCGACGGGCTTGATATTCTGTATCACGATTAAGGAAAGGGCCATCCTTTATAACATACAGTTTCTCAAAAGCCTTCAAGCTGAAGCCGTGATATTCAACCAGAGTTTCAATGTCTTCACCCTGATCGCCAAAGAAAACAATCCACATAAACTTTTTTAAGAGATTTTTCCAGGTACATGTGTTCCACCATTCCCGATTCTTGACCGCCCAGGGCTTAAAAGAATCCGGTCCACAAGTGGCCCATCGCAAGCAGTCTTGTCCAACACTGGACATGAAACAAACATGGAAAAGTTGAAGTCTTAAATAGATTGTTGTGAATTAGTGTCACTTGCGGCGCCAGTCCGTGCTCGCAGTGCATTGAGACATGGGCAACATAGATTCAATTACCTCCATGCCGAGCCACTTCACAACTTGAGTGATTGGAACGCCCTGGTTCTTCTGTAGACCACTATGAAGTATTGCTAAAGCCTCAGTTCGAAGCTACAAGAAGCAAGAAATATCACGGATCAGTACTAACAAGAACAAGATTTCATGCCATGGCGATTCTGCTGCAAACAAATAGAATATATGAGCTACTCCTTCAGGTTATAAATCAGGTTTCCCTAATTCATGGAATACGTAACTTAAATCTACAGTTCATATCCTCACACACAATTCTCAAGTCAAACAAAACGAGAAAAATTCTCTATTCTGCACATAAAACTTTGCTCCCCAACTTGCAAATATAAAACAGCTTCTTCAAAATCTTTCAGCTGTTAACATGCCAAAGATACTGTCTAAGGTGTGGAGAACCAAAACTAGATCTGGATTAATTCAAAGAAAGAAAATCCCACAAGAAATCTAATACTTGAAGCTTAAATAAAGATTACCTTAGCAAAATGAGCATGAATTAGACAGGCTTGAAGGTATGTGGCCTTCCTCGCTAAACGGAAAAATGCGATATAGTTGCCCCCACGGCAAGCCCTGACAAATCCAGTTCACACACCCACCCAAGTGGAAAAAACTACCCATCAAATATTCACGTGTGTTAAGAAAATGTGCATTAGTGTAGAACACAAGAGCTGCCTCCATCTTGTACACAGTAAGTCGTGCCCAAACAAACACTACACCAACAAGCCATCCTTTCGCAAAGTCCAAATATACATTCTTCAATTTCTTCCAACGATGATGCAGGTTTTGAGAAACTGCCAAAATCCAGGTGTATATTGATCAACCTATCTTGATTGACCAGTTGGATTGGCCAACTACAACTATAAGAAAATACAAACCCTCACAAGACGGGGTTTGTGAACCCCGGACATCCCTGGAGAACGCATTCTGGAGATGTGTAAATTTGAACATACTCTTCTGAGACACCTGGATAAAGGGATGACCTAACCGAGTCACCAAAAATTGAACTAGTTGAGTTTGCCACTGTACCTAAATTATACTCCCTCTGTCCCATAATGACTCGCACGTAGGTTCTCTGAAATCTACCTCTTGAGGTAGATTTCAGAGAACCTACGTGCGAGTCATTATGGGACAGAGGGAGTAATATTTACAAGAACAGAAATATCTGTCCAAAGACTGCATCACATCAGCAATTTCAAGACCACTTTGAACGGCACCATCAACGTACTCCCAAGAACTTACGTATTGTACATGAGGTTCTATTACAAAATAAATTTCTAGCGATGCAGGAGACACAAATGTGATACAGACCTGGCAACATCTCGAGCAAACAAAACTTGAGGAGTGTTCCGCATCTCTGGCGTCATTTTTGAAAGATCCAAAGACAGCTCTGCGGGTTCAACCTACAAAAAGTTCAACATATTGTTGACTTTATATTCTTTTAATACCCTGAATGATTACACAAAGTACAACAGTTTGTGGCAGACATATGGGCAGTAGGGCGAGGTACACTTACTGAGTACCCTGGGTGTTTGTCGAGTTTCAGCAGAGCATAATAGCCTCTAAACTCTGCTTCTGTTTCAACTTGAATTCCCTTTTTCCGATGATCATCGTACATCTCAAAGAGATCTACAGAGGCCTTGTTCATCTGCTCAATATTTAGATGAGCATCGAAACCTTCATTGAAACCTTCCCCTTTTTTGTACTCACAAAGCTCATGCATAGCAAGAATGTGAAACCGGATCTGGAAAACAACACCAATCCAAATTGTTAATACTCTAAAGATTAACATACAAAATTTAGTACCAATACACAAATTAAACAATCCATAAGAAAATCTTTATAGAATCCAGACAAATTATTATTAAACAGAAAATGTTTGGATTGTGAGCAAAGATGCATGCAATTCTCCACCTCCCAGCAATGTTTCACTGCTATCAAAGAAATTCAATTGAGATGAGCTTTGCTCGTGATGTTAAAAGATCACCATCTGCTCATGCATTGTGATGGCTTCACGATTGAAAATGTGTTGCATCCGTAAGTCCATGCGCACAGCTCTCATTCGATCCCATAAAAAACTATGCAGTCTCAAGAGCCCTTCATCATAATCTTGACTGATCAACGACAAGAGATAGTTCATAGTCACTTGTAGAACTGGAAGCGGACGAATCAAGTGAGGTTCTCGAGAAGGAGTCCTTGTATACTGCAGAATCACCAAGGCCAAGTGCTTATTAGGGCAACAAACTTCTATGGCATGGCTAACGCTATGCTAATTGAGAATACATATGGCCAAACTTCATGCTAATACACGTAGGATCGCCATAGTCTTTTTGAAAAATGTATAGCAAGACGGAGAAAACTAGAATTTGCGCAGGATGCCCAATAGGATGAGCTCAAACTCACTTCAGCTTACTCCTAACAGGTTCAGGAATGATCTCAGGCTTGGAATAGACAAGCTCACAAAAGAACTTGATGATCAGGTGCGTATGACAATAGACTACTAGAGCTAAGCCAATGCAGATAACAAATCCCCATTGCACTGCACATACCTTCTTAACTGCCAAGTCAACACTGGTAAGGTTGCGGTCACCATCTACTCTTTCAAATTTGTCAAGATCACCTTTTCTCTCGCGTTCGTGTCGTTCGGTTTCTGTGAACATTCACACCATGCAAGTTGAGCACCTTCCGTCATTTTCCTAGCCCTATTCTTTTTACAATTTGCCTGTTCCCGATCTCACAGGGCGCCGCCGACGACGCCCTACAATATCTATCAAAAAAGGAACTGTCTCGCAATTTTGGTTTCACCCCTAAAGGACCTAAAGGACCAGGAAAGCCCAAATTGAACCTCATGTTCATTATAACAATTTTGAATAGGTCACATATAGACTTCCTTTCATTCAAATTTATTTGTCTTTTGATCAACACATGCAATGTTCTTCACTGATTCCTGTGATATAAAATCTGGTCCTATCTTAATTATATTTTTCACAATATGATCAATTGACTTTGTCATTTTAAAACTATGAATCTTTGGTCCTTTAAGGGTTGACATGTGTCTTGAGCAAGCCGCTTATGAATACAGAACGCAGAAATAAGGGAAACCAAATAAATTATGAAGAAAAATTTACCAGAACACATGTCTTCGCAGGTCCCGACAATGGCTTCGGTGTCGCTGAAGTCCTCCCCCAGGGCCTCTGTTTCCATGGTGTCCTGTTGTGCATTGTCTACTGAGGGCTTTGGGCTTTGGCTCGGCTGTCGAGCTTCTCGCTGAGGAAAGCGATGCTCTGCCTTCCCTGAGACACGGCTACTCGTCGGCTGTGATACAGCATCGGATATTTCCTGACCTTGCGAAAATCGTAGAAGCCTCTGAGCTTTTGCATTAGCTTCTCTGCAACACCCTTTCCAATTAGTTGCGGAACAGAGCACTACATCGAAATGAAACAACAGGCATCGATACTAAACCCTAAACCCTGTTTTCTTGGCTATTCTCTCGCAGATATAACTGACCTCTGCAGCTCGACATCACTAAAGATTGCGCCAACTTGTTTCACAGGAGGATGAGCCAAAGCTGGGGCTGGCTTGCGCATGCGAGTAGGGCTGGGTTTCCTGTTGTTAACACTTGGTTCAGTGTCCGCGTTGGACGCCTGTGCACCAGGTCTAGCGCCCTTGAATGTCTGCCTGCCAGGGCCAGACCCCGATCCAGGCAAAGGTCCAGCAACAGCCTTTCCTCCAGCTCCTGGTTTCCCTGCCGCAGCTGCTTTGCCAAAGATGACTCCCTGACGCGGCACCAATGGAACTGCAACCGCCCTTCCAGTATTGAAACCCGACGAATCCATTGCTGAAACGCGAAGATGGGGATCAAAACCACAGCTCATCCATGTCGGAGCCTAGGAGTTGTTGAACAGCGCAAGAGGGCTGAAACAGACCAGCGCAGAAGGGAAATTCAGAGGATGCCGAGGCAACATGGTGAAAAATGCAATCCAGTCGTGCTTAGTTTCCAAACATTGCATCAAAGACAAGAGGAGGAGATGACGAATCGCTCGGAAGAACGAAACTGAACTGCGAAAAGCTTTAGGATCGGTCTCGCGACACATGAGTGAGTGAAAGGGACAGAGGTAAGAGGAAAAAATCGGCATGGACATACCGAGTGCCAATTGCGGGAACCGAGGTCATCAATCAGCGCGGCTCATCTCATCGGGCCTGAGAAATGTTGCAAAGGAAACAGATCCGAAGAGGGAAACCTTGCAAGTCACAAGAAAATTTAGGGTTTCGAGAGGGGAGGACCATCTCGCGGGGCAGTGCGATGCATTAGCGACGTTCAGAGCCGCTGCTGGTTAAAGCATCAAAAGTTTGGATTTGCAACTTCTTAAATTCATATTTGTCCAAAGTAAAAGTAAAAGTTTGCACTTTTGTTCAAAGTACAAGAACAAACTTTTGATTTTCTTAAAAGTAAGAGCATGAAGCTAAAAATGCCATTGGCTAAATGTTTAAGTGCAATATTAAAACCAAAACATCAATAGATTAAAGCAAGTTGTTTGTTTGTTTTGTTTTGTATATTGTGTTATATTGAGATCATTTAATTTCTCCCAAATTTTTGGGTTTGAGAGCTCATCAAAGCAAAGTTGCCCAGATTTTTCAGGGTTTGAAATTTCAAAATTTCAACTTTATTTTGACATTCATACGGTCAAATGTTTTGAAATTTTGAGGGAGGGTTTACAAAGACTAGGAGTACAAGATCCTGTAGTTGAAATGTGAAAAAGGTTTTGAAAAGCATTCAGAGATCATCAACAAAAATGTCCGAAATGAAGCAATATTTTTAGATGGGAGAATCCCCTCGGGTGTTTAGGGATTAATACATCCAGATGTTGTCTAAAATCTCATAAAGCATGGTATTGCATATATGAGCAATACATTTAAGAGCACGAATGATGCATATTGTAAATATATATAGAGCATCGCCACTTCTCATGTTTCAAGTGGATTCACCAAGCACAAGATGGCGTGTGATGTTGGAAAATGCTTGGTGCCACTAGTTTGTATGCCCTAAGTGGATATAGTGAGAAACTGCGCCAGTCGCCAAAGATATTCTTATTTAATAGAACTTGCACCTATAGTCCTTTCAAATACACCATGTCCACTCAAATTTAGCCAACTGTGGTGGTGTTTGGAGGGACGTGAAGCGCAATGTATCTTTTTGGGTGACGCAAGGAATTTGAAGGGACTTGGCATATAGTCACCATTAGTGGAAAATGTCAAGGAGGGGGTTGGAGCCACAGGTCGTTGGCGACTTGGCGCCAGGGTGGATATGCTCTAAACTTCTTCATTTTATTTTTGTTTTGAAAAGGAGTTTATTCAAGAGTCTTGGAGATGATGAACAACATAGGCTTTCAATTGCAGACATAACATTCTTAAGCAATAGGATACTACACCGCTTACTCCTTGATTGGTTTTTTACTAATATAATAACTTTCCTTGGAACATGAAGTAAAAGACGACACTTGCCCTTATATGAGGGAATTTAGTAGGAGTCAAGTAAGTAAGACAAACCTAAGATGAGAATACAAAGAGTACTCAAGAGCATCCAAAAGAATCTTGGAAACTTTAGTAGGGGTACAAAGTCTAGGGCTTAACAATCATATGAACACTAACAAAGTTAAAAAAGAAAATGAACATTGAATTCTAACGCTATAATATGAGGAATACCAAAACCTAATTGTTTACTTTTTTATTTATTTTTAAAAGCTTCTTAGAGCTAAACTCCAATGTCGTGGCACAGTCATAATGGTCTAAATCTGGAGGAACCACCCTCCACTACTGTGAAAGAAAAAAAAAAAAAAAACACTGGCAATGTCAATGTCAACGAACATCCAGAGACTTAATTAACTGAAGGTACTAACTCAAAATTTCACCAGTTGAAAAGCTTACTAGATAGACATGGTGACCCAGTTGTTCCAAGAGATTTAAACATCCAGAGGATCCTAAAAGCTAGCAAACCAAATCATATTCATTTTGTTGAAGGGATGATCATGTACACCCTGCTCCTGCAACAAAATGAGAACCAACTCATGTGTGATGAACTGCCCAGACTAGGGTACACTATCACCCACAAGCTGGAAAGAATTGAGAGCACAAAACCATGACCACAGCCTCTGAGGTCTACTGCACATCATGTCATCCTCACTTCACTCCACAAGCGATGTTTCTTATAGCTCTGCAACAACTGGTGGTACAAAAGTTTCTTTTGCTCTGCAAAAACGGGTAGTAGGAGAGCGCAGCACGGGTTAAGTTATACTACAGTACAGGCTCGAGCGGGTGGGAGAAGAGGATGGCACGGGCAGTATATTATGAAGAGCGGGTGGGGAATAGAGGAGCGCGGGTGGGGGATAAAGGAGCGCGGGTGGGGGATAGAGGAGCGCGGGTGGGGATAAAGGAGAGCGGGTGGGGGATAGAGGAGCGCGGGTGGGGATAAAGGAGAGCGGGTGGGGGATAGAGGAGCGCGGGTGGGGATAAAGGAGAGCGGGTGGTGAAAGTCGGTAGAACGGGTGGGGATTGAGGAGAACGGGTGGGGATTGAGGAGAACGGGTGGGGATTGAGGAGAACGGGTGGGGATTGAGGAGAGCGGGTGGTGAAAGTCGGTAGAACGGGTGGGGATTGAGGAGAACGGGTGAGGATTGAGGAGAGCGGGTGGTGAAAGTCGGTAGAACGGGTGGGGATTGAGGAGAACGGGTGGGGATTGAGGAGAGCGGGTGGGGAGAGAGAGCAGAGCGGGTAGGGGGAGTGAGTAGAGCCGCAATTTTTAGTAATTGCTCATTGTCGGCAATCTAGCGACTGCAACATCGATACAGTGCCAAACAGTGATTGATTTTCCATGCCAGACGGAGCTGGATCTCACTCTGCGATAAGATTCCCATGATTCAGATCAGTCTCTCTGGAATCAATCCAGCTGTGCCTCCAAGCTCCGATCAGAGTGTCTGGCCATTCGCATGCTGGCCCATTCCCTCGAATTTTGCACTCACGATAATTAGATTTGTGCCGATCTCTGCCAATTCGAAACCCTCGTAGCAATTGTAAGAAATTTCTGGTGCGCGAACCATCGTGCATCACATGATCGTTTGAACGCCTTGTCATGATTCTAGGGTTAGATTTCGAATTACCCATGAACCAATCTACTTCGGAGTTGTGAATTGCAGCAACGAGCTTAGGAATCGTGAATTTCATCGTTCAAACACCGCGTCATGATTTTCGGTTTACCTTTGAACTTCGGGACCGTGTGAGATTGATCATCGATGGCGTTTTGTGTGGACTTTTGAATCAACGTGGCGTGGTGGAGGACTACGCCTCGCAGACGGAGAAGCTAGCGGTGGAGCCGACGGAACTGGTGGCGTTAGGGCTGGGCCTGGACGCCGTGACGTTCTCTCGGCACTTCCAAGAATCGAGTACTTCCACGGTGCGAATGAACGTTGTCAACGTCGGCGACACTTTCCAGGTATCCCAAAAACAAACCCTAATTCCCGATTTCTGAATTCTAAGAGCGCCCCTGCCGGTTGGCGAATTTGCAACCAGTACGAGGTATTTGTGAGGGTTTCCAGACGAGATGCATTAGACTGAATGGGGATGTTACATGGTGTGGACACTGAAGTGTTTCAACGTTAAACCCGTTTCCATCTTCCCAACTTGGCTAGTGGTACTGTATTGAATTGATTGATGTTTGTTTCATCTTGCTTGTGCGAGCATTGGCTAATCTTATTGCTAATTACCAATTGGCTAATCTCTTGCTAATTACCACTTGGGATCCTCAATGTTTCTTTGTTGGTGCATGAGTGCATCTTGACTTTCTTTCAGCGTTCATTCTTCAACGTCTGAAACCTATTATTGATTGCTGTGAAGTGTATTCAACAAAACGTGTATTCAACTAAACGTGCTTATGCCCTAAACCGTGCTTTGGCCTCCGGTGCCTGTGTCGAGTCTGTGATAATCGTGGAGTGTGATAATCACGAAGCATCTAAGACTAGGGTTTCGTAGTTATGTCCATGCGAGGTTATTTATGTGCTCTATGAACGGGTGATGTTTCAACTACGTATGTTTCTCCACATTCATTGATACAAGTTGGCTTCAAATGGTGAACATCATGTGCGAGTTGGGGTGCTAGGGTGCCTACAATTGTTCAACTTGGGGTACGCACAGAAACTTGAAATCCATACACAAGCACGGAAATCTCAAATCTTTATAGTGGAAGCACAGGTTTTCTGCCACTGCTGGTTTGAACGGGAAGATTCACGCACGCTCCGATACCAATCACTCCAACGACAAGTATTCACAGAAAGAAAATCAATAGCAGCGTGAAAAGGAACGGGAAGTTTGGACGTCTGCACATTCGGCGTCTGGTGTCTGGTTTTGATTGCCGACGGTTTTGTGCGGCCTTGCGATTTCTATTGATCTTTCGATCTAGTCGAGATGGCGATGGCAAGGATGCAGCCCTCTGCGCCGAGAGATGTCTTCCAAGGAGGTAGTTGAACATGTGTTTCATCTGCTTGTGCGTTCTTCATTGTTGGTTTCGGTGTTATCTCCTTCAACTATGGAACAGAGGGATACTTAACCTGGGTAGTTCTGCTTTGTTCCAGTCCATAACTCGATAACAGACGTGGTGAAGGAGGTTGCAAATGAACCGTGCTTCGTGCAGCAGCATGTGCATAAAGCTGTTCCAGGACTCCTGGCGCTCAAGGTTTGGTCTCTTTTCAGTCACTTTTAAGGTTGAAAGTTGAAAATTCTTTCAAATAGTTATCAAGCCATAAAGACCATCAGAGCATCAGACGAGGCCCCTTTCCTGAACCCTGAACCCATTATTGATAGGAAGGTGTGCTAGCGTGCTTTCTGACGTACCGCTGCGATTTGTGTGATCAGGATGTCCATGCTAACACACTCTTCAAGTCTCCATGGCCTCTTTATCCTTCATTATCTGTGCTCTCCTCGTCTCATGGAGGAAACAGGGGACAAATTAGGTGTTCATCATCATCATCATCATCATCAGTTTGGAAAAGATCATCGCCAAGTGTCAATGCTTCAGGTATGTATCAATTGGCCGTCCTCATGGAAAGAGGTGTATGCAAATTGTCTTCCCTGGATAGAACGTGACTGACATGGGGGAAGAATGTTCCACACGATTCAGGCAAAGCTCAGCCGATTGAAGAACTTTGGGAGGAGTATTTTACGGATCCTTCCCAGTGGTGGGACAACAGAATTGACAAGGTAATCCCTAAGACTGCTAGTCAGTTGATGATAGACAGTTGACTTGGATCACACAAGTGCGGAGGATATTTCTTGCTTGGACAAGGTTATTGTTACTCAGCCAGCATAAATATTGTCTTTAGCGTATTCTGGAGTACATTTTAGAGTCTCATCAGATCATTGTAGGGGTTGAGGGAGACAGATCGTTGATTGTTGGGTGCATATTAAATCTCTGTCAGGTTTTACATATTAAATATCAGTCAGGTTTTGCATATATTGATGGTGGATTGTCATGCCTACAGCGGAATCCCAGATCACCTGACTTCAAACATAAGATGACAAGACAAGCACTTTGGATAGATGGCTGGGCAACTCCAGCTTGGGTGAAGGAAAGGCTGAAGTTGGGGACTCGAGGCAAATTGCAATTTCATGTCGGTTATGGCGCCAGAGGTCCTCAAGACATTGCACAATCAAACAGGTAATGACTTAACCAAACATGTATTGTCATGAGCCTGCAACTCTACAAATGCAGCTGTCTCCTATCCCTAGTGACAAGAAGTAGGTGTGATATGTGTCTAGCTGTTGATGAAGCTTGCAAATTGAAGGTGGATGATAACACTCTTCGTATCCTGTTGAGTCAGATGTAGTCAAGAATTTCAGGGTAAGAAAATAGTACGTAAGTAAGAGATACAAAATAGGTGGAACTAGAGTAGCGTGTCTAGTAAGGTTTGCTCTCATGAAGAATCTGTTCATGAGTCAGGCTACCGAAGAAAAACAATGGAAGAAGAATCAATGTACCTACTATTGCACAAGAGTTCAGGCATAATGGAGAAGGTGGCAGCATGGACATGCAAAGTGCAAGTACCATGAATGGTGCAATTGCCATTTTGAAGACTCGTCTGCAGCAAGGCTTTACTTTAGACTCGTACATGTTTGTTGAAGTTTTGAAGCGGTGTTTGAAGCAGAAAGACCTTAAAGCGGTCAATGAGATTCGCGAGTGCATCATTGAGAGTGGAATGGAGCAAGACGTATATGTGACAACCAATCTAGTGAAGGCGTATATCAGATGTGGGAGGTTGCAGGATGCACGGCGAGTGTTTGATGGACTTCTGAACAAGAATGTTTTTAGTTGGACCGTCATGATTGGAGGTTATGCTCAGCACAATCGTGCTGAAGATGCAATGGAAGTTTTCAATCAAATGTGCCAAGAAGGTGTGCAGCCAAATGAGATTACTTACTTGAGCATCCTGAAGGCATTTGTCACTCCATCAGCTTTGAAATGGGGCAAAGAAGTCCATGCACATATCAACCGTGATGGTCTTGAATCAGATTTGCGTGTGGGCAGTGCCTTAGTTCACATGTATGCAAAGACTGGTAGTATTGATGATGCCCGACTAGTTTTTGACAGGATGGAGGATCGCAATGTCATCACATGGAGTGCAATGATTGGTGGACTAGCAGACCATGGATTTGGGCATGAGGCATATGAACTCTTGCTCCGAATGCAACGGGATGGCTTCAAACCAGACGCAATCACTTACGTGAGCATTTTGAATGCATGTGCAAGTGCAGGGGCCTTGGAGTGGGTGAAGGAAGTTCATAGGCACGTCCTGGGAGCAGGATTGGAGTCAGATTTGCGTGTGGCGAGTGCTCTTGTCCACATGTATGCGAAGAGTGGCAGTATTGATGATGCCCGACTTGTTTTTGACAGAATGGAGGAGCGCAATGTCATCACGTGGAACACAATGATTGGCGGACTTGCAGATTGTGGACGTGGGCATGAAGCATATGAACTCTTCCTTCGAATGCAAAGAGCGGATTGTGTACCGAATGCAATCACTTATATGAGCATTTTGAATGCATGTGCAAGTGTAAGGGCATTGGAGTGGGTGAAGCTGGTTCATAGGCAAGTCCTGGCAGGAGGACTGGAGTCTGACTTGCGCGTGGGTAATGCGCTTGTTCACAGCTATGCGAAGAGTGGCAGTATTGATGATGCCCGACTAGTTTTTGACAGAATGGAGGATCGTGACATCATCACATGGAACATGTTGATTGGTGGACTTGCAGACCATGGATTTGGGCATGAGGCATATGAACTCTTCCTTCGAATGCAAAGAGAGGGCTGTACACCAAATGCGATCACCTTTGTGAGCATTTTGGATGCATGTGCAAGTGCAGGGGCTTTGGAGTGGGTGAAGAAGGTCCATGGGCATATCCTGGAAGCACAATTGGGGTCAGATTTGCGTGTGGGGAGTGCGCTAGTTTACAGCTATGCCAAGAGTGGTAGTATTGATGATGCCCGACTAGTTTTCGACAGGATGGAGGATCGCAATGTCATCACATGGAGCGCAATGATTGGTGGACTTGTAGATCATGGACGAAGGCACGAGGCATATGAACTCTTCCTTCGAATGCAGCGAGGGGGCTGTGTCCCAAACGCAATCACCTATGTGAGCATTTTGAACGCATCTGCAAGTGCAGGGGCGTTGGAGTGGGTGAAGGAAATTCATAGGCATGTCCTGGAAGCAGGATTGGAGTCGGATTTGCGTGTGGGCAGTGCACTGGTTCACATGTATGCGAAGAGTGGCAGTATCGATGATGCGCGACTAGTTTTTGACGGAATGGAGAATCGTAACGTCTTCACATGGACCATGTTGATCGGTGGACTTGCGCAACACGGACGTGGGCATGAAGCACTGGAACTCTTTAGAAAAATGAACGCAGCCGGTGTGAAGCCTGATGAGTGCTCATTTGTGTCAGTGTTGTCGGCCTGCAGCCATGCAGGCCTTGTTGATGAAGGCCGTCGACTCTTTTCAGTTATGTTGCAAGATTATGGCATCAAACCTAATGTGTTGCATTGTAACTGCATGGTGGATCTTCTTGGGCGGGGAGGGTACTTGGAGGAAGCAAAGCGTTTCATTGACGATATGCCAGTTGAACCAGACGGAGCAACTTGGGGTGCTTTGCTTGGTGCTTGTAGAACTTATGGGAATGTAGAGTTGGGTGAATATGCTGCTAATCAGGTTTTCAAGTTGGACCCTAAGGATGCTTCTCCCTACGTGCTACTCTCCAACATCTATGCGGCAGCTGGGAAGTGGGAGGAGGTGTCATTGGTGCGCACTATGATGCAGGAGAGAGGTATACGCAAGGAGCCAGGGCGTAGCTGGATTGAAGTCGATGACAAGATCCATGACTTTGTTGTAGGCGACACATCTCACCCAGAAGCGAAGGAGATATATGCTGAGCTTGACAGATTGACTGAAATAATCAAGGCTGAAGGCTACATTCCTGACACTCGGCTTGTATTGCAGAATATCGATGAGGAGGATAAAGAACTAGCTCTCTGCTCTCATAGCGAGAAGTTGGCAATTGCTTTTGGACTGATTCACACACCCCGTGGGAAACCTATCCGTGTATACAAGAACCTTCGGGTATGTTCAGATTGCCATACAGCAACCAAGTTCATTTCTAAGGTGACTGGGCGAGAGATTGTGGCCAGAGATGCTAATCGCTTTCACCACTTCAAGGATGGTGTGTGTTCCTGTGGTGATTACTGGTGACGACGTTGACAGACACCTTTCTTTCTCTCTCAAAAGTGACGGGCTTGCCCTTGGGGATGCCTGACGGACCTCCATTGGGAATTTTTGACTCTGAGCAAACCATGGACAGCAGAGAGACTTCCAAATGGATTACAATCAGACACATTCGAGAGCGCAATTCTTTCCGACGGTCTTTTCATACTGTAGTCTGCACATTGGCTTTTCTGCAATGCTGCTCATTTCACCTGATGGCCTTGACCCTCAGCAGAAACGGCACCACGTCAGGGGTGGTGCTATTTCTCCCCATTGAGGAGATTCCGGATGACGAGACCTTCCCTGTATGCCACTAGCAGCCGTCTGTTCCTGGTTGCATGTGTCAAAGAAAACGTTTTAGTTCTTTTGCGACCTACAAGTACGTTGAGGTTTCTCAAGTGCCCGAACAGTTCCATGGAATGGATAGTATCTCCAGCACTGCTACCGATGACTCCATCCTGATTCTTGTGGACTATCTTGAAGGACTTGTCCACGACTTAGGGCCCAAAACCTGGCGTACCTTGATGATGTACCCCACTTTTAAGGTAATGGTATGTATGGTTGGTACGAGGCTCGGCATTTCATGGCAGCTTTAGTGCGTGAGGCGTCCTCAAAAGCCCGGGAACACCCTTGATCTCTGCTGAGGGTTGATTTTTGTTAGATGTTTCTTGGCACAGTTGAGATGATATTTCATCGTTGCTGAGAATGCAGTGCGAGTTCTGGAAGCTTGGAATCAGCAATAGTTTCAAACTTCCAGTGGAAAGGATTTTAGTAAGTAGATGCCATCCATGTGCGTTTTGTTCTTGACGTTTGACAAGCAGTAGCTGTGTCATTTTACGAACGCTTGTCTTTGACTTTAAGATGTCACTTTACTGGAAGTCACACTTTCGGATTTCACATGTGCAATGGTTCCCGATTCATGGTTTACAGATACTCAAGTCTTCAATTGTCTGGTAGAACTAGGCACTAGTCGTGGAGTAGTAGATATCACTGTCTTTTTGTGATATGTCATGACTTTGAGCAAGGAGTTCTTTCATGGCACAATAATGCCGCTGCCTAATGCATTTTGTTCTGTATCATGTACAGATGCCAAAGGATACTGCCATCCCAGATTTGCAGCGTGAGGAAGGGCGGATGTGCGAGACAGATTACGAAAGGGGGGAGTAGACCTACACCAATGGTTCTTTGTCCGGTGGGCAGTGTTCCATGAGTGGGTCAAACATAAACTTTATTCAGTCTCAAAAGAGTGCCAGAGTTTCTACCTATATGCAAGACAAATGTGAGAAACTACCCTAAGAACGGTTACAAGTAGTACTGCAGAGCGACCCTTCCGCAGATGTTGGGATTGCACCTCACTTCTACTAAGAGCATCTCCACTAGCACTCTGGATCGCACTCTGAAGGTCATCCAAAAAGTCAGACCTCATCATGTAGTTCTCCCACCAACATCACTGAATTGGACTCTTGAAAATAGTAAGTGATCCACTCACAAGTCACCACGCATAGATTGTGCAATTATGATCTGCAATTAAGAAGAGGAGATACATTAGCAAGAGTGATATTGAGGGCCCTAGTTCTTAGTGGATTATGCAGTGTCACGGGCCAAAAAAGTTGTTCATGAACCCAATCTCATTCCTTTTTCCATAGCCAGAGCCATATCTAGAGTGCTAGTGGAGATGCTCTAAGTGCACGAAGAGCAAGTTCAGCTTCATGGATGACTAAGTGGGTACCAGGAATGTGATTTTCAGAAAGCTTCCATTTTTTTGGACGGTGTACAGATTTCATCCATGTTTTCCCATCCATCAAGCACTTTTTGTATTGTGAATTTTTTACTATAGATTTTGATGGCAGTTCGCTTTATGCATGTGAGAATTGATTAGAAAGGGGATGATTTGTGAATTTTTTATGTCTCATTTAATGTTGCCACAATTCACCAAAAATTTCAAAGTATTCAAAAGTGCTCTTGAAAAAGTCAACTCGTAAAATTAAGCAACTAAAAAATCTCTAGAAATCACCACACTTAGAGTATTACATTTCAACCCATCACAACAAATTTTATACATAGATTGTCAATATCTTATTTGTAATTGAATTACAAAATAATTTTGAATTTGAATTTTCAAATTTCATATAAAATATTGGTGATGCAATCAAAGATTGAACCATATGGAAAGAACCTAAAATTCATAATGTACAACTTTTATTCATACATCAAGTTCAAAACTTCTCTCTTAACCCCTAAGTGACAGATCAACCATTTTATGGTCTCTGCCCTTTTTTTATGGGCTGCCCGAAATAGAAAAAACATTTTTATAGAAAATAAAAAACATTTTTAAATAGGTAATCAAGTCTACTTTCCAACCCAATTTGAATCATGTCAATCCGAGTTAAACTCCACCGGGGAGAAATTTTCAAAGAAAAACACTTCTACATTGTCTAGTGTTAGAAAACTTACTATTTGGGGAAAGTAATGATGTTCTCTCCGTTGAAAAATTTGCAATTTTAGATTTTAGAATAGAATGTCTAGTTTTAACAAATCATACAAAATTTCAAATTCTAAAAATAAAATTTGTGATTCTTATAAATATTTGAAGTTAAATGCTTCTAAATTCATTATGAGATGATAAAAAGCTATTTTTTGATATTTGACCGTATGGAAAATTACTAAACATCAAGCTCCTCATTTTCTCTTTTGGACCAAACTTCATCAAAGTTGAAGAAGTAATTTTTTATAACACATTTATGTTTTTCCCTTACCCCCTCTGTCATTTAGGGGTTAATTGGAATTTATATGCATTTGTGCAAAAGTGCCCAATTTAGAAAGGGTTGTAAGAAATTCAGGGGTTAACTATTTGGAGTGAACAAATAAGAGTGTGGCATTGTGTCGTTGGTCCAAATGTTTCTTGTGCTCCCCGTGCTCCTGTGTATTTCTGTGTACTTTTGCTTTTTTGCTTTATCTATATTTTAATTCAATTTATGGTGATGAAATTCAATTGAAAATGCATAACTTTACATTGTAGGTTCAAAAACTACGAAACAACTTCACTGCACCCTTCCTCGTTGACAGTTTTCTCACAATGCCAATGATGTCATCAAAAACCAACATATTCTATTTTTATAATTTAATTCAATTTATTGTGATGAAATTTAATTAAAAATCCATAACTTTTACACTATAGGTCTTGAAATTAATTTTAATTTTGTATTCTTTTAAAGTAATCCTAAAAAGAATTTAAAGAGTAAAAGTTCAAAGTTAAAAATAACCTTATTATTATGAACGAAAACATAAATATAGTGTTATTTTAATACTTTAGAATAACTTTATACTTTCTTTGCAATTCACGAACATAATTTTTTTTGGACGGTTTTAAGTCTTAGGTTTAGTTTCAGGTTTTACATCCAAACAAAGATAGTTATTAGATTGTGCGTCCGTGTATGTAGGATTTACTATGTGCTTCAACAAATTGATCTAAATATCTAAGGAATTTAAAATTTGGTAAACATCCAAACTATGAGCTTTGCATTGCATGACAGTGAGACAGTTTAACAACTACAAGATTATTTGACCTTATTGACACGATTATACATTTTGTATAGAGATCGACTAGATAGGCTCAAAAGAGCGACTACTGGATCAATTGATCCAAACTTTAAAATAAGATAAAGAAATAATTATATGTATTATAAAGTATTATCTTGGCATTTGATTAGGTGATAGAGCATACAATGCATTTGACAATTTGACCAAACCTGACTCATTGACTGGACTATTTGACCTCCCGATAGAATATTAGGCAGAACTAGGACTTCATTGTATCACTGCATTATTAATGAACTGGCTACCAAATTGACTACTCTGGGGCATAACAGTGTTATTTTATTCTTTAAAATTGAAAATTCTATTTTGATAATAACTTTAGTCACAACACAATAGACTGATTAACCTTTCCTTGAAAAAGAACCCCTATACTTAATTCTTCATGTGTTTTGGAAATCAAAAAATTAGGCTAACAGGTCCAAATGCAACGAAACAAACTCCATGCACCTCTTCTTATCAAGAGCTTTCCAAAGGTACCAAGAACACACGGTTGGGGAGATCTCAACGTAACAAACAAAACTAAACGAGATACAGAACAAGATGTATAGATTCTTCAAATTCAAGGTGATTTTCCGAATAACTCTAATGTGGGTGTAGACATTTTCTCAAACAAGAATCAAACCCGTACCACATAATTGTGATACAACGTTCTTAAAACCAACCAAACACAAAACACGCGACTTGGTGCTCCAACAACCATATATTCAACCATTTATTCAACCAACAAATGATGGTTACTTATACTGGTTACCTCGTTACTAAAGTGTTTATCCTCTACATAGGAGTAGTTTTGTCATAATGGCCCTTTGTCCTATGGAGACTAGAGTTAATCGAAAAGTCAGCTCAAAGAGGAAAGTTTTAGCAAACTCCTGTTGAACTCATATGGAAATATAAATAGACCAAAAACTAGTTCACGATGAGTTGGGAGACAATCTAAAGCAAGCCACTGCCATTATTCTCTACACCTCGTAATGACTCCCACACCTCCTACCAAAACTCCAAGCCCATGGCCCACAAGGGGACAAGTTATGACACGACACTATTCAACCCAACTATAATTGAAAAGAGAGGTTAGAAAAGGGAGGTTCCATAGCCTTCTTTTTCGGTTAACTCTATTGAGTCATTAACATTACTAACAGAACAAACACTTTATTCACGCCGACCTCGAAAGAGAACCGGAGTTTAGAAAAGGGAGGTTCCATAGCCTTCTTTTCGGTTAACTCTATCGAGTCATTAACATTACTAACAGAACAGACACTTTATTCACGCCGGCCTCGAAAGAGAACCGGAGTTTAGAAAAGAGAGGTTAGAAAAGGGAGGTTCCATAGCCTTCTTTTCGGTTAACTCTACTGAGTCATTAACATTACTAAGAGCATCCGCACCGGGACTTGCCAACCAAGGCGCGTTAAAGCAGATCACAGTCCGGGAAGTTTTTTGAGCTTTACCGGTTACTTTCCTTTCATTCCAAGATTGAACCAGTTTTTCAAGTGTGGAGTCCGGTTATTTTCTCTATTTAATATATAAAATAGAATTTTTTTTAGCTTTTTCACCCGGTTTTTAGCCGCTCCTTCAAAATTCCAATCGGTTTTTTAGAAAATCAACCGGCTCATCTTACACTAGCTGCCGGTTCTCCCCGTTCATTGAAGCAGATTTCGAGGGCTCTACAGTGACCGTTGCACTCTGCAAATTTTGAGTCCCTCACCCGCACTCGCGAAAGGGTCGAGGCAGTTCCAAAAAGGCCCGAGATTGGAGGCGGATCGCGAGGCTGAATTAGGCGCCAGGCTGTGGAGACCCAACCAGGCTGCCACGGTGGCCGAGGAACAGGGAAATGGTGAGCTGGGCTTGGCCAGCTGTGACTCCGGGGTACTAAAATAATCCAGCCCTAATCCAGGAGAGCAAATAAAGTAGACGACCTGTTTCCGATCACCTTAAGCAATTCAGCATACTTCCGGTGGAGTAACAAATAGGAAAATAATTTTGCAGTGTAGGGAAATAGATTTGAAGAAGGTAACATATTTTTGAACAAATTTTGGGGCAATATCGAATTTACTACGAATTTTCAAAGTGAAGATTCTCTCCAACCCGTTCTCGCAATATAGACTGACCTATTTCCAAGAACTGTAAAACTAGATTTCGAGAACACATGATATCATACTAACTTGGTCACAAGTTTCCATTCTAGGCGCCAACCCTTCCATATTAAGAAGAAACATGTTTCCGCCACCGTTTACGAATGAATTCGAAAATAATGTAGGCCTATTCACGAAAATAGGTCGCCCTATACTGCGTGATTGGGGGCCTGATCGGAAACATGTCGTCTACTTTATACCAAATCTCTGTCGCAAAATTCCGTAGAACGGGGGCGCTCACGAAACAAGCAGACTCGCAACGATGGCGAGAAGTCCTGTGAATTTGGCAAGGCCGCGCTGAAGCCGACATTTGCTGGAGTTCCGGTGAGGGACGTTGAGCAGCCCGGGCCCGCAAAACGGGATCGCGGCCCCATTTAGCGAGTCCCGGTGCGGATGCTCCAACAGAACAGACACTTTATTCACGCCGGGCTCGAAAGAGGACCGGAGTTTCTATCTATCTATCTGGGTGTAGCTTCGTTGAACTCCAGAGCTGCCAATTTGCGGACTGGAGTCGGTGCTCCTTGGAATCATCGATCAATTCTGGTGTCTTCCGTTGCCAATGTAATTCCAGTGCGATGATTCTTTTGTGAACTGAACGATGATGCAACCAGCCGATTGCTCGCAGACGACGATTTGGGGCATTCTTCTTCGAGAGTGCTGTGCGCGGCTGGTGTGATCGCAGGCAATCAATCGGGAGTGCAATCGGGAATTTTGTGATGACTGCCTGGTATCGCTGATTCAGACCATCGCGTCTTGCATTCGGACCTCGAACGATGGCCGCTCGAGGTCGTGGGCGCGGGAGGGGCCGTGGCGGAGGACCCAGCGCACAGTTTCTGCCTCGCGATGACGACGGCAACATCGTCTTCAATAAGAAGCAGGACGGGCCGCCCCCTCTTTTCCCTGTGAGCACGCCCTCTGTCATTTATTTGTAAGGCTTGCTTTTGACTCTCTCTGTCTTGCTGAATTCTTCGTCAAGGAGCTTGTCCTGAAAAATTAGGGTTTTCAACAGAAACTTGAACGGCTACCGGACTTGCCCACCTTATCGAAGCGAGATGAGATGTTGGTGGCTCGGCGACATCACCTGCAAAAGGCATGGGAGTGCTCGCCGTATTACATTGAAAAGACTAAAGCCAAGAAGGGTACGTTTAGGATTTAGGGTTTAGGGTTTTAGGGTTTAGGGTTTTAGGGTTAGTCTTACTGCACCATCATGTCTCGAGTAGACTATGCTTTTTATTGCTTCGATTAGATTGTACTCCCTCCGTCCCAAAGTTATTCTCATGTTTGAAAGTCATGCTTGAAAGTGCTTTTTTAAGTAGGTCAAAAAAATACTTCCTCGTGGCTAATTTTATTTAGGTTGCAATGAACACATGCAATGTTCTTTAATCATTCTAGTGACATAATTTGGAACTTTTTTTAATCATGTTTCTTACAATATGATCAATGAAATTGGCTCAAAGAAATACCAAGCAAACAAGTTGGACAATAACTTTGGGACGGAGGGAGTAATTGGCTACTCTCGAATTCTCTGTTTTTTTAACCGGTGGAATCAAATGTGCAGAGGGTATAGTGGCAGAAATCGATCGCTACTCGGATCGGTATCGAACCAATAAAAGAGCCAACCGTGTGCCACTGAATTCTGTGCTGAAATTAACCGGTGCTTCATTCCCAGTAGAGCTTTTGGGTCAAGGTCGCATTCTGCTTCATTCCTTTTCTTTCGTTTTTTCAGCTTGTAATTAATTTGTCGTTGTGTTCTCGAGCCAACAATATGTATGCACTTCGTATTCTCATAGTGGTGATCAGCTTTGCAGGTCGTGGCCGGGGTAGAGGGGTTTTGCCCCCGGGTTCCACCCCGTGGCTGTTACAGAAAAGTTTGGCAAAGACCGGTGAGTCTGATTCTCTTGTGTTCATTTACCACAAGGCATAATTTCCAATCCTAAAGCTTAACAGTGTCACTATGGACAAGTAGTACAATTCATGGAAACAACTGCGTTTGATGGAGAATGATGCATTTTAATATGACGCAGATTTACATAGACTGGATCAACTTGCATCACTGGAGCAAAAGCGCCTGAAAGACGAGGTATCTCTTAACTGCATATCTTAGGATGGAGCATAGGACATTCCGAATCTGTTAAAGAGTAGTGACCTTGTGGGTATTAAATTACTCAGATTTCTTTGGTTAAGCACCAGAGATTCTTGTCAGTTGGTAACCTTGTCTCATACGCTTTATTACAGGAAAAAGGTGACAAAGATGGTGAGGAGAAGAAACCTGGAGAAGGCGAGGACGCCGATGGCGAAAATGAAGAACTTGAGGAGGAGGAAGAGGATGTTGGAGACGATGACTATGCCCAGGTTCATGATGGTTTTTAGTATTTACGACATGTCTTTTCGTTCTAGCATTTTTTCTAGTTCCAGATGGTTCCCTTAGGCAAGGTTTCTAGGCAATTATTGTTGTAGTATCATCAATATCCATCTACTGCTAACTCTCGGGTTTTGTGTTGTACTTCCCAGACCTTTGGATTCGACGATGATGAAGAGTACGAGGTGGATGACGGTGGAGATGATGGTATGCTCCTTCACTTTGGATGTTTGGGTTTCATGAAATTCACCAAAATTTCAGTTAACAAATGTCTTTTCCATTGACAACTTGTACGAGTATGGATGTATGATACTATTGTTTCTCTCTGACTCCGGATTATCATGTTTGTGAAACAGAGGGACCGGTATTCTAGGCAGACATTCCGATAGCGTACTTCTGAAAAACCGGTATTGTACCAAGTGTAACATTATTTACGGTAAATCTTCTATCTGTATTTGAGCCTGAGTCCTTGTATTGTAATATTTTCAGATTCTGCTACACACATTGAAGACAGGTTTGTCATGGACCAAAACCCTACTTTCGCACGCATCTTGTTGAATTGTGTACTTGATTTTCAGGTTATGTGCATGTCTTTTTCCATTCATTCATTGGCGTCATCAGAGGCTTCTCGGTATCTCCAATCTTAGAGCCTATTTTCTTTGGAAGTCACGCTATCCATCCACTTTTGAGCTTCAAGAGGAGTTCTTGCAAGATCTTCAGTCTTCGTGTTACAGTCTCAATCTGGCTATCTTCGGACATCCTAAGCTTTTTCCTTTTTGTGTCGCACTATGTCTGGGGTCTCTCGAATGTATCTGCTGTAAGATTTGCATGCCTCATAACATTCAGTAGCCTTTATGCCCACTGCCTTTCCTTCATGCACTCTGCTAATCACCTTGAGCCTCCACCTGTCTTGTTAGCTGCTGACGAAGTACTGTTGGGTGTGGAATATCCCACTGTAGAGCCAAGGGAGAGACATTGCATGCTAATGAATGTTATGTTTGGAATTGTATGTAGAATATCCATATCACGTATCACGTAGGTAATCTAATACTACTGGTAGTCATTAACCCCTAACTCCCTGGGAGACCAAAAAATGGCTTATGAATGAAATCCACTATTCAATTCCAACTGATGTGTGAATGATTTCCATCTAATTCTTTATGTGAAGGGTTTTGCTTGGTGATGCCACTCCTTCAAGTAAAATTAAAATCATTCAAGGTATTTTTAGATTTTAGGTTGGGTTCCTACTACAAAAAAGTCGTAAAAACAGTTCATTGTGTAGTGTGTTTTGAATTTTTTTGCTTGTTCTACTTAGACTAAATTTAGGCCATGAAAATGAGTTCCATTGCATTTGAGCTTAACTAACAAAATGAAGCTTGCCAAGTCTAGTTTCTACCCCACTTTGAATTTTTGGAAAAACTTGAAATTTGAGTGTTTTGGTGTAGTTGCAAGTTTGGTAGGTATCACGAAGGTGTAGCAAAATTTCTAAATTTAGAAACACGGATGATTTTCATCAACTAAACTATTCTTCATTATAATTTACACCTTAGGTAAAAAAACCGGAATTTTCTAGTACATTTTGTAATTAATATAGATTTTCTTTACAATCACTTCATAAAACCACAGTAATTTCAAATTCTCACCAAAATTTATGAAAAAATCATGATTTATAGTAGACATGTGACTTCATATACTAAAAATATAAATTTGAATTCTTGTTTTATTTTTAGTAGCAAAATCGAGTGTGACAGATAAAACATGATTCCATGGTCATAGGCCCAACTTTTAGGGGTTAACCCTTAAAGGTCTAAAGAGCCCTTTTTGACTAGTATTATACAACAATATTCCATTGTATTTGGCATGGTTCCATACTTTAAGATCAAAAGTGAAGTTAAAATTCACATTGACATATTTTAGTGAACTATTGAGGTCTCAATAAGGATCTTTCTATTTAAAACAAATGTCAAATATATGCCAACGTATTTACTATCTCTATCAGTCTTTTAACCCCTAAGTGTACTAGGGTGTTCTTGAAATTGACAAATAGAGAAAAGTCATCATATAATACTATTTAAAAGAATATTTTGGAATCAATTTACAAATAAAAGTTATAGATTTTGAATTTTAGATTCCATCCGTATAGTTTGATTCACTAATACTATCACCAATATTTAATTTGAAAGATAAAATTTGAAATTCCTTCTAAATTTGATAACAAACAAAATTTTAATATTTTTTGAGTAAAATTTGTTGGAATGAATTTGAAATGAGATATTCTTAGACATGGTGATTCTTTGATTTTTTTTTGTTTCTTAAATCTATGACCTCATATTTGCAAGGCCACTTTTGAACTACAATCAATGCAATTTTGGCTTGGTCAATGATTTGATATACTTCTACATTTGTAATTTTAAAAAACTATGTAATTAAGTATGACTAAATCCAATGGTTAGATAAAACAACAACATGGTGAAGAATCTCCAAAAAATTGGATGATTTCATCCAAGCATTGATGAGAATGTGAGAAGGGTTTGAATATGTTAGTCATCGATCTTGGACGTTGTGACCTTTGGGAGTTAAAGGTTAACTCAGGCAGTAATATAGTACTCTCTTTGTCCCATAATAGATGGTGCTTTTGAAAAAAATCAAACAATTGAAGAAACTAGAATGATTTCATTAAATCTCTAAGTACAATAAGTTTCTACTTGTGTGGCATTTGATATTGTTTCTACAGAATATTTCAGAGACAAATATTTCAAGCAAGGTGTGGCATGTAGCAACATGGTGATGTTCGTTGCAGTGTGTTCTTTGATGCAACATATGTTAGCATTGATTTTAGTTAGCTCATATATTGTTTGTGATCCACATATGACTTGTCTTGTGATTTTACTTTGTTAAATTTTGCAAAACAACAATTTCAAATTGAATAAATGATATGCATTAAGTAATTTGTCGTCATAATAATCGAAAAATGGTTTATCTTTAACCTCTAAATTCCCAAAAGACCATTTTTTGGTCGTTGTCCAATTTTCCGAACTACCCAAGCCCAACAAAAAAAATAAAAAAAAATAAAAAATTTGATGTCATAGATAAATGAATCTTCTTTTTAATGCAATTGGAATTTTGTTCATACAATCAAAACTTCACTTAAGGACATTTTCAAAGTGAAACACCTTTATGTTGAAATGAGCTTCAATACTTTGGGTACGCTTGCTCAAATTTTTTAACCTAATAAGACTCATTGGGCACGTCAAAAAGAACTTTCTGGATCACTGTCATTGTCCGATCTGTTTGAAGCAAGGTTTGAAGTGGACAAGTTTCACTTTTAAACTATAAAATATATGAAAAATATTGCTTAAAAAAAATCCAAAACCAAAAAGATTATTTTGGGACAACGGGAGTATGTAGCTATAAAATACTCATTTGACTACAGTATTATCATATCTATTTCGCTATCATTAATTACCTTGTCATAATTAAAACATGATCTATTTATGGATATTTTTTAATGTTATTTAACACTTTGAGATTCTAAGTTCCGTTTTGTTATTAATTGAGCCTTTTTTTAAAATTTAAAAACTTCAAACATTTGGATTCATTTTCTCCAAATATACAAAAATTATTGCAAATGTAAAATAAAGATGTATATATATATATATATATATATATATATATATATATATATATATATATATATATATATATATATATATATATATATATATATATATATATATATATATATATATATATATATATATATATATATATATATATATATATATATATATATATATATATATATATATATATATATATATATATATATATATATATGTAATATAGAATTTCATTTTTTTTTTTAGAATAGACTAATAAATAAAAATAATAAAGTATTACCACCATATTATAGGATAAAAATTTAGGAGTTTATTTAGAACCAAGTGAATTCCATTCGAAATACGGTGGCAATAGGAATAATTTTCTTAAAACTAATTTTTGCTCTTTTTAAATCTCAAATGGTGTATTATACTAAACAAATACAAGTAGATTTGAATGCACAAAACGGTTATTAATTTGAACATTTTCATATTACATATACATATAATAAACATATTTAGAGTTGAAAAAATTGACATATACTTACATTATACATATATTTAGGACAAAATAGATCAGTATACAAAGAGTTTTTAGACATATAACTCCTTGTGTACAAGGTTCTTTAAAGGGGGTCATGAGCGCACGTAATTCTCAAACATAATGCAAGGTGCACCCCAGGTTTTTAGTACATAGTTTTCAAATTCAAGAAAAAGAAAATCATTTTTCCATAACCATATTACACTGGTTTTGTGTAAAGTGCATGTCCAAACTAATTTTGCTATTAGAAAAACAAAGCCGTTGTAAATATACAACAAAAGAGTTGATGATTCATAATCTCCTTCAATTCAAGATATCAAAAATTAATGAGGATTGGCTACATTCTTTTCAATTTATGTAATATTCATTTCTCACATTGCAAGCTCATTTTCATCAAAGTTTTCATTCATTTCATCCTTAAATGACAGAGGGATATTAAACAAAACGTAGGTGTGTTATAATGTGAGCATTTTATCTTTGATAAACTTTTCTCCAATAAAGAAAATGAAAGGCATGATGTTTTAAAATCATCCACATGGTTAAATTTCCAAAAATAATTTTAGATCTTCATGTAATGAATTTAGAAGCAATTACACTACTAAAAAATGTCAACCAAACCAACAGAATATCAATTGTTTCTTATTGTTCCTGGCATTAGCAGTCACGACTTAACATATTTAACAACTTCTTGTAAAGGGCCCAATAGTCGTTTCCATCAATAAACTTAGGAAGGGTCATCCTCAAAGAAGGCACTTAGTGTAAATTATGGTATACATGAGCAAACATGGGGTATTTAATGGGGGGCTATGAATAATTGAAAGTTAGTTCATATTGTTTATAAAAACGTCCAGTAGGTAGGTGGTTGCAAGCAAGAACAAGCTGGATATCAGAGTGGATATCAACTGCGCGCAGTTGTGTGTACAGTACCCACCAATAAGTTTACGTTCATTCAGTTTTTCAAAGAATTGAATCAAATAATTAAATTTATAAAAAAAAAATTATATTTATATTTATATTTATTAAACCATTTGAAGTGTGAAAAATTACTTCTTTGGACAATTTTTGGATCAAATATTAAAAAAATACAATATTTGTATTCAAATTGAACATTTTTGAACTAAAAACTTCAAACATTGATATTTTAGTAAATATGACCCCAAAACTCATGATTTTTGTTTTTACATGATTCTACAAAGGATTTGCATTCTTTCCATTGAAAGTTTTATAAACCATAAGTAACAAAATTTGTATACATAGTTTTTTGAATTAAGCGTAAAAAATGAAGGTTTGAATTTCAAATAAAAATAGATTTTAGAATTATCTTTTATTATCAAAACTCAATTGTATGTGTGGTTCATCTTGTGTACTACAACTTGTCCAAATTAGGCTCAAAGCTTATAATTTTTGTACATTTTATTGACAATTTCTCTGAAAAGTTGAATGAAAGTAAACTTATTGGTGGGTACTGTACAAACTGAACATATGTGTTAGTTCATATGCACTTTTACAAAGCGTCCAGTGGTTCCAGTTAACTTAGACTGGAGATGGAGTGACTGGACCATCACAACCACAAGTCCCCGCCTAGCCTATAAAAGCCCCATTGCTCCTCCATCATTTTGCATTTTGCAGGTGCCTGGGAGCTGGGCCCCAAGCCCAGCAGTATGGGGCCAACTTATGGCCTCACCTCTCCTCCATGGAGAGGTAGCAATTGGACTGAAGGGGGCAGGACGGCCCTGCCAATTTTTTTGTAGATAAATAAAAAAATATTTTCAAATAGGGAATCAAGTCTACTTTCCAACCCGATTTGAATCATGTCAATCCGAGTTAAACTCCACCTGGCAAAATTTTTCAAAGACAAACACTTCTACATTGTTTAGTGTTAGAAAACTTACTATTTGGGGAAATTAATGATGATCTCTCCTTTGAAAAATTTGCTTTTTCTAATTTTAGAATAGAATGTCTAGTTTTAACGAATCATACAAAAATTCTAATCCTAAAAATAAAATTTGTAATTCTGATAAACATGTGAAGTTGAATGCTTCAAAATTCATCATGAGAAGATAAAAAGCTATTTTTTGAAATTGGACCGTATGGATAATTACTAAACATCAAGCTCCTCATTTTCTCTTTTGGACCAAACTTCATCGAAGTTGAAGAAGTAATGTTTGATAACACATTTATGTTTTGCCCTTACCCCCTCCGTCATTTAGGGGTTAAAGGCCATAATTCACAAGTAAAACAATTTTCTACCTCATCTTTTCGAAGTTGACAGTATGATGAATATTCTCTAAGATTCTCTTAGAATATGCAAATTTTCTCCACCATAGAATATATATAATATTTAACTCCTTTTTCTTTAAGAAATTCTTTCTTATTAAAAATACCACCCCTGAAACCATAAGTAGAGGTTTTAATTTTTTTTAAAGTGTGCAACGAGTCCTGTTGGGCCTCATTTAATTTTTTTTGGGTAAAACAATGATTTTAACACATATTTCGTTATAATGGGGATATTCAAATTATCAAAAACTCTATCGAGCTTAATTTCAACATCCAAAGTTATCAAAAAGCTGGTGTGCACGAGCTAAAGTGAATATCAAAACTATATTTACAATCATCAGAACACTTTTAGAGAACCAAAATTTGCACAAACAACTCAATAAAACAAGAAAGTCGATTAAAATGGGAGTCAATAAAAACTCCAATAGAACATCAAAGTCGATTAAAATGGGAGTCAATAAAAACTCCAGAAAACCAATTCGCTCAATAGTTAGGGTTTTAAGGCACAACGATCGAAGTAATTGCTAAAATCAGCCGCTACTAATAAATGGAAAAGAGGCATTCTACATGCAATTCTGAGAGGATATCATCGGGTTAGGGTGTAACCAAATGAATATCGATGATTTTGAAGATTTGCTTATTCACCTCGACCAGGGCTAAATTTCTCATTTAGCTCGACCGGAGCTAAATTGCTCATTCAGCTCGACTAGAGCTAAATTGCAAAACCAGATAAGATAAACTAGTAACCGTCATTCTACTCGTCTTCCCTATTAAATCGCTCAATGCTCTCTTTGATGATGACGATCTGCCGGTCTAATATTGAGATAACCGAACGACGAGAGCCGGGTTTTGCACTTGATTTCCATGACGAAAAAATAGCTCCACTATGAAGCCATTCCGGGATGTGGCTATCATCAACTTTCCATTTGAAAGTGTTCTTCGTATCCCAACCAACATAGGTCTCTTGTACAACATTGTTCGTGTTTGTAGGTTTAAAATATTGGATTTGAATACACCCTGGATGATTGTGATCGACATCAAAATCGGACAAAGCCCTAGCAATCCAAAAAGGTCGAATATCTCCATTGGCAGGGCGTACGGCTAAAAAATACCCGGCAAAAACATCCCGACCAACACGGAATGACTCCCTTGGTCTGTTGCACAAGCGGCCAATGAAATGCGGATCATGCGCAAATTCCTCGCGTAATTGGCCTGTGTTTAGGAATTCTCGTGTCACAGGTACTCGAGTCAAAGGCCAACACCCGTTCTTCAATGAAGAAGACACTTCCATAGGCTCCACCAACACAAGCTTCATAGCCCGCCAATAGCGTATAACCGCATCATGCCGCCGTCGATACTCTCCCGATATGTCTTTCGAACATGAAGTCTCCCACATCTTAATGAAACCTCCAATTCCTTTGACAATCTCATCGCGGTTTTTCATAGGAACTGGAGGCAAAGGTTTCATCTCACCCGTAGGCAACAATGGCTTTCCAGTACTTGCATCTTCCTTCCACAATTTTACACCTCCATTGGTAGAGGGAAGCCACTCACTATCAGTACATAACAACTTGTACTGCATTATGGGCCATCCATTATCGTGCTTGTAAAATTTAAACTGCTGGCCTTCCGAATGTCCAACAAGAATTTCCTCTCTTGAGGCAATGTAGTCTTTGATGTAACCCTTGAAGTCTGGAATTTCCTCTACCAAATGGGGAATGACTGGGAGTGCCTCCGCGTCCATGAATGACTTCATCAGCAATGGAATCGTCAGAAAGTCGTTTTCTTTCAAAATCATGCTCCAACGTCCGAAGAGAGCGTCAATATCTTCATGCGTGTGTCCCACCAACAAGAAATTGACATATATCTCACGAAACACACTAATGTGCACTAGGAGAGACCAGAAACAAAACATGAACCGGTTCTTGTTGTCAGAAGCCGCGTTGTCAAGTTGCACATGCAGGACAGGAGGTAAAGGCTCCGCCACCCCTGAGATTTCACCTTCTGGAAGAAGAGAGTTCAAACAAGCTTCTTTTCCTAACAGCACAGCTTCAAATAGAGGGTGCGTCCTAGAACCAACGAATAGTGATTTTAAAGACGATATGGGAACGCCTTCAAGGTCTCGAAGAAGCTTCAATATTGAACCAACCGTGTGATTGCAATCACTTGGATAAATATCCAGCCCGTAGTGAGCATACCGAACATCGCTATGCCCGTGCGCAATCATGCCCGTGACAGCAATTGGAAGTTTCATCAACGCATCGTTCGCTTTTGTCTTATGCGAAAACAAAGGGCACGCGGTCTTCGCATGGTCCATCTTGTCGTGAATTATGCAAAGAACTTCCCTCGGTCTCTGGATTGACATGGAACGATTTATGTAATAGTACTCGCGATGAGCCTGCTGCTGATCTAGATGGTATTTGAGCTTCTTTATCCACATATTCTCTTCAGATGATCCGGGCACCATTGACTTGATCATTGACTCATTCCTGTCACATGCAGGGTTGTTCGGACGCTGGGACGCGGACGTTCGCGTCCGGACGTCCGCTGGACGTAGACGTTCCCATCCCAGCGTCCTGTGACTTTGAAAAACCCAAAGCGGACGGCGGTTTTACTACAGCGGACGGGGGTTTTACCTCAGCGGACGGCGTTCGAACGGCGGACGACGCGATCGGACGACTGGACAGGTCGGACGGCGGTTTTTGCTAGGTCGGACGGCGGGTAGGTCGAACGGCGGACAGATCGGACGGCGGACAGGTCGGACGCCCATGTCCGACGGCGAGGTAAAATCCCTTTGCAATGTTTATCCGGACGGCGGACGGTTGTTTAAGGTTTACGACGCAATCTACGAGATCTTTAGTCCCATCCTCGTGCTGGGCAGATTATAATTCACTAAATCGAAGAAATCTATGAATTTGGTGTCTCCATCTACGGGTCGGACAAGGGTTTGGGTGCTCGATCGGACGGGCGAGCGGCTGTCCGATTGGACGATTGAGAATGTGCCCAATCGGACGGGCGAGTGGGATTAG
The DNA here is from genome assembly GCA_022496805.1 of Pohlia nutans. Taxonomy (NCBI): domain Eukaryota; kingdom Viridiplantae; phylum Streptophyta; class Bryopsida; order Bryales; family Mniaceae; genus Pohlia; species Pohlia nutans. Next base: position 18,735,512 of record CM040094.1, read on the forward strand.
AATGGCGGACGGCGGGATCGGACGGATGATTGGGTCGGACGGCAGGACAGCGCGATCGGACGGCTCCAAGATCGGACGACTGAGAACGTGCCCGATCGGACGGTGCAGTGGACGTCCGATCACAATTTTCAAAATGATTTGAAGATATTTTGAATATTTACAGATTTTATTATTCAAATAAGGGAATTATTCAAATTAACCCTTTAACGTCCCGATTCAACATTGTTTTCAAACATTTGTTATAAAATGGTTGATGAAAAACGAAAATGGAGTTGATGTACAAAACAAAGTTGTAAATGTCAATGTGTAGATAACATCCGTACGGTTGGATTCATCATATTTATTATTAATATTTTTAAAGTAATTTTGCAAGGTTTTCTCTTGAAATTCAATTAAAAATCCAAAATTAACACAAAAAAATTTAAAAATATTGTAATGAAATTAGAATGACATGCACTACAAGAAGGTATGGTTTCCATTATTTGATTCTACTTACTATGGAAAATCATATTTAAGGTCACTCTTTTTTTTTGAACTAAGATTGAAAGTTTGAAACTTGACATTAATCACTTTTGTAAATATTCAAAAATTCACATTATCCTATTTGGAAGATCCATACCGTACAAATGGTATTCAACTAGCAGAAGAATGAAAAAAAATAAAAAATGGATGAAAAAACATCTGGTACCACAAAAATTGAGCTGCTGAAATTCATCCGGCGTCCAGAATCTGGACGCCAGCGCGCTAAAGGGTTAAATATATTTTTGTCAATGAGTTTATCAAAACTTATATTTAAGGTTTACGGCAACGTTATATTTACAAGGAGTAAAAACCTGAAAGTAAAGAAATTAAAAGAGACCTATGATACGAGCATCTTTAGATATACTTCTGTATTTTGGACAATGGACACCCAACATTCAAATTTGTCGACGGTGGAAAATCTTCAAATTAAGTCTATTCTCCAATTCCAACGGTGAACACAAATCCACCGATTGCAAATCATAGTCAAAAACCATAGAGTTAGCAAAATTCCAATAACACATGGAAGAACTATTTTCCAAAATATTAAAGAAAATCGAGGGTGTTTCTAAATTTTAATAACGTTAGGTACCCATGTGTGCAAACAAATTCCAAATTGGAGTCTTGGGACTGATGGCTGCAAAACCCACAAATATCAATGAATATAGAGATAGCAAAATCCCAAAAACAATAAAACATATGGAATTATTTTTTCCGTAAATGTCAACAAGGAAAATGTTTTACTGATAGTCGGACAGAAGTCCACGTGTTCTATACATAAGCACACAACAATAGCCATAGAACAATTCAATACCGTTACTACTACTCTAAAACAAGAAGAACTATATCACTATGTTTTGCCTAATACACATGTCTAAAATGCTCGAACGGTACTGGCCAACGGTACGTCGTCCTAAAACGTGTCACTAAATGAGTTAAACCTCCAATATTTCCTCGATCCGGGCTGCACAATCGATTCAAATAGCTCTCGAACACATCTGCCAACTTCTGTTGTCTATAAACAACTGAAGTTTCCCCAGGCGTCTGCAACTTCCAGTAATCCTCCGACATGTTGCCCTTGTTGATGCGCAACGCAAGTTTTGCAACTCCATATGCCTCAGTTGCCTTCGTCATTAGTGGGCATATCTCCACATCTGCATCTGGCTTACGTACATAAGCAATCGTAGGATCCACCCAGTACCGATCTGCAAGATCCTTCTCCATTTCCTCTGTACTGTTGAACCCATATAGTGACTTCATCGGCTCACTCGCAAAGGATAACATGCCCCAGTCACATACCCCGATGTATACACACGTCTCGTCCGCAGGGAAATGAAAAAGGATATTATCAGGAGATAAATCATTGTGCAGGTTGTCAGTCATGTGTACCTCCATCATGATAATCACCAATGCCCACGCCAACTCCGTTCTTTTTTTACGGAACCGCCTCAGATAACTTGCTTTGACGACATCGTCTGCTGACATAGTTGTATGCAACGTACGCGCGTAGATATCGTCTCCGTACGTGTTGTCTAAATTCAGCATCTGTCGCAATGTCCCACCATTCCACCAATATGCATAACCCTCATATTTCGAAGGATTAATAGCCACATACCGTATAATACCTGGATGGTCAATTCGAACGGCCATCGTTTCATTTTGGTGTTCCAATTTTGCAAGATCCGGTCTTGTCTTCCACTGTTTTGAAAGCTTTGCCGCAAACTCCCAATAAGGTTCAAACCCTGGGGCTCCTTCAATTCAAACCCTCTTCACCGTAGCATATGCACCCTTGAGTGATGTGTGCTCCACTTCAATGACATTGGCCGTAGCAGGCAATGCGTGGACCAACTTATTCTTCATTAACTCCTCGGATCCACCAGCAATGTGTCTCCACCAACCGATATTTTGATTGCGCTGGCGTCCAAAGCTCCATGGTTTCATCAACTTCGCAAAGGTGTCTGCTTTCTTCATCACTTCCTCATTATACGTATTGTCCTCAAGCAACTTGTGGTCCTTCCCATACTTGGTTAATACTCCCTCGATATTCCACAAAGAATCTTTCACCCTCCACTCCAACCACTTTGAGAAATCACGCTTTTCCATCTCCCGGTACCAAATTCCATCCCGAAGAGCCTGCAACATATTATTCGCCATGTCGTCTTGAAATTTTTGCACACTCTGCTCTTTGTACCGAACAAACTTACTCTCCAACGCCATAAGCGTGTTGTTTCGGTAAAAATCCACCGTGAACTGCTGGAGAAACTTCTTACACGCATTCGACGGCATGTAAGGGCTGACTTCAAGAGATTTTTGTTCCGTCGTCTTACCTATCTTATGTTTTTTTCCCTTCGGCATGGTGACGGAGCTCCGGAATCGTTTAAAAAATTGGCAAAATATACCCCCCTGCAACGTTGACTTCTTCCTCCCCGAGTGACGAGCCAGAGGATGGGATAACCCTGCCAACAGCAACCCGTAACTACTCTCACAATAATGTGAGTAGGGAGGAAAAAGTGAGCCGTCCGCTCTGGTCGGACGGCTTTATAGGCGGACGTGCTGTCCGATTAGGTCGGACACCCGATCGGACGGCCCGCGCCGTCCGCCAACCGATCGGACGGCCCGCACCGTCCGCCACCCGATCGGACACACGTCGTCCGATCGACCGGCTGTCGGCGATCGGACGGGTCGCGCAGTCCGCCAGATCGGACGGCCTGCAGATCGGACAGCGAGACGGACCGCAGATCGGACGGCCCGCAGATCGAACGGCCGCAGATCGAACGGCAGACCGGACCGGACACATTAACCAAATTATCTTTGTTTTAGAATACTATCAAATATTCAATGCGCATGATCATCAAATCCCATGGTCTTGTTGGTTAACCCCTAGAATCCTCACATATGTCCAGTTTACACAGTTTCGCAAAGATGCATTATAAAATGCAACTAACACGAATATTTGGAACTTGATGTATGAATAAAAGTTATACATTTTTATTTGTAGATTCTATCTATACGGTTAGATCTATGATTGCTATCAATAATCTTTTTCTATAAAATTTGAAACATAAAATAAAAAATTATTTTGTAATTCAATTACGAATACGATATAGACAATATGTGGATGAAATTTTTTGTGATGGGTTATAATTTAGTACTTTAGGTGTAGTGATTTTTGGAGTTTTTTCGGATGCTTCATTTCAATAGTTTTTTTTTTCCAATATCACTTTTGGACCAAGATCTTCAACATTTTTGGTGACACACTGCAACACAAAATGAGGCATAATTTTTTCAAACATTAGTTCCTTTTCAATCGAATCACACATACATGAAGCTAACTTCCCATAAATAAATCAGTACAAAACTCTCACCACAAAAAGTGTATGACGGATGAGAAAATACGGATGAAATCTGTACATCTTGCACAATATGCATGGTTCGGCACTTAGGGGTAAATTATGACTATATGTCAGGACGTTGAGACCAAAGTTCGAGATTACTCGAGCACGTGTGATCACTGATGTGATACACGGCCTGGTCCGCCACTACGTGACCATAGGTACTAAATATTTAACGACCATGCCCTTTGTTTTGAAAGATCCGCACCCTGCAATAACTCAAGGTAATATTGAAAAATCCGTCTCGCAAATTGTAAACCTCGTTAAGTACCTAATCAAGCGTTATTTCCATTGGTCATTGATTAAGTTCGTATCTCATTAAAAGATATATCAATTTCGTTGGTGTTCTCTCCATTTTTTTATCGGACCTTCTATACATGGTTGACTACAAAATGAGTTCACTTTACCTTTAATGCAATTTGGAGGGTCTGAGCTGATCCTATGACTTGGTGGTGCATAGCACAAAGGCCTTTCCAAGAAGGACTCCCACCGCATTCTCATTTCCTCCCCTTCCATAACTACCTTGTACAATGAAAACGTCCATCACGAATAGGGTTATTTCTGAAAAAGAATCTTGCTTCGCTATAGTAAAAAGTTCAATAGGACAATCGAACTACCGAAAGTGCACATTCTTCAACCCCTCTTCATTTTAGTTCCACGTTACATACTCCCCACTTGAATCATGTGGCTTCCTATACATACCTTTGGCCCAGCACTTTCTTCAAACCCTCTTCATCATCAAACAACCTCACGAGCTTCTCTGCTTAAGTGCTGTTCAGCAATACCAGATCTCACAAAACCACAATCGTGAAGATCGGAACGCACACCTTTGAAGTGCATGCTATCGTAGCTTGAGATCCACTTTGCCTAACGTCAACTCTAATCTCGATTGAAACGCAGGAGAGGGTATTGCCTTGTTGCCCTTGTGACAACCTCATTCCAAGTGCCATGCTGCAAGATCGACACTTGAATACCTTCCTCGTAGACTTCATCCAAGCCTTACTGGTGCCTAGTCCTCCCTCATGCACCATGATAGTCCTACACTACGACACCCTACCATAGGACTACAGCCTTTGACTACATAGGGCAATGTTCTATGTATCGTTCCAAATTCTCAATATGATACTAACACTAGTAGGGTTTAGGGTGTCACGGGACACGGTGTCTAAAGTCAGATTAGAATGTAGTACTATGATACAATCATAGCGCATGAAGGAGGACTAGGCACCACTAAGACTTGGATGAACTCTATGAGGAAGGTATTCAACTGTCAATCTTGCGGCATGGCTCTTGGAGTTTGGTTGTCACCTCATCTTAACGCCGCATGCTACAAAAGCCTTAGAAACCCTAGAATGCTTATATTTTTCTAGTAGAGCCTTTCGAAGGTGAGTGTGTGCGAGACTAGCTTACCTCTTCGCAAACTACGTGTATTTATCTTGCTTATGAGTGACTTAATAAATTGCATGCTCATCTGTTTCTAGAAAAAGCAAAGCATGCATCCACAAAGCTGGGGGCGAATAGGCAATATCATCTCAAGTGTTTCAATCGGGAGTGAAGTTTAGGGTTTAGACTGGCTGGATCTCAAGTTGCGAGAGTATGCACTTCAAAGGTGTTCGTTACGATCTTCACGATTGCATTTCTGTGAGATCTGATGTTGCCGAACTTCACTTGAAGCACAGAAGCTCATGAGGTTGTCCGATGATGAAGACGGTTCAAAGAAAGTACTCGGCCAAAAGTAAATACGGGAAGCCACTTAATTCAAGTGGAAAGTGTGTAGCAAGGACCTAACATAAAGAGGGGTTCAATAAAGTGCACTTTTGGTGGTTCGTTCGCCGCCATGGACTTCTCAAGATAGTGAGACAAGATGTTTTTCATGAATAACTTCATTCGTGAAGGAGGTTTTCCTTGCACAAGGTAATTATAAAAGGAGTAGGAAATGAGAATGTGATGGGAGTCCTTCTTGGAAAGTCAACTGTGCTGTGCACAACCAAGTTCTAAGATAAGCTTCTAGCCCCTCCATTGCATTTGAACTAAACTCATATTGTTTTCAATCAGGTATGTAACGTCTGCAATAAAAGTCAAGGCGACACCAAACCAATTTATATATCTTTTTGTAAGTCATGAACTCGATCTCTTGTTAATGGAAATAACGGTGCGTTATGTACTCATGACCAGTTCACTCTTCGCGATTAGATTATATATTTATATATATATAAATATTTATGCCAATAATGTTCACACAATGAGCAATACATACTTTATAAGCCTAGAGCATTAGCGCTAGCAGCCTACAATATATCCAAAGTTTGTAGCATCCAAACAAAATTCAAACTAAGGACATGTCTTGGTCTATACAAAGCAAAATTCAAGACATTGGATTCTACGGTCTAGGCTAGGTTTCAACTTCCACTTGAGCATGGATAGTCCTGTTAAATCCGCCTAATATCGCGGATGTCCCCAAAATGTTCCACGTTCCGCGTCCCACTGTTGCTCATAAAAGCGTTGCTCTATCAGCCGCCTTTCATTCTCTTCTTCTTCGCTCCGTCTTATTGCTTCTTGAAGATCTCTTTCATACTCATCATCTCGATGGTACTGACTCGATGGCCCAGAAGCATATCCGTCAGGGGGGCCGTCTGCAGCACTATACATATCCCTACCAAAACTCACGGGTGCACCGCTTCCTGAGCTTTCGCCGGGGCCAGAATAAATAGGAGTATGGCTTTGAAACCCATGATGTCCAAAATTGTTGTAGGTCCTCTCAGGAGAATATGCTCGTGGAGTATTGTATTTGTCCGGATATGGAACCCGTTCATCATGGTGTACCGCGTATGCATTATCATCGTAGCCATGGCTAGCTCCCCTCTGATATCCCCTGCCTACTGGATCTGAAGTTCCATGATAATTTTCATAGCCATGTTGAGGAGCAGTTCCGAACGTCACGGGATAGTTCTCAACGTCGCGTTCCCGATATGTATTGCGTGGACGTACTTTCCATTGCGAGGTGTCGTCATCATCAACGTTTGTCACATGTGCTGTACGATTAGACCATTGCGGCACACAATCACTCAGTCCAGTCCAATTGGTGGCAATAAAGTTTTGTGAACGATTCAAACGTTCAACGTTTTTTCCATTCACCGTACTCCAATCCACATCCTTGTGCAGTACAATCTCAGCCCAAACCATTGACATTAGGCCATATTTCATGATGGTTGGTTTGGAGTTAGGCAACCCCGCGAAATCATGCACCTCCCAATACCGTTGTCGAAAATGGTTGCTCTGGCACGTCGTAGTTGGGCCTTCCCAACGAGGGCCAGACACTATCATTTGAGCTCGTGGCCAAATCTTGGCTAAATGCGTCATCTTCACGTACTCTTTGCATATTTTTAAAGTCCACGTTCTCGCCTGCTCCGTGTCCCATCCCGGCTCCGCAACACAATTGGGGTCATCGACTTGATCCCAGTTTATAACTTGAGGAGTCCCTTGTGAAGATCTCCTACTACTGCTGCTTTGCTGGGACATCGTGGGAAGTCAAAGCAACGCCAAGAAACCGCGTGGAAGGTAGAAGCGCAACGTGGTGCAGACGTCCTCAAATAAAGTCAAACGTGCGTACAGCGTGACGCAGTGACTCAAAAAACACGTGACAGAGTCGATGCAGGTGCACGTGGACGTTCACCATGCCCACCGCCTCTCTGAGCGGACGAAGAAAGCCGTCCGCCATTTATACTGTCCGCCTAGGGCGGACGAAGCGTACAGCGGACGTCTGCCCGATCGGACGGCCTCCATCGGACCGTACCAGATCCATCGGACGGCGTGCGTGCGGACATTCTTATCCGACGGCCGCTGTCCGCGCGTACGTTTCGACCCTCGAATCGGACGGGCAGGGGCGCACGATCGCGTGGCCAAATCGGACGGCCCGCGCCGGGTCCCCATATCGGACGGACCACGCCGGCCGGACGGATTGATCGGACGGACAGGCGCGCTCGATCCATCGGACGACAGAGCGGACGCCGCATCGGACGGCGGAGCGGACGCTGGATCGGACGGCAGTGCGGACGGCAGGCATCGGACGGCAGGATCGGACGGCGTGCGCGAGCAGCCCAGTGTTACGGACACGAAAATACACACAATAAATCTAAACAAGAAGTTCAGAGAGAACATGCAAGAACTAGATTGATCAGATGAGTACACAAACAACACTAAGAGAGGTGAGCTAGAGCTCTAAGAAATGCGTTGTCGAGACTGAAGAACCCTTCAGCCTCGACTCCTATATATACTACTGGATAGAAAGCTTCTCGAGCTACTTCTGTGAACTAGGACGCTTCTCAAACAACTTCCACTAACTAGGAAGCTTCTCGAGCAGCTTCTTAGAATCTATTAGAATATACTAAGAATATTCTAAGAATCTTCCAGAACCTTCTAAAAGAATCTTTAAAGAATATTCTATAGAATCTTCAAGGAATCTTCTAGAAGTTTCTAATGTATGTCGGTGACATCACCTCTCCTTCTAGCTTCGAGGTCTCCGAGAAGCAATGTTGTCGCCGGTCAATACCATCGTAAAAAAATGAAGATTTGTCGCATGACGTCTGCAATGAACTCCAATTGTTGTTCACGAGGTAGGTGGTTCATCGGTCCTTAAAGCCAACGGTAGTGGCCTACGCCTTCCACTTCTGACCAAGCATGAACTTCCGTGTCTTCATTGTGAAATTGTCCTGCAAACACGCCTTCTGGTAGACCATTGAAAGCAGGCTCTACCTCGAATACAATCACCAGCGATCGGTTGCTTGGTATCCTTCGTCGTCGTCGTGGTACAGGCGGTTCTTCATCTCGGGGTCGCCTTCGTGGGTTCGTTGGTTGAGATGACACGACTGGTATACTATCTATCTCTTGACTATCCATGACTGCAGACCAAACTATGACTACTTGAATAAAACTCTATTCTATCTTAGAGAAAATAACAACATCAACTATGAGTTTTAGGTAGTGTCCTCCCCTCCTTTTATACTCTTGTCTAAAGAAACTTGAGAAAAAAGCTATCATCGAGATGGCTTCGGTTTATCAGGATATCGTTGATGAAATTCCTGTACTTTTTGCGGCGCATTTGTAAGATTTTCGGCTGGCTCCCACGTTCGCTCATTAATATCGTAGCCGTACCAATGAACAAGATACTCCAACTTGCCCCACCTTCGTCGTGAATCTAGCACCTTTTCGACCTCGTATTCCTCGTGGTTCTTAATTTCAATGCTAGGTGGCGGACTTTGCACTCTTCCAGGGAAAAATGATTCTCGATAAGGCTCCAATAAAGAGACATGAAAGACTGGATGTACCTTCATAACGGCTGGTAACTCCAGACGGTAAGCCACGGGATTGATTTGCTTCTGGACCACAAATGGTCCTAATCTGCGGTAGTCCAGCTTATCACACGGTCGTTTAGTCTTGATATTCCGTCGGAGAAGCCATACTTTATCTCCAATCTTGAAAGTAGGTGCCTCATTCCGGAATTTATCTGCGGTCCTCTTGTAAGATTCTTGGGCGGTCCGTAATTGAAGTTTCAACGTAGCTTGAAGTTCCGACAGCTGCTTCGCAAAGCCTTCTGCTGCCGGGTTGTTATTTGCTACTGGATTTAACAAATCGAGCTTTGGATGGTATCCATAATTGGCAAAAAACGGTGTTTGTTGAGTCGACGCATGAAGGGTGTTGTTGTAAGCAAACTCGGCAAACGGTAGATACTTGGTCCAATCGTCTTGCTGGTAGTTGATGGTGCAACGTAGATACTGCTCCAAGACTTGATTCACCCGTTCTGTCTGACCGTCGGTTTGAGGATGAAAAGCCGAAGAAAGCTTGATATCCACCTTCAATATCTCAAAAAGAGATCTCCAGAACTTGGAAACAAACTGAGTTCCTCGATCCGATACAATATCATCTGGCAAACCATGATAACGATATACATTATCAAGAAAGAATCTTGCTGTGTCCTCACTTGACGATGTCTTCTTGCAAGGAATAAAGTGCGCCATCTTTGTGAGCCGATCCACCACAACAAAGATGCTGTCGAACGAGTTTGAAGGCGGCAGGTCCGTAATGAAGTCCATGGAAACTGAAGACCATGGTCGATGCGGAATAGGCAATGGCTGTAGAAGTCCATAGGGGCGATGCCTAGGGTTCTTGGACCTTGAACAAATATCACAAGAGAGGACAAACTCCTTCACATCCTTCCACATTTGGGGCCACCAAAAGTCTCGCGAAATAAGCTCCAATGTCTTGTTGTATCCAAAATGACCTGCTGCTGGAAAGTCGTGGCGAGATTGGAGAACTCGAAGTCGTGTTGGTCCCTTTGGAATATACAGTCGCTCTTCAAAATACAAAAGATCTCCCTTTACCTTGAACTTGTCATTATCGGCACACTTCTTGATCTCAAGAGCTACAAAATCTTCAATTGTCGCAGTACGTACCTGGTTGAGGAAGTCCGCATCAATTGGTACGGCAGTAGTGCAAATTCTAAAATGCTCTGATTTCAACAATGTAGCGCATTGTTGATCAAACGCTGCTTCTCCAGCTTTAGGCGCCATATACAATCTCCTCGATAATGCATCGGATAGTCCTTGTTGCTTTCCAAGCCGATAGGTGATAACAAAGTCAAATCGCGACAACGACATATTCCACCGAGCTTGACGTCGATTCAGGACTCGAGCCGACATGAAGTACTCTAAATTCTTGTGATCCGTATATACGGTCACCGGATGCGCAGCGCCTTCGAGAAAGTGTCGCCACTCTTGGAAAGAATCTACTATAGCAAGGAGTTCCTTATCGTGGATTTCGTAGTTGATTTCAGCGGCAGAGAACTTCCGAGAATAAAACGCAACTGGATGGAGCTTACTGTCTTCGCCCATCTGTGAAAGTACGGCTCCCAAAGCAAAATCCGAAGCATCAGTTTCCAAATAGAAGGCCTTTGCAAAGTCAGGGTGTACCAAGATTGGAGCCGTAGTAAACGTCGTCTTAAGATCTTGGAATGCCTTTTCTGCTTGAGGTCCCCATTCGAGCTTGTCCTTACAAGTCAACTGAGTGAGTGGAGCAGCGACTCGAGAATAATTCTTGATGAAGATCCGATAGAAGTTAGCAAAGCCAAGAAAACATTGTACGTCTCTAACTGTCTTCGGAACCTCCCAGGATACAATTGCTTCCACCTTCTTGGGGTCCATCTTCAAGCCATTCGTAGTTGCAACGAACCCTAGAAATTCCATCTCCGTTTGGTGGAATAGACACTTTTCCAACTTCGCGTAGAGTCCTCGTTCTCGTAGTTTCTCAAGAACCAAACGAACATGCTTCTTGTGTTTTTCTTCGTTCTTCGAAAATATCAGAATGTCATCCAGATAGATGACAACAAAGTCGTCAAGGTGCTCCCGAAAAATGTCATTCATCATATGTTGGAAAATAGCCGGAGCATTGGTAAGGCCAAAAGGCATGACGTTATATTCAAAATGGCCATACCTTGTACGGAAAGCTGTCTTCCACTCGTCTCCTTCCTTGATTCGTACAAGGTTGTAAGCTCCCCTAAGATCAATTTTCGTAAAGATCTTTGCACGTCCGAGCTGCTCCAAGAGACCAGAAATCAAAGGTAACGGATAACGGTTTTTCTTAGTTATCTTATTGAGGCTTCGATAGTCCACGCACATTCGCAGAGAGCCATCCTTCTTTTTCACGAACAAAATCGGTGCCCCAACTGACGACTTTGAGTGACGAATAAAATTCTTGGCTAGATTTTCGTCAATATACTTCCGCAATTCTGCCAACTCTATTTGCGATAAGTTGTAGATTGGGCCAAAAGGTGGTTGCATTCCTTCATGAAGATCTATAGCACAGTCGTAGGGTCGATGTTCTGGTAGCATGTCAGCATTTTTCTTTTCAAAGACATCTTTGAATCCTTCATACTGCTTTGGAATAACGAAAGTTGGAGTCGCATCTTTACGAGTCGGAGTAGCAAAGATGACAAAAGGCGTATTTTGCTTGGCTTCCTTCATAAAAGCCCTTGCACCTATAAACAAAGGTTTGTTTCTAGACATTGTCTTGGCAGATTCCACCTTCAAGGAGTTTGTTGGAAATGTTACTTTCCGCAACTTCCAATCTATTAATGAATTATATCTATCAAGCCAAGATAGTCCCAAAATGACAGGACATGAAGGGGTCTTGATAACATTAAACACAATGTTGCTCTCATGGTTTTCAAGACGTATCTTCAACGGTTTAGTTTCATGGATAACATTGCCCGAAGACAATGGTCGTCCGTCTATGACCTCTACATGAACATGCTTTGGTTTCTTCACAAGAGGAATATTGTGAAGCTTGGTAAACTCTTCATCTATGAAGCAAGCAGATGCACCCGAGTCTAATAAAGCATTAACTTGAAGGTCTTGAATACCAAAATGTAAAAGTACCATAAAACAATCTGAAGGTTGAGCTGAGAGGAAGGGACCTGGATTATTTTTGGATGTTGAGATGTCCAGCCGCACAGTCCCTATTGTGGCTGGGCGTCCTCGTTTTCCTGTATGCTTGTACTCCTCAGTCTTGTTGTTTGAGTCTTCTGTTTCTTCGAACAATTTGTAGCTTTATGGCCCGCCTCTCCACAATATAAGCACAAGTTTTGTTCAAACTGTCGCTTCTTTTCTTCAGCTGTGAGGGGCTTGAAACGTACCGCATCAATTTGCATAGGTTCAGGACCTGTGGAGTGATTTTCTGGACCTTTTGAAAATGCAGCAAATGCTCCCTCATTTCTCCAACCTGATCGTCTTTCTTGTCGTAATTCAAAAAGGCGGTTGTCACAAATAATTGCCTGAGATATAAGTTCTTCTAAAGTATCCACTTTAGGCATAGTGATCAACAAGTTTTTGACATCATCTCTCAGTCCATATCGAAATCGTGTCATAAACGCCTTATCGTTCCAATCAAGATCACATGTAAGTTGTTGGAATTCTGCAGCATAGATTGCAGCAGAACGTGATCCTTGTCGCAAATTTTGTATCTTTCTTTCAGCTACTCCTTCTCGATCGCTATCTCCAAATGCAGCAGTAAATCTTTCCATGAAAGCCTCTAGGTTATAAAGTATTGGAGAATCCTTCTCCAATAGCGGAGCAAACCAAGAGCGAGCATTTCCTGATAAAAGAGTACCTATGAAAGCAACTTGAGTAAATCCATCTGGATAACGAGAAGGATATAGGCGTAGATAAAGTCGTACTTGTTGCACAAAACCTCGGAAATTGGTTCTTGTTCCATCAAACTTGTCTGGCATACTTGCTTTTGGTTCTTTTGTACTAAGCCTTGAATTGTCTATTAGGGTCGTGGGTGATACATGTCTTACTTCTCTTAATCGAACAAGCTCTTGTTGTAGGCCGTGAATTTCTCGTCTAGCTTCTTCAGTCATTGGATCAATTTGAGGCTCTTTACTTGGATTGCGAAGAAATGCGATCTCCTCCCGCACACTATTCATAAGAGCTTGAAGATCTGCAAGAGTTGCCACTCTATTCTCTATTTGTGGCGATGCACTATCCATGGCCTGATTTATTTCCATATTAAGGAGATAAATCGATTGAAATTTAGAAAAGAAAAAGTTGTTAAATCTTTGGAGAAGATGGTACACTATCTATTACTAAAACTAATTTGGAGAAAAGAGAAAATAAAACACTAAAAAATCTCAGCTTTAGAGGAGGGTAATCCGCAACCTCTAAGAACGCTTTCAAGAAGAGGGGTAATCCACGCTCTATCAAGAAGGCAAGATTCTGAAATCGATGTTAATAGTCCTTTCTATTAGCTTTGCTAAAAAGAAGGAATTAATACCAATCCAAGGGAGACTAATCTGCAACCCTTAGAACGCTTAAGTATCTTTAAAGGAAGGAGTAGTCCACTCTCTGCCTTTGAAAAACTAAGCTCTGATATTGAAATTGAGAAAATATCAGTTTAGAGGAAAGTAATCTGCAACCTCTAAAGCGCTAGAATACCTTCAAGAAGAGGGGTGATCCGCTCTCAAGCAAGAAGGATCCAGCTCTGATATTAAGATGAAATCAGTCTCGACAAACTGTTACGGACACGAAAATACACACAATAAATCTAAACAAGAAGTTCAGAGAGAACATGCAAGAACTAGATTGATCAGATGAGTACACAAACAACACTAAGAGAGGTGAGCTAGAGCTCTAAGAAATGCGTTGTCGAGACTGAAGAACCCTTCAGCCTTGACTCCTATATATACTACTGGATAGGAAGCTTCTCGAGCTACTTCTGTGAACTAGGACGCTTCTCAAACAACTTCCACTAACTAGGAAGCTTCTCGAGCAGCTTCTTAGAATCTATTAGAATATACTAAAAATATTCTAAGAATCTTCCAGAACCTTCTAAAAGAATCTTTAAAGAATATTCTATAGAATCTTCAAGGAATCTTCTAGAAGTTTCTAATGTATGTCCGTGACACCCAGGGGGTTTCTCCAAAGTATTGAGTTTTGGTGTTTCTCTCCCTTCCTCCTCCTCCAGCCCAACTCCTTGGGTCTACACGCACTTCAAGAATCCTCGCGGACTTCGAGGACTATTTTGAGTACGGTCAAAGAATGTTCCAACATTTATTGTGCTTCGCATTGAATTCTTGTAGTGCTTCACTTCTAGGAGAGCGGTCCGTCCCACCTCTTTCATGATGGCTCTTACCTCTCCATTGTTAGCTAACTCCCCCCCCCCCCCCCCCACCTTGCCCTTCTCCCTTTCCTCCTTTGTTCATTCTCCCTCCTACTTTTGGTCAATTTCATGACTTGACTTGTAATTACTTACCAATTGAATAAAGAAGCGAAATATTCAAAATATGAATTCCACTTCGAATTCCATAAGTTACCGTGTATGTGTGTGCGTATGTGCATGCAAGTATACATGATGGTAGAACGTCGTGCAAGGCATATTATCATCTCTAGTAAGCTTGGAATAATAATATATGCCAATTGGTAATATAAAACACATGTGGCATGCCATTTTCATGATGGTGCAACATCGTGGAAGACATGTTTGTAGTGCATGTATATTCGTAAGTGCTTCTATGTATATATACATACAAATATCCACCCACATATTTACATATACATACATACATATATCCATACATACATATGTGTATATGTATATATTTATGCTCGTGTATTTCTATGTTTATATAGATTTACATATCCACGATATAAATATATTGTGTACACATGTGCGATTGGATGAATAATATTCTATGGAAAAAATCACAAAATAGGATCTTATTTGTTATCAAAGAAATTGTAAACGTTAGGCATTGGCGGAGAAATCCTGTGATCGATCAAACTACTTCTATCTATCTTAACCCCTAAAGGTCCTCACCTCTTTTCTAAAAGTCGAAGCACTATTATTTGCATACTTCAAATATCACATTGTATGATTTATATTTTTTCACAAACAGTCATTAACAATATGAAGGTATGGCAAAATTTTCAACATGATTCGAAAATATTTTGAATATTTACAAATTTTATTATGTAAAGAAGGGAAAAATTCAAAATAAATATAGTTTTGTCAAATTTAATATCAGAAATTATATTTAAGGTACATAAAAGTTATATTTACAAGGAGTAAAAGACTGAAAGTGAAGAAATTAATAGAGACATATGATAGAAGCATCTTTAGAAATCCCTTTGCATTTGAACACTCAAAATTCAAATTTCACGACGGTGAAATATCTTCAAATGAAGTCTATTCTCCAATCCCAACGGTCAAAAGATGTATCATAACTTAACTTAAACATCTAATGATAAGATCAACTACAATAAAGTTAAAACACTTGATTTTTGGGGCGTTTGATTAAAAAACAAGCATAATATGGTTGATTCGGCATTTTGGGGTTAATGTTGGTTTAATGTTGCCTTTCACAACGATCAATATACACTTTTATATAAATTTTACCTTTCGGATTGGTTTATTTTTTTTAATTAAAGTTTACACACGCACGACTTTGTATGTATCTAATTAGTCCTAAAGTGTTATGTATTTTCTAATAGAAAATGAACTTTTTAAAATTATGCAGGTTAAATAGTTGAAGGAATTCATATTTTAATGGACCATGGACAATCACAAATTTTAATTATTGTACGAAGTCGCCGTATGTGATGGATATACGCATGAGCAACCATCCAATATTTAGAATATGAAGGCGAGCGTCAAAGGGTTAACCGCTAAAGGTCCTCACCTCTTTTGATAAAGTCAAAGCACTATAATTTGCATACTTGAAGTATCAAATTGTATGATTTATGATTTTTCATAGAGAGTCATTAAAATTATGAAGGTATGGCAAAATTTTCAAAATGATTCGAAAATATTTTGAATATTTACAATTTTTATTATGTAAACAAGGGAAAAATTCAAAATACATATAGTTTTGTCAAATTTAATATCAAAAATTATATTTAAGGTACATAAAAGTCATATTTACAAGGATTAAAATACTGAAAATGAAGAAATTAAAAGAGACCTATGATATGAGCATGTTTAGAAATCCCTTTGTATTTTGGACACTCAAAATTTTAATTTCTCGACGGTGGAAAATCTACAAATGAAGTCTATTCTCCAATCCCAACGGTGAAAAGATGTATCATAACTTAACTTAAACATCTAATGAAATCACCAACTACAATAAAGTTAAAACACTTGATTTTTGGGGCGTTTGACCAAAAAACAAGCATAATAAGGTTGATTGGTCCTTTAGGGGTTAAGGGTCATCTGCAGAAGCACCTCGAACGGCGGTTTTAGAGGACGAGATCGGACGAACTGAATGAAATGGAGCGCGCTGATCGGACGGACAGGATCCATCGGACGAAACCCTCGGATCGGACGGCAGAGAGGACGCCGGATCGGACGGCAGTGCGGACGGCAGGAATCGGACGGCAGGCATCGGACGGCGTGCGCGAGCAGCCCAGGGGGTTCTCCAAAGTATTGAGTTTTGGTGTTTCATTGCTCTCCCTTCCTCCTCCTCCAGCCCAACTCGTTGGGTCTACACGCACTTCAAGAATCCTCGCGGACTTCGAGGACTATTTTGAGTACGGTCAAAGAATGTTCCAACATTTATTGTCCTTCGCATTGAATTCTTGTAGTGTTTCACTTCTAGGAGAGCGGTCCGGACCACCTCTTTCATGATGTCTCTTACCTCTCCATTGTTAACTAACTCCGCCCCCCCCCCCCCCCACCTTACCCTTCTCCCTTTCTTCCTTTGTTCATTCTCCCTCTCACTTTTGGTCAATTTCATGACTTGACTTGTAATTACTTTCCAATTGAATAAATAGGCAAAATATTCAAATGTAAAGGCAATAGAATGAAGCATTGCGTTCCACTTTGAATTCCATAAGAGTTAGCAATTTTTTATGCATACATTACTTCGAACCTACTAGAGTGACTTCATTCAATGAATTCACAAACATAATTTAAGAGGGAAAGACCACGTCAATTTTCATAAACAAATTATCACGCAATATATGTAACAATTTATATTTTACAAACCTAGTTAGAGGGGAAAACTTGAAATTAAATTAGATTTGAACCTATTGTATGCATGTTCATATGAATAGTATATATGAAATTAAATTATAGTTGAACATATTGAATACACATGTATGTATCTTTATATTTACATACATATAAATAAATCTTATTGTATGCGTATGTGCATGCATGTTTAGGGTTTATATTAATATGTACATCTATAAATGATCGACACATCCATCTATATATCTATAT
Organism: Pohlia nutans; assembly: GCA_022496805.1. Taxonomy (NCBI): domain Eukaryota; kingdom Viridiplantae; phylum Streptophyta; class Bryopsida; order Bryales; family Mniaceae; genus Pohlia; species Pohlia nutans. The sequence goes on from CM040094.1 coordinate 18,753,193, forward strand.
ATATATATATATATATATATATATACGTATATATGCACATGTATTTTTATGTATACATAAATTTATATGAACAGAATATGAATATATTGTGTACGCATGTGCGAATGTATGAATCATCTTCTTTGAATAATGGAGCCCGTAATATCCTCTGAAATTTGTTATCAGCAAAAATGAAATAGTTCCAAAATGGAACGATCTTGGTGCCATGTTATTGTTTATTGTGTAAAAGGTTGGTGGATTTACATTTTGGGACTTCTAACAAGAAGTGATGCATGTTATATTGTTGTGTGGCAACATTTGTTAAAATGACTTCACTTAGTGACTATTCATATATGATCTCAACCATTGAAATTCACTTCTTTTTGAATCCCAAGTCATTTTATATTCATACAACTAAATTGGTTTTCGTAACCGTTGATCTTAAAGTATGGATTGAATCTAAAATTCATATGTGTAACCTAAGTGCCCAATCAACCATATTATGCTTGATTTTTGGTCCAACGTCCTTAAAATCTAGCGTTTTAGCTTTTATGTAGTTGGAGTTTTCGTTAGATGTTTAAGTTAAGTTATGATACATCTTTTGACCGTTGGGATTGGAAAGTAGAAAATCTATTGAAGTTATTCCAACGTTGAGAAATTTGAAATTGGAGTGTCCTAAATACAAAGGGCTTTCTAATAATGCTCGAATCATAGGACTCTTTTATATCTTTTGCTTTCATACCTTTACTATATGTAAATGTAACTTTTATCTACCTTAAATAAAAAACTTGATATTAAATTTGACAAAAGTATATTTATTTTGAAATTTTGTTGTGTTTACATAATAAAATTTGTAAATATTCAAAATATCTTCCAATCATGTTGAAACTTTTATTATACCTTCATATTGCTAATGACTAGGAATGCAAAATTATAAATCACCCAATGTGATATTTCAAATATGCAAATCCTGTGATCGATTTCACCATACCAACATGTTGCGTTGTCCTCAAAGGGTTAACCCCTAACGGCCCAATCATGCATAATTTGCATGATGTACGGATTTGAACTCCTATTTTTCATCCATCATGCACTTTTTGCAATGTGGATCTTTTACTTAAACTTTTATGGGAAGTTAGCTTTGTGCATGTGTGATCCGATTAGAGAGGGGATGATTTGTGAAATTTTTATGCCTCATGTCATGTTGTAGTGTTGCACCCAAAATTTCGAAGATTTTAGTCTAAAAGTGCTCTTGAGAAAGTGAAGTACTAAAATTAAGTAACCAAAAAATCTCCAAAAATCACTACACTTAAAGCATTACATTTCAACCCATCACAAAAATTTCATTATTAGATTGCCAATATCTTATTCGTGAGCACATTCCAAAAGAGCTCTAAATTTGAAGTTTGAAAATTAATACACAAAAATTGGTGATAGCCATTGCAAATCCAACCGTATGGATAGAATCTAACATTCATGATGTACAACTTTTATTCATTCATCCAGTTGAAAATATCCCTCTTAGTTGCATTTTATAATGCATTTCTGAAAAACGGCCAAATCTGAAAAGGGTTCGAACGTTTAGGGGTTAATAGGAGTCTTTGGCTCACTTAATCACGATCATTGGATTCGTCATGGCATTTAATCCGTTCTGGGAAGTAGTTGAGTTGAACAACGTCATGAAATCTGACTATCGGCAGTCCGAACGGACGAATCGGACGGCTGTATCGGACGGCGGATCCGACACCGTCATGCGGACGGCATTTTGGGCCCCGGAGCGGACGGCGAGCAACGGACGGCCAGAAGCGGACGGCAAGCATCGGACGGCGGCAGTGGAAAAAAAAATTGGCTTAGAGGAAGAGTCCTTCCTTCATTACGTCTTCTGATCAGCTACTTTGACTAGGTAAACCTCTAAATGCCTACACTGCTGTCCCAGTTTCTTTTTTCAAATTATAACACGATAAAAAATAAATTGCATTTGTGGGAGTCCTTGAAATGAAAAAATTGTCATGCGAATTCTCTATTATTATGAGTTTTGTAAAAAGTATAAATAGAGAAGTGAAAGAAAACCGAGTGTGGAAAAAGTATTCTACATGGAAGTCAACAAGAATGGAAAGGTGAATAGAGTTATATATATTCATATAGTAGCCAAATGACTAAAAAATAGTCATGCAATATCAATATTCATTGAACGAGTACGTCTACGCTGACTGTCATGAGTGATTGTACCGCCTGCCTCAACCTCTGAATCTATCGCAAGCTTCTTTTCAACGTTGTCATGAGATGGTTTCCAATTGTCATCGTCGTCGGCCTTTCGTTTCCCCTTGCGAGAACGATCCATATCCACCTCTCTTGCCTTAAAAACCTCCATGTACTTCTCCACACGACCAACAACAAGAGTTACAGTTTGCTCAGTTTCCCCAAATGTCGTTGACCAGTTCGATGTCAACATATGACGTCGCCACATTTCGATGACGTCATTGATCTTCCTATCAAATGCACCTGCAACATCCGCATAGGAATTCTCCTCATCAATGAACATGTCCTCGGTCGTTGTGGCACGAAGCCTAGCTGCCTCCTCCAACTTTGAAAGGACCAGAGCTCTGCCAATCAACGTACGGTCATACGTTCCGTGTTGTTCTCCTAAGACGGGACCGGACGCCTCGCACCACGTGTTATCATCTCTCTTTTTTACTTCATTCTTTGGGAATCGGAAGAACTTTTTGTGATGTACGCTCCAATGTCCCCCAAAGTTGCGGCAAAACACCTCCCGGTCCGCCTCGTTCACAATTGTACGTGCTCGCACTTCGATCTCGTAATCTCGGGTCATCCAGAAAAGTTCATCCTTGTCCATAAAATCTTCTACCTGAGACCCTTCTGCGTGCAAATGGTACAAGTCATGGCAGTCGAAGTTAACATCCTATACCAATGGTTGACCCCAGTTTTTGTAATTTAGAAACTTCTTCGGTTTTTGGTCCAGAGGAAGGTTCCACTGGTTGTATTCATGACCAGATGGCATAAAGGCGCGAAGGCCCATCATTTCGTAGAATCTGACATGTATAGGAGCATTGCACAGGGGACACCAAGAGCGTCGTAAGCAATGTTCCGCAACGCACTTAATATGAAAGGTATGCTGACATTGTCCTAGTTGGATCGCTCCTTCTGGACCAAACCCATATTGACACAAGCAACATGTCTCTTTCAGAAAGTCGGGAGCTGGATTACATGTATGAACCACCGTCTTCTCCTTCTCCAACAAATGCGAGGAAAACACGTTATATGGCATCCACCCTTCTTCGATCGCCGAAGCCCAATCCATGTTGTTTGTTTCCAGGGAACCACAAATCCCATGTGCCCGTGTCATCATCACGTCAACATCACCCCACATGGTAAACGTAGTCATTGTACGTGCTCTAAGCAGCGCGGCTTGTCGATCAAATAATTCTTGCACCCTCCTCAAACTTCCTAGCATACAAGAGAGATTCCCACTTTTTTTCTCCTCGTACTGGAACATCAAATACAACTCACGCGCGACCAATTCATCCACATCCTTTAATTGGTGGACATAACTCAACCAAGGCAGGCTTTGCTCACGAGGTGGTATGGGCATCTCCTTGTCACTTTTCCAGAAAAGTAATTCACACCTCGCTATATCCCTGTCAATCTCTGCTTGATGCAATCGTTGTCTCAACGTCTCGATTTCACGGTTACTGGCTTCACCGGCTTCGGTTGGTGGCCTTTTCCAAGGTTCTTCCTGCATCCTATCAACCGCCACGAATACCTCCGCTACACCTGGCCGCTCTAGCGAATTCGAAGGATTCTGTTCATCGTGGAGGTCACCGTCGGAGGTTTGGGCATCCAAAGGAAGGGGCAACTGCTCCGATGGCGGTACAATATCTTTAACCACTGTTTCGTCTGAAGTTTGGACATCCAAAGGAAAGGGCAACTGGTGCGATGGAGCGAGAGTATCTTCAACCACTGTCTTGTCCGAAGTATGGGCATCAAATGGAAGAGACAATTGGTCTGATGGGGAAAGAGTTTCTTCAAGTACTACTCCGTCCAAAACCTGCGCATCCAATGGAAGAGACAACTGGTTCGATGGGGCAAGAGTTTCTTCAAGTACTGCTGCGTTCGAAGTGTTGGCATTCAACGGAATAGCGAGCTGCTCCAAAGGGACGTGAGATTCTTGAGGTAATGCTTCTGTCTTTGTAGTTTCTTCTCGCAGCTTCTCTACTTCTACTATCAACTGCCAATTCATCATCTGGAGATGCAGGGTCTTCAAATGGTTCTTTATGATGGTCAACTGGAGTTGCTTTATGGTTTCTCTCGCCAAGCGCTCAAATCCCCTTGCACATTCCGTTGTTTCTTTTAGTCTCTTCGTGAGCTCATCAACACGCTTCGCCTTTTCGATGACTGGCCCCCAACGGCCCAATTTTTTCTCAATTGATTGGACATCTCTAGCGAGCTGTGGTGCGATTGTACGAAGGAAAGTTGTTACGTCCATGGCTTTTACCAAGTTCACGTACACGTTCTTCGAAAGAAGTTTCAATGAACCTAGATCACTTTTCAAGTCGGGGAACTCGTCGGACAGTTCCCACTGCTCTGCTTCTGCAATTTCACCCACCTTGGGAACTTTCTCCGCCAACTGCCCGTACGAAATCATTAGATCCTCAATAGGCATTCTCTTTGCCTCACAAGTCCCGCAATTTCCCCAACGTCCATTTGGATCCCGAATTAGTGTATCCGTGTCATCCAGACATGCGTGTTCCTCCCTCGGAGTTGAGGAACTTGGATTGCTTGGACCGCCCTTTTCCACCCGAACCGCCCAGTCCGTTCCAAAGTTATACTTTTCTTGGCGGTCCTCCGTGGTAATTGTATCGGACCTCAACTTCTGTTTCCCCTTTGATTCCGTAGTTCCCTGAATTAGCGTGGATGGGTTATGCGGCAACAGTTCCTCGCCCTCCTTGCATGGTACCGATCGAGACGGAGAAGTTGCAATATCTTCGACTTTGTCTTCTAAGTCCCATTCAACTTTGACTTCTATTTCCTCCCGTTCAGCATTGACTTCGGTTTCCACACTTGCATCCAAATTGTCCAAAGCGGCCATAGGCAGTACTGGTAATTTAGCGGTCTTTGGTTTGACTTCCACTCGAGTGTCTCGACCTGAGCTGCTTGTAGTCGACGTGCCCGGTTTTTTTAAAGAGACCAACATCTCTTTTGTGCTTGTAGATGCTGGATCATACAAATCAGCAATATCTCGCTGCCCGTCTGCCAACTGAATAGGCATCGATTTAATTGCAGGGTATAAACTCCAATCCACCTTGCGCTCCAACCTTAATTCCACATAGACCATTGCCAGTGTGTTGTAGTTGAATGTTCCCTTTGACTTCGAACGACCTCCAAACAATGCCCTCCATACCTCTTCCGCTCGGTGAAGGAAATGATCATCTTTGCACAAGTTTGGTTTGGCAGTAAAGGTTCTTGCCATCATTGGTATTTGATCCCTCGGCCACAGTTTACCAATGTGGGACAGTTTGACATAATTTCTGCAATCCGTGGCAGACCAATATTCGTCCTTAACTTCTTCCCATCGTGGTGCGGCTAGAATAGTTGGGTCGTCCAATACGGCGTAATCGATCGCATGCGGGGCCCCTTTAGGCTTGTTCCTCCTAGGCCCAGCATTAGCATTCGGAATGTGACCCTCACGTTGGTCATCGGCCATTGCTTAGCGATGTGTGAATGAACCGTGTGCAATTACCGAGACAGAATGCCGCGACGAGGTGAATCGATCGTGTACCCTAAACCGTGAGGTAATCCCGCGATAATGTGAATCAACCGTTTGCGTAAAAACCCCGCAAAAATGTGTAAGAACCGTCTGTGTAAGAAAACCGCGATAATGTGAGTGACCCGTCCGTGTGAAAATACCGCGAAGATATGAATAAAGTGTGTAAGATGCTTATTGTGACCAACCGATGATTGGTCACAATAAGCATATGACCTCTCATCCCTGTAGTAAATAAGGCCAGGAAGTCCACAAAGGGAATTGCCAGCAACCTGATTTAGGAGTGAGAAGTGAGAGGAAATGGGGCCGGACGGGCCTTCTATACTGCCGTCCGCCCGAACCAGCCCGTCCGCCCGTCCGAACCGGGCCTCCCGTCCGATCTGTCGTCCGGAGCGTGCTGCCCGCCCAATCATCGTCGTCCGATGGGGTGGCGGCGGCGGACCGTAAACCCTAAAGCAAAACCCTAAGGCGTCCGCTGTCTTGGTGCGTCCGATGCATCGCGTCCGATCCTGCCGTCCGATTCTGACGTCCGATCCAGGCCGTCCGATCCAGCGCGTCCGGTGCAGCCCGTCCGATCCACCCCGGCCGATCCGGACCGTCCCTCCAGTGCGTCCGATCCAGCCCGAATCGATCGGACGGCATATCGGACGGCACAGCGGACGACAGAACGGACCAACCAGGCTGTCCAACGGCTAGTGCGGCAGATGGTAGTATAAAGCATGAAGGTTTTGTTTTGGTGAGTTCATTCGAACTCACCAGTTGTCAAGGGCTGTGGGCAACCTTTTGGTATCCCTTGCTTGACCATTACCGAGTTTGAATGCGCGGTTGTCAAATTCCGTTCGGAATTTGACAACTACTGTATTTTACATACATGATACATTTTTTCGTCGCGCGATCACGAGGTACTGCACGCCGTCACTTAAAACTATTGGGTAGCGGAACCTAAACCCGCTTGAACCTTTCAAGATGCCCAGCGATTGGGAAGATTGGTATGTGGATATAGCCCCCGGAAAAGTGAAGTGCTTACTATGTGCAGCACTTTTTGCAAGGAAGGCGGCGAGGATGTTGAGTCACCTTGGATACCAGAACGCATCAGGAAACCGTGACACTGGCGTCGGTATATGCAAGAGACTTACACCGCAGATTAAAGGGCTCTTTCTTAATTGCAGAGGAGATCCTCCTAAGCGTCCAAATCCAGATCTATCCGATGAATGTCGCACTCCGAGAGCGGGAAATATGGACTTGATGGAGCTTTGCACACCGCAATCGCTAGATCGAGAGTCACGCGATGGACCACAAGAGATTCCAAATCAGAGGTCAGGTTCTAATACAAATGAAACTACCGCGAGCAGACCACCATCCATGGAACGTGATAGTGCAGCTGGCAGGGCCGCCCGTCCATTGCGACAAGCAGGAATACCAGAGGGTTTTCAGGAAGACAAATGAAGGGAGTTAGACAAGATGTGGGCAAGGTTCTTTTACGAGGCGAATATCCCTTTTGCGATAGCACGGAATTCAACTTTCAAAGAGGCCGTACGGAGGACTTCTGCTTTTCGGGGACCATACACACCACCCTCTTACAATGACTTACGGAAGAAACTCTTGATGCAGGCCAAGAATGAGCTAGGGGTGGTCTTGGAAGGTAAAATGGCAGATAGCATTCGCAAGTTTGGAGCCACGTTGACATTTGATGGATGGAGCTCGTGCACAAACCAACCATTATTCAATTGCATGATAGTGTCTGCGGTAGGAGAACACTTTCTTGGATCGGTAGACACTTCGGGACATTCGAAGACAGCAACGTACCAAGCGACCATCATAGAGAAGTTCATTGAAGGCGTTGGATCGCAGAACGTGGTGCAAATTGCAACGGACAACGCATCTGTCATGAAGGCAGCAGCGGATCTCGTGACGAACAAATATGACCACATATACTTCTAAGGATGTGCTGTTCACGCAATGAACCTGTTATTGGGGGACATCGCGAAGGCAAACTAGATAGCTCACGTGTTGAAGAAGGCCCGGACGATCGTGACGTTTATAAAGAAGAGACACATGCCTCTTGCAGTATTTCGAAAGCACGAGAAGAAGTTCAGCCTAGTATTGGCAGGGAAAACTAGATTTGGATCAAATTTCATGATGGTGGATCGATTACTTGAGGTCAGACAGGCCTTAGAGCAGTCAGTTGTGGACGAACAGTGGACGTCCTATGTCGTCACACTCCGAGACAAGCGGGGGGGATCAAAGCGCGCACTATCTCTCGAGATGTGAGAAGGTATATACTGGATGATCACTTTTGACAAAGATGCACTATTTTTCAGGAGGTGGTTGCACCGTTGATGTATGCACTGCGGGATTTTGACAGTGGGGAACCTGGTATGGGCAAAATTTGACACATCTTTCACAATGTGGAGAAACACATTGAAAGGGTGAAGGATGAGTTCTTTCCATTGGACGGTGGAGAAAGCATTGATGTGGAGAAGCACTTCCGCGACCGATGGGCATTGGTCAGAACGGATTCACACGATGCGGGTGCACTTTTGAATCCGTATTTGCTACATGATAAGGAACTCGCAGACGATTTAGATGCCATCACAGCATGCAAGCGTGTGCTTGGAAAATTATGTTCTCCAGAAACATATCCGAATGTGGTGCTAGAGTTTTTGGCATTCCGTCTCAAGGAACCGCCATTCCACAATATGTTGGATCCGAAACAACAGAAGTGTTCGCCTCATGCATGGTGGGATTTTGAAAGGGCATGCGGAAAGCTCATCGCACCAATAGCACGGAGAATCCTAGCCCAAACCGTGTCATCGTCATCATGCGAACGCAATTGGAGTAGTTATTCTTTCGTGCACAACAGGTCTCGGAATCGCCTCCAACAAAAGAGGGCTGAAGATTTAGTGTACGTGTACACAAATTCAAAGCTCCTCGCAAAGGCTAAGAGAAAGGATGAGAAGAAGTGGTACGACGAAAATGTATCATCAGAAGATTCGGATTCCGCTTCAGAAGAATCGGATGGAGATGATGAAGGCGATTGGGTGGGTAATCATGCATCAGACGATGATCGCTGGGCTGATGTGCCTCTTGACGATTGGAGTGATCAACTCTCTCCACGAAGGCCGGATTCCTCTCCAGCAAGATCTGGTCGATCAAGCCACGATGTATACGAGTTTGCTGAGGATGGAGAGGAGGGCAATCACGTGCAAGCATCAAATGCCGACGATACCGGTGTGAATGTCAGAGAAGAGGACAATTCAATTCCGGCGTTGGGTGAAGAAGAAGGGGACAAACGTGGTGAAGATGGTGGCACAAGGATTGACACCGTGCAGGAGGGTGTTTTGAAGGACCCCAAAGATTCTGAATTGGAGCTTTCTCCTGGACGAAAGGCCACAACGGTGAACAATGGCCACTCCAAATGGAAAGGCATAGAGGAAGATTTTGGTCCAATCAGTAAGAGTCCGTTGAAGTTTGGAGAGAGAGATTCTCCTCGTGGACCGCGTCTTGAGGACCAAATGCAGAGGACCGCCCTTGCATCTAGAGCCTTATTTGATAATTCTAAAACACCAACACCCCGAGTTCCACTTGCATCTTCAACGGGATTGGTATCCCTTTCCAAAGCGGTGAATAAACGTGTGAGAGAATCGGATGGAGATTCGGAAAGCGACGGAAATTTGCCTTTATCAGTAGCTATAATAAAGAAGCCATCAGGTGTGCCCCCAAGGCACAATCAACGGCCAATGCAGAAGATGACGGTGAAGGAGACACTTGTGGGCCCGAAACATATATCATCGAGTGGAGAGAAATTTGGCGCAACAGAAAACGGCAGCGCTAAACGAAAAAGGCTCATGCAACCATTTGCTGCTTCTTCGCCAAAGCCAGGACGAGTTAAAACACCCCTTGACACAAGTGGATCCACATGGAAAATGAAGAGTATCCAACCAGTAAAGAAGGAGAGAAAGGAAAACGAGTATTACTCTCACAGTGACGACGAGTCATATGATGCAGAGGACAGTAGCGGAGCAGAGGTGAAAGGAGATTCTGATTACAAGGCAGATTGAAACTCAATAGCATTTATGTATTTTCGTAGAGTTTTTTTTATAAGATATTCTAGTATTCAGTAATTGTAGTTGTTTGGACAGGAGATAGATTTTATAAGTATATATTTCTGTAGTGATATGTATGACGTACATGAATAGATGGCAATATTTTGTTGACGTTCCCTTTATTGAATGTTTGTTTACCTGCGAAATATAATATATGACACTATTTTTATGTTTTATGTTGTTGGAACGAGAGTGGCTATAACCCTAAACAAGGTCGCTATATTTTTATTACAATAAGGCTCCAGTGACTTAATGAGATTTTAATTTATATTTTCCACCATTACAATCACCCTAGAACGGCCTGAAGTGTTCAGGGTTTAGTCCTTGAGAACCCCTAAACCGGCCTGGCCGTCCTCTAGTTGTCCGCGTGCCGTCCGCCCGCCCGGTCGTCCGTCCCGCCGTCCGCCAGGCCGTCCACTCTGCCGTCCACCATCAAACTCCGTCCGTCGAGCCGTCCGGACGGACGGGCTCCACGCCGTCCGCCACGCTGTTCGCTAAGCCGTCCGCTAAGCCGTCCGCAGGGTAAAAACGGCAGCGGATAAAGTAAATCACAATTAACCCAGCGAACGCTGGCGTCCGGCCGCTCGGACGCGATTTCCTCCAAAGACGTCCGAAGTGACAACCTTGGTTTTCATTTAGTTGAATTTTACAATGTAAGTCCTTTTCAAGGACAACTTTCCATGCGTAAATAAATACTGTTTTTGAATTTGCGTGTTGTGCATGTTGCATCCATGATTGGAATCTTCATTTGATCTAGATGTACGACTAAAAGTTGTACATTATGAATTTCTGATTCTAGGCAGACGTTTAGATATATAATTGCTATGCCCTACAATTTTTAAATTAATTTTGAAACTGAAATCCAAAATCCAACCTTGAATTTCAATATAAATATAGCATTGGCAATTCTGAATAAAATTTTCAGTATAAATACGGCATAGAGTATTTCTGAATAAAATTTTCAGTGATTTGTTAAATTGTAATACTCTAAGTTTAGTGACTTCTGGATATCTGTTTGTCAATTAAAATCTTTTGGATGGATGATAGACAGAAGGGAACCATTTAGAACATGACAGACGGGAAAGAGGGCAGACGGAATGAGGGGTTGACGGGATGAGGGGCAGACGGGATGAGGGGCAGACGGGGTAAGGGGCGGACGGAATGAGGGACATACGGGATGAGGGACTGACAAGTTCAGGGACAAACGGAGTGAGGGGCAGACGGGATGAGGCAGACGAGATGAGGCCGACGGGCTGGGGCAGACGGGCTGGGACAGAAGGGCTGAGGTAGTCGGGCTGAGGCAGTCGGGTCCGGGCAGATGGACCTACACCACTGGATTGAGGCAGTCGAATGCAGCGGATAGATCTAAACCGTCAGATTCGAGCAGTCGGACGGGAAAGGGGGCAGTCGGAGTGAGGCAAACTAACTGAGGGTAAAGCATTTACCCGGGACCACATAGCCACGTAGGACACGACTTCCAAGGGGTCCTACGTGGCTATGCCACATGTAATTCTTGAGCCACATCTAGCTTGCAAGGTGGCAGAAAGGTAACTGTTTTAACCCTACCTGGTGAAAAGACTAGGTTGACCCTACCTGCAATCTAGGTTGACCCTATCGTGTCGTGCCGGAGGGGTCCGACACGACATGATGGGCATGACACGACATGACACGACATGACCGACATGATGAACAACCCTGGAGGGTGTCTTACACGAACGAATGTGCGCAAGTTGTGAATCCGCGAGGTTGAGTGCCAAAATGGCAAATGCCTACTTCTCCCTCCTCTTGTACGCTTGCATGACGTTGAATCCATAGAACACAGAGGAGGCTCCTCACTACCGTCGACAATCTCCCACAACTCCTTCTTGGCCATCACCATCTCCATTTTGAACTTCCACAAGTGGAAATTCACCCCATCGAACTTGTCCACGACCTTGGGACCTTCACCCTCAAAAGATACCATGATCCTCACTTACGTATGCCTCTATGTGCACAAACTAGCTCCAAATGAAAATTTGAGCACCCCAAGAACATGAAACACATGCAACACCTAAAAGCAAGTGCCTAATCACTAGGATCAGATGGTAGACCCTCCACGAGAGCCCTCACACCTCACAAATCACTTGCATTCACTCAAATGCTCACAATTGAACCAAACGAAGTTCTACTCTCAAAGAAGAGATAGAAGCAAGAAAAAAGAGATCCAAGGGAAGAAATTGACCAAGGAGAGTGCTCCAACATGTCACTTCAGCCCATGCACTCCTCTAAGAGACACCAACACTCCAACAAGCTCCAAAAACTCCAACAATGCTCCAAAACCGCCCGTCGCACACCAACCTCAAAACACTTGCACAAATGCAATCTAATACTCATGAAACACACATGAGTGGGCCCATAACCTATTGAAGGTATGAGAAGATTGCACAAGGCACACACAAACACAAGGAATGCGTAGAAAGAGATGATCTTTACTCAAAGGCCTTCCACCTTAAGTAGTGTACACTAGGAGGTCACCATGACAAACCATATGGGATAACTCATCACAAGGACACTCTAGAGATCAGCCCATGCCTAACCCCTCCTCCCACACACCATTATTTAGCACCCCAACCTCTTTGGCTTCTAGCAATACTACGTTACATCAATTACCTCAATATTAACCCCTAAATGCCTAGAACCCTCTCCAAATTCAGCAGCTTTGCAATGATGTATTATAAATTGCAACTAAGAGGGATATTTTGAACTTAATGTATGAATAAAAGTTGTACAATATGAGTTTTTGATTATAATTATACGGTTTAGGGTTTAGAATTACGATTACGAAACTTTTTAAAAAAAAAATGAAACTCAAAATTCAAAATTATTTTGTAATTCAATTACAATTTGGATATTGACAATTTGTATATGAAATGTGTCATGATTGGTTGAAATGTAATACTCTAAGTGTAGTGATTTTTGGAGATTTTATAATTGCTTAATTTTATGAGTTGACTTTTTCAAAAGCACTATTACACTGAAAACTTTGAAAGTTTCGGTGAATCATTACAACATGAAATGAGGCATAAAATTTTCACAAATCATCCCCTTTCTAATCGGATCACACATTCATGAAGCTAACTTCCCATACAATCTAGAGTAGAAAATCCACATTGTAAAAATTGCATGACGGATTAGAAAACACGGATGAAATCTATACATTGTCCAAAAAATGAACGCTGAGGCGGTTAGGAATTAACCATGAAATTCTTGGAAATGGATCGTAGTTTTGATCCTGTAGTCATTTGTCCGGGGGACACCGGATTATTGTCATTACGAACAAACACTTTAATCTCGCCGGCCCATTTCATGATCCGGAGTTCCTATCTAGCTATCTAATAGTCTTAGTAGTTACACAACCGTCGGATATAGGGCCCTCATCCTGCGGTTTTAGGGTTGCCGACGTGGAGATGTGGACGGAGACCTATGATTGCTGACGTGGAGACCGAGGATTGTCCACGTGGAGATGCACATCAGTGAAAGAAAAAATTGTACCACGTCAGAACGTGCACGGGTTACCTTGTACTTTGTAACCCAATTTACCGAAAACAGAATCTCAAAACCCCCAAAATTTTGATATACACTATAGATCAAGTATTTTAATCAAATATCCTATCGTAATGACAATGATCCGGTGTCCCCCGGACAAATGACTACAGGATCAAAACTACGATCATTTCCGAGAATAGACACTTTAGTGACTAGCTACGACAATTATAAAAAGAACACTTTGAAGAATCGTATAAAATTCTATTTTATTTAAATACGTACTGAAAAACTATGATAAATCGATTTATCTTCAATTTATATAAAAAGATACTTGGAAAAATAATGTGTTTTAAAATGTGAGAAATTGATGAGGATTGAGGTTTTTGGATGTCCATTCATGACCATTTTCAATCAATCGTATTCGATATTTCGAACTTATTACTAATTCTCTTAAATTTTAAACCACCCCCCACAGTCTTAAAATCCTCAATCCTAGTACGTGGCTTTTAATTTAAGGACATTCTCGATATTTCAGTGAGTCCAAAACATATGAGCTTTGTTTCTATAGATGACTAACTTGATGACAAAGTGAATTAGCAAAGGATGCCAAGTCTGTAAAATACAACCTATAGGCAATAAGTCATTTTAGTAAATACATGTGAGGCCATATGCCGTTGGCCAAGAGTTTGTCATTATTTATTCATTAATTTGTTTAATTTTTAATTTTTTGAACTGGAAACCCGTTACCACAACTAATAGAAGTATTATTAATAGTGCATGTAAGTCCAATACGAGTAGTAGTAGGTGTCTCGTTTTGTTGCCACAACCAATAGAAGTATCTGAAATACTCCTTGTGAGCACATCCAAATTGTATAGAAGTAGTAGTAGATATCTAAGTCTAATTTAGAAGACGTAATAGTAGGTATCTCTAAGTCCCTGTCCCGTTGCCACAACTAACAGAACTATCAGTAATACTACTTCAGCTGTCATCATATCTAAGTGGAGTAGAACATTAGAGGATATTTGAGCTCTAAGGAGGGCCCTTAAGGATTGACAGAGAACGCCATTTAATTGATGCAGGTTTAGCCTAGGCCAGTACCTACAGATCCGTCTCTATCTTGTATGAAGGACCAAACTACCCGACAACGAGCCCTGGCGTTGAAGAATGGTTTTATATTCTTGAAGTATGATTTTATATTTGAGGAGTGTCAAAGGCGGGTACTCTTGTTTGATGTCATGCTCATCACTGAGGGTTGATAGAAATTATTTTTTATTTGTGGGGTTGAAACCGAGGCTTAGGTCCAGTAATTACAACTAAAGTAGAAGCACCCAAAATTGTCAGGGACCAATTCCATTCATGTATGCAAGCACCTGTTTCAATTTCAGGAGCTCAAAATCAAATTACTAGAACTATGAATTGTAGCAGTTTGGTGATCAATTATGAATACCAAGTTAGCAAAGTGATTGGACTGGAAATGAAAACAAGTATTGGCTTCCCTACTAACATCAATAGTGGTCTATGCAGATTAAGTTTGAAAATTCAGAACAAAATCATACACTGTGACAAAATTAAATAAAAATTTATTTTTGTTCTTAAACCCAAAATTTTATGTACTACTATTTTTTATCATTGAAAACCATCGATCTACATAGGTTGAAATGCTTAAACTGACAGATATTAGCTTGGCTTGGGTGTCTTTTCCGGAACTTAAACAAATGTGCCAGCAGTTGGTTGAGTTTGCAAGTTGTGGTTGTGAATCATCCCACGCATTAGTCTCGGCAGTTCCATAAATTCAACATTGGCTTACAATATATTTTGTAATCCAAGTCCATATAATTTGGACATAATTTACATCTTCTCCTGTCTTCATTAAAATTTTCAAAGCAATTATTACAGATTTTATGACAATCATGTATAATTGTACCTTTGGGTAGGTCAACATCTTCCCCCTTAAATAACTTTCTAAAAATTTGATTTTTTGATGTGAATTCACAAAGCAATACATACATTTTTGAATGACATTCTCGCTTCCGATGAGCAAAATCAGTGCACCCAACATATCCAAGTTTGTCAAACGTTAATTCATATAGATTCTCATTCTCTAAAAGTCTCCTCCCTTCCACTTTGGTACACTCACGTGGTTTTTCATACGTGTGTGTCTTAGATTTTTAGATTTTTTGTCTTTTAGGGTTCGATGAAGATGCCATTGTAGTTAGAACTTTTAGTCTAGTATAGGATTAATTCTAAAATTTGTAAACAAATTAAAACATTTTGCAAATTAAAAAGACTAAAAGAGTAGAATTGCATGCACAAAGTTCAAAAAGTATCAAAAAGTTAAAAAGAGAGTAATAGAAATGGTAGAAAAGTAACAAAGTAAAGTAAGAAAAGCAAAAGCAAAAGTCAAGAAAAAGGAGACAAAGGATTTGAAAGGTGGAGCTTACCACGTGTCGTTTGGAGGTGTGTTGAAGCAGTTGGGCGGTTTTTCTCCTCCCGCTTGTACTTAAGCAGTTGGAAAAAACTGCTTTGTAGCAGTTGGCTCGTCGTCTTCATTGTTCCTCATGAAAACCAATTTTCTATTCGATAAAAATTCTGCTCATCTTTTGAATGTATTGTGTAATTGGGTTGTATGAGTGTCGAAGTTTTTGCAGGGAGCGGAGTCTGAGCCTGAGGTTTCACAGAGAGCGAGGAGTGTGAGAGACGGCGGAGTGTGAGTACTGTGCGAGTGCTTGAGCGTCGCGAAGTTTTTTGTGAGTGTCGGAGGTTTCACAGAGAGCAGTGACGAGTTGTGTGTGAGCGTCGGGTGATTGTGTATGAGCCGTGGGAGTGACAGTGCCGGTGTTCTCTCTGTTCTGAGTGCTTAGAGTGAATGGAGCGAAGGTGTGAGTATTGGGTATTTTTGTGACTCACGGAAGTACTGGAATTCGTTTTTGTGAGCGCTAGCTTAGGGTTTGTGAGTGCCGAGGTGTGTGAGCGGTGCCAAGGTACAAGTGCGGAGGAGCGACAGCTTTGCTGGGAGTACTAGCGTTGTGAGTGCAAGGCTCTTCGTAAGCTGTGAGCGGCGGCCGAGAGTGCGAAGAGGACGCTGCCGTCAACGACGCAGACGACGATCACGAGGGCCCGGTTTGAGGGAGCAAGATTCTTTTCCGAATTTCCGAGCTCTTCGGCTTACTAGCTGTGATGGAGTTACTACTGGTAGCTCACTGTCCAAGTTTGAAGAAGTTGAAGCTAAACAGAGAGATTACTTTGGAGCAATTGTAGAAGATTCTGGTACGCGTGCCGCAGCTCGTGGAACTCGGCACCGGGATTTACAACCAAAACCTCTCCTGGAGTCAACTGCAACTGCTGCAAGCCTCTCTTGTTCGGTGTTCAAGACTACGTGGGTGATCAAGGTTTATTATTTTTCTTTCCGTGTTTGTGAATGCCATGAATTCTAAGAAGTAGATTTGGTTAGTGATTGGGTAACAAATTGCTGAGAGTTTGATCGTGGAGGACCGTGTATTTGGAAAACTAATAGTTTGGGTCTGGATAATTTGCCTATGTTGTTGGCCTCAACGTCAGTCTAGATTTCTTAGGAAGGCGCATCTATTCTCGTAGAATAGAGTCTGTAGTTTTGGATTGTTCACAGTATGGGCTGCACTGGTCGTAGCGTCCAGCGGCTGTTTTACGACTTGGTTGACAGTACTTGTCAATTCATGAGTATCATGATTCAAGAGTAAATTCAAATACTTACAAAACAAAACTCATTAATGATTGCATTCTTTCAAAGGAAATCTAAATTCATAACAAAGTTAGAATAGAGTAAATAAAATAAAATATAATTTATAAAAACTAAAGTTAAATCTAATTTTATGGCAGATGCATGAGATTAGACTTAATTTTTGACTTTTTAAGTTTAAAATAAAGTAACTTTAGAAGTAACTTTTAAAGTTAAAAGTCGAATATAAAAGTTAACTTAAGTCTTTAAAGTAGAAAGTTAAAGTATAACTTTTATAAAGTAAAAGTAAAATGAAACCTCATTTTCATGGCAAATGCATGATTTGAGTTTTGATTTTATCTTTTCTAAAAAGTTTAGCAATAACTTTTAGAATAAAGTTTGGGAATAGAATAGAAGGAATAGGGAGAAATGGAACAAAAATAGTTATTAGTTTCTGTGGGTTGTATGTAGGATCTAATTATTGTGTACATTGGACAATTTGACCCAAAGAATAAATAAGCTACAAGAGGTACAATCTTGGTAATAATTCTTTGGCTCAGCATTCTTTGCACAACTGCAAAACAAATTGTCCACTGCAAAGACTATTTGTTCAGACCATTTGACCTAGAATACTGACAATTGCTAGGCATATTGCATTAGTTGCAAAGATAGGCTCAAAAGAGCACTTACAGGACTATTTGACCACCACATAAATATAAGATAAAGGAATTAAATAAATAAATATAAAATATTATCTTGGCATTTTGATTAAGTGATAGTTCATACATTGCATATGATAAATTGACCAAACCTGACATATTGTCCAGACTATTTGTCCACCTTTTAGAACACTATATAGGACTGAGACTCATTGTGTCACAGCAATTGGTAAAAGACTCGCAACCAAATTGTTTACCCTGGGTATAAGAGTGTTTTTTATATTCTTTTAATCTTAATTCTATTTTGATAACTGACTTTAGTCACAATACGATAGACTGAGTACTAGACCTTATCGCCTATATTTTGAACCCCTATACTATTTGTTCCTGGGTTTTGGAAGTGATTAAACTAGGCTAACAGCCATCACGCCTAAAAGCACCAAAAACACAAAACAAGAAAATATATATATTCAAAGGTAATAACTGTACAAATGCTTTCAATGCTTGTACTATAAGGCAATTCATGCATTAATATATATATTTAATCAAAGTAAAAGTAATATATAATAAAGTAAAAGCAATACATTTTTCTTTTACACATAAAGTAAATGGAGTTCAATATCATACAATTTGAATGATTGAACATTTTGGATGAATTTAGGAACCAATGTTTCATTGTCTCATGCAAGACTAAATCTTCCCTAACTCACACACGTAGAGCCCTAAATTTTGAAGGATTTTTATAGAGTTTCTATACCGCATAAGACACGTTCTGGTACAGTTTTGTGAGCATTGGACACTTTTACAATTTGTTACAACTTTTAGATTGTTTCAACTCTCAAACCCCAAAAAATAAAATAAAGGTTGTGTGGTGTCTAATCATTTATGTTAATGTATCCAGTTAGTACTATTGTAAGATTTGGAATGATTTGGATGATTTTCTGAGTCAACATGTGAGAGTTAGGGAAGATTTAGTAGGTTGTGACTAATGTGACTAATGCCCAATTAATCACATTAGTCACAACCTACTAAATCTTCCCTAACTCACACACATAGAGCCCTAAATTATTTGAAAGTCAACTACAAATTATAACATAACATCAATGAACGCCCCATACTCTGTACCGCTTATAAATTTTCCAAGAATCTCAAATACTATTATAACATACTAAATTAATTTTTAGAATGCGAAAGTTAAAATTGTGAGGGGGTCCACGTCTGAATATATGATAGTATCACGATGAAGACAGAGGAGAGAAGGAGAAGGCATCGCGGAATGAAACGAAAACACTTCAAACCCTAGGTAGTAGTTCCAATAACATCCTGTACAATTTTCCAGCTATCCAAATTTTCCTTGGTTCTTGTACTAGTTGACATCTACTTGTACGATATAGATCTTCAAAATAAGATATTGTGACTTTTGTTTAAATGATAAAATTGGTTTTCGTCGAGTTTCATTCTAAGTTCTAAAAGCGAGACCTGAGCAATGATGTTCCAATATAAGTAGAATCAAATAATGGAAATGATACCATCTTATAGTGCATATTATTCCAAATTCGTTCTAAATTTTTTGGATAATTTTTGTGTTATTTGAGGAATTTAAGGTGATTTTTTTAATAAAAAAATATGATAAATCCAATGGTACAGATGTGTATATTTTAGTTTTTTTTCTCCCCCGAATAGCTCGGGCAGCTCAGGTAGCCCGGCCAAAAACTTTGGCCCTGCCCGTCGTCCCTCCCAGCGTTCGTTTCTGGAGTTCCGAGACCTTGTCCTGCAGAGCCGCAGTGTAAGCGTAGGCAACGTTTTCTTCTTCCACCATTTCACAAACTGTTATACTGCTAGGTCGTTCTCGTCTGGGCTTACGGTGGAGGAGGCGCAAGCTTCAAGTGTGTGCTTACAGTGAAGCGAGGAAGCAGTGCTACAATGTGTGCTTCCGGTGGAGGAGGCGTAGTTTTTCAGGGTTTAGAATTTCCAGGGTTGTGTTTTGTGCGATTGTGTGCGTGCAGTGGAGCGTCCGGAGTACATTTGCTTCAAAGTGGACACTTCAGGTATTTAGACACCCTAAACTTCATATTTGCGGCAAACTTTTTGATTGCCGTGTGATTGACGAGGTCCCTCTTCATGGTGCTGCAAAGGAGATGCTATTCTTTGCATGAGGAGGTTAAATTTGGGGTTTAGGTTTGACTGACTATACTCGCCAGTAGTCATATGCTTCTTTGCTGCGCACTTTTGGACGTGGTACGTCTACCGGAGATGGGTACTTTTATGACTCGGATAATATGACTGGGAATGACAGGCGACTGCCGGCTGTCACATTCTGCGAGGGCAAAATTGTCGGCGGAAGCCAAATTAGACAATGTGACTGGTAGTCATATTTTGTAGTCATATTTGCCACGTGTACTGTATAAAGTGGGTGGGAGGGACATATATCTTCGTAGGGAACGAGAGGGAACAAGTGGGAACGTTCCTGGGGAACGCACAGTCATATTTGGACGTCACTTTTTCCTCCTAGTCATATTTTGCAGTCACATTTTTCTCTATAGTCGTATATTTTTTTTTTGGGCTGCCCATGATTATAAACACTGCCCGAGACAGTTTACATGTATATTGGCCCTCTCAATCACTGTATAGTATGAGTATTTAGGGTATTCGTTTTATAGGGAGAGTTTGTGTCCAAAATTGAGTAGTTTTTCATTTGTTTAGGGTAATTAGGAATTGGCCATCGGCATTATTTTAATAATTGATTAGTAAATTATCTATTCACGCAATTCCATGGTGGAGCGGTTTAGGGTGGAGGTGGGGTTTTACATTGAGAAGGAATGTGTGGCAGAATTATTACGGGTTTTATAATTGTGTCCGTGCCTGTATGTAATGGTTTAGGGCAACTAACGTGAGAAGTCTGAAACTTATCGGTTTGGGAGGTTGAAATGAATGTGTGCTGCGTGGCGAAGACTTGATGGTGCTAATTACACAATTTCATGTGAATATATGTATATATTTATATATAGATATGTCCAACGGGTAGAATGTTCACAACTATATGTGAATGAACAAAGACTCGGTCAATCCTCCTCTGCGTCGCAATAGTCTAAATCATCTACCGATAAGTCATCTTGTCCGAGGCGTTCTAATGCTTTAGCCACCACCTCCGGAGCTACTTCCACTGCGTCGTTTAAAATAGGTGTTTGGGGTATGAGATCCGAATCCAAGCCTGTCGCTTCAAGTCCGGGAAAATCACTTGCTCTCCCCAATGATATGCACCGTACTTCATCCGTGAGTTGGTGGTTCGAGAATGTCCAAACTCCAACGAGGGATCAACGGAAAATGACGCAAAACTTTGACCGGTACCGATTTGGAGTTGTCTACGTACCAGGATTTGTGGCATATTGGGCACTCCGTCGCATCCTCCAATTCTTTCCGAAATAAACAACACCCATCTCTACACGCATGTATGGTGTTGTAGGACAATCCCAATTTCATCAACAAACCCTTCGCTTTGTGGAAGGTTTTCGGAAGTGTGTTGCCCTTGGGCAATATTGACTCGTGCAATAACTTCAACAACTCGTCCACAAAGCTGTTGGATGTGCCAAAAGTGGTGCAACAATTAAGTACCATGAGGATAGAGGCGAGACGGTTGGATGAGCTCCCTGCATAAAGCGGAGTCCTTGCTTCGCGTAAAAGGACATCCAGTACTATGCCACTAGGGTCTTTGATGTTCATCGTTGTCCTGCTTGACTCCATAGGGTCGTTATTGTCCTCCATTCCGTTTTCGCTACCTTCATCGTGACTTGGTGTGAAGGCATCGTCCCAGACCGGGGCCATTTCATTGAACTCCACATCAAATTCGTCATGCATGGAAGGGTTGGTATCGCTCCCCCCTAAGTTCACGTTGTCATACTTGATGAAGCACTCTGCCACCATGCGTAACACATCTACTTCCCCGGCTTCTTCGCCGTCAATGCTAGGACTGGACGGGGGCTCACTACCTTGCCCACTGCTTGGTGCACTAGGGGTCAAGTTCAAGGGGCTGTACTCGTCCTGCAGTTCCAAGGACAACACATTGGATGTCACATTCCAAAGTCTGATGATAAGCTACATAATGCATGCGGTTCCTAGTTCGGAGGGCTCCTTGTTATTGCATCCACCTACGCCGGGAAGTGTGTCGA
The DNA here is from genome assembly GCA_022496805.1 of Pohlia nutans. NCBI lineage: Eukaryota > Viridiplantae > Streptophyta > Bryopsida > Bryales > Mniaceae > Pohlia > Pohlia nutans. The sequence goes on from CM040094.1 coordinate 18,775,105, forward strand.
TGTTGTTTTAGTCTTGTCCACGCATTGAGGGTCACATCGAATACATGATACGCAACATATGACTAGCTGGCATTATGCCATATTTAACTATTTCTGGACTGTCCAGAGTCCAGAAATAAGAAATCACCTATTATATGCATGATAAATTTAGAGCATTGACGTAAAAATGTGTGGGAAGAACCCTCCTGGAGGGGCTCAGAAGTATTCATCACGGGATCTCTCGACACCAAACTTGACCAAGATAGAAGTACATTGCGAGCGAGATACAAAAGAACAGAAGTCATTTGGGCTCCAAAGTATTCATCACGGGATCCCCCGACAGCAAACTTGACCAAGATATACGTACATTGGGTTTAGGGTAATACAAAAGATTAGAAGAGATGTGGGCTCAGAAGTATTCATCGGGGGATCCCGCGATATCAAACTTGAACGAGATATCACATGGCGAGCGACATACAAAAGAGTAGAAGGCATGTGGGCTCAGAAGTATTTGTCACGGGATGCCCCCAATATCAAACATGACCGCCATATTAGATTGGGAAGCATATTTGAAACACATACAGAAACAAATATCAATGACATGAGGAAGGTAGATATTACACGGAAGACTAAGAATCGTTCAGCCATGGATGACTTCGATGTCATTAACAAAAGATCAACAAGACAGGAAACTCAGATGTAATCATCGAGGGATCTCCCGATGTCGTACCTAAGTGGCATAGAAGATCATGGATCTAATAAGTTAGCTCTCTCTAAGTTTGCTAACGCAAATTCCATGGCTTTCTTAGGAATGGTTCTACTCCTCGGATCCATGATTTTCGACCAAGTTGCATACACCACTGCATCAACACTGACCCACTCCGAAGCGCGCTTCTCTACTACCCACTTTGCAGACACGGGATCCCCGAAAGCAAACTTGACCGATATATACGTACGTTCGGTTTAGGGTAATACAAAAGATTAGAAGAGATGTGGGCTCAGAAGTATTCATCGGGGGATCCCGCGATATCAAACATGAACGAGATATCACATGGCGAGCGACATACGAAAGAGTAGAAGGCATATGGGCTCAGAAGTGTTTGTCACGGGATGCCCCCAATATCAAACATGACTGACATATTAGATTGGGAAGCAGATTCGAAACACATACAAAAACAAATATTATTGACATGAGGAAGGCAGATATTACACGGAAGACTGAGAATCGTAAAGGCATGGATGACTTCGATGTCATTAACAGAAGATCAGCAAGACAGGAAACTCAGACGTAATCATCGAGGGATCTCCCGATGTCGTGCCTAAGTGGCATAGAAGATCATGGATCTAATAAGTTAGCTCTCTCTAAGTTTGCTAACGCAGATTCCATGGCTTTCTTAGGAATGGTTCTACTCCTCGGATCCATGATTTTCGACCAATTTGCATACACCACTGCATCAACACTGACCCACTCCGGAGCGCGCCTCTCTACTACCCACTTTGCAGACCAACAATTACGGTATTTCAATACAAGGTCTCTCTCCGCGCTATTGGGTTCCCAAAACTGAATTAGAAATTTCCCAAGGTTTACATCTCCTTCCTCTCTGCATACAGTACTCGCTGCTCTTCCTTGCCATACAGGACAAATGAGTGGATCTTCAGGTCTCAAAAGAACCCAGCTGCCAGGCCGAATGTCACGCCAAGGATTGAAAGGAATCTGTGGAGCTTCGTTTGCTGGGCCACAATACGGCTCTGGTTCCTCATCCTCAGGAGTCACATCCTCGAGTAAGAAGGGTAAACATCTTGGGCGTGGTACTTCATCTTGAAGGACCCTCCAATGATGGCGTGGCCAGAAACCCTCCAACAATTCAGGAGGTGTCACTAGCAGAGGCTTATCAAGCTCAGACAACAAACGAGTCTAGTAGTCAACATAAGGCCCAAATGCTGCTGCAAATCCCTCGCATTTGGCCATTCCATTTCTCCAGTACTCAATGTACTTTTGGAGTCCCAACTTCATGAATTTCTTGTTTTCAGTAGCTTTGGTAGCGATCTCTCTTGCCTTCACTTGATTCCCAGTAGATTTAGGAACCTCACTTCCCCACATATTCTTGAATGGAACCGGCTTTGGTGAGCCCTGAGGAAGTTTTGGGCCACCATCCATGTTTACAGCCCACAATCGAATAGGGGGTCTGTTGAGGGGTAGCCATTGTGCATCAACGGCTGATTTCTTATACCTCATAACCGGCCAACCATCATCGTCCACATAGAACTTGAAGAGGTGCATCTCTCCAAGTCCAATAAGGCGAGCTGCACCACTGCTTTGATAGCCATGAATGAAAGACTTGAAGTCTGCAACCTCTTGAATAAACTCGGGCATGAATGACAACTCTTGGAACTGTATGAAGGCCTTCATTAGGTCCGCAAGAACAAACGTATTCTTGCTTTTCAATGCCTTTGACAAATGGCTAAAATAAGCATCAATATCTTCATGCGTATGACCAACTAATAGAAATCCAGCCTGAATTTCCTTGAAAACACCCCGTGCAGTCAGCAAGGACAGAAACGCCATGAGATACTTGTTCTTGTTATCTTTGGCGGAGTTATCCAATTGAAGGTATAACTTCCTCGGTAAAGGTTTAGACCGTTGGAGATCAATACCTTCAGTACGCGGTAAAATATCAAGGCACCTAGACTTCCCCCTCAACAATGCCTCGAACAGAGAGTTCTGAGGCGGGTACTCAAATAGTTCCTCAGACTCCCGAATTGAGGGGCCTTCCAGTCGACGGAACAGCCTTGCCAATGATGATATTGTGGCATTTGAATCTCCTGGCCAACACTGAGGACAATAATGTGCATAGGCGCCATCCCCGTGCCCATGTGAAACCATACCTGTTACGTTCATATGAAGTTGGCCCAAACCTTGAGTAGCCTTTGTTGTAACCCGCATCCGCGGAAGGGCGGTTTTTGCAGTATCCATCTTGTCATGAATAATGCACAGAATCTCACTGGGATTGCGCTTTGATTCTTCGTGCCATGCACCATATAGACGACGACAAGATTGTTGGTGAGCAAGGTACTCCTCCCGTTGCTTCACAAATTCAACATATTCCAGACTTCCGTTAGGTGACTTCAGAATGAATTCTTGAAGCTGGTCACAAGTTGAGCATTTCGCAAAAGAACTTCCAACAGGCTTGATTGCGATATTGCTGAAGAGGTCCTTTCTAATCCTACTAATTGTAGACTGGCTCACTGTAGGCAGACCTAATGAAACATTTGTCTGCAATGCTCCGGAACGTCCTATCAGTTGTGAGGCAAAGAAAGCGACGAACGCAAACGAACAATCTCCAAGTATTACTCGACAAATTATGAGAAACCACCGTAGAGGGAAAAGAGAGTTATATATTGCATGACGTAGGTAGAGTGCAACGATACTGTAAGACAGAGAAGTGACTGTCAATACGAGAGTAACATCTATCGGGAGATCTCCCGATGCAACTGATACGCGAAACAATGATTCGTACCTCATTGGCGTCGGCCATCACTCACTTCCAGTTGTTGCCTGCAGGAAGATATTTCAAAGTGTCCACTCTTCCATGTCCGATTCCTCGCATTTGGTGGGGCATCTGATCTGCATTCTCCTCGACAATAGCAGCAATAGTACCCATGACTTGAACTGTTCCAATCCGCGGTCGCTTGTAGCCCTTGTTTCCATGCGCTGTTGAGAGAACCCCTTCGTTATATCTTTGGACATAGCTATGAAAAGTTGACTTTGGAACTCCGTGAATAAGATACCACGCAGTCGCGCAAACTTCCAAACCATGCAGCGTCAAGTACTTCCTCCTACGGTCGCCATCGACTGAATGCATCTGTCCACCCGCAGCAATCCCATATTCCCGCCTTTCCTCAAAGGATTTGGAATAGAATTTCTGACGCACTATTAGTGTGAGCTCCTGTGGAAATGTCTGACAGCAATGCTTCGAGCAGCACCTCTCGAAGCTAACCTTCCTCACTTCAGCATCCGCTGTCTTCGTAATGTACTGCGGAAGTTTCTCATACGCTTTCGGTCTCCGCACTATAAACCGGTAAGGTGCCTTCCGTCTGCCTCCAAGGTGCTCTTGCAGATCTACATCCCTGGGGATGCGGGAAAAGTGGTCGACTATTGACCGAAGAGAAGGGCCGTTTGGGAATTTGCATTCAGATATCAACCAACGCTCATTACTCATTATGGCATCAGTGTCCCCGACAAAGACATCGAGGATCATCACTCCAATGTATCCCTCGCCCAATCTTCCGTCTCAAAAATATTCCTCTGGTTCAGAGCAGAACACTCTCCCCAAGGCTAAAACCACACCCACAAGGTCCAGCCGCTGAACTTCAAGTCCAATCCAGGATTCTGAACGACCGTATTCAACATCGTCCATGGGAGGATCCTGCAACAATGCCATCGCATCACCAGCTGTCCAGAGGACTGTTCGATTCAAAGCATCCCTCAAAACGCTGCAGCCTCTCTGGCGAGGTTCGAGGAAGAGGTTCTCTGCGTCCGACACGATGCTTGATGGTCGCACAAGAATAAATTCCGCAGAGCCAGGTGGAATGCTAACTCCAAGCCACTGCCCAGAAGGATGAACCTCGACAACAGATCCGAATCCAACATCTCCGAAACGGGGGACGACAAGCTTCACAGATTGCCCGGGTCGAAGCTCATCTCAGCGAGCAGTTGATTGCTGAGAGAAGTCGTAACTGGATGGTCCCATAAACGGCATCTGGGGACCATCACTGTCACTGCCAGAGTCCATTCTAAAAAGATCCAAATCAGTATCGGGAGATCTCCCGATGTCCAGCCCGTTCAGGGACCACTCTTGTACCTAATCCCTGAAAGTGGTCGAAATTCTATAAGATCGAGGGATCTCTCGATGTTAGATATCAAGCGAATAGGCGCACTGTTGAATACCTTTAACTCTACAGTCCGAGACTTAGAGTGAGCACTCCAGCCACATATACATCGGGAGATCTCCCGATACCTCAAGCGGCGTTACAACCCCTGCAGGGACCACGGTTTACGACGCAGCCTATAGATACTGCTCCGAATTCTATAATATCGTGGGATCTCTCGATGTGAGATATCCACTGCTCAGGCTCAGTGCTGAACTCATCCAACTGTACAATCCCAGAGTCGGGGAGAGCACTCCTGCCGCATAATCATCGGGGGATCTCCCGATACTCCAGTCGCCACTCGGGTTAGTTGGGTCCTGATAGCAGCCTCCACCTCGCCACACCGGTCCGTACAGCACAATTACTGTCCGTACTGCACAATCATCCAAAGAAGACGTCATCACATACATGCATTACATTCGACCAACATGCAAGACACATTTTGAACTACAAATTCCACTCTAACTCTGCAAATTCTACATAACCCGCGGAGAACTGCATGAAGAATTCTACTCGGTGCGACGAAGGAAGTGGCCAGACCGTACAACAGGGGTATAAACCCCGCACTTGGACGTCCCGATCAGCACATGTAACATAAATGGGAGATAGAACCTGGGACGCTGCTCATGCGGACAGACCCAATTGGCAAAAGATCTTCCAAGGATAGACCAAAATACCTGTGCTCCCTGTGATTGTATTCGACCGCTTTAAACACCTCGTCCGGTGCTTCCTCCGCCTCCTCAAAGCCTGCTCCGCCACCTCAATCCCTTGTCCGCCCCCTCAACCCTTCAGACCGCCAATGACATGCAATGTTGCAGGAAAGAGCTCTCAAACGCGCTAATGAAACTATGAATTGAGAGGCTACTCTGAATTCTTTTGAATGATCCAGAGATGGTGGTCCAGCAGAGAATTCAAACGAAGAATCCCCTCCAATTCAGAAGGGGGAAACAAGATCGAGCCCTTCAAATTTGAATTCGACTCCAACATACATATCATGATGCTGCTGTCCATCTGTACTTTCTAACAGTAGTCTCTATATCATGATGTAGCTCCTTTTGTTCTGTCCCCCCTACTTCTATAGGAGTTACCATGTCATCATGCTGGTCCACTACTGTACCTCCGTCACTCTCTAAGAAGGACCAAGAAGTACGACAGGTCAAAATCTGTTACACCTCTAGCCACTTCAGGGCATGATCTATTAGACTCACGTACCACGTAATATAAATACAACGTATAAAATATTTACATATTGAAATTCCATAGGAACACTAAATTTGTACTGAATAACAATAACTTCTACCTAATATTCTTCCAATACAAATATATTTATGTTTCCACACTCTTCATGGGAGTACTCCAACTTAAAATGTGCTATCTTGATTTCGAGCTTCAAGGTTCAGGGTTCAAGTTCAGGGTTCAGGTTTCGGGTTTAGGGTTTAGGGTTTAGGGTTTAGGGTTTAGGGTTTAGGGTTCAAGGTTTACGGCTTATTTGAGCTCCGGATATATTTATATGGTAGTATCTAATATAAAACACATGCGTAATATCATTTGGATGATGGTAGTACATCCTGAAAGGCATATTCTATAGTTGTTTGAGCTAGCAATATATTCATATGGCAGTATCTAATATAAAACACATGCGTAATATCATTTGGATGATGGTAGTACATCATGAAATGCATATTCTATAGTTGTTTCACCTCGAGATATATTTATATGGCAGTATCTAATATAAAACACATGCGTTATATCATTTGGATGATGGTAGTACATCGTGAAGGCATATTCCAGAGTTGTTTTAGATAGAGGTACATTTTTATCGTAGTATCTAATATAAATCACAAGCGTAATATCATTTGGATGATAGTAGTACATCATGAAAGGCATATTCTATAGTTGTTTGAGCTAGGGATATATTCATATAGCAGTATCTAATATAAAACACATGCGTTATATCATTTGGATGATGGTAGTACATCGTGAAAGGCATATTCCAAAGTTGTTTTAGATAGAGATATATTTTTATCGTAGTATCTAATATAAAACACAAACATAATATCATTTGGATGATGGTAGTACATCGTGAAAGGCATATTCTATAGTTGTTTCAGTTGGAGATATATTTATATGGCAGTATCTAATATAAAACACGTGCGTTATATCATTTGGATGATGGTAGTACATTGTGAAAGGCATATTCTAGAGTTGTTTTAGATAGAGATATATTTTTATCGTAGTATCTAATATAATTCACATGCGTAATATCATTTGGATGATGGTAGTACATCATGAAATGCATATTCTATAGTTGTTTCACCTCGACATATATTCATATGGCAGTTTATAATATAATTCACATGCGTAATATCATTTGGATGATGGTAGTACATCATGAAATGCATATTCTATAGTTGTTTCAGCTAGAGATATATTTATATGGCAGTATCTAATATAATTCACATGCGTAATATCATTTGGATGATGGTAGTACATCGTGAAAGGCATATCCTACAGTTGTTTCAGCTAGAGATATATTTACATTCATTTGGTATAGAAACTCGTGTGAAAATGTGAAGTAATTCCATTGTAGAGTTTGACTTATTATTTTTCTAACACATTCGATTAACACCGACTTTAGTTTTTTTATTTTCATAAATTCTAAAATAATTTGATTGCAATGACTTGAGCTCATAAATGAACCAAATGATTCAGATTCTTTCATTAATCATTTATCAGAAGTAATATTCATCATAAGATTTTTTAGTTTTATTCATCATAGGATCTTATAGTAATATTCATCATAAGATTTTATAGTAATATATATGTTTGGGGTTTATATGTAATTCAATAGTACTTCATAACTAATTTTGAAGTAGGAATTTGGAGATTTCAACTTACTCCAATCATGCAAATTTGGTCACACATGCATTTTAAAATGTTGTAGTGGTACTTCATTTATTCCAAAACAATGTATTAAGGGGGGTAGTCAAAATGAATACAAAATTATGAACATTTTCTACCTAAATATCAAGTCATTCAAATCACCCATACACAATGAACCAAATAATACACGTTGCGCTATACTATACGGCTATTGCTGCTACCTAATGCAGCTCATTATACCATGCATCTCATACACCGTACTAAACCTATTAATATGCATCAAGGTCATTCTGCAAACGTTTGTTGTCAATCTCTTCCAATTGAAGTGCAATATACAATAGATAAACCAATTTTAACCAATTAATAGATAGAAGTTTACAATAGATAAACCAATTTTAACCAATTAGGCTAAATTTTAAACTCTAAAAATCAAAATTACAGTTTATACAAATTTTCAAAGGTTAATGCATTAAAATTCTTTAAAAAAAATATTAAAATTTATTTTTTGGAGGTTTGACCGTACAGGTACTTTGTAGAGATGATGCCCTACGTTTTATCTATTGCACCAAACTTCATCAAACATATGGAAGGTATATATTATAACACATCTATGTTTTGGTAATATCCCTCATGCATTTGGGGATTAAGTGTCTTCACTATGATTACGTGGTCAAACCTTATCAATTCTTTATATTATAGTTTTCTAGTAGTTTTCTCATATAAGGCATTGTTTAACCAATTTACCTTGAATTTCACATAAATAGTCATATAAAGACAAATTTTATTTGGTTTTCCAAAGTATTTAAAAAAGAGAATCTTAGTAATTACAAAACATCTTAGAATAGTATGAATTGTTTAGGAAAATATGTAAATAATAGTGATGAACAACAAAGTAATGATGGCATGCTTCTTGAACTTACATAAAAGGAATTTTGATAGAAAAATCTTTTCTTCAAAGTATATTGGAATTTTAGGGGTTTCAGCTCTAAAGCGTTGTAAAAGACACATTTTATCAATTTTGAAGAACGATTAATTCAACTAGAAGGAAAAATTTAAACCCAACGAGGTTAGAGCGAACATCATTACGCATAACATCATTACGAATAACAAATATTAAAGGTAGGCATTAAATTTAGAATTTCGTATTTTTTTCACCTCGAATCATTTTATTTTATTTTTAAATGCACGTAGTTATGTACAATTGCATTTTGAACATCACATTTGGATCCCACAATTAGGCATCAGCTGCTAAATTTAGCATATTTAGTTCAATTTTCTCATGAATTGCTTAAATTTTAATCAAAAAATTTGTTAGGACCCCTAAAGGTTAGGAGCGCCCAAATTTCATGTTGGGTTCTAAGATTTATAAATAAAAGTTGTTAAATTTAGCAATTTTTTTCATAATTTCTCAAATCTAATGTAAATTTGCAAAATTAAAAAGACAAAAAATTTGCTAGAACTCGTAGAGGTTAAAGGAATCCAAATTTCATCGTGGGTTCCGAAATTTATAGCAGTAAATTGCTAAATTTAGCAAATTTTGCCACAACTTATCAAATTTGATAGACAAAAAATTTGTTAGGACTCGTAAGATTAGGGGAATCCAAATTTCATGTTGGGTTTTAAGATTTGTAATGAAAAATTGCTAAATTTAGAAAATTTTGTTATAACTTCTCAAATTTGATGAAGATTTGCTCAACTCAAAAGAAAAAAATTGATAGGACTCTTTGAGGTTAGGGGCACCTTAATTTCATGTTGGGTTCCCAAATTTAAAGTCACATTTTTCTAAATTTAGAAAATTGTGTTATAAATGGTCAAATTTGATGTAATTTTCCGCAATTCAAAAGACAAAAAACTCGTTAGGGTCCCTTGAGGTTAAATGCAGCCAAATTTCATGATGGGTTCCAAAGTTAAAGTCTCAAGTTTCTAAATTTAGAAAATTTTGCCAAAATTGTTCAAATTTGATTTCTAGATTTCCGCAATTTAAAAGAAAAATAATTTGTTAGGGTCTCTAGAGGTCATGGGCACCCAGGTTTCTTATTGATTTTCCAAATTTATAGTCATAAGATGCTTAATTTAGTATATTTTGCCATAAATGCTCCTATTTGTTGTAGATTTCCGTAATTGCAAAGACAAAATCCTCATTAGGGCCTTTAGAGGTTTAAGGCCTTCATGTTGAGTTCAGAGATTTAGAGTCATAAATTGTTAAATTTAACAGATTTTGCCTATTGAACATATATTATGGGCCAATTGATCATAAACCCCATTGTAGTAAGATGAAAATTATAGAGTGTGATAATTGTTAAACAGAATGTGATAATTTGTTCTGTTTATGTTTTTCCCATTTATTCTATTAATCTTGAATGAATGTCAATTTTCAATATAATTGAAGGAGTTCATGTATTAATTGTGTGCTGATTTGTTTTCTTTATACAGTTATAGCACTTAAGACTCTCAACCAATGGAAAGAACACGAATGGTGGATTGAGGCCGAAAATGGAGCGGTAGTACAGATTGAGAAATTATGCTAGGCGGAACCCTTTGGTATAGTATGATAGTGCAATATTTTTTTACTTTGTAGTGCGTGCCTTCATTTATATATGAAATGAAGTGTTTTGTTTTGATTTTCTATTGGATAGTAATAAAAAATATTGCACATTATGTTTGATTTTCTTTTAATACATGGCAAATTTGATATGAGTGAATGTCTTGTTGCTCTTTTGAAAATGAAAATATATATAATTTTAGGGGAGCAAAATTTCAAAATAGTGCAAATTTTGCACCATTGTGGCCATCGGACAATGCACTTGGCCAAGTGCAAAAATTCCTAATTCAGTGTTTTTTGCATGTACAAGGTCTCAATATTGGATCTCAATTGGCAATTGAATAGTAAGAATGCACCGTGATGTAGTGTGTTATAACCCTTTAGTGCCTAGCAAGCCAGATTATGGTCACTGCAACGTCGGAAATGAAAATAACAGAGAATCCGTGAAGAATTGGAACTTCAGTTCTGAAGTTCAGATTTGTGCACATACATCACGCACCTTCCAGAAAAAGAAATTTTCAATTTGGAATTGTACAACTATCAAAATACCTATCAACAGAACGCAAAAATACTGCAAATACTTGAAAATACAGTAAATACTTACAAATACAACATATGTATTGTGTAGTATTTCTTGTGTTTAGAAGTTTGTTATCTTGTTTTATTTTTTTGGATTTTGTTCTCTTCTTCATCTTCCATTAGTGTGTGTAATCCGATCTTGACTAATGTACCCACTCCTGTCTATTTTCAACGTATAAAATTTTGTCCTAAACCGTACATAGACAAGTCACTTTCACTTATAAATCTCACAATAATTATGTGTGAGTCTTTTTTTGATATGAAAGATTGCAACGGAGAGGTGTTGACATAGGGCATAGCTGAACGTCTTTGCTTTTATTTTTGAAAATTTACCTCAAATTCTATTTAACTTTGAAGTCACACACCACCCAAAATCTCGTTTTTGAGCGTGCATTATACAGTTCAAATACATACTATAATCTTCCGATCCCACCATCGGATGATTCTCAAATTTTAATAAAATGTGTGCTCTCGAGTTGAGAATAGAATTGTACGGTTACTTTCTAATTTAACCCATTCTATTTTTGGTAGTCTCAACCACAGTGGAAAAACCCACTGAAATCCAGAGTTGTCTGCTACAGTACCCTAGGCACTAAAGGGTTAAATGTTGAGTATCTTTCTACCAAAACTCAATTTCAACCATTAAAATGATGTGTTATGAATTTGAGCATAGCTAGCAATATAAATTTCACAAGATCTCATTTCTACTACATTTTGAGTTTTGGAAAAATCTAAGATTTATATTATTTTATGATGGTCGCAAGTTGAATATCCATTACCATGGGATGGTTATTTTTGCTACTTTTACGGTCATGGTAAAAACAATTCTACCGGGGTGATCTTCATAATTAGTTACACCCATGCTATTCTAATTCCATGGAAATTCCATAGTAATAGGTCCGTCCTTTAAGGGTTAGTGCATGACTGCATGCACTCATGCATTGTGGTGCACTTCAAAGTGACTCCATGAAGTACGTGCTAATACTCATATTTTTTTATAATGGTACTAGGAGTACCGGATCATCTGAAATTCGGCTCATCATTACCGTGCTTGTTTTCTTGAATTACTTTTCACCACCCTGTTTTTTCCAACGTCCTTTTGCGAATCTCCCCAGTCTCCCGCAGTCTCTACCCGTCAGTCCACTTGTGCATAACTTTTCTCCCTCATCTTCCATCCTGCATGCGCCCCGATTTTGTCGTTTTCTTGCCCTCGATGTCCTGCGCGTTTTTGTAATTGTCTGCGTTTCAAAAGTGTGCGCAATTGGTGGGAAGTACCGACGCGGAGTTGTTTCAGTTTCGGGAGGTGCAGGAGGTGCTGTACGGCGGCCCAGACTCTTCCATTCTCTTGTAAGTCCAATGCAGTTGTATTTTGCCTTCACGAGCGATGAACAATTCTTGCGGTTTAGGGTTGCAGTTTTGTTTCGTTTCTAGCTTTGTTGCATTATGCTTGAACTCCTTCTGCGCTGTCTGTGCGCATAATCAAATTGCTTCTTGCACAACAAGCTTGTCTACACGTACTTGTTTTGATTACCCTGCTTTGTTGCAATATTCTTGCTTTTTAAGTCTAATGCGTGATGCAGTTAGTAAGTCTAATGCGCGCAATCGCATTGTTAGATTACCCTGTTTGTATGTCCTGTGATAAGTTAGTGCATTGTTGGAGTCTGTTTCAGTTCCTTCTGTACACTTCCCTCCGCCTCAATGTTTTCAATTTCCTCTGCAGTTTTCGGACGCTGTGCAGAGTTCTTGACAGCAATGGCAGCCACTTAATCGAGAGCGCCCACGACCGCAAGAATCTGGGAAGACCCATAAGTCTCACTTACCCAGGAATTCTATACCTATTGAAATATTTCATGCAATGATTTGGAATTGCAGTAGTTTTGTGGAATGCATATAATCCGTGTCGTAGTGAAAGGTGAGGAAGTTTGAGTGCTCAGATTAAGGACATTACAGTGTAACAAATGAAGGGTATCCACATCTAGGATAACGGAAAACCTAAATCGTAAACCATAAATATAAACCCTAAACCCTAATCTTGAAACTTGAAACATAAACCGTAAACCATAACCCGTGAAACCTAAACCCTAGACCGTAAACCCTACACCCCAAACCGTAGATCATAAAGCGTAAAACTTAAACCCTAAACCCGTGCATCTTGAACCGTACGGACAGTGCTAATTGCATCGGGGGATCCCTCGATGCGTTGGTACCCCCATCCCTTCCTGTGGAAAGTGCCAGGTCCATCGGAGGATCTCTCGATGATTTCATAGCCCCTTCCCTCCCTCTGCAAATTTCGTGGTCCTTGTAGATAGTTGTTGTAGAGTACACTCTATGCACAGCCCCTCGTGCGATCGACTGTATCAAAGTCATCGGGAGATCTCCCGATGATCCCCGTTGTTATATTGTTTATGGCTTTGGAGGAAGAATTTGACCAACATTGGTTTCTGGTCGTTCTGCAGAAATGAGCAAATCGAGGAACCACCAAGTGACCACCGACCCGTGAAGCTGTACCCATTTATTGATAGTTGGATCCATGGTTTCATTTTCCATGGTGAATCGAAGTCGAGCGCAATTTTCCGCTGCGACCAGAAGGTCACCACATGGGCCATGTCATGGAAGGATATGGCAGGAAGCACGGCCGTCATTGTCCCCCACCTCTCTAAGGACAAGCGGATCCACTCGCCAATTGGCCTAAGTGTCGTCGAACTTCAAGGCTTCGACAATGAGACAGCTATTATGGTGGTGGAGGAGAGGCTCCCAAAGTCCGAGCGAATTATGACGTATGGACTGATCCTGGACCTGTGCAAGCTTAGCCTGGAACAGTGTGAATCCCTCACTGCGAGATGATACATGTTCTTCCCGGAGGACAGGACGCTCTGGACTCCTCAACATCTTCAGTCGTAGTGGGACCAAATCAAGGAGGCGCGAGCTGATTCTGCACCTGCTGCTCCAGGTCCAGCGCAGGCTTCGACTGACCCCGCTCCTCCCAAGAAGAGAGGCACAAAACAAAAATCCGCCTTGGACACTGACGGGGAAATTGGTGTGCCTGTCGCGGGAAAGCCCAAAAAAGGCAAGGCTGATGAGAAACTTACCCTTCAGCAGTGTGTGACAATGTCAGCGTCTGATATTGAGAAGCTCGACAAGTCCAAGCAGACTGAGATGAAAAACTTGTATAGCGAGGCATTCGAACCCCTGAACAAGTGGGGCCACGAGAAGCTGAAGGATGACAAGGATAAAGAAATCACTGTGCACTACTCAAAGTTGCACAGGGCCCCTCCAGGTACCTGCGTCTACCGCGGACTTATTGAGGACAGGTTAAAAGCCTTGACGAACCAGGCGCGCATTGCTCCGCGGTACAGTGGAACAGATAGAGAAATTACTGTACTCCCATTGAAGAAGGGCCCGTATGGAGATAAAAAAACTGTAGAGTTCTTCACAAGTCCTCCTGAGAGGCATCAAATTAAAAGCTCTACAAACTTCTACATTATTGGGGGTCAGCATACGGTTCAGTGCTACAGAAATCTCGTTTAATACGCGCGAGAGTGGCGAAATTGATAAAGCTGACAAAGCCAAGGCGTCCGTGTTCTCCATCATTCCAGTGTGGCCGCCCAAGACTGACCACATCAAGCTTCTACTTCTCTCGCGCGTACTAAACCAGGATATGGCTGGCCCGCAAAAGGAGCACACCTTCATGATGCAGGTGCTGAATGCCCGAATCAAGTGGAAAGAGATGAATTGTCCCAAGCCATCTGCACAAGGACGCCAGCACCCTCAGGAATTCCTGGTAAGACTGCATTCCCTCCCCATGGACTTCGCTTTGGCCTCTGAGAACTTCCCATAAATTTACTATCATCGGGAGATCTCCCGATGACAACAAGCTCACTTGGGAGCGCTACTAACACCTTTTCTGTGTCTCGTATGCAGGACTTTGTTCCTGCTCTCACATTGATCTTCACGAACGTGAAGGACTCAGAGCTAAAGGACTGCAAGATTCCCCTTCTCTTTACTGAGGAAGACAGCGCAGTCGACCGATGGGTGGAGATTGAAAAGGAGTACATTAAGGGGAAGCTGCTAGATGCGCAAGGGAATGTGCAGAAGAACTATGACCTGAAGCGCAAGCCATTTCTCCAGCATGACTTGAAAGCGCTATACGGCTTGCGCTCAGAGGATATCAACTACCTTGCTGACCTTGTGGAGAGAAAAGAAATCTCTGTGAAGGGCTCCAAGGCCAGCAAAGGTGATAAAGTGGCAAGATTACCGTCTCTTCATGCAGCAGGAACCAGGGAGCGACTGGTCAAGCTGATGAAGAACGAGTTGATGAACCACTTTCTGAAGTGGGAGCTTCCAAGCCGTAAGAGCACATACGTTATGTATTCTGCAAAGGACTGGGAGGACTTTGCCAAGGAGAAGTCCATCACTCGTGCGGAGCTGGAGAGCTGGCTGGATAAGGCATATGCATCGACTGTGGGAAAGAAGTGGTTGGACGACCGAAACAGGAACCTGAACAAGACGTCTGATCCGAAGGACTTACCTGACATGGTCAAGGTGATGTGGGACGCACACATATACGCAACGAAGCAAGCAGAGGTTGCATCGGACATTCAGAGCAAGTTTGCAAGGAAGTACAAGTGCGTAGTATAGGACAGGCTTAGGCCCGACATTGCTGGCCTGATAGGAAGTGAAGATGTGTTTCAATGGAGAGGAGGGGGGAAAACACACCTGTTCTTCTACTTCCTGTTTGATGCAAAGGACGAAATGCCAGTGAAAGCAGAGGTGCTGGACGAGAGCAAGATGAATCGTATATTTGAACCTCTGGAGGGCAGTGAACGAAACGGGTCACTCTTTGCTCGCTCAGGGGCAGTGCTCTTCACAGACGCGGCGGGATTCCATGCTATAGTATCGCACATGGAATCCCGCCTGCGGACATCAAAGCAGAAGGTGTGGAACTGGCATGTGGTCCACTACGTTCCCTCCCGCGAGGACGGATTTCCCGACCCCGTTGTTGGTACTTCCTACGTCGTGTACATAATTTTCTGCTTCGGATATGTGGCGACGCAGTCAACGCAGCTCAACTTCCGGGATTATTTTAGTGGGAAGACTGCCATGGACGCAGTGTACCTGGCCAAGGACATTACGGAAAATATCCAGCAATGGAAAGGAAGTGGTCGACCAATGATAAAGCTGGCCGCGCTTTGTACTCTCTTCGAGCCGCACCTCAAAGAGAATATGGTACTTGTAAATGTCAACGGCGGGGCTCACTTCACCCACCTTGGACTTGTAAGTTTGCTGTCTGCACCCCTTGGACTCTGTAAGAATAAGAGGCCATCGTGGGATCCCTCGATGGACCGGTCTTGTTTAGAATGATGGTAAGGCGGTTTCAAATCATCGAGGGATCCCCCGATGGACCTGGCAGTTTACACGAGGCTCTCTTACACTTCTAAAGCATTCGCCATGATATTGAACTTTCCATTTAATTAGAGTGTGCTGTTCGCATTACATCACTTTCGACTTACCGTCTGCATGTATACAGGAAAACCAGACAATGGTCCTCGAACTTGTCTTCTCTGAAGATGAGAAGGATCTAGCTCAAAGAACGTCAAAGCAGATGTGGGACATACTGTACAAGGATTCAGTTCCCCCAGATGTCTTGCAAATCGAAGGTGGGGAGGATGGTACTGACAGAGATAGTGAGGGCACCCGCGAAGAGGGTGGTGAGGAAGGTGGTCAGGATGACTGTTAAGGAGGTTTTCTAGGAACCGACTTTAAACGAATGAAGCTACTCCGCCCAAGACTATCCCACTCTAGACTAGTTTCTAGAGATTGAGAGGAGTAGTAAGAGGTTTCTACTATGAAGAATGAACTGTCGGCTAAGGAAAAGCACCAGTATGCTAGTAAGTCAACTCCTGCATACCCACAGACTACTGCAACTATCCAAGATACAACCACAAGGAATGATTCAAGAGCAGGGAACAGCAGTAGTCTAGCAGCAGTAGTCTAACATACTAGTGCGCACAAGAAGAGCTTAAGACAAGAATGAAGTACAAATGAGGCTGCCAAAAAGATGTACAAATGGTATAGCAACAACTCTCCCGAAGAGAGTGAAGGTACATATAGGAGACTAGTCTGACAGTGTGTCAGACTGGTCGATCGTAAAAGTCGGGTCGACCAGTCTGTACCAGCCTGTACTGCCACGTGTCTCCTGCTGGGTCTATTCCTGCCGGGTATAGACTAGCCTACTCTTAGCCTAAGGGAATATTAACTAATATTCGGTTAACATTACCCTCCCTCTGAGCTAAGTACACTCCTGTGGACTTTAGACTACCCCGGTCGGTGACTAGGAAAATTTGTTCACGAAGAATGACAAAATTACCCTCGGTCAAGTAATCGACCCAGCTGAGGTCGAGTCATCAGTCGTGGACGTCGCTAGAGTCCTGGGTCATGCCTGGCGAGCGGATATCGGGAGGCATTCCTGAGAAGTCGAACCCCAGAGAGTGTGGTGAAGAGATTACCGGTAAGTCGACTGAGGTGTTGTCGACTAATGGTGTAGGTGCTGTCATCATCTGGTCGGGTGCTAGGGTCTGCTGATCCTGCTGCTGCTGTGGAGAAGGAGGGTGTGGAGTGGCTGGCTGCTGTTGCACCGTGTCTTGAAGGTTGACTGGCGGTGGTGGCTAATCTTGTTGCTGCTGATCGCGGTCTTCGTCTTCATTGGTCGACTCGCTGTCGTCTTCGTCTTCGTCCTCACTTAACTTGACGTTGGTAGTCAAGACCTCGTCTTCGTCAGTCGACTGGTTCTCCCAGAGAAAATGGTCGGGTTCGAAGTGGCTCGTATCCTCCTCTTCGTCTTCGTCGACTGCTGGAATCTCCAAGTTCGGGTGGTCGAGCTAAAGCTGGTCGAGTTGCCTGCGGTACATGTTGAGCTGGTGGCGGTCTGTGCTGAGGGTGTGCTTGAGAACCTTGATACGATTTCTTGCCTTGAGTCGGAGTCGGTACTTGCGCGCTCGAAGCTTGTGTAACTGCAGCTCCCGACTTGCGAATTGGCGGGACTTTTCCTTGTTGTCCTGGAGTAGTAGGTCGAGTTGGTTATTGGAGTCGACTATCTCCCTCCGAGCTTGCTGAAGACTGAGCTGGGTTGATGCTACCTCGGCTCGTGCCGCTTCAAGTTCGTTTCGTGCTACCACGAGCTCGCTCTGGTGTTTCTGCTCCTGCTGTCGACTGCTGTGGAGGTCGGCTTCTAGCTGGGTCAATTTGTTGTCGGTCTGACTCTTCTCCTCCGTGACGGTGGTGAGAGTAGTACGGAGTCTTGCCAGTTCGATGGTGAGGTTGTCGACCTGTTGCTTGTATGTTGTGGAGTCCTTGGTCAGTCGACTACTCTCCAATCGGTGGCGGTCGAGCTCGGCTTGAAGGGTGGTTTTTGCTTGAACCGCCTCGAACAAGAGGAGGTTCACTCGGGAGCCGACATCCTCGAGTCGACCTACTGCTCCTTGGACGTCCTCCAAGCGCTGGCGCCAATGCATTGCTAGTGTCGTAGCTCGTGATGTTGGTGAGTCGGGTGCGGGTCGATTGACCCCAGGTGATGGCGGCGGTCGAGTCGTGGGGAAGACGGGTGGTGGCTGGCGAAATTCGCCGGTTGGTGCCGCTCCATATGCCGCTTCGAGGTTGAGCGGCGCGAAGTCGGATAGAGAAGGCGGAGGTGTGTCCGGGATGGGAGTCTATTTTGGCGTTGGTGGAGGAGTCGACTGGGCCTCACTGTCGGATGAAGTCAGGTCGACCTGTCGAGGTACAAACTGACTCAAGGGTGTGAGTTTACCTCGTTTGGCACGTTTCTCTAGTCGCTCTTGGTCCCGCTTGCGTGCGAGTGAGGAGCGTGTCTCTCTTCGTTCTGTGGTCGGTTGGCTCCCGATAGTGGCTGTCGGTGCTACTGGGTCGGGTGTAGTTTGTCGACTAGGGGGTCGAGCAGTCGATGTTTGGCCCTGGTCGACTGGTCGGGGCGGCCGAACATGGTCCTTCGAGGTGCGGTCGGCTCCAAGCCCGCCTTGGAAAACGATGTAGTCGGGTCCTCGGGAGTTGTTTCCGAGTTCTCCGACTGTCGACGTCGGTCTTTGGTGTTCTGCTGGGCGACTGTTTGGTGTGCATATTCTTTGTCAGTGCTAGGAAAATAAGACTCAAGAAGGAAGTCTAATACCTCGGCTGAAGGGCAGATCGTGGTCTTCGTGGTCTGCATTGCCTTGATGTCGATGGCGATCGAGTTGAACATCCATGTCGCCCAGTCCCATTGCATGGCGCGGTCGATGAGGGCCTCGACTGTGCAGACTACGTTGAGCATTTCCTTGCTGATGTAGGTCGTCTTGCGTTTGAACCCGAGGCCTTGAATGAATGCCGTCAGTCTCCTGTGGTGTTCGGGTTTGCAGTGGCAGATGCTGTAGCCCTCGGCAGTCCTGCCGGCTGCGGAATATTCTTCTAACCGACCCGATGGGAACTCTGCAGGGTCGATTGGCTGGAGTAATGCCAAATGGCAGTTTGAGAACCTCGTGAATCACAGTCGGGTCAACTGTGACTGTATGTGTGCGGACTCGCGCGGTGCTCTTCTTGTTGGGGAGGTCGACTACCGCAGCGTTGACGAACTCCTCAATCAGCTCCATGCGTGGCGCGCGTTGAGGGTTGTCCCAGTCGAGTGCTACAAAGTCTGAAACGCCGATCGCCTTGATGAAGTCGGCCTCGGTCGTGTTTTCAGCGGCGTACTCGCGCCATTCCCGCATCGACCGCATCGACTGAAAGGCGAGGGTTTTGTATAGTCCCTCCCTAGTGCGGATCGGGATTTCGTAACTCGGTGGTGCGGAGGACCAAAGGCGTCGTTGGCCGCGATCAGTCGATTTGCCTTTCGCCATCGATTGGTCGGCTGCAAATCTGCGCACAAGGAGACAAGAGAAAGGCCGGCGTAGTCCCAAAGTCGGCTCGCACACAGTCGGTTGCAGCGGCGATGGGCGTGGTCGATTCCTACTCAATCTACTCTCGATGATCTCTCGCACAGTCGGGCTACGGGGTCGCTTGACTACTCGTCGCCGTTCTACTCGTGATAGTCTAAATCGCTTGCTAAGAATGCATAAGGCAAGGGTGGCGGAGTGGCGGTCGGCCGGAGGAGAAGGGAAGGAGGGAGGAGAGTGAGAAATGGGAGATAGAAGGCGCGCGGCCTGTGGGTCGGGTGGAGAGGAAGCTAATGGCGAGGAGGCAAGAGGAGGAAGAAGGGGTGCGGCCATGGTGCTAAATACCTGCCCTATGGGCCTTGCATTCAAAACTGAGAAGATAGGTGAGGGCGGCGGCCATAAATATGGCGGCTCTTCTAGGGTTTGACTGGTCGGGTTGACCTGTCGGGTCGACCAGTCGAGTCGACCCACGGTAACTAGGTCGGGTCGGTTCCGTTGCTGTCGGTTGGGCTCATCTTCGTTTTGTTCTAGTGTTGACCTAATCTCTGATTTGCTAATGAGTGGGCTGGCCAAGTCGGTTGGAGGTTGCTCGCCTAGAACTCGGTAGGGTTTGAGTTTGTTGACGTTGACTACTACCGGGTCGGGGTCAAAGTGTTGGATGCTGACTAGGAGGACAGTGTTGTTGGGGAGGGTATACTGGACACGATATGGGCCGAACCATTTGCTACGAAGTTTATCGGTATGGACATTTTTTCCTTTCGGGTGCCATAGGACGTAGTCGCCTACATTGTATCGAGTCGACTGACCTTGGGTGTGGGCCCACTGGGCTCGGTTCCACTGTTGTACACCGTGGTGGATGGCTGCTAGTACTCGCCTGGGAGCGAAGTCGGTAGTCGATGTCGACCGTTGGGTCGGGATGATGTATTCGGTTTGCATCAATGGCGTTAGACCATACACCAATTGGAAAGGTATGTGGCCTGTGCTAATTTTGTATGCCTTTCGGTAAGCAAATAGGACCGTGTGGAGCTGTAAGTCCCAGTCGGTTCGATTCTCGTTGACTAGCTTTTGGAGCATTCGGACTATGACCTTGTTGGCCGACTCGGCTTAGCCGTTGCCTTGCAGATAGTATGTCGTTGAAGTCGTGTGTCGGAGTAAGAAATGCTCGGTGAGAGTGTGCACCGTGCTATTGATAAAATGGGTACCCTGGTCGCTTACTAGGTGAAGTGGACATCCATACCTGGTCAGGATTGCCTCGTACAGGAACTGTGCGGTCTCCCTGGCGGTGTTTCCTCGGAGAGCTCTAGCCTCGACCCATTTGGTGGCATAGTCGGTAGCCACCAAAATGTATTGACAGGCTGTATGTCGGGTCTTCTTGACGGGGCCTATGAAGTCGAGTCCCCATTTCATAAACGGTTCTGCGGGTAGTTGGGTGACGAGCTTCAAGGAGACTGTGTTGGGTAGTCCGCCAGTCTTCTGGCATTCATGACACGACGAGCAGTACTGGACAGCGTCTTGGTGTAGAGTCGGCCACCAGTAGCCTGCGTCTAGTATTTTTCGGACAGTGATGTCATGAGAAAAATGTCCTCCCGCGTTGCCTTTGTGTAATTCTTGGAGGATTGTTGTCGGCTGTCTGCCGGTCAGGACTAGTCGGAGCTGGTGGTCCTTTCCGAGTCGGTACAGTTGTCCGTCGAGTACTTGGTACGGAATGGCTTTGTGAGCGATTCATTTGCGGGCGTCCTTCGTCATGTGAGTTGGAAAAGTCCCGGTAGTCAAGTAGTCGACTATCGGGTGTAGCCTGTCGGGTTCGGTGGAAAAGAGTTGGGCGTCGACTGTCTGGTCGGGGATGCCTATGGCTGGCTCGGCCCCTTCATTTCTTGATAGTGTGTTGGCTACTCCATGTGTTTTGCTTGGTTTATAAACCACAGTGAAGTCGAATTCAAGAAACAGTAGTAGCCAGCGTGCCAGTCGACCCGATACCTGAGGTTTGTTGATCAAGTACTGGAGCGCCAGGTGGTCGACATAGAAGACGAACTTATTACCTAGGAGGTAATGGCGGAATTTGTTGATGGCGTACACCATTGCGAGGGCTTCCTTCTCGGTTGTTGTATAGTTCTTCTCTGCTTTGTTGAGTAGTCGAGAAGCGTAAGCAATCAGCTGGTCGATGTTGCCGGTCGGGTTCTGTGCTAGCATCGCCCCGACTGCTATGTGGACTGCTATGTCTGTGTGTATGTGGAAGTCGAATGACCAGTCGACTCCGATCAGGATTGGTGCTGTCTGGTATCGATCCTTGATGGTCTGATATGCGGTTGCGCACGCCGGTGTCCAGTCGAACGCTTCGCCTTTCGTGGTCAGCTTGGTGATGGGTTCCATGATGGCAGCATAATTTTTGATGAAGCATCGGTTGAACTGGGCTAGGCCGTTGAACGTCTGAATGGCTTTGACGTCCTTTGGTGATGGCATGTCGACTAGGGCCTAGATCTTCTTTGGATCCGGAAACTTACCTTCACGACCTACAATGTAGCCCAAAATTACACCAGAAGGAACATAGAATATACATTTTTCTGGATTGAGGCTTACCCCGTACTGTCGACATCGGTCGAAGACTAGTCTGAGCTTCGGTAGGTGGGAGTCGATGTCGCTGTAGACACTGAAATCGTCTAGGAATAGCTTCATGAAGTCGCCCAGGTACTCTTTGAAGATCTGGTTGACGATGCGCTGGTAGGTAGGCGGGGCGTTCTTCAATCCAAACGGCATCACGACCCATACATACGCGCCCCATTCGGTAATAAACGCTGTTTTGGGGCGGTCGGTCGGGTCGATCCGTACCTGGTGGTAGCCTGAGAAGCAGTCGATGAAGGAGTAGGCTTC
Organism: Pohlia nutans; assembly: GCA_022496805.1. Taxonomy (NCBI): domain Eukaryota; kingdom Viridiplantae; phylum Streptophyta; class Bryopsida; order Bryales; family Mniaceae; genus Pohlia; species Pohlia nutans. The sequence continues at coordinate 18,797,803 of CM040094.1, forward strand.
ATAGCCTATGACTGCGTCGAGTACCTCATCCATGAACGGAAGGGGGTACGGGTCTTTCTTGGTTCCTGCATTAAGTCGACGGAAATCTACGCATACCCGGAGTTTCCCATTCTTCTTGGGGACCACGACTATTGGGGATAGCCATGTCGCCTGGTCGACTGGTGCGATGAATCCTGCTTTTAGAAGTCGTTCCAGGTCGTCCTTTACTGCTTGTGCATAATTCGGGTTCATCCGGTATCGTGCTTGGTGACTAGGCGAGATGGTCGGGTCGAGCTCAATCCGATGAGTCGCTATGTGTTCCGGTATGCCTCGCAGATCTTCGTAAGAGAAGGCGAAAATGTCGATGTATTCCTTAAACAGGGATTCTGCGCTAGCTCTGAGACTAGGGCTCAAATTCGCGTTCAGCTTCAACAGCTTGGGGTCGGTAGAGGTACCGACGTTGACATGGTCGAGTCGATCCTCCTCATTGTGATTCCAATGGGCGATGTCCATGAATCGCAGCTTGTCTTATATTGGTGTCTCGTCTACCAACATTGTTCCTGGTCTATGTTGAATACCTTGGTGCCCATGGGTACTGGCCGTCGGAGTCGGTTCAGTTCCAGACTGGTTGACTGTCGATTCGGTAGCTAGGAGGTTCCAGTCGATTGTGCCCATTGTGTGGAGGGTCGGGTCGGAGGCCATCAAAATTTCCTCCTCTTCATCGGTGATTCCTTCCGCGAAGTTGTAATAGACTAGCGCATGTGGTGTAACCGCCTCATATCCTAACTGTCGATTTGTCTTGACGGTCTTGACTGTGCCATTGCCCATGATCTGCACTTCATTGTTGCCCCAGTCGTGTATGACTTTGGCATGTCGAAGCCAGGGTCGACCGAGTAATAACCGGTAGTCTGACTGGACTGTCGAGCAGTCGATGACTATAAGCGTGACTATGTAGGGGATGCCATGAATGTGAATTTTGACATCCCTGATCAATCCTTTGGGTCGTGCTATGGTGTCATTAGCCATCTTGAGGTTGAATGGTGCGGGTGACGGTTTGGCTAGTCCCAACCGTCGGCGTTCATCTTCGGTGATCACATTGACGCCGGAGCCGCCATCGATTAGAACGTCGTGGACCATGTTTTTACCGACTGATACTGTGATGACTGGCATGTGTTTGTCGATGACTGCTGCAGCGGCGATCGTCACCTCTTCTGTAGTCGAGTAGGGTAACGCTTGAGTCGACTCTGGGTCTGAATGCGTCAGTCGATCCCTAACCAGTTTGGTGAGGGTCGGTGATAACTGTAGTAAGTCACGGATGGAAACCTGCAATTTGCAGTCTTGGAGTTGATCGAGGATCTGCTGCTGGACGGCACCGAATGCGATGCTGCCTTGGTCGACTGTAGCCGGAGTCAGTTGGTCTCGGTTGTCTTGAAGGATGATCGTTTGTTGCGGTAATGCCTCCGCGTCCCAGTCGAGTGAGGGTGAGTCCTCAGTCGACTTTGGGTCTTTAGTGGAAGTCATTGTTTCCCACTCGTCTTGGAGTTGACGAACTTCCTGCATCATTTGATCACGTAGTAGTTCTTGGGCAGTCCAGTTGGTCTTCTCTGTGGTTTGGTCAGGAGTCGGCTGGTCGGTAGTCGACTGGCTTCTGGTAATCGCTGCGACTGTTAGGACACGAACCGTAGTGTTCGGTAGTTCTTCAATGACTACGGACGACGTGTGGGGCTTGGCCTCGATTTGCTGATTAAGGAATTGGACGACCTTCGGATCCTTTAGTAGGGGACACAAGTGTGTCGGGTGGTCCAATGTTTTGCACAGAGAGCAAGGGAATATCCGTCGTGGTGTGCTATCGCGCGGTGGTCGACTCCTTGATTCGGCGGTAGTCGACACCGGTGTTGCTGCTGCTACTGGCGCTGTCCTATTAGCCGCCGCGCGCCTTTTTCCGATCTCGCTCTCCGGATTGAGCCAGCAATCGCGTTCAAAATGGCCTGGCTTCTTGCATCGGTTGCAAAATGCTCGTTTTGTAGTCTCGGGCCGCTCGGTAGTAGTCGAGTCGGGTTCCTTAGGTAGTCCGCTTTCTGCAAGCTTAGCCGATTTCTTGGCCTGGGCTAGTGTCGATCTTGGTAGTCCGATTGTGGCTACCTGCAGATACTTCAGCAAACCAGCTCGGAAATTGCTTAGTAGGAAATTATCAGCCGGAAGGACCTCAAACTGGCTGGCTAGTTTCATCATCCGTTCATAGTAATCGTCAACCGACTCTTTGGCATCCTGTTTCATACTGCGGAAACGTAGGTAACCTCGTCATCATTGTCTATATCCTGGTAGCGATGTTTGAAAGCATCGAGGATTTTATATAAGTTTTGGTGTGGGTATGACGTCTATTGAGTCGAGAACCAATTATAGTTAGCAGCATCGACTAGGGAATTTCCGAACAACGCTATAGTAATAGTCGAGTCGGTTTCGCCATTCAACGTAAGGGCATTGAGAAATCGATGGACATGCGTAATGGCACACTTGCCTTCCTTGTAGGTAGGCATCGCTACCGGTTTCCGAGCAGTCGTCCGAGTCGGGAGTGTAACTGCTGGGTATGGAGGCTGCTGCTGCGTCTGAGCTGCAGGTGCCGAATAGCCTATCGATCGAGGGTTGTATAGTGCACATTGGTCAAGAAGATGACCATAGTCGCCACAAGATGTACACATAGGTACCGTGGGTTGGTACTGGGTCACAGTCGGTAGGACTGGTTGCTGGAAGGCTACCGGTCGGTTGTATGGGTTTTGTGGCATGGGCCTATTATGCGTCTGTGAAAACGATGGCTGATTGATAGGTTGCATCATAGGAATGCCTATTGCTGGTTGAGTTTGGTAACCTGGTGGTAGACTAGTCCGAGGGGTCGACACTCTGGGGGTTGTAGTGTGAGTTACCCTTGGCTGATCTATGTATAGAATATTCGGCTCATGAATATGAGTGCGAATATTCGGGAGACTGGGTCGAGTAACAACCTGGTCGACTGGTTGGTTGGAGTGATAGATCTATCTGATCTTATCGACTAAGTCATTATCAAAGTCGTCTATGCCGGTCGAGTATGGGTTGTCGGTACCTGGTGATCCGGGTCGACTATTCTTTTGACCAGGAGAACTGGGTTCCTGGCGAAATGTAGGTGACTGGTCCGGTCGACCGGGTTGCGATTCCGAGTGTAGTTGCTCAGGTGTCGGGTTCTGGCTAGATAAAAGATCGGCCAGTTGGGAGTCCAATTCATCCCTATTACGACGTAGTTGGTCTATTTCTAACTGTCGTTGATATGAAATGATGGGAGGTTCGGTAGCGTACCTTACTAGTCGTTGATGCGCACTGGAAGGTCGTTTCGGTAAGTCGAGCGGGTCGTCCAGGAGCCTTCGTGGAGAAGTCGGGTTCGACCTTGTCTGAAACGCCACTGTCGGGCGGGTCTGATGATTCGCGGTGTACATGGTCGGTAGAATCGCCAGGGGTCGGGTTGGCATATTTGGGATGCCGCGTCCCATTGGTACCGAAGTTTCGTGAAAAATGGTGCCTTCCGGGGTATTCATTCTTTCCTGCGTGAACTCCATGTAGTGCTGTAAAGACGGGTCGGTAGAAGTCGATGCTGCGACTTGCCTCCGAATCTCGTATGTTGGTCGGGGATCTATTCTTGTAGTAGTCTCATGGACTACTGTCGGTGGAACGATCTCCGACTGTAAATTTCGCCATTCTCTATGAAAACGTGGGTTAGAGAGCTGGTCGGCAGTTACTTCGACTGCTAAGGGAGAACCGGTAGCTCGTGTACGCGGTCGTTCCATACTAGCGACGCGACAGTTATCGGATCTTGATCTGGATCTGGGATTTATATCCGACTTCTGCTAGGTAGGTCGGGCTCTGAGATCCGTTTGGCTAGTCTTTTGTGCTGGCCTAGTCGGTTGCTCTGTGGCACCGTAAGCCTTGTTCACAGACTGCTCCTATAGATTCTTGGTCAGTAGCCTTTATCGACTGTTGACTACCCTGGTCGACTGTGACACAGACTGATCTCCGAGGCACTTTTCGGCTACTCGGGCTCTGGATTTTTCTCAAGGTATGCGATTTTCGTGTAGGAAGCAGATGGCTGCTGTTTCCTAGGGACGTATAGCGCCTTAGCGATAGGTGATAGGATCGACTAGGATCTAGATCTGGATCGACCAGGATTTGGATCTGGATCTAGATCTAGATCTGGATTTGACTAGCCCAACAGAAAGACTAGCGTCTGAGCTGAACTTTGCATGGTTGCCAAATGTTAAGGGGGATTTCTAGAAACCGACCTTAAACGAATGAAGCTACTCCGCCCAAGACTATTCCACTCTGGTCTAGTTTCTAGAGATTGAGGGGAGTAGTAAGAGGTTTCTACTATGAAGAATGAACTGTCGGCTAAGGAAAAGCACCAGTATGCTAGTAAGTCGACTCCTGCATACCCACAGACTACTGCAACTATCCAAGATACAACCACAAGGAATGATTGAAGAGCAGGAAACAGCAGTAGTCTAGCAGCAGTAGTCTAACATACTAGTACGCACAAGAAGAGCTTAAGACAAGAATGAAGTACAACTGAGGCTGCCAAAAAGATGTACAAATGGTATAGTAACAACTCTCTCGAAGAGAGTGAAGGTACATATAGGAGACTAGTCTGACAGTGTGTCAGACTGGTCGACCGTAAAAGTCGGGTCGACCAGTCTGTACTAGCCTGTATTGCCACGTGTCTCCTGCTGGGTCTATTCCTGCCGAGTATAGACTAGCCTACTCTTAGCCTAAGGGAATATCAACTTATATTTGGTTAACATGAACGCCGCCATTTCCGGCGAGGTTTGCGGAAGGGAGTGAGTGCGCAGCCGGGAAGAGAGGTGCGGGGGCTCCGGGAGGTCAGGCGCACACCACGGAAGCGGAAGGGGAAGCGTCCGGAGAGAGAAGCGCGTGGTTTGCAGGAGAGAGAGAGCGCACCCGGAGAAGAGGTTGCGCCGTTTCCAGTGGAGTGAAAGAGCGCGTCCGGAGTCCGCAGCCATGGCGCGCAGGGAGACCGGGTCCAAAATCCCGGAGAAGAGGATTCTTCCGGACATCCCACAGCATCCGGAAGACTTTGAGGAGTTGCTCAAGGACCTCGAATAGATCGGGTGTTTGGGGTTGTTTGGGAAGGTGTGGGATGTGCGGGACGCCCGGATGTTGGAAGAAATTGAGGGCGGAGCTATGGAGTCTGCCTTCCGGGCAACGATCCGGGCAAAGTACGGGAATTGGACTCGGGGGCATTGGCGAGTCGTGTACAACTTCCCGGACACGAGCGAGGAATTGGAACCGGGCAGCAAGGGCGACACGGATTGGGTGAAGGCGCGCTTCACCCACCTCTCGGACCACGACGGATTCAAGGAGGCGGATTGCGTATATCCCTGGGAGCAGCGTCTGCTCCAGTACGTGGTGCCCATCCTCAACCCGGAGAAGCCCACTACCCTCCCGTTTACACTGGCGAGGAGTATCTTGTCCGCACTCATCCGGAAGAAGAAGTTCAACTGGGCGTACCTGGTGCACAAGAACACTCAGAAGTGGGCCCGGAACCTCGACAACAAGAAGGGGTGCCCGTTGGCCCCATTTCTCTACCACTTGTATGAGAAGGAGGGGTGCATCCCGGAGGAGGAGAGGAAGAGATTAGACATTCCTCCCATCCCGGGACTGAGGAGCCCGGCCAAGAAGAAGATGGTTCTTCCGGGAGGAGGAGCGGGAACCAGTCGACCCGGATCCTCGTTAAGACCGGAAGAAAGAAGGATGGCACCACCGGCACCTCAACCGGACAGGAGCAGCATCCGGGAGGAGCGTAGGAATGAGGGAGAAGACCCGTTGCGACCGGGTGGAGCCAGCGCTAACCCGGAGCTGAGAACGAAGTGGCGAGAAGACCGCCCGGAGAGAGGCCACCCGGGTGGTGCTAGGCCGCGGCAGGATGAGCGGCAGGAGAGGAGAAAGGACCCGGAGGTAGACCGACCGGGTGGGGCAAGACCTCAGCAGGAGCTGAGAACAAAGCGAAGGGAGGATCCGGACGAGGAGGAGAAGGAGTCTCCACAGCCGAAGCTGACCCGGAAGAAGTCGGTGAGGGATCCGGAGGCAGCTCCTCAACCAAAGGTAGGTAGTTCCTCCCAAGCGCGGCCTCGGGTGGATCCGGTGGTGGAGTCCAGGCCAGCGGAGGAGACATGGCCTTCTCCAACACAGCCCCAAGAGCAACCGGTGGTGGAGTCCGGACCAATGGAGGAGGATTCTGCCCCGGTAGCTCCACAGGAACGGCCGGGAGAGAGGCACCAACCGGAGGAAGGAGGTCCGTCTCAGGTGCGACCTCAGGGTCTGAAGAGGAAGTTGGTTCTCACGGCCGAGGAGGAGGAAGAGCCGGAAGGACCGGAGACCACAACCCGGAAGAAGAAGGGACCGGCCCGGAGGAAGACAACTCCCCTGAACAAGCGTCCCAAGGAGGTAGGGGACGACGGGGAGGAAACCGGAGACGAGGTTGACCGGGAACAGGGACCGCCAGTGGAAGAAGAACCGGCCCAGGAGGCGGGTCCATCCGGAGGAACGCAGGAGGAACGGGAGGCCCCCACCGGGTGGAGAACATGCTCCTGCAAACCCGGATCGCGCTGGACATGGTGACGGAGCAGTACACTCCGATTTTCGCCGTGCTCCGGGAAACAGGTATTCTCCTCCGGATAGACGACGCCCTAAAGTATCTGGCGCGGATCCGGAAGCTCCAGAGGAAACTCCTCCGGAGCCGGGAGAAGGAGAACGAGTTGGCCGGACAATTGCAGGGTCTCCGGAGGAAGAGCGAGAATCAGCCGCTCTTTTGAGGGGTTTGGAGGAGGAACTGCAACGGAAGGTGACCTACATTGCGAAGATGGAGGCACACGTTCAAAGGAACGAGTTGCAGATCCAGGAACAGGAGGATACCATCCGGAGAATAGGGGAGACGAGCCGGCAGCGCGTCATCAAGCTGTCGGGGTTGTTCCAGCCGGATGGGGAGGCACAGATGAAGGCCCGGTTGTATGACGAGCGGGTGGGCCAGCCGGGACTGGAGGGAGCAGCTCGGATGAAGAATGTGGTTCGGGAATACTCGGACAAGGTAGAGGCTTACCTGGTGGAGTTCCGGGTACTAGCAGAGTGCATGAGGGAGAGCTCTTCCGACCAAGAACTAGATGAGGAGGAGGCCGCCAACCAGGGTGAGAGGGTAGGTTCCGGGGATGGGCTGCAGGGTGTGTTTAACATATCTGTAGATGCTCCTCAAGAGGGTGAGATCGACCGATCGATGAGGATGAAAAGATCAACTCCATAGCACACCTCCCGGGCCGCGCTGGATGTGGAACCAATCCACATGGTTAGACCCGCCGGAGTAAGCCCAGAGGAGGTCCGGGATCTGAGCGAGGGTATGGAGGCAATGGATGTCCAACCGGACAGGGCGGAAAAGCATCAGGTGGGACCACAAGTGGAACAGCCGGCGGCGCACAAAATGCGAGGAGATCGGCCGGCGGACCCGATCGTGGTGGAGAGCCCGGAAGATGAGGACGAGCAGCCAAGGGAGGACCAGCAGCTGCCCGGACCACCGGGGGTCTGAAATCAGTGGCCCGGACTTAGTGGATCCGGCCACTTAGAATAGGACTTTTTGAGTAGGTAGGTTAGAAGACTTTTTGATGTAAATGACTTCTAGGGTTTTGATGTTAGTGGCAGCTTAGGATAGGAATTGAGCCGTGGAGGAAGCTCTCCGGATTTCCGGATCCCGGGAATGTAGGATTTGAGGATCTCCTGGATCTGGGCTTCGGGTTGGCTTTATATCAAGGGATGTTGTTAAACCTCGTTTTCCCAAAAGCGGCTAGTTAGGGTTTCTAGGGCAGCTAGGAGTAATCTTTTCGCCATAAATAAGAGAAGTAATGGCCTTAACGGCCCAGTTATTTATTTGGAAAGAGAGTAGCATCCGTGCGCAGCCTAGAGGGATTACTACAGGACTAGACCGACAGCAAATTCCGGTGGGAAACCGGATGGGAGACCGGATAAGTGAAGACGGGTCTCCGATGGACCCGGCCACGGTCCGAGCATTGAAGTGGGCCGCTCTAAGTTGGGCGACCCACTCTTCATTCACTCTCTATAGTTCCAATTGTCCGCGCCAGCAGAACTTTGAGCTTCTGGATAGCAGTAGAGTTGATAGTGTGGAACCGGAAGTAGAGGGCATTGGGCGACTGTCTTGTGCAGATTCTGAGTGTCCGGGAGTAAGGGGAATTGAACACCCGGTGAGAAACAGCGACGCGAGGTTAGAATTTGGAGTAAGCGAGCATCTGGACAGCGCGCACCGCCATTTCCGGCGGTGTTTGAGGAAGAAAGGAAGTGCGCAGCCAGGAAGAGGGTCGCGGGGTCTCTGGGAGGTTAGAAGAACACCACGGAAGCGGAAAGGGAAGCGTCCGGAGCGGGAGGCGCGAGGTCTACCGAGGAAAGAAAGGACGCATCCGGAGAAGGAACTGCGCCACATCCGGAGGAGTGAAGAATTCCGCTCGGAGTCCGCAGCCATGGCACGCAGGGAAGCCGGGGCCAAGATTCCGGAGAAACGCATCTGCCCGGAGATTCCTCAGCACGAGCAAGACTTCGACGAGCTGATGCAGGACCTCCAGAAGATGGGGTGTTTGGGATTGTTTGGGAGAGTGTGGGATGTGCAGGACTCCCGGATGCTGGAGGAAATCGAGGGCGGGGCAATGGTGAACGCCTTCCGGACAACCATCCGGGCGAAGTATGGCAGTTGGACCCGGGAGATGTGGCGGGAACTGTACGACTTCCCGGACACCAACGAGGACCTGGAACCGGGAGGCAAGGGCGACACGGACTGGGTGAAGATGCGGTTCAGTCATCTCTCGGACAAGGACGGATTCAAGGTGGCGGATTGCATACTGCCCCGGGAGCAACGGCTGCTCCAGTACATAGTGCCCATCCTCAGTCCGGAGAAGCCCACCACCCTCACTGTGACGCTGGCCCGGGGTATCTACTCCGCCCTTCTCCGGAAGAAACGGATCAACTGGGCGATCCTGATCCACCGAAACACGCAGAAGTGGGCGGGCAACCTCGACAACAAGAAGGGATGCCCGTTAGCCCCATTTCTATATCACTTGTACGAGAAACATGGGTGCCTCACGGCCGGGGAGAAGAAGTTCGAGGTAGTTCCTATTCCGGGGGTGAGAAGTCCGGCCAAGAAGAAGACGGCGCTTCCGAGAAGAGGAGCGGGGACCAGCAGAACCGGCTCATCGTCCCGACCGGAGGAGAGAAGGATGGCTCCACCTGCAACCCAACCGGATAGGAGCAGAGTCCGGGGAGAGGAGCTCCGGAAGGAGAAGGAAGACCAACCGGTAAGAAGGCCACTGGGCGATTCCAGCCCCAATCCGGAGACCAGGACCAAGTGGAGAGAAGACCGCCCGGAGGAAGGCCGACCGGGTGGCACCAGGCCGCAACAGGAGGAGCGGCAGGAAGGAAGAAGGGACCCGGGGCTAGAACGACCGGGTAGGGCGAGAACTCAGCCGGAGCAGAGAACAAGGACCCGGGAGGGGAATCCGGATGAGGAGGAGGATTCTCCACAGCCAAAGTTAATCCGGAAGAAGCCGGCGAGAGGACAAGGGGCGATTCCTCAACCGGAGGTAGGCGGTCCTTCCCAGACACAACCTCGGGTGGATCCAATCGAGGAGTCCAGGCCAGAAGAGGCGACAAGGCCTTCTCCACTCCAGCCCCAGGAGCAACCGGTAGAGGGACCCGGACCAATGGAGGAGGATTCTACTCCGGCGGCTCCACAGGAACCTACAGAAGAAGAGAACCGGATGGACCGGGAGGGAGGTCTGTCTCAGCCGCGATCCCAGGGACGGAAGAGGAAGTTAGTCCTCCCGGTTGAAGGAAAGGAAGAACCGGAAGGACCGGATACCACGCCCGGAAAGAAGAAGGGACCAGCCCGGAGGAAGGTGACCCCACTCAACAAACGTCCCAAGGAAGCAGGGGAGGACGAAGAGGAAACCGGAGATGAGGGGGACCAGGAGCAGGGAATGCCAGCGGGAGCAGAACCGGTCCAGGAGGCAGGACCATCCGGGAGTGTGCCCGCAGAACAAAGTGCACCGCTCCGGATGGAGGACATGTTACTGCAGACACGGGTGGCACTGGACATGATGACGGAGCAGTACAACCCCATGTTCGCTGCTCTCCGGGAGACAGGGACTCTCCTCCGGACGAACGACGTTCTGGAGTATCCGGCGCGGATTCAGAAGCTCCAGAGGAACATTCTCCCTTTCCCTGCCTCTCGGATACCCTGCAGTTATCCGGGAGCAAGAGGATACCATCCGGAGTGTAGCAGAGACAAGCCGGCAGTGCGTCTCCAAGCTATCCGGATTGTTCCAATCGAATGGGGAGGCCCAAACGAAGGCCCGGTTGTACGACGAACGGGTCCTTCAACCGGGATTGGAGGGAGCAGCTCGGATGAAGAATGTAGTCCGGGAGTACGCGGACAAGGTAGAAGCATATTTGGTGGAGTTCCGGGTACTAGCGGAATGCATCCGGGAGAGCTCTTCTGAGGAGGAGTCAGATCAAGAGGAACCTACCTCCCAGACCGTGGTGGATGTGGAGCCCATCTACATGGTCCGACCAGCGGGAGTGAGCCCAGAAGAAGTCCGGGATTTGAGCGAAGGTATGGAGGCAATGGATGTCCAACCGGACAGGGCGGAAAAGCAACAGGAGGGCCAGTCGGCGGCGCACGGAACTCGGGGAGATAGGCCAGTTGATCCAATCGTGGTGGGAAGTCCGGAAGATGAGGAAGAGTAGCCGCCGGAGGACCAGTGGCTGCCCGGAGTCATCGGAGGCCCAGAATCAGTGGCCCGGACTTTGTGGATCCGGCCGCTTTGAACGGGACCCTTTTTGAGCGAGTAGGGTAGGACGCCGATTGGGAGTTGTTTTCTTAGGATTCTAATGTTAGTTGCAGTGTAGGAAGAGAACTAAATCGTGGGGTGCCCCCCCCCCCCCGGTTTTTCCGGATCTGCGGGTTTCCCGGATCTGGTCGGCTTTGTGTTTTCTTTTTATCCAGGGATGTTCCTCATTCCTGGGGTCTTTTTTGTGTACCATTTTCTCTTTGTAAATGATCATAGGCATACTCTTCTACGGACCGGAGTGTTTGTGTGTGTGTGTGTGTGGTTGTTGATTGAGATCGTGGTCCAATTAGTCCCTTGGCAACCGGAAGGGTTGATAGGATTCTGTTGTGGATCTAGTTGTTTCGTGCTCGGTTGCAAGGTGTGATCCGGGTTAGTGGCTGAGAGGATAGGAGGGGGTACTCCAGTCCTCTTCGAACTCCTGGACGGGTAGTCCAGTTGAGGTGTCAACACCTGGGTAGACCATGTGACAGATGAGTCCGGAACTACTAGAGTAACCGGGTTCTGTTGTAGATCCAGTTAAGAGTCTGTGTATTGGGGAAACTCAGAGATTGTTTGAAGGTGGGTTGTTTCGTGCTCGGTTACAAGGTATAATCCGGATTAATGGCTGAGTGAATAGGAGGGGGTACTCCGGTTCTCTCAGAACTCCTGGACGGGTAGTCCGGTTGAAGTGCCAATACCTGGGTAGACCAGGTGATAAGGAGAGCCGGAAGGATCAGAGTAAAACAAACTAATTAGGAGTCCAACCAATTCCGGATACCCCGGATAAGGGTCCATCCCGGTTATCAAGTCGTTGTAGTAATCATTAGAAGGGGGGGAAACCCCGGGTTGCACTTAAGTGACCGGCTGTGGGTTTGGGATGAATCTGCAGCTGAAGTGCAGTACGGGAATTACCCGGGATTAGGAGTTTTTGTGAGTATAACCGGAAGGTAGTGAATTTCCCATCACTTGAATCAGTAGGGAGGGGTGTGTCTTTCAATCCAGCACCACTAATGTGAATGGAGAACCCTTTGAGGGGAAACAGAGGTTAAACGAAACCAGATCAGGTCATACCGGTGAACCGGGGGAGAGGAAGATTAGTAAGAAGTCCTCCCCGGAAAGAAACCGGATCTAGCCGTAACCGGGTCAGTCAGTAGGGGAAGGCCCGGTTCAGTAGGTAAGAGGGATTCAGCTGGTGACAGAGAGAGGGTAGTCACCAGTCCGGGACCATCTCCGGAAACTTCCCACTTCACAGAGTCTCCGCGGAACGATAACCCGGAAATCACCTCTACGAGCGCTCTTAATACGAAAAAGTGCGTTCTAGGGGAATATCCGGTATCACGTGCTACGACAGATGTTCTTCATTCATTGGGTCTTTTTGTGTACCTTTGTTTTGTGTAAATGAGTAGAAGTACATATTCCTTACACAAACTTTGTGTGTGTGTGTGTGTGTGGGTGCGTATGTGTATTTGCTTGTGTTATTACTGGAACAGTGTCACAACTAGTCCCTTGGTGACCGGATGGATTAGCCAGGTTCGGACGTGAAGTCAGTTAGGAGACGGGGTAGAAGACTTGGAAGAATTAGGAGCGTTTGAATGTGGGGTTTTCTGTGTCCGGTTGTAGGTGGAAACCCGGGTTAGTGGCTGGGAGAGCAGGAGGGGGTACTCCGGTTCTCTCAGAACTCCTGGACGGGTAGTTCGGTAGAGGTTCCAGCACCCAGGCAGTTCTTGCAATTGTAGAGTGTGGGAAATCTAGAGTAAAACGAGTCTTGAAGTATCCAATCTCTTCCGGACACCCCGGTTATTGTCCATTCCGGTTAGCAAGTCGTTGTAGTATTTTGGGGATAAGGGGGAAACCGGGTTGCGCTTGTGTGACCGGCTGTGGATTTGGGATAAGCCCATAGTTGAAGAGCACCCCGGGGAGTACCCGGAATAGGGAGTCGAGTTTGGATAACCGGGAAGTGGTGAATTCCCTGTCACGGAAATCAGTAGGGGAGGGTGTGACTTTAGATCCAGCATCCTTAAAAATGCAAATGGAGAACCCTCTGAGGGAAAACAGAGGTTAAGGGGAAACCGGAATTAGTAGTTGGGTTAGACCGGGTAGAGTAGGGTTGGTTAAATTTCCAACCCGGACAGAAACCGGATCTAGCCCTAGCCGGGTCAGTTAGTAGAGAAGATCCCGTTTTTAGTATGGAAAAGGGAGTTAGTTGGTGACCGGGAGAGAGGTCAGTCACCAATAAGGGTCAGCCTCCGGAAACTTCCCACTTCACAGAATCTCCGCGGAACGATAACCCGGAAATCACCTTTACGAGCATTCTTAATACGAAAAAGTGCGCTCTAGGGGAATATCCGGTACCACGTGCTACGACAATCGGAGTAGTTTTGAAATTTTCATGTGCATTCTCAAAGGCGGAGTTACACCGGTGTAATCCTTTGTAAGCCCGGTGTGTCCAAATACACCATATGCGGTGCATTCCCGTTCTTTCTACTACGGTAATGCACCGCATATGGTGTATTTGGACACACCAAGCTTACAAAGGGTTACACCGGTGTAACTCCGCCTTTGGGAATGCACTCGAGAAATCCAAATATTGTGCGATTCTAGAATTTCTTGAGCCTATCTCGGCTGACTTTTTATTGCGGTTCCATCCGTACGGGTCTCGTCCTCTAATCCACCACGAATCGATTTCAGCATCCATACTCGAGGTGTTGTTTTGGAGACTGTTGCGACCTTTGGAGAGCCGTATCTGATGTATGGCTATACTACCCAAAAGTGAATGATATCAACTCCAATTATCCTCCCTTGTCGTCGTTTTGAGAGGACCCTAAGACGTGACGGGCTTCGGGTCCTACCGGATTGGAGGACGAGACCCGTACCGATGGAACCGCAATAAAAAATCAGCCAAGATGGGCTCAAGAAATTCCGAAATCGGACAATATTTGGATTTCTCGCGTGCATTCCCAAAGGCGGAGTTACACGGGTGTAACCCTTTGTTAGCCGGGTGTGTCCAAACACACCATATACGGTGCGTTCCCGTTCTTTCTACCCACAGGTGGTAATGTCCAAAGATGGTATATCACCCACTTAGCAGCACTTCCCCAAACAGACTCTTCATTCGCGCTGGCCCTTGGGACCAGAGTTTCTCTCGGGATTCAGTGATTGTTCTACATGCAGTTAACTATGTAGCGTAGCAGTGAGCTGGGGTCTTTTCTGCAAGTTCAAAGGGTGTACGCATCTCCTTTGGTGTTGCTCATTTCCTCTTGGGACTACAAGCTCGAATTAAAGGTTCAGAATTAGACCTCACATCGGTCACTTGGTGGTCACTGTGTAGACTATTGATTCAGATGCTTTTCTTTCCACAGGGTTCAGAGGAGCACTCTATGGTGCGAGACACGAGGAATTGAATGCGAGAAAGCGAGGGGTTTGATGCTTTAAGGTGGTTGTTGAGGAGAAGGTGTGGATTGGAATTTGTAGAAATGGCAACGAATGGCTTTGCCTGGTGGGGAGTTTCTGGTGTTTTTAGGGTTCATGATGAGACGTAATCTAGTCGAGAGTGTCAGTTTCGTGTGGCAGTGAACTTTGCGCTTCTTGCAAGCGGTGTAAGCGGTCGTGAACGTGTAGAGAGATAGGGTTTGTTTTTGTCGACTTTGCTGGTGACGTTGCTGATTCATTTCTCTGGACTTCCGTTTCCAATGATCAGATTCTCGCGCTAAAGCTACAGTGTCGGTATTTTTGAATTGCTGGTAAGAGCTGAATGGTGTTTTGGATCATACCCTGTTGCAGGTTTGTCAGTGGCGTTTGCAAGTAATCACCAAACGGATTTTGAATTGACTGGTTGTTTCTGTAGAAGGCAACTCAGAGTAGTACAGCTGGTTTATGTTGTCTTTAGCTAATTATCGAATTGGTGATTGTGTTCTTTTTGCAGTACGCTCTTCGGGTAGAACGTCGATGCCCAATGTAGTGGATTCTCACGCTTGACGATTTGTTTCTTCAGAAAAACGAAATGCATTCAGTTGTGGTTTCAGACTGGCGGGCAGCGTCGGCGCTTGATGCCATCACCGCGAGCACCTCGTATTCTACAAAATATTTGGGGCCTCCTTCTATCTCAACTGGTCAGCAAAGACATGCAGCCAAAGCTTGTGGACGTTCTTTTCGAATAAGAGGCGCCTGTGGAAACTGGCAACGGATCAACCTTGTGCAAAAAGCTGTTCCACAACTCCAGGTTTGGCCTCTTTCCGGTCGCGCCTTCAGGTTGAAAGTTGAGGATTCTTTCAAATTCTTAGCGAGCCATAAAGACCGTCGGAGCATCAAGATGAGGCTCATTTCTTATGTTGGATATACACCTTTGCGGGCGGAAAGAAAGATTTGTCAGTCAGCTTCTTGATTAAATTGCCTTGTGTACAATTAAGGTGGTGATCACGGGTGAGCACTTGCTCGGAAGGCAATGCTTGATATCTAGGTTGTTACGTTTTCCCCAAAGTAGCAGCACGTGAACTTGGTCGACTGAACCCCGAACCCTGACCCCAGTATTGATAGGAAGGTGTGCTTGAGCTCTGCTACTAGTGTGCTTTTTGAAAAACTGTTGGGCTTTATGTGAGCAGGATGTGCGTGCGAACACACTGTTCAAGTCTCCATGGCCTGTCTACCCTTTGTTATCCGTGCTCTTGTGCCCTCATGGAGGACGTAGTGGACAAATTAGGTGTTTATCGACATCATCGGTTTGGAGAAGATCATCCACGCGTGCCGAAGCTCCAGGTGTGTGACAGGCTCTCGTGGAATGAGGTGGATGGGATTTGTCTTCCCCGGAGAGAACGTGACTGACATGAAGTGTGTTGCACTTGCCTCAGACAAAGCTGAGCGGACTGAAGAACTTTGGGAAGAGTACTTTGCGGATCCTTCCCAGTGGTGGGACAACAGAGTTGACAAGGTATCCCAGGACTGCCAGTGGGTTGATGCTAGAAAGTGGATGTGAGCCTTGGATCAGACACGTGAGGTGGATATTTCTTAGTTGTACGAAGGATGTGGGCACTAGGCAAGCATAGGTATTGTGCTTTGTGTACTTTGGAGTGGAGTCTGATCACTGGAGGGTTGAAAAAAATGTTGTCCTTGATTGTTGAGTGTTGGGTGCAGATTAACCGGGCTTAAATATGCGTCACATGTTGCATATTTGATGGTGGGTTGTGGTGCCTACAGAGGAACCCCAGATCACCTGACTTCAAACATAAGGTGAAAAGAGAAGCGCTGTGGCTAGATGGCTGGAAAAATCCAACTTGGGTGAAGGCAAGACTCAAATCGGTCACTCAGGGCACATCTCATTCTCATGCTGTTGGCAGTAAGCACATTTGGAGCACAAGTACCACGAGCGAAGCGCTTATTGATATAAGGAATCTACTGCAACAAGGCATCACTATAGACTCGTACATGTATGTTGAAGTTTTGAAGCGGTGCTTGAAGCAGAAAGACCTTATGGCGGCCAAGCAGGCCCATGAATGCATCATCAAGAGTGGAATGGAGCAAAATGTACATGTGGCGAACAACCTTTTGAGTGTGTACATCAGATGTGGGAGGCTGCAGGATGCACGCCAAGTGTTTGATAAACTTCTGAACAAGAATGTTTATAGTTGGACCATCATGGTTGGAGGTTATGCTCAGCACAATTGTGCTAAAGATGCACTGGAAGTTTTCAATCAAATGTGCCAAGAAGGTGTGCAGCCAAATGAAGTTACTTACTTGAGCATCCTGAAGGCATTTGCCAGTCCAGCAGCTTTGAAATGGGGTAAAGAGCTTCATGCCCTCATCAGACACGATGGCCTTGGATCAGATCTGCGTGTAGGGACTGCGCTTCTTCAAATGTATGCAAAGAGTGGCAGCATTGATGATGCCATACGAGTTTTCGACAGAATGAAGGAACGTGATGTGGTCACATGGAGCGTGATGATTGGTGGACTTGCAGACCATGGACGTGGGCATGAGGCATATGAATGTTTCCTTCGAATGCGAAGAGAGGGCTGTGTACCAGACTCAATCACGTATGTGAGCATTTTGAATGCATGTGCAAGTGCGGGTGCGTTAGAGTGGGTGAAGGACGTGCACAGCCATATCCTGGCAGATGGATTGGAGTCGGATTTGCACTTGGCCAGTGCGCTCGTTCACATGTATGCAAAGAGTGGCAGCATCGATGATGCTGTACGAGTTTTTGACAGAATGGAGGAACGTGATGTGGTCACATGGAACGTGATGATTGGTGGACTTGCAGACCATGGACGCGGGTATGAGGCATATGAATGTTTCCTTCGAATGCGAAGAGAGGGCTGTGTACCAGACGCAATCACGTATGTGAGCATTTTGAATGCATGTGCAAGTGCGGGTGCGTTAGAGTGGGTGAAGGACGTGCACAGCCATATCCTGGCAGATGGATTGGAGTCGGATTTGCGCGTGGCTAGTGTGCTCGTTCACATGTATGCAAAGAGTGGCAGCATCGATGATGCTGTACGAATTTTTGACAGAATGGAGGAACGTGATGTTGTCACATGGAACGTGATGATTGGTGGACTTGCAGACCATGGACGTGGACACGAAGCCCTGGAAGTCTTTAGAAGACTGATTGCTGATGGTGTGAAACCTGACGATCACTCATTTGTGGCAGTGTTGTCGGCCTGTAGTCATGCAGGCCTTGTTGATGAAGGCCGTCGGCTCTTTCGGGTTATGGTGCAGGATTATGGCATGGAACCTACTGTGTTTCATTATGGTTGCATGGTGGATCTTCTTGGGCGGGCAGGAAACTTAGAGGAAGCAAAGCTCTTTATTGATAACATGCCAGTTGAAGCAGGTGCAGCTACTTGGGGAGCTTTGCTTGGTGCTTGTAGAAGTCATGGTAATGTGGAGTTGGGCGAACTTGCTGCTAAAGAGGTTCTTAAGTTGGAACCGGAGGGTGCCGCTCCATATGTGCTCCTCTCCAACATCTATGCTGCCGCTGGCCAGTGGGATCAGGTGTCATCAATACGGTGTATGATGCAGGAAAGAGGTATTCGCAAGGAACCAGGGATTAGCTGGATTGAGATTAAAAACAAGATTCATCGCTTTGTTGTAGGAGATACCTCTCACCCAGAAGCAAAGCAGATCTATGCTGTGCTGGATAACTTGACCAAAAAGTTGAGGGCTGAAGGTTACATTCCTGATACTCGGCTTGTATTGCGCAATATTGATGAGGACAAAGAACTTGCTCTTTGCTCTCACAGTGAAAAGCTAGCTATTGCTTATGGGATGATGCACACGCCTCTTGAAAAGCCAATTCGTGTATACAAGAATCTTCGGGTGTGTTCAGATTGCCATACAGCAACCAAGTTCATCTCTAAGGTGACTGGACAGGAGATTGTGGCCAGGGATGCCAATCGCTTTCACCACTTCAAAGATGGCGTCTGCTCTTGTGGTGATTATTGGTAACGGGGTTGGAAATTTTCAGACTGAAAGTTGTCGGAAGATGTGCAAGATGCTAGAAAGTGCGCCATTGGTATTAGTTACATGGTTTGCCATTCGTTTTATCTTTGCATGTTCTTGGAGTTTCTTTATTAAATAGTATCGGTTGGTTCGCAATTAATTGTCTCAATGATTATTGAATGAGATAGTTTTGTTTTTGTTTATGTTTATTTTCTACAGTTGGTTTTTCGGGTTTGTTGGTTGGAAGTTTATTCCTTTGAGAAATAACATATACTGGAAATTGAAATGGTTCTTTGAGCAGAGCTTGCTGATTGTATGGTGTGTTTTTTTCCTTGTCTTTTCGGAAGGAGCTATTCAAAGGAGAAGAGGTTCTCCAACTTTAAGTTGCTTAAACCCTAAACCTTAAACCCTAATTTGAAAATGTTATGCTTGATAACCAGAGGTACCATGTACTAGTCTTGAGTAGTGTATTATCGTATTCAACAAAGCAAGGGGCAAATCCAATATTGTTCCAGCTCCTTAATCTATGCCCTCGAGTCCCACTTCTTGTTTTCCTAGGTCACTGTGCATTGAATGCAATGAAAGTGTACACCTAGTGAGGCAGAGTGGTGAAATTGGGAGCTTTGCATGAGGGTGAGAAATCTTGTTTTTGATCAATATGAGTGGAGACTAGAGATGATCATACTATTACACACTTCAGTGCATTCACTACTTGTACTGTAGATGATAGTACTCCAAAATCCTATACTATAGTAATTGGAAGTTATATACCTGTACTTCAAAAATAGCAAGTGCTAAAAAGTTGGCACTCATGTACTTGTTGGTTATCATCTACATCAGTAATGAATCCAAATTACATTCAATAAAGAGTATATTTGCTTTATTTGCTAAATCTACTATTTTATTGTCTTATAAAAATCAAATACAACTAAATTAGTGTTCTTTAAGAGTGCATCGTAGTATACTCACATCCACAAAGTCTGGATCCATTCAAAAGATATTGTGAAATTTTTATTAACATAATTTCATTACAATTTACGTAGCGACGCTAGCGTGAGGCTAAATGGAGAGCAATACTTACATTCAAGGTTTCTAACATCCAATTTCCATGTCCTCTGTTGCGACCATTCCACACTACAATCACCACACCTGAACTTGTGAGTAATAACATGAAGAAATCTTGATGCCATCCAACCCGCCTCGCGAATATAGTGAAAAACCTACGGACCCTTAGAAACGCAATCATCATATCTCCCACAATGCCAACACAGAACCAACAGTTCTCATCATCGAAAGAGAGAAACGGAGAAGTTCAGAAGCAACAAGGATTCGAAGGTAAACAAACGAGTTCAAGAGGCATCACTACAGAGCTATACAAGAGAAAAAGAAGTTCCAATGCCAATGCAACATCGAGGAAGCGAAAAATAAATGTTTGGGAGAACGTTGTGTGGTTTTGGCGGGAAGAGAAACGATGACCTTAAGCCACTTTCTGATATTCAAAATTCATGAACGTGGATGGAGGACTTCATCCTGCATCCGTAATTCGGTAATTGGGGCACGAGGTTCAGGGCTTAAGGGTCCAAAGTTTAGGATTAAGAGTTTTTGGATTTGGAATTTTACGGTTTAGAGTTTAGGGTCTCGGGTTTGGATTTTAGGGTCTAGGGTTTAGGGCATTGGAATTTTAGGGGATTTAGGGTTTAGGGTTTAGAGTTTAGGGCAATGACGCTAGCGTGTAAGTCTAGAGTAGAGAGCGTAGGAGCTGAAATTTGGAGAGCCTACAGTTCAGAAAGCGGAAAAAAGCAAAAAAAAATTCAAAAAATTCAAAGACATTTGCTAATTTTTGAAATTTTACTAGATAAAGTAAATTTTATATCCTGTGACCACGTGACCTATGACCGTGGTTTAGAAGTTGACATAGTTTAAAGTTTGGGGTCATTTCGAATAGGTTGACAACTTTTACACCATTTAGAATGAAATTGAATTCCAAAGTTAAAATCTGCCCATGTGTGACAATGAAGCCATAGAAGTACTTTATTGGACCCAAATCTAGAATTATATTATTTGGAATTTTTAATAAACATTCAGAGTAGCAATACTAATCCATCAAATAGTCACAGTTAACAAAGATATGGTACGTGCCACAATTCAACGACGCTAGCGTGCAAGCCTACCTAAGAGCGGAGAGCGGGGATTTGGAGAGCGTAGAGCCTAGGATCTAGCTAAATTTAAAAGTAGACACTATTTTTAGATTTTTTCATTATATAGTAAATTTTGGTCCCTATGACTGCTGGATGTATGAACGTGGATTAGTAGTTAGTAGAGTATAATGTTTATAGTCAACCAAAAACAAACTGGGAAATTTTGAGCTACATAGAGTGAAATTGAATCCCAACATGAGAACCTCTTGAAGAGAGACAAAGAAGGAAGGGAGGACAATTGGACCTATATGTAGGATTATATTTTTTGCTTTTTTCTAATACATAGTCATAGTAGCAAAACTTGGCGAACAAGTACTTGAACTAATTAAAAATACTAGTCTTGCAGCAATTTACAATAGGATGCTATTGTTTCTAGTTCTACTCTCCCCCTCTAAACTCCAATTGTGATTCATTCTTCAATCCTCGGTGTTGATGATCTCGGCAGCGACAAGAATTTTTTAAACTTCATCCAAGCTAAGAGTAGGAGCATGGATGTACGTATCGACTTTATAGTCTAGCTTGCAAAAAAACCGAAAAATATAGTAAAGGTGCTTGCAATTGACGTACTGGCCACGCCTCCCAACAACTGATGAGTTGATGCTAGCGTAATGCGGGCATGTACAAGATGGGAAATTGCACAATGTGACATTGTACAAAATAAATGTTCATCAAGCTCTACCCTAGAGTGGAGCACAATGATGGCGCCAAGGCCGGGGTAGAGGAGGAGGTTGATGCGGAGAATAATGGCCTTCACATTTCTTGCACTCTCTCATTGATTGCGGTGAGCTTCCATGGGAGCCTTGTTGTTTCGACGCACGTTTTTGCCATTTCAGGAGGATAAGATCCTATCGGCATGCAATGGGCTCGGATGAGTCCACAACACTGGTTTGAACATCTTAGACGTTGTAAAGAGGCAACAAAGCGAAAAGGTTGTACTAGTGGATTGAAGACGAAACTCGGCCTCTTGGAGTTCTAGGATCTCTGAACGCATGAGGTCAGTTGTTAACAGTAAATTAGTACTTCCCGATATTACCGGTCTGGGTTTTTTACTACCTCGGTAATTTTCCGATTTACCCCAAAAAGTAGATCTGGGAAGACTTTTTTACCGCTCTGACCGTTACTAGTTAGATCGGGTTTTACATGTATATAAACAAGGAAGCCAGACTCATTTGGCACACTCTACTTTTTCCAATACAGATTTTCTTGTGTTTAACATTGAGTGTCCTTTCATTCTCTGATTCGAGTAATTCTTCTTTGGTATTTGTGTCCGATCTTATAGACTGTTTGCAGGAAAGACTCCTCGGTAGTTAGAATCGAGTACTTCTACTGAGCTACCTAGGTTCTTGACTGATTCAGTATTTGGTACTCCTGTCACCTCGGTAATTCAGTACTAACTACCGAGTAGGAACGAGGACTTACCATTTGGAGACCATCTAGTGTTACGAATCTTTGAATCTTAGCAAAAACTTCCTTCTATTAGACCAGTTACAAACCGTCTCTGGTATTAATACTTATTACATCATAGAACACGGGAAACTACTCGACTATTCCTGCAATTAGGATCGGTAGATCCAGATCCCTCTCTTACAAAACTCACTAAATAGCTGGGCTCGGTACACTACCGAGTCAGTATTTTTGGTTTTGCTAAGTGTAGACAGATCTGTTCTGCGGATTTATAACTTCACCATGTCCCGACCCCACACTCGATCGGCGGGACCACCCCCGGAACTGGATCTCACCGCAATGGCAAGCTCACAAACACAGTTTCACCGGAGTGTACGGGAACTCATGGCCTACCCACAGCACCGGGTTCCATCGACGGCCACACATCGTTTGGCACCACGTAACCAGTTGTTAACGCCAGACGAATTACCAAACCCGCGTGAAAATCAAACCGCCCGACACCCGTTTTCATGAGTACGGCAACGACCGTCATCTGTATCGGGAATACCCATACCGCCCAACATCGGCACCGACCCAGTACCAACATCCGCCGAAAGAGAACATTTTCGCTGGCAAGCATATCTCCAATCAGACGCACTCGAAGAATGACTCCAACAACTTATACCAGAAGATGCCACCGACCAAGAACTCCTCGCGGCTCTCAAACCCCAGCACCCACCGGATTTTACATTGGAAGAACCTCGACTACAACTTCCACATCTACGCCTCCAACAACACCGCCAAACCGTGATACCCACTCAGGCAGTCCACCATACATTGTTTCCTAGCCACACCGAGGCTGTCGATCATTTGTACGAATGACCTCAACCGTTCAATCCAATGCATGAGCAACCAGATCAGGTAAACATACGACCCCTGCTCAGGGTTGTTCATCGTGTCGTGTCGGAGAGAAATCCCGACACAATGTCGTGTCATGACGGCATGATGTCATGCCGGCATTATGCCAGATCGTGTCGGGATCATGCCGGCCTATTTTTTTACCGGGTAATTTTTTTTTCCCTTTTACCCCGCATGTCGACACGTCAGGATTTGATGTGGACTACTCAATGACGTGGACTTCTGGTGAAATGAAGGTCCTTTAGTAAAGTCAGATGGTTTTACCCATTATCCCCACCCGGCTGCCCAGTGCCCGTCTGCCCCCCCCCGACCGCATCCTTCATATCTGCCCTCGTCGACTGCCTTCGCCGACGGACCCTCGCCGACTGCCCTCGGCGACGGCCCCCTCCCCGTCTGCCCGAACCCCAATTCGTGTGCCCTATCCCGACTGTCCCAGTCCCATCTGCCCCTGCCCTGACTGCCCTATGCCGACTATCCCAGCCCCATCCGCCCCCAACCGACTGCCCAACCCCGCCCAAAATTCCCCTGTCTCACTGTCATGATTCTTCTTCAAGGTTCTTGCATTCTTCAAACTCGTGATTACATGAGACCTCTGAACTACAATTGCATTTCAAATTCACTTGAAATTTCAAGGGTTTTTCCTTGGGTGGTTTTTTTGTCCTCTTCAGAACAGGTCGCTCCAGGAATGACTTGTACGTACCACTGTTGGTGAAATTTTCACCGTACGCCTTCATTGGGAAAGGAACTAGTTTGAATTGGTGAGGCTTGGGTCCAAACCTCCCATGCTGTAGTTTAACAGATGGCTGCCATGGTTTCCGATATGAAACCTTAGACTCGACATTCATCACGTTCCTCACTGGGGATAGGAGCCCTCCCTCTTGCACCTCTTCCCCCAATTGACGACTCCCCATTGCAAAAATGAAAACAAAACTGTGTTGCAATGCTTGAATATTAGCTTCGTGGCCCCAATTCTCCGACGGCCTTTTCCCCGACTGCCCCGTCTGCCCCGACAGCCCCGACTGCCCCGTCTGCCCCGACTACCCCGACTGCCCCGTCTGCCAGGCGGTTCGTGTGAAATGTATAAATGTCAGCCATTTTGCATCATTCCCTGCCCAACTCATCATAGTGTTGTCTTGAGACTGTAATTCTGATTGAACTATTGCATGAGACCCATTGATTGAGTTGGGTCCAAGGTTTCTCTTGGAGCATTCGTTGCCCAACTCATCATAGTGTTGTCTTGAGACTATGTTTCTACTTGAACCATTGCATGAGACCCGTTGATTGAGTTGGGCCCAATTTCTGTTGGAGGTTTAGGTGGTTCACTTTAGCAATGCCGAAGCGTACAGAGGAATGGGATAAGTGGTTCAAGGATTTAGGTGTGCTTGCGGGTACAAAAACTAGGAGAGTTGAATGCGTGTATTGCCAGAAGCAATACCTATACAAAGCTGATAGGATGTTTGCTCATTTGGGGTACAGAGACGGACATAACTCTTCGGATGTTGGAGCATGCCCCAGAGTTCCACCAAATATCAGGGCACTCTTTGCTTCGTGTGGGGGAGTGCTTCCCGAGCCTCTCGAGATCATTGATAATGTTGGTAACGAGGAGCGTCGCATTAGAAAACTAGTACCCACTGAGATTGATAATTGTTCAGGAGAGGGTACTGAAGTAGCAAATGATAACCCTCCATTGATTTCGTCGCAAAATTCTACCCATGGTGGAATTATCCTTCCTCCTGCACAAGTTCGAGCTAGTTCGGCGGGAAGGGGTCTCCGTCAATTATCTATGCAAGAGGGGCTACAGTCATCTGCAAAGTTGACTTTGGATAGAATTTGCTCAACGGCGTTCTATGAAGCCAACATTCCATTCAACGTTGTGAGACATCCGTCTTTTATCAACGCTGTTAAACAAACTGCAGCAATGAAGTTAACGTACAAGCCCCCTTCATACTACGCCATGTGAACCTCTCTTTCGAAGGCTAGACGGGCACAAATAGAGGTTGAGGTGACCGCTAAAACGAAGGATTCCATCCGCAAGTACGGTGTAACGGTTTGTTCCGATGGATGGGACAATGTTCAGAATCGGCCTCTCTTGAATGTACTGATGTGTTGCCCTGCTGATGATACGTTCCTCAGATCTATTGATACAACGGGCAATAAAAAGGATGCACCTTACATTGCTGAAGAAATGTCTGCACATATCAATAGAGTAAGTCCCGCCAACGTGGTTCAAGTCTGCACTGACAATGCTAGCAGTATGGTGACAGCGGGCCGCATATTAACCCAAAGACATCCTCACCTTTATTTTCAAGGATGTTGTGCCCACATCATGGACTTACTTTTGCAAGACTGGGGTTCGGAAAGATGGGTAAAAAGCTTGGTGAAAAAGGCTCGAAAGATTTGCGTTGTTGTAAGAAATCACCATGCTCCACAAGCCCTGTTTCGAGTGTACTCGCCCAACCACATTCTACGCTTGCCTGCAGACACCCGTTTTGCAACCAATTTCATCATGATTGAAAGACTTCTACAAGTTAGGGGGGCTTTAGAGAGGATGATCGATGGGGTATATATTTAATAGAATTGCGTGCAAGAGGAGGCAATTCTCACGAAACAATGGGAGCCGTGCGGCGTTCGATTCGTTCGGATGGGTTTTGGAATTCTTGCGAGAATTTCTTGTTTATGGTTACGCCTGTTTTAGAGGTTCTCCGTGTTTTTGATGGAAAACAACCTACGATGGGGAAAGCGTGGCTAGTCATGCATGAATTACAAAAACACGTTCAAAAATTTGCGGACCCTCTTTTCAATTTAGACCATGAACTTGCAGAGAGTGCTTTAAACTCATTCCAAACCCGTTGGGGTTTGATGTTGACTGACCTCCACTGGGCTGGTGGCCTCCTCAATCCTTTTTTGATAGGCAAAATTACCCTTCACGAGAACCTGCGTGCACGACCAGCATTGAACCGCGTATTACGGAATTTGACTCCCGATGAAGCCACTTACCTAATGGCTATTACGGGGTTCCAAGACTTTATTGAAAGCAGGGGTGCATTTGAAAGAGTACCTCTTGCAACAAGGGCCAATTTCCCTCCGCACGAATGGTGGGATGCCTTTGGACATGGGGCGCCGATACTCTCTAATATAGCACGACGGATATTAGCCCAAGTATGCTCGGCCTCATCATGCGAACGCAATTGGAGTATGTACTCATTCATTCATAACAAAGTCAGAAATCGTTTAATCCATTCGAGAGCCGAAGATTTGGTTTACATATACACAAACACGAGGCTCATGCGGCGGAGAAGAGGTGCAACCCCTGCACAGTGGTACGCACGGCACATGTACTCTGACGATGAATCAGCAAATGAAGATTTTGAGGATGATCCGGAATTCAACCCTGATGACAATGATGATGGTTTAGGTCCTGATGATGACGACGCAAACGATGACCCCGATGACCCCCTCGATGCACAACCTGACTGGGCGGAATTTGATCAGTTCGATGACCGTAATTCCGATTCCTCTAGGAATAGTAGCGCTGACTCTGGTGACTCCGACGGCCACAATTTGGATGGTGGGCTTGATGGGATGAATGTCTATGATTTCAACGACGCCAACAACGACAACATAGTTGCCAGACAACCTTCTCCTCCTACCATGAGCAATAATGTAGTTTCTGTACCAATAGAAATTGTTGTAGCAGCCCATCCACCTAGTGTGCCACATGGCGAAGGGTGTTCACTCCTTTGGAAGACATTACCCACGACGAAAGATCTCTTGAGATACCATGTGAACCGTTACCAATGGAAATAGAGACTCCCTCCCTTGTGAACGCATCATCGACTCATAGTATTGGGATTGGAGCCACACTTCTGAGTCTGAGTCAATCTAGGCGTAACGGACAAATTAGAACAACTGAACCTCCAATTGCACGACCGAATACGAGATTACGGGTGTGTGCTGGATATACACAACCACCCAGTTCATTAGATGATCCAAATCCTCTTACCACCCAAGGTATTGGTAACATCAACACTAGAGCACGAGGCCACAAGCGGTTGAAGTCTAGGGCGCCAAGGCCTTTTGTGGGGCTTCATGATGACACGCGACCAGTGTTAGATGCCAATGGAATTAGAGACGCATCAAGGTCACGGCCTACCAAAAAATTGGTCACTTCCAACCACGGTAACTTAATTTTACGTGTTGTTTCACCCGAACCCAAGGACGACATCAGTTCCAACGAAAGCAGTCCTTCAAGAGCAGAGGCACCTAACAATGATGATTTTCAAGGTTAACTACTTTATAGCCATCCCCTGCTGCCTGTACTGGCCTGACTGCCCCGTCTGCTCCGACTGCCCCCGTCTGCTCTGACTGCCCCATCTGCCTGGAGTGCCTTGTTTGTCCACATTCCGACCGCCCCTTCTGCCCCGATTCCGACTGCCCCGACTGCCCCGACTACCATGATGATCTGCCCTTTCTCAAAGTAGGAGATCCCATGCAGGATGAAAATTAATTATAGTTTCAGATGGATTGGGGTCAAAGTGTGAGACATCATGGCGGACAAATATTAATTCTAGTTTTAGATGGCCATTTGTATCAGGAGTGTTAGTGGCGCATTTTGTTTTCTTTTGTAATAAGAGAATATTTATTTATTTATTTATTTATCTTTATTTTTATTTATCTTTTGTTTTATGGGAACATTGCAAGTGTTGAGCTACTTCACAAGGACGTTAACCCCTAAGTGACGGATCAACCATTTTATGGTCTCTGCCCTTTTTTTATGGGCTGCCCGAAATAGAAAAAACATTTTTATAGAAAATAACAAATATTTTTAAATAGGTAATCAAGTCTACTTTCCAACCCAATTTGAATCATGTCAATCCGAGTTAAACTCCACCCGGGAGAAATTTTCAAAGAAAAACACTTCTACATTGTCTAGTGTTAGAAAACTTACTATTTGGGGAAAGAAATGATGTTCTCTCCGTTGAAAAATTTTCAATTTTTGATTTTAGAATAGAATGTCTAGTTTTAACAAATCATGCAAGATTTAAAATTCTAAAAATAAAATTTGTGATTCTGATAAATATTTGGAGTTAAGTGCTTCTGAATTCATTATGAGATGATAAAAAGCTATTTTTTGATATTTGACCTTATGGAAAATTACTAAGCATCAAGTTCCTCATTTTCTCTTTTGGACCAAACTTCATCAAAGTTGAAGAAGTAATTTTTTATAACACATTTATGTTTTGCCCTTACCCCCTCCGTCATTTAGGGGTTAAACTATTTAAATTTCATCACATGGGATGCAATTTGTAATTGAACTTTTGCAATCTTGTTCTTTAGTACTTGTTATAATTTGGTTGATTGGTTCAGTAATATTGAATAATTGTTTAATTTTCATTTTTTTAATTTTTTTTGGGTACACATGGCATCTTCATTACCATTGCTTAATATACATTATTTGGCTTCATATGTCATGACATTTCAATATTTAGGGATTTAGGGTACTTGATGTAAATACTATTGACTTTCCTATATGACTTTTGAATCCCTCCTTCGTTGTAAGAGTTAAAATCTGATTGTGAATTTTTCAATCCCTAATCTTGGGTGGAAGTAATAAAATACATTTATGATCATTGAACTTTAACCAGTTAACAGGAACAATAACTCCCGCTTACATGAAAGTGCTAAAAGACGGTTCTGACTTTTATAGAGACTTTTGGAAGAAACAAAAATTAATTAGAAGGGACAAAAATAGTGGCTTCGGTTGAAACCCTTCTCTACAAAGTATTACGTATCAAAAGTTCAATTTCAAACTACGTTAACCTTTTAGTGCCCAAGTAATCACTACATCACACAATAATTGAATGCTACAAAATCTATTAACAATATGAGATTGGGCTCTCAAGTTCACAAGTTTAATATATCAAGATGCTATCAATGGGAATGAAAAAAACTAGCACCATTCCCAAAAAATAAAACAAAAACTCCTCTGCCACTCCATTTCCGACCTCTTCTTTTATCCCTTTTTCATTTGACATAATGCAGAGTTGGGATTGGTTGTTTAGGGTTTCCTGCCTATGATAACTCACTGGCGACCAGGCCGTGTATATCACATTAATGATCACACGTGCTCGACTAGTATCGAACCTTGGTCTCAATTTCCTAATATATAGTCTTAACCAACCAACAAGGGTGAGTGGCTTGATGAGTATGCACGCAGGATATTAAATACTATACTAAAGTCAAGGAGATTTCATTCCTCTCTTCCCCGTGCAGTCCCCATTAACTACCCTATCCAGCTGCCATCCCCGACTGCCTCTTCCGTCTGCCATCTCCGACTGCCTTGTGTGATCCCTCTATGCCTCTGTAATCCTGAGCTGCATCACCCGACTGCCCTCTCCCGTCTGCCCATTCCGACTGCCCCCGCTCCGTCTGCCCCCTCTCCGTCTGCCCCCTCTCCGTCTGCCCCACTCCGACTACCCCGTCTGCCCTTCACTCTTCACCCATAATCTTCTTGAATTGGCCTATATTTCAGACTGCCCCAAATTTTCGACTGGCCCATCTCTCCGACGGCCGAGTCTCCAAACAACATCAACTTGAGAACTAGAAATCCTCTCCATACAAACTCCTTCCTCCCAGACCTTGTTGAAGTGAGAGTTGAGAATAACAGGTGTAGAATTAAGTTTATAATATCCATAGGCACGTTGCACTAGGAAGCTTAATCCCTCGAGATTTTAATGTTTCTGTCAGACCGAATTAATGATGGATTTACTTAAATTATATTTTAGGTACTTCCATGACACCCAAACTGGGAGGCACGCGGAGGGAAACATTGTTCTTACAAAGCTGGATTCTGAAATTTGAACCCCACAAAGCGTCCACCGCCCGACCGCCTGCCTCTCCCGTCTGCCCCCTCCGACTGCCTCATCTGCCTCCTCTCTTCCTCTATAATCCTGAGCTGCCTCACCCGACTGCCCTCTTCCGTCGACCCATTCCGACTGCCCCCACTCCGTCTGCCCCCTCTCTGTCTGCCCCACTCCGACTGCCCCGTCTGCCCTTCACTCTTCTTCCATAATCTTCTCAATTGGCCTATATTTCCGACTGCCCCAAATTTCCGACTGTTCCATCTCTCCAACGGCCGAGTCTCCAAACAACATCAACTTGAGAACTAGAAATCCTCTCCATACAAACTCCTTCCCCCCAGACCTTGCTGAAGTGAGTTGAGAATAACAGGTGTAGAATTAAGTTTATAATATCCATAGGCACGTTGCACTAGGAAGCTTAATCCCTCGACATTCAATGTTTCTGTCAGACCGAATTAATGATGGATTTACTTAAATTATATTTTAGGTACTTCCATGACACCCAAACTGGGAAGCACGCGGAGGGAAACATTGTTCTTACAAAGCTCGATTCTGAAATTTGAACCCCACAAAGCGCCCAACGCCCGACCGCCTGCCTCTCCCGTCTGCCCCCTCCGACTGCCTCATCTGCCCCCTCTCTTCCTCTATAATCCTGAGCTGCCTCACCCGACTACACTCTCGCGTCGGCCCATTCCGACTGCCCCCACTCCGTCTGCCCCCTCTCCGTCTGCCCCACTCCAACTGCCCCGTCTGCCCTTCACTCTTCTTCCATAATCTTCCGAATTGGCCTATATTTCCGACTGCCCAAATTTCCGACTGTCCCATCTCTCCGACGGCCGAGTCTCCAAACAACATCCATTTGAAAACCAGAAATCCTCTCCATGCAAACTCGTTCCCCCCAAACCTTGCTGAACTAAGAGTTGAGAATAACAGGTGTAGAATTAAGTTTATAATATCCATAGGCAGGTTGCACGAGGAAGTTTAATTCCTCGAGATTTTAATGTTTTTGTTAGATCGAATTAATGATGAATTGACTTAAATTATAGTTGTCTTATTTTCATACCACCTACAGTAGGAGGCACTACAGTGAAACATTGCTCTTACAAAGCTGGATTCTGAAATGTCAGCCCGCTAAGTCGCCCATTGCCGGGCCGCCTGCCTCTCCCGTCTGCCTCATGTGCCCCCGCCGACTACCTCATCTGCCCCCTCCGACTGCCTCATCTGCCTCCTCCGACTGCCAAATTTGCCCTCTCGCATCCTGAGCTCCCTTACTCCGACTGCCCTAAACCGACTGCCCTTCACCGACTGCCCCATCTGCCTTTCACGCCTCTCCATATTCTTCTTACACCCCTCCTCATTCGCCCACATTTCCGACTGCTCCCTATTTCTGACTGCCCCATATTTCCGTAACCCGCAGATCTCTCCTAGGAATACCATAAACTGAAACCATGAAATCCACTCCTAAACAAGATTCTCCCACACCTTTTCAGAACAACAGACAAGCTGGAAATTGAAGACCTTAATATCCATAATCATCCTACATGACAAAACTATATACCTCAAGCTTTTAATGTTTTTTTCCAATCTGGATTAATCATGAATTAAATTTTTCTTGATTTCTTTTTTAGCCACATATCAATAATAAAGCACACAAAGAAAAAAGTATCACAACTTAAGGGAAGTAAGCCGAGAATATTAACACAAGCCGAGTCCTAATATAAAACACATGTGGCATGGCATTTGGATGATGGTAGAACATCGTGGAAAGCATATAATCATTTCTAGTGAGCCCAGAATATTATTACAATCCGAATCCTAATATAAAACACATGTGGCATGGTATTTGGATGATGGTAGAACATCGTGGAAGGCATATTCTCATTTCCAGTAAGCCCAGAATATTAATACAAGCCCAATCCTAATATAATACACATAAAGCATAGCATTTGGATGGTAGTTGGACATCGGGGAAGGCATATAATCATTTCCAGTCAACCCACAATATTCATACAAACCCAATTCTAAAATAAAACACATGTGGCATGGCATTTGGATGATGGTAAAACATCGTGAAAGGCATATAATCATTTCTAGTAAGCCCAGCATATTCATACAAGCCCAATCCTAATATAAAACACATGTGGCATTGCATTTGGATAATGGTTGGACATTGTGGAAAGCATATAAACATTTCTAGTGAGCCCTGAATATTAATACAATCCGAATCATAATATAAAACACATGTGGCAGGGCATTTGGATGATGGTAGAACATCGTGGAAGGCATATATTCATTTCGAGTAAGCCCAGAATATTAATACAAGCCCATTCCTAATATAAAACACATGTGGCATGGTCTTCGGATGATGGTTGGACATCGTGGAAGGCATATAATCATTTAAAGTCAACCCACAATATTCATACAAGCCGAATTCTAAAATAAAACACATTTGCCATGGCATTTGGATGATGGTAGAACATCGTGGATGGCATATAATCATTTCTTGTAAGCCCTGAATATTAATACAAGCCCACTCCCAATATAAAACAAATGTGGCATGGCATTTGGATGATGGTAGAACATCGTGGATGGCATATGCACATTTCTAGTAAGCCCAAAACATTAATACAAGCCCATTCCTAATATAAAACACATGTGGCATTGCATTTGGATGATGGTAGAATATCGTGGAAGGCATATAATCATTTCTAGTAAGCCGAGCATATTCATACAAGCCCAATCCTAATATAAAACACATGTGGCATTGCATTTGGATGATGGTTGGACATCGTGGAAGGCATATAATCATTTTTAGTAAGCATAAAAATATGAATACAAGCCCAATCCTAATATAAAACATATGTGGTATGGCATTTGGATGATGATAAAACATCGTGGAAAGCATATAATCATTTCTAGTGAGCTCAGAATATTAATACAATCTGAATGCTAATATAAACCACATGTGGCATGGTATTTGGATGATGGTAGAACATCGTGGAAGGCATATTATCATTTCTAGTAAGCCCAGCATATTCATACAAGCCCATTCCTAATATAAAACACATGTGGCATGGTATTTGCATGATGGTAGAACATCGTGGAAGGCATATAATCATTTCTAGTAAGCCGAGCATATTCATACAAGCCCAATCCTAATATAAAACATATGTAGCATGGCATTTGGATGATGGTAGAACATCGTGGAAAGCATATAATCATTTCTAGTGAGCCCAGATTATTAATACAATCCGAATCCTAATATAAAACACATGTGGCTTGGTATTTGGATGATGGTAGAACATCGTGGAAGGCATATTATCATTTCCAGTAAGCCCAGAATATTAATACAAGCCCAATTCTAATATAGAACACTTGTGGCATAGCGTTTGGATGATGGTTGGACATCGTGGAAGGCATATAATCATTTCTAATCAATCCACATTATTCATACAAGCCCAATTCTAAAATAAAACACATGTGGCATGGCATTTGGATGATGGAAGAACATCGTGGAAGGCATATAATCATTTCTTGTAGGCCCAGCATATTCATACAAGCCCAAGCCTAATATAAAACATATGTGGCATGGCATTTGGATGATGGTAGAACATCGTGGAAAGCATATAATCATTTCTAGTGAGCCCAGAATATTATTACAATCCGAATCCTAATATAAAACACATGTGGCATGGTATTTGGATGATGGTAGAACATCGTGGAAAGCATATTCTCATTTCCAGTAAGCCCAGAATATTAATACAAGCCCAATCCTAATATAATACACATGTAGCATAGCATTTGGATGGTGGTTGGACATCGGGGAAGGCATATAATCATTTCTAGTCAACCCACAATATTCATACAAACCCAATTCTAAAATAAAACACATGTGGCATGGCATTTGGATGATGGTAAAACATCGTGGAAGGCATATAATCATTTCTAGTAAGCCCAGCATATTCATACAAGCCCAATCCTAATATAAAACACATGTGGCATTGCATTTGGATAATGGTTGGACATTGTGGAAAGCATATAAACATCTCTACTGAGCCCTGAATATTAGTACAATCTGAATCATAATATAAAACACATGTGACATGGCATTTGGATGATGGTAGAACATCGTGGAAGGCATATATTCATTTCTAGTAAGCCCAGAATATTAATACAAGCCCAATTCTAATATAGAACACTTGTGGCATAGCGTTTGGATGATGGTTGGACATCGTGCAAGGCATATAATCATTTCTAGTCAGCCCACAATATTCATACAAGCCCAATGCTAAAATAAAACACATGTGGCATGGCATTTGGATGATGGTAGAACATCGTGGAAGGCATATAAACATTTCTAGTAAGCCTAGCATATTCATAAAAGCCCAATCTTAATATAAAACACATGTGGCATTGCATTTGGATGATGGTTGGACATCGTGGAAGGCATACAATGATTTCTAGTAAGCCCAGCTCATTAATACAAGCCGAATCCTAATATAAAACACATGTGGCATAGTATTTGGATGATGGTAGAACATCGTGGAAGGCATATAATCATTTCTAGTAAGCGCAGCATATTCATACAAGCCCAATCCTAATATAAAACATATGTGGCATGGCATTTGGATGATGGTAGAACATCGTGGAAGGCATATAATCATTTCTAGTAAGCCGAGCATATTCATACAAGCCCAATCCTAATATAAAATATATGTGGCATGGCATTTGGATGATGGTAGAACATCGTGGAAGGCATATAATCATTTCTAGTAAGCCCAGCATATTCATACAAGCCCATTCCTAATATAAAACACATGTGGCATGGCATTTGGATGATGGTAGAACATCGTGGAAGGCATATAATCATTTCTAGTAAGCCCAGCATATTCATACAAGCCCAATCTTAATATAAAACATATGTGGCATGGCATTTGGATGATGGTAGAACATCGTGGAAAGTATATAATCATTTCTAGTGAGCCCTGATTATCAATACAATCCGAATCCTAATATAAAACACATGTGGCAGGGCATTTGGATGATGGTTGGACATCGTGGAACGCATATAATCATTTCTAGTAAGCCCAGGATATTAATACAAGCATATTCCTAATATAAAACACATGTGGCATGGTATTCGGATGATGGTTGGACATCGTGGAAGGCATATAATCATTTGAAGTCAACCCACAATATTCATACAAGCCGAATTCTAAAATAAAACACATTTGCCATGGCATTTGGATGATTGTAGAATATCGTGGAAGGCATATAATCATTTCTTGTAAGTCCTGAATATTCATACAAGCCCAATCCTAATATAAAACATATGTGGCATTGCATTTGGATGATGGTTGGACATCGTGGAAGGCATATAATCATTTTTAGTAAGCATAAAAATATGAATACAAGCCCAATCCTAATATAAAACATATGTGGTATAGCATTTGGATGATGATAAAACATCGTGGAAAGCATATAATCATTTCTAGTGAGCTCAGAATATTAATACAATCCGAATGCTAATATAAACCACATGTGGCATGGTATTTGGATGATGGTAGAACATCGTGGAAGGCATATTATCATTTCCTGTAAGCCCAGAATATTAATACAAGCCCAATCCTAGTAAAAAAACAGATGTGGCATAGCATTTGGATGATGATTGGACATCGTGCAAGGAATATAATCATTTCTAGTCAGCCCACAATATTCATACAAGCCCAATGCTAAAATAAAACACATGTGGCATGGCATTTGGATGATAGTAGAACATCGTGGAAGGCATATTAACATTTCTAGTTAGCCCAGCATATTCATACAAGCCCAATCTTAATATAAAACACATGTGGCATTGCATTTGGATGATGGTTGGACATCGTGGAAGGCATATAATGATTTCTAGTATGCCCAGCATATTAATACAAGCCCAATCCTAATATAAAACACATGTGGCATGGTATTTGGATGATGGTAGAACATCGTGGAAGGCATATAATCATTTCTAGTAAGCGCAGCATATTCATACAAGCCCAATCCTAATATAAAACATATGTGGCATGGTATTTGGATGATGGTAGAACATCGTGGAAGGCATATAATCATTTCTAGTAAGCCCAACATATTCATACAAGCCCAATCCTAATAAAAAAACACATGTGGCATTGCAATTGGATGATGGTTGGACATCGTGGAAGGCATATAATCATTTCTAGTAAGCCCCGAATATTAATACAAGCCCATTCCTAATATAAAACACATGTGGCATGGTATTTGGATGATGGTAGAACATCGTGGAAGGCATATAATCATTTCTAGTAAGCGCAACATATTCATACAAACCCAATCCTAATAAAAAAACACATGTGGCATTGCAATTGGATGATGGTTGGACATCGTGGAAACTATATAATCATTTCTAGTGAGCCCAGAATATTAATACAATCCGAATCCTAATATAAAACACATGTGGCATGGCATTTGGATGATAGTAGAACATCGTGGAAGGCATATAATCATTTCTAGTAAGCCCAGCATATTCATACAAGCCCAATCCTAATATAAAACATATGTGGCATGGCATTTGGATGATGGTAGAACATCGTGGAAAGCATATAATCATTTCTAGTGAGCCCAGATTATTAATACAATCCGAATCCTAATATAAAACACATGTGGCTTGGTATTTGGATGATGGTAGAACATTGTGGAAGGCATATTATCATTTCCTGTAAGCCCAGAATATTAATACAAGCCCAATTCTAATATAGAACACTTGTGGCATAGCTTTTGTATGATGGTTGGACATCGTGGAAGGCATATAATCATTTCTAGTCAATCCACATTATTCATACAAGCCCAATTCTAAAATAAAACACATGTGGCATGGCATTTGGAAGATGGTAGAACATCGTGGAAGGCATATAATCATTTCTTGTAGGCCCAGCATATTCATACAAGCCTAATCCTAATATAAAAGACATGTGGCATTGCATTTGGATGATGGTAGAACATCGTGGAAAGCATATAAACATTTCTAGTGAGCCCTGAATATTTATACAATCCGAATCCTAATATAAAACACATGTGGCAGGGCATTTGGATGATGGTTGGACATCGTGGAACGCATATAATCATTTCTAGTAAGCCCAGGATATTCATCCAAGCCCAATGCTAATATTAAGCACATGTGGCGAGGCATTTGGATGATAGTTGGACATCGTGGAAAGCATATAATCACTAGGGCTTCGCTGCTCTTCGCATTACCAGTGACGATTGATATCTTAGGATACATCGGTACATATATCTTATTGGTACATTGGTTTATATGATAATATATAATATATATAATAGTGGTATGTAGATGTTTGTGTAATGAAAGTATACATAATATTATTATATGTAGATAACTATACTTTTTATTCAAAAATGGGTTATATGTATTGTGCAAGTAATATTAATATTTATTAATTCATTATATATTGTTTTAGAAATGGTATATTTTTGATTGTGTGATGCAATCTGTTATTCGTTTTCTCATATCAAAAATATTGTATATTGATGTTTCAGGATTTCTTTTATGTGCAATGTCAATTGCATATGCTCGGGTGGGTCACTCTTCATATATTTTGGGTACCACGTGCGGTGAGGGGGTGTTTTTTGGGGGGCTATTTACCTCCTAGCTGGAATTAAAAGGACCCCTATGATTACTTAATGGGAAAAAATGGCCTATATTATGGACTCTATCATTTTTTATAAAACGGTGACCAATGCAATTTTTTATATGCTATCTTCTTTGTAAAGGCTTAAATATAATCTAACAGTAACATGACTTTAAAAATTTGAGAAAAATGGCCTCAAGAAAATGACAAGAACTTAACCTTCTTTCATACATTTTGGAAAATGTGCACAAAATACTTCAAAGTTGTTCCAATTTTAGAATCAGTGCTATCGGTGTTCACTTTGATTTTCTTTTGAAGCATTACCTTACAGTTGAGCAGAAAAACAACAGACAAAAAATAGAACTACATGAGTCAACCACCAAGCAAACAACCTCAGAACCATGCAAGAACTGAGCTTTCATCCACTTCTAGACCTACTTTTCATCCACCGTGCAGTTGACCCCTCTTTCCTACCAACTGTGCTCAAATTGTTTCCCCCCCAAAACAGACTGTACTCAGTTTAATACCTTGAATCCCATTAGCAATTCCCTAAATTACATGTACTAAAATCATAATGGACCAGAATTGTGGTGTACCTAAATTATTTATAATAGCCTGTACTCTTTTATTGCATTCTATCTTATTTGTAATTTTTTTATAAAATCTTATAAATTTTACCTATGATGAATAAAACCCATGCTATTTTCTGCCGCACGTTGTTTGTAAAATGCAGTAAGTAACCCACCCGAGTGCATATGCTAATGCAAACACTCCACATGATGAATTGTCTAGTTGTTGCAAACCGTTTGCATATTTTTAGTGGAATGTTATAGAAGGCATGAGTTGTTGGAGTTTTTGATTTATGTCATATGGTAACAAGCGGCTAGTCGCGTAGTCTCTGCGTTAAAAACAAATGTTTTTACTGTCCAACTATGTAACTTGTAGGAATAGGTGAAAACGTTCAGGGGAAAATTGAGAAGGCGAAAGTAAAAACATTGTGGTAAAAACTTCGGCACCAAAATGGAAGGCTGCAATTTCTATTTCCGGCACTTAGGGGGGCCTAAAACGGCCTGAAATTTACGGGTCGACGGCCGTTTACAGGACATGACCCAAATGAAAAAGTGAACTAGGGCTCCGCTGCTCTCCGCAATACAAGTGACGATTGATATAGTAAATTAATTGAAAAGCAAAAATTAGATTTTTTTTATATTTGGAATTATATGATATTGTAGATGTAATATTAAAATATATAAAAGCATCATATTTTGTTTTGGAAATGGCATCAATTTAGATTGTGTGATGCAATTTCTTAGATGATGTCTCATATCCAAAATAATGTATATTGATGTTTCAGGATTTTTTTAAAATGCAATGTCAGTTGCATAGGCTAGTGCAAACTCTCCATATGATGAACTGTCTGGTTGTTGCAAATCGTTTGCGTATTTATAGTGGAATGATATATAAAGCATGAGTTGTTGGAGTTTGTGAGCTATACCAAGTGGCAACAATGAGTTTTGGGGTTTATTGGAATCATATATTATTGTTTGGTAACGGATGTTATTTGGTTGTATGAGAGCAAGTATCCAATGGTTTCCATTTATAAATAAATGTTGGAGACAATTGGTTGTATATTTTGTTCTTCTATATAATGTGGAATAAGAATGTTCTTCATAGCCTTGACGATTTAGTTGATTCTCATACAATATTTGCATTCCCGCTCCCATGTGTCAATCACTTAGTTTTATTCACTTGCAGGGAATCATGCATCTCCCAGGTTGATATGATTGTGTCTCATATAATGTGAGGTTACATAAAGCTCTCCAAAATTGCCGACCTGAACATTCTTCCTTTTCACTAGAACAGAACTGCATCACAACATTCCACTATTTTAAATGGTGAACCCTGAAGTGTTGAGTTTCCGGAGTCAACACTTCCAAAACAGCAGGTCGTGAAACAGGAAGGTTCCCACACATGAAAAACATGTTGGATCCTACTTTATTATCTTTGGTTAAAACAGCTTGGTCATCTGGTTCCAAAACGCATTCAACAGCTGTCACTGAACCGCAAGAAAAAGGAAAATAACATGCTAAATTTCAATCAGGTGATTTGCAAAGACTCTTAACCCTTAAACGTCAAAGCAAGCTCCACGGGCTTGGTATAAAGGAATAATTGGAGAAAAAAGTTTCATTTCTCAACCAAATCAAGCGAGACTTGTTGCGTTGGAAAGCTACTAAAAAGCGACTAGATTCCAAATTTTCGCCTCATTTGAGAGATTGTGAAATCGTTGGTAAGCAATCAAAGTTATCAAATTGAACAAGTTTTGAGGTTGGGGCAGCTAAAGTTCAGCAGTGCCGCAGTGCTATAGTGCTACAATGCTAGCCAGCAGTGCACTACAGAGCCGTTTTTGCAAAAATAAAATATAAATAAATAAAAATGATAATAATAATAATAATTTTTTTATTTAAAAAAAAAAAATTAGATTCTTTCGAGGTTGCCCCGTCCAGGCCCTCTTGACGTTTAAGGGTTAACTACCTCAACTGGTGAAAACATACAAGGTGTTTGAAAACAATGGGGATATGTACCAAGAGAAATTCCATATGCATTCCTTGTGACCTTGTATCAGGTCCAAACGTGACACTGGATCTCTGTAATAGACAACTACTAAAACCATGATGATGCAAAAAGCATGAAACCTCAGGAACACGGGAAGTGCCCCCGTTAAGCCCTCTTCTGCTCAACTGAAACCCTAAACCACAAAATTGGAACCCTGGTGATCTTATTGCACAAAGAATTGATACTGTTGAGGCTCACCAAAGACAAACACAGTGTTTGAAAAGTGACATGATCGATGGAATGAAAAGAGCCCATTTCCTAGAGGAAGTGCACAAAGACAAATTTCCCCATTCAACAACATCCCCACCCCCGATCCCCCAAAGCATGAATGACAGTCTGATGACAGTCGATGATCAAAGGCATGAAAAGCTAACTTGTATAGAATTTCGACAAAAGAAATCCCTGGCCTACCTTGAGGAAGCATATCTCTCCACACCAGAGTTCCATCAATCACTGGCAGCACATTCATCATCCACAGAACTGGTCACGCTGAAATTGTTCTTGACTCGACTCTGGAGATTTATCATCTCCGCTTGCATTAGAAAAAGTTCATATACTGTATCAATGTACATTATTCATCTGCACATATTCAGAAGTTCTTATGTATATTAAAATGAAATTTGATATCACAGGGTCACAGGGAGTCACATGTTTCCCTGAAATGGGAGAATGAAGGATGAGAGAATTTTCTTCGAGGCCAGGAAATAATGATACGTATAATCAAATCCCAAATCCAGGCATTCACGAAAGATTATTCTTCCTGGCAATTGAATCCTCCAAAAGCTGAGCTTTCAACACCAAAACCTCAAAATCACAATCGATGCGAGTCCGGAAGCAGTGTGACGTAGAAGCTTGCCGCCTCTTCCGCATTGCCGTCGAACTACAGACAGGGCGTGATCTTCGCCATAATGCAGCTCGTAATCCACTGTTATCACTGCACGAACGCAAAATCGTGTGATGCATTAGACTCTGTTTGAATGGAACAAGTTCATGGCTTCATAATGCATTAGATTCTCCTCTACTTTGCATTAGATTTTCAAAAGAACAAGACTCATTGCGTTCAATGCTTTGGTAATGCATTAGCTTCTCCTCTGCTCTGTTTTCAATTTGCCGAATTAAACTCCCTGCTCTGGACTCCCTCGAAGATGAAAGAAAAAAAAAATCAGAAATTCGTATTAACACACACGATCCAGCACACATCCTTGCACCAATTCAGTCGGATCAGTGTGACAACAATCGAGAGAGACGCAGCTACAAAATCAAGAAAATTCTAATCAAGATTATCTCGTGGCTTCATAATACATTAGATTCTCCTCTACTCTGTTTTCAAAACAACGAGACTGTTTGCGTTCAATGCTTCGGTAATGCATTAGCTTCTCCTCTGCTCTGTTTTCAAATTGCCGAACTAAACTCCGTGGTTTAGACTCCCTTGAAGACTAAAGAAAAAAAAATCAGAAAACTCGTATAAACACACACGATCCAGCACTGACACATCCTTGCACTATTTCAGTCGGATCAATGTGACAACAATCGAGAGAGTCGCAGCTACAAAATCAAGATTATCTCGTCCTAGGGTTTTCAAATCTACAATGCGCAACCAAGACAAGAAATCGAACTCCTGTGCGACTTGAATTAAGGACGATCCAACTGGCATTTATGAGCATTCAAGATCACAAAACGATGAAACATCAAAACTTACAGAAGAGTGTTAGCGGGTGTTAGGGTACGATGGTGCTCAGGTGACACCCAGTGCATATTCTACGGAAAGAATGTGTAAATTTCAATGGGGTGGTGGTGCTCGAGGATTAGATTTTCTCCAGCAAGGATTAAACAAACCCTAATTCGGAAGCAGTGGAATTGAATTCATCGCTCACCTCGGCGCCCCTGCGACCCGCGGCGTCCAGCGCTTCCATCAACGTCTTCACACGCCATCCCTCCGTCTTCACGACGCCAATCCTCGCAGCCGGTGCCTCCGAGACCGCAGCTCGGACAACGACGGCGGTGCACATTCTTGCGGGAGCGCGGAGGTCCAGTTGCCGCGACCCGGAACAGTCCTGGACATGCCTTGGAACGGTCATGGTGACGAAACGAAATTTCGTCACCGTGACCAATTCCATGGAATTGTCCTGACGACCAACTTACCATCCAATGAAGGCTAAACCAACTCCGACTTTCTTCGTCACTGGAATTTCTAGTAAGCCCAGCATAATAATACAAGCCCATTCCTAATATAAAACACATGTGGCATGGTATATGAATGATGGTAGAACATCGTGGAGGGCATATAATCATTTCTAGTAAGCCCAGAATATTAATACAAGCCCAATCTTAATGTAAAACACATGTGGCATGGCATTTGGATGAAGATAGAACGTCGTGGAAGGCATATTATCATTTCTAGTAAGCCCAGAATATTAATACAAGCCCATTCCTAATATAAAACACATGTGGCATGGTATTTGGATGATGGTAGAACATCGTGGAAGGCATATTATCATTTCTAGTAAGCCCAGAATAATAATACAAGCCCAATCCTAATATAAAACATATGTGGCATGGCATTTGGATGATGGTAAAACATCGTGGAAAGCATATAATCATTTCTAGTGAGCCCATAATATTAATACAATCCGAATCCTAATATAAAACACATGTGGCATGGCATTTAGATGATGGTAGAACATCGTGGAAGGCATATAATCATTTCTAGTAAGCCCAGCATATTCATACAAGTCCAATCCTAATATAAAACACATGTGGCATTGCAATTGGATGAAGGTTGGACAACGTGGAAACTATATAATCATTTCTAGTGAGCCCAGAATATTAATACAATCCGAATCCTAATATAAAACACATGTAGCATGGTATTTGGATGATGGTTGGACATCGTGGAAGGCATCTAATCATTTCAAGTCAACCCATAATATTCATACAAACCCAATTCTAAAATAAAACACATGTGGCATGGCATTTGGATGATGGTAGAACATCGTGGAAGGCATATAATCATTTCTTGTAGGCCCAGCATATACATACAAGCCCAATCCTAATATAAAGCACATGTGGCAGGGCATTTAGATGATGGTTGGACATCGTGGAACGCATATAATCATTTCTAGTAAGCCCAAGATATTCATCCAAGCCCAATCCTAATGTAAAGCACATGTAGCATGGCATTTGGATGTTCGTTGGACATCGTGGGAAGCATATAATCATTTCTAGTAAGCCCAGCATAATAATACAAGCCCATTCCTAATATAAAACATATGTGGCATGGCATTTGGATGATGGTAAAACATCGTGGAAAGCATATAATCATTCCTAGTGAGCCCAGAATATTAATACAATCCGAATCCTAATATAAAACACATGTGGCATAGCATTTGGATGATGGTAGAACATCGTGGAAGGCATATAATCATTTCTAGTAAGCCCAACATATTCATACAAGCCCAATCCTAATATAAAACACATGTGGCATTGCATTTGGATGATGGTTGGACATCGTGGATGGCATATAATCATTTCTAGTAAGCCCAGAATATAAATACAAGCCCATTCCTAATAAAAAACACATGTGACATCGTATTTGGATGATGGTAGAACATCGTAAAAGGCATATAATCATTTCTAGTGAGCCCAGCATATTCATACAAGCCCAATCCTAATATAAAACACCTGTGGCATGGCATTTGGATGAAGGTAGAACATCGTCGAAGGCATATAATCATTTCTTGTAAGCCCAAATTATTAAAACAAGCCCATTCTTAATAAAAAAAACACATGTGGCATGGCATTTGGTTGATGTAGAACATCGTGGAAGGCATATATTCATTTCTAGTAAGCCGAGAATATTAATACAAGCCCATTCCTAATATAAAACACATGTGGCATAGCATTTGGATGATGGTTGGACACCGTGGAAAGCATATTATCATTTCTAGTGAGCTCACAATATTCGTACGAGCCCATTCCT
This sequence comes from Pohlia nutans, assembly GCA_022496805.1. Classification (NCBI taxonomy): domain Eukaryota; kingdom Viridiplantae; phylum Streptophyta; class Bryopsida; order Bryales; family Mniaceae; genus Pohlia; species Pohlia nutans. The sequence goes on from CM040094.1 coordinate 18,841,747, forward strand.
AATATAAAACACATGTGGCATGGCATTTGGATGATGGTACAACATCGTGGAAGGCATATAATCATTTCTAGTAAGCCCCGAATATTAATACAAGCCCATTCCTAGTATAAAACACATGTGGCATGGTATTTGGATGATGGTAGAACATCGTGGAAGGCATATAATCATTTCTAGTAAGCGCAGCATATTCATACAAACCCAATCCTAATAAAAAAACACATGTGGCATTGTAATTGGATGATGGTTGGACATCGTGGAAGGCATATAATCATTTCTAGTAAGCCCAGAATATTAATACAAGCCCAGTCCTAATATAAAGCACATGTGGCATGGCATTTGGATGATGGATGAACATCGTGGAAGGCATATAATCATTTCTAGTAAGCTCGAATATTAATACATGCCCAATCCTAGTTTAAAACACATGTGGCATGGCATTTGGATGATGGTAGAACATCGTGGAAGGCATACTATCATTTCTAGTAAGCTTGGAATATTAATACAAACCGAATCCTAATATAAAACACATGTGGCATGGCATTTGGATGAAGGTAGAACATCGGGAAAGCATATAATCATTTCTACTGAACCCAGAAAATTAATACAATCCGAATCCTAATCTAAAACACATATGGCATAGCATTTGAATGATGGTACAACATCGAAGAAGGCACGTAATCATTTTTGATAAGCCCGAAATATTATTAGAAGCCCAATCCTGATATAAAACACATGTGGCATGGCATTTGGATGATGGTTGGACGTCGTGGAAGGCATATAATCATTTCTTGTAAGCCCTGAATATTAATACAAGCCCAATCCTAATATAAAACACATGTGGCATATCATTTGGATGATGGTTGGACATCGTGGAAAGCATATTATCATTTCTAGTCAGCCCACAATATTCATACAAGCCCAATCCTAATATAAAACACATGTGGCATGGCATTTGGATGATGGTAGAACATCGTGGAAGAGATATAATCATTTCTAGTAAGCCCCGAATATTAATACAAGCCCATTCCTAATATAAAACACTTGTGGCTTGGCATTTGGATGATGGTGGAACATCGTGGAAGGCATATTATCATTTCTAGTCAGCCCACAATATTCATACAAGCCCAATCCTAATACAAAACACATGTGGCATGGCATTTGGACAATGGTAGAACATCGGGAAAGCATATAATCATTTCTACAGGGCCAAAAATTTAATACAATCCGAATCCTAATATAAAACACATATGGCATGGCATTTGAATGATGGTACAACGTCGTGGAAGGCATTTAATAATGTTTAGTAAGTCCAAAATATTATTAGAAGCCCTATCCTGATATAAAACACATGTGCCAGGGCAATTGGATGATGGTTGGACGTCGTAGAAGGCATATAATCATTTCTTGTATGCCCAGAATATTAATACAAGCCCACTCCTAATATAAAACACCTGTGGCATGGCATTTGGATGATGGTTCGACATCGTGAAAATCATATTATCATTTCTAGTAAGCCCACAATATTCGTACAAGCCCAATTCTAATGTAAAACACATGTGGCATGGCATTTGGATGATGGTAGAACATCGTGGATGGCATATAGTCATTTCTAGTAAGCTCAGAATATTCATACAAGCCCATTCCTAATAGGAAACTCATGAGGGATGGCATTTGGATGATGGTTGGACATCCTGGAAGGCATATAATCATTTCTAGTAAGCCCGGAATATAAATACAAGCGCAATCCTATTATAAAACACATGTGGCATGGTATTTGGATGATGGTAGAACATCGTGCAAGGCATATAATCATTTCTAGTAAGCCCACAATATTAATACAAGCCTATTCCTAATATAAAGCAGATGTGGCATGGTATTTGGATGATGGTAGAACATCGTGGAAGGCATATAATCATTTCTAGTAAGCCCAGAGTATTAATACAAGCCCAATCCTAATATAAAACACATGTGGTATGGCATTTGGATGATAGTTGGACATCGTGGAAGGCATATAATCATTTCTAGTAAGCCTTGAATATTAATACAACCCCATTCCTAATATAAAACACATGTGGCATAGCATTTGGATGATGGTTAGAGATCATGGAAATCATATTATCATCTCTAGTAAGCCCACAATACTCCTACAAGTCCAATCCTAATAAAAACCACTTGTGGCATGGCATTTGGATGATGGCAGAACATCTTGGAAGGCATATAATCATTTCTAGTAAGCCTAGAATATTAAAACAAGCGCAATCCTAATATAAAACACATGTGGCATAGTATTCGGATGATGGTAGATGATCGTGGAAGGCATATAATCATTTCTCGGAAGCCGAGAATATTAATACAAGCCGAATCTTAATATAAAACACATGTGCCATGGCAATTGGATGATGGTTGGACGTCGTAGAAGGCATATAATCATTTCTTGTATGCCCAGAATATTAATACAAGCCCACTCCTAATATAAAACACCTGTGGCATGGCATTTGGATGATGGTTCGACATCGTGAAAATCATATTATCATTTCTAGTAAGCCCACAATATTCGTACAAGCCCAATGCTAATGTAAAACACATGTGGCATGGCATTTGGATGATGGTAGAACATCGTGGATGGCATATAGTCATTTCTAGTAAGCTCAGAATATTCATACAAGCCCATTCCTAATAGAAAACTCAAGAGGCATGGCATTTGGATGATGGTTGGACATCCTGGAAGGCATATAATCATTTCTAGTAAGCCCAGAATATTAATACAAGCGCAATCCTAATATAAAACACATGTGGCATGGTATTTGGATGATGGTAGAACATCGGGAAAGCATATAATCATTTCTACTGAGCCCAAAAAATTAATACAATCCCAATCCTAATATAAAACACATATGGCATGGCATTTGAATGATGGTACAACATCGTGGAAGGCATGTAATCATTTTTAGTAAGCCCAAAATATTATTAGAAGCCCGATCCTAACATAAAACACATGTGGCATGGCATTTGGATGATGGTAGAACATCGGGAAAGCATATAATCCTTTCTACTGAGCCCAGAAAATTAATTCAATCCCAATCCTAAAATAAAACACATATGGCATATCATTTGAATGATGGTACAACATCGTGGAAGGCATGTATTCATTTTTAGTAAGCCCAAAATATTATTAGAAGCTCGATCCTAATATAGAACACATGTGGCATGGCATTTGGATGATGGTTGGACATCATGGAAGGCATATAATCATTTCTTGTAAGCCCATAATATTAATACAAGCCCAATCTTAATATAAAACACTTGTGGCATGGCATTGGGATGATGGTTGGACAGCGTGGAAATCATATTATCATTTCTAGTAAGCCCACTATATTCGTACAAGCCCAATCCTAATGTAAAACACATGTGGCATGGCATTTGGATGATGGTAGAACATCTTCGAAGGCATATAGTCATTTCTAGTAAGCTCAGAATATTCATACAAGCCCATTCCTAATAGAAAACACATGTGGCATGGCATTTGGATGATGGTTGGATATCGTGGAAAATATAATCATTTCTAGTAAGCCCAGAATATTAAAACAAGCGCAATCTTAATATAAAACCTCTGTGGCATGGTATTTCGATGATGGTAGAACATCGTAGAAGGCATATAATCATATCTAGTAAGCCTAGAATATTACTACAATCCCTTTCCTAATATAAAACAGATGTGGCATGGTATTTGGATGATGGTAGAACATCGTGGAAGGCATATAATCATTTCTAGTAAGCCCTGCATATTATTACTAGCCCAATCTTAATATAAAACACATGTGGCATAGCATTTGGATGATGGTTAGACATCGTGGATATCATATTATCATTTCTAGTAAGCCCACAATATTCGTGCAAGCCCAATCCTAATGTAAAACACATGTGGCATGGCATTTGGATGATGTTAGAACATCGTCGAAGGCCTATAATCATTTCTAGTAAGCTTAGAATATTCATACAAGCCCAATCCTAATAAAAAACACTTGTGGCATGGCATTTGGATGATGGTAGAACATCGTGGAAGGCATATATTCATTTCTAGAAAGCCCAGAATATTATTACAAGCCGAATCCTGATATAAAACACATGTGGCATGGCATTTGGATGATGGTTGGACAGCGTGGAAGGCATATAATCATTTCTAGTAAGCCCAGAATATTAAAACAAGCGCAATCCTAATATAAAACAGATGTGGCATGGTATTTGAATGATGGTAGAACATCGTAGAAGGCATATAATCATTTCTAGTAAGCCTAGAATATTACTACAATCCCTTTCCTAATATAAAACAGATGTGGCATGGTATTTGGATGATGGTAGAACATCGTGGAAGGCATATAATCATTTCTAGTAAGCCCTGCATATTATTACTAGCCCAATCTTAATATAAAACACATGTGGCATAGCATTTGGATGATGGTTAGACATCGTGGATATCATATTATCATTTCTAGTAAGCCCACAATATTCGTGCAAGCCCAATGCTAATGTAAAACACATGTGGCATGGCATTTGGATGATGTTAGAACATCGTCGAAGGCCTATAATCATTTCTAGTAAGCTTAGAATATTCATACAAGCCCAATCCTAATAAAAAACACTTGTGGCATGGCATTTGGATGATGGTAGAACATCGTGGATGGCATATATTCATTTCTAGAAAGCCCAGAATATTATTACAAGCCGAATCCTGATATAAAACACATGTGGCATGGCATTTGGATGATGGTTGGACAGCGTGGAAGGCATATAATCATTTCTAGTAAGCCCAGAATATTAAAACAAGCGCAATCCTAATATAAAACAGATGTGGCATGGTATTTGAATGATGGTAGAACATCGTACAAGGCATATAATCATTTCTAGTAAGCCCAGAGTATTAATACAAGCCCAATCCTAATATGAAACACATGTGGTATGGCAATTGGATGATAGTTGGACATCGTGGAAGGCATATAATAATTTCTAATTAGCCCAGAATATTAATACAAGCCCATTCCTAATATAAAACACATGTGGCATAGCATTTGGATGATGGTTAGACATCATGGAAATCATATTATCATTTCTAGTAAGCCCACAATATTCCTACAAGCCCAATCCTAATAAAAAACACATGTGGCATGGCATTTGGATGATGGTAGAACATCGTGGAAGGCATATATTCATTTCTAGAAAGCCCAGAATATTATTACAAGCCGAATCCTGATATAAAACACATGTGGCATGGCATTTGGATGATGGTTGGACAGCGTGGAAGGCATATAATCATTTCTAGTAAGCCCAGAATATTAAAACAAGCGCAATCCTAATATAAAACAGATGTGGCATGGTATTTGAATGATGGTAGAACATCGTAGAAGGCATATAATCATTTCTAGTAAGCCTAGAATATTACTACAATCCCTTTCCTAATATAAAACAGATGTGGCATGGTATTTGGATGATGGTAGAACATCGTGGAAGGCATATAATCATTTCTAGTAAGCCCTGCATATTATTACTAGCCCAATCTTAATATAAAACACATGTGGCATAGCATTTGGATGATGGTTAGACATCGTGGATATCATATTATCATTTCTAGTAAGCCCACAATATTCGTGCAAGCCCAATGCTAATGTAAAACACATGTGGCATGGCATTTGGATGATGTTAGAACATCGTCGAAGGCCTATAATCATTTCTAGTAAGCTCAGAATATTCATACAAGCCCAATCCTAATAAAAAACACTTGTGGCATGGCATTTGGATGATGGTAGAACATCGTGGATGGCATATATTCATTTCTAGAAAGCCCAGAATATTATTACAAGCCGAATCCTGATATAAAACACATGTGGCATGGCATTTGGATGATGGTTGGACAGCGTGGAAGGCATATAATCATTTCTAGTAAGCCCAGAATATTAAAACAAGCGCAATCCTAATATAAAACAGATGTGGCATGGTATTTGAATGATGGTAGAACATCGTACAAGGCATATAATCATTTCTAGTAAGCCCAGAGTATTAATACAAGCCCAATCCTAATATGAAACACATGTGGTATGGCAATTGGATGATAGTTGGACATCGTGGAAGGCATATAATAATTTCTAATTAGCCCAAAATATTAATACAAGCCCATTCCTAATATAAAACACATGTGGCATAGCATTTGGATGATGGTTAGACATCATGGAAATCATATTATCATTTCTAGTAAGCCCACAATATTCCTACAAGCCCAATCCTAATAAAAAACACATGTGGCATGGCATTTGGATGATGGTAGAACATCTTGGAAGGCATATAATCATTTGTAGTAAGCCCTGAATCTTAAAACAAGCGCAATCCTAATATAAAACACATGTGGCATGGTATTCGGATGATGGTAGAACATCGTGGAAGGCATCTAATCATTTCTTGTAAGCCCAGAATATTAATACAAGCCGAATCTTAATATAAAACACATGTGCCATGGCATTTGGATGATGGTAGAACATCGCGAATGCATATAATCATTTCTACAGAGCCCCGAAAATTAATACAATCCCAATCCTAATATAAAACACATAAGGCATGGCATTTGAATGATGGTACAACATCCTGGAAGGCATGTAATCATTTTTAGTAAGCCCAAAATAATATTAGAAGCCCGATCCAATTGTAAAACACATGTGGCATGGCATTTGGATGATGGTTGGACATCGTGGAAGGCATATAATCATTTCTTGTAAGCCCATTATATTAATACAAGCCCAATCCTAATGTAAAACACTTGTGGCATGGCATTGGTATGATGGTTGGGCATCGTGGAAATCAAATTATCATTTCTAGTAAGCCCACAATATTCGTACAAGCCCAATCCTAATGTAAAACACATGTGGCATGGCATTTGGATGATGGTAGAACATCGTGGAAGGCAAATAGTCATTTCTAGTAAGCTCTGAATATTCATACAAGCCCATTCCTAATAGAGAACACATGTGGCATGGCATTTGGATGATGGTTAGACATTGTGGAAATCATATTATCATTTCTAGTAAGCCCACAATATTCGTACAAGCCCAATGTTAATGTGAAACACATGTGGCATGACATTTGTATCATGGTAGAACATCGTGGAAGGCATATAATCATTTCTAGTAAGCCCAGAACATTAAAACATGCGCAATCCTATTATAAAACACATGTGGCATGGTATTCGGATGATGGTAGAACATCGTGGAAGGCATATAATCATTTCAAGTAAGCCCACAGTATTATTAACAAGCCCATTCCTAATATAAAACAGATGTGGTATGGTATTTGGATGATGGTAGAACATTCTGGAAGGCATATAATCATTTTTAGTAAGCCCAGAGTATTAATACAAGCCCAATCCTAATATAGAATGTCAGGGACACAAGAACCCAAGAACAAGAACAAGAGAACAAGAACAAGAGCATGAACAAGGACCCATGAATAAGAAGTGCAATAGTACACAAGAGTGGTTCTCAAGAAAGTATATTGAGCTAAATCGATAGTTGATCAAGATTCAAGACAAGGCAATATTCAAGGTTGCTTCTAACTTGTGTTGACGAGAGTGAGGAGTCCCTCACCTCGTCCCCTAGATATACTAGTACTAAGGAAGCTTCTGCAGGGGCTTCTTAGAGATTATGAGAGTCCCTAGGAAGTATCTAGAAGGTCCTAAAAGTCTAAGGAACTATAGAACTTCTAGAAGTATTCTAGAAAGTTCTATGTCGGTGGCAATATCTATCACGAACTAGTTTTCTCACAATAATTGTATCACTGTGGCAATACCCATCACAAACTAGTTTTCACACAATAATTGTATCACTGTGGTAATATCCATCACTAAGGCAATACCCATCACTAACTAGTTTTGGACACAATAATTATATCTCTAGTTTTAAGGCCTAGTCTTTGCAATACCCATCTCATGGTTTTATGTCCGTGACATCACCTCCCTCTCTAGCGACGAGTCTTCACGAGGAGTGTTGTTGTGAACTCTCGATCAGAGACGAAGAAAATCAAAAATATGTCTCATGGTTTCTCCGACACAATCAAGTTGTCGAGCGCGAGTCAAGTGGTTTAAGGGCCCTTGCAACCAGCGATAGTGACCGACGCCCGCTACTTGAGACCATGCTTGGACCTCTGTATCTTCATTGCAAAAAAGTCCTTCAAATACAGCTTCCGGGCGACCTTCAAAAACAGGCTCTACTTCGATGACAATCACCAACGATCTGCTACTAGGTATTTTTCGACGTTGCCGTGGTTCAAGAGGTTCTTCATCTCGAGGCCGTCTTCGTTGTTGAGAAGGTCCAGCTTCATTTCGAGGCTCGTGTGGTGGCAAAGGATCTGCAGGCTGGTTCGGCAATTGTGATAAAGACAGCTCACGCTCAGACTCCAGTTGCGATTCAGAATCTAAAGAGTCTTGAAATACCTTCCAATTAGACATACTGAGAAGAAAAGAAGTACAAGAGAAGATGTTTCTGAGGTTAAGAGCTGTGTTGCTCGTTGATTGCTCTCCCCTCTTTATATACAGCTCTCAACGGAAGAGCTTCTTGTTGAAGTTATCATCGAATAGGTCGTGGCTTATCAAGATAGCGTCGATGAAATTCCTGTACCTTTTGAGGCGCGCCAACGACATTTATTGCTAGTTCCCACGTCCGTTCATTGATGTCGTAACCACGCCAGTGTATAAGATATTCTAATTTGCCTCGTCTTCGCCGCGAATCAAGTACTTTTTCAACTTCATATTCCTCGTGGGTATCTACTTCAATGCTGAGCGGTGGTGGTTGCTTTCTTCCTGGTATATTCGACTCTTTGTATGGTTCTAACAATGATATATGAAAAACAGGATGTATATTAATACAAGCCCAATCCTAATATAAAACACATGAGGCATAGCATTTTGATGGTGGTTGGACATGGTGGAAGGTGTCACGGACATAGAACCATGAGATGGGTATTGCAAAGACTAGGCCTTAAAACTAGAGATATAATTATTGTGTCCAAAACTAGTTAGTGATGGGTATTGCCTTAGTGATGGATATTACCACAGTGATACAATTATTGTGTGAAAACTAGTTTGTGATGGGTATTGCCACAGTGATACAATTATTGTGAGAAAACTAGTTCGTGATAGATATTGCCACCGACATAGAACCTTCTAGAATACTTCTAGAAGTTCTATAGTTCCTTAGACTTTTAGGACCTTCTAGATACTTCCTAGGGACTCTCATAATCTCTAAGAAGCCCCTGCAGAAGCTTCCTTAGTACTAGTATATCTAGGGGACGAGGTGAGGGACTCCTCACTCTCGTCAACACAAGTTAGGAGCAACCTTGAGTATTGCCTTGTCTTGAATCTTGATCAACTATCGATTTAGCTCAATATACTTTCTTGAGAACCACTCTTGTGTACTATTGCACTTCTTGTTCTTGGGTCCTTGTTCATGCTCTTGTTCTTGTTCTCTTGTTCTTGTTCTTGAGTTCTTGTGTCCCTGACAGTTTGACGAGAGTGACATTGACAATACTAGAGCTTGGTCTTTCTTGATAAGAGTGGATTACCCCTTTCTTGAAAGTGCTAGAGCCTTCTAGAGGTTGCGGATTACCCTCCTCTAGGCTAGTATTGTTATGTGTTGTAAAATTCTTTCTTGATCAAGAGCGGATTACCCCTTTTTCAAGATTGGGTTTTAACATTTTAAAGGTTGCGGATTACCCACCTTTAATTGTCTCTACTCTTCATAGAATTCTTTTGTTTCCTTCTCTAGAGTGATTTCAAGATGTTGGGAGTTGTAGATACGAACCCAGCAGACTTAGCTAAATCAAAACTAGACGCCGTTCTCAAAGCCATCGAATCCTTGTCGATTAGGACCAATCAAATTGAGAATTTTGTTACTAGACTTCACAATGATCTCGGAGCTGGACCTTCACAAACGAGTGTTGCGCCTCAAATTTTTCCATCCGGAGAACCATCAATTCTTCCAACTCAAGAGGAGAATCCATCTCCTCAACATGTTGAGACTCCGAGGTTCAAGGAGCCCCGGATTAGCCTTCCAGAGAAGTTTGATGGCACACGCTCAAAATTTCGAGGGTTTGTTAATCAAATCCAGCTTATTACCTTTCTTCAACCGCATCGCTATCCGACAGACGAATCGCGAGTAGGTCTAGTTGGAACCTTACTTACGGGGCAAGCTCTATCTTGGTTTGCTCCTCTGTTTGAAAAAAGATCACCGATCTTGAACAACTTCGAGATGTTCTTAGCTGCTTTTGGAGAGGCGTTTGGAGAGCACGACAAGATTCGTTGGGCGACAACCAAGATTCGTTCTTTGCGATAAGGATCGCGATCTGCGTCTGTGTATGCATCAGATTTTCGACAATTAGTGTGCGACATCAATTGGGACGAAGAAGCACTTATGAGTCAATTTCATTGGGGACTACGAGATGACGTCAAGGACCTGTTATTGTCTTTACCTGATCCTCAAACACTCAGTGAGGCAATAAGTCAAGCCGTGAAGTGCGACAATCGATTATTTCAGCGACGTCAAGATCAACGTTCTTGGACTTCATCAAAACCATATAGAAGTTCTTCTCACTCGGCTGCTTCGACAAATATTCTAAGCAGTCATTCGGAAGTGGAAGACATGCAAATTGATGCAGTTCGATTCAAGCCACTTACGCCACAAGAGAAGAAACGACGATTTGAAGAAGGTTTATGTTTGTATTGTGGAGAACCAGGCCATAAAGCCGACAGTTGCTCCAAAAAACAACACCGTCATACTTTCAAGACACGGAGCACGTTTGTGGGGGACCATCAACAATCAAAAAACGAAGAGACCCAGCTACAATAGAGACCGTGCGGTTGGACGAGTTCAAATCACAAGGTCTCTTCCTTTCCAGTCAATCTTCTCGTTGTTTTAACGTTCTTTTATCTTTTGCTTGTTTGAACTTTCGAACATCCGCCTTGATAGATTCAGGAGCCTCTGCTTGTTTCATAGATGAAGATTTCGTAAAACTTCACAATATTCCTTTAGTTAAAAAACCTTATCCCGTTCCAGTAGAAGTAATAGATGGACGTCCCTTAGCCTTAGGTCATGTCACCCACGAAACTACTCCTTTAGAAATAGAGTTAGAAGGCCATAATAGTTTTATTGTTTTCAATGTCATTAAAACCCCTACAAGCTCTATCATACTAGGACTATCTTGGCTTAGAAAATACAATCCTAATATAGATTGGAGTAACCTCAAAATCAAGTCATTCCCTAGTATGATTCCCTCTACACAACCAACTAGGTCCAAACTTCGTCACCCTCAACCATTGTTAGTTGGAGCAAAGGCTTTTATGAGAGCTGCGAAACATAGCAATCCATTTGTTATTTATGCAACTCCGGCTCGTGAAGAAGCAACTATGGGCACGAGCATTCTGGATCAGTATAAGGAGTTTCAAGATGTTTTTGAAAAGAAGAATGCTGATATTTTACCGGAACATCGACCTTACGACTGCGCGATTGATCTGCAAGATGGCGCGCAACCACCTTTTGGTCCAATTTACAACCTCTTGCAAAACGAACTCGTAGCGTTGAAGGAATATATTGAAGAGAATCTTGTCAAAAACTTCATTGGACACTCGTAGTCCCCAACTGGTGCCCCAATACTCTTTGTCAAGAAGAAGGACGGCTCTTTACGAATGTGTGTCGATTATCGCGGCTTGAACAAGATTACTGTGAAGAATCGATACCCGTTGCCGTTGATATCTGGGCTTCTTGATCAACTTGGACAGGCCAAGATCTATACGAAGGTTGATTTACGCGGAGCTTACAATCTAGTACGCGTTAAAGAAGGGGACGAATGGAAAACTGCATTTCGAACAAGGTATGGTCATTTTGAATACAATGTCATGCCTTTCGGTCTTACGAATGCACCTGTCATATTTCAACATTTGATGAACGACGTTTTCCGCGAATTTTTGGATAAATTTGTCGTGTGCTATCTAGATGACATTTTAATCTATTCCAAAAATGTTGAAGAACATGGAGAACATGTGAAGCTGGTATTACAAAAACTACGAGATGTTGGATTATACGCAAAAGCAGAAAAGTGCGTATTTCATCAACCGCAAGTCGAGTTTCTTGGGTATATTATTTCAAATGAAGGCTTATCTATGGATTCAAAGAAGATTGAAGCTATCACGAATTGGTTAACTCCTCGAACGGTACGTGATGTACAATGTTTTCTCGGATTTGCTAATTTTTATCGAATTTTCATCCAGAATTATTCTCAAATCGCTGCTGCATTGACTCGATTAACATGCAAAGAAAAACTCGATTGGGGATTTGAAGCGGAGACTTCTTTTCAAAATCAGAAGACTGCTTTTACAACGGCTCCAATTTTGATTCATCCAGACTTCTCAAAACCATTTTACATGGAGACTGATGCATCAGACTTTGCATTAGGTGCAGTTTTATCGCAAAAGGGAGATGACGCAAAACTTCATTCAGTTGCGTTCTATTCTAGAAAATTCTCTGCTGCAGAAATCAACTACGAGATCCATGACAAAGAATTACTTGCTATAGTGGACTTGTTTCAAGTATGGCGTCATTTCCTTGAAGGCGCTTCGCACCAGGTGATTGTATATACAGATCACAAAAATCTTGAGTATTTTATGTCAGCTCGTGTATTAAATAGGCGACAAGCTCGTTGGAACATGCCATTATCTCGTTTTGACTTTGTCATCACATATCGGCCTGGAAAGCAACAAGGATTATCAGATGCTTTATCTCAAAGATCCTATCTTGCGCCTAAAGAAGGAGATGCAGCATATGATCAACAACAAACAATTCTTTTGAAAACTGAGCAATTTCGAGTTCATGGAGCGACTATGGCAATGCCAGTTGACTCATCATTTCTTGACCAAGTTCGTGCAATATCAGCAACGGACCGTCTTGTTCTTGACATTCAGCGTCGCTCTGATATTGATCGCGACAATTTCAAGTTTGTGGATGACCTCTTGTATTTTGAAGAGCGCTTGTATATTCCAGAAGATTCTGCACGCCTTCAAATTCTTCAAGCCCGTCATGATTTTCCTGCAGCCGGACATTTTGGGTTCAACAAGACGTTAGAACTCATTTCTCGAGATTTTTGGTGGGGCCTCAGATGTGGAAGGCTGTCAAAGACTACGTTCTTTCTTGTGACATTTGTTCTAGATCGAAGAATCCACGACATCGTCCATATGGACTTTTGCAGCCGTTGCCTATTCCAAAGCAGCCATGGTCTTCTGTTTCTATGGATTTCATCACCGATTTACCTCCATCAAAGTCATTTGACACCATATTCGTGGTTGTTGATCGATTGACAAAAATGACACATTTTATTCTTTGCAAGAAGACAATCATCGGAGAAGAGACAGCAAGATTATTTTTGGACAACATTTATCGATATCATGGATTACCGGATGACATCGTTTCAGATCGTGGACCGCAATTTGTCTCTAAATTTTGGAGATCTCTCTTTGAAATCTTAAAGGTGCAAATCAAACTCTCTTCAGCTTTTCATCCTCAAACTGATGGCCAAACGGAGCGGGTAAACCAAGTATTGGAGCAGTATTTGCGTTGCAACATCAACTATCAACAAGACGATTGGACCGTGCACTTGCCATTGGCTGAGTTTGCGTATAATAATACCGTTCATGCATCGACTCAACAAACGCCATTCTATACCAACTATGAATATCATCCAAAGTTTGACATGTTAAATCAGTCAAAGAATGAGAATCCGGCAACTGTCAACTTTGCAACAAGATTATCAGAACTCCATGCGTTGATGAAGATTCATTTAGGAGAAGCTCAAGATCGCTACAAAGCCGCCGCAGATAAACTTAGAAAGGAATCACCGTCATTCCTAGTCGGCGACAAAGTATGGCTTATTCGGCGCAATATCAAGACTACAAGACCATGTGATAAGTTGGACTATCGTCGATTAGGACCATTCCCTATTCAACAACAAGTCAATCCGGTGGCTTTTCGGTTGGACCTACCAGCATCTATGAAGGTACATCCTGTTTTTCATATATCATTGTTAGAACCATACAAAGAGTCGAATATACCAGGAAGAAAGCAACCACCACCGCTCAGCATTGAAGTAGATACCCACGAGGAATATGAAGTTGAAAAAGTACTTGATTCGCGGCGAAGACGAGGCAAATTAGAATATCTTATACACTGGCGTGGTTACGACATCAATGAACGGACGTGGGAACTAGCAATAAATGTCGTTGGCGCGCCTCAAAAGGTACAGGAATTTCATCGACGCTATCTTGATAAGCCACGACCTATTCGATGATAACTTCAACAAGAAGCTCTTCCGTTGAGAGCTGTATATAAAGAGGGGAGAGCAATCAACGAGCAACACAGCTCTTAACCTCAGAAACATCTTCTCTTGTACTTCTTTTCTTCTCAGTATGTCTAATTGGAAGGTATTTCAAGACTCTTTAGATTCTGAATCGCAACCGGAGTCTGAGCGTGAGCTGTCTTTATCACAATTGCCGAACCAGCCTGCAGATCCTTTGCCACCACACGAGCCTCGAAATGAAGCTGGACCTTCTCAACAACGAAGACGGCCTCGAGATGAAGAACCTCTTGAACCACGGCAATGTCGAAAAATACCTAGTACAACGACGCTACCGTGCGAGCCTAGAGAGGAGAGCCCTAGTCCGGAGAGCGGGGATTTGGAGAGCCTAGAGCATATGATCCATCTGAATTTTGAAAATGACACTAATTTTAGAAAATAAAATTCTATTTTTAGGTTTTTTCTAATAATAGTAAATTTTTGTACCCTATGACCGCTGCACCTATAACCGTGGGTTAGTACTTAGAGTAGTTCAATGTTAAAGTTTTAGGGTAAAGAAGTGGAAAATTATAGGGTACATGGGTGAAACTGAACCCCATCAAGTGAGCTTTTTTAAAAGAGACCAAGAACAGAAAGATAACATGTGGTTTAGGTGTAGTATTTTTTTATTTTGTTTTTTTTCTAATACATAGTTATAGTGGACAAAGTTATCATGCAAGTACTTCAACCAATTCAATATAGGGCATCATCTATTCTAAATAGGAAGATATTGCAGCTAGTTCTAGTCTCCACGTCTAAACATAGACTGGTCCTCATTCTTCATTCCTCGGTCTTGATGATCCCAGCTGCCAGCAGAATATTTTTAACCTCATCCCAGCTGAGAGTAGGGGCATCGATGTATGTGTCAACTTTATAGTCCAGCTTGCAAAAGAAACGAAAGATATAGTAAAGGTGTTTGCAGTTGACGTACTGGCCACGCCTCCCAACAGCTGCAGAGTTCATGCTGGCGTAATGAGGGCACGTACATGACGGAAAATTGCACAATGTGATATTGTACAAATTATCATCAGGCTCCACCCCGGACTGGAGCACGATGATGGCACCAAGCCCGGGATAGGGAAGTAGGTTCACGCGGAGAATATTCGCCTTGACGTTTCGTGCACTCTCCCATTGATTGCGGTGAGCTTCCGTGGGAGCCTTGGTGTTCCGACACACGTTTTTGCCGTTTCGAGATGACGGAACTCTGTCAGCATGCAATGGCCGTGGGTGAGTCCAGAGCACCGGCTCAAACACTTTCGACGTCGTAAAGAGGCGTCGAGGCGAAAGGGCTGTAGTGGACTGCAGACGAAACCCGGCCTCCTGGAGCTCTAGGATCTCCGAACGCGTGAGGTTTGTACCAGAGAGGACGGGCCAAACGTCTGGGAGTTCCGGGCGATCTATGACAAAGAAGCGCTTCGAACCCATGACACATCGTGCGATTTGGTTAGGACAAAACCAAAAATTAGCCGTATGAGGTTTAGTCCCTTTGTACTCCGTCCTAGTCCCTCGGTAGGTTGGGGCAGCTGTAGCCTTTCCGCCCTTCACAATCAACATCTTGCACTTGTTGCCATTCCCCACTTGCACTGCGTGACACTGCTTTCTGGACTTGTGTGACATCCTTGCAATATGCCATTTTGAAGTGTCACAGTCAGTCTCCAACACCCTAGTTGTGAATGGAACCGGAGAAGTAGATCTTGGTGATTGCTCCGAGTTCATTCTAGCGGAGGCAGATCGTGTTTGGACACGTGGATGCGAGAAGTTCACCTTGTCAGGGCGATGAGAATCTCCCTCGCAACCCACTGGCATGTCGAGCTTTCTCTTGGACGATCGAAACACCTCTTCCCCTTCCAAGTGTGGAACTCGTGTAGAAACCTCCGCAGCCCCAGGCATGTTGTTAATTGCTTTGGCGATCTTCTTGCCGTCATGGGATGCCATAGCCCTCTTCAGTTTTAGATCGTGCTTGGACGGACCAGTTCCAGAGGGACCTCCACATAGAAATGTTCTGTAGTTGGTAATCTGCATGAACGCACGTGCCCAATCATCGGTGGTGGCGACAAAGAGGTCCGAGCCTCGCTTCCCGGAGGCTTGCATCCACTTGTTGTGAACGGTCTCTGCAAGGTTGCATGTTGGGATGTCTGCTAGTTCATCTGCGGTAAGATTCTGCAGAAATGGCATCACCCAATTTATCTTATTGCACAAAACAGTTTTGATCTCACGGTTTAGGAAAGTTTTAATAATAATTACGTTGGGGTGATAGATGTATAAAAATTCGCGTTTGAAGGAATTTTTGTTTTCTCAAGTTCTATTTTTTTACTCTGATTTGCAAAAAAATAAAATATATATATTTAAGAAAAATAGCCGTCGTGGCCGACGGCTATTATCTAAGTGCCCTTTGTTCCTCTAAATTTATTTACAGTGGTAGGTGTCCAAGCAACCGTCGGGCCCGAGGGGTCAATACTTGACCCCGTCCACATGCAGGCAATTACGGGGGAAGGGCCATCGACATCGAGGGACTACAACATATTCTCATTATCCATGTGAAATGAAAGGGTGCTTTTGATATTTTACCGTTTCCATGAAACCGCCCCATTGACGGTAGCGAAAATGCCAAAAGGCCAGCCAGTCTTCAAGCTCGCGAATCGCATCCTCTGAAGCAGCACCGGACGAGTACCACCACGCTCTCAACTCAAGGTACATCCTGTCAGCTTCGTCCATTGTTTGGGCATCTTTATATTGTTTGCAAAGCCTGATGTGCTGATTCTGGAAGTTCTTGGCGATCAGCTTCTCCGTGTGCTTGTGCATGCTCGTCGCCCAGTGGAATAGACAAGTCCTTTCACGGTCTACCATAGGCACGGCAGGATTGCCCGAGCCATAGACAATGCGAACTGCATTGAAGTTTGCTTGTGCGCTGTCGCACATGAAACCTTTGAAGTTTGGATTTGGTACGCCATTGTTGTCCATCACTTTGTTCAGGCAACGCCAAAATATAAGTTGTCCCTCAGTGCCTTCCGTTTGCATATCGCAGACAGCGATGGTCATCACCTTGCAGTAGGTGGAGTCATAAACATGGCAGGCAATTGTGGTCCATGGCTTCACTCTCTTCACGTGATCGAACATGACGAAGCAATTTTGGAGGTCACCTCCAGGTTGCATTCTTCTCACGAGGTCGACACCACTCCCGGGGCCATGCACGAGCATTTTGAAGAGATATACCTTTTCCTGGCCTTGTCCCGGGAATACACTGTCGTGTATGAACTCGATCTTTGCATGCCGCTTCATCTCTAGAATTTGATCAATCTCGCCTTTGCCTTTGCCCTGAGCGCGAAAAGTGGCGATCATGTTTCGAACGTTCGGAGAGCTGAGCATGCGGAACTTGTCCATCACCTTGTCCAGTTCCTGTCCTTGGAGCATCTGTTTTGGGCCTGGCCCACTGTGGACAAGGAACGTCTCGAGGAACTCCTTGCTAGGCGCAAGAGCGATGGCCGAGTTTTTGGCGGTGGGAGTCTTCGCCACCTCCGATGCAATCAAGCCGGTGATGGTCTCCATGGACTCTCTGCACGGTCCATCAGTGACGGGATGTCGATGGAAGCCCAAATGGATACATGCACGAGACCTGTCGTTCACATTGAGCACGTAATACACGCGCGCCGTGCAAGAGTCACGACAAGAAGGGGCTTTCTTGCAGACTCTACATGCAATGGAAGATTCCGGAGGAGGGCTTTGACGAATATCGAACGGGAAGTTAGTTGTACCAGTCCACTCTGTCTCATTCTTCTTATACGTTCTAGCAAGATAGTCACAGTCTTCGTTGTCGCAACGCAAGTGTCCAACGCACGCCGACCTCCTGAACTTCAAACCGAAAGGGGTTGTGAATGTTGGACGTCGTGGTGCGGCACCAAGTGTGGCCATCATAACGCTTGTCCATTCCCTCCATGCTCCGGGCTCCGGAAGAGTGTACTCGCCCAGAAACCGGTGGTAGCTCAAAGACCACATCCCCGTCAAACTGCGAGGGAAGGAACTGCACCTTGAAATATTTGATGCGATCAAAATCTATTTGAGCAAGTTCATTACGAGAGCCAGGAATACTAGAGAGCTTCCGCAAACATTGCATAACACTAGGACAATCTTGTGAACTACTAGGATATAGAGGAGGGAGGGAGAATGAGGAGGAAGATGGACTATTAGCCGGGGTGCGGACAGTAGCTTGACTGGCAACAAAAGGAGCTGGTTCATTCAAGTTTGGAAGTTGCGAGGGTAGTGATGGTGTTTCCCCCTCAGATTCACTGGACAACTCAATGATGGGGTCTAGACTCTCGCGTTTCACATTACGAAGATTGACCATAATATCTGCTACGGAACGAGTTGGATCTACAAATTTCCTCCTATCACGACGTGCGTGAGGCAACTCTACAGTGGAAGTATCTGAGGCAGGGGCTAAAATTTCAGTAGATGTAGCCAGTTGCTGCGGGATAAGACCGTATGCTTTGTACTGACCCGGATGGAGGAGCCAGTAGAAACCCTCGTCATATTCACATCTAGACTGTAATATGGCCTCTTTGACTATTCCATACTTCTCAAGGACCTCTTCTTCGACCATGATGGAGCTTTCTGCTAGCCCAAACCGAATGTAAAGAAGATTAGAGGTGACTTTGACAAAGCCAGAATCACCTACTGGTAGAACTAGTGGGACCTCGTCACCTCTAAGGGAGATGCTAGCCATAGACAAATATTGGGCTGGAGAGATACTACTTGATCAAGGAAGAGAAACAAATTGGTAAAGAAGACGATAGACGATGAATTGTGGAGCACAATGAATTTGGGTTGAGAATATAACATGGTGTCGTTACGTGGGGAGTCACAATATTCTGTGTTATGGTAGAAGTTTCAAAACTGGACAGTGAGATAGGTCTAAGATTGGAGACGCCAAAAAACTGACATCAAGTTCACTTTAACCAGACGTCTAATCTAAACAATGTCAGAATGTTATACGGCGCAGGGTAATTAAAATAAAATGAGAATGGAGGATGTCACATGCATGAGCTCGCAATTCAAAGTTCATGAGTGGATGTGGTGAGAGTGGCTAGAATCTAATCCAGATTTGGCTTGGTCATACAACATAAAGTGATATAATATTCATGTGAACAAGTTGTCGTTGACGTTTATTTATACTATGAGGACACAGTCTTTGTGAACGTGCAGCTTTTTGTAAGACTAATCTATATGAACTGTAGGCGAAGATTCTATGACACACAGTATTATAATGATAAATGAATGAAGAATATAACAATACGATCTTCTAAGTACAAGGATATTTTAACTGATATCATAAACATCTAAGCTGCAGCTTCTAGTAAGGTAGCTCGAGAATCTTCTCGATGACCGGGAAATTAGACTGGCACGGTGTTTGGAACGGAACCCCAGAACGGAGGCTTGGGTTCATCGTCAAAGAAATCTTGGACGGCTCTTGCAAGTTCTTCTGGCACAATTGGAACACCCTCGCTTTCGAGGTTGCAAGGATCGGGGAGTCCCAACAATTTGCAGACATAATGAGACCATATGAGCCTCCAGACAAGAGGAGGTCGAGGGAGGGAGTCCCAAATTCCACACGGGACTCGGTAGAATCGAAGTTGATCTTTGTCTAGCAAGATGATTGCAAGGTCGATGTCGAAGTCTCGACAGTTTGGGAATTCGCCCATCCACAATTCCACTGCACCCTCCAAGCTGTTGATGGGATTCATCATCTGCTCTAAACATCCATTCCTCAAGACGACGGGATAGTCTTCTTCCTTTGGCATCGTCGATCTCCCAATGGTTTCCAAGTTGACCACTTCCTCCACGCAGCGATCCTCCGAGGCCTCCATCACTAATGTAGGAATTTAGTGGCTAGAGATAAGTGAGAGTGAACTGCAAGGCTGTAGGCAAGAGAAGAAGGTATGATTTGTGGATTAAAATTGTGTAGTTATACTGTAGGTTTGTCGCTCGCCTCTTACATTGTAAGCGTTAATTTCAATTTATATGCTGGACATCTGACAAGTCTCTAACGATATAACATACTAGGTAAGGACATAGGCTACGATTTATGGTGCCATCAACGGCGGCGGAGTCAGTAAATGAAGAACATGAGAGTACACTCTATAGCAAGCGTCCGTAATCAATAAAGGTATACACTGTATGTCCATGTCAGTGTCAGCGGACATTGAGGATGTGACTTATAAATACGTGTCGAAACAGAACAGTGAATGAAAATAGACCTTCTAAGAAGTTATACTGATTATAGAATTATTGATAGAAGAATAGAAGTTTGAACGCTAAACAACTAGGCACATTCACGCCTCAGTTATTGAGGAGGGCGGATTTCTCCGTGAGATAGTTGGGAAGGTCTGATCGACTGTTGGTTTAGGAATATAGGTTCTCAAGTGGAAACTCATTTTTTGTCATGATTCTACTAAGTTAGAGTATAGGCTATGCAGATGCTGGACGAATTCTGTACGACTAACCCAGAGAGTGCGAGTGGGCATAAGAAGAGAAAGAAACGTGGGAAGCTATTATTTTCTAGCAAACGTGTATTGGAGCGATCAAGGATGAGAGCGTCCAAATATATGTCACGATTGAGCGCTGTTGAAGAGCTTGTAGGAGTGAGAATTGATTTTTCTGGAGAAGAGGTGACCAATTTGGCGAGTTTGCAAGAAGTGCTTGTAGCGATTGATGAGTCTGAAGTTATCAGTGAAGACGGGGAAAGGTCGTATGCGAGCGGTGAGCGGAGAGCGGAGAGCGGAGAGCAGAAATTAAAGAGCAGACTTTAAAGATTTTTGCAATCTTTTTTAGGGTAAGGGTTCCTATAACCGTGGATTTTTCCATTTTTTTATTAATATATTTTGGGTGAATTGGCGTGTATAACCGTGGAATTTGGGAGAATTTAGCAGTGAGATAAGGAATTAGGGACATTCATCCACATTCTTTCATATGACATTCATCCACATTCATCCAGACATGAGACATTCATCCATGGTTTTTCATCCACATTCATCCATAAGTGGTACATTCATCCATGGTTTTTCATACTACATTCATCCACATTCATCCAAGCATCATTCAGCCTTGACTCATGTTACTAGGCTCACAACTTGACTCCGTTACTCACTGTAATGCCTGACTCGCGTTACTCACAGAACATAGCGTGACTCCGTGACTCACACCACGCGTTGGACGCTTTACTCATACCACACGTCACTCTAAGAGCATCCTCAGTCGTCTCCCTCCACAGTTCCCGGCAATGAGCTTTTGCAGAAAGGCCTGCAAAGGAGCGGGAGCATGAGCAGGGAGCAGGGTCCAACGTAACTCCCGTCAACTGCCCCGGCAAAGAACATATGCTACTACGTGGGCAGCCAGGTGGCGCAGGGACTCCAGGTTGTTAGAATCTCGTTGGGTAGCAGACAATCAAGGACTCTGTCAGGACTGCTACCGGGAGGACTTTCTCTGACGGCAAACAAGCAAAAATTGCCGAGAGCGGGAGGTGCTATGGCGTGAGCTGCGCAGTGACGGGACGGATACCGAGGGCGTTGGCCCGCGACATGGGATTCCGCGCTCGCCAGTTGCCGTT
The DNA here is from genome assembly GCA_022496805.1 of Pohlia nutans. Lineage (NCBI taxonomy): Eukaryota > Viridiplantae > Streptophyta > Bryopsida > Bryales > Mniaceae > Pohlia > Pohlia nutans. The sequence continues at coordinate 18,863,759 of CM040094.1, forward strand.
GCAGTGAGCATTCGTCTCAGGACTGAGGATGCTCTAAGTAACTCAAACCAAAGCCTGACTCGTGATGTTTTCGCAATACAGCTGACTAGATTACCCACATATCAGCCTGATTCACGTTACACTCAAACCACAGCTGTCTCCATTACTGAAACCAAAGCCTGACTCGCGTTACTCACACACCACAGCCTGACTCCATTACGCACACCATCACGCCAATGCATATATGCACAATGCAAGCGTCGCGCTACTCGCATCACGCGTTGCACTTAGCCAACACGAACACATTGCATAACCTCATAATCACCAAGACCATTCTACTCTCGTAGTACTGTCTGGTTGGCGTCTCTCGCAACACAGCTTGGCTCCCGTTAGAGCATCCTCAGTCCTCTCCCTCCACAGTTCCCGGCAATGAGCTTTTGCAGAGAGGCCTGCAAAGGAGCGGGAGCATGAGCAGGGAGGAGGGTCCAACGTATCTCCCGTCAACTGCCCCGGCAAAGAACATATGCTACTACGTGGGCAGCCAGGTGGCGCAGGGACTCCAAGTTGTTAGAATCTTGTTGGCTTGCAGACAATCAGGGACTCTGTCAGGACTGCTACCGGGAGGACTTTCTCTGATGGCAAACAAGCAAAAATTGCCGAGAGCGGGAGGTGCTATGGCGTGAGCTGCGCAGTGACGGGACGGATACCGAGAGCGTTGGCCCGCGCCATGGGATTCCACGCCCGCCAGTTGCCGTTGCAGTGAGCATTCGTCTCAGGACTGAGGATGCTCTTACTCAGACCACACCCAAATTTTCTTACTCACACCACGCGTTGAACGCGTTGCTCACAGTCACACCACAGCCGATCTGTTGAAGTAGGATGATTGCGTGGGCTGAAGTTGCTCATAGCCATGCGCATTAGCTAGAGTAGATGATGCGAATGAGCTAGACTTGCAACTAGAGAAGTGGTACTAGTTAGAAGTAATGAGAATTGGGTCTCCCAAGTGATATGGGCTGATCCTAGTGTACTAGGAGTGGAGTATGGGCTGATGTCCCATATGGTTTGCCAAGGGGACTCCCTTGGGTGTGCTACTTAAGAGGGGCAGCCCATGAGTAAAGATTATCTCTTTCCTATGCATTCCAAGTGTTTGTGTGAGGCTTTGGCATTCTAATCTAACCTTCAATAGGTTATGGGCCCACTCATGTGTTTTGCGTGAGTCAAAGATTAGATTGCTCATTGTGTGGAGGTCGTGCGTTGGGGCGCTGATTTTGGGGTATTGGAGCGTTGATTTGGAGCTTTGGAGGGCTGAAATCGAGCTTTGGTGGGCTGATTTCGACATTGGGAGGTATTACAATCTTCCTACCTTTGATCTACGTGTTGGAGGGCTGAATTCGCACTTTGGAGCTATCATTTGTTGATTTGGAGCTTTTGGAGCACTTTGGAGCACTTTTGGAGTTTATACACGTCTACAAGGGCTGAATTGGAGCTTTGGAGCTTATTGGTGCTTGTTGGAGTATATTGGAGCTTTTTGGAGCTGATTGGAGCTTATTGGAGCTTATTGGAGCTTATTGGCTCAATTTGTGCTCAATTTGTGCACTTGTGTTGTTGCAAGGCACTTTTATGCTTTGAGGCTCTTGGGGTGAGTCTACAATCTGATTTTGGTATTGCAATTCTTGCACAAGGGTTTGGAATGTGAGTTATGCCCTTGGAGTGCTCAAAATTAGAGTTTGGGTTAGTGAATGCACAACGGGGCTGATTTGATGAATTTCAATGCAATTAGGACTTGAAGGGGCTGAATTTGCATTGATTTAGAGTCCTTGGAAGGCACAAGGGTGTGCATAGGGTGCATTACATGTTGTGAAGCACAAGGGTGCTGATTTGAGTGGATTTGAGCCAACGAGTGCGCAATTCTCCTAGAAAGGGTGTTGTGGTATGATCTTGTGCAAATTCACTAAGAACCATCACGATTGAGTGTTGTGAGGTTGATGTGTAGCACAAAGGTGCTGATTTAGTGTTTGGAATTAGTTTGGAGGCATTAGAAGCACGTACGTGTGCAATTTGCCTCACAAATCACAAAATTGTCAAAAAAAAAATCATAAAAACAATTTTTCTTAGCTTTCTAGGGGCTGAATTTTGTGAGCGTACGTCCTTCAATCAAGGATATGGCTACATTTGAGGGTGAAGGTGCTAAGGTTGTAGACAAGTTCGATGGCGTCAACTTCCACTTGTGGAAATTCAAGATGGAAATGGTCATGGCCGAAAAAGAATTGTGGGAGATAGTTGAGGGTAGTGAGGAACCGCCTTCGTCCGACGCCGAGGCTAGGGTACGAACTGCGTACACTCGGCGAGAGAAAAAGGCCTTTGCGATTTTGGCTCTTAATCTTTCTGATTCCCAGCTTTCTCATATTCGGTCGTGCAAGACTCCCGCCGAGGCATGGGCCAAGCTTTGCAATATTCATGAGGCAAAGAGCTTGGTCAATATCTTGTTTTTGAGGCGCAAGTTTTTCACCATCAAGATGGAAGAAAACGACGACATGTTGGCGCACATCAACAAAGTCAAGGCTCTTGCGGATCAGCTCAACGGCGCAGACGTCAACATTACCGACGGTGATATCGTTATGACGCTCCTCGAGAGTTTGCCGCCGTCGTACGAGTATCTTATCGTTGCTATGGAGAGTAGGCCCATTAGCGAGCTCACTCTTGATTATGTGACATCACGGTTGTTGCATGAACTCTCGCGGCGCAAAGAGAACGAGACTCGTGGCGATAGCGCGGCGCTTATGGCGAAGCAATCCAAGAGCGGTGCCAGTGGGAGCTCTACAGACAAGGTATGCTACTATTGCGGTAAGAAGGGCCACTTGGCAAAATTTTGCTACAAACGCAAGAGAGAGGAAAGTGCCAACAATACAAAGGTCAACGATGCAGGTGATGAGTACGCATTTATGACTAGCGTCTCTTCTTGTAGTGATGACGGGGACGAGTATGCAATGATGGCAAGTGACGTGTCATGCAATGGTAGTGTGATCGATTGGATTGTTGATTCGGGAGCCTCGAGTCACATGGCGCCCATTAGGACTTGTTTCCAATCATATCACGTCATATCTCCAAAGAATGTCATTTTGGGTGATGATACGGTTCTTCAAGCCGTGGGTAAAGGATCCATCGTCGTAGACACCGAGGTGAAGGGTCGTGTGAAGACAATTACCATCCATGATGTCCTCCACGTTCCCAAGTTGAAGGCAAATCTTTTATCGGTGCGACATTTGGTGATGAAGCATTTGCGAGTGGAATTTAGCGACCAAGGGTGTTTTGTGTTGTCTCCAAGTCGTGAGGAGGTGGCCATTATACACGAAGTCAACGGCTTGTACCAAATCAAGTTTTCCAAGATGCACGCGGCGGAATCGGCAACGATGGTGCAATCGAGTTCAAACGAAGACAAGTTGGCGTTGTGGCATCGTCTTCTCGGGCATTTGAATGTCAAGAGTGTGAAAGCACTGCGTGGAATGGTAAGTGGCATGGATCTTGCACAATCACACGTCGCACCTAGTTCATTCACATGTGAGGGTTGTATTGAAGGCAAGCAACAACGCTCACCGTTTCCAGTTGATGGGGCAACTCGTGCAACCAAGGTTCTTGAGATTGTGCATTCCGACGTGTGTGGTCCAATGAAGACCACGTCTATGGGGGGTTGCAAGTATTTTGTGACGTTCATTGATGATTTTTCGAGGAAGATATGGTTGTATCCGATCAAAGCAAAGAGCGAGTGTTTTGAGAAGTTCAAAGAGTTCAAGGCGTTGGTTGAGAAGCAATCCGAGCACAAGATCAAGGTGTTTCGATCGGATAATGGCGGCGAGTTCATGTCCAACCAATTTGGAGAGTTATTGAAGAAAGAAGACATTGCTAGACAAACCACAACGCCATATACACCACAACAAAACGGAGTTGCAGAGCGTGCAAATCGAACAATTGTGGAAATGGCAAGGAGTATGTTGCATGCACAAAATTTGGGTTTGGACCTTTGGGCGGAAGCGGTGGTGACTGCGGTGTACACACGCAACCGATGCCCGACGAGTGCGGTTCAAAACATGACACCCGAGCAAGCGTGGAGTGGGAGGCCACCCCGCGTGGAGCACATGCGCACATTTGGATGCATCGCATTTGCAAAGATACCCGATTCTCAAAGAACCAAACTTGAGGCCAAGGCAACAAAATGTGTGTTTCTTGGATATTGTGAACGTACCAAGGCGTACAGGCTCATGTCGCTCGAGACCAAGAAGATCATTCGAGCTCGTGATGTGACATTTTGCGAGAATTCCAAGGTTGAAGACAATTTGGACGATGGTCCAAGTGGGAGAAGTGGCGATAAACCGGCGATTGTGGACCAATCTTCCAAATCTCCCGTTATTGATATTGTTGATGAAGACGAAGATGACGAAGATGGTGGTGATGAGGAACATATTGAGGAGCCACCTTTGAAGACGAAGAATGGCGAGAAAAAGGCACAAGCAACGGCGGTTGAAGACAATGCATCCTCGAGCGATCGTCGTTATCCAGAGAGAAATCGTAGACCACTTGGCGAGTGGTGGAAGAATCATATTCTCCCTCAAGGTGAGGAGGAGCATGCAAACGTTGCACTTTTAGATGCTCCATTGACGATTCGTGAAGCGTTGAGTTGTGATGATGCAAACAAGTGGGAGCAAGCCATGCAAGAGGAGTACAAATCGTTGATGGACAATGGCACTTGGGAATTGACTCCCCTCCCCAAGAATCGCAACGCTATCGGTTGTAAGTGGGTATTTCGTGCAAAGAGAGATGCAACGGGTGATGTGGTTCGTTATAAGGCAAGATTGGTGGCAAAGGGCTTTTCACAAATCGAAGGTGTTGATTTTCATGAGACCTTTGCACCGGTGGCGAAATTCACCACTATTCGATGCATTTTGGCCATCGGGGCTGCCATGGATTTGGAAATGCATCAAATGGATGTGAAGACGGCGTTCTTGAACGGCGAGTTGGAGGAGGACATCTACATGGTGCAACCCGAAGGATTTGTGCAACGAGGTAATGAGAACCTTGTTTGCAAGTTGAACAAGTCATTGTATGGGTTGAAGCAATCTCCACGCGCATGGTATCAAAAGATTGACACGTTTCTTGTTCATATCGGGTTCACAAGGAGCATCGCTGATCTCAGCTTGTATTTCATGCAAAAGGGGCAACATGTGGTCATCGTGATCATATATGTGGATGATTTGATCATCCTTGCAAGTTGTATGAGCTCTTTGAAGGCATTGAAGGCAATGCTTGAGAACGAGTACGAGATGAGTGATCTGGGTGAGTTGCACTTTTGTTTAGGAGTTGAGTTTGTGCGAGATAGAGCAACACGCACCATAACAATGAATCAAAGCAAGTATGTTATGGATGTTCTCAAACGCTTTGGCATGGAGGATTGCAAACCGGTTGGCACTCCATTGGATGTGAATTCCAAACTCGTGAAACTTACCGATGAGGAGTATGCATTAGAGGCTCAATCTATGGTGGATGTGCCATACAAGCAAGCTGTAGGGTCATTGATGTATGCTATGATTGCAACAAGGCCGGACCTTGCGTATCCAATCAGCGTTGTGAGTCAACACATGGCAAGACCGGGTTCAAGTCATTGGGTTGCGGTCAAGAGGATCATGCGGTACTTGAAAGGCACAAGTGATGTGAGGTTGTGTCTTGGAGGTGACAACATTGTGTTGAGTGGGTATTGTGATGCGGATTATGCGGGTGATACCAATGATCGGAGATCCACCACGGGGTACATGTTCAAAGTTGGATCGGGGGCCGTTTCATGGAATAGCAAGCGCCAACAAACCACGGCCACGTCAACGGTTGAGGCGGAGTACATGGCGACGAGCCACGGTACGAAGGAGGCCATTTGGTTGAGGCAACTAATGGCGGATGTGAGATGCACTCAAGAGGACGCTACAACAATCATGTGTGACAACCAAGGGAGTATGTCATTGGCGAAGAATCCAACGCATCACTCACGTACAAAGCACATTGATGTGCAATATCACTTCATTCGAGAGAAGTTAGAGATGAAGGTGATAGCGTTGAAGTATTGTCCAACGGAGCACATGGTGGCGGACGTGCTCACAAAGGCTCTTGCGAGAGATCGACATCAAAGACTAGTGGTGGCATTTGGGCTCCAAGGCTTTGGCTATTCGCAAAGTGGGAGTGTTGAAGTAGGATGATTGCGTGGGCTGAAGTTGCTCATAGCCATGCGCATTAGCTAGAGTAGATGATGCGAATGAGCTAGACTTGCAACTAGAGAAGTGGTACTAGTTAGAAGTAATGAGAATTGGGTCTCCCAAGTGATATGGGCTGATCCTAGTGTACTAGGAGTGGAGTATGGGCTGATGTCCCATATGGTTTGCCAAGGGGACTCCCTTGGGTGTGCTACTTAAGAGGGGCAGCCCATGAGTAAAGATTATCTCTTTCCTATGCATTCCAAGTGTTTGTGTGAGGCTTTGGCATTCTAATCTAACCTTCAATACGATCTTCACACCATATAACCTGGTTTGCCATACTCACACTCGCGTTTAGAGGCGTACTCACACCAGAGCTGTATACGTTACTCACACGGAAGCCTAAGACGCGCTACTCAGAGACCACAACCTGACTCTAAGTAACTCACACCATACATCTTGAGTTGCGCTACAAGCAACTTGAACATTTCACGAAATCAAGCTTCGGACCCGACAACCGCCTGACTCATGTTACGCAGCTCACAGCTTGACTCCATTACTAACTCCAAAGCCTGACTCCCGTTACTCATATAACATAGCCTGACTCGCTTTACTGACAGATTGATCTTGATCCTATCCCATTTTACGAATGCTTGGAAAATACCCTGATCATGAAGACCAGCAGCTTCTACATGGGGAACCGATTCTGCCACCTGAAAGTTAATAAATGAAAATCAGGACCAAGAATAAAGAACTATTTCACAACTAGTCACCAAAAATAATCGAATCCCACAACTGCGGTTTCTATTATAGAGCTGCAATGACTCAATAAGAGATGATCGGAATGCTATTTGCACAAAGAAAAAAAGAAAGACAACATCACGATTATGAACTGTTGTAAAACTAGTCACCAAAAGGAATTGAATCCCGAAGAACCTCGCACCTGCGGATTCTATCTTAAAGCTACGACGACTCTATAAGAAATGGTCAGAATGCTATTCTTCGTGCTAGTGATGTAAAGCACAACGGGACGGACGCCAAAGTCGAGGAGAAGCGCGCAAAGAAAGGAAGACAAAAGATCATCAATGAAGAGTGCAAATGAAATGCAAACTCCCACGTTGCACCTCAGATAACCTTCTTTTGTCACTTGATCTCGTAAAAACCGCGTAAACTGCAACGTAGAGCATCCAAAGCTTGAACCCCAACTAAACCCAGTTGAAGATCAGCGCAACAACAACACACAGCTGATTCAAACTTTCACACCGCATACATATTTCAAATTTCAAAACGAAAAATTCAAACTTTCACACTACATTTAAAACTCAAATTGCAAAACGAATGATGAAACGAAGTGTGCGATAGCGACAGACAGCAGCACAATCGAATTCAAATTTTGAACGCCGTGACTCGAATTTGACAACACCAAATCTACCGCCCAACAAAGCTCTACAACAAAGTCACATGATCCAACTTCCAGAAATCTCACCTTCACAGTCGAAGCTCTACTGCGGACTTTGTTCATGCTGCTGTAGCCATTGCGTTCAGGGCATCTTACTTTCAAGCAAACCCTAGAGCAAGAAGAGAAAGATGATTGAAGCAGACAATGCGACGGTGTATAACTGCTCCAAGCCAAGTAGTAGCTGAGGAGAAGGAGGCGGAGGGAATGTCTGAGAGAATTGAAATTGCGTACCACTGTAGACCCGTTGTCCCGTTGCACTCACACGAGGTAACCTGGTTCGCGATACTCACACTCGCGTTGAGAGGTGTATTCACACCAAAGCTATATACATTACTCACACGGCATGACTCACATCACAGCCTGACTCGCGCTACTCAAACCAGAAACTGCCACTGTTACTCAAACCACATATAGACTCTATTACTCAAACCACAGCCAGACTCAAACCAGACTGACTCAGTTACTCAAAGCACAGCCTCTCTCACGCTACTCAAACCACACCACGCGATGATACTCACACCAAAGCCGGTCTCCTCTACTCACACCACAGCGTAACTCCCACATGAAAACCAATAGTTTGAGAAGTAGAAAACAAATACCACACACTAGGTATATAATTCAATTGCAAGGAAATACAATATTGATGAGGGCTATCCACTAATTGCCTCATCATCCACATATATAAAACCATTATTACTAATGCTCCTGCATTTCGACATTGAATATTCTTCCTGATCACTAGGTTGAAATTGAGACACAGTTACATCAAAATCAACCTCTGCAGTAACATCTAAATACTTGTAAACACGAGGGTCATACTTCGGGGGACGTTCTATCATAGGAGGTGGAGAAGCTTCCAATGATTGCAACTCTGCAATGTCTTCAGCATAAGAAGGTAGTCTCCAACTCTTAGACGGACTTGCAAAGAGCCTGGCATGTTGTAACAGAAGGAATAATTAGACACAGAAGATTTATGAATGATCAAAAGACAATAAATATTAGAAATGGATAGAAACGGGTAGCGACACTTACTTACTGAGTGTCCTCCACACGACGGCGCTTCACTGCAGCAGCCTTCTTTGGCTTTTTTGCAGATAGTCCAGGAGCAGGAGGAATTGCTGGAGCCGTCGCAAGAGATATCATCGGCTTTAGAACAGCCTCAAACAGCTTCTTGTCACCCTCCATGCCCAGAACATGCCGATCGGTACTCTTGCAAGCAGTGATGGAATTGCCTAGATAGAGTCACGACAGAAACCACGACATAAGTAAATATTAACAACATGAAAAGCAAAGAAGATAAATGAGAATCACTAGCAAAGCAATGTGGAATAGATCATACCAGTGCTAGCGGCAACATCGACGACAAGGTCTCCAGCAGTGGTCAACGCTAAAATGAGACAAGCAAAAAAATACTCATCCTTCTCCCTTGGGCCACGCCATGGACGAGCACCATCCATCAGAGGGTGGGTGCAGTGATTGATCAACGTGTCGTTGAGCCCAACGTTCAAACCGTGGGCAACCAACTCTGGCACATCACGAACATGAAATGCAGACGTCCATGACACCGAGTCTTCGAGACGAGGAACGCGATTAAGCAGAAGAATATTGAACCTATTCGTTGTTGTTCTTGGAACCTTTGCCGAACTCATAGGCAAGTAGTTAACCCCCATCCATTCTTTGCAAATTGCAAATCCAAAAGCCTCAAAAAATGTCTCAATGTCATCAAGGTACTCGCCATTATCAAACGCATAAAAGAGCAGTAGTGCGCCATTATCATGAAGAATTTCATCCGCGAAGTCGAACAACTCCTGCAAATAACTCTCAGACTTCAAATTCCAAATAGGCACTGCAGATGATGGCACCGAGACATTTGGTACTGGTAGACCATCTGGCAAATCTGCGATTACCAAGTCTGCATGCCCACGCATAGATGGCATGCCTCGGAAGGTACGAGAACGAGATGGAGAGCACGAGAGCGCAAATTTCTGAACGTCAAGGAAATGTTGCTGCTGCTCAAGAATGGACGCATTGATGACCAAGGCTTGCGAACAAAATTCATTCGGTGCAGGCTGTGACAGAGTAGGGGGACTTGGCTGCTGCACTCGACTCTGAGAGAGTGGAATGGACTGGGAATCAGTCATCACCGTGTCTCCTCCAGTAGTGGATGCTGCCTTACCCTTGGAAATTACCTTCTTCGATGTAGCCTCCGTGACACAGCTGTCAGCTTTCGTTGCCACCTTCTTCTTTGATGTAGCCTTCTCTTTTGTTGGCACCTTCTTCTTGGACTTCGTTGCATCCTCAGCTGTAGTCTCGTCGGTATCCTCCTCTTCATCTTCGTCATCATCAGACAGCTCGACCGCAGGACTCAAGGACTTCTTGAGCTCAGCCTCCGAGTCAGGTACAAAACTCTTCGGGCACTCAATGTACCAGCAGCATTCCAGAAGATGGTCTCGAGTGTAATTCCTCTTCTGAAGCTTTGTGAAGATGTAGGTCGGTGAGGAAGAATCACACCATCCCTGCACACATGGTGGTAACTTCCTAATTGCCCCTGCTTTGAGGAGCACTTGCTTCATGTACCTACAAAATGGAAGGACTTTGCTTCATGCACATAGAAAATGAAAAATCAATGATTCTTAGAATACCCAGATTCTGGCATTGATAGTCATATTGCTCACACCACTGTCTTGCATTCCAATGCTCTTAGCAGTGATGATAATTGCTTTGCTAACATAGCTCACTGCAGCCATTACAAGTTGTTGTGCAAGAGTGGAGAAATAACCTTAGACAAAGCCGCTTTACTACGAGGGCAACTTCTTTAACTTTGTCAAACCTTGTGGATTTTGAATACACATCAGGGCCTGACAAGTAAGTGTTATATGCCTTGTCCCAAAGGCAAATGCGCCAAATCTCAAAGTAGTCTTCAAAACTCTCAACAGACTTAGAAGCATCAACACCTCCAACTAGAGCTAGATAAGCACCCAGTTCTTGGTTGGCCATCTCCTCTATCCCTGCCCAAAATGCAGCACGGTCCATCCACTTCTTCAGAGTGTCCTCACCAGCAGGAGACTTTGGAAACCTTAGGTCCGATCGAAAGAATGATGGACTATTCCACCATTTGAGCCATCGCACCTTATACTTCAGTTCGACTGCTGCTGTTGCCACCATCTGTAATTTCTCCAAAGTCATCTCGACCTTTGCAGCAACATGCGCACTGTAATGCTCTACAATCTGCATGTCCAAGGAAAGAATGCTTTAGCTTCAATAATACCAAATCACCATGCATAGTAGTTTCGGAAACATTAATAATTTATAAATTGAATGTCGATTGTATTGCTCCAACTATATAGAAATTAATAGGGTTGCTATAAATCTTGACTGTAAACAATATTAAGTGTCAAAATCATGACCCTAAACCGACTGCTCATTTTTGAGTTGAGACACTTGAACGATACACACTTTGTCTAAGCATTCAAAGCATGTTAGTTAAGTTGCATTCACGAGCTGAATATACTCGCACAAGCTAGAATCTGAAACTGCAGGCAAGACAAACACCAGACCAGACAACATAATTTCTACTGGTCCACAACTTGAGTGCCTGCCACCAACCACAATCCAGTTCCACAATCCAATTGAAAGTCGGACCCGACCACTCCATTTCTACTGTTGTACAACCTGAGTAACTGGACTAAACCTCAAATCAGTTCCACAATCCAATTGAAAGTCGGACCCGACCACTCCATTTCTACTGCTGTACAACCTGAGTAACTGGACTAAACCTCAAATCAGTTCCACAATCCAATTGAAAGTCGGACCTGACCACTCCATTTCTACTGCTGTACAACCTGAGTAACTGGACTAAACCTCAAATCAGTTCCACAATCCAATTGAAAGTCGGACCCGACCATTGCCTCTCCAGTGCTGCACAACCTGAGTATCTGGCACCAATTACAGATTTCTGCCTCATTCCATTCAATGGTCGGACCCAACCATTGCCTCTCTAGTGCTGCACAACCTGAGTATCTGGCCCCAATTACAGATTTCTGCCTCATTCCATTCAATGGTCGGACCCGACCATTGCCTCTCTAGTGCTGCACAACCTGAGTATCTGGCCCCAATTACAGCTTTCTGCCTCATTCCATTCAATGGTCGGACCCGACCATTGCCTCTCTAGTGCTGCACAACCTGAGTATCTGGCCCCAATTACAGATTTCTGCCTCATTCCATTCAATGGTCGGACCCAACCATTGCCTCTCTAGTGCTACACAACTTGAGTATCTGGCCCCAATTACAGATTTCTGCCTCATTCCATTCAATGGTCGGACCCGACCATTGCCTCTCTAGTGCTGCACAACCTGAGTATCTGGCCCCAATTACAACTATGAGAATCATTAAATTCAACGGTCGGACCCGACCACTCACATTTCTTAACTCATTTTGATGTGTTGTATACACAAGCCACAATATGTTGGACAAAAACCTACTGAATTTTCACTTGTAGCACCCAATAATAGGTATTTCTTGAAGTATTTGATCTAAATATCTGTAAATTGTTCATTTCCTATCAAGAAATTGGAAAATTTCCCAGAACTTCAATCAAGCGTCGGACCCGACCACTCAATATTGCCACGCTTACTTTCTCACGCGCATCACATCCATAATTCACAACACATGCTTACCTGCTCCATGAAGCCAACTCCATGGACTGGATTAGCAACTGTTTGCGCTTTGGCAAAAATTGTAAATAGCTCCTCTTTCTTTTTGGAGATGGCTTTGTCAACATACTCTTGCAGGCCCATCTGGCTTTGAACGCTTTCCTCTACTTCTTCCCAGTACAACTGCCCAGCCTCGTTAGCTACCTGGACAATTTCATCCTGCAACATCATACCATCAATCAATACTCAATTCTTGAATGTAATCAGTCCAGTCAGAAATTCAAATATAAAGAAGATATATAGGATTATGACATACGCTGAAGATGAAGTTCACCATCAAGTCCCTCGTAAGTGGGTACCACGTCTTAATTGCCTTTGATTGGCACGACTTGAATTGCTCTACTGTAAGCATAGATTTATAGTACTCTAAGTCATAAGATCCATACTTTTGAATGCAATGAAGAGTGTGCACCAAACTTGTCTTCACGTGTGCGGTTTGGTTAGCACTGCACATTTTCAATTTCACGTGATGTTATTTGAAATTACATAATGAAATTTAACATCATTCAAGCACTTTAATGTCATCTAGGGGGTTTCGTGGCTTACGAGTTTATGTTGTGCATAGCACTCAGAATATCTCCACGTCCTCCAGCAGTATCAAGAATAACGCACTCAGGATTTCCGTTCTTTGAATACCATTGTTGATCATCGGCATGGAGAGTCTCGATCACCTCTTTCCATGCCAAAAGTCTATGGTTGCCATCGTATACAAAGAACATAGAGCCACTCAAGCACTCGAGGTCAGGATCAGATTGTAGCCTTTGTTCAAATGCTTCGTTCTCGACACGCCAGCGCGGGTTCCATTGATCCATAATTTCTTGACTTACCAACCTATCCTCGCCCTCATCGTTGTTCAAAGAAACATAGAAGGGAGCCGAATTGGACTTGTAACCGTAACGAAATGCTCCCATTAGCTTTATTACATCACAACAAAGAGTAGGTCTTACCATAGGCATGTGGATCATTCGACAGAGTGGAATTTTGAGGACGCCCTTGGAAAAGGGCTTTTTTTTCATTTTCTCTATAAGTTCGTTTAAGTTTCCACGGATTAGTCCAGCATGAACGTTGTCCCCTGCCTTCGCCAAGTCAATAAATTGTCTGCGTGCTCGCTCTAAGGGCGGCAATGACTCTAAACCTCCGCCACTTTGATTCTCGGGACGCGAAGTAGAGCTTTCCGTGACGCCTTCCCCAGTGCCCTCAATACTCGTCACTGCCGCCACACCATTCGAAGTTGTGCCCTCAGCACTCGTGACAACTGCCGCAGCGCTCGAAGTTCTTCCATTCCCATCATTGGCTGCAACACTGTGAACGCCACAAGCTGAAGTGCCGCCTCCACTGGAGATTATAGAACTGGCTCCACCAATCTTTCCATCACCGTCTCCACAACCGCCACTTCCTTTATCTAACTGGGAATCCCCATTATCACTCGACTCGCTGCAATGTACGAGCTGGCCGCCTCCACCAAGATTGGGCGTTGCTTGCACGACATCAACTTCCATCGCGTCTTGGATACTGGTCCCTGGACATTGGGAATCTCCAATTGTGGTGCTGGATGTGGGTCCTCAATTCTTGCTCACGGGGGCAGACTTTGAACTCGTCATTTTAGAAACCTGGATTGCATTGTGACCCAACCAAATAACGTTTTAAAACACATCAAAAACAATAGAATTCAATAGCATGTGGAACTGCCATTTCTAGGGACGTCTTGGCTGTCCTTCACCACTACCCCTCGCCCATTGCCCAGTACTCTTGCCATAGTTATAAATTCACCAATCAAGTGAATACTCACACTCACAGTGAAACCCTTTCCATGGCACACACTCAACACCTGCTTTATTAGTACTCGTGTCACAGTGCAGCCTCAAGAAGCAAGCTCACACACTTGACTCCACAGTGCAACCTTCATCAAGCAGGCTCACATGGCTCACATGTCGACATGATTTATGAGTACTCATGCTACTGAGACCACCACTAAGCAAGCTCACACTTTACCCTCGTGCTAATTTACAAGTCGGACCCGACCATTAAATTCTGGACACTAGCTTGGGACGTCTTGGGACGTCTTGGGACCTCTTAGCTGTCCTTCGCCACTGCCCGACGCCACTGCCCGACGCCACTGCCCAAGTCACTGGTCGGACCCAACCCCTGATTTGTCACTCGCAAGCACGCTCACGCCACTCATGCCACTCGCCACTCGCCACTGCCCACACGCCACTCGCCACTCGCCACTCGCCACTGCCCACTCGACCTTTGCACTCTGCCCTCATTCAATAAATGCAAAGTTTTCCCTGATTTCGTGCCACTCATGCCACTGCCCAAGTGAATGGTCGGACCCGACCATTGCCCTTTGCGCTGATTTTCCCTATGCTCGTGCCACTCATGCCACTGCCCAAGTGAATGGTCGGACCCGACCATTGCCCTTTGCGCTGATTTTCCCTATGCTCGTGTCACTAATGCCACTGCCCAAGTGAATGGTCGGACCCGACCATTGCCCTTTGCCCTGATTCAATAATGCTCGTGTCACTCATGCCACTGCCCAAGTGAATGGTCGGACCCGACCATTGCCCTTTGCCCTGATTCAATAATGCTCGTGTCACTCATACCACTGCCCAAGTGAATGGTCGGACCCGACCATTGCCCTTTGCCCTGTTTCAATTATGCTCACATTGCCCTGATTCTTGCATGCCACTGTGCCCTGATTCAATCATGCTCACATTGCCCTGATTCAATCATGCTCACATTGCCCTGATTCTTGTATGCTCACATTGCCCTGATTCTTGTATGCCACTTTGCCCTAATTCTTTCATGCTCACATTGTCCTGATTCTTGCATGCCACTTTGCCCTGATTCTTTCATGCCACTTTGCTCTGATTCTCTTCTTTCTTTTTGGAACTAGCCAGGTTCTCATGGTAGTCCCCAATGAGTGGGCAAATGGCCTCGTTTCCAAAGACACTCCCTAGTAGAAATTCCAGTGAAGTTTCAAGTATTTGGACTTTATCATAGCATTCAGTCTTCAGTAACCTTTACTGGGCTCTGACTTGCTCGAGGAGAATGTGCAGCATATTTTGAAGAAGGTTTATGACCTTCACTCACAAACAGATGTGTATAGAAAGTTTTTTTCCTCAGAAGGATAATATTATGGGATGGAGAGAGCAAGAGCTTGGCCAATAAAAGAATCGCACTGGATATGGCATTTGGATATTGTAGAGCAGATTGCTTCCTTCAAAGTTTCAGAAAGCTAGCTACCTTTAGCTTGCGGATCATAGTACAGAATGCACACAAGTGCAACCACAAATGGCTGGCTGCTGAAGCTCCTAAGTACAGAGGTTAACCAAGTGAATGGTCGGACCCGACCATTGCCACTTTGCCTTGATTCAAGCATTCTCATTTTACCCTGATTCATGACTACTCGTGCCACTGAGCTACATGAGTACTCGTGCCACATGAGCTACATTGCAGCCTTCAACAAGCCAGCTCGCACACAAAACTAAGCTCCATGATCTCTCGTGCCACACACGACCCTGATTTAAGAGTACTCATGCCAATTCAAAAATCTCACACATGTGTCACTGCCCCCTCACAACTCTTGTACTTTTGCTACTGTGAGGTAATGGACACAAACTCGTGCTACTATGAGGTAATGTGGTATTACACGTGCCACAGTCCACCCATTGGACACAATTCACACAGACATTCACTAGCTCACAGATGCTCAGACACTCACTAGCTCACACTTTCTCACACATCCTAGCTTTGCAAGAACGCACACAATTCACACAGCGTGAGGGAGAGATAGAATTCTGGGATCTCACAGAATTCTGGGATCCTCAAACAATTCTGGGATCTCACAGAGGATGCCAGCACCTGGGCGTCCCAACCCTGGAACACTTCATGTATATCAAGCCTAAGATTTGGAGCAATTGAAAGGCATGCAGATCAAGCCTAAGGTTTAGATGAAATGTGAGATGGGAGGAAGAAAAATAAACCTAACCTCGCTGCAGATCGGGTTGCTGAAGTTTGAGGGAGTGCAACTGACTTGCAAAGCAAGGTTTCTGAAGGTCTTGGGAGAGCTCCCAGATCTTGGCAGCACCTGGGCGTCCAAACCCTGCACTCCAAGCATACAGCTTGAACAAGGGTTAGGGCAAATTAGGGTAGATCAGCAAGCATGCACATCGTGGGATCAGCCAACACGCACATCGTGGGATCAGCAAAAATGTAATGGTTGGACCCGAAGCTTGCACGAGGTGGATCATTAATTCACAAGCACGAGCAACGGGACAGCCAGAATGGCGTTTGTCTTGAAACTCGTGATGCGAGCAAGACTGCACAATGATGAGCAATGGGATCAACAAGCACGAACGAGTGATGCGAGCAAGAACATAGAGTGAAGAGCAAGGAATCAGCAAGCACGAGGAATGGGACAAGATCATAACCTCCAGAGGAGCGCATGGAGATGCTGGAACTTGACACGCACAAGGAAAACCCGTGTATAAGTACAAGCACGTGAGTGACACAAGCAGTACTCGAAGCTAAAAATTGAAGGCCCAGTTCCACTTGCAAGGACAAGTACCTGCTGGCGAGTGAAGCAGCGGTGAGGGGAGCTTGGAAGTGGTGACACCACGCTCTGCAAGAAGAATGAGGCGCGTCAGGAGGTGGTAGTCTGGCCATTAGGGTTCACGGCCGCTCCTTTTTCAAGCGCTGCCCCTTGCCCGCCAAGGCTGCCCCCTTGCAAAACTGCCGCCAAACCCTAAAAATGCTGCTCCATCTCACAAACTGCCCTATGCCCAACACTCTGCCCCTAGCCCAACACTCTGCCCCTTGCCCGACACTATCGCGTGGTGTTCTAACACTTTTCCTAGGCCAAAAAACGTTGCCCCATTTTCCAAATGTTCTAATATCCTTCTGGAAAAATTTGATTCATGGAAGTGATACGGTGGCGAAAGAGTGTACCTGATTGTCGTGAGGAAGACGAAAGTCTACCGATTGATGCACTTTTGTCTCACAATTGGACTGGGGTGGTATACTGTCTTTTTGTTCTACTGATGGGCTAGGCAAGGTCTCCACTGGAAGTTTGGCAAATTCGGCTGTTAAAGTCTTGATGGTGCCCCTCAAGTTAGCGTAACGTCTATTCCTACTCTCTACATTTCTCATCCTAGAACGCCTGAGCGCCTTTGCACTAGAGAAAAGGATCTTTCCCCTTTTCCTTGTCCTCGCAATTGAAGGCGTCGCACCTTCACATGGTGAGACGTCATGCATCTGAAAAGCTACCTTGTTCACCAGCTACCACTTGTACTCACAGTTTGAGCGTTCTGATTTCTTTCCATCTTCTTATGCATCCTAGTCCAAATCTTCCAACGATCGCTCAACTTGGCGCCATGTAATTATTTAGCTCTGATATAGGAATATTATTAATCTCGTCATTCACATTTTGGCTAAGATCTATCTACTTCTGCCATGCCAGTTCAACACTGACAGTTAACCATTAATTTTACGGCTGGTCCAATAATTCTAGAATGCCGCCAATTCCCCGTTGACCATGCTTACATTCGTTAGAAATTGGATCCAATAAAAAGACCCCTTTACCCACTGTCTCCCCAGTACTATCCAAACACCATCTGCCTCGTCTTGTTGCGCGTAGACTACTCTCATCATGCCTCTTCCCACCCTACTTGGTTCGCCAGATATGGTCGTGCTCCGAGCTCATGGCGTGGGTCTCCGAAATTTCTTGTAGACTATGAAGGATATGCTGTAGTGTCGTGTCTGCGTCTGAGTCTTCGGTTTAATTTCCAGGAAGACAGTATTAGTGTTGAGGAAGAGATATTCGATGACCTCACGTCGGAGCTGAGCCACACAGTTGGTCAGTTATCAATTTCTGACGATAGTAATTGTAGAAGTTGGAGGCTCGCCCCAGGAAGGTGTAGAGTCTATGGATTGACAGATTCCCAAATGGCTGCATGTACAGAAATACTAACCCCTCGCCGTTCTTCAACTTGCACCGTTCAGAACCCCCTTCCTTCCAATGTAACGGTCAAGGTCGAGCCTGGGTTAGAGAATCCTCGTCTTGAAAATATTCAACTTGAGACAGGAACTGATAATTCCATCATTACCCTCTTATCAGATGAAGACAGTAGTCCTCCAAAAACCACTCGTTCTGTCCCTACATCGTCTGACCCTCTCGTACAGTCGAAGTCCCGTACAGTCGTGTTTCTAAGATCTTCTTCTTCACCGGGTTCTAATGAGTGTGATAGTGTCGTTACCTGTCTGAAGAGACTTGCCCTTATGCCAGGGAAGAAGAATGCACTGAAGAAGATCGATTATAGCTCCATTAGACATGAGAGAGTCACGTACTTGCCCTCGACATTCAACGGTGACGTCATGTTTGAGTTGCCTCCTGCTGAAGAGTCTGCCTCTCATTTGCAGGCAAAGGCTATGCAAGGAATGGATAAGCGCTACGATGGCCATGTATGGACTAAGACCATCACATCTAACATTACTAATACCATGGGTCTCTCATTTCGATTCTCCTGCTGTGTAGGGCACCTGCGATGTGAGAATAGAGAGTGCAACTACCTTAGACGTGAACATCGCATCTATGAAGTGAACGAGACTGAGTTTGATGGATGCACACTGCAAGCGTTTGTTGTGGGCCAGGGTCCTCCTAGAGGCTCGACCGTGGTGTGCAAGGTGTGTAAGGAACCGCCCTCCTGTCTTGCCACTTGTGGAGCAAAGATCTACTATGTGTCCGGCAAGCGTAACAGAACTCGTGTTTGCATCCACCTTGGATCTCACGAGCATCCTATTAAGGTTGGTGACTATAGGGACACCAAAGTCGAAATCAACAGTCTAATTGGAGATCAGGTTGAGAAGACTCCGCAAGCGACAAAGAGTGCAGTGGTATTAGAGGCAAGCAAGACTCTCATCGGAGGCTACTTGTTGAGGTCCGAGGACGATCCGCCCAAGACGTTGAGCTTTGAGGAACTAGTTCCGGTGCTGGATCGATGCAAAGACATGGCTTCACCAAATATTCGAAATAAGGTTGTCACCTTCAGGTACTTGAGGAGGTACGGTGTCATGGACAGCATCACTAGGTTGCGAGGCCTTAGCAACTGGGCTTTTGTTCAAATGAACATGTTCCCTGGCCAAGGTTCTGAGCTGGACAAGGTGTACGTCTTCAAGATGTCTGAAGTGGGCCCCGGCAGTGGGGTGGACCTAGTGAAGCGGATGCAACCCAATGGTGATCTTGAGAACGCCTGGTTGATGTTCGATCATGTGAAACGAGTCAAGCAGTGGACAACGATGGCTTGCCATGTCTATGACTCCACTTACTGCCGTGTCATGACTATTGCTTGCTGCGACATGCAGTCGGAGGACATTGATGCCCAAATGGTCTTCTGGAAGAATCTCAACGCCGTGATGAAAAGACACGGTGTTGACATGCCAAACTTCAAAGGCTTCATGGCAGACAGTGCCCAGGCCAACTGGAATGCTGTGCGGGTTGTCTATGGGTCCGGCAACAAGGAGGAACGTATGGACGACCGTGAGAGGACTTGTCAATTTCATTGGACGCAGTCCATGGTGAAGCACACTGAGAAATACATCGCTGAAGATCTGTGGGACCAACACAAGCAGTTGTGTCACCAATACAGGAAGGCTCAAACAATGGCCGAGGCTGAGAGATTGTATCACGGACTTAGAGCATGGTGGGTATCCTCCGGGGCTGTGACGGAGTCAGCCTTGAGCAAACTTGAGCTATGGCTGGCATTTTGGCACTTCCGTTATCGCCAATGGGGAGGATTTATGGTCGGGGTGAGTACACATGTCCTTTGTTGCATGCTCCATGCCCTTACAGTCTACTCATGAGTTGGACCGGACCACCAATTTTGTCTAACTTCTCTTCACATAACTTCTTCAGCTCCATGCCCTTACAGTCTACTTATGAGTCGGACCCGACCACCAATTTTGGCTAACTTTTCTTCACATGACTTCTTCAGATGTTCTCAGAGGACGAACTCGCGGAGATGCCGTCGTGCAATCTTGCAGAGTCTGTCCACAACAAATGGCTTCAAGCGTCCGGCAACAACGGTGGTGATCTCTGTGTTGCTATAGTGGATGACTACATCCGGGCTTTTTTGCAAGTCGTCAATTACTACCAGTATTTGAAGGGCGATGTAGGGGGAACTGGACCAAGCAAACAAGAGCTGAAGCTTCGCATGGCTGAGCATAGGGCTCAAAAAACAGGTGACCCTAAGGTCCTAAAGGACCCCATGCTCGACATGCCTGGGGCAGACGAGTTCTGTACACGCGATCCTCACATGGCTGGAGAGGAAGTGTTTGGCTCCTTGAAGCGCACGCCTGATTTGCCACTTGGAGCTGATGATGAGTCACACAGGCCGGATAAGGTAAACTTCTCGCATCCTTGAGGCTATGGTAGGAAAACCAAGGAACGAACCACTCACATGTCAGTAATTTCTGAAGAGGATGAATTCAATGTCCACGAAGTTGCACCTTCTTCACCACAAACCGACGACGCAGTTCCTTCTCCACGTAGTCAAGGACAGATTCGTCACGTCTCTTGTGTTTTGGAGACCAGAGTTAACGCCAAGGAGTGGCACATTGCTCGGTTGGCAAAGAATTCAGGTAAATGTTGTTGGGCCCAAAGAGCTGTTACTAAGAAGAAGTGTTCGGAGAGAATCGTGAGGGGTGCTAAACCCACCCCCGCGCCTACGTACACCGGTCTATGGCACAACACTAGGAAGAACTTACAAGTGTCGGAGGAGTTCTACTTCTGCTCGGATGATATTGAGAGGTGTGTCAAAGGTTCAAGGCGCAAGTGGGTAGTTCCGTACTCTAGGCAGCAAGAGAGGCCCAGCATCCCTGATGTCTGGCCAGTGAAGATTGGAACAAATCTCAAGCAAAGTGAGATCCTTGTCCTTGAAGCTGCTGGGTTCCAACTACCGCAGAAAGTGCCTGTCTCTCCAAGAAGGTTGTTTTCCACAGAAAACCCTCCCGCAAATCTGGACACCGTGCCCGTACCTACAGACGCGGATAGGTATCCTGGAAAAAAAGAAGGGAAGATCGTCAATCGAAATACTGGCCGCCCAAATCCGCAGCAGAGGCTGGCTTTGGGCTCTTCTGAGTCCGTCAAAGCTCAACTCCATGCTGTGACAATGATTCCTCACCCTGGCCATGGTTGCATCATTGCTCTAGACTCAAGAACGCCACCAGATGTCAAGCAGTATCAGATCACAATTAGCTCCCTACCAGGCTGCAGCTGCCCTGCATTCAAGAAGACTATGACAAAGTTCCGTGGGAATCGCCAATTCTCATATTGCAAGCATGTGTACTTCATCTTCTTGAAGGTCTGCCATCTCGATCCTTGGGTTGACATGTTCATCCACGCGCCAACGTTCAGCTTCAACGAAGTCAAACTGGTCCTTGAAACTGGGATCTTGACTCACCCTTTCGCTGAAAAGTAGGAGTCACTTTAGAAGTATCCCATAGTACATTCAATGGAGTCCAATGACCTACCATTTCTGTTCCAGGCTTATTTGACAATTTCAGCAATATAAGGTTTTTTCTATCTATTATTATATCAAAATTCTTTGTCACATGTTAAAGTTTTGTATTTACTGCATCAACTTCCAAACAAGTGTACGTGTTCACTCACAGCTTTGAGGACACCCTAAACCGAAATTGAAGGAATATGCAATAAACCCTGAAATACAAAAATCATGCGGTTGAAAGAAAAGTGTAAATCAAATGCCATTTTACCACGTTTCAGCCCACGGTCATAGGTCAATATTATTTTCTATAAAGATACGAATATTCGAATATTCTATTAATAAAGGAATATTATGTGGAATATTCGAATATTCTAAAAATTCTCCTAAAATTAGTAAAAAAAATTCTGTTTTTAAATTTGTGCTCTTGGCTCGCTTTATTTCTGCTCTCTGCTCTCCGCTCTCCGCTCACCGCTCGCATAGTAGACACGTCCCAGTGAAGACCACGTCAAAGTGACAGACAACACCATTACAAGACCAAGTGTAAGACCTTTGATTTTGATATGATTTATGATGTAATTTGCTAGGTTATAAAATCAATTCTAGAGTCTACTATTCCGTGTACGTACTAGCTTAAATTAAAATTCACATTGGTGCTCAACGATTGAGGACCTCGATTGAGGACCTCACATGAACGACAAAGTCGCATGTCACCAACCTCGACCTAAGGTTAGGGCACAGGTCATAGCAGACGGGGTAACGTTTCTGGATCTGAGGGTACGGAGGAATGATCGGGCAGCCACATCCTCCACGCACACGATCTTCGTAATCGTGCGTCTCGTGCTCACTGTGTTTGCGTCCGCTGTCGTCCTCGCTGAATTCTCCCCAGTACTGGACGTCCTTGATGTAGATGATCTACCGCTGATTGTACTCGCGATGGTTCTTCTCGCGTTCTGGCGCTCGTAGTCCTCGCACTGGTTGTCCACTCGTGCTCCTCATTTTCAAGCGGCTGCTGGCTTGTCGCGCTCGTGGTCGTGTTGCGCTTGTTCTAGCCTGAAGGTACACGTGATTATCGCATTGTATCCACAACACAATATCAAGTGATGCACGTGGCCTGACGAGTGTACTGAAGAGCTGTGTGGCTCAATATAGAGTCTCATGGGGAGGGCTAGAGCAGCAGCCGGGGCAGCGAGGCAGCCCGACCCACTTGACGAGATTCACGTGCCCCAGGTAAGGCGTGATTCCATTACTGATGTGAATGCCAATCAATTGTTTAGTGAATATATCTAAGCCTAAATCACATGTTGTATGGTTCAGGGACCAACACCAGAGACTGAAGTGCAATGGATGGCGATGACCCAGCTTGGAGCAGACAACTTACAACCCACAGATGAGGTGAGATACAACTTCGTAAGTTTATTGTTTAGCGTCATCAAGATCTAACGTTTGGGAAAAAATTCAGGGTTCAGTGATAAAGGCCATGTTTGCATTTGATGCTTGAGCGTGGTTCATTCCCGTGTGCCGGTGCGTAACTTGGGTTCGTGGTAGGGCTTGCACCACCCTGGAGGTGACGGCAGTGTTGGGAAGCACTCGCTATGATGCGAGCCCCGCCAAGGATTATGTTTCATATCTTGGGTTCTTCGTGTTAGTGGGTGCTCGTGGTGTGCTTAGTTCTCGTGATCGTTGGAGCACAATTGTGCACGTCTGGTTCGTGAATTCGCAGTGTGTGATGCATTCCACGCGTGACCCGTGAAGCTTGCCACGCGTGAGCTCTGAATGTGGGCAGTGAGTAAACGAACGGACCAGCACCTCGCCTAGCTCCAACATTTCTACATTTTAACATTCTACTTGGCCCTCGGGTGTGTCGATGACTCTCGTGATGTTCGTATTATTGTGCTTCATGGGTGTTGTGAGATGAGAACTGAGATGACATGGGCAGGTTCGCACTCGCTCATGCTAACAGAAAGCGAATTTCAGAAACAGCATGGCTAGAGCCAGCCATGACGCGTGGCAGTGGTTCAGGGCTCGTGATTCGAGTCCTGGGGTGGAACGAGACGGCCCTCGGGGCCGAGGCCTATTTGGTGGAGCCCGGGTCTGGAGTTGGTGGCGCCACGTCACGCGCCCCTCACCCTGACGCGACTGGCCCACTCGCACCCTGGCACCCCACACGGCCAAGCTTTCTTCCATTTTGCTCACCCTTAGTGTCTGAGGCAACTTCATGGTGTTTGTCAAGATTTCCATGATGTGTGTCAATGACTCTCTTGATGTTCGTATAATTGTGCTTCATGAGTGTTGTGAGATGAGAACTGAGAGGACATGGGCAGGTTCGCACTCGCTCGTGCTAACGAAATGCGAGATTCAGAAACAACATGGCAAGAGCCAGCCATGACGCGAGGCAGTGGTTCAGGGCTCGTGATTCGAGTCCTTGGGTGGCACGAGAAGGCCCTCGGGGCCCAACCCAATTTGGTGGAGCCCGGGTTTGGGGGTGGTGGCGCCACGTCACGCGCCCTTCGCCGTGACGCGAGTGGCCCACTCGCACCCTGGCACCCCACACGGCCAAGCTTTTTTCCTTTTTGTTCACCCTCAGTGTGTGAGGCAACTTCATGGTGTTTGTCAAGAGTTCCATGATGTGTGTTGTGCGGTTAGAATGGGGAAAGAATTGGCAGGCGCGCACCACCCTTGAGGTGACGGCAGTGCGTTTAATTTCGCGCCATGATGCGAGCCTGCCACTTCGAGTGGGGCTCGTGATTCGAGTCCTTGGGTGGCACGAGAAGGCCCTCGGAGCCGAGGCCTATTTGGTGGAGCCCAGGTTTGGAGTTGGTGGCGCCACGTCACGCGCCCTTCGCCGTGACGCGAGTGGCCCACTCGCACCCTGGCACCCCACACGGCCAAGCTTTTTTCCTTTTTGTTCACCCTCAGTGTGTGAGGCAACTTCATGGTGTTTGTCAAGAGTTCCATGATGTGTGTTGTGCGGTTCGAATGGGGAAAGAATTGGCAGGCGCGCACCACCCTTGAGGTGACGGCAGTGCGTTTAATTTCGCGCCATGATGCGAGCCTGCCACTTCGAGTGGGGCTCGTGATTCGAGTCCTGGGGTGGCACGAGAAGGCCCTCGGGGCCGAGGCCTATTTGGTGGAGCCCGGGTTTGGAGTTGGTGGCGCCACGTCACGCGCCCTTCGCCGTGACGCGAGTGGCCCACTCGCACCCTGGCACCCCACACGGCCAAGCTTTTTTCCTTTTTGTTCACCCTCAGTGTGTGAGGCAACTTCATGGTGTTTGTCAAGAGTTCCATGATGTGTGTTGTGCGGTTAGAATGGGGAAAGAATTGGCAGGCGCGCACCACCCTTGAGGTGACGGCAGTGCGTTTAATTTCGCGCCATGATGCGAGCCTGCCACTTCGAGTGGGGCTCGTGATTCGAGTCCTGGGGTGGCACGAGAAGGCCCTCGGGGCCGAGGCCTATTTGGTGGAGCCCGGGTTTGGAGTTGGTGGCGCCACGTCACGCGCCCTTCGCCGTGACGCGAGTGGCCCACTCGCACCCTGGCACCCCACACGGCCAAGCTTTTTTCCTTTTTGTTCACCCTCAGTGTGTGAGGCAACTTCATGGTGTTTGTCAAGAGTTCCATGATGTGTGTTGTGCGGTTAGAATGGGGAAAGAATTGGCAGGCGCGCACCACCCTTGAGGTGACGGCAGTGCGTTTAATTTCGCGCCATGATGCGAGCCTGCCACTTCGAGTGGGGCTCGTGATTCGAGTCCTGGGGTGGCACGAGAAGGCCCTCGGGGCCGAGGCCTATTTGGTGGAGCCCGGGTTTGGAGTTGGTGGCGCCACGTCACGCGCCCTTCGCCGTGACGCGAGTGGCCCACTCGCACCCTGGCACCCCACACGGCCAAGCTTTTTTCCTTTTTGTTCACCCTCAGTGTGTGAGGCAACTTCATGGTGTTTGTCAAGAGTTCCATGATGTGTGTTGTGCGGTTAGAATGGGGAAAGAATTGGCAGGCGCGCACCACCCTTGAGGTGACGGCAGTGCGTTTAATTTCGCGCCATGATGCGAGCCTGCCACTTCGAGTGGGGCTCGTGATTCGAGCCCTGGGGTGGCACGAGAAGCCCTCGGAGCCGAGGCCTATTTGGTGGAGCCCGGGTTTGGAGTTGGTGGCGCCACGTCACGCGCCCTTCGCCGTGACGCGAGTGGCCCACTCGCACCCTGGCACCCCACACGGCCAAGCTTTTTTCCTTTTTGTTCACCCTCAGTGTGTGAGGCAACTTCATGGTGTTTGTCAAGAGTTCCATGATGTGTGTTGTGCGGTTAGAATGGGGAAAGAATTGGCAGGCGCGCACCACCCTTGAGGTGACGGCAGTGCGTTTAATTTCGCGCCATGATGCGAGCCTGCCACTTCGAGTGGGGCTCGTGATTCGAGTCCTGGGGTGGCACGAGAAGGCCCTCGGGGCCGAGGCCTATTTGGTGGAGCCCGGGTTTGGAGTTGGTGGCGCCACGTCACGCGCCCTTCGCCGTGACGCGAGTGGCCCACTCGCACCCTGGCACCCCACACGGCCAAGCTTTTTTCCTTTTTGTTCACCCTCAGTGTGTGAGGCAACTTCATGGTGTTTGTCAAGAGTTCCATGATGTGTGTTGTGCGGTTCGAATGGGGAAAGAATTGGCAGGCGCGCACCACCCTTGAGGTGACGGCAGTGCGTTTAATTTCGCGCCATGATGCGAGCCTGCCACTTCGAGTGGGGCTCGTGATTCGAGTCCTGGGGTGGCACGAGAAGGCCCTCGGAGCCGAGGCCTATTTGGTGGAGCCCGGGTTTGGAGTTGGTGGCGCCACGTCACGCGCCCTTCGCCGTGACGCGAGTGGCCCACTCGCACCCTGGCACCCCACACGGCCAAGCTTTTTTCCTTTTTGTTCACCCTCAGTGTGTGAGGCAACTTCATGGTGTTTGTCAAGAGTTCCATGATGTGTGTTGTGCGGTTCGAATGGGGAAAGAATTGGCAGGCGCGCACCACCCTTGAGGTGACGGCAGTGCGTTTAATTTCGCGCCATGATGCGAGCCTGCCACTTCGAGTGGGGCTCGTGATTCGAGTCCTGGGGTGGCACGAGAAGGCCCTCGGGGCCGAGGCCTATTTGGTGGAGCCCGGGTTTGGAGTTGGTGGCGCCACGTCACGCGCCCTTCGCCGTGACGCGAGTGGCCCACTCGCACCCTGGCACCCCACACGGCCAAGCTTTTTTCCTTTTTGTTCACCCTCAGTGTGTGAGGCAACTTCATGGTGTTTGTCAAGAGTTCCATGATGTGTGTTGTGCGGTTAGAATGGGGAAAGAATTGGCAGGCGCGCACCACCCTTGAGGTGACGGCAGTGCGTTTAATTTCGCGCCATGATGCGAGCCTGCCACTTCGAGTGGGGCTCGTGATTCGAGTCCTGGGGTGGCACGAGAAGGCCCTCGGGGCCGAGGCCTATTTGGTGGAGCCCGGGTTTGGAGTTGGTGGCGCCACGTCACGCGCCCTTCGCCGTGACGCGAGTGGCCCACTCGCACCCTGGCACCCCACACGGCCAAGCTTTTTTCCTTTTTGTTCACCCTCAGTGTGTGAGGCAACTTCATGGTGTTTGTCAAGAGTTCCATGATGTGTGTTGTGCGGTTAGAATGGGGAAAGAATTGGCAGGCGCGCACCACCCTTGAGGTGACGGCAGTGCGTTTAATTTCGCGCCATGATGCGAGCCTGCCACTTCGAGTGGGGCTCGTGATTCGAGTCCTGGGGTGGCACGAGAAGGCCCTCGGGGCCGAGGCCTATTTGGTGGAGCCCGGGTTTGGAGTTGGTGGCGCCACGTCACGCGCCCTTCGCCGTGACGCGAGTGGCCCACTCGCACCCTGGCACCCCACACGGCCAAGCTTTTTTCCTTTTTGTTCACCCTCAGTGTGTGAGGCAACTTCATGGTGTTTGTCAAGAGTTCCATGATGTGTGTTGTGCGGTTAGAATGGGGAAAGAATTGGCAGGCGCGCACCACCCTTGAGGTGACGGCAGTGCGTTTAATTTCGCGCCATGATGCGAGCCTGCCACTTCGAGTGGGGCTCGTGATTCGAGTCCTGGGGTGGCACGAGAAGGCCCTCGGGGCCGAGGCCTATTTGGTGGAGCCCGGGTTTGGAGTTGGTGGCGCCACGTCACGCGCCCTTCGCCGTGACGCGAGTGGCCCACTCGCACCCTGGCACCCCACACGGCCAAGCTTTTTTCCTTTTTGTTCACCCTCAGTGTGTGAGGCAACTTCATGGTGTTTGTCAAGAGTTCCATGATGTGTGTTGTGCGGTTAGAATGGGGAAAGAATTGGCAGGCGCGCACCACCCTTGAGGTGACGGCAGTGCGTTTAATTTCGCGCCATGATGCGAGCCTGCCACTTCGAGTGGGGCTCGTGATTCGAGTCCTGGGGTGGCACGAGAAGGCCCTCGGGGCCGAGGCCTATTTGGTGGAGCCCGGGTTTGGAGTTGGTGGCGCCACGTCACGCGCCCTTCGCCGTGACGCGAGTGGCCCACTCGCACCCTGGCACCCCACACGGCCAAGCTTTTTTCCTTTTTGTTCACCCTCAGTGTGTGAGGCAACTTCATGGTGTTTGTCAAGAGTTCCATGATGTGTGTTGTGCGGTTAGAATGGGGAAAGAATTGGCAGGCGCGCACCACCCTTGAGGTGACGGCAGTGCGTTTAATTTCGCGCCATGATGCGAGCCTGCCACTTCGAGTGGGGCTCGTGATTCGAGTCCTGGGGTGGCACGAGAAGGCCCTCGGGGCCGAGGCCTATTTGGTGGAGCCCGGGTTTGGAGTTGGTGGCGCCACGTCACGCGCCCTTCGCCGTGACGCGAGTGGCCCACTCGCACCCTGGCACCCCACACGGCCAAGCTTTTTTCCTTTTTGTTCACCCTCAGTGTGTGAGGCAACTTCATGGTGTTTGTCAAGAGTTCCATGATGTGTGTTGTGCGGTTAGAATGGGGAAAGAATTGGCAGGCGCGCACCACCCTTGAGGTGACGGCAGTGCGTTTAATTTCGCGCCATGATGCGAGCCTGCCACTTCGAGTGGGGCTCGTGATTCGAGTCCTGGGGTGGCACGAGAAGGCCCTCGGGGCCGAGGCCTATTTGGTGGAGCCCGGGTTTGGAGTTGGTGGCGCCACGTCACGCGCCCTTCGCCGTGACGCGAGTGGCCCACTCGCACCCTGGCACCCCACACGGCCAAGCTTTTTTCCTTTTTGTTCACCCTCAGTGTGTGAGGCAACTTCATGGTGTTTGTCAAGAGTTCCATGATGTGTGTTGTGCGGTTAGAATGGGGAAAGAATTGGCAGGCGCGCACCACCCTTGAGGTGACGGCAGTGCGTTTAATTTCGCGCCATGATGCGAGCCTGCCACTTCGAGTGGGGCTCGTGATTCGAGTCCTGGGGTGGCACGAGAAGGCCCTCGGGGCCGAGGCCTATTTGGTGGAGCCCGGGTTTGGAGTTGGTGGCGCCACGTCACGCGCCCTTCGCCGTGACGCGAGTGGCCCACTCGCACCCTGGCACCCCACACGGCCAAGCTTTTTTCCTTTTTGTTCACCCTCAGTGTGTGAGGCAACTTCATGGTGTTTGTCAAGAGTTCCATGATGTGTGTTGTGCGGTTCGAATGGGGAAAGAATTGGCAGGCGCGCACCACCCTTGAGGTGACGGCAGTGCGTTTAATTTCGCGCCATGATGCGAGCCTGCCACTTCGAGTGGGGCTCGTGATTCGAGTCCTGGGGTGGCACGAGAAGGCCCTCGGGGCCGAGGCCTATTTGGTGGAGCCCGGGTTTGGAGTTGGTGGCGCCACGTCACGCGCCCTTCGCCGTGACGCGAGTGGCCCACTCGCACCCTGGCACCCCACACGGCCAAGCTTTTTTCCTTTTTGTTCACCCTCAGTGTGTGAGGCAACTTCATGGTGTTTGTCAAGAGTTCCATGATGTGTGTTGTGCGGTTCGAATGGGGAAAGAATTGGCAGGCGCGCACCACCCTTGAGGTGACGGCAGTGCGTTTAATTTCGCGCCATGATGCGAGCCTGCCACTTCGAGTGGGGCTCGTGATTCGAGTCCTGGGGTGGCACGAGAAGGCCCTCGGGGCCGAGGCCTATTTGGTGGAGCCCGGGTTTGGAGTTGGTGGCGCCACGTCACGCGCCCTTCGCCGTGACGCGAGTGGCCCACTCGCACCCTGGCACCCCACACGGCCAAGCTTTTTTCCTTTTTGTTCACCCTCAGTGTGTGAGGCAACTTCATGGTGTTTGTCAAGAGTTCCATGATGTGTGTTGTGCGGTTCGAATGGGGAAAGAATTGGCAGGCGCGCACCACCCTTGAGGTGACGGCAGTGCGTTTAATTTCGCGCCATGATGCGAGCCTGCCACTTCGAGTGGGGCTCGTGATTCGAGTCCTGGGGTGGCACGAGAAGGCCCTCGGGGCCGAGGCCTATTTGGTGGAGCCCGGGTTTGGAGTTGGTGGCGCCACGTCACGCGCCCTTCGCCGTGACGCGAGTGGCCCACTCGCACCCTGGCACCCCACACGGCCAAGCTTTTTTCCTTTTTGTTCACCCTCAGTGTGTGAGGCAACTTCATGGTGTTTGTCAAGAGTTCCATGATGTGTGTTGTGCGGTTAGAATGGGGAAAGAATTGGCAGGCGCGCACCACCCTTGAGGTGACGGCAGTGCGTTTAATTTCGCGCCATGATGCGAGCCTGCCACTTCGAGTGGGGCTCGTGATTCGAGTCCTGGGGTGGCACGAGAAGGCCCTCGGGGCCGAGGCCTATTTGGTGGAGCCCGGGTTTGGAGTTGGTGGCGCCACGTCACGCGCCCTTCGCCGTGACGCGAGTGGCCCACTCGCACCCTGGCACCCCACACGGCCAAGCTTTTTTCCTTTTTGTTCACCCTCAGTGTGTGAGGCAACTTCATGGTGTTTGTCAAGAGTTCCATGATGTGTGTTGTGCGGTTAGAATGGGGAAAGAATTGGCAGGCGCGCACCACCCTTGAGGTGACGGCAGTGCGTTTAATTTCGCGCCATGATGCGAGCCTGCCACTTCGAGTGGGGCTCGTGATTCGAGTCCTGGGGTGGCACGAGAAGGCCCTCGGGGCCGAGGCCTATTTGGTGGAGCCCGGGTTTGGAGTTGGTGGCGCCACGTCACGCGCCCTTCGCCGTGACGCGAGTGGCCCACTCGCACCCTGGCACCCGACACGGCCAAATTGTTTTCTCTTTGTTTTGGCTCGGACTTTCAAGTGGTGACGGCATGCGAGATTAGAATTCGCCAGGATGCCTGTTATCCATGATGCGAGCGTGCTCTTGCTGTTCGTGGGCTCGAGTTTAGGGGAGGCAGGGCTGGCCATGTCTTAATCTGGCACCCCTTAAGGGCACTTCATAGTGAAACTGGCTTGCGCTCATGAGTGTGATTGGAGGTCGATTTGTTCGTTTTATTGTACTTTATATGTGATGTGTGTGTATAATGGGGAGCCCTTGGGGCCGACGCCTATTTGGTTGTGCAAGGGTGTGGTGTTGATTGCGCCGCGTCATGTGCCCTTTGCCGTGACTGTTGAAGTAGGATGATTGCGTGGGCTGAAGTTGCTCATAGCCAATGCGCATTAGCTAGTATAGATGATGCGAATGAGCTAGAGTTGCAACTAGTGAAGTAGTACTAGTTAGAAGTAATGAGAATTGGGTCTCCCAAGTGACATGGGCTGATCCTAGTTTAATAGGAGTTGAGTATGGGCTGATGTCCCATATGGTTTGCCAAGGGGACTCCCTTGGGTGTGCTACTTAAGAGGGGCAGCCCGTGAGTAAAGATCATCTCTTTCCTATGCATTCCAAGTGTTTGTGTGAGGCTTTGGCATTCTAATCTAACCTTCAATAGTGACGTGAGTGGCCCTGCCCCTCACTGGCACCTCATTGGGTCTAGATAATTTCACTTTGCTTTGCCCAAAGAGTAAGAGTCAAGGTCGTGGGCTTCTTCTCGTTTTTCTTCATAGGTGTCGCGTGCTGCGAATTGGATAACTTGGGCAGGCTCGCACCACCACTGTGGTTACGGCGTTGCGAGAAATTGCACTCTATGATGCGAGCTAGCGGCATGTACCCATGTTCGTGTTTCGAACGATTCATGGGGTGGCACGAGTGAGCTTTCGGGGCTGAGGCCTATTTGGAGGTGGCAGGGTTTGGCGTTGGTGTCGCCAAGTCACGCGCCCTTTGGCGTGACGCGAGTGGCCTACTAACACTCTCGCACCCCTTACGGGTCTTCTTTTTTTACTCTGTCTCACCAACAGGAGTGTGATTGAAAGTCAATGTGTTCGTCTTGTTGTACTTTATGGGAGGTCTGTAGTTAGAATGGGTAGCCGACGGGGCCGATGCCATTTTTGACGAGCCAGGGTGTGGCGTTGGTGGCGCCGCGATATGAGCCCTTCGCCGTGACGCGAGTGGTCCAGCCCCTCCCTGGCACCTCAAATGGCCTACATTGTTTCACTGTACTTCGCCCAAAGATTGTGAGGCAGGGTCGTGGTTTCGTCTCGATTTCCTTTTCGACTGTTGTGGTAATCATCAGGAGTTCTTGGGCAGGCTTGCACTACCCTGGTTTTTCTCTCGTTTTTCTCTCGTTTTCGTGGGTTTTCTCTCGTTTTCCATCATGGGTGTTGTGTGGTGAGAATGAGGAGTACTTGGACAGGCTCGCATCACCCGGGTGGTGACGGCATCATGGGTGCTGTGTGATGAGATGGGAAGGCATTTGGTGGGCTTGCAGCCCTGTTGTGGTGATGGCATTAGCAGGAAAGCGCGTCCCATGATGCGAGCGAGTCTGGTCAATGGTGTTCGTTGTATAGATTTTATAGGAGATTATATATTAGCCCTCGGGGCTGAAACCTATTTCTATGGATGAGGGTTTAGGCTGGGTTTGAGTGGACAGGCCATCGGCGGGCTCATGCTACCGGCTCTTGCACAGCCACGCCTTGTCATCGAGCTCTCTTACGTGATCCTTGTGTGGTCTGATCAAGGCTCCTTATTCTACGTGCTCATCTCATAACGTTGTCCTCTTGATGGACTGTGGGTTATTTGTTTTAGGGATGTAGAAAGCACTCGGATCAATCAATAACGCAGTGTACCCTACGTGTACCTAACGTCCTAATTTTTGTCGTTGGTCATTGCTTTTTTTTTTTGTAGGATCCATTGACGCCGCTGAGTTATTCAGATGATGCAGAGGACGAAACGGATACTCCTCAACCAGCAATTGGTGTGGATGAAGATGATGACGACGACGATAGTCCTATCATTCAGTCCGTGGATGGAGCGAATGAAGATGACATTCGACGCTCTCAAAAGATGAACACTGTCGCTGCACTTGCAGCCCTTCGTTTGCAACCAGCCAACATTTCACCACACATGATCCCTCTTTGCCGACTTGTTGTCATGCCTATAGTAAGGCCTACCTTGCAATGTGACCTTGTCAAACTCGAGCAAGAATTTGTGCATGGCTACCGCGAAGGCGCATGTGTTTTTTATGTGTCCCTTACAAACGAGCAAGGTACTGGGGAGCATGTCACATCCAAGCATCGAAGTGAGTGGGGACCCATTTGGCAGTCTGAGAGCGATAAATTTGATGAGTATCTCGATTCCCAGGACTCACTGCGGTTCATGAAAGGTAAAATGTTCTTTATTTGTGATGGTAATCACCGCCGCATTGCCTGGATGAATCACATCACGAGGCTGTATAGTAATGTTCAGTCATGGCATTACTCGGTGGACAGCATCATATTGGAAACAAAAGGACGAATTGGTGTTCTCATGAACGTGATGAACGATATTAACAAGTGAGTGTCCCTTTTCTTCTCAAGTTGTTTTTATTGTATTTCATGGTGTTCACGTATGCTTTCTAACCACGAGTTTCCATTTGATGTAGGCAAACTGAGTTTTCTCATGTGAAAACTAATTTGGTTCATCAGCTATACCAAGTTCGAAAGTTTGGCACCATGCCCTTAGATCATTTCTCTGAGCTCCTGAGTCGGGAGGAAATGGAGAGGTGTATAAATGCTGCAAAGAGATCGTGGTATTCTTTGCAAGCTGATGTCTTCACAGCTCTTATGTTTCGGGTATAATGCTCACCCCTATCTAGTAATTCACTTGTATATGTGTAAGTTAATGAATTTGTGGATATGCAATGATTGTGTATGATATGTTTCTAATAGAGGATTGTTTACAGCAAGAGATTGCCGCTGCTGGTGATGCGGCGGTGTTTGTGTACCGAGAAGAGGCTAAACCGGAAGATGTAACACGGGAAGGCATCGCTACTGCTATGAAGCTCGGAATCAAAGATAAAACCACGAAGTTGATGGTGAAGTTGGGGAAGATGACCGCTGTGGCCAATCCAGCTCATGGACCAGAGCTTCTAGAGGAGGTAATAAGTTAACATTATCCTTATTCATTCACAATCTTGCATAGTTATGTGGAGAATTATTCACTATTGTTGTGTTTGCAGATTGAGAGGCACTGGAGTTTGAATGCTTTGCAGCAAGAGTTGACTCTAGAGAAACTCCAGTTAGTTGCAACGACATCAGTCTATCCTCATCACAAAGTGCGATGGTTGAAGTGGTGGAATTCTTCTGTGCACATGAGGCAGGCGGTTCGTTTTCCTTTGAAGCCTGTTAATAAGGAACGCCTTAATTCCTTCATCGTGAGGGCTGCATGGTGGGCAGGGGTGAGTGATATTCGCCTTAAGTTTGCTTCATTCTATTAAAGTTGTATCTTAGTTTTCATTATTTACAAATTCCTTGTATTAATGAATTGACTCTTGTGTGCTAGATCGAGGATGCAGCAGTCGAGTTGTTTGATACCATCGTGAGCAAAGACAACATGAGTGCCCCAGAAGAGCCCAAGACTATTGCACAATTCATTGAGTCCTGGCGAGTGAAGCTGTGGGATAAGGGATTTGTGATGGTTTTCAAAGGAGCGGACCACTTTAAGAAATCTGACTCTTTCAAAGACTTCAAGGGTAGTGATCTTGTGGTCAAACGCGTGGTCTACAGGTATGTATCTTTAGAATTAAATTGATAATGTTGTATACTTTTCTATTATATAAGGGTTCATTATATCTCACA
Source organism: Pohlia nutans (assembly GCA_022496805.1). Classification (NCBI taxonomy): domain Eukaryota; kingdom Viridiplantae; phylum Streptophyta; class Bryopsida; order Bryales; family Mniaceae; genus Pohlia; species Pohlia nutans. The sequence continues at coordinate 18,898,724 of CM040094.1, forward strand.
AAATGAAGTGATGATTGAACCATACTTTATGTCTACAGGTATTTCAAGCACGAGCTTCTTGCAAAGAAGGCCATTGCAAAGGCTGATCTGCCCGTGTATCTTGAGAGTTGGATGGATCGCAATTCCGAGTTATGCATGTTTTCTCAGCCACAACTGAAGACATGGACAAGCACGCATCTCAAGGGGGTCGGGTGGTACTTGGACTGTGTGCTGGGATATGTGCATGCAGATGAAAAGGATCTCAAATCCTCAGCTGAGACTGCCGATAAACCAGCCCTTTTATATAGTGAGTTGGAGAATCTGGACGAAGAAGCGCAGCGTAAACTCATTGCCAAGGTTGAAGCTGAAGACAAGAAGAAGGCGATGAAGATTACTCAGCATGAAGAGAAGGTAGCTGCCCGGGTGCAAGCCAAGATCGATAAACAGGCTGAGAAGATTGCCAAGAAGGAGGAGAAGAAGAAAAATCCGAAGGCACAGGAGGTCTCTAAGCCATCAGCATCTAGTGTTGTTGATGCAGAATCTCAGCAGCGAAGCCAGGAGCAGCGGGGTACTAAGAGGGATTCCGGGTATTTGGAGCTATCGCAGGACAAGGCATTTTGTGGCCAAATTTGTGATGTGGTGGATTTAGGAGATGACCACGAGATCGATGAGTCGGTCCTGAACACTTCACTCGCAGGTGCTCTTCCACAAAATGAAGATGACCCTCTTCCAATGGTGTTTGAGGAGATTCAGAGGTTTTTGGATGAGGTATGATGCTTGCATACTTCTTACACTCTTCATACTTCAATATCTTTTGTTTGGTTTTAGGTGGGTTCTTTAGTTCACTCACTTTTGTAAGTTTTTTTTAATGCAGCACAAAGCAGACCGCCCGAGAGTATTCAAAGGAGAGTCTTGCAAGGATCCATGCGTGGATTTGATTCTTGTGGACATGCCCGAGAACCTACCAGTTCCCACCATTTCCGATCCACCAGGACAGATTCCACCATGGAATGTAGCTGAGGACGATTGGCTTGATCCGATTTTTGATTTTGCAGACAACCACTTGGTTGATGATGGCGCTATTATCATTGTCCATCCATATAGGCAGTCAACTAAGGCTAACATCCTTGGTTACGGTAAAGCAACGGGCTTTACGTTATTCAAGGATTGGACTTGCATGAATAGGCTCCATTTGGCATCACCAGTCAACCATCTCAAAACGGTAAATCCTCATTCACTAACTACTTTGTAAATATTCATTATTGTTTTGCTGTTACTATTAACTAACTTTTTTGGTTCTATATGTTGCAGACTCAGCGTTTTGGTGTTTATCTATTGGTCCGTGAGTTACCTTAGAGTGCTGGAGGACGGTTTGCATTCCGTCTCTCGAAGCTCTTGGATTAGATGTGGGTTGTGATGACATGTTGCAGAATTTCACCACCAAGGCCTCTCAAAAAATGAATGGACAAAAGCCTTGGCGAGGCCCTCGTGAGAAGGATAGCCAGTTCATTCAGATGTTAATTGAGGCTTCATCTCGCCCCAGTGACGTTGTCTTGGATTGCACCGCTATGACAGGTGTATATTTCAATATCCTCTCTCGATATTACTTGGATTTTATTTCTTCTTACATTATATTCTTTCTATTTGTTTTAATTTCTCCTTTGCTTTCTCGTGCTAATTGTTCTATCTTTTTTGGTTCTATGCATTTGTTTAGGTGCGTCATTGTTGGCGTGCCGCCGCTTGCAACGACACATTGTGGCACTCGAAGAGGACCAAGAGCTATTCGATGGGCTGCTCTTGTCTATGCGACGTGTCCGTAAACCCGAACCCGCAGCAGTCGTGGCATCATCATCTGCATCAGATGATCCAGACGCAGTTCCATCAGCGGTCGTTCGAGTGTTGAAGAAATCTCGATTCAGTAAGTAAGTTTGAATTTAATCATTGCAATTGATAATTTGTTTGATGAATTTTTGATCACTTTGGTCTCATGTTTATATTGTACCTTGTGCAGAAAAATGAAGACCACGAATTCTACCGTGCAGAGGCCCTTTTTTGCAAGACCGGAGTTTCTAGAGAGCCCAACTAAACCTTTTCACTTGCCTTGCTACATTGAGCCTGTAGCACAAGCTCTTGCAGTTAAGGGTATTAGGGATCACATTCCAAAGCCAAAGGTGTTGAATTCTGACGCACTTGTATACTTTGATGTTGAGGCTGAGGAGTCTGATTGTGATGGTATTAGTTCACCGAACGCCTCTACATCTAGCTCTTGCTCAAGGTCCACTGATACCGGTGATTCTAGTGATGATTTAGAGGAACATTGATGTTCACTCCACATATTTGTACTACTTTCTATATGGTATTTGTAGTGAGACTAAAAGGGCCACTACTTTGGATTTTTTATATGTGTGTTGTACTATGGATTGCCAAACTTTTGTATTCTCCAACCTCATTGAACTCTTAACACTTTTCTGCATGTTATAATTTGTTTATTTTCAATCTATAAAGCCTTGACACCAAGACCCTACAATTTCCCTTATCCATTTGCATAGATGTAGTCTGTGACATAAATATATTTTACGTTACAGTTCAAAAACACCCTAATTCCATGTGAATTGTACTTCACATCGCTAACCCATTTATTCTCCAAGGTCATTCAATTGTTAACTCTTTTGTTCATGTTTAACTTTTCTATGTTCAATCTCAGAGCCCTTGACACTAATCCCCTGAAATTTTCCTAAATCATTTGCATAAATGTAATATGTTAAATAATTACATTTTACATTAGAGTTCAAATCAAGCCCAAATCCCCTTAATATTGAATCCACGGGTATAGGTCCCTTACAGAAAAAAACACAAAAAAAATTAAAATTTTCTAGGCTCTCAAGCTCTCAGGCTCTCAGGCTCTCCTCTCTAGGCTCACATGCTAGCATTCCCGTACCTAGTAGCAGATCGTTGGTGATTGTCATCGAAGTAGAGCCTGCTTTTGAAGGTCGCCCGGAAGCTGTATTTGAAGGACTTTTTTGCAACGAAGATACAGAGGTCCAAGCATGGTCTCAAGTAGCGGGCATCGGTCACTAACGCTAGTTGCAAGGGCCCTTAAACCACTTGACTCCCGCTAGACAACTTGAGTATGTCGGAGAAACAATGAGACATATTTTTGATTTTCTTCGTCTCTGATCGAGAGTCCACAACAACACTCCTCGTGAAGACTCGTCGCTAGAGAGGGAGGTGATGTCACGGACATAAAACCATGAGATGGGTATTGCAAAGACTAGGCCTTAAAACTAGAGATATAATTATTGTGTCCAAAACTAGTTAGTGATGGGTATTGCCTTAGTGATGGATATTACCACAGTGATACAATTATTGTGTGAAAACTAGTTCGTGATGGGTATTGCCACAGTGATACAATTATTGTGAGAAAACTAGTTCGTGATAGATATTGCCATCGACATAGAACCTTCTAGAATACTTCTAGAAGTTCTATAGTTCCTTAGACTTTTAGGACCATCTAGATACTTCCTAGGGACTCTCATAATCTCTAGGAAGCCCCTGCAGAAGCTTCCTTAGTACTAGTATATCTAGGGGACGAGGTGAGGGACTCCTCACTCTCGTCAACACAAGTTAGGAGCAACCTTGAGTATTGCCTTGTCTTGAATCTTGATCAACTATCGATTTAGCTCAATATACTCTCTTGAGAACCACTCTTGTGTACTATTGCACTTCTTATTCTTGGGTCCTTATTCATGCTCTTGTTCTTGTTCTCTTGTTCTTGTTCTTGAGTTCTGCTCTCCCTGACAGAAGGCATATTATTATTTCAAGTAAGCCCACAATATTCATAAAAGCCCAATCCTAATGTAAAACACATGTGGCATGGCATTTGGATGATGGTAGCACATCCAGTAAGGCATATAATCATTTCTAGTAAGCCCAGAATATTAATACAAGCCCAATACTATTATAATACACATGTAGCATAGCATTTGGATGATGGTAGGACATTGTGGAAAGCATATTATCATCTCTAGTAAACCCACAATATTCATACATGCCCAATCCTAATGTAAAACACATGTGGCATAGCATTTGGATGATGGTAGAACATCGTGGAAGGCATATTATCAATTCTAGTAAGCCCAGAATATTCATACAAGCCCAATCCTAATATAAAACACATGTGGAATAGCATTTGGATGATGGTTGGACATCGTAGAAAGCATATTCTCATCTCTAGTAAGCCCACAATATTCTTACAAGCCCAGTCCTAATGTAAAACACATGTGGCATGGCAATTGGATGATGGTAGAACATCATGGAAGGCATATTATCATTTCTAGTCAGCCCACAATATTCATACAAGCCCAATCCTAATATAAAACACATGTGGCATGGCATTTGGATGATGGTAGAACATCGTGGAAAGCATATACTCAATTCTAGTAAGTCCCGAATATTAATACAAGCCCATTGTTAAAATAAAACACATCTAGCATGGCATTTGAGTGATGGTAGAACATCATGAAAGGCATATAATCATATCTATTAAGCCCAAAATATTAATACAAGCCCAATCCTAGTATAAAATACATGTAGCATAGCATTTGGATGATGGTTGGACATCGTGAAAAGCATAATTATGATCATCTCTTGTAAGCCCACAATATTCTTACAAGCCCAATCATAATGTAAAACACATTTGGCATGGCATTTAGATGATGGTAGAACATCGTGGAAGGCATATAATCAATTCTAGTAAGCCCAAAATATTAATACAAGCCCAATCCTAATATAAAACACATGTGGCATTGCATTTGGATGATGGTAGAACATCGTGGAAGGCATAGAATCACATCTAGTAAGCCCAGAATATTAATACAAGCCCATTCCTAATATAGAACACATGTGGCATGGCATTTGGATGATGGTAGCACATCCAGGAAGGCATATAATCATTTCTAGTAAGCCGAGAATATTAATACAAGCCCAATACTAATATAAAACACATATGGCATAGCATTCAGATGATGGTAGAACATCGTAGAAAGCATATTATGATCTCTAGCAAACCCCCAATATTCATACATGCCCAATTCTAATGTAAAACACATGTGGCATGGCATTTGGATGATGGTAGAACATCGTGGAAGGCATATTCTCATTTCTAGTCAGCCAACAATATTCATACAAGCCCAATCCTAATATAAAACACATGTGGCATGGCATTTGGATGACGGTAGAACATCGTGGAAAGCATGTACTCAATTCTAGTAAGCCCAGAATATTAATACAAGCCCATTGTTAAAATAAAACACATCTGGCATGGCATTTGGGTGATGGTAGAACATCATGGAAGGCATATAATCATATCTAGTACGCCCAAAATATTAATACAAGCCCAATCCTAGTATAAAATACATATGGCATAGCATTTGGATGATAATTGGACATCGTGGAAAGCATATTATCATCTCTTGTAAGCCCACAATATTCTTAGAAGCCCAATCATAATGTAAAACACATGTGGCATGGCATTTGGATGATGGTAGAACATCGTGGAAGGCATATAATCAATTCTAGTAACCCCAAAATATTAATACAAGCCCAATCCTAATATAAAACACATGTGGCATTGCATTTGGATGATGGTTGGACATCGTGGAAAGCATATAATCACTTCGAATAAGCCTAGAATATTGATACAAGCCCATTCCTAATATAAAACACATGTCGCATGGCATTTGGATGATGGTAGGACATCATGGAAGCCATATAATCATTTCTAGTAAGCCCAGAATATTAATACAAGCCCAATCCTAATATGAAACACATGTGGCATGGCATTTGGATGATGGTAGAACTCGTGGAAGGCATATAATCATATCTACTAAGCCCCGAATATTAATACAAGCCCAATTCTAATATAAAACATATGTGGCATGGCATTTGGATGATGGTAGAACATCGTGGATAGCATATAATCATTTCTAGTGAGCCCAGAATAATAATACAATCCGAATCCTAATATAAAACACATGTGGCTTCGCATTTGGATTATGGTAGATCATCGTAGAAGGTATATTAACATTTCTAGTCAGCCCACAATATTCATTCAAGCCCAATCCTAGTATAAAACACATGTGGCATGGCATTTGGATGATGGTTGGTTATCGTGGAAGGCAAATAATCATTTCTAGTCAGCCCAGAATATTATAACAACCCCAATCCTAATATAAAACACATGTGGCATGGCATTCGGATGATGGTTCGACATTGTGGAAGGCATATAATCATTTCTAGTAAGCCCAAAATATTCATACCAGCCTAGTCCTAATATAAAAGACATGTGGCATGGAATTTGGATGATGCAGGAACATCGTGGAGGGCAGATTATCATTTCTAGCCAGAAATATTAATACAAGCCCAATCCTAATATAAAACACATGTGGCATAGTATTTAGATGATGGTAGAGCATCGTGGAAGGCATATTATCAATTCTAGTCAGCCCAAAATAATAATACAAGCCGAATCCTAATATAATACACATGTGGCATGGTATTTGGATGATGGTAGAACATTGTGGAAAGCATATAATCATTTCTAGTAAGCCCTGAATATTAATACAAGCGCATTCCAAATATAAAACACATCTGGCATGCCATTTGGATGATCGCAGCACATCGTGGAAGGCATATAATCATTTCAAGTAAGCCCAGAAAATTAACTCAAGCCCAATCCTAATATAAAACACCTGTGGCATAGCATTTGGATGATGGTTGGACATCATGGAAAGCATATTATGATTTCTACTACGCCCACAAAATTCAAACAAGTCCAATCCTAATATAAAACACATGTGGCATGGCATTTGGATGACGGAAGCACATCGTGGAAGGCATATACTCATTTCTAGTAAGCTAAAAATATTAATTTAAGCCCAATCCTAATATAATACACATGTGGCATAGCATTTGGATGATTGTAGCACATCGTGGAAGACATATAATCATTTCTAGTAAGCCCAGAATATTCATACAAGCCCAATCCTAAAATAAAACACATGTAGCATGGCATTTGGATGATGGTTGAACATCGTGGAAGGCATATAATCATTTCTAGTAAGCCCCGAATATTAATACAAGGCCAATCCTAATATAAAACACATGTGGCATAGCATTTGGATGATGGTTGGACATCTTGGACGGCATATGATCATTTCTAGTAGGCCTAAAATATTATTACAAGCCCAATCCTAATATAAAACACATGTGGCATTGCATTTGGATGATGGTTGGACATCTTGGAAGGCATATAATCATATCTAGTAATCCTAGAATATTAATACAAGCCCATTCCTAATATAAAACACATGTGGCATGGCATTTGCATGATGGTAGAACATCGTGGAAGGCATATAATCATTTCTAGTAAGCCCCGAGTATTAATACTTTCCGAATCCAAATATAAAACACATGTGGCATGGCATTTGCATGATGGTAGAACATCGTAGAAGGCATATTATCATTTCAAGTGAGCCCAAAATATTAATACAATCCGAATCCTAATGTAAAACACATGTGGCATGGCATTTAGATTATGGTAGATCATCGTGGAAGCCATATAATCGTTTCCAGTAAACCCAGAATATTAAGTCAAGCCCAATTCTAATATAAAACACATGTGGCATGGCATCTGGATGATGGTTGGACATCCTCGAAGGCATATTATCATTTCTAGCCAGCCCACAATATTCATACAATCCGAATCCTAATATAAAACACATGTGGCATGGCATTTGGATGATGGTAGAACTCGTGGAAGGCATATAATCATATCTACTAAGCCCCGAATATTAATACAAGCCCAATTCTAATATAAAACATATGTAGCATGGCATTTGGATGATGGTAGAACATCGTGGATAGCATATAATCATTTCTAGTGAGCCCAGAATAATAATACAATCCGAATCCTAATATAAAACACATGTGGCTTGGCATTTGGATTATGGTAGATCATCGTAGAAGGTATATTAACATTTCTAGTCAGCCCACAATATTCATTCAAGCCCAATCCTAGTATAAAACACATGTGGCATGGCATTTGGATGATGGTTGGTCATCGTGGAAGGCAAATAATCATTTCTAGTCAGCCTAGAATATTATAACAAGCCCAATCCTAATATAAAACACATGTGGCATGGCATTCGGATGATGGTTCGACATTGTGGAAGGCATATAATCATTTCTAGTAAGCCCAAAATATTCATACCAGCCTAGTCCTAATATAAAAGACATGTGGCATGGCATTTGGATGATGCTGGAACATCGTGGAGGGCAGATTATCATTTCTTGCCAAAAATATTGATACAAGCCCAATCCTAATATAAAACACATGTGGCATAGTATTTGGATGATGGTAGAGCATCGTGGAAGGCAAATTATCAATTCTAGTCAGCCCACAATATTCATACAAGCCCAATTCTAATTTAAAACACATGTGGCATGGCATTTGGATGTCGGTAGAACATCATGGAAGGCATATAATCATTTCTAGTATGCCCAGAATATTAATACAAGCGCAATCCTAATATAAAACACATGTAGCATGGTATTTGGATGATAGTAGAACATCGTAGAAGGCATATAATGAATTCTAGTAAGCCCAGAATATTTATACAAGCCCAATCCTAATATAAAACACATGTGGCATGGCATTTAGATGATGGTTGGACATCGTGGATGGCATATAATCATTTCTAGTAAGACCTGAATACTAAAAGAAGCCCATTCCTAATATAAAACACATGTGGCATGGCATTTGGATGATGAATGGACTTTGTAGAAGGCATATTATCATATGTAGTCAGCTCACAATATTCATTCAAGCCCAATCCTAATATCAAACACATGTGGCATGGCATTTGAATGATGGTAGAACATCAAGGAAGGTATATTATCATTTCTAGTTAGACCAGAATATTAATACAAGCCTAATCCTAATATATTACACATGTGGCACGGCATTTGGATGATGGAAGAATATCGTGGAAAGCACGTAATCATTTCTAATAAGCCCGGAATATTAATAAAAGACCAATCCTAATATAAAACACATGTGGCATGGTATTTGGATGATGGTAGAACATCGTGGAAGGCATATAATCATTTCTAGGAAGCCCAAAATATTATTACAAGCCCATTCCTAATATAAAATACATGTGGCATGGCATTTGGATGATGGTAGGACATCGTGGAAGGCATATAATCAATTTCTAGTAAGCCCTAAAATCACACAAGTCGAATCCTTATATAAAACACATGTGACATGGTATTTGGTTAATAGTAGAACATCGTAGAAAACATATAATCAAATCTAGTAAGCCCTGATTATTAATACAAGCCCATTCCTAAAATAAAACACATGTACCATGGTATTTGGATGATGGTAAAACATCGTGGAAAACATATAATCAATTCTATTAAGCCCAAAATAATAATACAAACCCATTCCTAATATAAAACACATGTGGCATTGCATTTGGATGATGGTTGGACATCGTGGAAGGCATATAATCATTTCTAGTAAGCCCAGAATATTAATACAAGCCCATTCCTAATATAAAACACATGGACCATGGCATTTGGATGATGGTAGAACATCGTGGAAGGCATATAATCATTTCTAGTAAGCCCTGAATATTAATACAAGCCTATTCCTAATATAAAATACATGTGGCATGGCATTTGGATCATGGTGAAAAATTGTGGAAGGCACATAATCATTTCTAGTAAGCCAGAAATATTAATACGAGCCCAATCCTAATATAAATCACATGTGGCATGGCATTTGGATGATGGTAGAACATCGTGGAAGGCATAGAATCATTTCTTGTAAGCCTACAATATTAAAACAAGCCCAATCTTAATATAGAACACATGTGGCACGCTATTTGGATGATGGTAGAACATCCTGGACGGTAAATAATCATTTCTAGTAAGCCCAGAATATTAATACAAGCCCAATTCTAATATAAAACACATCTGGCTTAACATTTGATGGTGGTAGGACATCGTGGAAGGCATATTATCATTTCTAGTAAGCCCACCATATTCATAAAAGCCCAATCCCAATATAAAACACATGTGGCATGACATTTGGATGATGGTAGAAATCCAAGGAAGGTATATTATCAATTCTAGAAAGACCAAAATATTAATACAAGCCCGATCTTAATATAATACACACCTGGCATGGAATTTGGATGATGGTAGAACATCGTGGAAGGCATATAATCATTTCTAGTAAGCCCAAAATATTAATACAAGCCCATTCCTAATATAAAACACATGTAGCATGGCATTTGGATGATGGTTGGACATCGTAGAATGCATATTATCATTTCGAGTTAGCCTACAATATTCATACAAGCCCAATCTTAATATAAAACACATAAGGCATGGCGTTTGGACGATGGTAGAACATCGTGGAAGGCATATAATCATTTCTAGTAAGCCCAGAATATTAATACAAACTGAATCCTAATACAAAACAGATGTGGCATGGCATTTGGATGATGGTAGAACATCGTGGAAGGCATATAATCATTTCTAGTAAGCCCAGAATATTAATAGAAGCCCATTCCTAATATAAAACACATGTGGCATGGCATTTGGATGATGGAAGAACATCGTGGAAGGCATATAATCGTTTCTAGTTAGCCCAGAATAATAATACAAGTCGAATCATAATACAAAACACATGTTGCATGGCATTTGGAAGATGGTAGAACATCGTGGAAGGCATATAATCGTTTCTAGTTAGCCCAGAATATTAATACAAGCCGAATCCTAATATAAAACACATGTGGCATGGCATTTGGATGATAGTAGAATATCATGGAAAGCAAATAATCATTTCTAGAAAGCCCAGAATATTATTACAAGCCGAATCCTGATATAAAACACATGTGGCATGGCATTTGGATGATGGTTGGACAGCGTGGAAGGCATATAATCATTTCTAGTAAGCCCAGAATATTAAAACAAGCGCAATCCTAATATAAAACAGATGTGGCATGGTATTTGAATGATGGTAGAACATCGTGGAAGGCATATAATCATTTCTAGTAAGCCCAGAATATTAATAGAAGCCCATTCCTAATATAAAACACATGTGGCATGGCATTTGGATGATGGAAGAACATCGTGGAAGGCATATAATCGTTTCTAGTGAGCCCAGAATATTAATACAATCCGAATCCTAATATAAAACACATGTGGTATAGCATTTGGATGATGGTAGAACATCGTGGAAGGCATATAACCATTTCTAGTAAGCCCAGAATATTAATACAAGCCCATTCCTAATATAAAACACATGTAGCATGGCATTTGGATGATGGTTGGACATCGTAGAAGGCATATTATCATTTCGAGTTAGCCTACAATATTCATACAAGCCCAATCTTAATATAAAACACATAAGGCATGGCGTTTGGACGATAATAGAACATCGTGGAATGCATATAATCATTTCTAGTAAGCCCAAAATATTAATAGAAGCCCATTCCTAATACAAAACACATGTGGCATGGCATTTGGATGATGGTGGAACATCGTGGAAGGCATATTATCATTTCTAGTTAGTCCACAATATTCATACAAAGCTTAATCCTAATATAAAACACATGTGCTATGGCATTCGGATGATGGTTGGACACCTTGGAAGCCATATAATCATTTCTAGTAAGCCTACAATTTTAATACAAGCCCATTCCTAATATAAAACACATGTGGCATGGCATTTGGGTGATGGTAGAACATCGTGGAAGGCGTATAATGATTTCTAGTAAGCCCCGAGTATTAATACAAGCCCACTCCTAATATAAAACACATGTGGCGTGGCATTTGGATGACGGTAGAACATCGTGGAAGGCATATTATCATTTCAAGTAAGTCCAGAATATTAATACAAGCCCAATCCTTATATAAAACACATGTGGCATAGGATTTGGATGATGATTGGACATCGTGGAAAACATATTATCATCTCTAGTAAGTCCACAATATTCTTACATGCGCAATCCTAATGTAAAACAAATGTGGCATGGCATTAGATGATGGTAGAACATCGTAGAAGGCATATGATCATTTCTAGTAAGCCCTGAATATTAAAACAAGCGCAATTCTAATGTAGAACACATGTGGCATGGAATTTGGATGATAGTTGGACATCGTGGAAGGCATATTATCATTTCTAGTCGTCCCACAATATTCATACAAGCCCAATCGTAATAATAAACACATGTCGCATGGCATTTCGATGATGGTTGGACATCGTGGAAGGCATATAATCATTTCATGTAAGCCGAGAATATTAATATAAGCCCACGCCTAATATAAAATACCTGTGGCATGGCATTTGGATGATGGTAGTACATCGTGGAAGGCATATAATCATTTCTAGTAAGCCTTGAATATTAATACAATTTGAATCCTAATAAAAAAGACATGTGGCATGGCATTTGGATGATGGTAGCACATCGTGGAAGGCATATAATCATTTCTAGTAAGCTCAAAATATTAATACAAGCTCAATCCTAATATAAAGTACATATGGCATTGCATTTGGATGATGGTTGGACCTCCTGGACGGCATATAATCATTTGTAGTAAGCCCAGAATATTATCTCAAGCCCATTCCTAATATGAAACACATGTTGCATGGCATTTGGATGATGGTAGAATATCATGGAAGGCATATTATCATTTCTAGTAAGCCTTGAATATTAATACAAGCCAAATCCTAATATAAAACACATAAGGCATAGCATTTGGATCAAGGTTGGACATGGTGCAAAGCATATTATCATCTCTAGTAAGCACACAATATTCATACAAGCCCAATCGTAATATAAAACACATGTGGCATGGCTTTTGGATGATGGTTGGACATCGTGGAAGGCATTTAATCATTTCTAGTAAGCCGTGAATATTAATACAAGCCCAATCCTAATATAAAACACATGTGGCATTGTATTTGGATGATGGTAGAACATCGTGGAAGGCGTATAATCATTTCTAGTAAGCCCAAAATATTATTACAAGCCCATTCTTAATATAATACTCATGTAGCATGGCATTCGGATGATGGTAGGACATCGTGGAAGGCATATAATCATTTCTAGTAAGCCCAGAATATTCATACAAGCCGAATCCTAATATAAAACACATGTGGTATGGCATTTGGATGATAGTTGGACATCGTGGAAGGCATATAATCATTTCTAGTAAGCCTAGAATATTAATACAAGCCCAATCCTAATATAAAACACATGTGGCAGGCCATTTGGATGAAGGTAGGACATCGTGGAAGGCATATAATCATTTCTAGTAAGCCCAGATTATTAATACAATCCGAATCCTAATATAGAACATATGTGGCATGGCATTTGAATGATGGTACATCATCGTGGAAGGCATATAATTATTTCTTGTAAGCCCAAATTTTTATTACAAGCCCAATCCTAATATAAAGCACATGTGGCATGGCATTTGGATGATTGTAGAACATCGTGGAAGGCATATAATCATTTCTAGTAAGCCCAGAATATTAATAGAAGCCCATTCCTAATATAAAACACATGTGGCATAGCATTTGGATGATAGTTAGACATCGTGGAAATCATATTATCATTTTTAGTAAGCCCACAATATTCGTACAAGCCCAATCCTAAAGTAAAACACAAGTGGCATGGAATTTGGATGATGGTAGAACATCGTGGAAGGCATATAATCATTTCTAGTACGCCCAAAATATTCAGACAAGCCCAATCCTAATAGAAAACACATGTCGCATGGCATTTGGATGATGGTTGGATATCGTGGAAGGCATATTATCATTTCTAGTAAGCCCACAATATTAATACAAGCCCATTTCTAATATAATACAGATGTGGCATGGTATTTGGATGATGGTTAGACATCGTGGAAATCATATTATCATTTCTAGTTAGCCCTCAATATTCGTACAAGCCCAATCCTAATGTAAAACACATGTGGCTTGGCATTTGGATAATGGTAGAACATCGTGGAAGGCATATAATCATTTCTAGTAAGCCCAGAATATTAATACAAGCCCAATCGTAATATAAAACACATGTGGCATAGCATTTGGATGATGGTTGGACATCATGGAAAGCATATTATCATTTCTAGTAAGCCCACAGTATTCATACAAGCCCAATCCTAATGTAAAACACATGTGGCATGGCATTTGGATGATGGTTAGACATCGTGGAAGGCATATTATCATTTCTAGTAAGCCCAGAATACTAATACAAGCCCAATCCTAATATAGAACACATGTGGCATAGCATTTGGATGATGGTTGGACATCATGGAAAGCATATTATGATTTCTAGTAAGCCCACAATATTCATACAAGCCCAATCCTAATTTAAAACGTATGTGGCATGGCGTTTTGATGATGGTTGGACATTGTGGAAGGCATATAATCAATTCTTGTAAGCCCAGAATATTAATACAAGCCCATTTCTAATATAATACACATGTGGCATCGCATTTGGATGATGGTTGAACATCGTGGAAGGGTTCTAAAAAAATGAACCAGTTTTTGGACGGGTTGATTTTTCTTTGGACTGGTTCTAAAAGAAAAGAAAAATTCGTAAAATTTCGGAATACAATAAATGGTGCAAATGTCAATTTTATTATGTTATATAGGACATGTGAATGTAAGCATAATGGAGTCAAACCACTAATACTTAATGAAAATTGGAATCTTCAAGAGCTCGATTCACGTGCACACAATGATTCATCAACTACAATATTTAGAACCTTTGTAACACAATGTCAAAGATTATAATTGAAGGGACACTTAGAAATTGAATAATTAATATTTTATATAAGCATGTTCAGAATTTCATATATATATATATTCAAAACATTAGGGGACGGGTATTTTCAATTTGGAATTGGTTTTGCGACGGGTTGTTATATTTTTCAACCTTTCCGTGGACGGGTTGATTTTAAAATTACCGATTTTGGGATGGGTTGCAATTTGTTTTGCCTTTCAAGGTTTTTGGATGTGGACGGGCTAGAACTTTGTGAAAAATTAGCCCTGGATGCAGTGCACTAAGTTAGAATGCCAAGGCAGTGGGGTGGGGCAGATGGATGCAGGGGCAGTCGGACAGAGCAGTCGGAAGTGGCAGACAGATGGGGCAGTCGGGGGCCAGTAGCTGCTGTAGGGGCAGTCGGGAAAGGGCTGATCATCAGGAACCGTCCGATTGAGGCAGTCGGGGGGGCTGACGTGCCATGCTCGTTGGATGGGGCAGTCGGTACAGAGGCAGTCGGTTGGAGGTTCACTGGCAGGATATAAATAGGGGGCAAGCTGCCTCATTTATCACATTTCTCAGGTCTTGCGAGCACATTGACTGGTTTGCTGTATAGCAACCATTGCGAAGTGCTTTGGGGTCTGAAGGAGTGGCCTGCAGTGCGGGAAGTTCCTTCATTGGAACTGTCATTCGCAGGTTTTACAAAACATTACTTACTATGAAACCTCTCACTAGACTTTGAATTGAGTAGTATTTCGAATGCACTTGTATTCTTCATCATAATTGGACTTTTTGAAAGTGTTGGATTTATAATTATGTCTACATGACTAGAAATTCTTCTTACTAGTGTCAATGACTGTTTATTGCAGTGTATTATCAAGATGTCAGGGAGGTATTATTATTGTCGAAGCAGCAATTTGAGGCAGACAAAGCCCAAAGGTCAACCGCAAAAGCCAGATTGGGAAATATACGATAATCCCAACATTCAAGCTAGAGATGGATGGGAATCGGAACCAACTCCATGGACAGCTTTGATAGCCACTCAGTACGTAGGGTAGGTCCACGTAGACCGTGCTTTTTGGCCTAGAGAGCGGCACGAGCGAAATTGTATCAACGCAAACGGCAAGTGGACTGAGGTCAGCAATATCCCTATGAAATGGAGGATGTTGTGCGTGCTGAGGGCAATTTCGATGATCGTGCGTACGCGAAGCACAACGTTCCGTTGGCGATAGCTGCGATGGTCTACGCGGAGAGTGTGTTGAACGTGGAGGTGGATTGGTCCTCCCTCCCATCGGGTTTTCGGGAATCGTACTTAGTGAGGAGGCCCATAAACATTCCCATTAAGCCCATGCCGCAATGGTTTAATGACAACCCGGACCTACTGGAGAAACCCGCCTCTAGTGATGATGATGACGACGACGATGAAGATGCCGATGATCCTAATATTTGGAATGAGGTTCGAGAGGCAATGAACGCACCGAGAACATTCTAAATGTTGAGAGCGTAACGTATACATCTAAATAATTATAGTATTATAGTTTTGTTGGACATTATGTGTACGATATTGTATGCCTTAGTTTTATACGTGTACTTATACAATGGCAAATTTTGGATCTCAATTTTGTTTAGCCATTATAAGTGTTAATGAGATTGAGTCTCACCCCCAATATTATCATTTGCCATTGTTATTTGTATTTTCGTAACTTTATGTATTTTGACTAGGATTTGCGATATGTGGAAAATGCACCCATGAGTCGCGGTACTCCCATTTGGAACTCTTTTGCAGAGATAGGTGTGTAACATCATTAGAATCACCCTCAATTTTTTTTTTCATTTCTGAAAAACGAAATTCCATATGTTAGTGGTATTTTGCTAACTCTATGTTTTTTGACTTTGGTGAAAAATGAATCCACCAGTCCGGGGATAGTGTTTTCATTTTTTTTTTTCATACATGGGTTCCTAACATGTAGGCCGTCGGGTAAGGACAGTCGAAAGTGGCAGTCAGGGAGGCGGATCGTGGGCCGTTGGATGAGGGCAGTCGGACTAAGGCCGACGCATCTGGGCCGTCGTGAACGGGCAGTCGGGAGGGGCAGTCGGGGAGGGACAGTTGGATCTTGGGGCGTTGGATCATGGCAGTCAAATCCGAGCCGTTCAGTACGGGCAGTCGGGAGGGGGCAGTCGGATTTTGGGCCGTTCGATGAGGGCAGTCGGGGCGGGCAGTCGGATCGTGGCCGTTCGATGGGGGCAGTCGGGCACGGGCAGTCGGATCGTGGCTGTTCGATGGGGGCAGTTGGGATGGGCAGTCGGGGGGGTTGTCGCAGGAGGGCAGTTGGAGGGGGGGGGCAGATTGTATAGAAGGTGGAGGACGTGGCTCATTTTTTCACGCCCATTGACCTTCTAGAGCACATTGACAGGGTCTACTTTTAGCAACCGCCGCCACGTGCTCGTCGGTGAATGAGTGGCCTCTGAGGCGGAGTATTTCTTTGAAAACTTTACCTTAGGGGTTCAAAATCATATTTATGTTACTTGTTACTTGTTACTTGTGACTTGTGACTTGTTATTTGGGTGTGGATCGGTTTAGGGAAATGACCATTAAATTCAACACTATTTTGAAGTGCTATTTAACGGTTTTTAATACTAGTTGCACGATTTTGGAGTGCGAGGTTCAGTAAGTAGGTTTTACGGTACCGGAGACTTTAGAAGGGACAGGAAGTTGCTGCTCCAATCAAATTTGACGATGGCGGATGGTGTTAATCGACGACGGTCTAGATCCGAATTTGTTCAAGGGGTGGAGGTAAACGAACCAAAGAAAAGTAAACCGAAAGGCAAACCTCAGGACTTTCAGTGGGATATTTATAATAACCTCGACATTCTTGCGAAACCGGGTTGGGAAGAACAAAGGACTCCGTGGACTGCTTTGATAGCGACCCGCTATGTGAATTGGGTCCATGTGGACCGTGCATTTTGGCCACAAGATCTCCATGAGCGGAATTGTGTGAGCGCCTCTGCCAAGTGGACCCAGATCAGCAACATTCCAATAAAATGGAGGATGTTGAGCGTGTTGAGGGCAATTTCGGATGACCCTAAATACGCTAAACACAACATTCCGTTGTGTATTGTCGCGATGGTGTATGCGGAGAGTGTCTTGAAAGTGCAAGTGGATTGGTCCTCGCTTCCGTCGTATGTGCGCCAAGCATATTTAGTGAGGAGGCCGAAGGAGATTCCCATGGTGCCAATCCCACAATGGTTTATCGAAAACCATGATTTGCTGTATCCGCCAAAGAATTACAGTGAGCCCAGTACAGTGGATGATATGCAAGTGGACGAAGAATTGTTAGACGAAGTCATTGCAAATTTGAGCATCCCAGCCTTTGTAGAGGTACCACGACAAACGCCCCCCGTACAAATCTTTGACAGAGAGGACGAGAACAGGGGTAGTGCAGTAGAAACAGAGGCAGTTGCAACGGGGGCCCCACCTACGGAAGAGGCGGATGCGGCGATGCCCGATTTTGAAACCATAACAACGGATGTGATTATGGATGACACGGTGTTACCGAGTACGCCCGTTTTACCGGGAGGGGAAGGATTTCAAGGCATAAACGTCGCACCGAGTACATTGGATGGGACCCACGTTCACGGCAGGGTTATCGGTGACCTCATTAGAAAACATGAGACAGAGGTCGTAGCTCTGCGCGCCAGGGTGACGTTTTTAGAAGGCAAACTTACTGAGCTGGGTTTCAAGGAAGATGCTTCAAACGCTGATTCCATGGTATGGAGCGACAATTTTGTTGTCCTCGTTGATCAAAGCATTTTGAGTGTTCCACCACCGGAATGTATGGGGAAGGGGAAGGAGCCAATAACCTCGTCGCAGTTGTGGAAGTACGAGGAACGTGTCGCGGCAATGAATCGCGAGGACAAACTGCAATATGAACGGGACGCTGCTCTAGATTGCATCGCGACCACGGAGTCTTTGGCCGGTGAAGTCATGTCAAGGAACCTCGCTTTAGAAAAAGAAAACGAGGAGTTAAAAAATAAATTAGAGCGTGTTCTCAGTTGCGGTAACTTTGAGAATCATGAAGAGCTTGCAGACTTGAGGTCCCGCATAATGGTGTACGAATTCCAACACGATAACTCGGAGGAGTTGGAACGGAAAAATAGAAGTCTTAGAAAGGAGTATGGCGAACTTGCTACGCAATTTGATGACTGGGCAATTGTTGCCATTTTTGAGGCAGCAAGAGTGAGGGCATTGGAGACGGAGATGGAGCAAGTTCAAGTGGAATGGGGGAGAGACGGTAGATTGCGGAATCTGATGCTCACATCGTGGGCCAAAGTTGATTCAATGTATGACGATCACTGGCCAACGACGGCTCAAGGGATTGATTGGCCGAAATTACCAATCCAACACCGATGGAATCCTCTCAGAGAGTATGACAGCATCACATCAGGAATGCAGCGCGAGTGGTTTTTGCCTAGCGAATCAGTTCTAGACGATACCTAGTGCATTATTTGCAACAACTATTTTAGACCGGAGGGTTTTTGGTCATTAGGAAGTTGTAGACATTGCTTCCATGTGCAGTGCCTTTTACCACGAATGATTTTCGTCCGACGGTGCCCAGTTTGCCTAAGCCCTTTCCACCGCCGGCTGTATGAAACATTCGGATTGCTACCGTTCATGCCAAGTCATTGGACGTACAACGCAACAGATTTTGCGAGATTTGTAACCAACGCAGAAATTGGGAAGACGGTAGAATGGAGGTGGAAGCACAACATGAGCACGCAGCAAATGTACATCGAGAGGCAGGGTTGGAACTGGCACGAGAGGCCAGAGAACGTATTTCTGGCCGCTAATTTGATGTACTCGAAGAATGCAACCTGGACGTGACCTCCAAAATTGCTTCGTCATGTTCGATCATGTGAAGAGAGTGAAGCCGTGGACCACCATTGCTTGCCATGTTTATGACTCCACCTACTGCAAGGTGATGACCATCGCTGTCTGCGATATGCAAACGGAAGGCACTGAGGGACAACTTATATTTTGGCGTTGCCTGAACAAAGTGATGGACAACAATGGCGTACCAAATCCAAACTTCAAAGGTTTCATGTGCGACAGCACACAAGCAAACTTCAATGCAGTTCGCATTGTCTATGGCTCGGGCAATCCTGCCGTGCCTATGGTAGACCGTGAAAGGACTTGTCTATTCCACTGGGCGACGAGCATGCACAAGCACACTGAGAAGCTGATTGCCAAGAATTTCCAAAATCAACACATCAGGCTTTGCAAGCAATATAAAGACGCCCGAACAATGGACGAAGCTGACAGGATGTACCTTGAGTTGAGAGCGTGGTGGTACTCGTCCGGTGCTGCTTCAGAGGATGCGATTTGCGAGCTTGAAGACTGGCTGGCCTTTTGGCATTCTCACTACCGTCAATGGGGCGGTTTCATGGAAACGGTAAAATATCAAAAGCACCCTTTCACTTCACGTGGATGTATAGAATATGTTGTAGTCCCTCGAAGTCGATGGTCCTTCCCCCGTAATTGCCTGCATGTTGACGGGGTCAAGTATTGACCCATCGGGCCCGACGGTTGCTTAGACACCTACCACTGTAAATAAATTTAGGGGAACAAAGGGCACTTAGAAAAGAGCCGTCGGCCCCGACGACTGTTTTTCTTAAATTTTTTTTTTTTTTTTTTTTTTTTTGCAAATCAGCAAATCAGAGTTAAAAAAATAAAAAAAAATAAAAAAAAATTCCTTCAAACGTGATTATTTATACATCTATCACCCCAACGTAATTATTATTAAAACTTTCCTAAGCCGTGAGATCAAAACTGTTTTGTGCAATAAGATAAATTGGGTGATGCAATTTCTGCAGAATCTTACCGCAGATGAACTAGCAGACATCCCAACATGCAACCTTGCAGAGACCGTTCACAACAAGTGGATGCAAGCCTCCGGGAAGCGAGGCTCGGACCTCTTTGTCGCCACCACCGATGATTGGGCCCGTGCTTTCATGCAGATGACCAACTACAGAACATTTCTATGTGGAGGTCCGTCTGGAACTGGTCCGTCCAAGCACGATCTAAAACTGAAGAGGGCTATGGCATCCCATGACGACAAGAAGATCGCCGAAGCAATTAACAACATGCCTGGGGCTGCGGAGGTTTCTACACGAGTTCCACACTTGGAAGGGGAAGAGGTGTTTCGATCGTCCAAGAGAAAGCTCGACATGCCAGTGGGTTGCGAGGGAGATTCTCATCGCCCTGACAAGGTGAACTTCTCGCATCCACGTGTCCAAACACGATCTGCCTCCGCTAGAATGAACTCGGAGCAATCACCAAGATCTACTTCTCCGGTTCCATTCACAACTAGGGTGTTGGAGACTGACTGTGACACTTCAAAATGGCATATTGCAAGGATGTCACACAAGTCCAGAAAGCAGTGTCACGCAGTGCAAGCGGGGAATGGCAACAAGTGCAAGATGTTGATTGTGAAGGGCGGAAAGGCTACAGCTGCCCCAACCTACCGAGGGACTAGGACGGAGTACAAAGGGACTAAACCTCAGACGGCTGATTTCTGGTTTTGTCCTGACCAAATCGCACGATGTGTCATGGGTCCGAAGCGCTTCTTTGTCATAGATCGCCCGGAACTCCCAGACGTTTGGCCCGTCCTCTCTGGTACAAACCTCACGCGTTCGGAGATCCTAGAGCTCCAGGAGGCCGGGTTTCGTCTGCAGTCCACTACAGCCCTTTCGCCTCGACGCCTCTTTACGACGTCGAAAGTGTTTGAGCCGGTGCTCTGGACTCACCCACGGCCATTGCATGCTGACAGAGTCCCGTCATCTCGAAACGGCAAAAACGTGCGTCGGAACACCAAGGCTCCCACGGAAACTCACCGCAATCAATGGGAGAGTGCACGAAACGTCAAGGCGAATATTCTCCGCGTGAACCTACTTCCCTATCCCGGGCTTGGTGCCATCATCGTGCTCCAGTCCGGGGTGGAGCCCGATGATAATTTGTACAATATCACATTGTGCAATTTTCCGTCATGTACGTGCCCTCATTACGCCAGCATGAACTCTGCAGCTGTTGGGAGGCGTGGCCAGTACGTCAACTGCAAACACATTTACTATATCTTTCGTTTCTTTTGCAAGTTGGACTATACAGTTGACACGTACATCCATGCCCCTACTCTCAGTTTGGACGAGGTTAAAAATATTCTGCTGGCAGCTGGGATCATCAAGACCGAGGAATGAAGAATGAGGACCAGTCTATGTTTAGACGTGGAGACTAGAACTAGCTGCAATATCTTTCTACTTAGAATAGCTGATGCCCTATATTGAATTGGTTGAAGTACTTGCATGATAACTTTGTCCACTATAACTATGTATTAGAAAAAAAACAAAAAACAAAATACTACATATAGATCCACATGTTATCTTTCCGTTCTTTGTCTCTTTTAAAAAAGCTCACGTGATGGAGTTCAGTTTCACCCATGTACCCTATAATTTTCCACCTCTTTACCCTAAAACTTTAACACTGAACTACTCTAAGAAGTAACCCACGGTTATAGGGGCAGCGGTCATAGGGTACCAAAATTTACTATTATTAGTAAAAATCCTAAAAATAGAATTGTATTTTCTAAAATTAGTGTCATTTTTAAAATTCAGATGGATCTTATGCTCTAGGCTCTCCAAATCCCCGCTCTCCGGACTTGGGCTCTCCTCTCTAGGTTCGCACGGTAGCGTCATTGCGTCGTCGTGATGGTCATGACTCTCGTCACAGTCCTGACCGCTACCGGCCACCCTCTCCCTTGCACCGGCCACCCTGACCATGGCACTGGCCACCCTCTCCCAAGACTAGCTTCAGGACCCCAGCCAGTGTCGGCCGACCTTACAAGAATTTTAAGGGCTCGTAGTATACCATTGGAAAGGTAAATTTGAGACCTTTCCAACGGTATATTACACGCTACGAAATTCCCAAAATTGCAGTTGGTACATTTCGATGAAACTCCAGCAGCGTTAAAATTGAAAATTCTCAAACTTGTCATGGCAGCTTCAAGACCCCAGCCGGTGCCGGCCGACCCTACAACAGTTTTAAGGGCTCATAATATACCATTGGAAAGGTAATTTCAAGACCTTTCTAACGGTATATTACACGCTACGAGATTCTCAAAATTGGAGTTGGCACACCTCGATGAAACTCCAACAGCGTCAAAATTGAAAATTCTCAAACTTGTCATGGCAGCTTCAGGACCCCAGCCGGTGCCGGCCGACCTTACATCATTTTTAAGGGCTCATAATAAACCATTGGGAAGTTAATTTTGAGACCTTTCCAACGGTATATTACACGCTCCGAGATTCAAAAAATTGCAGTTGTTACACCTGGATGAAACTTCAGCAGCGTCAAACTTGAAAATTCTCAAATTTGTCAAGGCAGCTTCAGGACCCAAGCCGGTTCCGGTTGACCCTATATTAATTTTAAGGGCTCATAATATACCGTTGGAAAGGTAATTTTGAGACTGTTCCAACGGTACATTACACGCTCCGAGATTCTAAAAATCGGAGTTGCTACACCACAATGAAACTCTTACAGTGTCAAATCTGAAAATTCTCAAACTTGTCAAGGTACCTTTCAGACCCCAGCCAGTGCCGACCGACTCCGTGCAACAATTTTAAGGGCTCGTAAAGACCCCAGCCGGTGCCGGCTGACCTCCTTACAACAATTTCAAGGGCTCATTAAGACCCCAGCCGATGCCGGCCGACTCCCTTACAGTAATTTTCAGGACTCATAAAGACCCCAGCCGGTGCCAACGGACCCCCTTACAATAATTTTCAGGACTCATAAAGACCCAGCCGGTGCCGGCCGACCCCCTACAACAATTTCAAGGGCTCATAAGGACCCCAGCCGGTGCCGGCCGACTCCCTTACAGTAATTTTCAGGACTCATAAAGACCCCAGCCGGTGCTGACCGACCCCTTACAATAAATTTCAGGACTCATAAAGACCCCAGCCGGTGCCGGCCGACCCCGTACAACAATTTCAAGGGCTTATAAGGACCCCATCCGGT
This sequence comes from Pohlia nutans, assembly GCA_022496805.1. NCBI lineage: Eukaryota > Viridiplantae > Streptophyta > Bryopsida > Bryales > Mniaceae > Pohlia > Pohlia nutans. Next base: position 18,922,619 of record CM040094.1, read on the forward strand.
GTCGGCCGACTCCCTTACAATAATTTTCAGGACTCATAAAGACCCCAGCCGGTGCCGGCCGACCCCTTACAATAATTTTAAGGGCCCATAAAGACCCCAGCCGGTGCTGGCCGACCCCCTTTATAACAATTTTAAGGCTCATAACGACCCAGTCGATGTTGACCGCACCCTACAACAAATTTAAGGGCTCATAAGGACCCCAGCCGGTGCCGGCCGACCCCCTACAACAATTTTAAGGGCTCATAAGGACCCCACGTCCCTATCCGGAGCCGGCCGACCCCCTACAATACTTTTAAGGGCTCATAATATACCATTGGAAAGGTAATTTCAAGACCTTTCCAACGGTATATTTCACGCTCCAAGATTCCCAAAATTGCAGTTGTTATACCTCGATGAAACTCCAGCAGCGTCAAACTTGAAAATTCTCAAACTTGTCATGGCAGCTTCAGGACCCCAGCCGGTGCCGGCCGACCCTTCAACAATTTTAAGGGCTCATAATATATCATTGGAAAGGTAATTTCAAGACCTTTCCAACGGTATATTACACGCTCCGAGATTCCAAAAATTGCAGTTGTTATACCTCGATGAAACTCCAGCAGCGTCAAACTTAAAAATTCTCAAACTTGTCATGGCAGCTTCAGGACCCCAGCCGGTGCCGGCCGACCCTTCAACAATTTTAAGGGCTCATAATATAGCATTGGAAAGGTAATTTTGAGACCTTTCCAACGGTATATTACACGCTCCAAGATTCCCAAAATTGCAGTTGTTACACCTCGATGAAACTCCAGTAGCGTCAAACTTGAAAATTCTCAAACTTGTCAAGGCAGCTTCAGGACCCCAGCCGGTGCCGGCCGACCCTACATCAATTTTGAGGGCTCATAATATACCATTGGAATGGCAATTTTGCGACCTTTCCAACGGTATATTACGGGCTTCGAGATTCCCAAAATTGTAGTTGGTACACCTCGATGAAACTCCAGCAGCGTCAAAGTTGAAAGTTCTCAAACTTATCATGGCACCTTTGGAACCCCAGCCGGCGCGGGCCACCTTTTCCATGGCACCGGTGGTCACCCTCTCCAAGAATTCGGTGGTCGGGGCCGGCCATGGTGCTAAGTGCCAAGGCTTTCAGTAGGACCAAGGCGAACACGATGACGAGGGTGATCACCATGGTGTAAAGGGCCACAGGCACGTTGACGCGAGTGATCACCATAGTGAAAAGGGCCATGGGCACGGTGAACCCCATGGCAAGAAGTGGATGGTCGGCATTGGCCATGGTGACAAGTGCTACGACCACGACGACAGCTACAACCATCACGACCTCGACGGTGATTACCATATGAGGACCAGGAGGACCACGATGACGTGGGAGATCACTACGACCAGGGCCAGGGCCATCATGAGGGCCAGGGCGAGCACGATGACGAGGGTATTCACCCTAGAGGGAAGGGCCACAGGCACGATGACGAGGGTGAATACCATGCCAGGAAGGGGGTGGCCGGCACCGGCAATGGCGACAAGTGCTAGGGCGACGACGACAGCCACGGCCATCACGATGTTGAGGGTGATCACTACATGAGTGCCAAGAACACCACAACGACGAGGGAGATTATCCTGACCAGGGCCAGGACCATCGCGAGCGCTAGGGCGAATATGAAAACGAGGATGATCACGAAGATGAGGGCTACGGCCACGATGACGAGGGTGAACACTAGAGCCATGGAGAGGGTGACCGGCACCGGTCATGGTACCAAGGGCCAGGGCCATGGTTAGGGCCACGGCACTCACGACAACGACGGTGATCACCACGTCGAGGGCCTGAGCTATGACAAGGGCCTGGGCAAACACGAGGTCGAGGGTGATCTCTACAACAAGGGGCACGTCTACGATGACGAGGGTGAACACTTGAGTCAAAGAAAGGGTGGCCGACACCAGCCATGGTGCGAAAGGCTAGGGCTATCACGACGATGAGGGTGATCACCACGACCAGTGCTAAAACCATCACGAGGACCAAGGCGAACATGAAGACAAGGGTGAACACCAGGGCCATGGAGAGGGTGGCCGGTATCAGTCATGGTGCCAAGGGCTAGGGCGATGATAAGGAACATAGCGAATACGATGACAAGGGTGATGATTGCATCCTGGGCTCACATACTCAGCCAAACCCAAGACCTTGGCTTCACTTTCTAGAGATGTAGGGAGAATAGGCCAAGCAGGTGCGCGAGCAAAGTAGAGGACAGTGGCATTCTTTTCCTTAGAGCATTGGCAGACATCGAGGGATCTCAAGGATAATGCATGGGTAGAAAGGGTGAGTCTAGGGGCATTTTATGAGTATACTTGGCGAGTGCCACGCTCAGAGCTGCTGTCAAACTTGGTGGAGTGGTTTCAATACACCAAGGGCGAGAAAGATAGAGTATCCTATGCCAATTTGGTCCACAATGCAAGGTATACCGGTAAAAATTACAGCATAGACCATCCTACAGGCTTTGGGTATAAAGGGGACCTGGACACCTATTGTTTCTAAAGCCAGCAAAGACTTGGACCACAAGTATATGACATTGTCTGGCTTGAGCAAGGCAAACCACATCACTGACAAGACCAAGATCAAGGGCTTTATGGAAGAGTAATAGGACAGAGTGAGGGCGTTGGTGGAGATCATGTGTGTGAAGAAGAAGTCCCTCCTTGCAAGCACTGAGCTGCTGGAGAACATGTATCAGGCGGTGAGGAAGGGGGGCCACAATTGGGCACCTCTTATTTTGTTTAGCCTCAGGAGGATGCTCATCCGGGTGCATACCAACCAGACCAGGGTAATCAAGGGGGTAGAGCTGATAGATGCCTTGTTGAGGAACAGGTTTCCAGATGAGGAGGAATATGTAGATCCGAACCCAGAGCAGGCAAAGTAAGGTGAGGAGCAAGATGGCAGTGAGGGACCATCAAATGTGACACTAGTACGACTAGCAAGAGAATTGGTCATGGGCAGGTAAAAACGGGGACAAGACCATATCAGCCTCCTAGTGAGCCGCAGGATCCAGCAGTGACCAGTACTGGAGGTGCCCACCATTTGGAAGCTCCAGTCTTAGTGGATCGTCAACATGAGCGGATCCTAGTGGATCATCTGCAAGAGCAGCACTTGATGGAGCAATAGGAGGAGCAGGTTGTGGAGGCGCAGAAGAAGTCGGTTATGGAATTACCCTCGTACCATGTAGGGGCAAGGACTCCACGGGAGTCGGAAGGGGCAAGTCAAGTGGCTCTAGGGGACCATGGTAGAGTCATCAAGGGGCTAGATCTGTTGGTTTAGCAGCTACAGGTCGTACTGGGGGACGCTTCGCGGGTGAAGGAGCTATAAGAGCATGAGGACAGATCTGGACCGAGCTATGGGGAGTTGGTCAGCACCAAGTTGGGTCTGGAGGAGAAGATCAGGGAGTTGACTCCTCAACTCTAGCACGGCCGGCAAGAATATGCCACGCTGGAGGGGTCTTGGGCTGAGATGAAGCAACAGCTGGCAACACTGAAAGAAGAGCCGCAGCAAGAGTGGAAGGAATGGACTGAGAAGGAGGTACAGGCCGAGGAACTTCGGACACGGCAGATGGAGTTGGAGGCCAGGATGAGCGCCAAATTCAAAGATTTTGACAAGCTAGCTGTGGAGAACCAGCAGCTTGACAACTTCAAGAGCGGGTGGAGTTAGCTGAGGCCCGTTCCACTTCGACATCTCAGGGACTAACTAGGCACCTTCAGACCACCTCCAAAAACCAAGTCGCGGAGGAAAATTGGGCCTATGCTGAAGGCCAGGCAAGTTACTCCAAGTACCTAATACGATTTGCTGAAGCCTATCCGTCTTTTGTCTATTGGTCGGATGATGAGCATGGAGGGAGGAGGACGAGGTGATGCCAGACGTTCGACTGTCTCTGGAAGGAATTGGAGTTTCTTGCACGGCTTCTCGACCTACTTCATGTATTGGGTGTGATACGGAGGGGGGAGGTCCAGTGGAAGGATGACCAATCAGGGGGCAAGTTGGTAGGTATGGCCAGAGGGTTAATCTCGGGGCTACTCTAGCGTTTTTGAGCGCACCAGTAGGACGCATTACTGCTGAACGTGAAGCATATGGTTCAGCCTACCCAGAGGTATGTAAGAACGGCGGCAAGACAATCTCGCCCTCCCATTGAGCCGCAAGATTAGGCAATGTTCAGCCCTGGAGGTGTCCACCATTTGGAAAATGCAGTCTTGGCGGATCAACAACATGAACGGATCCCAGTGGATAATTAGCAGGAGCAGGGCCCGATAGAGCAACAGGACGGGCAGATTGAGGAGGCGCTGGAGGAGCCGCTTATAGAAATATCCGTAGATCAGATATAGAGGCAACGACAAGACGGGAGTCAAGAGGGCCAGAACAAGTGGCTCGAGAGGACCAGAGCAGAGTTACCATTTTGAATCTAAATCAGTTGGTCCAGCAGTTATATGTGTGTTGGCATATGTCGATGTGAGTGCTATCGAATCTGATATAGATTCACTTTGATTGTACGGTTTGAGTATTTATTTATTTCCACATCATTTTTTGATTCTATAACGAGTTTAAATGCATTTCTGTTAGATTCAGGAACGAGCTACAGCTGTTTGAAGCTAATAAATTCCATTAATAACTCTAAACATACACACTAAATTCCACGGCTATAGGTACTTTTTATAAAACAATATTTCATAAATACTCACTAATTACAACCCAAATCCGCGGTAATAGGATGTCCTTTAAAATCCAACAGCCCGAAATTTTTCCAAGAATTTCTGCTCACTGCTCACGTTATAGCATTTCCCTGTTGCAAATGCAAGAGGGATGAGAAGGGGGAGAGTGCAAACAACACTAAAACTCGTGATGATGATGATGAATATGCGTTTACTACGCGGTATGTCTCTTGGGATGCAAGCATGAGTGATGGCAAGGACGAGTATGCAATGATGGCAAGCAATGTATCGTGCAATGGTAGTACAAATGATTGGATTGTTGATTCGGGGGCTACAAGCCACATGTCACCAAATAAAACTTGTTTTCATTCGTATGCTCTCATTAACCCAAGGAGGGTGATTTTGGGAGATGATACGGTGCTTGAGGCCATTGGCAAAGGCCAACTTGTTGTAGACACCGAGGTGAGGGGTCATGTAAAGACAATCACTATCAAAGATGTCCTCCACGTTCCCAAATTAACGGCAAATTTACTATCGGTGCGGCAATTAGTGGCAAAGCACTTGAGGGTTGAGTTTAGTGATAAGGGGTGTTATGTGTTGTCACCGAGTCGAGATGAGGTGGCCATCATTGAAGAACACGAGGGCTTGTGCCACATCAAGTTCTCGAAGGTGCATTCCAAGGAATCGGCGGCGTTGGCGCATTCAAACTTGAAGGACGACAAGTTGTCGTTGTGGCATCGTCGACTCGACCATTTGAACATCAAGAGTGTGAAGACACTACGCGGCATGGTAAGTGGCATGGACCTTCATCAATTGAAAGTGGATACTTCTTCATTCACTTGTGAAGGTTGCATTGAAGGCAAGCAACAACGGTTGCCATTTGCGGGTGAAGCGGCGACTCGGGCCACGAAGGTTTTGGAGATCGTGCATTCGGATGTGTGTGGCCCAATGAAGACCACGTTGATGGGAGGTTGCAAGTACTTTGTGACCTTCATCGATGACTTTTCAAAGAAGATTTGGCTCTACCCAATCAAGGCCAAGAGTGAGTGCTTCGACAAGTTCAAGGAGTTCAAGACATTGGTGGAGAACCAATCCGAGATGAAGATCAAGGTGTTTCGATCGGACAATGGCGGCGAGTACATGTCCAAGAAGTTTGACGAGCTATTGAAGAAAGAAGGCATCGCACGCCAAACTTCGACCCCGTACACGCCTCAACAAAATGGAGTTGCGGAGCGCGCAAATCGCACCATTGTAAAGATGGCGAGGAGCATGTTGCACGCTGAAAACTTGCAGTTGGACCTTTGGGCGGAAGCGGTGATGAATGCGGTATACACTCGCAATCGGTGTCCAACAAGCGCGGTTGAAGGCATGATACCAGAGCAAGCGTGGAGTGAGAGGCAACCATGTGTTGCACACATGCGCATCTTCGGATGCATTGCATACGCAAAGGTTCCCGATGAACGGAGGACTAAACTCGAGGTTAAGGCCTTAAATTGTGTGTTTCTTGGGTATTGTGAAGGTACCAAGGCGTATAGACTCATGTCGGTGGACACGAGGAAAATCATTCGGTCACGTGATGTGACGTTTTGTGAGGAGTTTACGATGGAGGCTCCTTTGGAGGTTGGTCCAAGTGGGAGTAGTGGAGACGTGTTGGTGAACACACCCTCCTAGTCCCCTAGTGTTGTTGATGTAGGTGATGAGGATGGTGATGACGAAAATGGTGACACGGAGGTTGTTGAAGCGCTATCGAGCTCAAAGGCCAAGAATGGCGCAAAGGACGCGCAAGACGAGCTAATTTCTTTAAGCGAGCGGCGGTACCCCGAGAGATCGCGCAAGCCACCTGGCGAATGGTGGAAGAATCACATCTTCCCTCAAGAGGATGACGAGCATGCGAATGTGGCATTATCGGATGGTCTATTGACCATTCGTGAAGCCATGCAAGGTGAGGATGCGGTCAAGTGGGAGCGCGCCATGCAAGAGGAATATGACTCTCTAATTGCTAATGGTACGTGGCAATTAACTCCCATTCCAAAGGATCGCAACCCCATTGGTTGCAAATGGGTGTTTCGGACAAAGAGGGATGCTTCGGGTAATGTGGTGTGTCACAAGGCGAGACTAGTAGCCAAGGGGTTTGCGCAAGTGCATGGGGTAGACTTTCACGAGACGTTTGCTCCTGTGGCCAAGTTCACCACCATTCGATGAATTCTTGCGATTGGAGCGGCCATGGACTTGGAAATGCATCAAATGGATGTGAAGACCGCATTTTTGAATGGCGATTTGGAGGAGGACATCTACATGGTGCAACCCGAGGGCTTTGTGCAACAAGGTAATGAGCACCTTGTTTGTAAGTTGCAAAAATCATTGTATGGGTTGAAACAATCTCCAAGAGCGTGGTACCAAAAGATTGACACGTTCTTGGTTGCACACGGGTTTACTAGGAGCATTGCGGATCATAGTCTCTAGTTCATGCAAGAGGGACAACATGTGGTGATTGTGATCGTATATGGTGATGATTTGATCATTCTTGCAAGCCTCATGAGTTCAATGAATGCATTAAAAGGCATGCTTAAGAGAGAGTACGAGATGAGTGATCTTGAAGAATTGCACATTTGTCTTGGTGTTGAGTTTGTGCGAGACAGGGCTACACGCACTATCACCATGAGTCAAGGCAAGTATGTGATGGACGTGCTCAAGAGATTCGGGATGGAGGATTGTAAGCCCGTGGCAACACCATTGGATGCAAACTCCAAGCTCGTCAAGCTTTCGGAGGAGGAGTATGCGGCGGAGGCGAAATCGATGGCGGAGGTGCCATACAAGCAAGCGGTGGGGTTGTTGATGTATGCGATGATTGTGACACGGCCCGACCTTGCGTATCCAATTAGCGTGGTGAGTCAACACATGGCGAGACCGGGCTCAATGCATTGGATGGCGGTCAAGAAGATCATGCGCTTCTCGAAGGGCACAAGCGATATCAAGTTGTGTCTTGGAGGCAAAGACATTGTGTTGAGCGGCTATTGTGACGCGGACTACGCGGGAGACACGAGCGATCGAAGATCGACAACGGGCTACATGTTCAAGGTCGGATCGGGAGCGGTGTCGTGGAATAGCAAGCGGCAACAAACCACGGCGACATCAACGGTGGAGGCCGAGTACATGGCTACGAGCCATGCCACGAAGGAGGCCATTTGGTTGAGGCAACTAATGGTGGATGTGGGTTGCACACAAGGTGAGGCTACAACGATTATGTGTGACAACCAAGGGTGCATTTCACTTGCAAAGAACCCTACACATCATTCACGCACGAAGCACATTGATGTGCAATACCACTTCATTCGGGAGAAGTTGGAATTGGGAGTTATACATTTGGAGTATTGCCCAACGGAGCACATGGTGGCGGATGTGCTCACAAAGGGTCTTTGTAGAGACCGACACCAACGATTAGTAATAGCATTTGGACTTAGAGGCTTTGGCTCTACGCAAAGTGGGAGTATTGAGGTAATTGATGCAACGTAGTATTGCTAGAAGCCAAAGACGTACGGGTGCTAAATAATGGTGTGTGGGAGGAGGGGTTAGGCATGGGCTGATCTCTAGAGTGTCCTTGTGATGAGTTATCCCATATGGTTTGTCCATGGTGACCTCCTAGTGTACACTACTTAAGGTGGAAGGCCTTTGAGTAAAGATTATCTCTTTCTACGCATTCCTTATGTGTGTGTGTGCCTTGTGCTCTCATCTCTTACCTTCAATATGGCATTGATATACCTTGTCAACAAAACTCAAGTTTCTGGTCGCATCGCCCGATGGCTCTTACTATTCTTGGAATTTGGCTTCACCGTCATTTACAAACCAGGAAACTCCCATGGCATAGCCGACGCCTTATCTCATATGGTTGCGGCCGAACCCGCTCTTGGAATTCCCGACGTCCCAACCGATGCTCACCTCTTCAACATCCAACCCGAGTGGCTCACCACGGTATCTGATTACCTTCAGATAGGGACATTTCCATCGGACTGGAGTACCGAGCGCAAGAAAAGGGTAGCGTACCGAGCTCTCCCTTTTCAAATAATCGATGGTACACTATATAGACAGAGCAAAGATTTTACGTTACAAAAATGCATCTCGGGCGCACAAATCCAACTGGTGTTACGAGAACTCCACAAAGGTAATTCGGGTGGCCACTTCTGTATTGAGATTACCACCAGAGAAATCCTGGATGCTGGGTACTAGTCGCCGACACTTCACAAAGACACAATGGAGTTTTGCCGCAGCTGCGACGAATGCCAACGAGTCAGTAGCCTAACTAAGGCTTTTACCGGTAAGCTACTTACGATACTATGGATGGAACCATTTATGAAATGGGGTCTTGATTTTGTAGGCCCACTTAAACGAACACTTTCCGGCCATCGGTACATCTTGGTAGCTACCGATTACGCTACTAAGTGGGTGGAGGTAGTCGCCCTACGGGATAACACCGCCCGCGACACGGCTAAATGTTTGTACGATCATATTCTTACCCGGTTTGGCTGCCCTTTACATTTTGTTAGTGACTAGGGAGTCCATTTCAACAACCAAGTCATCCACGACCTTATGGAGCATTTTCTTCTCCGTCACACGACTTCCACCACGTATTACCCTCAAGGGAATGGCCAGGCCGAATCAACAAACAAAGTGATCGTTCAACTCCTCCAAAAACTGGTCAACGCGAACCGAATGGATTGGGATCGGCAACTACCGACGGTTCTCTTCGCCTATCGGACAGCGTTCAAGATTGTAACTGGACACACGCCGTTCCAGCTACTCTACGGCATCATCCCACTTATGCCTACCGAGTATTTGGTACCAACGAAGCCGACGCACCAGGATCCGACCCCCCAGCGAGTTTTGGCAGCCCGCACCACGGATTTGGAGCGCTTGGACGAATCCCGATACCGAGCTCTCGACAACCAAGGCATCAGTCAATGGAACCGCACCCGATGGGCAAACACCACCAAAGTCACCTATAAGTTCCGAATAGGCGACTCGGTGCTGTGGTACCCAAAAGGTGCCAACATCCACCCCGGTAAGCTCCGACATGAGTGGTTCGGCCCTTACCGAGTCCAATACCCTCTTCCAAATAACACCGTGTTGCATTAGGAGAGATTTGTAGTCCCAAAGGGGCCTTCGGCTTTGGCACGTGCTGAAAAATTTAGGCCAAACCGTGCACTTTACAAGAGGGCACCAATGGTGCCACCGTGGCTGCCAGCAGCGAAGTTCCGTGGGTCGCGCCAATCGACGCTGCCAACAGTGCCGACACTGCCAACACTGCGGCTTCTGACGCTGTTAGTGGGCAGCGACTGCACCAATGGGTTTACTTAGGAAATGGTGCTTGGGCAGCCGGTTCACCTAACACGGGCAAGCTTAGAGGGCCCCTTTGGGACCCCATTTTTCTCCTAATGTTGGTAGTAGTGGACAAATTTGATCCTGACTCGATTATTGTCAACATCAACAACCTCAAGCCCTATCGATTCCTCAACGACAACCAACTACAGCAGGCTGCCCAAACGGCACCCGAAAAAGGAGAAATCCTCCTTCAGCCTGATATCAACAAAGACAACAAGGACGCACCCACTGCTACAGTCTCTATAAATTTCCTAGCACCGGTAACCTACTCGACTACCGATTACATCCCGGTTACCGCGTCCAACGTACCGGATCGAACCGACGGACCCACCCTACCACCAAACCAAATGACAGCATCGGAAGACCCGAACCAAATCCCGACCCCATCGACAAAAGGATTCACACGGTAGACACCCCCGGGCCTACCACCTGCATCGGCAAAACCGACACCAACATCGAGCCGCCCCAACTTAGGGCTGGTAAAACTAAACCCTAACCCGCCGCCACCCATGGACCACGTGTCACACTGTGAGTGGATGTCCACTGCAGCCCCCTTACACTTAACACCGCCGTTTAGCATTCATTTGCAATTCAATGTTGCCTCCTCTCCCCTCCCTATTTATCTTTCCACCATGTACTCCTTTCTTTCACCGATACTCTCTCCAACTCGGTTAACACTACGTCTCCGCCCACCGTCTCCTCCTCCATCTCCTCTTCCTTCTCCGAGAGCATAGTTACCGGTAGTAGCAACTTGTAGAGAGTTCCGAGTTGGCAAAGAAAGGCGACCGAGGCGAATAGCGCGGAATAGATTTGGTTCATTTTCCTCTAGTCGGATAGGCTCTTTTCCTCCCCCCAGAGCACGTAGACACAGGCCGCTTCGTGTTCTTTTTTGCAGGATGGCACGACAGAAGCACACCGACCAGCAGCGCGACACCAACGACATTCCGACCAGCGGTACGTGGACGACCATCACCCCGGTACCGATGAACCAGATGGCGCGTTGGCGCGACTACGCCTCAAACCGACCCTTCGAACTGGACTGGATCCGCCAGATGGGACTACGCGAGTATGTTTTCTTGCCGTGGATGGTCAACAAAGTCCGAGGCGACCTCATCGAACGCTTCATCAACACGGCCACCAACACTACCGGTTATATGATCACCGGTCAAGTTCATGGCACACCATACACGATTACCGAGGCCGTCATCACCGAGGTCTTGAAACTGCCATCTGGTTCGACGGACATGGTCAACCCGAATCCCGACTTAGCCGAGTACGACTACATTACCGGATTCGAGGATTCATTTGAGCAACATGCCACCAAGCACGATGGATGGAACATCAGCAAAGGTCCGGAGGAGCTCCGTGCCCGGAAGTACGGCATCCTGCAGGGGCTGTATTTCAAGAGGAAGCAAACATACTGCTCCCACATCTGTCTGTTCATGCTTCTCACCCTGGATGAACTCGCCACAAACGGCACCGGATCATGGAACTGATGCCGAATGATGATGCAGAACTTGACACACGAAGTCAACCTCCTCCAGAACGGCAAATCCAATCAATGTCACTCCGCCGAGGTCTGGGACATGCTGCTGCGACATTTCATCCCTCGGTACGACCACTTACCGAGGAACCCCAGCCGGCCAGCCACCGCCACAACTGCCGCGACAGCAACTCAGGCACCCCTCTCCAACCCACGACGCCATTCTCTACCGAATACAACACTTCCGCCATTGGTACCCACCGCACCATTTACCGGACCAGGAACACGCACTCAGGCCCGCACGCAACCTGACCCGGCTCTATCAACGGCAAAGCGGAAGCCCCATACATCGATATGCATGGACATCGACTTGACACTTCAAGAATTCGGAAGAACCGCAGTTCGACGAACGCGGAGATTGCTAACCCAGCCTACGGAAGATTCAGCTTCGGCACGGAGCACGCCAGCTCCAAACTTATCGACACCAAGGACTCCACCATTGGTACCCTCGCATGTGTCCCGGTCCTTTGATTTAGAAGTACTACCAAACCCGCCACAACCACCAACTCCATCAACAACGACAACCCCGAACCCGACGGCGCCTTTACCAGCATCGGTAACGATCCCACCAACTTCAACACGGCCGCCTACGGTAACGACCGCACTTCCGACTGCGACTACCGGACTGCAAACTACCGGACTACAAACCACACCGGTTGTGTCCTTCCCTCCTACAACACCTTGTGTCCAAACGATGCGATTACCTTCCAGCGCCGAAATGGAGCAAATTTCGGCAGCACCACGTACCATGGAACAGAATATTGCCAGCCTCCGAGATAGCACTGGCATCCTCGTCATTCACATGCACACCCTTGCACATCAACTCCAACCGCTCATCGCCGACCAGACTGTCCGACCACGGACCACCGACCTCCAAGCTTCGGTAACCACATTGCAAGAGCAGATTACCGCGCTTTAACAACAACTGACCGAGACGACAACCGAACTGCGGCAAGCACAAACGGACGTAGCCCGGATCCGCGCCAACCGCAACCGATACCAACAAGAATACCAATCTGCAGCCGAAGAATCCCGACAACAACGAACCGACATCACCATGCTGACCGAAGAACGTGATCAGGATCAGACGCTAATCGCGAACAACAACACTTTGATTGCAGCCCTTCGAAAGCAGCTAGAGGAGCAAGACTAACGAATTCAAGAGCTCTCCATGAAGATGGCAACAGTCACTACCGACATCACCTAGTCCCGCGAAGAATTTGGCGGCTATGCGTTCGCCTTAGCCAAAATTTCTCTTGATTCTTTGGCAAGTTGACTATTTTTTGTACTATTTGGATCTTAAAAATAGTTTATTATGATTTTTGAAAGAAATGAACAATTGGTTTATATCAAGTTTCATTCTTAATTTGAAAATTGACACCTCAAAGATGATTTTCCAGAATGAGTAGAATCAAATAATGGAAACTATACCATCTCATCGTTCATGTTATGTTAATTTATTCCAATATTTTTAATTTTTTTTGTTAACTCGGGATTTTTAATTGAAATTCAAGAGAATATCTTCCAAAAATGATTAAAAATAATAAATCTAGAAAATGATAAATCCAACCGTATAGATGTGATCTTTACAATGATATTTACTAGGTTTCTTTGTTCATCAACTCCATTTTTGGTTTTGATTAAGCATTTTATAACGATTCTTTGAAAAGAATGATGAATCTGAACGTTAAAGGGTTAAATCAAAATTTCTTATATACTCTATTGATTAACCAATGGAGTTAGATTTTGTCACACTTGAATGTTCATTCTAGAGTTCTACCTAGTTTTATGGGGGCCTGTTCTCAAGTATACCATTATACAAAAAAAATTCAAAGATGAGCTTCTAACTTGAAGTTCATGTTTCTATACTAGTGATTGTAAAGTTGTTAGGAATGACACAAAGATAATGATGATAAAAGAGAGTTGCATAATATAATGCTTTTAGTCTTATGCAAAGAATTGTAACCATAGTGATAATTTTAGGGGATGAAAATGACAAATTTATGAATGTCATCTATTTTTTCATCCATATCAAAAGGTCTATTCATCTCTTATTTAGTAAACGTGCTTGGATTCGACAATCACCAACTTATAGTGATTATGGCATTTTATAACTTAGATCAATGCTATTGGATATCAAATGAGAGCTGTAGTTGTTGATTTTCTTGTTAATGAAGTTGATTTTTAAATTTCTTCTTCACACACCTATGATTTTAACTTGATTTTTGCCATTGAATGACAGCATAATCTTATGCGAGAGTGTTCAATCTAGCATAATAAAAGGTGTACCAATTGTTTGTTGTGTTAATGTTAACCGAATATTTGTTGATATTCCCTTAGACTAAGAGTAGGCGAGTCTATACCTGGCAGGAATAGACCCGGCAGGCGATACCCGGCAGTACAGGCTGGTACAGACTGGTCGACCCGACTTTTCCGGTCGACCAGTCTAACACACTATCAGACCAGTCTCCTATATGTACTTTCCCTCTCGTTGAGAGAGTTGTTGCTATACATTTTGCACTTTTTAGCAACCTCAGTTGTACTTCATTCTTGTCTTAACTCTTCTTGTGCGCACTAGTATTGGAGACTACTGCTGTTAGACTACTGCTGTTTCTTGCTCTTGTATCACTCTTGGTGGTTGTATCTTCGTTAGTTGCAGTAGTCTATGGATATGCAGGAGCCGATTCACTAGGATACTGGTGCTTTTTTTTAGTTGACAATAAGTTCTCCTTTGTAGAAACTTCTTACTACTCCTCTCCACCTCTAGCGACTAGCCTAGCGTAGAGTATTCTTGTGAAGAGTAGTCTCATTTGTTTAAGGTCGTTTAAGTCTCATTCCTAGAAAACCCCCTTAACATTTAGTGACCATGCAAAGTTCAGCTCAGACACCAGTCTCTCTGTTGGGCTAGTCAGATTCAGATCTAGATCTAGATCCAGATCCAGATCCTAGTAGACCCAGATCCAGATCTAGATCCTAGTCGATCCTGTCGACTATCGCTAGGCTCTATACGTCCCTGGGAAACAGCAGTCATCTGCTTCCTACACGAAAATCATAAGTCTGGAGAAAAATTCAAAGCCCGAGTAGCCGGAAAGAGCCTCGGAGATTATTGTGTGTGACAGTCGACAAGGGTAGTCAATAGTCGATAATGCTACTAACCAAAAATCTGTAAGAGCAGTCTGTGAACAAGGCTTACGGTGCCAAAGAGCAACCGACTAGGCCAGCACAAACGACTAGCCAAACAGATCTCAGAGCCCGACCTACCTAGCAGAGTCAGATCTAAATCTCAGATCTCGATCTAGATCACATAACTGCCGCGTCACTAGTATGGAACGACCGCGTACACGAGCTACCGGTTCTCCCTTACCACTAGAAGTAACTACCGACCAGCTCTCTAACCCTCGTTTTCATAGAGAATGGCGGAACTTTCAGTCGGAGACCATCCCACCGACAATAGTACACGATACTACCACGGGAATAGATCCCCGAACAACATACGAGATTCGGCGGCAGGTCGCAGCATCGACCTCTACCGACCCGTCTTTAGAATACTACATGGAGATCACACAGGGAAGGATGAATACCCCGGAAGGTACCATTTTTCACGAAACTTCTGTACCAATGGGACAAGGCATCCCAACTATACCAACCCGACTCCTGGCGATACTACCGACCATGTATACCATGAATCACCAGTTTACCCGCCCCACTGTGGCGTTCCAGACGATGTCCAACCCGTCTTCTCCACGAAGGGTCCTCGACAACCCACTCGAATTACCGGAACGACCTTCCACTGCGCATCAACGACTAGTAAGGTACGCTACCGAACCTCCCATCATTTCGCATCAACGACAGTTAGAGATCGATCAACTACGTCGTAATAGGGACGAATTAGACTCCCAACTGACAGGTCTCTTATCCAGCCAGAACCCGACATCTGAGCAACTACACTCGGAATCTCAACCAGGTCGACTGGACCAGTCGACTACATTTCACCAGGAACCCAGTTCTCCTGATCAAATGAATAGTCGACCCGGGACACCTAGAACCGACAACCAATATCCGGCTGGTCAAGACGACTTCGATACTAACCTAGTCGATAGGATCAAACAGATCTATCAATCTAACCAACGAGTCGACCAGGTTGTAACTCGACCCAGTCTCCCGAATATTCGCACTCATACTCATGAGCCGAATATTCTATACCTAGATCAGTCGAGGGTTGTCCAAACCACCACCCCCAGAGTATCGACCCCTCGGACTAGTCGACCACCTGGTTACCAAACTCAGCCAGCAATAGGCATTCCTATGATTCAGCCTATCAACCAACCATCGTTCTCACAGGCACATGCCATGCCCTTACCACAGAACCCGTACAATCGACCGGCAGCTTCCCAGCCACCAGTCCTACCGACTATCAACCAGTACCAACCCACCATACCTATGTGTGCATCTTGTGGTTGCTATGGTCACCTTCTCGAACAATGTGCACTATACAACCCTCGGTCGATAGACTATTCGGTACATGCAGGCTAAATTCAGCAGCAGCCTTCCTACCCAGCAGCCACACGAGTGTCGACCAAGGCAGCATCGCATTTGGCGCCGTCCAGCAGCAGATCTTCGATCAACTGCAAGACTGCAAATTGCACCCGTCCATCCGTGACTTACTATAGTTATCACCGACCCTCACCACACTTGTTCGGGATCGACTGACTCATCCTGACCCAGGATCGACTCCAGAGTCACCCTACTCGACTACAGAGGAGGTGACGATCGCGGCTGCAGCAGTCATCGACAAACACATGCCAGTCATTACAGTCTCAGTTGGAAAGAACATGGTCGACGACGTTCTGATTGATGGCGGATCGGGCGTCAATGTGATCACCGAAGATGAACGCCGACGTTTGGGACTAGCCAAGCCCTCACTCGCACCATTCAACCTCAAGATGGCAAATGGCACCATAGCACGGCCCAAAGGATTGATCAGGGATGTCAAAATTCACATTCATGGCATCCCCTATATAGTCACTCTTATAGTCATCGACTGCTCGACAGTCAAGTCAGACTACCGGTTATTACTCGGTCGACCCTGGCTTCGACACGCCAAAGTCATACACGACGGGGGCAACAACGAGGTGCAGATCATGGGCAACGGCACTGTCAAGACCGTCTAGATAAATCGACAGTTAGGATACGAGGCGGTTACACCACATGCGCTAGTATGTTACAACTTCGCGGAAGGCATCACCGATAAGGAGGAGGAAATCTTGCTGGTCTCCGGTCCGACCCTCCACACAATGGGCACAATCGACTGGAACCTCCTAGCTACCGTGTCGACCAGACTAGGACAGAATCGACTACGACGGCTAGTACCACTTGACACCAGGGTATTCAACATACACCAAGATTAATGTTGGTAGACGAGAGACCAATACAAGACAAGCTGCGATTCATGGACATTGCCCATTGGAATCACAATGAGGAGGATCGACTCGACCATATCAACGTCGGTACCTCTACCAACCCCAAGATGTTGAAGCTCAACGCGAATCTGAGCCCTAGTCTCAGAGCTAGCGCAGAATCCTTGTTTAAGGAATACATCGACATTTTCGCCTTCTCTTACAAAGATCTGCGAGGTATAGCGGAACACATAGCGACTCATCGGATCGAGCTCGACCCGACCATCTCGCCTAGTCACCAGGCACGCTACCGCATGAACCCGAACTATGCACAAGCCGTGAAGGACGACTTGGAACGGCTTCTAAAAGTAGGGTTCATTGCGCCAGTCGACAGGGTACATGGCTATCCCTAATAGTCGTGGTTCCCAAAAAAAATGGGAAACTACGGATATGTGTAGATTTCCGTCGACTTAATGCGGCAACCAAGAAAGACCCGTACCCACTTCCGTTCACGGACGAGGTACTCGATGCAGTTATAGGCTATGAAGCCTGCACCTTCATCGACTGCTTCTCAGGCTACCACGAGGTACTGATCGACCCGACCGACCGCCCCAAAACAGCTTTCATCACCGAGTGGGGCGCGTATGTATGGGTCGTGATGCCGTTCGGATTGAAGAACGCCCCGCCTACCTACCAGCGCATCGTCAACCAGATCTTCAAAGAGTACCTCGGCGACTTCATGAAGCTATTCCTAGACGATTTCAGTGTTTACAGCGACATCGACTCCCACCTTCCCAAGCTCAGACTAGTCTTCGACCGATGTCGACAGTACGGGGTAAGCCTCAACCCAGAAAAGTGTATCTTCTATGTCCCTTCGGGTGTAATTTTGGGCTACATTGTAGATCCAAAGAAGATCTAGGCCCTAGTCAACATGCCACCATCGAAGGACGTCAAAGCCATTCAGACGTTCAACGGACTAGCCCAGTTTAACCGATGCTTCATAAAAAATTATGCTGCCATCATGGAACCCATCACCAAGCTGACCAGGAAAGGTGATCCGTTCGACTAGACGCCGGCGTGCGCGACAGCATACCAGACCATCAAGGATCGATACCAGACTGCACCAATCCTGATCGGAGTCGACTGGTCACTCGACTTCCACATACACACAGATGCATCCGACATAGCAGTCGGGGCAATGCTAGCACAGAACCCGACCGGCAACATCGACCAACCGATAGGCTACGCTTCCCGACTATTCAACAGAGCAGAGAAGAACTATACAACAACCAAGAAGGAAGCCCTCGCAATGGTGTACGCCATCAACAAATTCCGGCATTACCTCTTCGGTAATAAGTTTGTCTTCTATGTCGACCAATTGGCGTTCTAGTACTTAATAAACAAACCCCAGGTATCGGGTCGACTGGCACGCTGGGTACTATTGTTTTTTGAATTCGACTTCACTGTGGTTTATAAACCAGGAAAAACGCATGGCGTAGCCGACGCACTATCAAGAAATGAAGGGGCCGAGTCAGCCATAGGCATACTGGACCAGACAGTCGACGCACAGCTCTTTTCCACCGAATCCGATTCGCTACACCCGATAGTCGACTACTTGACTACCGGGACTTTTCCTGCCCACATGACAAAGGAGGCTCGCAAGCGAATAGCTCACAAAGCCATCCCGTACCAAGTACTCGACGGCCAACTGTACCGACTCGGCAAGAACCACCAACTCCGACAAGTCCTGACCGGCAGTCAGCCTACAACAATCCTCCAAGAATTACACAAAGGCAACGCTGAAAGACATTTTTCTCATGACATCATTGTCCGAGAAAATACTAGACGGAGTAGACGCAGGCTACTGGTGGCCGACTCTACACCAAGACGCTGTGCGGTACTGCCAGTCGTGTCATGAATGCCAGATGACAGGCTGCCTACCCAAGACAGTCTCCTCCAAGCTCATCATCCAACTACCCTCGGAACCTTTTATGAAATGGGGACTCGACTTCATAGGCCCCGTCAAGAAGACCCGACATACAGCCTGTCGATACATTTTGGTGGCTACCGACTATGCCACCAAATGGGTTGAGGCTAGAGCTCTCCGAGGAAACACCGCCATTGAGATTGCACAGTTCCAGTACGAGGCAATCCTTACCCGGTTTAGATGTCCACATCATCTAGTAAGCGACCAAGGTGCCCATTTTATCAATAGTACGGTGCACACTCTCACCGAGCATTTTTTGCTCCGACACACGACTTCAACGACATACTACCCGCAAGGCAACGGCCAAGCCGAGTCGACCAACAAGGCCATAGTCCGGATACTCCAGAAGCTAGTCAACGAGAATCGAACCGACTGGGACTTAGAACTCCACACGGTCCTCCTCGCTTACCGAACGGCATACAAAGTTGTCACGGGCCACACACCATTCCAATTGGTGTATGGTCTGACACCGTTGATGCCATCCGAATACATCATCCCGACCGATTGGTCGACATCGACTACCGACTTCGCTCCCAGGCGAGTACTAGCAGACTGTGTCGCCGAACTCGAGAAATTAGACGAGACCCGATTGGCAGCCGCCACCCACCACGGCGTGAAACAGTGGAACCGAGCACAATGGACCCACACCCTAGGCCAGTCGACTCTATACAACGTAGGTGACTATGTCCTCTGGCACCCGAAAGGTACAAATGTCCATGCTGGTAAACTTCGTAGCAAATGGTTCGGCCCGTATCGCGTCCAGTATACCCTCCCCAACAACACGGTCCTCCTAGTCAGCCTTCAGCACTTTGACCCCGACCCGGTAGAAGTCAACGTCAACAAACTCAAACCCTACCGAGTCCTAGGCGATAAACCTCCTACCGAATTGTCTAGCCCACTCACTAGCAAATCAGAGATTAGGTCTACACTAGAACAGAACGAAGATGAGCCAAGCCGACAGCAGCCGACCCAACTTGACCTAGTAACGGTCGGTCGACTCGACTGGTCGACTCAACTAGTCAACCCGACCGGTCAAACCCTAGAAGAGCCGCCATATTTATGGCCGCCGCCCTCACCTATCCCATCAATTTTGAATGCGAGGCCAATAGGGCAAGTATTTAGCACTATGGCCGCGCCCCTTCTTTCTCCTCTTGCTTCCTCGCCATTTTCGTTAGCTCCTCTTCCAGCCGACCGATAGACCGCACGCCTTCTCTCTCCTCTTGCTCCCTCTCCATTCTCCTTCGCTTCTAGACAATCGAGAGTAGAACGGCGAAAAGTAGTCAAGCAACCCCGTAGCCCGACTGTGCGAGAGATAGACAAGAGTAGACAGAGTAAACGGCCGCGCCCATCGCCACTACAGGCGACTGTGCGCGAGCCGACTTCGGGGCTAGTCCGGCCTTTTTCTTGTCTCTTTGTGCGCAGATTTGCAGCCGACCGATCGATGGCGAAAGGCAAGTCGACTGACCGCGGCCCACGACGTCTCTGGTCCTCTGCACCACCGACTTACGAAATTCCAATCCGCACTAGGGAAGGGCTCTACAAAACCCTCGCCTTTCAGTCGATGCGGCCGATTCGGGAATGGCGGGAGTACGCCAATGAGCACCCGACCGAGGCAGATTTCATCAAGGCGTTCGGCGTCTCGGAGTTCGTAGCACTCGACTTGGACAACCCCCAACGCGCGCCACGCATGGAGCTGGTCGAGGAGTTCGTCAACGCCGCAACAGTCGACCTCACAAACAAGTCGATCACGGCCCGCGTCAGAACGCAGACAGTCACGATCAACCCGACTGTCAGATGTCCATGAAGTCCTGAAACTCCCATTCGGCATTACTATACAGCCGATCGACCCTGCGAAGTACCCACCGGGTCGGTTCGAAGAGTATTCTGTTGCCGGCAAGACTGCTGAGGGCTACAGCATCTGCCACTGCAAACCCCAACACCACAGGCGACTGACGGCGTTCATTCAAGGCCTCGGGTTCAAACGCAAGACGACCTACATCAGCAAGGAAATGCTCGACGTCGTGTGCACAGTCGAGTCCTTGATAGACCGCGCCATGCAATGGGACTGGACGACATGGATGTTCAACTCGATCGCCATCAACATCAAGACGATGCAGACCACCAAGACCACAATCTGCCCTTCAGCCGAGGTATTGGACTTCCTCCTTGAGTCTTATTTTCCTAGCACTGACCAGCAGTATGTACACCAAACAGTCGCCCAGCAGAACACCAACGACCGACGTCGACATTCGGAGAACTCGGAAAACAGCTCCCGAGGACCTGACTACATCGTTTTCCGAGGCGGACTTGGAGCCGACCGCACATCGAAGGAACACGTTCGACCTCCCCAACTAGTCGACCAGGGCCAAACGTCGACTGCCCGGCCCCCTAGTCAGGAAACCACGCCCGACCCAGAGGCACCGACAGCCACTACCGGGAGTCAACCGACAACGGATCGTAGGGAGACACGCTCCTCACACGCGCGCAAGCGGGACCAAGAGCGACAAGAGAAGCGTGCCAAGCGAGGTTGACTCACCTCCTTAAGCCACTTTCTACCTCGACAGGTCGACCTGACCTCATCCGACACCGAGGCCTAGTCGACTCCACCACCAACACCAGGTGAAACCCCCCTCCCTGACACACCTCCGCCCTCACTATCTGACTTTGCGCCACTCAACTCCGAGGCGGCATACGAAACGGCATCAACCGGCGAGTTTCGCCAGCCACCACCCGTCTCCCCGACGACTCGACCTCGGACGTCACCCGGGGTCAATCGACCAACACCCGAGTCACCAACATCACGAGCCACGACATTAGCGATGCACTGGCGCGAGCGCCTGGATGACGTCCAAGGATCAGTAAGTCGACTCGAAGATGTTGGCTCCCGAGTGAACCTTCTTTTGTTTGAGGCGGTTCAAGCCAAGACCACCCTTCAAGCCGAGCTCGACCGCAACCGATTGGAGAGTAGTCGACTGACCAAGGACTCCACAGCCTACAAGCAGCAGGTCGACAACCGCACTACCGAGCTGGCAAAAATGCGTACTACTCTCACCACCGTCACGCAGGAGAAGACTCAAACCGACAACAGACTTGCCCAGATGCTATCCGACCTCAACACCAGTCGACAGCACAAACAGACTCACCAGAGCGAGCTCGTGGTAGTACGAAACGAACTGGGATCGGCATGAGCCGAGGTAGAAGCAACCCAGCTCAGTCTTCAGCAAGCTCGGAAGGACATAGTCCACTCCAACAACCGACTCGACCTGCTGCTACAGGATAACGAGGCGAAGTCTCGACAATTTGCAATACGGGAGCTGCAACTCCACAAACTTCGAGCGCGCAAGTATCGACTTCGACTCAAGGCAAGAAACCAAATCAAGGTTCTCAAACACACCCTCAGCACCGACCGCCACCAGCTCAACATGTACCAACGTCAGCTTGACCACCCGGACTTGGAGATTCCACCAGCCGACGAAGACGAAGAGAAGGATACGAGCCACCTCGAACCCGACCATTCGCTCAGGGAGAACCAGTCGACTGACGACGACGAGGTCTTGACTACCGACGTCAAGTTGAGTGAGGACGACGACGCAGACGACAGCGAGTCGACCAATGAAGACGAGGATCGAAATCAGCAGCAGGAAGACCAGCAGACACCGCCAGCCAACCCCCAAAACACGGTGCGACAGCAGCGAGCAGCACAACACCCTCTTTCCCTACAGCAGCAGCACGACCAGCAGCACCCAGCACCCGACCAGATGATGACAGCACCCACACCATCGGTAGTCAAAACCCCAGTCGACTCACCCGTAATCTCTTCACCACACTCTCTGGGGTTTGACTTTTCAGGATTGCCTTCAGATATCCGCTCACCTGTCATGACCCAGGACTCGAGCGACGTCAACCAGTTACGAGTCGACCATACTCCGGGTCAACTACTCGACCGCGGGTAATATTGTCATTCCTCGTGACCATTTTCCCCAATCGCCTACCGTGGTAGACTAAAGTCCATAGGAGTGTACTTAACTCACAAGGATGGCAATGTTAACCGAATATTTGTTGGATATTCCCTTAGGCTAAGAGTAGGCTAGTCTATACCCGGCAAGAATAGACCCGGCAGGCGATATCCGGTGGTACAGACTGGCACAGACTGGTCGACTGGACTTTTTCGGTCGACCAGTCTGACACACAGTCAGACTAGTCGCCTATATGTACTACCCCTCTCGTTGAGAGGGTTGTTGCTATACATTTCGTACATCTTCTTGGCAGCCTCAGTTGTACTTCGTTCTTGTCTTAACTCTTCCTGTATGCACTAGTATGTTGGACTACTGCTGCTGTTAGACTACTGCTGATTCTTGCTCTTGTATGGCTCTTTGTGTTTGTATCTTGATTAGTTGCAGTAGTCTGTGGGTATGCAGGATTCGACTCTCTAGCATACTGGTGCTTTATCCTAGTGGATAGTAAGTTCTCCTTTGTAGAAACCTCTTACTACTCCTCTCAGTCTCTAAGTGACTAGTCTAGCGTAGAGTAGTCTTGTGAGGAATAGTCTCATTCGTTTAAGGTCGGTTCCTAGAAAAACCCCCTTAAAACGCATCACAGATGCATGCGTGGTAAGGGTAATAGCAGCGCACAAGAACTAAACAACACGCACTGGATTTGTAGAAATAGTACGAAATACTACTCATATAAGAAATGAGGTTGATATGGCTAAATGAAGAATTGCAAGATGATATAGAATTGCAGATTGGAAGCGTGTTTACTTTTTGGCAATTTCGTTGGATATAGGCTGAACGTACTTATGTAGTATTGGAGACTTTCATGCCAGCCCTCACGTTTTCATAAATGCATGGACTGCAAGACGACGTTGTAAGCAGACCCTACAAGAACACCAGCCCAATGTGACCGGATGTGACTAAGCGCATATGACTATGTAGTCACCTCAGTCATTGGTTTAGTCTAAAATCAGTCCTAAGAGGGTCCAGTCATAGACTAGTCATATACGTAGTCATATTTTTGAGGACCTGGGTGGGAACGTCTACGGGAACGGGACATATGTTCTCCTGCCTGGTTCCCAGAGTCATGCTCTGAGTGCTTACTATGTGTAGTCATACTAATGTAGTCGGATTGTATGGGTATATGGTTTATGTATGTCTTATTGTAGTAATAGAGTTGGTTTGGGTGACTACATGAAGTCATGTAGTAAATAACCTGACTAATAGTAGTCATATATTTCAATTAGATGTTTTGAAGTCCTCTACTCGTTGGCTCAATGGGTGAGTGCTGTAAAATAGGAGTAGGTCCATAATCTTCACTTATATAATAGCTTGTCTATTCAACACTACCATGTCTGCGCGCAAACATTATAGGATGTCATTTTAGGGCACCATTCTAGAAACACTACTAAATACACCTTCAAAATTAGTAAGTAATTGGGTTGGGCGTCCAAAAATCATGATTCCACTTGCTCTATCTTTCCACTTGCTTTCCAGATGCACGAAATTGCCTTGTATGCTTAACTTTGCTACAAATTTCCCATGCTCACAAAGAAGCCGTTATTGATCACCTTCCCATACTTTTTTGAGATGTCAAAGTGATTGCAAAATAACGTAGTCATGTGGACAGTTTTCTTTACTGGAATTAGTAATGACTGCAAAATAACATAGTCATCTAGACAGTTTCCTTTACTTATACTAGTAATGAATTGCGTTTTAGCAACACCTATAAATGCAACTTCAAACAATTACTAACTAATTGCAAGAGAGTCCAAAAATTGGTTGCCCATGTTGACAAATGAGCTATTACTGATCACCTTTCCGTACTTTTTTGAGATGTCAAAGTGATTGCAAAATACTGTAGTCATGTGCATAGTTTTCTTTACTTATATTGGTAATGAACTGTCTTTGTCCATACAACTCGAATTTGTTAACTATGCAATCTCTGTGACTACTCCTTTGCTGTACCAAATTTCTACAGATAGTACTTGGGCTCCTACAGTCCTACTGTGGTGACTCATCATTGTAGTCTGCCTCTGAATCCTCCATTTGCACAGCAAGCTGCACCTCGTTGCTAGAAAGCTCCCTGGAACTTGATAAAATAGGCGGCATTGCTGCGGTATCATCAGTGACATTCTGTGCCATCAATCCCTGACTTTCAGCATCGTCGCGTAAGCTTAGGCAGTGTAGATCTGGTCTTCCCTCAGCCATGGAGGTCACTCTCACACTTCGTGATTGATTGCGTAGAACAACCTTCCACCCAGGATGTGCCACATCGTCAACAAAGAAGACCTGTTGAGCATGAAGAGGAAACGCAAACGAATCTGATGAGTACGGAATGGTACGGTCAATGTTCACGAGAGTGAAACCGTACTCATCTCTCTTCATAGTTGCCCGTGGCCCAATCCACGTAGCTTGGACCCACTTACAATGCAGTATGAGTAACTCGAACTTCCCATAGTCAGCACCAATAATCTCTTCGACCCACCCCACATACTCCACGTTCGCGAGCCTGTGGTTCTTGTCCGTTCTGCTGGCACGGCAAGCTTGTGAGAATGTTGCAGCTACTCCGCTGTCGCACGTTGACAAGTGTACCTCTGCTCCGCGCACACATATATGGTTCCCGTATGCATACATGCTGCAATACGATTTTGCCTCACATGAAGGTGGTAGGACAAGGCCAAGAACATCTTCATCGACCTGTGTGCCTGTTGCCACATCCCGTTGCACTGCAGCAAGAAACCACTCTGAAAACTGCTCATTCCTTGCGATTGGTGGATACTCTGCTCTTCTACCCCGTGATCAACGGCGTATCTCTGCACGCATTCTGTGCCGCGCTTCCATCTCCAAGTAGTGACGTTTGATTAGAAGCCACAGTGGATGGAAAGTTTTTAGATAACAAAAACAAGAAGCAAATAGAGGAAACGTCATCTACAAAACATTCTCTAGTCATGTGTTGCAATATGATGACTAGAATTAGTACGCAATAGACCTTTGGTGACTGCACACAATCACATTGTCCCTTCTAGACAGAGCGCATGACTAAAACAAGTGATGCTTACTCTCTGTATGACTGTAGAGGCTCCGCGTTCGTGAGAACAAACTCGTGAATCCGTGCCCTGAGCTCTGATGTCAAGAGTCGATATCGACCTGTACCCTCCACGACCTCACTCTTGGCCCCTACTTCCTCCTCATCGTCCCAGATCCTCCTGCGTGTTAGCTCACAGTCTTGCATGTACTCTGTGCAAAATCCTAACGCCTCCTCTATTATGTACCCCCTCGCCATGGATCCCTCGGGTTTTGCTTGTTGCCTAACATAGCCCTTCAATCTCTTCAAGTATTGCTCAATAGGATACATCCATCGGGTGTGTACGGGACCACATATATCCAGCTGCTGCACCAGGTGAATGGGGAGGTGTGACATGACATCAAAGAATGAAGGTGGAAAAACCTTCTCTAGCATGCATAGTGTCTCAGCTGTGTACTCCAATAACTATTCCATGGACGAGGGATCTACGAACTTTGCGTACAATCCTACAAACACCCGACTAAGCCGCATTATTGCCACCCGCGTATCCCTGTCGAAGAGAGTGCGCAAACACAAAGGGAGCAACTGTTGCATCAAGACATGGTAGTCATGAGATTTCAGCCCCTTCAAGTCCCCATCCGACGCAATGCACTTTGCAAGTTGGCCAGCGTAGTTTGTAGTAGTCTTCA
Organism: Pohlia nutans; assembly: GCA_022496805.1. NCBI lineage: Eukaryota > Viridiplantae > Streptophyta > Bryopsida > Bryales > Mniaceae > Pohlia > Pohlia nutans. The sequence continues at coordinate 18,949,304 of CM040094.1, forward strand.
AATTGCGGAGAATGTCTAGGAATTTCGCCTTCTCCTCTTTCGATAGTACATATAGAGCTGTTGGAAGTATGACAGACCCAGGTTTCCTTCCAGGAAGCGGGTGCAGATGTGGTCGAATATTGGCCTCTTTTAAGTCTAGCCTGGCCTTCAAAGTGTCGCGGACTCCCCAAATTGTTTTCATCACGTTCTCGCAAATGTTTTTTTCACAGTGCACGGGATCCAAAACATGTCTAATGAGGAGGTCCTGCCAGAAATCCCAGCATAGCATTCCAGCATCAGATTTGCTCACTATTGACAAAGAATCTTAAGCATTCATTGAGAAAATATAGGTCCATATTCATTTTTCTCCCTACATGCAGTGATGGATTTCAAAAATTGCACTACTCACAGTCAACCTTCTTATCAAGCAGGTTACTAGATTCAGTCAACAATTCTGAAAGTAGTTACTGGAACCAGTGAATGCGCTTAGTACCTGCCAATACGGAAGCAGGAACAGAGCTGAGAGCCGCTTCACTCCGGTCCGGTGAATGGGGTCGCCTTCTCCTCCACCTCTTCTTCCCTGTGACTCCTGCAGAAAGGATACTCTCTCTTGTGCATAGCCCTTGATGTCGCATCCTGTTAGAATTGGAGGGGGCGGCCGGTACTCCTGTTGACCATCGAATGCTTGCTTCAGCCTACGATAGGGATGTCGTCTCCTGAGATACCGGCGGTGACCTACATTTACATTCTTTCCTTAAGCCTTTGACCGCCGAGTTGTAACATCTGGCCCACACTTCGTACACGCTCTATACCCTTTTGTGACTTGGCCAGATGTTAGTCCGTACGCAGGGAAGTCGTGCATGCACCAAAGAAGTAGAGCCCGCAATTCAAAATGCTGTCTAGGGGGCTCTTCAGACACATCTATCGCTGGTACCCCTTTCCAAAGTTCCAAGAGCTCTTCAATCAGTGGAGTAAGGTACACATCGATGTTCTCCGAGGTCACGCTCTCTTTCCCTGGAATCAGCAATGCAAGCATGATAAAAAATGGCTTCATCACTAGCCATGCAGGCAAATTATAGTTCACCAGGAGAACCGGCCATGTCGAGTGACTGAGCGATTGGTTTCCGAACGGATTCACTCCGTCCAAAGCCATCCCCATGCGTATGTTCCTGTGCTCAGCTGTAAAGTTGGCATCCAATGACTCAATGTGCTTCTAGGCCTTCGAATCGGGGACGCAATCCACGTTACTCCCCTCCTTCTTCCGATTGGCGTGCCATTTGTTAAGTTCCGCCAGTCTTTTACACCGGTACATGCGCTTCAGACGGGGAATCAACGGAAAATGGCGTAGAATTTTGGATGGGATTGGGCTGGACTCCGACTTGTATCTCGGGGCGTTGCACTTTGGACAGGACTTCGCATCCTGCAGCTCCTTCCTGAACAGGCAACATCCATTGCGGCATGCATGTATAATATTATAAGACAGTCCTAGCTTCACCACATACTTCCGGGCTTCATAGTGAGAACGGGGTAGGTAATTGTCGCTTGGAAGGAGAATATGCAGCAGTTGAAGTAGTTCGTCAGCAAATGCATTTGATACTCCAAACACCGCAAAACAATTGAGTAGCAGAAGAGTTGAGACCAACCGACTTGTTGTGGCACCTGCAAAAAGAGGAGTTCGGGCATGCTCCACTAACTCCTCCATTACATCTGCCCTGCAGTCCTCTTCCTCCCATGGGATTGCGTCATCCTCCTCCACATCGTCTGTTGGAGTACAATCCTCACGTTCTTCGTCCCCGTAGTTATCGTATCTAGACAGGCACTCCATGATCATTCTTATTGCGTCCATGCCCCCATTGTTGTTGTCAAGCTTAGGAGGGCTTTCCCTGACTTCCTCTTCAACAAGGTCGTTTTCCGCATCCACGAGACCCACCTGAGCATAGCACACTCTTGGAATTAATCATTGACAGTATTACAATATCTCTAATACCTCACTATAATTAGTCATGTCCATCTCATGATTTCAGCATTGTAGACTATGCATAGTCACCTCGATGTGGCTCTACATAGTCGTATTATCCCAAGTCTATGTGTGACTTAATGCAGTCACCACCACAGTAATATGCGTAGTGATAAAACCGTTCATGCAGTCACTAATATCTCACTACAATTAGTCATAGCATTCAGAAGCTATTTCAGTATTTGTGACTATGGGGTGTCAAATTATTCATTGAATTAATCATTGAAAGTATTTTACAACTGGACTTCAAATGACTTGCTTATTACATCACATAGTTTAGACATACCAAAATAGGCACAGTGAACTGAGGGTCTCTTCCAATGGTCCTGAGATGCTTGCGAATGGTTGCCCTACTGATGCAACGACCTCCCATACAATTTCTGCATGGGCAACGGTAACTCGTTAGCCCCAGTCTATCTGCTTATCTCTCCTCCAATTCCCAGAGGTCGAGGTCGCTTGCCCCCGTCGCACCACGGCTAGCCATTTGTCAATGTAAAGCGGTCAATGGCACCTGCTCCTATACAGAAAACCACGCGAAATTGAGCATATGAACTCAGCTTGGTTTCTGTTCATACCGGTAATAAAACTCCTTACTTCTGGTCAAAATTTCAATGTTACAGAGTCAGATTTGAGGCAGACCAGCAGAGCAGTTTCATTGGAAAATGAAAAACGACCTCTCTCAATTCTGAAATAAAATTCTAGAGAAAAAGCTCCAACGAAAAGGGGGAAAAAAAATTGGGCATAATTTCCCATGTCGCCTTTCGTGACAAGCCAAAATTTCATAACAATAAAGTCACCAACACTCTTATAACCACCTGTTCCCGAAAAAATGAACAACTACAGTTCCAACGTATCTTGTACTTATTATTGACCAACCCTGGTTTACCAGCTTTCCTTTTGAGTTACCTTACTAAAGAAGAGATTTCAGCTTTTCTTTTACGGTCCTGGGAGCCCAGTGCAGCATCTGTAGCATTAGGATTCAAACCATCAGATGGAACATTGGCTGCCCTAGAGTCGCCACCATCGTCAGATTTCTGTACTCTTCTTTGTTGGGCCTTAGCAAGAATTTTCAGCTGGGCTGCAAGGATTCGAAACTGAGGATTAGTGGGGTCAATAGCAGAGTGTGCCATCAAAGTTTAAACTCCGCCACTGCCGTCAGTCACATGAACCAAACTACTGACTACTGAACTCGCTATATGATGAACTTTTGTGACTTCGTAGCGTCACATAAACCAAACTTATAATTGACCTTGGTCAGATCGTATGACTGCCCTTGGTCAGATTTGAGTGTTTGGATAGCAACAAGAGTTTCTTTAAAAGAAAGTGCTTTCAACCTGTAATCAAAAGAAGACCTGCTATAAACCTTGCGAGCTTCAACAATGAAGTTGGTAAAAAGTTCAAGTCAAAAAAATTAAAGAATAGCAACCTACCCTCTTCCCCTCTTGAAGAGGAATCAAAGCAGCAAGAATCCGATAGCTTAATAATTGAGGGTTAAAGAGAACCGCAATTATAAGTCTTTATTAATGTTGTACGATGGTTAAAGAAGAATTATTATTTAATTCTTAAGGGAAAACCTAGGAAATTTCCCTGGTAAAAGTAAATCTTTAAGGGTTAACCTGGTTGTAGAAAGGTAAAGGAGATTACCTTATTTTGATTGTGAAATGATGATGAATAAACTAAATGACATAGATAAAACTTTGGGTTAAGTAACGGTGAGAAGAATTGAGAAGGGAGTGTCTATTTTCCTCTGAGGATTAGCTACCCGAAAGAGTTGATGATGTAGACGTATGTACAACTCCTCGTCTTCTATTTCCTCTCTCTTAGTTTACTCTTAAGTTGAAGAAATGTCGTTGTAGTGTTGAAGGATTGTTATAACATACATATATAAGAATACTGTTCTTTAAACCTAGTTTTGGGAATTCTTGAGTTATTATTTGTTCAATCTTAAAGCTTTTCACCTTAGCATGTGACCTTAGATGCTTTAACGTTAGACACTTTAAAACCTTCCTCAAGAAGAACTACCACTAGGGAAAGTTACTTGGGTTAAATAAACCTTTTGAAATTTTCCTCTTTACAAAAACAACCACTGATTGAAGAGAACAAATTCAAAGAGCAGAATCCTCCACAGAATCATACAATTTGAAACGAATCAAATCCTCTCAATTGCAAACTATCACAGGAGAAGGTACGACATGAACCCGGAATCGCATGTAAAGGCACATGTAACAAACTGAAAAAAGCATCAGTTTACAGTCTAACTAGTTTTTCTCAGTGGAGCATTTCGCACACTTCAATCGAAGATGCCCATGCTGAAAATTCAACCATTATTGAGCACCTTAATCGACAGAAGAAACTAACTTAATCAATCAAGTAAACGCGAGAAGAAACTACCTTAATCACACCAGAATCACACTTGCATTTGCCACAGATGTTTAAGCTCCATGACTGCCTTCAGTCACATTAACCAAAACACTGACTACATAACTCGCTATGTGTTCAGGTGTTGTGACTGATTATCGTCATATGAACCAGACGTATGACTAAAAATCAGTTCAAAATCACAGAACAGAGAGGATTGACATCTAAAACTCAGTGATTTTTTGGTTCTACACTGCCCAAATCCCTCACCTAGTGTTAGTTGGTGCCCACAATCATGCAAAGCTCGAATGACTTCTGCAGTTGCTATTGTAGCACCGTGGCGAAGACTGAGCTCGGGTGAAAGGGTATAGGGCAGAAGTATGTCTAGAACAGTCGTCTCAAAATACTCCGGATCATATTTCACAAGCGCTGCGAGAGCCTCTGCTGCTAATTTACGTAGTGACCTATCCTACAAAGTCAAAGCCAAAATAATGAATCGAGTCTTTCTAAGTGGCAAAGCCAGAAAAGAGTAAAAATGAAGGAACACAAATTTCATGCTGCAAGAATGGAAGATGTTGCAAAAACGTGCAAATAAACAGAGTATCACTGTAGATCTTTCTCAGCACATTTGAAACACTCAGACAACATAATCAAATAAAGAACCATCTCTTAAACAATATCAATAGCAGAGAGCAATAATCTTGCAAATAAGGCTCGGGACGGTTTTAAAAAAACTAACCCAGACAGTCTTTGCCTCTTGAAATTTCCAGTCACATCTTTGCCTCCCAAAATTAATCAGAACCACCAAATTCCAAAAAAATTATAATTACTTAGGTGACTACATTTCAAGCCCAAAACAAAACAAAAATAAAAAAATTGTCAAAAAAACTGCCTTAGAAGTTCTATTCACATCTTTGCGAGTCAAAATCAAATTAAGCCAGTACAGCCAGAGCATACCAAGACACTCTTCAAAAAATCAAAACACTAAAAATAAAAATATTAGAAAAATTAGGTAGTTATACATTTCAAGCTTTAAAGAAGAAAATAGTCAAAACGACTGTGTTTGAAAATATATTCACATAAACCAAACATATGACTGACCTTGGTCATATAAACCAACTTATGACTAACCTTCGTCACATAAACCAAACTTATGATTGACCTTGGTCACATAAACCAACTTATGACTGACCTTCGTCATATAAACCAAACTTATGACTGACCTTGGTCAGATCGTCCTTCACCACGCGTTGCAATCTCCTGGACAGCTTGAAGCAACGACTGTAAAGCATGCTTCGATCCTAGCACGCTCGCTACAGATGGATGACTCTCTTCGATCCTAGCACGCTCGCTACAGAGCCCTATAATTTGAATAACTCCTCCATTACAGAAGGCGGCGTTTCAGCGTAGTGGTCCTAACTACGTTTTGTGCCGCGCATTAAGTTTTGGGAGGTGCGCAGGTAGCTCATTCGAACCTGAAGAGGACGATCAAAATGGCGATGGAGACTGCGCTTGATTGCCTCCCACGCCTCACTGCTCCTACTCCTGCTTGCGATGGAGACGCCCACGATTCTTCTTGAAGCCTTAGTGCCGGAGGAAGAGGACAACACCTACGAGCTTATTCGAGCGACACCTGAGGAGCCGGTTGCGGAGCAAGGGTCTGGGAGGGGCGAGGATTGTGCAATCGGAGAGTACGAGAGGCTGCGGCAGGAGAATGTGCGCAAGAACGAGCTCAAGCTACAGGAGCTCGGAGTCCCGCTTCTGGCACAAAAGTTGCTGAACCCTAATGCCACGAGGACGACACCTACGGGGGGAGGAGAGGGGACACGACGCGCCGGCGCCAGCAGCATCGGAAACCGCAGAAATACGTCAAGGTAAACCCTAAACCCTAGCTTGACCCTGCCGACAGCGAATGTGGAATTTTTTATGTGCCGCCGCGAATGTGGATTTTTTTAGACACGATTGCTCTCTCTTGAACCCCAGTAATTGGCAGTGCCTTTGCGGTTGGGGCACTTGAAGCCACAGGCCTCGAAGAAGCTCATGATGCTCTTGCGAGGGCCGTGGTACACGCACTGCCCTTCCGAGAGCAGAATGATGTCGTCAAAGAGGTTGAAGGTTTCCGGCGCCGGCGTCATTATGGACTCAAGGATTTTCTTTGAAACCCATAATGAAGAGGGGGAAAGTTAGTTTTCACATTCTCCTCATGATTTGAACTTCTCACAAATGCTTTATAGGGAGAATGTCTAAGGGGGTTGAAATACACAATCAATCATAAGAGAGCAATTAAAAGATGAGAATTTGACATGAAACTATACAATCATATTCGAGCATCACATTTCTGAACCTGTGACAACATACCCGCTCCTTCACTCCGCTCAATACAATTCGCATCCAATGTGTGGTAACCGGCTGCTCAATCTACTGTCAATTTGAATATTTCACTATGAAATTACATATTTAACGAAGCAGGTCAGTAAATTCAAACATATGTACTCTAACTAGATCATGAGAACACCTGCTATATTGATCGTCGATAACCCTTTCCATGCCCACAGAGTTTGTTGGCACGCTTGTAAAAATTAGGGAATAGTCCAAAACAAAGGTCGTCCATCTGACCGTCCATCTGACCAAGCGCTTTATGTACGTCCGTGTTTACGCTTCACTCCTTGAGAGCGAGCCTGAACTCTGAAGTCTTCATCGTCACTCTCATTGTCTAACAGTATAACAGGCTCCTTCGATAACTGTGCCGCTCCATTAGAATGACTAGGGTCCAGAATAGCCTTTCCGGTTTGGGTGTTTTCTTGAACAGATTGTGAGGCCGATAGTTGAGGTCCAGAAAGTTTCAGTAACTTCGACTTGGAAAGTGTTAACTTCTTTCCATTTTCTGTCAAAACCACCAGTGAAATTCAGAAGATAGAAGGGAAACAGAATTCAGTTAGCGAGCACACCATAGACAAGCAGGCCTTTGGTCTGCCAGCTCCTACATAATGAACTCACAAGCAGGCTGCCAAGATTTGAGAGTAGACTGTGTCGGTTATTTTGGAGAAACTTTAAACTGATCAAAGTTTGGATGATGGAAAACGTGGTGGAGCTGTCTAATCCTGTGGAAATGTCGTCCATGAACAGCGCCGTGCATGGCCCAATTATCATCTCACCTGCATCCACATAACCACATTCAAATGACCACATTCCAATCACCATATGTCACAATTCTATTAACCCCGAAAGGATGAAGAAATCGGTACTGGACCTCATGTTTTTTTTTTAAGCGATTTTGAAGTGGACTTTTCTTTGTCCAAATTTATTTATTCTTACCATATTCTTTACTGATTTCCATGATGCAAAAGTCGGTCCCATCTTAATCATATTTTTCACAATATGATTGATTGAAATCGTCATTGAGTGTGCAGAAATGGTTATGTAATTTGGGTGCTTACCTGTTGTGGCACGCTTCTTCTGACCACCTGAAATGCCACGGCGCATTTCGTGCTTTATACATTACTTACTCCTCGATGACAGCAAGGGTTTGTAACTGATGTTGGTTTCTGCAGCGAGGGTTTGAAAGTCGTGCGTCGGAGTAAGCGACTCAACAACCGGCCACGAAAAGCTGCAAGGAACAAGCAGAAGGACGCGCTCTGCAAGGAATCAAAGGAAAGCGTGAGGAGCGTGAAGAGCAGCTCCGAGGAGTGGCACAGCGAAGAGGAGAAAACGGAGAGCGAAACTGACATCGAGAATGATGACGAGCGTAGCCTAGGCGATGATGAGGTCTCGCCAGTAGCAGTGGGAAAGCCACATCCAGGCAAGCAAAATCCTCAGGTGAGTGTACTGCCTTGCTTCGATGTTTGCTTGATTCGATGTTTGCTTCGATGTTTGCTTGATTCGATGATTCGATGTTTGCTTGATTCGGTGTTTGCTTTGCTACCTCGATTCAGTGTTTGCTTGCCTTGAAACTGCAGTCTTGTTTCTAAGCTCTGTGACTGCTCATAGTCACATGAACGAGAATTCTGACTTCATTTGCTAAGGTTCTCGTGTTAGATACTTTCATGTATCAATTATGAATGTTGACGTCCAGGAACTTGTGTGCATTGCTGCAGTCCATTTCTCCTCGTTTGTAAGAGCTGTGCATTTGCATGCTCCTCCAGTTTCCCATTGCAGTCAATCACGCTAGCTTCTTGATATCACCATACTTGCATATTGGTATAGTAACTGTGTGACTAAGTACTAGCTTCGTGAATCTACATTGGATAAAAGCTTTGTGAATACTAGCTTCGTGAATTTGCAATTTCGATACTAACTGTGTGAGCACTAGCTTCGTTAATTTGCACGCCAAATAATAGCTTAGTGAATTCTAGCTTTGTAAATTTGCTATTTGGATACAACCTATGTGAGTTCTAGCTTCAAAAATTCGCAATCTGGATACTAGCTGTGTGAGTACTAGCTTCCATAAATTCACAATCTGGATACAAGATGTTTGAGTATTTGCTTGCCTTGAAACTGCTAGTGTTTGCTTGCCTTGAAACTGCAGTCATGTATCATGGCTCTGTGACTGCTCATAGTCACATGAACTGGGATAATGACTAACCTTGACATTGAGAATGATTAGCGTTGTATGTATTGTGCAGGCCAGCGGACAGACAACCGAGCCATCTGTGTGGGAGGTGCGCAAGCGAGGTCCTGGAGGTTGTGGAATTCCCAAACCCAGGTCAACGAGCCTATGTGCGCAGCAAACAGCCCGACCTCAACAAAGAAAACGTCTCAAGATGTCAGACGATTCACTATCAGGGGAGCCCTTCGATTACTGCAATGACGTTGTATCCGAGGTTCCTCCTAACCAGGGAGGCAGCACACCTCCTTCGCGTAACCGAGCCGTTCCCCGGCATGGGTCCATTAGTAGCTTGGACCTCGAAATTGCAGAAAGACAGCTCCAACTACTGCAGTGGAGGCGAGAAATGGAGATGCAGGAGCCTGGGGTGAACTCCTCCACATATTCTCCATCAGAGATGACTGAGAGCTTTGGTCAACCCTCATATTCCAGAGACCAGAAGTCCAGACGACGGGTCGCTTTGAAGCAACAACAGGCTCAGGAGGTCACTTTTCGAGATGCAGGAGGGCCCAGAAAACACCTTGTGGAGGTCGATCTGAGAGGACATCCACAAGGACAGAATCGACCGCTGTGGCTAACATGTCTTCGAGGTCATGCGCAGGATATAGATTTCAGCAAAGACAACTACAAGAATCTCAACACTTCTATGTTGCTCGCTGTCAAGGAACGAGTGGACAACACTTTTGAGTACCATGGGGGCCTTGGCAAGGTGACAGAGGAGGCTTTCCACAGCATTTTGAAGGGCCAGTTGAAGGTGAAGAGATATGAGTTGAAGAAAAGAATGCAAGAAAGGAAGGACAAGCCAAAGCACATTCGGCATGACCATTGGGTAAAGTTGTCAAAACTCATCTTGGAGGAGAAAAAACAGCAGGAAGCAGAGAAGCTGCGATACAGCCGAGCGTAAGTGAAGAGGCCGTCTTCAGCGGGGCGCAACGAAGAATATGTTCGAGCTAATTTGGTAAGTCTTCAGTCTTTGTTTTCATGCCTTTCATCACAAGCATTGCAAGCTTTCTAGACTGCCAGCAAAGTCAGATGATCACCGGTACTTGGAGAAACTTCCATGTTCTTCTTCTTAGTTTTGTCAGAAGTCCATTACAGCTCCTGATCTCAAAGGCTGTAGAACTGTTCCATAGCGCAAACCAGGTCTTGAAGTGACTAGGTGCAGTCATCAAATTAGAGTTTGTGATTGTTCTCAGTCATCACGTTCGAATTCGTGACTTTTTTTAGTCATAGAGATGTCTGACCCAGGTTAACCCATTCATTTTCGAGGACACTTGACGGCAGCAGCTCATTCCTGTAAGCAATTTCTGTGTACAATCGGTAACATTTTCAAAGTCCAGTCCTTCCTACACGTACTGCTCGTTGCCTTGCAGAAGCCCGTGAAATTGTGGTGATAACCCGACGACGTAGTAGATTCCAGCGATCGTGAGAGAAGCCTCATCAATTGTCACTAAGTATGCAGCACTAACTAGGGAATCTAACATCTCTGTGCAGGCCATTGAGCTGGAGAGAAGCCCAACTAGGGTTGAAATTGAAAGGGAGCTTGCACGGGTCAAAAATGCCCCTCGAAGACTCAATCTGAGAAACGAAACCTCCCCGAGTAGCCGAGTGTCTGATGCACAGCCAGAGCACGACAGTGATTGGCGGAGATCCATTGAGAAGAACATTGAACGCATCATGCAGCACCTGCAGATTCCCGTTGTCACCCCCATGAAGGTAGCAAGTGCAAAGAGCAGCTCCAGCTCAGAGTCCACCGGCACCGACACTTCACGAAAGCCAGATCACATTGAAGAAAGTATCATGGCACTGCAGGTACAAGTATGATCTTGATGTGTGTTGTCCAACTCCTGTTATTACAGCTCCTGCTTGGGCACTTCTTAAAATCTTGTGCCTTAGTTCTAGAAAAATTCACTATGCCAAGTTCGTGACTGTTTGTAGTCAATGGTATGGAAAGAGTGTCCAGGCTTGACTAGATGCAGTCATGAAGTTCGAATTCGTGATTGATAATAGTAATGAAGTTAGAATATGTGACTTCTCACAGTCATCAGTTTAGAATCTATTACTATCCACAGTCATAAAATTTGAATAAGTGACTGGAATGGTCAAGAAGGTGTGGCATTGTTTAACACATTTGTAAACATTGCTCATGATTAAAAGCCATGACTGAGAGGATCCTTATTGACGTGTTGCCTCTGTTCTCAACAGGCATTGCAGCAAGCAGGGGAGTGCCAATCGCAGCCTGCAGATCCGGATAAGGCAGAGGACATGCCTGCAGTAGGTGATGTGAAGGACTCACATCCGTCGGGAACTTCGAGCAACCCTGCAGGAGGCACTCCGGATTGTGGTACAGTGACCGTGGCAGAGTCAGGAGGACGTGCCCCAGTTGTGTACTCCACTCGGAATTTGAGGGCTTCCAAGCCTGCAAAAGAGGACACTCGCACCCAAAAGAAAACGCGTTTGACAGAGGTTGAGAAGCTGAAGAAAGACCAGGATGACACAAAGAAGCAAAGGGCACTCCGGGGGAGCAAAGAGAAAGCTGAAAAGAGCAAGGAAGCCAACATTGACAGTCAGCAGAACGCGAAAGGGAAGTGGAAGAGAAACATGAACGCACCGGTAAGTGAACATGTAAGTGTCGGCAGCCTTGTATTTTCACAGGTTTTTTTCTGAAAGCACCAATTCAGTGAGTTAGTCTCAACTGATCCATGTTTTGTGTGTTTTTTTATTTTTATAGGTTGTACAAGAAACCGAGGACCCGGATTTAAAGAAGGGTGACCCTGTGAGACTCAAGAAAAACATGAACGCACCCATAAGTGAACATGTAAGTGCCATGAGCCACTTCCTGGAATGTTGTGCCTTAGTTCTTTAGAAATTCATTATGCCAAGTTCGTACTGTTAGTAGTCATTCATATGGAACGAGTGACCAGGCTTGACTAGATTTAGTCACGAAGTTAGAATAAGTGACTGATATTAGTAATGACGTTAGAATATGTGACTTCTCACAGTCATAGAATTTGAATAAGTGCCATGAGCCTTGGAGAAGTACATCTTTGTATCAAAGCAGCAGTTTAGTCCCAACTGATCCTTGTTTTGTGTTTTTATTTTATTATTATAGGTTGTACAAGAAGATGAGGACCCGGAGTTCAAAAAGGGTGACCCTGTGAGACTCAAGGGAATTGAAGAAGGGGAGGAGGATAAAGTTGTGGCACTCGGGAAAGTGCAGAATGTAGCTGGGGCTTCTCTACACGGGAAAACCATAATTGCAGGAACCGTGTCTGTAGAAGTGATGAAAAGCCTAGATGACGACTACAATTTGTTTGCACCCGTAGATCTAGATGATCCACCCGTGACCTTGGTAGGACGAGCAGTAGGGCACTTTGTACTGTGGCCCACAGAGTTCATGGACATAGATCTGTCCTTCTCCCAAGCTGTTTAGACTGATCGAGTTCCAAGTGCAGTGCATCCTGTTTCAGCACCGAATTTTCTATTTCAATGAAATGTGTGAAAATCATTTGCATGACCTGACGCAGTGCTCAAAACCGCACGGTTGACTTGTAATAGTCAACGGATCTCATTATCACCCTAATCTGAAACTGAAATCTATGACTACGCACCGGTAGAATGGCAGATTCGATTGCATGGCATACGTTTGCATTAGACTACGGACAGTCAAGTCCTAGTCAGATGCTTCCAATTTAATATTGAAATTTGACTCCCAGTAGTAATAGAAACGAGTATACTAGGACTCCATGCAGTCATCACATGATATGGGTGACTATGTGTAGTGAAGCATATTTGACTTTACAGAGTCGTATTATCTCACGTGTATGTATGATGCAATACAGTCACAACCACATCACTATACGTAGTGATCAAACCATTGCTATATTCTCTAATACCTCACTAAAATTAGTCATGTCCATCTCATGATTTCAGCATTGGAGACTATGCATAGTCACCTCGATGTGTATTGAAGGTAGAGAAGATTGCACAAGGCACACACACAAACACAAGGAATGCGTAGAAAGAGATAATCTTTACTCAAAGGCCTTCCACCTTAAGTAGTGTACACTAGGAGGTCACCATGGACAAACCATATGGGATAACTCATCACAAGGACACTCTAGAGATCAGCCCATGCCTAACCCCTCCTCCCACACACCATTATTTAGCACCCGTACGTCTTTGGCTTCTAGCAATACTACGTTGCATCAATTACCTCAATACTCCCACTTTGCGTAGAGCCAAAGCCTCTAAGTCCAAATGCTATTACTAATCGTTGGTGTCGGTCTCTACAAAGACCCTTTGTGAGCACATCCGCCACCATGTGCTCCGTTGGGCAATACTCCAAATGTATAACTCCCAATTCCAACTTCTCCCGAATGAAGTGGTATTGCACATCAATGTGCTTCGTGCGTGAATGATGTGTAGGGTTCTTTGCAAGTGAAATGCACCCTTGGTTGTCACACATAATCGTTGTAGCCTCACCTTGTGTGCAACCCACATCCACCATTAGTTGCCTCAACCAAATGGCCTCCTTCGTGGCATGGCTCGTAGCCATGTACTCGGCCTCCACCGTTGATGTCGCCGTGGTTTGTTGCCGCTTGCTATTCCACGACACCGCTCCCGATCCGACCTTGAACATGTAGCCCGTTGTCGATCTTCGATCGCTCGTGTCTCCCGCGTAGTCCGCGTCACAATAGCCGCTCAACACAATGTCTTTGCCTCCAAGACACAACTTCACATCGCTTGTGCCCCTCAAATAACGCATGATCCTCTTGACCGTCATCCAATGCATCGAGCCCGGTCTCGCCATGTGTTGACTCACCACGCTAATTGGATACGCAAGGTCGGGCCGTGTCACAATCATCGCATACATCAACAACCCCACCGCTTGCTTGTATGGCACCTCCGCCATCGATTTAGCCTCCATCGCATACTCCTCCTCCGAAAGCTTGACGAGCTTGGAGTTTGCATCCAATGGTGTTGCCACGGGCTTACAATCCTCCATCCCGAATCTCTTGAGCACGTCCATCACATACTTGCCTTGACTCATGGTGATAGTGCGTGTAGCCCTGTCTCGCACAAACTCAACACCAAGACAAAAGTGCAATTCTCCAAGATCACTCATCTCGTACTCTCTCTCAAGCATGCCTTTTAATGCATTCATTAAACTCATGAGGCTTGCAAGAATGATCAAATCATCAACATATATGATCACAATCACCACATGTTGCCCCTCTTGCATGAAGTAGAGACTATGATCCGCAATGCTCCTAGTAAACCCGTGTGCAAGCAAGAACGTGTCAATCTTTTGGTACCACGCTCTTGAAGATTGTTTCAACCCATACAATGATTTTTGCAACTTACAAACAAGGTGCTCATTACCTTGTTGCACAAACCCCTCAGGTTGCACCATGTAGATATCCTCCTCCAAATCGCCATTCAAAAATGCGGTCTTCACATCCAATTAATGCATCTCCAAGTCCAAGGCCGCTCCAATGGCAAGAATGCATCGAATGGTGGTGAACTTGGCCACGGGAGCAAATGTCTCGTGAAAGTCCACCCCATGCACTTGCGCGAACCCCTTGGCTACTAATCTTGCCTTGTGACGCACAACAATACCCGAAACATCCCTCTTTGTCCGAAACACCCATTTGCAACCAATGGGGTTGCGATCCTTTGGAATGGGAGTTAATTGCCACGTACCGTTAACAATTAGAGAGTCGTACTCCTCTTGCATGGCGCGCTCCCACTTGACCGCATCCTCACCTTGCATGGCTTCTCGAATGGTCAATGGACCATCCGATAATGCCACATTCGCATGCTCGTCCTCCACTTGAGGGAAGATGTGATTCTTCCACCATTCTCCAGGTGGCTTGCGCGATCTCTCGGGGTACCGCCGCTCGCTTGAAGAAACTTGCTCCTCTTGCGTGCCCTTTGCGCCATTCTTGGCCTTTGAGCTCGATGGCGCTTCAACAACCTCCGTGTCGCCAGCTTCGTCATCACCGTCATCATCACCTACATCAACAACACTAGGAGACTTGGAGGGTGTGTCCACCAAAACGTCTCCACTACTCCCACTTGGACCAACCTCCAAAGGAGCCTCCATCGTAGACTCCTCACAAAATGTCACATCACGTGACCGAATGATCTTCCTCGTGTCCACCGACATGAGTCTATACGCCTTGGTACCTTCACAATACCCAAGAAACACACATTTCAAGGCCTTAGCCTCGAGTTTCGTCCTCCGTTCGTCAGGAACCTTCGCATATGCAATGCATCCGAAGATGCGCATGTGTGCAACACATGGTTGCCTCCCACTCCACGCTTGCTCCGGCGTCATGCCTTCAACCGCGCTTGTTGGACACCGATTGCGTGTGTATACCGCATTCACCACCGCTTCCGCCCAAAGGTCCAACTTCAAGTTTTGAGCGTGCAACATGCTCCTCGCCATCTCTACAATGGTGCGATTTGCGCGCTCCGCAACTCCATTTTGTTGAGGCGTGTACGGGGCCGAAGTTTGGCGTGCGATGCCTTCATTCTTCAAAAGCTCGTCAAATTTCTTGGACATGTACTCGCCGCCATTGTCCGATCGAAACACCTTGATCTTCAACTCGGATTGGTTCTCCACCAATGTCTTGAACTCCTTGAACTTCTCAAAGCACTCACTCTTGGCTTTGATAGGGTAGAGCCATATCTTCCTTGAAAAATCATCGATGAAGGTCACAAAGTACTTGCAACCTCCCATCGATGTGGTCTTCATGGGGCCACACACATCCGAATGCACGATCTCCAAAACTTTTGTGGCCCGTGTCGCCCCTTCACCCGCAAATGGCAACCGTTGTTGCTTGCCTTCAATGCAACCTTCACACGTGAATGTAGAAGCATCCACTTTCAATTGATGAAGGTCCATACCGCTTACCATGCCGCGTAGTGTCTTCACACTCTTGATGTTCAAATGGCCAAGTCGACGATGCCACAACGCCAACTTGTCGTCCTTCAAGTTTGAATGCGCCAACGCCGCCGATTCCTTCGAATGCACCTTGGAGAACTTGATGTGGTACAAGCCCTCGTGTTCTTCAATGATGGCCACCTCATCTCGACTCGGTGACAACACATAACACCCCTTATCACTAAACTCAACCCTCAAGTGCTTTGCCACTAATTGCCTCACCGATAGTAAATTTGCCGTTAATTTGGGAACGTGGAGGACATCTTGGATAGTGATTGTCTTCACACGACCCCTCACCTCGGTGTCTACAACAATTTGGCCCTTGCCAACGGCCTCAAGCACCGTATCATCTCCCAAAATCACTCTCCTTGGATTAATGAGAGCATACGAATGAAAACAAGTTTTATGTGGTGACATGTGGCTTGTAGCCCCCGAATCAACAATCCAATCACTCGTACTACCATTGCACGATACATTGCTTGCCATGTTTGCATACTCATCACCAACCTCAATCCAATCACTCATGCTTGCATCACCCTCGATACCATCACTCATGCTTGCATCACCCTCGATGCCATCACTCATGCTTGCCTCATATCTAGCCGTAAATGCGTACTCATCATCGTCACGAGTTTTAGTGTTGTTTGCACTCTCCCCTTTCTCATCCCTCTTGCGTTTGAAGCAAAATTTGGCAATGTGGCCCTTCTTACCACAATAGAAGCACACCTTGTCGCTTGAGCTCCCACCGCCTCCATTCTTGAATTGCTTCGCCACGAGTGCCGCTCCATCTTCTCGAGACTCGTTCTCCTTTCGCCGCGAAAGCTCGTGCAACAACCGTGAGGTCACATAGTCCAATGTGAGCTCCGTAATGGGTCTTGACTCCATCGCCACGATGAGGTACTCGTATGATGATAGAAGGCTCTCCAAAAGTGTCATCACGATGTCACCATCCGTAACCGACACGTCGCAACCGTTGAGTTGATCCGCGAGAGCTTTGACCTTGATGATGTACTCCAACATGTCATCTTCTTCGCCCATCTTGATGGTGAAGAACTTGCGCCTCAAAAACAAAATGTTGGCCAATGTTTTCGCTTCGTGAATGTTGCAAAGCTTGGACCATGCTTCCGCGGGTGTCTTGCACGAACGAATGTGCGCAAGTTGCGAATCCGCGAGGTTGAGTGCCAAAATGGCAAATGCCTTCTTCTCCCTCCTCGTGTACGCTTGCATGATCCTAGGATCCGTAGAAGAGAAAGGAGGTTCCTCACTACCCTCGACAATCTCCCACAACTCCTTCTCGGCCATCACCATCTCCATTTTGAACTTCCACAAGTGGAAATTCACCCCATCGAACTTGTCCACGACCTTGGGACCCTCACCCTCAAAAGATGCCATGATCCTCACTTACGTATGCCTCCCCACACAAATGAAACCTCAAACTCAAACACACAACTTTGTTTTTGTGATTTTTTGCTTTGATATTGCACCTTTGTGCACCCAATGGGTTTAAAACAACCCCAAACACTAGATCAGCACTTTTGTGCTCCACACACGCCTCCCAACACTCAAATGTGAGAACCCTCACCCAAAAATGCAAAGAGGCTCACCAAAACCCCTAAAATCACTCAATGGAGCTCAAAACAACTCCAAATGCTTCAATACGACGCCTTAGTGTCCCCAAACACTCAATGCACGTCAATGACACCTTTGTGTCCTTCAAGAGCACTCACTCAATGCACATGAACTCACACAAGTCCCTCAAAACCCCAATCGCATTGAAATTGCTCAAAACCGCACCTTTGTGCACAAACTAGCTCCAAATGAAAATTTGAGCACCCCAAGAGCATGAAACACATGCAACACCTCAAAGCAAGTGCCTAATCACTAGGATCAGATGGTAGACCCTCCACGAGAGTCTTCACACCTCACAAATCACTTGCATTTACTCAAATGCTCACAATTGAACCAAACGAAGTTCCACTCGCAACGAAGAGATAGAAGAAAGAAAAGAAGGAGATCAAGGGAAGAAATTGACCAAAGAGAGTGCTCCAACATGTAACTTCAGCCCATGCACACCTCCAAGAAACACCAACGCTTCAACAAGCTCCAAAACCTCCAACAATGCTCCAAAACCGCCCGTTGCGCACCGACCTCAAAATACTTGCACAAATGCAATCTAATACTCATGAAACACACATGAGTGGGCCCATAACCTATTGAAGGTAGAGAAGATTGCACAAGGCACACACACAAACACAAGGAATGCGTAGAAAGAGATAATCTTTACTCAAAGGCCTTCCACCTTAAGTAGTGTACACTAGGAGGTCACCATGGACAAACCATATGGGATAACTCATCACAAGGACACTCTAGAGATCAGCCCATGCCTAACCCCTCCTCCCACACACCATTATTTAGCACCCGTACGTCTTTGGCTTCTAGCAATACTACGTTGCATCAATTACCTCAATAATGTGGCTCTACATAGTCGTATTATCCCAAGTCTATGTGTGACTTAATGCAGTCACCACCACAGTACTATGCGTAGTGATAAAACCGTTGATGCAGTCACTAATATCTCACTACAATTAGTCATAGCATTCAGAAGCTATTTCAGTATTCGTGACTATGGGTAGTCCAATAGATGTGACTCCAAAGAGTCCTATTCTCCCAACTCAATGTATGACGCATTTCAGTCATCATCTCACTACTATGCGTAGTGATAAATGTATGACTACGTGTAGTCATAATGTCCATATAGATGACTACGTGTAGTCATAAATGTATGACTATATAGAGTCATATGGTCCCAAGTCCCACTGCAGGTCCCGTTTTGAGGTCCCAAAACACTGTGGGAACGCAGCATTGGGAACAAAAAGTGTCCGATATGACCCCCAGTCACATTGTCCGAAGCGACTAAGTCCAAATGACTACAAACAGTGCTAGTCACATTTTGATTTATGCCCTGTTGTAGTCATAAAACCTAGTCACATTGGGCTGGTTTTCTTGTAGTGGTTTCGCACATCGGCCCTCGAACTCGAAGTGAAGCACAACGCCAAGACCCCTCTCTACCCACAGATAATACCAGTACTCACATACCACACCGAACTCCGGATGCATTCGAGTGGAAAGCGCAGGAACAACTTCGTGAAGAAATGATACGAACAGTACGCGAATTGTAAGAACTCTCACCGATAGAGTCAGACACTCCAACATATATGGGAGACAAGAATCACACAGACGAGATCTGCAACTGTAACATTCTCCAACAAATCGAGTCACACACTATTCAGGTATTTCTAAAAAACTTTATGTCCATTGCTCCAAGCATCTCTGACCACATCCAACGATACATGTTTCAGAAGGCTAACACCTTTGTCCCGATACCGGTACCGGAGGAAGCCCCGGTACCCATACATTCCGTGGTAGCTGTCGATTATCAATGCCAATTATCACGGTAATGATTGGAAAGACCGTGATAAACAACGTTCTCCTCGACGGTGGATCAGGAGTCAATGTCATCACTGAGCAAGAGCGCTTCCGCCTGGGACTACCAAAGCCAACTCCTGCACCATTTAAGTTACGAATGGCCGATAGCTCACTGGTGCAGCCCAGCGGACTCCTTCGGGACGTAAAAATCCACATTCACGGTATTCCCTATACCATCATTCTTACGATTATTACTTGCAAAGATGTGAACTCGGCATACAGTCTACTCCTCGGTTGACCATGGCTCCGCGACGCCCGAGTAGTCCACGACTGGGCAAACGATCACATCCAACTCATGGGGAACGGCACAATCCAAACCGTACGGATCAACCGCGAATTGGGTCTCGAAGCCTCTACTCTGGAAACGTTGGTCTGTTACAATTACGCGGAAGGCCTTACAGATGAAGAAGAGACGATATTGCTGGACGCCAAGGAATTCATCCATCCAATCGGCACATTAGCCATGGCTGATCTCTGCCAGGTACAACCTTTTGACCCTTCCTTTTCACCTTCCAATTCCTTGATTCCACATACCGAAAGAAGTATGTCGGTAGACGAATACCGATCTTGGAAAAAGTGAAAACTATCCTAGTTGCAAAATGGTCCCAAACTGAGGACGACCAATTGCGCAACCTCAACCTCGGTAGCTCTACCGAGCCCAACATCATTCGAATTGGAACAGCTATACCTACCCACATGATTACCGAAGCAAAAGAATTTTTCCACGCATTCAAAGACGTTTTTGCGTGGTCATACCACGACCTTAAGGGCATTCCCGAGCATATCGCCCAACAGGAGATCAAACTCGACACCAGCATTCCGCCAGCTCACCAAGCCCGCTACCGAATGAACCCAAACTACGCCCAAGCAGTCAAGGCCGATCTCGACATACTCCTTCAAGTTGGTTTTATCGAACCAGTCGACCAAGCTACGTGGCTGTCACCGATCGTGGTAGTACCGAAGAAGAACGGTAAACTTTGGATCTGTGTTGATTTTCGACGCCTTAACACAGCTACAAAGAAGGATCCGTACCCGTTGCCGTTTACCGATGAAGTCCTCGACTCGGTAGCAGGACACGAAATGTACTCATTTCTCGATGGATTCTCAGGCTATCATCAGATCAAGATCAATCCCGAAGACCGACACAAGACAGCATTCATTACCGACTGGGGCGCATTCGTCTAGGTAGTTATGCCATTCGGATTGAAGAACGCACCACCAACATACCAGCGCACAGTCAACCAAGCATTCAAGGAATACCTAGGCGATTTTATGAAACTCATCCTCGACGATTTCAGCGTTTACAGCTCAACTGGGACGCATTTGACAAAACTCCGGCAGTGTTTTACAAAATGTCGGGAGTTCGGTATTAGTCTGAACCCCGAAAAATGTTGTTTTTTGGTCAAATCAGGCGTCATTCTGGGTTACGTGGTGTCTTCCGAGGGGAAATTTCCCGACCCTAAGAAGATTGAGGCCATTGTCAACATGCCCACACCACGCACTATTAAAGATATACAGGTCTTTAATGGATTAGCCCAATTCAACCGAAGTTTTATCCGGGACTACGCAAAGATCATGGCTCCCATTACAGCACTTACTCGAAAGGACGAACCATTCATCTAGACTACCGAGTGTGCGACGGCGTCTACCGATATCAAAAAGTGTTACGTCAACCACTAGTAGAAATCTTGTCTTATGTGACAAGTCTTTAATGACTCAATGTCGGGAATGACAAGTCCATAATGACACAAAGTGGGACTTTGTGTCATTACGGACATGTCATTCCCGACATTGAGTCATTAAAGACTTGTCACATAAGACAAGATTCCTACTAGTGAACGCTCCGATATTCATTGCGGTTAGTTGGCAAATCGAATTCCACATCCATACAGACGCTTCCGACCTCGCCGTTGGTGCATTGTTGGCCCAGAACCCAACCGGAAAAATCGACAAACCCATTGTTTATGCATCACGACTTCTTAGTCGAGCGGAGAAAAATTATACGACTACTGAGCGCGAAGCACTCGCCATAGTATATGCAATCAATAAATTTCAACATTACCTTCTCGGTAACAAATTTGTATTCTTTGTTGATCACATGGCATTGATATACCTCGTCAACAAAACTCAAGTTTCCGGCCGCATCGCCCGATGGCTCTTACTATTCTTGGAATTCGACTTCACCGTCGTTTACAAACCAGGAAACTCCCATGGCATGGCCGACGCCTTATCTCGTATGGCTGCGGCCAAACCCACTCTCGGAATTCCCGACGTCCCGACCGATGCTCACCTCTTCAACATCCAACCCAAATGGCTCACCTCGGTATCTGATTACCTTCAGATAGGGACATTTCCATCGGTCTGGAGTACCGAGCACAAGAAAAGGTTAGCGTACCGAGCTCTCCCTTTTCAAATAATCGATGGTACACTATATAGACGGAGCAAAGACTTTACGTTACCAAAATGCATCTCGGGCGCACAAATCCAACTGGTGTTACGAGAACTCCACAAAGGTAATTCCGGTGGCCACTTCTCTACCGAGATTACCACCCAAAAAATCCTGGATGCTGGGTACTGGTCGCCGACACTTCACAAAGACATAATGGAGTTTTGCCGCAGCTGCGACGAATGCCAACGAGTCGATAGCCTTACTAAGGCTGTTACCGGTAAGCTACTTGCCATACTACCGATGGAACCATTTATGAAATGGGGTCTTGATTTCGTAGGCCCACTTAAACGAACACCTTCCGGCCATCGGTACATTTTGGTAGCTACCGATTACGCTACTAAGTGGGTGGAGGCAGTTGCCCTATGGGATAACACCGCCCGCGACACGGCTAAATTTTTGTACAAACATATTCTTACCCGGTTTGGCTGCCTTTTACATTTTGTTAGTGACTAGGGAGTCCATTTCAACAACCAAGTCATCCACGACCTTATAGAGCATTTTCTTCTCCATCACACGACTTCCACCACGTATTACCCTTAAAAGAATGGCCAGGCCGAATCAACAAACAGAGTGATCGTTCAACTCCTCCAAAAACTGGTCAACGCAAACCGAATGGATTGGGATCGGCAACTACCGACGGTTCTCTTCGCCTACCGGACAGCGTTCAAGATCGTAACTGGACACACGCCGTTCCAACTACTCTACGGCATCATCCCACTTATGCCTACCGAGTATTTGGTACCAACGAAGCCGACGCACCAGGATCCGACCCCCCAGCGAGTTTTGGCAGCCCGCACCACGGATTTGGAGAGCTTGGACGAATCCCGATACCGAGCTCTCAACAACCTAGGCATCTATCAATCAAACCGCGCCCAATGGGCAAACACCACCAAAGTCACCCATAAGTTCCGAATAGGCGACTCCGTGCTGTGGTACCCAAAAGGCGCCAACATCCACCCTGGTAAGCTCCAACATAAGTGGTTCGGCCCTTACCGAGTCCAATACCCTCTTTCTAATAACACCGTGTTGTTGGTAGTAGTGGACAAATTTGATCCGGACCCGATTATTGTCAACATCAACAAACTCAAGCCCTATCGATTCCTTAACGACAACCAACTACAGCAGGCTGTCCAAACGGCACCCGAAAAAGGAGAAATCCTCCTTCAGCCCGATTTCAACGAAGACAACGAGGACGCACCCACTGCTACGGTCTCCATAAATTTCCTAGCACCGGTAACCTACTCCACTACCGATTACATCCCGGTTACCACGTCCAACGTACCAGATCGAATCGACGGACCGACCCTACAACCAAACCGAATGACAGCATCGGAAGACCCGAACCAAATCCCGACCCCATCGACAAAAGGATTCACACTGCAGACACCCCCGGGCCTACCACCTGCATCGGCAAAATCGACACCAACACTGAGCCGCCCCAACTTAGGTCATGTAAAACTAAACCCTAATTCACCGCCACCCACGGACCACGTGTCACAGTGTAAGTGGATGTCCACTGCAGCCCCCTTACACTTAACACCGCCGCCTAGCATTCATTTGCAATTCAATGTTACCTCCTCTCCCCTTCCTATTTATCTTTCCACCATCACTACAAGAAAACCAGCCCAATGTGACCGGATGTGACTAAGCGCATATGACTATGTAGTCACCTGAGTCATTGGTTTAGTCTAAAATCAGTCCTAAGAGGTATTGAAGGTAAGAGATGAGAGCACAAGGCACACACACACACAAGGAATGCGTAGAAAGAGATGATCTTTACTCAAAGGCCTTCCACCTTAAGTAGTGTACACTAGGAGGTCACCATGGACAAACCATATGGGATAACTCATCACAAGGACACTCTAGAGATCAGCCCATGCCTAACCCCTCTTCCCACACACCATTATTTACCACCCCAACCTCTTTGGCTCCTAGCAATACTACCGTACATCAATTTCCTCAATACTCTCACTTTGCGTAGAGCCAAAGCCTCTAAGTCCAAATGCTATTACTAATCGTTGGTGTCGGTCTCTACAAAGACCCTTTGTGAGCACATCCGCCACCATGTGCTCCGTTGGACAATACTCCAACCGTATAACTCCCAATTCCAACTTCTCTCGAATGAAGTGGTATTTCACATCAATGTGCTTCGTGCGTGAATGATGTGTAGGGTTCTTTGCAAGTGAAATGCACCCTTGGTTGTCACACATGATCGTTGTAGCCTCACCTTGTGTGCAACCCACATCGACCATTAGTTGCCTCAACCAAATGGCCTCCTTTGTGGCGTGGCTCGTTGCCATGTACTCGGCCTCCACCGTTGATGTCGCCGTGGTTTGTTGCCGCTTGCTATTCCACGATACCGCTCCCGATCCGACCTTGAACATGTAGCCCGTTGTCGATCTTCGATCGCTCGTGTCTCCCGCGTAGTCCGCGTCACAATAGCCGCTCAACACAATGTCTTTGCCTCCAAGACACAACTTCACATCGCTTGTGCCCCTCAAATAACGCATGATCCTCTTGACCGTCATCCAATGCATCGAGCCCGGTCTCGCCATGTGTTGACTCACCACGCTAATTGGATACGCAAGGTCGGGCCGTGTCACAATCATCGCATACATCAACAACCCCACCGCTTGCTTGTATGGCACCTCCGCCATCGATTTAGCCTCCATCGCATACTCCTCCTCCGAAAGCTTGACGAGCTTGGAGTTTGCATCCAATGGTGTTGCCACGGGCTTACAATCCTCCATCCCGAATCTCTTGAGCACGTCCATCACATACTTGCCTTGACTCATGGTGATAGTGCGTGTAGCCCTGTCTCGCACAAACTCAACACCAAGACAAAAGTGCAATTCTCCAAGATCACTCATCTCGTACTCTCTCTCAAGCATGCCTTTTAATGCATTCATTGAACTCATGAGGCTTGCAAGAATGATCAAATCATCAACATATATGATCACAATCACCACATGTTGCCCCTCTTGCATGAAGTAGAGACTATGATCCGCAATGCTCCTAGTAAACCCGTGTGCAAGCAAGAACGTGTCAATCTTTTGGTACCACGCTCTTGGAGATTGTTTCAACCCATACAATGATTTTTGCAACTTACAAACAAGGTGCTCATTACCTTGTTGCACAAAGCCCTCGGGTTGCACCATGTAGATGTCCTCCTCCAAATCGCCATTCAAAAATGCGGTTTTCACATCCATTTGATGCATTTCCAAGTCCATGGCCGCTCCAATCGCAAGAATGCATCGAATGGTGGTGAACTTGGCCACAGGAGCAAACGTCTCGTGAAAGTCTACCCCATGCACTTGCGCAAACCCCTTGGCTACTAGTCTCGCCTTGTGACGCACCACATTACCCGAAACATCCCTCTTTGTCCGAAACACCCATTTGCAACCAATGGGGTTGCGATCCTTTGGAATGGGAGTTAATTGCCACGTACCATTAGTAATTAGAGAGTCGTACTCCTCTTGCATGGCGCGCTCCCATTTGACCGCATCCTCACCTTGCATGGCTTCACGAATGGTCAATGGACCATCTGATAATGCCACATTCGCATGCTCGTCATCCTCTTGAGGGAAGATGTGATTCTTCCACCATTCTCCAGGTAGCTTGCGCGATCTCTCGGGGTACCGCCGCTCGCTTGAAGAAATTTGCTCCTCTTGCGCGTCCTTTGCGCCATTCTTGGCCTTTGAGCTCGATGGCGCTTCAACAACCTCCGTGTCACCATCTTCGTCATCACCGTCCTCATCACCTACATGAACTACACTAGGGGACTTGGGGGGTGTGTCCACCAACACGTCTCCACTACTCCCACTTGGACCAACCTCCAAAGGAGCCTCCATCGTAGACTCCTCACAAAACGTCACATCACGTGACCAAATGATTTTCCTCGTGTCCACCGACATGAGTCTATACGCCTTGGTACCTTACAAATACCCAAGAAACACACACTTTAAGGCCTTAGCCTCGAGTTTAGTCCTCCGTTCGTCGGGAACCTTTGCGTATGCAATGTATCCGAAGATGCGCATGTGTGCAACACATGGTTGCCTCCCCGGGGAGGTCACTCCATTGTCAAGTTGAAACCACGTGCGAACAAAATAAATCTAAGTTTTCTAAGTTGCATCACCAAAATGGGACAACATTTTATCAATTTATTTTCATGAGTAGATATACACAGTATCTATTACATAGTAAAAAAAAGATAACCAAATTTGATGATCTTTCTTTTTTTATAAAACATACCGTTTCTAACTAGAATGACGTAGAAATGAACTAAAACAATTACTAAAAAAAACGAAGATGACTAAAAATTTCAAAAAAATATACAAAAGATGTTATCAATGGTTACATATATGCAGAAAAAATATCATAATTTTTAAAATTATTTATGGCATATAATATAGGGGTAGCAAACTTTGTTCGCACGTGGTGTTAAACTTGAAAATGGAGTGACCTCCCCGGGGTTGCCTCCCACTCCACGCTTGCTCCGGTGTCATGCCTTCAACCGCGCTTGTTGGACACCGATTGCGAGTGTACACCGCATTCACTACCGCTTCCGCCCAAAGGTCCAACTTCAAGTTTTGAGCGTGCAACATGCTCCTCGCCATCTCTACAATGGTGCGATTTGCGCGCTCCGCAACTCCATTTTGTTGAGGCGTGTACGGGGTCGAAGTTTGGCGTGCGATGCCTTCTTTCTTCAATAGCTCGTCAAACTTCTTGGACATGTACTCGCCGCCATCGTCCGATCGAAACACCTTGATCTTCATCTCGGATTGGTTCTCCACCAATGTCTTGAACTCCTTGAACTTGTCGAAGCACTCACTCTTGGCCTTGATTGGGTAGAGCCAAATCTTCTTTGAAAAGTCATCGATGAAGGTCACAAAGTACTTGCAACCTCCCATCAACGTGGTCTTCATTGGGCCACACACATCCGAATGCACGATCTCCAAAACCTTTGTGGCCCGTGTCGCCCCTTCACCCGCAAATGGCAACCGTTGCTGCTTGCCTTCAATGCAACCTTCACAAGTGAATGAAGAAGTATCCACTTTCAATTGATGAAGGTCCATGCCACTTACCATGCCGCGTAGTGTCTTCACACTCTTGATGTTCAAATGGTCGAGTCGACGGTGCCACAACGACAACTTGTCGTCCTTCAAGTTTGAATGCGCCAACGCCGCCGATTCCTTGGAATGCACCTTCGAGAACTTGATGTGGCACAAGCCCTCGTGTTCTTCAATGATGGCCACCTCATCTCGACTCGGTGACAACACATAACACCCCTTATCACTAAACTCAACCCTCAAGTGCTTTGCCACTAATTGCCGCACCGATAGTAAATTTGCCGTTAATTTGGGAACGTGGAGGACATCTTTGATAGTGATTGTCTTTACATGACCCCTCACCTCGGTGTCTACAACAAGTTGGCCTTTGCCAATGGCCTCAAGCACCGTATCATCTCCCAAAATCACCCTCCTTGGGTTAATGAGAGCATACGAATGAAAACAAGTTTTATTTGGTGACATGTGGCTTGTAGCCCCCGAATCAACAATCCAATCATTTGTACTACCATTGCACGATACATTGCTTGCCATCATTGCATACTCGTCCTTGCCATCACTCATGCTTGCATCCCAAGAGACATACCGCGTAGTAAACGCATATTCATCATCATCATCACGAGTTTTAGTGTTGTTTGCACTCTCCCCCTTCTCATCCCTCTTGCGTTTGTAACAAAACTTGGCAATGTGGCCCTTCTTACCGCAATAGAAGCACGCCTTGTCGCTAGAGCTCCCACCGTCTCCATTCTTGGATTGCTTTGCCATGAGAGCCGCACTATCTCCACGAGACTCATTCTCCTTTCGCCGCGAGAGCTCGTGCAACAACCGCGAGGTCACATAGTCCAATGTGAGCTCCGAAATGGGCCTTGACTCCATGGGCACGATGAGATACTCGTACGCGGGTGGTAGGCTTTCCAAAAGGGTCATCACAACATCCCCATCGGAAATGGTCATCTCCGCACCGTTGAGTTGATCCGCGAGTGCCTTGACTTTGTTGATGTGCGCCAACATGTCGTCTTCTTCTTCCATCTTGATGGTGAAGAACTTGCGCCGCAAAAACAATATGTTGGCCAAACTCTTTGCTTCGTGAATGTTGCAAAGCTTGGCCCATGCCTCGCGGGGTGTCTTGCACAAACAAATGTCCGCGAGTTGGGAATCCGAAAGATTGAGAGCCAAGATGGCAAATGCCTTCTTCTCGCGCCTCAAATATGCTTGCATCACGCCCGGGTCGGTAGTAGATTGAGGGGGCTCCTCACTACCATCGACAATGTCCCACAACTCCTTCTCCGCCATGACCATCTCCATTTTGAACTTCCACAAGTGGAAATTCACGCCATCAAACTTGTCCACCACTTTGGGACCCTCACCCTCATAAGATGCCATGATCCTTACTCACGAATGCCTCCTCACTCAATTAAACCCTCAAACTCAATAACCACACTCGTTTTTATAATTTTTTTGATAGAAAGTAGCACCTTTGTGCTTTCGATGCCTCTAGTTCAACCCTAAACAACAAATCAGCACCTTTGTGCTCCACACACACCTTCCAACACTCAAATGCGAAGGTAGCTCACCCAAATTGCAAAGATGTTAACCAAAACACCTCAAATCACTCAATGGAGCTCCCACTACTCCGATTGACCCAAATCAACACCTTAGTGTTCCCAATCACTCAATGCACGTAATAGACACCTATGTGTCCTTCAATAGCACTAAATCAATGCTCATGGACTTAAACAAGTCCCTCAAAACCCTAAATGCATTGAAATTGCTCAAAACCGCACCTTTGTACGCCCAAGTGCATAAAGTAACCCCAAATGAAAATTTGAGCTCTTCAACGCAATGAAACACATGCAACACCTCAATGCAAGTGCCCAATCACTTAGATCAGATCATAGACCCTCCCTTAGAGCCTCAACACCTCACAAATCACTTGTATGACCACGGGAATGCTAGGATGTGAGCCTAGAGAGGAGAGCCTGAGCCTCTGAGAGCCTGAGAGCCTAGAAAATTTTCACTTTTTTTTCGTTTTTTTCTGTAAGGGACCTATAACCGTGGATTCAGCGCGCGTTGAATTTGGGTTTAGGTTAAACTTCAAATTAGACTTTTAGTTACATGTACGCAAATAGTTTATGAAAAATTTAGGGTTTAGGTATCAAGGGATATCGTTCGACCATTGAAAAATTATACATGAACAAGAGAGTATACAAATCAATGACGTTGGATAGTAAAGTTTAGGATTTTGGGTTTAGGGTAGTACAACACGGGTGGCATTAAATTGGGTTTAGGTTTAGAACATAAATGTGTAATTGGTATAATTCACATACTACATCTATGCAAATTAATAATGAAAATTTGAGGGTTTAGGGTTTAGGGTGTAGAGATTGAACATTCAAAATTGCAACATGAACAAAGGAGTGAACAAATCAATGAGTTGGAGAATAGAATGGTTAGCAATGTGAAGTACAACACAAATGTAAAAATCCCAAGTAGTGGCCCTTTTAGTCTCACTACAAATATCAAATAGAAAGTAGTACAAATATGTGGAGAGAACTTAAAAGTTCCTCTCAATCATCACTAGAATTACCGGTACTAGTAGACCCTGAGTAAGAGCTAGATGTAGAGCGGCTCGGTGAACAAATACCATCACAATCAGACTCCTCAGCCTCATCATCAAAGTATACAAGTGCATCAGAATTCAACACCTTTGGCTTTGGATTGTGATCCCTAATACCATGTCCTGCAAGAGCCTGTGCAATAGGCTCAATGTAGCATGGCAACTGAAAAGGTTTGGGTGGGCTCTCAAGAAACTCTGGCCTTGCAAAAAATGGCCTCTGCACGGTAGAATTCGTGGGCTTCATTTTTCTGTACAAAGAAAAGAAAATGAACATGAGAACAAGGTGATCAATAATTTATGAAACAAAGCATCTATTGGAATGTTTAGGATCAAACTTACTTACTGAATCAGGATTTCTTCAACACTCGAACAACCGCTGATGGAACTGCGTCTGGATCCTCTGATGCAGACGATGATGCACTGACTGGCTCGGGTTCAAGTTGACGGGCACGCCGCATAGACAATAGCACCCCATCAAACAGCTCTTGGTCCTCTTCCAGTGCCACAAGGTGGCGTTGCACGCGGCGGCATGCCAACAATGACGCACCTAAAACAATGCATGGAACAAAAATACATGCAATAGTTATAAGTAAAAAGTGAACGAGAAATAGAAACAAATAGAAATAATGGAAATATGTTGAAGATATTTAATTCAAGAAATATATAGAAAAAATTGATGTTATAAAATTAAACCTGTCATAGTGGTGCAATCCAAGACAACATCGTTGGGGCGAGAAGTAGCCTCAATCAACATCTGTATGAACTGACTATCCTTCTCACGAGGACCTCGCCAGGGCTTAATTCCATTCATTTTTTGGGAACTCTTGGTGGTGAAATTCTGTAACATATCGTCACAGGCCACATCTAATCCGATAGCCTCAAGAGCTGGGATAGATTGAAATGCAAACCGTCCTCCAGCAACCTCTGGTAACTCACGAACTAAGAGATACACTCCAAACCGCTGTGTCTGCATCATATAACCAAAAGAATTAGTTGATAGAAAAAGCAAAACAATATTGGAAGAAAAAAAACTAGATAGTGGATGAGAATTTACCGTCTTGAGATGGTTGACTGGTGATGCCAAATGAAGCCTATTCATGCAAGTCCAATCTTTAAACAACGTAAAGCCCGTTGCTTTACTGTAACCAAGAATATTAGCCTTGGTAGATTGTCTGTATGGATGGATTACGATGATAGCGCCATCATCAATCAAGTGATTGTCTGCAAAGTCAAAAATCGGGTCAAGCCAGTCATCTTCTGCTGTATTCTACTCTGGAATCTGACCTGGCGGATTTGAGATAGTGGGAACTGGAAGGTTCTCAGGCATGTCCACAAGAATCAGATCAACACATGGATCCCTGCAGGGCTCTCCTTTGAACACTCGCGGACGGTCCGCTTTGTGCTGCAAAACAAAACAAACACAAATTAGTAAACCGAAAAATCCAAGCAGAACAAAAGAAAATAATTGAATTATAAATTGTCAAAGAAGTATGACAAGCATTTTACCTCATCCAAGAAACTCTGAATCTCCACAAACACCTTTGGGAGAGGATCATCTTCGTTTTGTGGAAGAGCTGCTCCAAGTGAGGTGTTGAGGACCAATTCATCGATCTGCTGGTCCTCTCCTAAGTCTACCAGCTCAAGAATTTGGCCACAAAATACCTTGTCTTGTGAAAGCTCCAAGTATGCAGCATCTCTCTTGGTTCCCCGCTGCTCTTGGTTCTGGTGCTGAGATTCTGCATAAACAACACTAGAAGAAGAAGGCTTTGGGACTTCTTGTACCTTTGGATTCTTCTTCTTCTCCTCTTTTTTGGCGATCTTCTCAGCTTGTTTGTCAATCCTGGCTTGCTCACGAGCGGCTACCTTCTCTTCTTGTTGAGTAATCTTCATGGCCTTCTTCTTGTCTTCAGCTTCAACTTTGGCAATGAGTTTAAGCCGTGCCTCCTCATCAAGCTTGCCTTACTCACCAACCAACAAGGCAGGTGTATCGGCAGTCTCAGCTGAGGATTTGAGATCCTTCTCATCTGCGTGAACAAAACCCAACCCACAGTCCAAGTACCACCCAACCCCCTTGAGATGTGTGCTGGTCCACGTCTTCAACTGTAGTGGAGAAAACATGCAAAACTCAGAACCCCGATCCATCCAACTCTCAAGAAATACTGGAAGATCTGTCTTGGAAATTGCCTTCTTCTCGAGTAGCTCATGCATGAAGTACCTGTAGACATAAAATCCTGAGCAATTAGTATTATAATTTGATGCAACATTATTTGCAATTATAGGATAAAGAAGTGTACAACTTAAACCAAGTGTGACTGAAAGAAACATACCTGTAAACTACACGTTTGACCACGAGATCAGTACCCTTAAAGTCCTTGAAGGCAACTAATTTCTTGAAGTGGTCAGTCCCCTTGAAAACGTTAAGAAATGCTTTGTCCCAAAGCTTCACTCTCCAAGACTCTATGAATTGGGGAAGTGTCTTAGGCCCACTTGGGACATCCATGTTCAAAGGAACATTGTCTTTGTGGACAATATTTTCAAACAATTCCGCGACGGAGTCCTCAATCTGCAAACAATAGAATCATGATATTAAAATTGCAGACTTGCAAAGTATGAATGTAGAGAACAAATATACGCAAGCAAAATAAAAACGAATATAATAACTCACCCCTGCCCACTATGCAGCCCTCACAATAAAAGAAGTGAGACGTTCTTCGTTCACTGGCCTTAAAGGAAACCGAATTGCCTCTCTTGTATGAATAGAGGAGTTCCACCACCTCAGCCATCGGAGCTTGTGGTGAGGAGGTACAACCGTTGTAGCGATTAATTGAAGCTTGTCTAAAGTGAGCTCCAATTGCGAGGCATTCATACTCCAATGCCTCTCAATCTGTAAGCCAAGTCATATATCCACCATGAACAACAGAAAAACAAGCAACTTCAAAAAATAATAAATGTAACAAATTGTCTTATACCTCTTGCAGAAACTCGGGCCCAAATGCTGGATTGGCAACGGCAGTCATCTTCCCTAACTTCACAATCAATTTTGAAGTCCTTTCCTTGATGCCCATCTTCATTGCAGCCGCGATGCCTTCCCGAGTAACGTCTTCAGGTTTGGTCTCCTCACGATACACTTGCACAGCTAAATCACCAGCAGCAGCAATATCTTGCTGTGAACACATCATTGTTAGAAAATTACAATGAGTTCAATGTAAAAAATGTAATTTCAAGCAATCAAGGTATAGATATGAAACATACCCGAAACATTAGAGCCGTGAATACATCTGCTTGCAAGGAGCACCATCCTCTTTTAGCAGAGTTTTGACACCGGTCCATTTCCTCCCGACTCAACAACTCAGTGAAATAATCTAGAGGCATAGTTCCAAATTTGCGAACTTGGTAAAGTTGATGAACCAAGTTTGTTTTCACGTGGGAGAATTCCGTCTGCCTGGAAAAAATGATTAGTGAACTATTAGACATAAGCGGTGAACATTAGAAAATCCATGAATCCAAACGAGTCTAACATTTGATTGATGAGTGGAAGATTTTGAAGATAATGTACTCACTTGTTGATATCATTCATCACGTTCATGAGAACTCCAATTCGTCCCTTTGTCTCCAAAATGATCGTGTCCACCGAATAGTGCCATGATTGGACATTACTGTAGAGTCTAGTGATATGGTTCATCCATGCGATTCTACGATGGTTACCGTCGCAAATGAAGAACATCTTACCCTTCATGAGGCGCAATGAATCTTGAGAATCTAAAAACTCATCAAATTTGTCACTCTCTGCTTCCCAGATTGGTCCCCATTCACTTCGATGTTTGGATGACACATGCTCTCCAAAACCTTGCTCGTTCGTAAGAGAAACATAGAAAACACAAGCACCTTCGCGGTAGCCATGCACGAATTCTTGCTCAAGCTTCACGAGATCACATTGCAAAGTAGGCCTTACCATAGGCATTACGACAAGGCGGCAGAGTGGAATGTTGTGTCGTGAAATGTTGACAGGTTGCAAGCGAAGTTCAGCAAGTGCTGCAACCGTATTGATCTTCTGTGAGCGCCGTATGTCGTCTTCGCTAATTCCATCCACAGTCTGGACAATAGAACTCTCCTCATCGTCTTCGTCACCATCGTCACCAATCCCCGGTTGAGGAGTGAGACTATCCTCTCCATCGTCTGAATTGTACTTTGGTGTCTCAAGATCCTGCATGCGCAAAAGAAACGTTTGCACCAAATTTGAGATTAGTATAAATCAAGTTATTTTATAAACCATTGCAGTCAAGTTCATAATGGAGAATTGATGACGAGCACAATTGAAAAGAGCAAGCCTGAATATCCTGCCAATGGACCACAGGGCCAATATCAACGTGGCGATCACAGACCAGCTCAACACGAACGTTCTGGACCATCTTAGCACGAACAACAAGGACCATGTAGAACTCAAATATAGATCCCACGCGAAAACACGCAGAGGTCGCATGCTGGCCTAAGAATCTCTCCTTCATCTCTACCGTCGGCCCCGAGGGCACACCACGTCCACCATGCATTCACCCAGAAAACCGCATCAAAATATCATGGGACTAGTACGAAGCAATCCAAGAGGGACTTTAAAAGGCAAGGGGCCGACGCCGGCATGAAATTATCTTACAATCTGACCATCTAAAGCTACAGGAACTCCGACAAACTCGCATGGCTTAACCCCCAGCCTTTGCCCAAATGTGGCACATGTAGCACATCCATCTGGCTGAGGGTGCTCCAAGATAGGGCTCGGGCTCGTCAAGTGCCGCCACACGTGGCCTATCACACCCCCCTCTAGACAACCATCGGCCCCGACGGCACTCCACGACCCCAGCACTTCCACACGCACGTCACGCAACGAAATCAAACTTTGGCTCAAACCTTAGAGCTCGAAAGAGGCCATTGTGTCCAACATTTTCATCACAGCGGGGTTCAACAACACGAGAGTTCATCACAACACGAGCACATGGGGAGGGCTTGTCCGCTATGCCATTCCCGTGACGACAGTGGCACGGCACGAGGCGCCAACAGTGGCCAAACCCCAACTCCCCCAATCTACCGTCGGCCCCGAGGGCACTCCACGACCCCCACGCACATTCACACGCCCGTCACGAAACCCAAGCGAGGTCTGACCAGTGTGCCCAACACTGCCGCGACAGAGGGATGCTCAACACGTTTTGAGCCTCATCATCACAAGCGTTCATCACAACACGAGCACTCTCAAACAACATGCAATCCACGACTTGGCCAAGACAGTAGTGTGGCTTGCAGTGTGCGCATCACTGCCTCGTCACGAGGGTTTTGCTAACGCTTGGGGACTCCACATCATGATAAATCCAGAACCACGAGCAACTTGACATCACGAGAATCACGAGCAACTCGACATCACGAGCATCACGAGCAACTCGACATCACCAGCATCACGAGCACCTCAACATCACGAGCATCACGAGTATCACGAGCAACTCGACATCACCAGCATCACGAGCAAATCACGAGTAACTTGTCATCACGAGACTCCAAGGACTGGTTCCCAAGATCATGGCAGAGCTCGCGTCAAAGCGAGTGCTTTCCAACACCGCCGTCACCTCCACGGTGGTGCAAGCCCCACCACAAATCCAAGCTGCACACCAGCTCACAAGTAGAGAGCTCGGCCATGACATGTGGCTCGAGTTTTGCCCAGAGCGGAGTCGCACCAAACCACCGTCGGCCCCGAGGGCACTTCCTCACCCCCCCACATTTGCCCACAACTCGCACTACTTTCAAGCCTGAAGTGCCCATTGTAGGGCTCTCACTTGGCCATGACAGTAGTGTGGATTGCAGTGTGCGCATCATTGCCTCGTCACGAGGGTTCTGCTAACGCTTGGGGACTCCACATCACGAGAAATCCAGAACCACGAGCAACTTGACATCACGAGAATCACGAGCAACTCGACATCACGAGCATCACAAGCAACTCGACATCACCAGCATCACGAGCACCTCAACATCACGAGCATCACGAGTATCACGAGCAACTCGACATCACCAGCATCACGAGCAAATCACGAGTAACTAGTCATCACGAGACTCCAAGGACTGGTGCCCAAGATCATGGCAGAGCTCGCGTCAAAGCGAGTGCTTTCCAACACCGCCGTCACTTCCACGGTGGTGCAAGCCCCACCAGGAATCCAAGCTCCACACCAGCTCACAAGTAGAGAGCTCGGCCACGACGTGTGGCTCGAGTTATGTCGAGACCGGAGTCCCACCAAACCACCGTCGACCCCGAGGGCACTTCCTCACCCCCCCCCACATTTGCCCACAACTCGCACTACTTTCAAGCCTGAAGTGTCCATTGTAGGGCTCTCGCTTGGCCATGACAGACTTAGTGTGGCTTGCAGTGTGCGCATCACTGCCTCGTCACGGGGGTTCTGCTAACGCTTGGAGACTCCACATCACGAGAAATCCAGAACCACGAGCAACTTGACATGACGAGAATCACGAGCAACTCGACATCACGAGCATCACGAGCAACTGGACATCACCAGCATTAGGAGCACCTCGACATCACGAGCATCACGAGTATCACGAGCAACTCGACATCACCAGCATCACGAGCAAATCACGAGTAACTTGTCATCACGAGACTTCAAGGACTGGTGCCCAAGATTATGACAGAGCTCGCGTTAAAGCGAGTGCTTTCCAACATCGCCGTCACCTCCAGGGTGGTGCAAGCCCCACCACGAATCCATGTTCCACACCAGCACATGGGAATGAACCAAGCTCATGCATCAAATGCAGACATGGTCTTTCTCACTAAACCCCAAATGGTTTCCCAACACATTAAATCCTCATGACAACATACTCAACGAGGGGTAGCATTTTCTTACCTCGTCTGTGGGCTGTAAGTTGCCTGATCCAAGCTGGGTCCTCGCCATCCTTTGCCCCTTCGTCTCAGGTGCAGATTCCTGATCCATACAACATGTGATTAATGCTCATATATATTTTCACAAAACAAATGATTGGCTTTCAAATTCCTTGTCTTCATGAGTGCCATTCACATTTGTAAAGTAATCACGCCTTACCTGGTGCATGAGATTCTCATCAGGTGGGTGAGGTCCCCTCCCTCCCGCGGTCGATCCTCTGGTCTTCCTCATCGCGGCCTGGATTGTGCAGTGGCGAAATAAAAAGGCAGTGAGAAGACGTATTCAATAGTGCGCTACTGATGTTGCAAGGTCAGGTAGCGCGCTACTGATCCGTGCAAGGGTAAAACTTGATGGGAAACAAAGGAGCTCGTGACACAGCAAGACAAGGGAGCTCGTGAGACAAAAAGACAGGGAGACAAGGGAGCTTGTGAGACAAAAAGACAGGGAGACAAGGGAGCTCGTGAGACAAAAGGACAGGAGGACAACTGAGCTCGTGAGACAGAGAGTTAGGGAGACAAGCCAGCTCGTGAGAGAGGATGAGAAAGTAGCTCGTGTGTGGAGATTAGGTGAGCCAGCTCATTCGAGGAGAAGAACGAGCTTGCTCGTGAGACCGGGAGCTCGTGACACAGCATGACAAAGGCGCTCGTGAGACTGACAGAGAGGGAGAGCAGACAGCTCGTGAGTGGCTTGTGCGCGGAGATGAGCTCGTGCGCGGAGATGAGGTTTAGGAGCTCGTCACAGCAGGAACTCCAGCATCAAGGTGCTTGAGCGCGCCGATGAAGTGGCACCCTGAAATCACCCCTGTCGTACCCTAATTTTCTAAACCCTAACCCTCAGCTAAGCTATCACCCTAATCCAATGCATTCATGACCGTTGCACGGGTCCATGTGTGCATATGAACGATGTCCTCTATTACACCTAACTATATGACATGTTCCAGATATCATTCTTTAGGATCTGAAAAACAATATTATACAAAATTGGTCACTACGTTCAAAATTAAACTAATGTCCTAAAGAATCTAATTCCCTCAACAATTCACGAAAGTACATAAACGTCTTCAAAATACAAAGATGGCATACTATATAATCAAAGTACAATATTCCATTAGTGGATAGTATCTTACAATGGATGGTGTAGCATGGGCCAGGACCCTTTCGACGTTGTCTTCGTTGATAGCCTGTTTCACGTCTACCGCTTCTTCAACTTCTTGCAAGCTCGCCAAATTCGTCACTTCTTCTCCACTAAAATCTTTTCTCACACCCTCGAGATTCTCAAGAGTAGACAGTCGTGACATGTGTTTCGTGGATCTCATCCTCGAGCGTGCCAATTCACGTCTGGTAGAATATAGTACCCTCCCTCATCTTCTACTCTTCGTCTGCCCACGAGAACTCTGTGAGTTACTTGAACTTCCATTCAGCATCTGCCCAGTTGATAGTCGAGCATACTAGAACTTCCTATAGATACACTATCTAGATTACCAGGCAAGATGAGCTGAGACTGAGCTCAAATAAATTCTATATCATGTGTCCGTTGTCACTTCACAGTATAACAAGCGCTAGATATGTGTATTGATCACGACTATTGATGCTATATATGATTGCTCGTGCCTCCCTCGAAATGCGCTGTCATTGTCATAGAAACGGCGTGTCAGTATCTTTAAATTACGGATGCTTGCTTTAGAGAAATCTAGTTGCCCACATGTCCATATCTATTATGATTCACCAACTTTATACTTTGCCATCTAATACCTTGCTATATAAGGCAAGGTACACCATATTCTACTAGTTCTATACAAAACATACTTTTCATCTGTCAGTCATGTACTATGCAGTCCACGTGAACGCTGGAAGAAGTTGACATTCAATATTCACTACACTGCTTGAATTTATACGAAGGGTGAGAGAACTAGATTATCTCTTTGTGATCCAACTCAAGCTTTGTCTAAATCTAAACACCAGTGATGGATGCTTCGGAAGTTCAATGTGAAGAGAAAGTGCTGGACTTCGAAACCATTGAGAGATTGATGATGGGAAACGAAAAAGACTATCCCGTAGTGTCAAGGAATGGGCGTCAGGTGCAGATGATGAATGCCATCAACAGCTTGGAGGGTGCAGTGGAACTCCGGATGGCGAATTTCCAGACATTTAGGACTCCAAGATCGACCTCGCAACGATTTTGCTAGACAAAGATGTTCTATTTTCCTACCGAGTCCCCTGTGGAATATGGGACGCCCGCCCTCGACATCCTCTTGTCTGGAGGCTCATGTGGTCTCATAGTGTTTGTCAACTCATGGGACTCCCCGATCCTTGCAACCTTGAAAGCCAGGGTGTTCCAATTGTGCCAGAAGACATTGCAGCTGCCGTCCAAGACTTCTTCGACGATAAACCGAAGCCTCCGTTCTGGGGTTGCGTCTCTAGCGTCATGCCATTCTAGGGCTCCTATGATTGACAACACTTTTGTGCTACAGTAGACGAGGTTGCAGCTTGGATGTTTATGATTAAAATCAGAATATTATAGTATTGAACAGGAAGTTTTAGTATTGACAGTAAGGTACAATACCTATGAGTTATATATTCTTTGTTATTTTGTTGTGATGAAACCAGGTATAATCACAAAAAGTAATTATTTTGTCAAAGTATAAATAAGACCGAACGACAAGTTCTTCTCGTTAATATTCTATCACTTTACAGTGTATGACTCAGCCAACGCCAAATTAGATTCATCCCAATCTCATTACATCCACTCATTAACTTTGAACTGCGAGCTGATGCATGCGGCACACTACATTCCGTCTCTATTTTAATTAGCTAGCGCCGTATAAAACTTTGACGTTGTTTAGATTAGTCGTTCGGCTAAAGTGAAATTGATGTCAGTTGCAAGGCGGCTCCAATCTTAGACCTATCTCACCGTCTACATTTTAATTTCTACCGTGACTCTGAATATAGTGACTCCATCGGAAACGACACCTAGTTATATTCTCAACCCAAATTCAATGCCCCTCACAATCCATCTTCTCGTGACTTCTTTGCTGAATTATTTCTCTATCTTAACCAACTAGTATCTCTCTAGCCCGATCGTTTCTATGGCCAGCATTTCCGTAAGAGGTGACGAGGTCCCACTAGTTCTACCAGTAGGTGAGACTGGCTTTGTCAAAGTTACCTCTAAACTTCTCTACATTAGGTTCGGTCTAGCAGAAAGCTCTATGATGGTCGAAGAAGAGGTCCTTGAGAAGTATGGAATAGTCAAAGAGGCCATATTACAGTCTAGATGTGAAGATGACGAGGGTTTCTACTGGCTCCTCCATCCGGGTCAGTACAAAGCATACGGTCTTACCCCGCAGCAACTGGCTGCATCTACTGAAATTTTAGCCCCTGCCTCAGATACTTCCACTGTAGAGTTGCCTCACGCACGTCGTGATAGGAGGCAAGTTGCAGATCCAACTCGTTCCGTTGCAGATATTATGGTCAATCTTCGTAATGTGAAACGCGAGAGTCTAGACCCCATCATTGAGTTGTCCAGTGAATGTGAGGGGGAAACACCATCACTACCCTCGCAACTTCCAAACTTGAATGAACCAGCTCCTTTTATTGCCAGTCAAGCTACTGTCCGCACCCCCGCTAATAGTCCATCTTCCTCCTCATTTTCCCTCCCTCCTCTATATCCTAGTAGTTCACAAGATTGCCCTAGTGTTATGCAATGTCTGCGGAAGCTGTCTAGTGTTCCTGGCTCTCGTAATGAACTTGCTCAAATAGATTTTAATCGCATCGAATATCACAAGGTGCAGTTCCTTCCCTCGCAGTTTGACGGGGATGTGGTCTTTGAGCTACCACCGGTTTCTGGGCGTGTACACTCTTCCGGAGCCCGGAGCATGGAGGGAATGGACAAGCGTTATGATGGCCACACATGGTGCCGCACCACGACATCCAATATCCACAACCCCTTGGGTTTGAAGTTCAGGAGGTCGGCGTGCGTTGGACACTTACGTTGCGACAACGAAGACTGTGACTATCTTGCTAGAACGTATAAGAAGAATGAGACAGAGTGGACTGGTACAACTAACTTCCCGTTCGATATTCGTCAAAGCCCTCCTCCGGAATCTTCCATTGCATGTAGAGTTTGCAAGAAAGCCCCTTCATGTTGTGACTCTTGCACGGCGTGGGTGTCTTAAGGGGGTTTTCTAGGAACCGGCCTTAAACGAATGAAGCTACTCCGCCCAAGACTATGCCACTCTAGACTAGTTTCTAGAGATTGAGAGGAGTAGTAAGAGGTTTCTACTATGAAGAATGAACTATCGGCTAAGGAAAAGCACCAGTATGCTAGTAAGTCGACTCCTGCATACCCACAGACTACTGCAACTATCCAAGATACAACCACAAGGAATGATTCAAGAGCAGGGAACAGCAGTAGTCTGACAGCAGTAGTCTAACATACTAGTGCGCACAAGAAGAGCTTAAGACAAGAATGAAGTACAAATGAGGCTGCCAAAAAGATGTACAAATGGTATAGCAACAACTCTCCCGAAGAGAGTGAAGGTACATATAGGAGACTAGTCTGACAGTGTGTCAGACTGGTCGACCGGAAAAGTCGGGTCGACCAGTCTGTACCAGCTTGTACTGCCACGTGTCTCCTGCTGGGTCTATTCCTGCCGGGTATAGACTAGCCTACTCTTAGCCTAAGGGAATATCCACTAATAGTCGGTTAACATTACCCTCCCTCTGAGCTAAGTACACTCGCGTGGACTTTAGACTACCCCGGTCGGTGACTAGGAAAATTTGTTCACGAGGAATGACAAAATTACCCGCGGTCAAGTAATCGACCCAGCTGAGGTCGAGTCATTAGTCGTGGACATCGCTAGAGTCTTGGGTCATGCCTGGCGAGCGGATATCGGGAGGCATTCCTGAGAAGTCGAACCCCAGAGAGTGTAGTGAAGAGATGACCGGTAAGTTGACTGAGGTGTTGTCGACCGATGGTGTAGGTGCTGTCATCATCTGGTCGGGTGCTAGGGTCTGCTGATCCTGCTGCTGCTGTGGAGAAGGAGGGTGTGGAGTGGCTGGCTGCTGTTCCACCGTGTCTTGAAGGTTGACTGGCGGTGGCTGCTGGTCTTGTTGCTGCTGATCAAGGTCTTCGTCTTCATTGGTCGACTCGCTGTCGTCTTCGTCTTCGTCCTCACTTAACTTGACGTCAGTAGTCAAGACCTTGTCTTCGTCAGTCGACTGGTTCTCCCAGAGCGAATGGTCGGGTTTGAGGTGGCTCGTATCCTCCTCTTCGTCTTCGTCGACTGTTGGAATCTCCAAGTCCGGGTGGTCGAGCTGAAGTTGGTCGAGTTGCCTGCGGTACATGTTGAGCTGGTGGCGGTCTGTGCTGAGGGTGTGCTTGAGAACCTTGATACGATTTTTTGCCTTGAGTCGGAGTCGGTACTTGCGCGCTCGAAGTTTGTGTAACTGCAGCTCCCGACTTGCAAATTGGCGGGACTTCTCCTCGTTGTCCTGGAGTAGTAGGTCGAGTCGGTTATTGGAGTCGACTATCTCCCTCCTAGCTTGCTAAAGATCGAGTTGGGTTG
This sequence comes from Pohlia nutans, assembly GCA_022496805.1. Lineage (NCBI taxonomy): Eukaryota > Viridiplantae > Streptophyta > Bryopsida > Bryales > Mniaceae > Pohlia > Pohlia nutans. The sequence continues at coordinate 18,991,317 of CM040094.1, forward strand.
CTGCTACCTTGGTTCGTGCCGCTTCAACTTCGTTTCGTGCTACCACGAGCTCGCTCTGGTGTTTCTGTTCCTGCTGTCGACTGCTGTGGAGGTCGGCTTCTAGCTGGGTCAATTTGTTGTCAGTCTGACTCTTCTCCTCCGTGACGGTGGTGAGAGTAGTACGGAGTCTTGCCAGTTCGATGGTGAGGTTGTCAACCTGTTGCTTGTACGTTGTGGAGTCCTTGGTCAGTCGACTACTCTCCAATCGGTGGCGGTCGAGCTCGGCTTGAAGGGTGGTTTTTGCTTAAACCGCCTCTAGCAAGAGGAGGTTCACTCGGGTGCCGACATCTTCGAGTCGACCTACTGCTCTTTGGACGTCCTCCAAGCGCTGGCGCCAATGCATTGCGAGTGTCGTAGCTCGTGATGTTGGTGAGTCGGGTGCCGGTTGATTGACCCCAGGTGATGGCGGCGGTCGAGTCGTGGGGGAGACGGGTGGTGGCTGGCGAAATTCGCCGATTGGTGCCGCTCCATATGCCGCTTCGAGGTTGAGCGGCGCGAAGTCGTATAGAGAAGGCGGAGGTGTGTCGGGGATGGGAGTCTCTTTTGGCGTTGGTGGTGGAGTGGACTGGGCCTCACTGTCAGATGAAGTCAGGTCGACCTGTCGAGGTACAAACTGACTCAAGGGTGTGAGTTTACCTCGTTTGGCACGTTTCTCTAGTCGCTCCTGGTCCCGCTTGCGTGCGAGTGAGGAGCGCGTCTCTCTTCGTTCTGTGGTCGGTTGGCTCCCGGTAGTGGCTGTCGGTGCTACTGGGTCGGGTGTAGTTTGTCGACTAGGGGGTCGAGCAGTCGATGTTTGGCCCTGGTCGACTGGTCGGGGCGGCCAAACATGGTCCTTCGAGGTGCGGTCGGCTCCCAGCCCGCCTTGGAACACGATGTAGTCGGGTCCTCGGGAGTTGTTTCCCGAGTTCTCCGACTGTCGACGTCGGTCTTTGGTGTTCTGCTGGGCGACTGTTTGGTGTGCATATTCTTCGTCAGTACTAGGAAAATAAGACTCAAGAAGGAAGTCTAATACGTCGGCTGAAGGGCAGATCGTGGTCTTCGTGGTCTGCATCGCCTTGATGTCGATGGCGATCGAGTTGAACATCCATGTCGCCCAGTCCCATTGCATGGCGCGGTCAATGAGGGCCTCGACTGTGCAGACTACGTCGAGCATTTCCTTTCTGATGTAGGTCGTCTTGCGTTTGAACCCGAGGCCTTGAATGAATGCCGTCAGTCTCCTGTGGTGTTCGGGTTTGCAGTGGCAGATGCTGTAGCCCTCGGCAGTCTTGCCGGCTGCAAAATATTCTTCTAACCGACCCGGTGGGAACTCCGCAGGGTCGATTGGCTGGATAGTAATGCCAAATGGCAGTTTGAGAACCTCGTGAATCACAGTCGGGTCGACTGTGACTGTATGTGTGCGGACTCGCGCGGTGATCTTCTTGTTGGGGAGGTCGACTACCGCAGCGTTGACGAACTCCTCAATCAGCTCCATGCGTTGCGCGCGTTGAGGGTTGTCCCAGTCGAGTGCTACAAAGTCTGAAACGCCGATCGCCTTGATGAAGTCAGCCTCGGTCGTGTTTTCAGCGGCGTACTCGCGCCATTCCCGCATCGACCGCATCGACTGAAAGGCGAGGGTTTTGTATAGTCCCTCCCTAGTGCGGATCGGGATTTCGTAACTCGGTGGTGCGGAGGACCAAAGGCGTCGGGGGCCGCGATCAGTCGACTTGCCTTTCGCCAACGATCAGTCGGCTGCAAATCTGCGCACAAAGAGACAAGAGAAAGGCCGGCTTAGTCCCGAAGTCGGCTCGCACACAGTCGGTTGCAGCGGCGATGGGCGTGGTCGTTTCCTACTCAATCTACTCTCGATTATCTCTCGCACAGTCGGGCTACGGGGTCGCTTGATTACTCGCCGCCGTTCTACTCGTGATACTCTAAATCGCTTGCTAAGAATGCATAAGGCAAGGGCCGCGGAGTGGCGGTTGGCCGGAGGAGAAGGAAAGGAGGGAGGAGAGTGAGAAATGGGAGATAGAAGGCGCGCGGCCTATGGGTCGGGTGGAGAGGAAGCTAATGGCGAGGAGGCAAGAGGAGGAAGAAGGGGTGCGGCCATGGTGCTAAATACCTGCCCTATGGGCCTTGCATTCAAAACTGAGAAGATAGGTGAGGTCGGCGGCCATAAATATGGCGGCTCTTCTAGGGTTTGACCTTTCGAGCGTTGACCTAATCGCTGATTTGCTAGTGAGTGGGCTAGCCAAGTCGGTTGGAGGTTGCTCGCCTAGAACTCGGTAGGGTTTGAGTTTGTTGACGTTGACTACTACCGGGTCGGGGTCAAAGTGTTGGATGCTGACTAGGAGGACAGTGTTGTTGGGGAGGGTGTACTGGACACGATATGGACCGAACCATTTGCTACGAAGTTTACCGGTATTATGGACAATTTTCCCTTTCGGGTGCCATAGGACGTAGACGCCTACATTGTATCGAGTCGACTGACCTTGGGTGTGGGCCCACTGGGCTCGGTTCCACTGTTGTGCGCCGTGGTGGGTGGCTGCTAACAGTCGGGTCTCATCTAACTTCTCGAGTTCGGCGGCTCGGGCTGCGAGTACTCGCCTGGGAGTGAAGTCGGTAGTCGATGTCGACCGTTGGGTCGGGATGATGTATTCGGTTGGCATCAACGGCGTCAGACCATACACCAATTGGAAAGGTGTGTGGCCTGTGCTAACTTTGTATGCCGTTTGGTAAGCAAACACGACCGTGTGGAGCTGTAAGTCCCAGTCGGTTCGATTCTCGTTGACTAGCTTTTGGAGCATTTGGACTATGACCTTGTTGGTCGACTCGGCTTGGCCGTTGCCTTGCGGATAGTATGTCGTTGAAGTCGTGTGTCGGAGTAAGAAATGCTCGGTGAGAGTGTGCACCGTGCTATTGATAAAATGGGTACCTTGGTCGCTTACTAGGTGGAGTGGACATCCAAACCGGGTAATAATTGCCTCGTACAGGAACTGCGCAGTATCCCTGGCGGTGTTTCCTCGGAGAGCTCTAGCCTCAACCCATTTGGTGGCATAGTCGGTAGCCACCAAAATGTATCGACAGGCTGTATGTCGGGTCTTCTTGACGGGGCCTATGAAGTCGAGTCCCCATTTCATAAACGGTTCTGCGGGTAGTTGGGTGACGAGCTTCAAGGAGACTGTGTTGGGTAGTCCGCCAGTCTTCTGGCATTCATGACATGACTGGCAGTACTGGACAGCATCTTGGTGTAGAGTCGGCCACCAGTAGCCTGCGTCTAGTATTTTTCGGACAGTGATGTCATGAGAAAAATGTCCTCCCGCGTTGCCTTTGTGTAATTTTTGGAGGATTGTTGTTGGCAGACTGCCAGTCAGGACTAGTCGGAGCTGGTGGTCCTTGCCGAGTCGGTACAGTTGTCCGTCGAGTACTTGGTACGGAATGGCTTTGTGAGCGATTCGTTTGCGGGCCTCCTTCGTCATGTGAGTTGGAAAAGTCCCGGTAGTCAAGTAGTCGACTATCGGGTGTAGCCAGTCGGGTTCGGTGGAAAAGAGTTGGGCGTCGACTGTCTGGTCGGGGATGCCTATGGCTGGTTTGGCCCCTTGATTTCTTGATAGTGCGTCGGCTACTCCATGCGTTTTGCCTGGTTTATAAACCACAGTGACGTCGAATTCAAGAAACAGTAGTAGCCAGCGTGCCAGTCGACCCGATACCTGAGGTTTGTTGATCAAGTATTGGAGCGCCAGGTGGTCGACATAGAAGACGAACTTATTACCTAGGAGGTAATGGCGGAATTTGTTGATGGCGTACACCATTGCGAGGGCTTCTTTCTCGGTTGTTGTATAGTTCTTCTCTGCTGTGTTGAGTAGTCGAGAAGCGTAGCCTATTGGCTGGTCGATGTTGCCGGTCGGGTTCTGTGCTAGCATCGCCCCGACTGCTATGTCGGATGCGTCTGTGTGTATGTGGAAGTCGAGTGACCAGTCGACTCCGATCAGGATTGGTGCTGTCTGGTATCGATCCTTGATGGTCTGATATGCGGTTGCGCACGCCGGTGTCCAGTCGAACGGTTCGCCTTTCCTGGTCAGCTTGGTGATGGGTTCCATGATGGCAGCATAATTTTTGATGAAGCATCGGTTGAACTGGGCTAGGCCGTTGAACGTCTGAATGGCTTTGACGTCCTTTGGTGATGGCATGTCGACTAGGGCCTAGATCTTCTTTGGATCCGGAAACTTACCTTCCCGTCCTACAATGTAGCCCAAAATTACACCAGAAGGAACATAGAATATACATTTTTCTGGATTGAGGCTTACCCCGTACTGTCGACATCGGTCGAAGACTAGTCTGAGCTTCGGTAGGTGGGAGTCGATGTCGCTGTAGCCACTGAAATCGTCTAGGAATAGCTTCATGAAGTCGCCGAGGTACTCTTTGAAGATCTGGTTGAGGATGCGCTGGTAGGTAGGCGGGGCGTTCTTCAATCCAAACGGCATCACGACCCATACATACGCGCCCCATTCGGTAATAAACGCTGTTTTGGGGCGGTCGGTCGGGTCGATCCGTACCTGGTGGTAGCCTGAGAAACAGTCGATGAAGGAGTACGCTTCATAGCCTATGACTGCGTCGAGTACCTCGTCCGTGAACGGAAGGGGGTACGGGTCTTTCTTGGTTGCTGCATTAAGTCGACGGAAATCTATGCATATCCGGAGTTTCCCATTCTTCTTGGGGACCACGACTATTGGGGATAGCCATGTCGCCTGGTCGACTGGTGCGATGAATCCTGCTTTTAGAAGTCGTTCCAAGTCGTCCTTTACTGCTTGTGCATACTTCGGGTTCATCCGGTATCATGCTTGGTGACTAGGCGAGATGGTCGGGTCGAGCTCGATCCGATGAGTCGCTATGTGTTCCGGTATGCCTCGCAGATCTTCGTAAGAGAAGGCGAAAATGTCGATGTATTCCTTAAACAGGGATTCTACGCTAGCTCTGAGACTAGGGCTCAAATTCGCGTTCAGCCTCAACAGCTTGGGGTCGGTAGAGGTACCGACGTTGACATGGTCGAGTCAATCCTCCTCATTGTGATTCCAATGGGCGATGTCCATGAATCGCAGCTTGTCTTGTATTGGTGTCTCGTCTACCAACATTGTTCCTGGTCTATGTTGAATACCTTGGTGCCCAGGGGTACTGGCCGTCGGAGTCGGTTCCGTTCCAGACTGGTTGACTGTCGATTCGGTAGCTAGGAGGTTCCAGTCGATTGTGCCCATTGTGTGGAGGGTCGGGTCGGAGGCCATCAAAATTTCCTCCTCTTCATCGGTGATTCCTTCTGCGAAGTTGTAACAGACTAGCGCATGTGGTGTAACCGCCTCATATCCTAACTGTCGATTTGTCTTGACGGTCTTGACTGTGCCATTGCCCATGATCTGCACTTCATTGTTGCCCCAGTCGTGTATGACTTTGGCATGTCGAAGCTAGGGTCGAGCAAGTAATAACCGGTAGTCTGACTGGACTGTCGAGCAGTCGATGACTATAAGCGTGACTATGTAGGGGATGCCATGAATGTGAATTTTGACATCCCTGATCAATCCTTTGGGTCGTGCTATGAAGCCATTAGCCATCTTGAGGTTGAATGGTGCGGGTGACGGCTTAGCAAGTCCCAACCGGCGGCGTTCATCTTCGGTGATCACATTGACGCCGGAGCCGCCATCGATTCGAACGTCGTCGACCATGTTTTTACCGACTGAGACTGTGATGACTGGCATGTGTTTGTCGATGACTGCTGCAGCAGCGATCGTCACCTCCTCTGTAGTCGAGTAGGGTAACGTTTGAGTTGACTCTGGGTCTGAATGCGTCAGTCGATCCCTAACCAGTTTGGTGAGGGTCGGTGATAACTGTAGTAAGTCACGGATGGAAACCTGCAATTTGCAGTCTTGGAGTTGATCGAGGATCTGCTGCTGGACTGTGCCAAATGCGATGCTGACTGGGTCGACTGTGGTCGGAGTCGGTTGGTCTCGGTTGTCTTGAAGGGTGATCGTTTGTTGCGGTAATGCCTCCGCGTCCCAGTCGAGTGAGGGTGAGTCCTCAGTCGACTTTGGGTCTTTAGTGGAAGTCGTTGTTTCCAACTCGTCTTGGAGTTGACGAACTTCCTGCATCATTTGATCACGTAGTAATTCTTGGGCAGTCCAGTCAGTCTTCTCTGTGGTTTGGTCAGAAGTCGGCTGGTCGGTAGTCGACTGACTTCTGGTAATCGCTGTGACAGTTAGGACACCAACCGTAGTGTTCGGTAGTTCTGCAATGACTACTGACGACGTGTGGGGCTTGGTCTCGATCTGCTGATTAAGGAATTGGACGACCTTCGGATCCTTCAGTAGGGGACACAAGTGTGTCGGGTGGTCCAATGTTTTGCACAGAGAGCAAGGGAATATCCGTCGTGGTATGCTATCTCGCGGTGGTCGACCCCTTGATTCGGCGGTAGTCAACACTGGTGTTGCTGCTGCTACTGGCGCTGTCCTATTAGCCGCCGCGCGCCTTTTTCCAATCTCGCTCTCCGGATTGAGCCAACAGTCGCGTTCGAAATGGCCTGGGTTCTTGCATCGGTTGCAAAATGCTTGTTTTGTAGTCTCGGGCCGCTCGGTAGTAGTCGAGTCGGGTTCCTTAGGTAGTCCGCTTTCTGCAAGCTTAGCCGATTTCTTGGCCTGGGCTAGTGTCGATCTTGGTAGTCCGATTGTGGCTACCTGCAGATACTTCAGCAAACCAGCTCGGAAATTGCTCAGTAGGAAATTATCAGCCGGAAGGACCTCAAACTGGCTGGCTAGTTTCATCATCCGTTCATAGTAATCGTCAACCGACTCTTTGGCATCCTGTTTCATACTGCGGAAACGTAGGTAAGCCTGGTCATCATTGTCGATATCCTGGTAGCGGTGTTTGAAGGCATCGAGGATTTCATGTAAGGTTTGGTGTGGGTATGACGTTCGTTGAGTCGAGAACCAATTATAGTTGGCAGCATTGACTAGGGAATTTCCGAATAACGCTATAGTGATAGTCGAGTCGGTTTCGCCATTCAACGTTAGGGCATTGAGAAATCGATGGACATGCGTAATGGCACACTTGCCTTCCTTATAGGTAGGCATCGCTACCGGTTTCCGAGCAGTCGTCCTAGTCGGAAGTGTAGTTGCTGGGTAGGGAGGCTGCTGCTGCGTCTGAGCTGCAGGTGCCGAATAGCCTATCGATCGAGGGTTGTATAGTGCACATTGGTCGAGAAGATGACCATAGTCGCCACAAGATGTACATAAAGGTACGATAGGTTGGTACTGGGTCACAGTCGGTAGGACTGGTGGCTGGGAGGCTACCGATCGGTTGTATGGGTTTTGTGGCATAGGCCTATTATGCGTCTGTGAAAACGATGGTTGATTGATAGGTTGCATCATAGGAACGCCTATCGCTGGTTGAGTTTGGTAACCAGGTGGTAGACTAGTCCGAGGGGTCGACACTCTGGGGGTTGTAGTGTGAGTTACCCTTGGCTGATCTATGTATAGAATATTCGGCTCGTGAATATGAGTGCGAATATTCGGAAGACTAGGTCGAGTAACAACTTGGTCGACTGGTTGGTTGGAGTGATAGATCTGTCTGATCCTATCGACTAAGTCATTATCAAAGTCGTCTATGCCGGTCGAGTATTGGTTGTCGGTACTTGGTGATCCGGGTCGACTATTCATTTGACCAGGAGAACTGGGTTCCTGGCGAAATGTAGGTGACTGGTCCGGTCGACCTCGTTGCGATTCCGAGTGTAGTTGCTCAGGTGTCGGGTTCTGGCTAAATAAAAGTTCGGCCAGTTGGGAGTCCAATTCATCCCTATTACGACGTAGTTGGTCTATTTCTAACTGTCGTTGATATGAAATGATGGGAGGTTCGGTAGCGTACCTTACTAGTCGTTGATACGCACTGGAAGGTCGTTCCGGTAAGTCGAGCGGGTCGTCCAGGAGCCTTCGTGGAGAAGTCGGGTTCGACCTTGTCTGAAACGCCACTGTCGGGCGGGTCTGATGATTCGCGGTGTACATGGTCGGTAGAATCGCCAGGGGTCGGGTTGGCATATTTGGGATGCCGCGTCCCATTGGTACCGAAGTTTCGTGAAAAATGGTGCCTTCCGGGGTATTCATTCTTCCCTGCGTGAACTCCATGTAGTGCTGTAAAGACGGGTCGGTAGAAGTCAATGCTGCGACTTGCCTCCGAATCTCGTAGGTTGGTCGGGGATCTATTCCCGTGGTAGTCTCATGGACTACTGTCGGTGGAACGATCTCCGACTGTAAATTTTGCCATTCTCTATGAAAGCGTGGGTTAGAGAGCTGGTCGGCAATTACTTCGACTGCTAAGGGAGAACCGGTAGCTCGTGTACGCGGTCGTTCCATACTAGCGACGCGGCAGTTATCGGATCTAGATCTGGATCTGGGATTTATATCCGACTTCTGCTAGGTAGGTCGGTTGCTCTGTGGCACCGTAAGCCTTGTTCACCGACTACTCCTACAGATTCTTGGTCAGTAGCCTTTATCGACTGTTGACTACCCTGGTCGACTGTGACACAGACTGATCTCCGAGGCAATTTTCGGTTACTCGGGCTCTGGATTTTTCTCAAGACATGTGATTTTCGTGTAGGAAGCAGATGGCTGCTGTTTCCAAGGGACGTATAGCTCGTTAGCGATAAGTGATAGGATCGACTACGATCTAGATCTGGATCGACCAGGATTTGGATTTGGATCTAGATCTAGATTTGGATCTGACTAGCCCAACAGAAAGACTAGCGTCTGAGCTGAACTTTGCATGGTCGCCAAATGTTAAGGGGGTTTTCTAGGAACCGACCTTAAACGAATGAAGCTACTCCGCCCAAGACTATCCCACTCTAGACTAGTTTCTAGAGATTGAGAGGAGTAGTAAGAGGTTTCTTCTATGAAGAATGAACTGTCGGCTAAGGAAAAGCACCAGTATGCTAGTAAGTCGACTCCTGCATACCCACAGACTACTGCAACTATCCAAGATACAACCACAAGGAATGATTGAAGAGCAGGAAACAGCAGTAGTCTGACAGCAGTAGTCTAACATACTAGTGCGCACAAGAAGAGCTTAAGACAAGAATGAAGTACAAATGAGGCTGCCAAAAAGATGTACAAATGGTATAGCAACAACTCTCCCGAAGAGAGTGAAGGTACATATAGGAGACTAGTCTGACAGTGTGTCAGACTGGTCGACCGGAAAAGTCGGGTCGACGAGTCTGTACCAGTCTGTACTGCCACGAGTCTCCTGCTGGGTCTATTCCTGCCGGGTATAGACTAGCCTACTCTTAGCCTAAGGGAATATCCACTAATATTCGGTTAACAGGGTGTATTACGAGCTCAATGTGAACGACAGGTCTCGTGCATGTATCCATTTGGGCTTCCATCGACATCCCGTCGCCGATGGACCGTGCAGAGAGTCCATGGAGACCATCACCGGCTTGATTGCATCGGAGGTGGCGAAGACTCCCACCGCCAAAAACTCGGCCATCGCTCTTGCAGCTAGCAAGGAGTTCCTCGAGACGTTTCTTGTCCACAGTGGGCCAGGCCCAAAAGAGATGCTCCAAAGACAGGAACTGGACAAGGTGATGGACAAGTTCCGCATGCTCAGCTCTCCGAACGTTCGAAACATGATCGCCACTTTTCACGCTCAAGGCAAAGGCAAAGGCGAGATTGATCAAATTCTAGAGATGAAGCGGCATGCAAAGATCGAGTTCATACACGACAGTGTATTCCCGGGACAAGGCCAGGAAAAGGTATATCTCTTCAAAATGCTTGTGCATGGCCCCGGGAGTGGCGTCGACCTCGTGAGAAGAATGCAACCTGGAGGTGACCTCCAAAATTGCTTCGTCATGTTCGATCACGTGAAGAGAGTGAAGCCATGGACCACAATTGCCTGCCATGTTTATGACTCCACCTACTGCAAAGAGATGACCATCGCTGTCTGCGATATGCAAACGAAAGGCACTAAGGGACAACTTATATTTTGGCGTTGCCTGAACAAAGTGATGGACAACAATGGCGTACCGAATCCAAACTTCAAAGGTTTCATGTGCGACAGCGCACAAGCAAACTTCAATGCAGTTCGCATTGTCTATGGCTCAGGCAATCCTGCCGTGCCTATGGTAGACCGTGAAAGGACTTGTCTATTCCACTGGGCGACGAGCATGCACAAGCACACTGAGAAGCTGATCGCCAAGAACTTCCAGAATCAGCACATCAGGCTTTGCAAACAATATAAAGATGCCCAAACAATGGACGAAGCTGACAGGATGTACCTTGAGTTGAGAGCGTGGTGGTACTCGTCCGGTGCTGCTTCAGAGGATGCGATTCGCGAGCTTGAAGACTGGCTGGCCTTTTGGCATTCTCGCTACCGTCAATGGGGCGGTTTCATGGAAACGGTAAAATATCAAAAGCACCCTTTCACTTCACGTGGATGTATAGAATATGTTGTAGTCCCTCGATGTCGATGGTCCTTCCCCCGTAATTGCCTGCATGTTGACGGGGTCAAGTATTGACCCATCGGGCCCGACGGTTGCTTAGACACCTACCACTGTAAATAAATTTAGGGGAACAAAGGGCACTTAGAAAAGAGCCGTCGGCCCCGACGACTGTTTTTCTTAAATTTTTTTTTTTTTTTTTTTTTTTTGCAAATCAGCAAATCAGAGTTAAAAAAATAAAAAAAAATAAAAAAAAATTCCTTCAAACGTGATTATTTATACATCTATCACCCCAACGTAATTATTATTAAAACTTTCCTAAGCCGTGAGATCAAAACTGTTTTGTGCAATAAGATAAATTGGGTGATGCAATTTCTGCAGAATCTTACCGCAGATGAACTAGCAGACATCCCAACATGCAACCTTGCAGAGACCGTTCACAACAAGTGGATGCAAGCCTCCGGGAAGCGAGGCTCGGACCTCTTTGTCGCCACCACCGATGATTGGGCCCGTGCTTTCATGCAGATGACCAACTACAGAACATTTCTATGTGGAGGTCCGTCTGGAACTGGTCCGTCCAAGCACGATCTAAAACTGAAGAGGGCTATGGCATCCCATGACGGCAAGAAGATCGCCGAAGCAATTAACAACATGCCTGGGGCTGCGGAGGTTTCTACACGAGTTCCACACTTGGAAGGGGAAGAGGTGTTTGGCTCGTCCAAGAGAAAGCTCGACATGCCAGTGGGTTGCGAGGGAGATTCTCATCGCCCTGACAAGGTGAACTTCTCGCATTCACGTGTCCAAACACGATCTGCCTCTGCTAGAATGAACTCGGAGCAATCACCAAGATCTACTTCTCCGATTCCATTTACAACTACGGTGTTGGAGACTGACTGTGGCACTTCAAAATGGCACATTGCAAGGATGTCACACAAGTCGAGAAAGCAGTGTCACGCTGTGCAAACGGGGAATGGCAACAAATGCAAGATGTTGATTGTGAAGGGCGGAAAGGCTACAGCTGCCCCAACCTACCGAGGCACTAGGACGGAGTACAAAGGGACTAAACCTCAGACGGCTGATTTCTGGTTCTGTCCCGACCAAATCGCACGATGTGTCATGGGTCCGAAGCGCTTCTTTGTCATAGATCGCCTGGAACTCCCAGACGTTTGGCCCGTCCTCTCTGGTACAAACCTCACGCGTTCGGAGATCCTAAAGCTCCAGGAGGCCGGCTTTCGTCTGCAGTCCACTACAGCCCTTTCGCCTCGACGCCTCTTTACGACGTCTAAGGTGTTTGAGCCGGTGCTCTGGACTCACCCAAGGCCATTGCATGCTGACAGAGTCCCATCATCTCGAAACGGCAAGAACGTGCGTCGGAACACCAAGGCTCCCACGGAAGCTCACCGCAATCAATGGGAGAGTGCCCGAAACGTTAAGGCAAATATTCTCCGCGTGAACCTACTCCCCTATCCCGGGCTTGGTGCCATCATCGTGCTCCAGTCCGGGGTGGAGCCCGATGATAATTTGTACAATATCACATTGTGCAATTTTCCGTCATGTACGTGCCCTCATTACGCCAGCATGAACTCTGCAGCTGTTGGGAGGCGTGGCCAGTACGTCAACTGCAAACACCTTTACTATATCTTTCGTTTCTTTTGCAAGCTGGACTGTAAAGTTGACACGTACATCCATGCCCCTACTCTCAGCTTGGATGAGGTTAAAAATATTCTGCTGGCAGCTGGGATCATCAAGACCGAGGAATGAAGAATGAAGACCAGTCTATGTTTAGACGTGGAGACTAGAACTAGCTGCAATATCTTCCTATTTAGAATAGCTGATGCCCTATATTGAATTGGTTGAAGTACTTGCATGATAACTTTGTCCACTATAACTATGTATTAGAAAAAACAGAAAACAAAATACTACATATAGATCCATATGTTATCTTTCCGTTCTTTGTCTCTTTTAAAAAAGCTCTCGTGATGGGGTTCAGTTTCACCCATGTACCCTATAATTTTCCACCTCTTTACCCTAAAACATTAACAGTGAACTACTCTAAGTAGTAACCCACGATTATAGGTGCAGCGGTCATAGGGTACCAAAAATTACTATTATTAGTAAAAATTCTAAAAATAGAATTTTATTTTCTAAAATTAATGTCATTTTTAAAATTCAGATGGATCCTATGCTCTAGGCTCTCCAAATCCCCGCTCTCCGGACTTGGGCTCTCCTCTCTAGGCTCGCACGGTAGCGTCGTTGCTCGCCAATGGTACCTCGAAGCCTTAGTGAGCATAAGGGTGACCTTAAGGGGAATGGAGATGACACCATCCTAACTGACAAGGCTATTTCCTTCCTGAACACAGACAACATGAAGGTGAGTTGAGTGCTCAAGTCCGTGATGACTCTTCTAAACAAGGTCACATCTAAGCAATTTAGGAATGAAGGGGTACATGAGAAAACCCGCTCTAAAAAACGGCCTCAGCCGGCTCAAGTGTCATGTAGTCCTGCTCCTAGCCGTGCCAAATCAAAGAAGGGCAAGCAACCAGTGAAAGAGAAGGAAGTGCAAGAAGCACGGACCGAGGCGGTGGACATGGAGAAATCACCTGTCGAAGAGAATGCCGCAGAGCCGGAGTCACCAGAAGAGCCGAACGTGGTTAGTTCGGAGGGTGCGGAACTCCATGAAGTTGGCGAGGGTGACAACAACCCCAAAGTAATTGGCTCCGTTGCCGGTAGTCAATTGACCACTGGCAACGACGAGGAAGACATGGTTGCAGGATCGCCTCGACCAGCCAAACGTCGGCGAAAGCAGACGACGACAGTGAGGTTCTCCGGTACGCCAGTTCTCGAGGATGCAATTCAGATACCAATCGAGAACTTGGAGAAAGAATCCAACGCATCGGCAACACTTGCTGCAGCCAGCCAATCTGAAAGACGACAGAAGGAATGTCAATATCAGCACCCAGTGAAAACGGCGGAGGGGGAGGACATAGATTTTGACGACTGTCGAGAAGAGCTAAAGCAATTTAAGAACAGAAGTGCGCCAATGTACATATGGGGGCAAGACTTCACGAAAGAGATCGACGTGGATCAGATGATCAATGCACCAATAGAATTTAAGTACCGCCCATTCCATGAAACATGTTGCAAGAATCTGTTTGAGATTTATTTGACTGGGATACACCCGCCCAAGCAGACCTTGACTCTCATGCCCAAGGTAGACAAGAAGCCATGCTACTTCGATAATGTAAAAGATGGAGAATTTTACATTATCAATGGGCAACATTCTGTGGCAGCTGCAAAGAAACTGTTGGCTCTTGATTGAGTTGATCCCGAGCACCAGAAAACGTACAAGACTTGGCAGTGTGACTTCGTGCGGACCGAGAATAAGATGCTGCTGTCAGAGCTGTCACGGCGCACAAATAACACCAATCAACACAAGTGGGATTCGCCGGAGTATCTTATGCACGTGAAGTATTGCCGAGATCTGTGGATCACCTATGGGAGACCAGATCCAAAGAACCCCGGCAAACCAAGGTCTGAAGCGAGGAAGATCTTCAAGGTGCACTGGCATAGTACAATTGAATACTAGCATTGTGCCATCTATTCATCTCAACTTTTCATTATCAGACTGCATGTCACTTGAACCAGTGGTCAATTGACTACTGGCACGATGGAGTTTTGCAGGAATTTCAAGAAAAAGCAATGGAGACTTTGAACGCTATGACTTTCAAGAACGCCAACAAGACCGCCATGGAGTACCAGGGTGAGTTCTTGGTCATTTGTGGATCGAATGACTTGTACAATGGCATCCACAACGCATTTGAGTGGTATGAGACAGGCGACCTCGTGAACTCCGACACTGGAAGAAAAATGAAGGTCGACTGCAAAGACAAGTGGGTACGAAAACTGACCAAGGCATTCGCATTCAAGTGTTTGCGTGGCTTAGGGACTGATTCATTCCTCGATCTGGTGCAGAAAATTACTATCGGCTGGACAGTCAAAGGGAGCTACTGAAAGAAGACAATCGGCAGTTCCCAAAGTGTATTTGGAGAGTACTTGGCCGAGAATCAAACACTGCTGTAGCTTGAAGGACTGGACGGACAGAAAAAAGGTGAAAAATTCCATCATGCGTTGGCTCAATAAGAAGTCGCCCGAGAGTATTTGGGTCAACGACGACGTAGATCGAGTGACTTGGGGCAAATTCAAACGCAAGCATGGGTTCAACTCAGCCCACATAGACGAGCTCATCAGGCGAGCGATAAAACTCTTCTTATTGAGGTCCTTGAAAGTAAGCGACAATCCTGGAAGAGCACAAGAGCCCCCCTCGGATGCATTCTTGGCGGAGATGGAGAGAATTTTGGAGAAAGAGCACGTCTTGAACTCCAACATAACTCCGGTACCGAGCAACGACGCTACCGTGCGAGCCTAGAGAGGAGAGCCCAAGTCCGGAGAGCGGGGATTTGGAGAGCCTAGAACATAGGATCCATCTGAATTTTAAAAATGACATTAATTTTAGAAAATAAAATTCTATTTTTAGGATTTTTACTAATAATAGTAAATTTTGGTACCCTATGATCGCTGCACCTATAATCGTGGGTTACTACTTAGAGTAGTTCAGTGTTAATGTTTTAGGGTAAAGAGGTGGAAAATTATAGGGTACATGGGTGAAACTGAACCCCATCACGAGAGCTTTTTTAAAAGAGACAAAGAACGGAAAGATAACATATGGATCTATATGTAGTATTTTGTTTTCTGTTTTTTCTAATACATAGTTATAGTGGACAAAGTTATCATGCAAGTACTTCAACCAATTCAATATAGGACATCAGCTATTCTAAATAGGAAGATATTGCAGCTAGTTCTAGTCTCCACGTCTAAACATAGACTAATCCTCATTCTTCATTCCTCGGTCTTGATGATCCCAGCTGCCAGCAGAATATTTTTAACCTCATCCAAGCTGAGAGTAGGGGCATGGATGTACGTGTCAACTTTACAGTCCAGCTTGCAAAAGAAACGAAAGATATAGTAAAGGTGTTTGCAGTTGACGTACTGGCCACGCCTCCCAACAGCAGCAGAGTTCATGCTAGCGTAATGTGGGCACGTACATGACGGAAAATTGCACAATGTGATATTGTACAAATTTTCGTCGGGTTCCACCCCGGACTAGAGCACGATGATGGCACCAAGGCTGGGGTAGGGGAGGAGGTTGATGCGGAGAATATTCGCCTTCACGTTTCTTGCACTCTCCCATTGATTGCGGTGAGCTTTCGTGGAAGCCTTGGTGTTCCGTTGCACGTTTTTGTCGTTTCGGGAGGATGGGATCCTATTAGCATGCAATGGCCTCGGGTGAGTCCACAAGATGGGCTCAAACACCTTCGACGTCGTAAAGAGGTGTGGAGGCAAAAGGGCTGTAGTGAACTCTAGACGAAACCCGGCCTCCTGGAGCTCTAGGATCTTTGAACACGTGAGGTCCGTACCCGAGAGAACGAGCTAAACATCTGGGATTTCCGAGCGGTCTATGACAAAGAAGCACTTTGGTCCCACGATACATCGTGCGATTTGGTCTAGACAAAACCAGAAATCAACTGTTTGAAGTTTAGTCCGCCGCCATCGCAATGTCATCATCTCCACCATCGCAGTGTCCAAGTTCTTGGAAGTGGTTGTATTAGCTACTTCTATTGCAATCAATCCAGTGATGGTCTTCAAAGATTCTCTGCATTTTTCTTTTGCAACTGGGTGTCGATGATAACCCAAGTGGATACAAGCACGAGACATGTTGCCAATGTTGAGCACTTAATACACCGGCGCTGAGCAAAAGTCTTGGCATAACGGGAGCTTCTTGCAAACTTTCCAAACAAGTGAAGAATCATGAGGAGGGTTAAACCAAATGTTGAATGGAAAATTAGTTGTACCTGTCCATTCCATCTCATTTTTTTTGGGCGCTCTAGCAAGAAGTCACAATCTTCGTTCTCACAGTGCAAAGCACCAACACACGTCAACCTCCTAAACTTCAAGCCAAGGTTGTTGTGTATCTTTAACGTTGTCGTGTGGGACTATGTGAGAGTGTTATAACGTTTGTCTATTTCCTGTATGCTCCGGGCACCTGAAGGATGTACGATTCCACAACATCATGGCAACTCAAAAACTACGTCCCCGTCAAATTGTAGAGGGAAAAACTGCACTTTATGATTCTCTACGCAATCAAAATCTATGTGAGCAAGTTCATTCCAAGATTAAGGAACACTTGAGAGCTTTTGCAAACATTGCATGACACTAGGACATACTTGTGAAGTTGGACAACGAAGACAAAAGGAAAAAGAGGAAGATTGGCTCTTGGCCGGGGCAAAAGAAACAGGTGGAGTTGAAGCAAAGAAAATCGGTTTATTCAAGAGGGACTTTGACAAAACTAAGATGGGGTTTTCCTCTCAGATTCACTAAACAGTTCAATGATAGGATCTAAAGCCTCACGCTTCACATTACGAATGTTGATCATAATAGCTCTGAGGCTTGTAACATATCATTGAAGCTCAAGTGACTGTAAGGTTTTAGGACATAAAGGTAGCAGCTCTACAGTGGATGTGCCGTCAAATCAAGGTTTGAGTTGAAACTTTTGGCTTCAAGTGAGGGTTCAAATGTGCCCTCGGCCCCGAGGGCATGTTGAAGGCACATGAAGTAGCCTAATGTGCTCGTGAGGCTTGGTATCATGCGCTCGTGAGGTCGCTATTGCCCCGCGTACTCGCATCCAAAAAAGCCATCAAATCAAGGTTTTAGTTGAAACTTTTGGCTTCAAGTGAGGACTCAAATGTGCCCTCCGCCCCGAGGGCATGTTGTAGGTATATGGGGTAGCCCAATGTACTTGTGAAGGTTGGTCATATATAACATTATGGCTACATCATTTAGTTGGAACGTGACGCGCAAGCACAAATTGCACAACTTGATCGCTGCCCTTTCATGCAAACCCAGGGCGCTCCCACATGGCCCTCGGCCCCAACAGCTCACCCATCACTCGCCAAACCAGACCTCGTCACGCCCAAAATAGCACTCAAGAACCTTCTCCAGACTTTGTTTTTAGAAGTATGCCTTGTAATATGTTTTTGGAAGCTTGAGTAAAGGGATTTTTAGCGGTGCATAGCACATTCAATTTGGACATAACCTTCAAAAGTTATGCTCAATTTAAATAGTCACGCTGATAATTGGGGCGGTAAACCTTTCAATAGACCATAACTTATGGAGTTTCTGTCCAAACTCAATGAGTCTTATACTCTTGATAAGCCCTTTGCGAGAGCTTTTTAAAAACATATGACAAGGCATACTTCCAAAAAAACGTTTGGAGAAGGTTTTTGAGTGCTATTTTGGGCATCACGAGTTACACTTTGGGGAGTCATGGGATAGCCGTCGGGGCCGACGGCAATGTGGGAGGGCCCAGGGTTTGCTTGCAATGTCAATGTTGGGGTGCGAAATTTGTGGTGGACAGCCCGAGACTCTTGGCGTCACGAGTTCTCTACATGATTGTGTAGGGGCGGAAATGCAAACCTTGGGCCCTCCCACATTGCCGTCGGCCCCGACGGCTATCCTATGACTCGCCAAAGTGTAACTCGTGATGCCCAAAATAGCACTCGAAAACCTTCTCCAGACGTTTTCTTGGAAGTATGCCTTGTCATATGTTTTTGGAAAGCTCTTGCGAAAGGCGTTTCAACGGCCGTCACCCGAGTGGCCCTGAGGCCCAGCCTTCCCCAAAATTCCACCACGCGACCCCTGACACGAGCCACCCCGCACTTGTATGGAATGCCCAATATGTGCAAGGGCTGGGGGTCATGGAGTACCCTCGGGCCGACGGTGGATTCGTCGTGGTGGGGTTTGGCCTCGAGTGGCGCGTCGTGACGTGCCACGGCCATCACGCGAGTGGCCTTGAGGCCCAGCCTTCCCCAACATTCTACCACGCGACCCCTGACACGAGTCACCCTTCACTTGTATGGAATGCCCAATATGTGCAAAGGCTGGGGGTTATGGAGTGCCCTTGGGGCCGATGGTGGATTCGTGGTGGTGGGGTTTGGCCTCGGGTGGCGCGTCGTGACGTGCCACGGCCGTCACGCGAGTGACTGGCAATGCGGTTTTTACTTTCTGGTGTTTTCTGGTTTAGGGTCCGTGGATAAGAGTCCATGTCTGCGTGATACGTACGAGCGTGGTGTGGGAATTGGTACCTTGGTGGAGCTTGCACCACCCTGGAGGTGACGGCAGCGTTGAGAAACGCTCGCCATGATGCGAGCCCCGCCAAGGATTAAGATTCCTCTCCTGGTTCCTCGTGTTAGTAGGTGCTCGTGGTGTGCTGAGTACTCGTGATCATTGCACCACAAGAGTGCGCATCTCGTTCGTGAATTGGCAGTGTGTAAAGCTTGCCACGCGTGAGCCGTGTCTTGGTGGAATTTGAGCCAGTCGTGCTTTGCATGGATTGCCCAGTATGTGCAAAGGCTGGGGGTCATGGTGTGCGCGTCTAGTTAGCAGTGGGTGCTCTGAATTTGGGCAATGAGTAGAGCTCGCCACGCTGGAGCCCTGTCTAGACGTATTATGAGCCGGGGCTTAGGCTGCTTCGTGTGCCATATATGAGCAAAGTCGGGAGGGTCGTGTTGGAGGTCTGGGTTTGCCCAGGAGTGGCGCGATGTGACAGGCGTCTTGTATCGCGCCATTGGCCAGTCTTGGCTCTAACTTCCGAGCAGTGTGGAATTGTCGAATGATTGTTCATTCCATGTGTGCATTTGCGCGTCGTTCATTGATGAGTGCTGGAAAGGGTGTGAGGGACCATGGTGTGTTTTTGAGGCCTTAAACTCTAGAAATGGATACTGTGATATTGGAATGCGTGCTGCTGTCGAGTAAGCCCTCCGGTTGAGTGGTCTTCCACGCATTGTGGATGGCAGCGTGAGCAACACTCGCCATGACTTGAGCTATGGGTAATTGCGTTGTAAGCGAGATTGTTGGCTAAGGCTACGAGGTTGTGGAGTCCCTTCGGGCCTACGGTTCATTAGAGGGTGGTGGGGTAGGCCACGGGTGGCGCCACGGGACGATTGTGATATTTGAATGCAAGCTGGTTTCGGCCTAGCAACCAGGTTGAGAGCTCCACCAACCTTGGGGGATGCCAATGTGCGCCACACTCGACATGATGTGACCCTGTCCAGTTCCGTTGCTTGCGAGATGTGTGCAATTGCCGCGGCCGTCACGCGAGTGGCTCAGCCAGATATGGTGGGACGGGTAGAAGGTATCTTGTTGGTGTTGGACGATGCTCGAGTTAAGTGTTGTGCAAAGTTGCGAACAGATGTCCATGCGCATGCCCTATCTTGGTGCAGCCTGAGCCGGACGGATGCTGCTTTATGTGCCACATTTGGGCAAAGGCTGGGGGTTCAACACAGTTTTAGCCATGGGAGTTTGTCGGAGTTCCTTAAGCTTTAAATGGTCGGATTATTAGATGATTTCATGCTCGCGTATAAAATCCTATGGCCTTTTGGAGTCCCCTCTTGGGTTGCTTCGTTCTAGTTCCATGTTACTTTGATGCGTGCTTTGGGTGAATGCATCGTCGACGTGGTGTGCCCTTAGCGCTGACGGTAGAGATGAGGGGGCCATTTTGGTCGAAATGCATGGTCCTTGCTGTTCGAGCTGAGATGGTCTAGAATGTTCGTGTTGAGCTGGCTTGTGATCAGATGCTGATATTGGCCATGTGGTCCTTTGGCAGGGCATTTAGCCTTGCCCATTTCAATTGTGCTCATCATCAATTCTGGTTGACGGGTTTGAATGCAATGGTTTAGCAAGTAACTTGATGTATCCTAATCTCAAATATCGGTGGTCATGTTTCCTTTACGCATGTAGGATACGCAGACACCAACGTACAATTTAGACGATGGAGACGACAGTCTCACTCCTCAACCCGGGATTGGTGAAGATGGAGATGAAGACGATGAGGACAGTCCTATTGTCCAGACAGTGGATGGAATTAGTGAAGACGATATATGGCGCTCTCAGAAGATCAATACAGTTGCAGCACTTGCTGCACTTCGTTTGCAGCCTGTCAACATTTCTCGACACGACCAGGACCAAGAGCTATATGATGGACTGCTTTTGTCTATGCGACGTGTCCGCAAACCCAAACCCGCGCCAGTCGTTGCATCATCATCTACACCAGAGGATCCTGACGCAGTTCCATCAGCGGTCGTTCGAGTGTTGAAGAAATCTCCATTCAGTAAGTAAGTTTGAATTAAATCATTCCAATTGATGCAGTATTGTTTGATGATTTCCTGATCACTTTGGTCTCATGTTCATTTTTGTTTGTGCAGAAAAATGAAGACCAAGTATTCTACTGTGCAGAGGCCATTTTTTGCAAGGTCAGAGTTTCTTGAGAGCCCACCCAAACCTTTTCAGTTGCCATGCTACATTGAGCCTGTTGCACAGGCTCTTGCAGTACATGGTATTAGGGATCACATTCCAAAGCCAAAGGTGTTGAATTCTGACGCACTTGTATACTTTGATGATGAGGCTGAGGAGTCTGATTGTGATGGTATTAGTTCACCGACCCGCTCTACATCTAGCTCTTGCTCAAGGTCTACTGCTACCGGTAATTCTACTGATGATTGAGAGGAACTCTGATGTTCTCTCCACATATTTGTACTACTTTCTATTTGATATTTGTAGTGAGACTAAAAGGGCCACTACTTTGGATTTTTACATCTGTGTTGTACTTCACATTGCTAACCATTCTATTCTCCTACCTCATTGATTTGTTCATTCTATTGTTCATGTTGCAATATTGAATGTTCAATCTCTACACCCTAAACCCTAAACCCTCAAGTTTTCATTATTAATTTGCATAGATGTAGAATGTGAATTATACCGATTTCACACCTAAACCCTAAACCAATCAATATAATGCCATCCGTGATGTCCTTCACTTTGCTAAAATCCTAAACTTTACTATCCAACCTCATTGATTTGTATACTCTCTTGTTCATGTATAATGTTTCAATGTTCGAACGATACACCCTAAATCCTAAACCCTACATTTTTCATAAACTATTTGCATACATGTATGTAAATTTTACATTTGTAGTTCAATTATACTCCAAATGCAATACATACTGAATCCACGGTTATAGGTCCTTTACAGAAAAAAACGCAAAAAAAATTTAAAATTTTCTAAGCTCTCAGGCTCTCAGGCTCTCAGGCCCTCAGGCTCTCCTCTCTAGGCTCACATCCTAGCATTCCTGGGTACCGAACAAGATCCTGGCAGACGGGACACTCTCAAGATTTGCAAAATTTCCAACACGTCATCTTGTACCCGGCATGATGATGAATTTAACCGACCCTTTTGTATGGTGCATAGTTAATTCGGAAGATCTTCATTTTGATGCGGCCATCATGGATTTGCGTGCAATCGACAGATGGCTAGAGCGCGACGATCTGAGTATTGATCGGTGTTACGAGTTCATCCTTTCCAAGATGCTGAACCGGAGCCGCTATGGCAGGTGGCCACCGCATTGGCTAGTAATTCGCCACTGCACAAATGAGAATGAGACCCTTCAGGCGGTGGATGGGCATTTGAAGGGGTATTCGCATATGGAGAGCCCATATGTGCTAGCGGCACCAGAGATGTACTTCTTCTCCCCCCGAATCATGAAAAAAGGTAAAGGTGTCACCATCTTCTACTTCTGGAATCCTGAGATGGCAAATGCCATAAATTGGAAGAATGAAGTTCGTGTATCGGAGTCGACAAAGCGTGTGGGATCTGTAAGGGAGGTCGACTTGCTTGACGACGAACTTAGGATGGAGGTGTACATGCATTTCCTCATGCAACTTCCACACATTGATCATGAGACCAAAGACCCACGAACTGTGCTATGTGTGGCTGCCGGGCTGAAGTGCATGATCGCGGCCATGGTATGCTCGTTTGCTCTTGCCAGTAGTCAATTGACCACTGGCATCGTCTACAGTTATCAGCCACTGAATCTCACCATTATTGACAATTGCTAACCTTCTAAGGTGATGTGCAAATGTTTGATCTCCGACCCGTCACCATGGGTATGCCGGATGATAACTTCCGCGTGTTGCTCAGCTGCCACCAACTCGACTGCCAACTCCAGAATTTTGAGCACATCTTTCACACGTCCTTGCACACATTGGATGAGCCAAAGAAATATAGCTCGTGGTTTTTATTAAAACCTAATGGGCCATCTGAAGAACCACATAGTTCGGGTGTCCAGCGGCGAGAACTCCAGTCCAAGAAATGTGCAAACCGGAGTAAGACTTTTATAAACATAGAGGACGTGGCATCTGGCGCAAGCGGTGTAGAATTTGGCGACGACCGTGACGGTGACCGTAGTGATGAAGGGGCAGGGACCGAAGGGGAGTGGCCAAATTCTCTCAGGAAACGCAAACGGTTTCTATCGTCCCAAGATAGCGACGCGGATGAGCCTTCCGGAACTGCCTTGCAGTTTGATAATGAAGAGGGAATGAATGATGCCACGGGCCCAACAGCTGCAGCTGCAGCGAGCATTGGAGATGACGCCATTGAGACGAGGGCCGAGACTCTGACCAAAGCAAAAGATGTAGAGGCCTTGGCAAGAGGCAATGACATGGAAGTCGAGAATCCCTATCACTTTTCGCCTCCAGGGGATGCACTAGCGCAAACTATAGAGCACTGTACTCCAGTACCCCTGGCTAACTCCGTACAACGCTCCCTTGTAAGCAAGTGGCGATCATGGTTCGCCTCAACCCTTGAGCCCAGTTGTTCATTCTAGGAATATGAACGAAGCAATGGCCTTTATTGGGGAATATGTTGAGGACCTCACACTTGGGCCTGCTCCCCCTACAGATTCGAGGGTCCACAAACTCTCGCCACTTACACTTGGAGAGCCTCGATGTGATGCACAACCGCCAGTAGTCAATTGCCCACTGGTCAATGTTGAGCAAAAGAAGTTGCCAGTGGATGCGTGCGACGGAGTCGACAGCGACTCTGTTCATGGTGTCGCCGAACTTGACCTCGATTTGGTTCTTCAATGCAATGTGCCTCCATCTAAAGAGCTGACTAGTGGTAGTGACGAAATTCCAGTAGTCAATTGCCCACCGTGTGAGAGAATTTATCTGAGAATAAAGGTGTTTGAGATGTGGATAGTGAAGAGAGTATCCCTGCCTATGAATTTTACAGTGATTTGGAAATCCATCATGATGAGAGTGCACTTCTAGCAAACATCGAGGATGGACTGGAAACTGATTTCGGAGCAGCGGGCAATTGCGCAGAGGTTAATTCCGCCCAACAGTTCGCGGTTTCGCAAGGAGTTGGAGTACACGAGGCACGCATGGCCCTAGTGCATATCTATGAGACACCTCCTTCACCTGTTACAGATGTCGTCTTGGTCTAGACTTCCTATGTAGTGCTAGTCGTCAATTGCCCACTGGCAACTATTGAGGAAGTCTCCGTTCCCCAAAAGAGTTTTCCTTCACAAGGTGTGGACGATGCACGTATTGCCCTTGTGGAAATCCATGATTCATCAACGGCCGCTGAGACAGAAGACATGTTGGAGTTCACTCCCTCTCTAGTGCCAGTGGTCAATTGCCTACTAGTTACCATCGAAAACGACGATGCTGCAGATGAGAGACTTGTGCTTGCTATGGTTCCGGGTTAGACTTTCGAGGCTTCTACTGTGCCTCTACCACAAGCCCTTGCCATTCCATCTCTGTTGATCGTAAAGAAGAAGGTCACGGGGGTCTCCGTGCCTTCTAATAAGGATAACCCCATCGAGATTGACAGCGGCTCTGATGATGATGCGTACAGAGCATCCTTGTTAAATTTCCCATTCGATGTGGAGTCCGACCTGTCAAATGGTCCCAAAGACGTGGAGCCAACCGACGGATCAGAGCAAAAGGTCTCTCAAAGAAGACCTTTGAGAATACAACTGGAGACTATCTTGAAGAAGAAGTTGACCGTGAATCGAGCTGCAGTGCGAGCGAGCCTAGAGCTGGAAATGCAAAACAAGATATTGAAGTTGGAGTTGCAGAAGGTACGTGAGGAAGCAAGGCTAAGGGAATTGAAGTTGGAGGAGGCAATTCGAATGAGTGAGGTAGTGAGTGCGGGTGAGTTCACTGACTCCCCTTCGATGCACATAATCCATCAAACAACCTCGATTGCATCAGCACAAGAAATTTCGGACCATGAGGTGGAGATTTCTAAAGGTCCCGTACAAGACTGTATTCCGGCCACATAGGTACAGATTTCCCTCGATGATTTAAAAGTTTTGCTAGTTGTTGTATGCTATATTCAAGAAAGTCGTGAAATGCTGACCACGCCTACTGGTAATCGCAGGAATCTGATGTTATTGAGCAGCATGCAGCCATGGAAGCAGCAAGGACAAACAAGGTCAGTGTACTGTCGTATTATTGCATTGAAGTTGTTTCTGATTAGTGGATGTGAGCGTCATTTTTGAATGAAATGGTGCCTGGTCTGTACAAGAAAATTGAGTCTCTTCGTAGGGCGCATCGAGTTGAAGATTCGGACACCACAAAGACTTCAGTTGTAGATTATTATGTTGACTAGGCCGCTTCCACCATAATCTATTGTACACTAGACAATTAAATTTTTTTTCATCAGCACAGGTGGAAGGAAGCGCCCATCGGGAAATCGATTTTATACAAATTAGTAGTCGATTGCTAGAGGACTTGGTGTGCATATTGAGTAATTGTAAATGTGTGGTAATACCAAGTTTTGATTATGTACCCGGTTTTGAAATTTTCAGGAGAATAGACCATGTGTGGATGAATACCGTCCTCGCAAGGTAAGCGTATTGTGGCAGAGATTCATCATTTACATCTTACCATGTTCAATTTTCCCCTAAATCGTAATGTGATGTAGGAGTTTGACATGGATAAAATTTTATGGAATTTGCAGCGTGTTCTTCAAATTTCTGCAGATGGCAAATTGCATAGACGGCGGAAGCTGAATAGGTGTGTATCTGATAGCGAGTCATCATCATAAGTTCATGCAACATGTCTCATGAGATGTTGAATGCATTGTGAAGTATGTGCATGCAAAGTCGAGTAGGAGATTGAAGCCAACTCAAGAATATAGAGAAACAACTGACAATAGTCCAGTGCACGCAATCATTCAAGAAGCACAAAACATACTCATCGCTTCTTGGTAACTGTTTACTACAGAAACAACACTCGGTATAAGTATATGCTTTGGGTCTGCGTAGGAGATGGGGTGAAGATTAATTGTTACCCAAACAATTCAAATGATAACATTATATATGATTCATTGGCAATTATATGTCATGGTCCGTTTCCCATGAACATTGTCACGCGTTACAAGGTAATGTTAACCTATTAATGATTACTTCATACCTTGGTAGTTGAGTATGGTAACTCGTGTACACATGAAGAGGATGTATGTTTTATTTTGTTTTGTATTGTTTTGGATTATTCACACAATGGGATCTTCCAAACCGGTGGAAAACTCTAAACGTGGAGGGATGCACGGAATTTGTTTTGGTGGCGGGAGGACCTACAGTGGAAAGGCTACAATGGAATTTCAAAGTGTTCCTCGCATCTAGACGTTAGAAATTTTAGAAAAGATAAAAGTAAAATAGATTTAGAAACACCTACTACTACTTCTACTGGACTTAGAGACACCTACTTCTACTGGACAAGCAGTATTATTAATACTTCAATTAGTTGTGGGAACGGGTTTAGAATGTGAGAAATTGATGAGGTTTGAGGTTTGAGGTGAATCTTGGGGGAATATATTCTAAATCAAACACGCACTTAATTTAGGAGGCGTTGTACTCGAAATCACCTCTATATGGTGGATTTCAAAATTGAACAGTCTTGAATGATTTATGAATGGCCAATATAAGGTAGAGGTGAATGAGAATGTAAGGTGGTATATAAAATGATTGTATATGAAGTGAAAATGGGAATAGAATACAAGAGTCATTAGATAACTATCGCCAAAACGGGTGGTTTAATGAGGTGATTCATAGATATGCGACTGAAAGTTGACATTATCTTTGCATAGTGTTAGATATATCACTGTGGAGGTTATTATTATACACTATGTAAAGTCATAATCAGACATATGTGACCATAACGTAGTTGATCATTAATTTCATTACGTATTGCAATGAAAGATTATCATGGGTCCGGGACGAGTGATACTAAACATAGTACGAATAGAGTATAAATCCTTCAATCAAGTTGCCCATTGAAAGAGAAGGAACGAGGACCTTGGCAATGATATCATTCAACTGTTCGAACATACTTAGGTGGATTGATCGATTCTGCGCAGAAGAAAAATTTGTAAGAAATTGAAAAGCGTAGTTATTATCTCAGGTGGACGAATAAGGGATCCAAGCTCCTCAAGGAAGTTCACGTGCAACTACAACAACATCGTAGTGGAAAATTCTCCAAATTATCATAGTTCAAAGTACTAGATATGGCAACTTCGAGGGGTTGAAAAGGTCCCAAATCTCCGGAATAGTCCCACTTTAGCGAATATGGCCTTGAACACATTAGGGACAAGAATTTCTACAATCGGGCAAAAATTGCACGAGATATGGGTCGGCAAAACAGAGTGATGAAAAAAAACTCGAAATCAATATTTGACTGGAAAAGAATCAACGGTCGAGCTTTATACCGATCGAAAGAGCATGAAAAAGCGCACGGGATGGAACCACGAAACTCGAGAATCGGGCAAGAATTGCACAAGATATAGGTCGTCGAAGTTGAGCGCAGTGTGCACAACAACATCCAAAAATGGGCTGTGGAAGTGGATTGGCGAGGAATTTGACAATGGCAAATACAATTTTGGAATCAGCGGAAAAAATCAATCACGATAGGCTCAAGAAATTCCGAAATCGGTGTCGAACCTCGTTTATTCTAAAACGGGCAGTTAGGGTTTGTAGGGCAGTAAGGGGTAGCCCAGCCGACATAAATGGGAGAAATAGCGTTCATTATGGCCTCTTTATTTATTTGGAGAGAGTGGTGCTCTCGCGCGCACCTTAAGTGTTCGCTACGTACGGAACCTGGGAATGGCGGCGGATCGGACAGGAGACCGGATGGGACACCGGATGTCGGGGGACGGGCCTCTGCCGGTCCTGGCCGGGATCCGGGATTTGAATTGGGCCGCTTTAAATTGGGCGGCTTACTATTCATTCCTCCCCGGTTCCTCCAGCCCTCCGCGCGCACCATTTTTCACAGTTCCGGAGAGCGCTAGGCTTTCCATTTTGCACCCAGAGATAGAGAGCAGTGTGTGACCGGTTTGTGAGAATTTTGAGCGCCCGGGAGTAAGAGAAATTGAGCGCCCGGGGAGAAATAGTAGCGCGAGAATAGAATTGGGAAGAGGCGAGCACCCGGACAGTGAACGCCGCCATTTCCGGTGAGGTTTGCGGAAGGGAGTGAGTGCGCAGCCGGGAAGAGAGGTGCGGGGGCTCTGGGAGGTCAGGCGCACACCACGGAAGCGGAAGGGGAAGCGTCCGGAGAGAGAAGCGCGTGGTTTGCAGGAGAGAGAGAGAGCGCACCCGGAGAAGAGGTTGCGCCGTTTCCAGAGGAGTGAAAGAGCGCGTCCGGAGTCCGCAGCCATGGCGCGCAGGGAGACCGGGTCCAAAATCCCGGGGAAGAGGATTCTTCCGGACATCCCACAGCATCCAGAAGACTTTGAGGAGTTGCTCAAGGACCTCGAATAGATCGGGTGTTTGGGGTTGTTTGGGAAGGTGTGGGATGTGCAGGACGCCCGGATGTTGGAAGAAATTGAGGCCGGAGCTATGGAGTCTGCCTTCCGGGCAACGATCCGGGCAAAGTACGGGAATTGGACCCAGGGGCATTGGCGAGTCGTGTACAACTTCCCGGACGCGAGCAAGGACTTGGAACCGGGCAGCAAGGGCGACACGGATTGGGTGAAGGCGCGCTTCACCCACCTCTCGGACCACGACGGATTCAAGGTGGCGGATTGCATATATCCCCGGGAGCAGCGTCTGCTCCAGTACGTGGTGCCCATCCTCAACCTGGAGAAGCCCACCACCCTCACGTTTACACTGGCGAGGAGTATCCTGTCCGCACTCATCTGGAAGAAGAAGTTCAACTGGGCGTACCTGGTGCACAAGAACACTCAGAAGTGGGCCCGGAACCTCGACAACAAGAAGGGGTGCCCGTTGGCCCCATTTCTCTACCACTTGTATGAGAAGGAGGGGTGCATCACGGAGGAAGAGAGGAAGAGATTAGACATTCCTCCCATCCCGGGACTGAGGAGCCCGGCCAAGAAGAAGATGGCTCTTCCTGGAGGAGGAGCGGGAACCAGTCGACCCGGATCGTCGCTAAGACCGGAAGAAAGGAGGATGATTCCACCAGCACCTCAACCGGACAGGAGCAGCATCCGGGAGGAGCGTAGGAATGAGGGAGAAGACCCGTTGCGACCGGGTGGAGCCAACGCTAACCCGGAGCTGAGAACGAAGTGGCGAGAAGACCGCCCGGAGAGAGGCCACCCGGGTGGTGCTAGGCCGCTGCAGGATGAGCGGCATGAGAGGAGAAAGGACCCGGAGGTAGTCCGACCGGGTGGGGCAAGACCTCAGCAGGAGCTGAGAACAAAGCGAAGGGAGGATCCGGACGAGGAGGAGAAGGAGTCTCCACAGCCGAAGCTGACCCAGAAGAAGCTGGTGAGGGATCCGGAGGCAGCTCCTCAACCGGAGGTAGGTAGTTCCTCCCAAGCGCGGCCTCGGGTGGATCCGGTGGTGGAGTCCAGGCCAGCGGAGGAGACAGGGCCTTCTCCAACACAGCCCGAAGAGCAACCGGTGGTGGAGTCCGGACCAATGGAGGAAGATTCTGTCCCGGTAGCTCTACAGGAACGGCCGGGAGAGAGGAACCAACCGGAGGAAGGAGGTCCGTCTCAGGTGCGACCTCAGGGTCTGAAGAGGAAGTAGGTTCTCACGGCCGAGGAGGAGGAAGAGCCGGAAGGACCGGAGACCACACCCCGGAAGAAGAAGGGACCGGCCCAGAGGAAGACAACTCCCCTGAACAAGCGTCCCAAGGAGGCAGGGGACGACGGGGAGGAAACCGAAGACGAGGTTGACCGGGAACAGGGACCGCCAGTGGAAGAAGAACCGGCCCGGGAGGCGGGTCCATCCGGAGGAACGCAAGAGGAACGGGAGGCCCCCCTCCGGGTGAAGAACATGCTCCTGCAAACCCGGATCGCGCTGGACATGGTGACGGAGCAGTACACTCCGATTTTCGCCCTAAAGTATTTGGCGCGGATCTGGAAGCTCCAGAGGAAACTCCTCCGGAGCCGGGAGAAGGAGAACGAGTTGGCCGGACAATTGCAGGGGCTCCGGAGTAAGAGTGAGAATCAGCCGCTCTTTTGAGGGGTTTGGAGGAGGAACTGCAACGGAAGGTGACCTACATTGCGAAGATGGAGGCACACGTTCAAAGGAACGAGTTGCAGATCCGGGAACAGGAGGATACCATCCGGAGAATAGGGGAGACGAGCCGGCAGCGCGTCATCAAGCTGTCGGGGTTGTTCCAGCCGGATGGGGAGGCACAGATGAAGGCCTGGTTGTATGACGAGCGGGTGGGCCAGCCGGGACTGGAGGGAGCAGCTCGGATGAAGAATGTGGTTCGGGAATACTCGGACAAGGTAGAGGCTTACCTGGTGGAGTTCCGGGTACTAGCAGAGTGCATGAGGGAGAGCTCTTCCGACCAAGAACTGGATGAGGAGGAGGCCGCCAACCAGGGTGAGAGGGTAGGTTCCGGGGATGGGCTGCAGGGTGTGTTTAACATATCTGTAGATGCTCCTCAAGAGGGTGAGATCGATCGATTGATGAGGATGGGAAGATCAACTCCATAGCACACCTCCCGGGCCGCGCTGGATGTGGAACCAATCCACATGGTTAGACCCGCCGGAGTAAGCCCAGAGGAGGTCCGGGATCTGAGCGAGGGTATGGAGGCAATGGATGTCCAACCGGACAGGGCGGAAAAGCATCAGGTGGGACCACAAGTGGAACAGCCGGCGGCGCACGAAATGCGAGGAGATCGGCCGCCGGACCCGATCGTGGTGGAGAGCCCGGAAGATGAGGAGGAGCAGCCAAGGGAGGACCAGCAGCTGCCCGGACCACCGGGGGTCTGGAATCAGTGGCCCGGACTTAGTGGATCCGGCCACTTAGAATAGGACTTTTTGAGTAGGTAGGTTAGAAGACTTTTTGATGTAAATGACTTCTAGGGTTTTGATGTTAGTGGCGGCTTAGGATAGGAATTGAGCTGTGGAGGAAGCTCTCCGGATTTCCGGATCCCGGGAATGTAGGATTTAAGGATCTCCCGGATCTGGGCTTCGGGTTGGCTTTTTATCAAGGGATGTTCTTCATTCATTGGGTCTTTTTGTGTACCTTTGTTTTGTGTAAATGAGTAGAAGTACATATTCCTTACACAAACTTTGTATGTGTGTGTGTGTGTGGGTGCGTATGTGTATTTGCTTGTGTTATTACCGGAACAGTGTCACAACTAGTCCCTTGGTGACCAGATGGATTAGCCAGGTTCGGACATGAAGTCAGTTAAGAGACCGGGTAGAAGACTTGGAAGAATTAGGAGCGTTTGAATGTGGGGTTTTCTGTGTCCGGTTGTAGGTGGAAACCCGGGTTAGTGGCTGGGAGAGCAGGAGGGGGTACTCCGGTTCTCTCAGAACTCCTGGACGGGTAGTTCGGTAGAGGTTCCAGCACCCGGGCAGATCTTGCAACTGTAGAGTGTGGGAAATCTAGAGTAAAACGAGTCTTGAAGTATCCAATCTCTTCCGGACACCCCGGTTATTGTCCATTCCGGTTAGCAAGTCGTTGTAGTATTTTGGGGATAAGGGGGAAACCGGGTTGCGCTTGTGTGACCGGCTGTGGATTTGGGATAAGCCCATAGTTGAAGAGCACCCCGGGGAGTACCCGGAATAGGGAGTCGAGTTTGGATAACCGGGAAGTGGTGAATTCCCTGTCACGGAAATCAGTAGGGGAGGGTGTGACTTTAGATCCAGCATCCTTAAAAATGCAAATGGAGAACCCTCTGAGGGAAAACAGAGGTTAAGGGGAAACCGGAATTAGTAGTTGGGTTAGACCGGGTAGAGTAGGGTTGGTTAAATTTCCAACCCGGACAGAAACCGGATCTAGCCCTAGCCGGGTCAGTTAGTAGAGAAGATCCCGTTTTTAGTATGGAAAAGGGAGTTAGTTGGTGACCGGGAGAGAGGTCAGTCACCAATAAGGGTCAGCCTCCGGAAACTTCCCACTTCACAGAATCTCCGCGGAACGATAACCCGGAAATCACCTTTACGAGCATTCTTAATACGAAAAAGTGCGCTCTAGGGGAATATCCGGTACCACGTGCTACGACAATCGGAGTAGTTTTGAAATTTTCATGTGCATTCTCAAAGGCGGAGTTACACCGGTGTAATCCTTTGTAAGCCCGGTGTGTCCAAATACACCATATGCGGTGCATTCCCGTTCTTTCTACTACGGTAATGCACCGCATATGGTGTATTTGGACACACCAAGCTTACAAAGGGTTACACCGGTGTAACTCCGCCTTTGGGAATGCACTCGAGAAATCCAAATATTGTGCGATTCTAGAATTTCTTGAGCCTATCTCGGCTGACTTTTTATTGCGGTTCCATCCGTACGGGTCTCGTCCTCTAATCCACCACGAATCGATTTCAGCATCCATACTCGAGGTGTTGTTTTGGAGACTGTTGCGACCTTTGGAGAGCCGTATCTGATGTATGGCTATACTACCCAAAAGTGAATGATATCAACTCCAATTATCCTCCCTTGTCGTCGTTTTGAGAGGACCCTAAGACGTGACGGGCTTCGGGTCCTACCGGATTGGAGGACGAGACCCGTACCGATGGAACCGCAATAAAAAATCAGCCAAGATGGGCTCAAGAAATTCCGAAATCGGACAATATTTGGATTTCTCGCGTGCATTCCCAAAGGCGGAGTTACACGGGTGTAACCCTTTGTTAGCCGGGTGTGTCCAAACACACCATATACGGTGCGTTCCCGTTCTTTCTACCCACAGGTGGTAATGTCCAAAGATGGTATATCACCCACTTAGCAGCACTTCCCCAAACAGACTCTTCATTCGCGCTGGCCCTTGGGACCAGAGTTTCTCTCGGGATTCAGTGATTGTTCTACATGCAGTTAACTATGTAGCGTAGCAGTGAGCTGGGGTCTTTTCTGCAAGTTCAAAGGGTGTACGCATCTCCTTTGGTGTTGCTCATTTCCTCTTGGGACTACAAGCTCGAATTAAAGGTTCAGAATTAGACCTCACATCGGTCACTTGGTGGTCACTGTGTAGACTATTGATTCAGATGCTTTTCTTTCCACAGGGTTCAGAGGAGCACTCTATGGTGCGAGACACGAGGAATTGAATGCGAGAAAGCGAGGGGTTTGATGCTTTAAGGTGGTTGTTGAGGAGAAGGTGTGGATTGGAATTTGTAGAAATGGCAACGAATGGCTTTGCCTGGTGGGGAGTTTCTGGTGTTTTTAGGGTTCATGATGAGACGTAATCTAGTCGAGAGTGTCAGTTTCGTGTGGCAGTGAACTTTGCGCTTCTTGCAAGCGGTGTAAGCGGTCGTGAACGTGTAGAGAGATAGGGTTTGTTTTTGTCGACTTTGCTGGTGACGTTGCTGATTCATTTCTCTGGACTTCCGTTTCCAATGATCAGATTCTCGCGCTAAAGCTACAGTGTCGGTATTTTTGAATTGCTGGTAAGAGCTGAATGGTGTTTTGGATCATACCCTGTTGCAGGTTTGTCAGTGGCGTTTGCAAGTAATCACCAAACGGATTTTGAATTGACTGGTTGTTTCTGTAGAAGGCAACTCAGAGTAGTACAGCTGGTTTATGTTGTCTTTAGCTAATTATCGAATTGGTGATTGTGTTCTTTTTGCAGTACGCTCTTCGGGTAGAACGTCGATGCCCAATGTAGTGGATTCTCACGCTTGACGATTTGTTTCTTCAGAAAAACGAAATGCATTCAGTTGTGGTTTCAGACTGGCGGGCAGCGTCGGCGCTTGATGCCATCACCGCGAGCACCTCGTATTCTACAAAATATTTGGGGCCTCCTTCTATCTCAACTGGTCAGCAAAGACATGCAGCCAAAGCTTGTGGACGTTCTTTTCGAATAAGAGGCGCCTGTGGAAACTGGCAACGGATCAACCTTGTGCAAAAAGCTGTTCCACAACTCCAGGTTTGGCCTCTTTCCGGTCGCGCCTTCAGGTTGAAAGTTGAGGATTCTTTCAAATTCTTAGCGAGCCATAAAGACCGTCGGAGCATCAAGATGAGGCTCATTTCTTATGTTGGATATACACCTTTGCGGGCGGAAAGAAAGATTTGTCAGTCAGCTTCTTGATTAAATTGCCTTGTGTACAATTAAGGTGGTGATCACGGGTGAGCACTTGCTCGGAAGGCAATGCTTGATATCTAGGTTGTTACGTTTTCCCCAAAGTAGCAGCACGTGAACTTGGTCGACTGAACCCCGAACCCTGACCCCAGTATTGATAGGAAGGTGTGCTTGAGCTCTGCTACTAGTGTGCTTTTTGAAAAACTGTTGGGCTTTATGTGAGCAGGATGTGCGTGCGAACACACTGTTCAAGTCTCCATGGCCTGTCTACCCTTTGTTATCCGTGCTCTTGTGCCCTCATGGAGGACGTAGTGGACAAATTAGGTGTTTATCGACATCATCGGTTTGGAGAAGATCATCCACGCGTGCCGAAGCTCCAGGTGTGTGACAGGCTCTCGTGGAATGAGGTGGATGGGATTTGTCTTCCCCGGAGAGAACGTGACTGACATGAAGTGTGTTGCACTTGCCTCAGACAAAGCTGAGCGGACTGAAGAACTTTGGGAAGAGTACTTTGCGGATCCTTCCCAGTGGTGGGACAACAGAGTTGACAAGGTATCCCAGGACTGCCAGTGGGTTGATGCTAGAAAGTGGATGTGAGCCTTGGATCAGACACGTGAGGTGGATATTTCTTAGTTGTACGAAGGATGTGGGCACTAGGCAAGCATAGGTATTGTGCTTTGTGTACTTTGGAGTGGAGTCTGATCACTGGAGGGTTGAAAAAAATGTTGTCCTTGATTGTTGAGTGTTGGGTGCAGATTAACCGGGCTTAAATATGCGTCACATGTTGCATATTTGATGGTGGGTTGTGGTGCTTACAGAGGAACCCCAGATCACCTGACTTCAAACATAAGGTGAAAAGAGAAGCGCTGTGGCTAGATGGCTGGAAAAATCCAACTTGGGTGAAGGCAAGACTCAAATCGGTCACTCAGGGCACATCTCATTCTCATGCTGTTGGTAGTAAGCACATTTGGAGCACAAGTACCACGAGCGAAGCGCTTGCTGTTATGGAGAATCTACTGCAACAAGGCATCACCATAGACTCGTACATGTTTGTTGAAGTTTTGAAGCGGTGCTTGAAGCAGAAAGACCTTATGGCGGCCAAGCAGGCTCATGACTGCATCATCAAGAGTGGAATGGAGCAAAATGTATATGTGGCGAACAACCTTTTGAGTGTGTACATCAGATGTGGGAGGCTGCAGGATGCACGCCAAGTGTTTGATAAACTTCTGAACAAGAATGTTTATAGTTGGACCATCATGGTTGGAGGTTATGCTCAGCACAATTGTGCTAAAGATGCACTGGAAGTTTTCAATCAAATGTGCCAAGAAGGTGTGCAGCCAAATGAAGTTACTTACTTGAGCATCCTGAAGGCATTTGCCAGTCGAGCAGCTTTGAAATGGGGTAAAGAGCTTCATGCCCTCATCAGACACGATGGCCTTGAATCAGATCTGCGTGTAGGGACTGCGCTTCTTCAAATGTATGCAAAGAGTGGCAGCATTGATGATGCCATACGAGTTTTTGACAGAATGAAGGAACGTGATGTGGTCACATGGAGCGTGATGATTGGTGGACTTGCAGACCATGGACGTGGGCATGAGGCATATGAATGTTTCCTTCGAATGCGAAGAGAGGGCTGTGTACCAGACTCAATCACGTATGTGAGCATTTTGAATGCATGTGCAAGTGCGGGTGCTTTAGAGTGGGTGAAGGACGTGCACAGCCATATCCTGGCAGATGGATTGGAGTCGGATTTGCTTGTAGCTAATGCGATTATTCACATGTATGCAAAGAGTGGCAGCATGGATGATGCCGTACAAGTTTTTGACAGAATGGAGGAGCATGATGTCATCACATGGAACGTTATGATTGGTGGACTTGCAGACCATGGACGTGGGCATGAGGCATATGATTGTTTCCTTCGAATGCGAAGAGAGGGCTGTGTACCAGACTCAATCACGTATGTGAGCATTTTGAATGCATGTGCAAGTGCGGGTGCTTTAGAGTGGGTGAAGGACGTGCACAGCCATATCCTGGCAGATGGATTGGAGTCAGATTTGCTTGTAGCTAATGCGATTATTCACATGTATGCAAAGGGTGGCAGCATGGATGATGCCGTACGAGTTTTTGACAGAATGGAGGAGCATGATGTCATCACATGGAACGTTATGATTGGTGGACTTGCAGACCATGGACGTGGGCATGAGGCATATGAATGTTTCCTTCGAATGCGAAGAGAGGGCTGTGTACCAGACTCAATCACGTATGTGAGCATTTTGAATGCATGTGCAAGTGCGGGTGCTTTAGAGTGGTTGAAGGACGTGCACAGCCGTATCCTAGCAGATGGATTGGAGTCGGATTTGCGCGTGGCGAGTGCTCTTGTTCACATGTATGCAAAGAGTGGCAGCATTGATGATGCCGTACGAGTTTTTGACAGAATGGAGGAACGTGATGTGGTCACATGGAGCGTGATGATTGGTGGACTTGCAGACCATGGACGTGGGCGTGAGGCATATGAATGTTTCCTTCGAATGCGAAGAGAGGACTGTGTACCAGACGCAATCACGTATGTGAGCATTTTGAATGCATGTGCAAGTGCGGGTGCGTTAGAG
Source organism: Pohlia nutans (assembly GCA_022496805.1). NCBI lineage: Eukaryota > Viridiplantae > Streptophyta > Bryopsida > Bryales > Mniaceae > Pohlia > Pohlia nutans. The sequence goes on from CM040094.1 coordinate 19,027,794, forward strand.
TGGGTGAAGGACGTGCACAGCCATATCCTGGCAGATGGATTGGAGTCGGATTTGCACTTGGCCAGTGCGCTCGTTCACATGTATGCAAAGAGTGGCAGCATCGATGATGCTGTAAGAGTTTTTGACAGTATGGAGGAACGTGATGTGGTCACATGGAACGTGATGATTGGTGGACTTGCAGACCATGGACGCGGGTATGAGGCATATGAATGTTTCCTTCGAATGCGAAGAGAGGGCTGTGTACCAGACGCAATCACGTATGTGAGCATTTTGAATGCATGTGCAAGTGCGGGTGCGTTAGAGTGGGTGAAGGACGTGCACAGCCATATCCTGGCAGATGGATTGGAGTCGGATTTGCGCGTGGCTAGTGCGCTCGTTCACATGTATGCAAAGAGTGGCAGCATCGATGATGCTGTACGAATTTTTGACAGAATGGAGGAACGTGATGTGGTCACATGGAACGTGATGATTGGTGGACTTGCAGACCATGGACGCGGGTGTGAGGCATATGAATGTTTCCTTCGAATGGGAAGAGAGGGCTGTGTACCAGACGCAATCACGTATGTGAGCATTTTGAATGCATGTGCAAGTGCGGGTGCGTTAGAGTGGGTGAAGGATGTGCACAGCCATATCCTGGCAGATGGATTGGAGTCCGATTTGCGTGTAGCTAATGCGATTATTCACATGTATGCAAAGAGTGGCAGCATCGATGATGCTGTACGAGTTTTTGACAGAATGGAGGAACGTGATGTCATCACATGGAACGTGATGATTGGTGGACTTGCAGACCATGGACGCGGGTGTGAGGCATATGAATGTTTCCTTCGAATGCGAAGGGAGGGCTGTGTACCAAACGCGATCACGTTTGTGAGCATTTTGAATGCATGTGCAAGTGCGGGTGCGTTAGAGTGGGTGAAGGATGTGCACAGCCATATCCTGGCAGATGGATTGGAGTCGGATTTGCGTGTAGCTAATGCGATTATTCACATGTATGCAAAGAGTGGCAGCATCGATGATGCTGTACGAGTTTTTGACAGAATGGAGGAACGGGATGTCATCACATGGAGTGTGATGATTGGTGGACTTGCAGACCATGGACGTGGACACGAAGCCCTGGAAGTCTTTAGAAGACTGATTGCTGATGGTGTGAAACCTGACGATTACTCATTTGTGGCAGTGTTGTCGGCCTGTAGTCATGCAGGCCTTGTTGATGAAGGCCGTCGGCTCTTTCGGGTTATGGTGCAGGATTATGGCATGGAACCTACTGTGTTTCATTATGGTTGCATGGTGGATCTTCTTGGGCGGGCAGGAAACTTAGAGGAAGCAAAGCTCTTTATTGATAACATGCCAGTTGAAGCAGGTGCAGCTACTTGGGGAGCTTTGCTTGGTGCTTGTAGAAGTCATGGTAATGTGGAGTTGGGCGAACTTGCTGCTAAAGAGGTTCTTAAGTTGGAACCGGAGGGTGCCGCTCCATATGTGCTCCTCTCCAACATCTATGCTGCCGCTGGCCAGTGGGATCAGGTGTCATCAATACGGTGTATGATGCAGGAAAGAGGTATTCGCAAGGAACCAGGCATTAGCTGGATTGAGATTAAAAACAAGATTCATCGCTTTGTTGTAGGAGATACCTCTCACCCAGAAGCAAAGCAGATCTATGCTGTGCTGGATAACTTGACCAAAAAGTTGAGGGCTGAAGGTTACATTCCTGATACTCGGCTTGTATTGCGCAATATTGATGAGGAGGACAAAGAACTTGCTCTTTGCTCTCACAGTGAAAAGCTAGCTATTGCTTATGGGATGATGCACACGCCTCTTGAAAAGCCAATTCGTGTATACAAGAATCTTCGGGTGTGTTCAGATTGCCATACAGCAACCAAGTTCATCTCTAAGGTGACTGGACAGGAGATTGTGGCCAGGGATGCCAATCGCTTTCACCACTTCAAAGATGGCGTCTGCTCTTGTGGTGATTATTGGTAACGGGGTTGGAAATTTTCAGACTGAAAGTTGTCGGGAGATGTGCAAGATGCTAGAAAGTGCGCCATTGGTATTAGTTACATGGTTTGCCATTCGTTTTATCTTTGCATGTTCTTGGAGTTTCTTTATTAAATAGTATCGGTTGGTTTGCAATTAATTGTCTCAATGATTATTGAATGAGATAGTTTTGTTTTTGTTTATGTTTATTTTCTACAGTTGGTTTTTCGGGTTTGTTGGTTGGAAGTTTATTCCTTTGAGAAATAACATATACTGGAAATTGAAATGGTTCTTTGAGCAGAGCTTGCTGATTGTATGGTGTGTTTTTTTTCTTGTCTTTTCGGAAGGAGCTATTCAAAGGAGAAGAGGTTCTCCAACTTTAAGTTGCTTATACCCTAAACCTTAAACCCTAACTTGAAAATGTTATGCTTGATAACCAGAGGTACCATGTACTAGTCTTGAGTAGTGTATTATCGTATTCAACAAAGCAAGGGGCAAATCCAATATTGTTCCAGCTCCTTAATCTGTGCCCTCGAGTCCCGCTTCTTGTTTTCCTAGGTCACTGTGCATTGAATGCAATGAAAGTGTACACCTAGCGAGGCAGAGTGGTGAAATTGGGAGCTTTCCATGAGGGTGAGAAATCTTGTTTTTGATCAATATGAATGGAGACTAGAGATGATCATACTACTACACACTTCAGTGCATTCACTACTTGTATTGTAGATGATAGTACTCCAAAATCCTATACTATAGTAATTGGAAGTTATATACCTGTACTTCAAAAATAGCAAGTGCTAAAAAGTTGGCACTCATGTACTTGTTGGTTATCATCTACATCAGTAATGAATCCAAATTACATTCAATAAAGAGTATATTTGCTTTATTTGCTAAATCTACTATTTTATTGTCTTATAAAAATCAAATACAACTAAATTAGTGTTCTTTAAGAGTGCATCGTAGTATACTCACATCCACAAAGTCTGGATCCATTCAAAAGATATTGTGAAATTTTTATTGACATAATTTCATTACAATTTAAGTAGCGACGCTAGCGTGAGGCTAAATGGAGAGCAATACTTACATTCAAGGTTTCTAACATCCAACTTCCATGTCCTCTGTTGCAACCATTCTACACTACAATCACCACACCTGAACTTGTGAGTAATAACATGAAGAAATCTTGATGCCATCCAACCCGCCTCGCGAATATAGTGAAAAACCTACGGACCCTTAGAAACGCAATCATCATATCTCCCACAATGCCAACACAGAACCAACAGTTCTCATCATCGAAAGAGAGAAACGGAGAAGTTCAAAAGCAACAAGGATTCGAAGGTGAACAAACGAGTTCAAGAGGCATCACTACAGAGCTATACAAGAGAAAAAGAAGTTCCAATGCCAATGCAACATTGAGGAAGCGAAAAATAAATGTTTGGGAGAACGTTGTGTGGTTTTGGCGGGAAGAGAAACGATGACCTTAAGCCACTTTCTGATATTCAAAATTCATGAACGTGGATGGAGGACTTCATCCTGCATCCGTAATTCGGTAATTGGGGCACGAGGTTCAGGGCTTAAGGGTCCAAAGTTTAGGATTAAGAGTTTTTGGATTTGGAATTTTACGGTTTAGAGTTTAGGGTCTCGGGTTTGGATTTTAGGGTCTAGGGTTTAGGGCATTGGAATTTTAGGGGATTTAGGGTTTAGGGTTTAGAGTTTAGGGCAATGACGCTAGCGTGTAAGCCTAGAGTAGAGAGCGTAGGAGCTGAAATTTGGAGGGCCTACAGTTCAGAAAGCAGAAAAAAGCAGAATAAAATTCAAAAAATTCAAAGACATTTGCTAATTTTTGAAATTTTACTAGATAAAGTAAATTTTATATCCTGTGACCACGTGACCTATGACCGTGGTTTAGAAGTTGACATAGTTTAAAGTTTGGGGTCATTTCGAATAGGTTGACAACTTTTACACCATTTAGAATGAAATTGAATTCCAAAGTTAAAATCTGCCCATGTGTGACAATGAAGCCATAGAAGTGCTTTATTGGATCCAAATCTAGAATTATATTATTTGGAATTTTTAATAAACATTCAGAGTAGCAATACTAAGCCATCAAATAGTCACAGTTAACAAAGATATGGTACGTGCCACAATTCAACGACGCTAGCGTGCGAGCCTACCCAAGAGCGGAGAGCGGGGATTTGGAGAGCCTAGAGCCTAGAATCTAGCTAAATTTAAAAGTAGACACTATTTTTAGATTTTTTTTCATTATATAGTAAATTTTGGTCCCTATGACCGCTGGATGTATGAACGTGGATTAGTAGTTAGTAGAGTATAATGTTTATAGTCAACCAAAAACAAACTGGGAAATTTTGAGCTACATAGAGTGAAATTGAATCCCAACATGAGAACGTCTTGAAGAGAGACAAAGAAGGAAGGGAGGACAATTGGACGTATATGTAGGATTATATTTTTTGCTTTTTTCTAATACATAGTCATAGTAGCAAAACTTGGCGAACAAGTACTTGAACCAATTAAAAATACTAGTCTTGCAGCAATTTACAATAGGATGCTATTGTTTCTAGTTCTACTCTCCCCCTCTAAACTCCAAATGTGATTCATTCTTCAATCCTCGGTGTTGATGATCTCGGCAGCGACAAGAATTTTTTAAACTTCATCCAAGCTAAGAGTAGGAGCATGGATGTACGTATCGACTTTATAGTCTAGCTTGCAAAAAAACCGAAAAATATAGTAAAGGTGCTTGCAATTGACGTACTGGCCACGCCTCCCAACAACTGATGAGTTGATGCTAGCGTAATGCGGGCATGTACAAGATGGGAAATTGCACAATGTGACATTGTACAAAATAAATGTTCGTCAAGCTCTACTCTAGAGTGGAGCACGATGATGGCGCCAAGGCCGGGGTAGAGGAGGAGGTTGATGCGGAGAATATTGGCCTTCACATTTCTTGCACTCTCCCATTGATTGCGGTGAGCTTCCATGGGAACCTTGTTGTTTCGACGCACGTTTTTGCCATTTTGGGAGGATAAGATCCTATCGGCATGCAATGGGCTCGGATGAGTCCACAACACTGGTTTGAACATCTTAGACGTTGTAAAGAGGCAACAAAGCGAAAAGGCTGTACTAGTGGATTGAAGACGAAACTCGGCCTCTTGGAGTTCTAGGATTTCCGAACGCATGAGGTCAATTGTTAACAGTAAATTAGTACTTCCCGATATTACCGGTCTGGGTTTTTTACTACCTCAGTAATTTTCCGATTTACCCCAGAAAGTAGATCTCGGAAGACTTTTTTACCGATCTGACCGTTACTAGTTAGATCGGGTTTTACATGTATATAAACAAGGAAGCCAGACTCATTTGGCACACTCTACTTTTTCCAATACAGATTTTCTTGTGTTTAACATTGAGTGTCCTTTCATTCTCTGATTCGAGTAATTCTTCTTTGGTATTTGTGTCCGATCTTATAGACTGTTTGCAGGAAAGACTCCTCGGTAGTTAGAATCGAGTACTTCTACTGAGCTACCTAGGTTCTTGACTGATTCAGTATTTGGTACTCCTGTCACCTCGGTAATTCAATACTAACTACCGAGTAGGAACAAGGACTTACCATTTGGAGACCATCTAGTGTTACGAATCTTTGAATCTTAGCAAAAACTTCCTTCTATTAGACCAGTTACAAACCGTCTCTGGTATTAATACTTATTACATTATAGAACACGGGAAACTACTCGACTATTCCTGCAATTAGGATCGGTAGATCCAGATCCCTCTCTTACAAAACTCACTAAATAGCTGGGCTCGGTACACTACCGAGTCAGTAGTTTCGGTTTTGCTAAGCGTAGACAGATTTGTTCTGCTGATTTACAGCTTCACTATGTCCCGACCCCACACTCGATCGGCGGGACCACCCCCGGATTTGGATCTCACCGCAATGGCAAGCTCACAAACACAGTTTCACTGGAGTGTACGGGAACTCATGGCCTACCCACAGCACCGGGTCCCATCGACGGCCACACATCGATTGGCACCACGTAACCACTTGTTAACGCCAGACGAATTACTAAACCCGCGCGAAAATCAAACCGCCCGACACCCGCTTTCATCAGCATGGCAAGGACCGTCATCTGTATCAGGAATACCCATACTGCCCAACATCGACACCGACCCAGTATCGACATCCGCCGAAAGAGAACATTTTCGCTGGCAAGCATATCTCCAATCAGACGCACTCGAAGAACAACTCCAACAACTTATACTGGAGGATGCCACCGACCAAGAACTCCTCGCGGCTCTCGAACTCCAGCACCCACCGGATTTTACATTGGAATAACCTCGACTACAACTTCCACATCTATGCCTCCAACAACACCGCCAAACCGTGATACCCACTCAGGCAGTCCACCATACATTGTTTCCTAGCCACACCGAGGTTGTCGATCATTTGCACGAAGGACCTCAACCGTTCAATCCAATGCATCAAAAACCAGATCAGGTAAACATACGACCCCCGCTTCGTTTTTGCACATTTTGTGGTAATACCGACCATCCTTCGATTGCTTGTACTTTTTCCTATGCATTTCCTAGACGGACATCGGATCCGGTAGTACCAACCCCAACATACCGACCACGTCCAAGAACCATGGATACTACTCACATCCCGGCGCACCGGACAACATATACGGCTTGTAAAGCAGTACCGCATCCCGAATACAAAACACGTAAGTGTCCCGAAACTCACTGTTGCAAATTTGAAGCAGCTATTTTACTAAACAATGAAAATAAAACCTTAGTCCAATTAGAATTATTCGGTAATTCTCTTACCGAGAAAGAATCCAATTGGTTTGCCTACCACAGGAGGATCCACCCGGCTAACACACTACAGGATGTCCTCACCGCGTTCAAACGACGTTACTGAGCCATCAAAACCGACGATCAGACATACATTCAATTTCGCACACTGATTAAATTACCGAATGAATTTGTGGATGATTATGCAGAGCGTCTTCAACAAATGGCAAAAACTTTAACCGGACCTCCTGACGACATGTTTATGTTAAGTAATTTCCGTGCAGGGTTACTTGAGTACCTCCAAGTGGCCACGGTAGGCTTACGACGCCAGACTTTTTCCGAGGCAGTGGATTTGGCCCGTACAGCAGAAGGGCAGAAAAAGGCTTGCCAAAAACCGGACGACCTACTCCGCCAACCAATGTTCACAACAACCCCCGGCGAAACTTAAGATGCACCGGTTGTGGAAGAATGGGATATGAATGGACGACTTGTTTTCGAAATCCGGCAAGCGAGTACGGGAAGAAAACCGAGGCAGCCACCGTCCACCAAATCCAACCACATACCGCAAACACTCCGGTAAGTACTGATAATTGACAAACTTTGCGTGCCAACATGCCGGTACAAAAGTACCCCTGTAACATCTGTGGCTCTATGGAACACCCGGGTCATCGATGCCCCGTGCTACTAGACGAGGACGTCAAGACCACCATCAACAAGAAGTTGCCTCAAACTTCGACAGTATCCTCGGTAGTCATTACCGATATCAACACGATTGATGTTCACTACAAGAAAACCAACCCAATGTGACCGGATGTGACTAAGCGCATATGACTATGTAGTCACCGCAGTCATTGGTTTAGTCTAAAATCAGTCCTAAGAGGGTCCAGTCATGGACTAGTCATATAAGTAGTCATATTTTTGAGGACGTGGGTGGGAACGTCTACGGGAACGGGACATATGTTCTCCTGCTCGGTTCCCAGAGTCATGCTCTGAGTGCTTACTATGTGTAGTCATACTAATGTAGTCGGATTGTATGGGTATATGGTTTATGTATGTCTTACTGTAGTAATAGAGTTGGTTTGGGTGACTACATGAAGTCATGTAGTAAATAACCTGACTAATAGTAGTCATATATTTCAATTAGATGATTTTGAAATCCTCTACTCGTTGGCTCAATGGGTGAGTGCTGTAAAATAGGAGTAGGTCCATAATCTTCACTTATATAATAGCTTGTCTATTCAACACTACCATGTCTGCGCGCAAACATTATAGGATGTCATTTTAGGGCACCATTCTAGAAACACTACTAAATACACCTTCAAAATTAGTAAGTAATTGGGTTGGGCGTCCAAAAATCATGATTCCACTTGCTCTATCTTTCCACTTGCTTTCCAGATGCACGAAATTGCCTTGTATGCTTAACTTTGCTACAAATTTCCCATGCTCACAAAGAAGCCGTTATTGATCACCTTCCCATACTTTTTTGAGATGTCAAAGTGATTGCAAAATAACGTAGTCATGTGGACAGTTTTCTTTACTGGAATTAGTAATGACTGCAAAATAACATAGTCATCTAGACAGTTTCCTTTACTTATACTAGTAATGAATTGCGTTTTAGCAACACCTATAAATTCAACTTCAAAAATTAGTAACTAGTTGCAAGAGAGTCCAAAAATCATGATTAGCACTTGCTCTATCTTTCCACTTACCTTCCAAATGCACGAAAATGCCTTGTATGCTTAACTTTGCTTTAGATTTCCCAGGCTGACACATTGGGCTATAATTGATCACCTTCCCATATTTTTTGGGGACGTCAAAGTGATTGCAAAATAACGTAGTCATGTGGACAGTTTTCTTTACTTAAATTAGTAATGAATGCAAAATAACATAGTCATCTAGACAGTTTCCTTTACTTATACTAGTAATGAATTGCGTTTTAGCAACACCTATAAATGCAACTTCAAACAATTACTAACTAATTGCAAGAGAGTCCAAAAATTGGTTTCCCATGTTGACAAATGAGCTATTACTGATCACCTTTCCGTACTTTTTTGAGATGTCAAAGTGATTGCAAAATACTGTAGTCATGTGCATAGTTTTCTTTACTTATATTGGTAATGATTGCAAAATTACATAGTCAACTGGACAGTTTTCTTTACTTATATTGGTAATGATTGCAAAATTACATAGTCAACTGGACAGTTTTCTTTACTTATATTGGTAATGAACTGTCTTTGTCCATACAACTCGAATTTGTTAACTATGCAATCTCTGTGACTACTCCTTTGCTGTACCAAATTTCTACAGATAGTACTTGGGCTCCTACAGTCCTACTGTGGTGACTCATCATTGTAGTCCGCCTCTGTATCCTCCATTTGCATAGCAAGCTGCACCTCGTTGCTAGAAAGCTCCCTGGAACTTGATAAAATAGGCGGCATTGTTGCGGTATCATCAGTGACATTCTGTGCCATCAATCCCTGAGTTTCAGCATCGTTGCGTAAGCTTAGGCAGTGTAGATCTGGTCTTCCCTCAGCCATGGAGGTCACTCTCACACTTTGTGATTGATTGCGTAGAACAACCTTCCACCCAGGATGTGCCACATCGTCAACAAAGAAGACCTGTTGAGCATGAAGAGGAAACGCAAACGAATCTGATGAGTACGGAATGGTATGGTCAATGTTCACGAGAGTGAAACCGTACTCATCTCTCTTCATAGTTGCCCGTGGTCCAATCCACGTAGCTTGGACCCACTTACAATATAGTATGAGTAACTCGAACTTCCTATAGTCAGCACCAATAATCTCTTCGACCCACCCCACGTACTCCACGTTCGCCAGCCTGTGGTTCTTGTCCGTTCTGCTGGCACGGCAAGATTGTGAGAATGTTGCAGCTACTCCGCTGTCGCACGTTGACAAGTGTACCTCTGCTCCGCGCACACGTATATGGTTCCCGTATGCATACATGCTGCGATACGATTTTGCCTCACATGAAGGTGGTAGGACAAGGCCAAGAACATCTTCATCGACCTGTGTGCCTGCTGCCACATCCCGTTGCACTGCAGCAAGAAACCACTCTGAAAACTGCTCATTCCTTGCGATTGGTGGATACTCTGCTCTTCTACCCCGTGATCGACGGCGTATGTCTGCACGCATTCTGTGCCGCGCTTCCATCTCCAAGTAGTGACGTCTGATTAGAAGCCACAGTGGATGGAAAGTTTTTAGATAACAAAAACAGGAAGCAAATAGAGGAAACGTCCTCTACAAAACATTCTCTAGTCATGTGTTGCAATATGATGACTAGAATTAGTACACAATAGACGTTTGGTGACTACACACAGTCACATTGTCCCTTCTAGACAGAGCGCATGACTAAAACAAGTGATGCTTACTCTCTGTATGACTGTAGAGGCTCCGCGTTCGTGAGAACAAACTCGTGAATCCGTGCCCTAAGCTCTGATGTCAAGAGTCGATATCGACTTGTACCCTCCACGACCTCACTCTTGGCCCCTACTTCCTCCTCATCGTCCCAGATCCTCCTGCGTGTTAGCTCACAGTCTTGCATGTACTCTGTGCAAAATCCTAACGCCTCCTCTATTATGTACCCCCTCGCCATAGATCCCTCGGGTTTTGCTTGTTGCCTAACATAGCCCTTCAATCTCTTCAAGTATCGCTCAATAGGATACATCCATCGGGTGTGTACGGGACCACATATATCCAATTGCTGCACCAGGTGAATGGGGAGGTGTGACATGACATCAAAGAATGAAGGTGGAAAAACCTTCTCTAGCATGCATAGTGTCTCAGCTGTGTACTCCAATAACTGTTCCATGGACGAGGGATCTACGGACTTCTCGCACAATCGTACAAACACCCGACTAAGCCGCATTATTGCCACCCGCGTATCCTTGTCCAAGAGAGTGCGCAAACACAAAGGGAGCAACTGTTGCATCAAGACATGGTAGTCATGAGATTTCAGCCCCTTCAAGTCCCCATCCAACGCAATGCACTTTGCAAGTTGGCCAGCGTAGTTTGTAGGAGTCTTCAAATTGCGGAGAATGTCTAGGAATTTTGCCTTCTCCTCTTTCGATAGTACATATGGAGCTGTTGGAAGTATGACAGACCCAGGTTTCCTTCTAGGAAGCGGGTGCAGATGTGGTCGAATATTGGCCTCTTTTAAGTCTAGCCTGGCCTTCAAAGTGTCGCGGACTCCCCAAATTGTTTTCATCACGTTCTCACAGATGTTTTTATCACAGTGCATGGGATCCAAAACATGTCTAATGAGGAGGTCCTGCCAGAAATCCCAGCATAGCATTCCAGCATCAGATTTGCTCACTATTGACAAAGAATCTTAAGCATTCATTGAGAAAATATAGGTCCATATTCATTTTTCTCCCTACATGCAGTGATGGATTTCAAAAATTGCACTACTCACAGTCAGCCTTCTTATCAAGCAGGTTACTAGATTCAGTCAACAATTCTGAAAGTAGTTACTGGAACCAGTGAATGCGCTTAGTACCTGCCAATACGGAAGCAGGAACAGAGCTGAGAGCCGCTTCACTCCGGTCCGGTGAATGGGGTCGCCTTTTCCTCCACCTCTTCTTCCCTATGACTCCTGCAGAAAGGATACTCTCTCTTGTGCATAGCCCTTAATGTCGCATCTTGTTAGAATTGGAGGGGGCGGCCGGTACTCCTGTTGACCATCGAATGCTTGCTTCAGCCTACGATAGGGATGTCGTCTCCTGAGATACCGGCGGTGACCTACATTTACATTCTTTCCTTAAGCCTTTGACCGCCGAGTTGTAACATCTGGCCCACACTTCGTACACGCTCTATACCCTTTTGTGACTTGGCCAGATGTTAGTCCGTACGCAGTGAAGTCGTGCATGCACCAAAGAAGTAGAGCCCGCAGTTCAAAATGCTATCTAGGAGGCTCTTCAGACACATCTATCGCTGGTACCCCTTTCCAAAGTTCCAAGAGCTCTTCAATCAGTGGAGTAAGGTACACATCGATGTTCTCCGAGGTCACGCTCTCTTTCCCTGGAATCAGCAATGCAAGCATGATAAAAAATGGCTTCATCACTAGCCATGCAGGCAAATTATAGTTCACCAGGAGAACCGGCCATGTCGAGTGACTGAGCGATTGGTTTCCGAACGGATTCACTCCGTCCAAAGCCATCCCCATGCGTATGTTCCTGTGCTCAGCTGTAAAGTTGGCATCCAATGACTCAATGTGCTTCCAGGCCTTCGAATCGGGGACGCAATCCACGTTACTCCCCTCCTTCTTCCGATTGGCGTGCCATTTGTTAAGTTCCGCCAGTCTTTTACACCGGTACATGCGCTTCAGACGGGGAATCAACGGAAAATGGCGTAGAATTTTGGATGGGATTGGGCTGGACTCCGACTTGTATCTCGGGGCGTTGCACTTTGGACAGGACTTCGCATCCTGCAGCTCCTTCCTGAACAGGCAACATCCATTGCGGCATGCATGTATAATATTATAAGACAGTCCCAGCTTCACCACATACTTCCGGGCTTCATAGTGAGAACGGGGTAGGTAATTGTTGCTTGGAAGGAGAATATGCAGCAGTTGAAGTAGTTCGTCAGCAAATGCATTCGATACTCCAAACACCGCAAAACAATTGAGTAGCAGAAGAGTTGAGACCAACCGACTTGTTGTGGCACCTGCAAAAAGAGGAGTTCGGGAATGCTCCACTAACTCCTCCATTACATCTGCCCTGCAGTCCCCTTCCTCCCATGGGATTGCGTCATCCTCCTCCACATCGTCTGTTGGAGTACAATCCTCATGTTCTTCGTCCTCGAGGTTATCGTATCTAGAGAGGCACTCCATGATCATTCTTATTGCGTCCATGCCCCCATTGTTGTTGTCAAGCTCAGGAGGGCTTTCCCTGACTTCTTCTTCAACAAGGTCGTTTTCCGCATCCACGAGACCCGCCTGAGCATAGCACACTCTTGGAATTAATCATTGAAAGTATTTTAGCGCTGGACATCAAATGACTTGCTTATTACATCACGTAGTTTAGACATACCAAAATAGGCACAGTGAATTGAGGGTCTCTTCCAATGGTCCTGAGATGCTTCCGAATGGTTGCCCTACTGATGCAACGACCTCCCATACAATTTCTGCATGGGCAACGGTAACTCATTAGCCCAAGTCTATCTGCTTCAATCTCCTCCAATTCCCAGAGGTCGAGGTCGCTTGCCCCCGTCGCACCACGGCTAGCCATTTGTCAATGTAAAGCGGTCAATGGCACCTGCTCCTATACAGAAAACCACGCGAAATTGAGCATATGAACTCAGTACCTTAATCACACTAGAATCACAGTTGAATGTGCCATCAAAGTTTAAACTCCGTCACTGCCGTCAGTCACATGAACCAAACTACTGACTACTGAACTCGCTATATGATGAAGGATTGTGACTTCGTACAATCACATAAACCAAACTTATGACTGACCTTGGTCAGATCGTCCTTCACCACGCGTTGCTATCTCTTGAACAGCTTGAAGCAACGACTGTAAAGCAACCTGAGCATCACAAAACAACCACTGATTGAAGAGAACAAATTCAAAGAGCAAAATCCTCCACAGAATCATACAATTTGAAACGAATCAAATCCTCTCAATTGCAAACTATCACAGGAGAAGGTAAGATTTAAACCGGAATCGCATAATAAGGCACATGTAACAAACTGAAAAAAGCATCAGTTTACAGTCTAACTAGTTTTTCTCAGTGGAGCATTTCGCACACTTCAATCGAAGATGCCCATGCTGAAAATTCAGCCATTATTGAGCACCTTAATCGACAGAAGAAACTAACTTAATCAATCAAGTAAACGCGAGAAGAAACTACCTTAATCACACCACAAAGAAGAGAAGAAACTACCTTAATCACACCACAAAGAAGAGAAGAAACTACCTTAATCACACCAGAATCACATTTGCATTTGCCACAGATGTTTAAGCTCCATGACTGCCTTCAGTCACATTAACCAAAACACTGACTACAGAACTCGCTATGTGTTCAGGTGTTGTGACTGATTATCGTCATATGAACCAGACGTATGACTAAAAATCAGTTCAAAATCACAGAACAGAGAGGATTGACATATAAAACTCAGTGATTTTTTGGTTGTACACTGCCCAAATCCCTCACCTGGTGTTAGTTGGTGCCCCCAATTATGGAAAGCTCGAATGACTTCTGCAGTTGCTATTGGAGCACCGTGATGAAGACTGAGCTCGGGTGAAAGGGTATAGGGTAGAAGTATGCCTAGAACAGTCGTCTCAAAATACTCCGGATCATATTTCACAAGCGCTGCGAGAGCCTCTGTTGCTAATTCACGTAGTGACCTATCCTACAAAGTCAAAGCCAAAATAATGAATTGAGTCTTTCTAAGTGGCAAAGCCAGAAAAGAGTAAAAATGAAGGAACACGAATTTCATGCTGCAAGAATGGAAGATGTTGCAAAAACGTGCAAATAAACAGAGTGTCACTGTAGATCTTCCTCAGCACATTTGAAACGCTGAGACAACATAATCAAATAAAGAACCATGTCTTAAACAATATCAATAGCAGAGAGAAATAATCTTGCAAAGAAGGCTCGGGACGGTTTTAAAAAAACTAACCCAGACAGTCTTTGCCTCTTGGAATTTCCAGTCACATCTTTGCCTCCCAAAATTAATCAGAACCACCAAAATCCAAAAAAATTATAATTAATTAGGTGACTACATTTCAAGCCCAAAACAAAACAAAAATAAAAAAATTGTCAAAAAAACTGCCTTAGAAGTTCTATTCACATCTTTGCGAGTCAAAATCAAATTAAGCGAGTACAGCCAGAGCATACCAAGACACTCTTCAAAAAATCAAAACACTAAAAATTAAAAAATTAGAAAAATTAGGTAGTTATACATTTCAAGCTTTAAAGAAGAAAATAGTCAAAACGACTGTGTTTGAAAATACATTCACATAAATCAAACTTATGACTGACCTTGGTCACATAAACCAACTTATGACTGACCTTCGTCACATAAACCAAACTTATGACTGACCTTGGTCAGATCGTCCTTCACCACGCGTTGCAATCTCCTGGACAGCTTAAAGCAACGACTGTAAAGCATGCTTCGACCCTAGCACGCTCGCTACAGATGGATGACTCTCTTCGACCCTAGCACGCTCGCTACAGAGCCCTATAATTTGAATAACTCCTCCATTACAGAAGGCGGCGTTTCAGCGTAGTGGTCCTAACTCTCTCTTGTGCCGCGCATTAAGTTCTGGGAGGTGCGGGTTGCTCATTTGAACCTGAAGAGGACGAGCAAAATGGAGATGGAGACTGCGCTCGATTGCCTTCCACGCCTCACTGCTCCTGCTCCTGCTTGCGATGGAGACGCCCACGAATCTTCTTGAAGCCTTAGTGCCGGAGGAAGAGGACGACACCTGCGAGCTGGTTCGAGCGACACTTGAGGAGCCGGTTGCGGAGCAAGGGTCTGGGAGGGACGAGGATTCTGCAATCGAAGAGTACGAGAGGCTGCGGCAGGAGAATGTGCGGCAGAACGAGCTCAAGCTAGAGGAGCTCGGAGTCCCGCTTCTGGCACAGAAGTTGGTGAACCCTAACGCCACGAGGACGACACCTGCGGGGGGAGGAGAGGGGACACGACGCGCCGGCGCCAGCAGCATCGGAAGCCATCATCGGGATCCCTCGAGGTAAACCCTAAACCCTAGTTTGACCCTGCCGACAGGGACTGTGGAATTTTTTATGTGCCTTCACCATGCGGATTTTTTTAGACACGATTGCTCTGTCTTCGGAATTCTCTCTTAGCAATGATTTTGTGCTGCCAATTCTGCCTGCTTTTCTCAACGACCGTGACAAGCAACGCTGCAGTATTTTTTGAACACATTGTTCACGTCTGCCTATTTGTGGGACAAATGAGTTTGGAGGCTTACCTGCTTCCTTATGTAGAACAAGCGCTTAACGATGTAGAAGAAACAGTAATTGTCAATGCTACGGAATTTGGATAAACGAGTCTTCGAAACTGAGTCAGAGGAAGACTATTTTGTGTGAAGTTGTGAGGATTTCGATATCTCCCATGAAACTGAACTTGCCTCTCCTGCTTTCAAACCGGTTTCAGGTGCCTTTGAAGTCCATATGGCCCTTCTGGACTGCCTCTAGGCCGGTTCTGTAAGTCTTTAGGAAATGTAAGGCTGGTCTTAACATAGTTCAAATTACCGTCTACTAGGTTTAGATCTTGCACTCGTCTGCAATTTTATCACAGATAGGTAAGTTCGTGTTAGAATCTTGTCTGCATTCATAATCTCCTCCAGGAAATCAGTTCCAATACATAGGCTTCAGCACTATTGCAAGTGTCTGGAGGTTTAGGGTAGCCCGGTAACGCATTTGTTGCTGAATTAAAGGCAGCATAAGAATGATTCTAACCACATTTTTCTTCACTGATGCTTCAGACAATCTTTACTTACAGTTTTGTTTGCCAAGCTCTAATTGACTCTAACTTTGAAATCTAGCAACACTCGCTGTGGTCTGTTCATTGCAGCGTGTCCACCTAATGCACACTGGCACGCATTGAACATCACAAATGGAGTGTTTGGAAACAGAATTGAATATGCATTGTGCCATTGTATTCAGACTGATACCCTCATCATTTTAGAAGCAGACGTAGCTCCGCTAAAACAGTCGCCCTCTAATGAACGTTGAATACTTCAATGGCATATATGACTTCAGTTTCAGTCGAGCATTCCGAATTTCAGTCCCAGTTAGGGTTGAAGGACGTTTTGAGAAGAAATGAGTTATTCCCCTATGTTTTGGAATCATTTGGTGTTGGGCTTCATAACAGTCAGTAGCTTTCACTGGCTCTGCCTTGCTCTTTAGGAGAATGTGCAGCATATTCTGCATCATCATCCAAGAACAATCAATAGCTACTCATGTTTTCTTACAGATGGAGGTTTTAGAAAACTACAAATTTGGATGTCACTCTACTTATGCAACTAATTTGTGCATCATTACCAGGTAGTAAGTGAACTTAGAGCAAACTTCAGACCATCTTCAGACGGCATTGTGGCTCATAGGTGTCTATTCGACTTCAGGCTCTTTGTTTCTAGTTCTATTAACCCTAATGTTTTTTTTAGCGGTTTTGCACAGGTTCTATATGAACTTATTCTTGTTTAAATTTGTTTGTTGTTTGATCAACACATGCAATGTTCTTCATTGACTCCAATGATATAAAATTTGGTATTATTTGAATTATATCGGGAGAGATCGGCGTCTTGCATGTTCCTGTTATAGCGCGGTTCACTACATTCTTGAAGATCAATGCGTTGTGACTAATGAGAGTATTTTATGCTTGTTGGAATCAGAATCGCAGAGCTGGTGTAAATCAAGAAGCAGGAACTTAGCTCTTGTTGAATTTTCATATTTTCTTTTCGCTTGTAGCCGGCTGCTGTTTCAACCTCTGACAGTGTTTAGCATGTATGATTTCACCCGCTTTCTTGAGTATGCTCATAGAACTTGCATACTGCAGGTCATTGAGCGATGTGATGATGTCTCCTTTGATGGTGCTACAAAATCCACAAAATTGACTGTCAATTTTGGTGCTTAAAATTCCAATTTTTTTGTTTTCCATAAAATTGAATTAATTCATGCCAAAAATCTAGAAGAGTCTATGGTATATCATGCTTTATAGATTACTTACTCCTCGATGGCAGCAAGGGTTTGTAACTGATGTTGGTTTCTGCAGCGAGGGTTTGAAAGTCGTGCGTCGGAGTAAGCGACTCAACAACCGGCCACGAAAAGCTGCAAGGAACAAGCAGAAGGACGCGCTCTGCAAGGAATCAAAGGAAAGCGTGAGGAGCGTGAAGAGCAGCTCTGAGGAGTGGCACAGCGAAGAGGAGAAAACGGAGAGCGAAACTGACATCGAGAATGATGACGAGCGTAGCCTAGGCGATGATGAGGTCTCGCCAGTAGCAGTGGGAAAGCCACATCCAGGCAAGCAAAATCCTCAGGTGAGTGTACTGCCTTGCTTCAATGTTTGCTTGATTCGATGTTTGCTTGATTCGATGTTTGCTTCGATGTTTGCTTAATTCGGTGTTTGCTGTGCTACCTCGATTCAGTGTTTGCTTGCCTTGAAACTGCAGTCTTGTTTCCAAGCTCTGTGACTGCTCATAGTCACATGAACGAGAATTCTGACTTCATTTGCTAAGGTTCTCATCATAGATACTTTCATGTATCAATTATGAATGTTGACGTCCAGGAACTTGTGTGCATTGCTGCAGTCCATTTCTCATCGTTTGTAAGAGCTGTGCATTTGCATGCTCCTCCAGTTTCCCATTGCAGTCAATCACGCTAGCTTCTTGATATCACCATGCTTGCATATTGGTATAGTAACTGTGTGACTGAGTACTAGCTTCGTGAATCTACATTGGATAAAAGCTTTGTGAATACTAGCTTCGTGAATTTGCAATTTCGATACTAACTGTGTGAGCACTAGCTTCGTGAATTTGCACGCCAAATAATAGCTTAGTGAATTCTAGCTTTGTAAATTTGGTATTTGGATACAACTTGTGAGTTCTAGCTTCGTGAATTCGCAATCTGGATACTAGTTGTGTGAGTACTAGCTTCCGTAAATTCACAATCTGGATACAAGCTGTTTGAGTATTTGCTTGCCTTGAAATTGCAGTCATGTATCGTGGCTCTGTGACTGCTCATAGTCACATCAACGAGAATTCTGACTACAAAACTAGTATCGAGCCCAACAGATGTATGACTGATGTTGGTCTTTGCTTGTTGGCTCGTTCCATGACTCCTTTTCTGTAGCTTTCATTGTTTGCTTGATTTTGTTTCAATTGCATTGGAGTGATTGATTGCTCAAGTCTGCTAGCAATATGTGTTGAAGTTTTGTGATCAAGTTTTGTGTCGAATGCTCATTCCTTTCATCTGTGGTGCCAATTAATAGATTTTCATGCAAACCATTTGTGGTAATCGAATAGTTGATTCCGTAGGCTCGTTGAGTGCTTGGAATCAGTTTGAGAATGAATTTGTTGATTGAATTCAGTCACATGAACTGGAATAATGACTAACCTTGACACTGAGAATGATTAGCGTTGTATGTATTGTGCAGGCCAGCGGACAGACAACCGAGCCATCTGTGTGTGAGGTGCGCAAGCGAGGTCCTGGAGGTTGTGGAATTCTCAAACCCAGGTCAACGAGCCTACGTCCGCAGCAAACAGCCCGACCTCAACAAAGAAAACGTCTCAAGATGTCAGACGATTCACTATCAGGGGAGCCCTTCGATTACTGCAATGACGTTGTATCCGAGGTTCCTCCTAACCAGGGAGGCAGCACACCTCCTTCGCGTAACCGAGCCGTTCCCCGGCATGGGTCCATTAGTAGCTTGGACCTCGAAATTGCAGAAAGACAGCTCCAACTACTGCAGTGGAGGCGAGAAATGGAGATGCAGGAGCCTGGGGTGAACTCCTCCACATATTCTCCATCAGAGATGACTGAGAGCTTTGGTCAACCCTCATATTCCAGAGACCAGAAGTCCAGACGACGGGTCGCTTTGAAGCAACAACAGGCTCAGGAGGTCACTTTTCGAGATGCAGGAGGGCCCAGAAAACACCTTGTGGAGGTCGATCTGAGAGGACATCCACAAGGACAGAATCGACCGCTGTGGCTAACATGTCTTCGAGGTCATGCGCAGGATATAGATTTCAGCAAAGACAACTACAAGAATCTCAACACTTCTATGTTGCTCGCTGTCAAGGAACGAGTGGACAACACTTTTGAGTACCATGGGGGCCTTGGCAAGGTGACAGAGGAGGCTTTCCACAGCATTTTGAAGGGCCAGTTGAAGGTGAAGAGATATGAGTTGAAGAAAAGAATGCAAGAAAGGAAGGACAAGCCAAAGCACATTCGGCATGACCATTGGGTAAAGTTGTCAAAACTCATCTTGGAGGAGAAAAAACAGCAGGAAGCAGAGAAGCTGCGATACAGCCGAGCGTAAGTGAAGAGGCCGTCTTCAGCGGGGCGCAACGAAGAATATGTTCGAGCTAATTTGGTAAGTCTTCAGTCTTTGTTTTCATGCCTTTCATCACAAGCATTGCAAGCTTTCTAGACTGCCAGCAAAGTCAGATGATCACCGGTACTTGGAGAAACTTCCATGTTCTTCTTCTTAGTTTTGTCAGAAGTCCATTACAGCTCCTGATCTCAAAGGCTGTAGAACTGTTCCATAGCGCAAACCAGGTCTTGAAGTGACTAGGTGCAGTCATCAAATTAGAGTTTGTGATTGTTCTCAGTCATCACGTTCGAATTCGTGACTTTTTTTAGTCATAGAGATGTCTGACCCAGGTTAACCCATTCATTTTCGAGGACACTTGACGGCAGCAGCTCATTCCTGTAAGCAATTTCTGTGTACAATCGGTAACATTTTCCAAGTCCAGTCCTTCCTACACGTACTGCTCGTTGCCTTGCAGAAGCCCGTGAAATTGTGGTGATAACCCGACGACGTAGTAGATTCCAGCGATCGTGAGAGAAGCCTCATCAATTGTCACTAAGTATGCAGCACTAACTAGGGAATCTAACATCTCTGTGCAGGCCATTGAGCTGGAGAGAAGCCCAACTAGGGTTGAAATTGAAAGGGAGCTTGCACGGGTCAAAAATGCCCCTCGAAGACTCAATCTGAGAAACGAAACCTCCCCGAGTAGCCGAGTGTCTGATGCACAGCCAGAGCACGACAGTGATTGGCGGAGATCCATTGAGAAGAACATTGAACGCATCATGCAGCACCTGCAGATTCCCGTTGTCACCCCCATGAAGGTAGCAAGTGCAAAGAGCAGCTCCAGCTCAGAGTCCACCGGCACCGACACTTCACGAAAGCCAGATCACATTGAAGAAAGTATCATGGCACTGCAGGTACAAGTATGATCTTGATGTGTGTTGTCCAACTCCTGTTATTACAGCTCCTGCTTGGGCACTTCTTAAAATCTTGTGCCTTAGTTCTAGAAAAATTCACTATGCCAAGTTCGTGACTGTTTGTAGTCAATGGTATGGAAAGAGTGTCCAGGCTTGACTAGATGCAGTCATGAAGTTCGAATTCGTGATTGATAATAGTAATGAAGTTAGAATATGTGACTTCTCACAGTCATCAGTTTAGAATCTATTACTATCCACAGTCATAAAATTTGAATAAGTGACTGGAATGGTCAAGAAGGTGTGGCATTGTTTAACACATTTGTAAACATTGCTCATGATTAAAAGCCATGACTGAGAGGATCCTTATTGACGTGTTGCCTCTGTTCTCAACAGGCATTGCAGCAAGCAGGGGAGTGCCAATCGCAGCCTGCAGATCCGGATAAGGCAGAGGACATGCCTGCAGTAGGTGATGTGAAGGACTCACATCCGTCGGGAACTTCGAGCAACCCTGCAGGAGGCACTCCGGATTGTGGTACAGTGACCGTGGCAGAGTCAGGAGGACGTGCCCCAGTTGTGTACTCCACTCGGAATTTGAGGGCTTCCAAGCCTGCAAAAGAGGACACTCGCACCCAAAAGAAAACGCGTTTGACAGAGGTTGAGAAGCTGAAGAAAGACCAGGATGACACAAAGAAGCAAAGGGCACTCCGGGGGAGCAAAGAGAAAGCTGAAAAGAGCAAGGAAGCCAACATTGACAGTCAGCAGAACGCGAAAGGGAAGTGGAAGAGAAACATGAACGCACCGGTAAGTGAACATGTAAGTGTCGGCAGCCTTGTATTTTCACAGGTTTTTTTCTGAAAGCACCAATTCAGTGAGTTAGTCTCAACTGATCCATGTTTTGTGTGTTTTTTTATTTTAATAGGTTGTACAAGAAACCGAGGACCCGGATTTAAAGAAGGGTGACCCTGTGAGACTCAAGAAAAACATGAACGCACCCATAAGTGAACATGTAAGTGCCATGAGCCACTTCCTGGAATGTTGTGCCTTAGTTCTTTAGAAATTCATTATGCCAAGTTCGTACTGTTAATAGTCATTCATATGGAACGAGTGACCAGGCTTGACTAGATTTAGTCACGAAGTTAGAATAAGTGACTGATATTAGTAATGACGTTAGAATATGTGACTTCTCACAGTCATAGAATTTGAATAAGTGCCATGAGCCTTGGAGAAGTACATCTTTGTATCAAAGCAGCAGTTTAGTCCCAACTGATCCTTGTTTTGTGTTTTTATTTTATTATTATAGGTTGTACAAGAAGATGAGGACCCGGAGTTCAAAAAGGGTGACCCTGTGAGACTCAAGGGAATTGAAGAAGGGGAGGAGGATAAAGTTGTGGCACTCGGGAAAGTGCAGAATGTAGCTGGGGCTTCTCTACACGGGAAAACCATAATTGCAGGAACCGTGTCTGTAGAAGTGATGAAAAGCCTAGATGACGACTACAGTTTGTTTGCACCCGTAGATCTAGATGATCCACCCGTGACCTTGGTAGGACGAGCAGTAGGGCACTTTGTACTGTGGCCCACAGAGTTCATGGACATAGATCTGTCCTTCTCCCAAGCTGTTTAGACTGATCGAGTTCCAAGTGCAGTGCATCCTGTTTCAGCACCGAATTTTCTATTTCAATGAAATGTGTGAAAATCATTTGCATGACCTGACGCAGTGCTCACAACCGCACGGTTGACTTGTAATAGTCAACGGATCTCATTATCACCCTAATCTGAAACTGAAATCTATGACTACGCACCGGTAGAATGGCAGATTCGATTGCATGGCATACGTTTGCATTAGACTACGGACAGTCAAGTCCTAGTCAGATGCTTCCAATTTAATATTGAAATTTGACTCCCAGTAGTAATAGAAACGAGTATACTAGGACTCCATGCAGTCATCACATGATATGGGTGACTATGTGTAGTGAAGCATATTTGACTTTACAGAGTCGTATTATCTCACGTGTGTGTATGATGCAATACAGTCACAACCACATCACTATACGTAGTGATCAAACCATTGCTATATTCTCTAATACCTCACTAAAATTAGTCATGTCCATCTCATGATTTCAGCATTGGAGACTATGCATAGTCACCTCGATGTGTATTGAAGGTAGAGAAGATTGCACAAGGCACACACACAAACACAAGGAATGCGTAGAAAGAGATAATCTTTACTCAAAGGCCTTCCACCTTAAGTAGTGTACACTAGGAGGTCACCATGGACAAACCATATGGGATAACTCATCACAAGGACACTCTAGAGATCAGCCCATGCCTAACCCCTCCTCCCACACACCATTATTTAGCACCCGTACGTCTTTGGCTTCTAGCAATACTACGTTGCATCAATTACCTCAATACTCCCACTTTGCGTAGAGCCAAAGCCTCTAAGTCCAAATGCTATTACTAATCGTTGGTGTCGGTCTCTACAAAGACCCTTTGTGAGCACATCCGCCACCATGTGCTCCGTTGGGCAATACTCCAAATGTATAACTCCCAATTCCAACTTCTCCCGAATGAAGTGGTATTGCACATCAATGTGCTTCGTGCGTGAATGATGTGTAGGGTTCTTTGCAAGTGAAATGCACCCTTGGTTGTCACACATAATCGTTGTAGCCTCACCTTGTGTGCAACCCACATCCACCATTAGTTGCCTCAACCAAATGGCCTCCTTCGTGGCATGGCTCGTAGCCATGTACTCGGCCTCCACCGTTGATGTCGCCGTGGTTTGTTGCCGCTTGCTATTCCACGACACCGCTCCCGATCCGACCTTGAACATGTAGCCCGTTGTCGATCTTCGATCGCTCGTGTCTCCCGCGTAGTCCGCGTCACAATAGCCGCTCAACACAATGTCTTTGCCTCCAAGACACAACTTCACATCGCTTGTGCCCCTCAAATAACGCATGATCCTCTTGACCGTCATCCAATGCATCGAGCCCGGTCTCGCCATGTGTTGACTCACCACGCTAATTGGATACGCAAGGTCGGGCCGTGTCACAATCATCGCATACATCAACAACCCCACCGCTTGCTTGTATGGCACCTCCGCCATCGATTTAGCCTCCATCGCATACTCCTCCTCCGAAAGCTTGACGAGCTTGGAGTTTGCATCCAATGGTGTTGCCACGGGCTTACAATCCTCCATCCCGAATCTCTTGAGCACGTCCATCACATACTTGCCTTGACTCATGGTGATAGTGCGTGTAGCCCTGTCTCGCACAAACTCAACACCAAGACAAAAGTGCAATTCTCCAAGATCACTCATCTCGTACTCTCTCTCAAGCATGCCTTTTAATGCATTCATTAAACTCATGAGGCTTGCAAGAATGATCAAATCATCAACATATATGATCACAATCACCACATGTTGCCCCTCTTGCATGAAGTAGAGACTATGATCCGCAATGCTCCTAGTAAACCCGTGTGCAAGCAAGAACGTGTCAATCTTTTGGTACCACGCTCTTGGAGATTGTTTCAACCCATACAATGATTTTTGCAACTTACAAACAAGGTGCTCATTACCTTGTTGCACAAACCCCTCAGGTTGCACCATGTAGATATCCTCCTCCAAATCGCCATTCAAAAATGCGGTCTTCACATCCATTTGATGCATCTCCAAGTCCAAGGCCGCTCCAATGGCAAGAATGCATCGAATGGTGGTGAACTTGGCCACGGGAGCAAATGTCTCGTGAAAGTCCACCCCATGCACTTGCGCGAACCCCTTGGCTACTAATCTTGCCTTGTGACGCACAACAATACCCGAAACATCCCTCTTTGTCCGAAACACCCATTTGCAACCAATGGGGTTGCGATCCTTTGGAATGGGAGTTAATTGCCACGTACCGTTAACAATTAGAGAGTCGTACTCCTCTTGCATGGCGCGCTCCCACTTGACCGCATCCTCACCTTGCATGGCTTCTCGAATGGTCAATGGACCATCCGATAATGCCACATTCGCATGCTCGTCATCCACTTGAGGGAAGATGTGATTCTTCCACCATTCTCCAGGTGGCTTGCGCGATCTCTCGGGGTACCGCCGCTCGCTTGAAGAAACTTGCTCCTCTTGCGTGCCCTTTGCGCCATTCTTGGCCTTTGAGCTCGATGGCGCTTCAACAACCTCCGTGTCGCCAGCTTCGTCATCACCGTCATCATCACCTACATCAACAACACTAGGAGACTTGGAGGGTGTGTCCACCAAAACGTCTCCACTACTCCCACTTGGACCAACCTCCAAAGGAGCCTCCATCGTAGACTCCTCACAAAATGTCACATCACGTGACCGAATGATCTTCCTCGTGTCCACCGACATGAGTCTATACGCCTTGGTACCTTCACAATACCCAAGAAACACACATTTCAAGGCCTTAGCCTCGAGTTTCGTCCTCCGTTCGTCAGGAACCTTCGCATATGCAATGCATCCGAAGATGCGCATGTGTGCAACACATGGTTGCCTCCCACTCCACGCTTGCTCCGGCGTCATGCCTTCAACCGCGCTTGTTGGACACCGATTGCGTGTGTATACCGCATTCACCACCGCTTCCGCCCAAAGGTCCAACTTCAAGTTTTGAGCGTGCAACATGCTCCTCGCCATCTCTACAATGGTGCGATTTGCGCGCTCCGCAACTCCATTTTGTTGAGGCGTGTACGGGGCCGAAGTTTGGCGTGCGATGCCTTCATTCTTCAAAAGCTCGTCAAATTTCTTGGACATGTACTCGCCGCCATTGTCCGATCGAAACACCTTGATCTTCAACTCGGATTGGTTCTCCACCAATGTCTTGAACTCCTTGAACTTCTCAAAGCACTCACTCTTGGCTTTGATAGGGTAGAGCCATATCTTCCTTGAAAAATCATCGATGAAGGTCACAAAGTACTTGCAACCTCCCATCGATGTGGTCTTCATGGGGCCACACACATCCGAATGCACGATCTCCAAAACTTTTGTGGCCCGTGTCGCCCCTTCACCCGCAAATGGCAACCGTTGTTGCTTGCCTTCAATGCAACCTTCACACGTGAATGTAGAAGCATCCACTTTCAATTGATGAAGGTCCATACCGCTTACCATGCCGCGTAGTGTCTTCACACTCTTGATGTTCAAATGGCCAAGTCGACGATGCCACAACGCCAACTTGTCGTCCTTCAAGTTTGAATGCGCCAACGCCGCCGATTCCTTCGAATGCACCTTGGAGAACTTGATGTGGTACAAGCCCTCGTGTTCTTCAATGATGGCCACCTCATCTCGACTCGGTGACAACACATAACACCCCTTATCACTAAACTCAACCCTCAAGTGCTTTGCCACTAATTGCCTCACCGATAGTAAATTTGCCGTTAATTTGGGAACGTGGAGGACATCTTGGATAGTGATTGTCTTCACACGACCCCTCACCTCGGTGTCTACAACAATTTGGCCCTTGCCAACGGCCTCAAGCACCGTATCATCTCCCAAAATCACTCTCCTTGGATTAATGAGAGCATACGAATGAAAACAAGTTTTATGTGGTGACATGTGGCTTGTAGCCCCCGAATCAACAATCCAATCACTCGTACTACCATTGCACGATACATTGCTTGCCATGTTTGCATACTCATCACCAACCTCAATCCAATCACTCATGCTTGCATCACCCTCGATACCATCACTCATGCTTGCATCACCCTCGATGCCATCGCTCATGCTTGCCTCATATCTAGCCGTAAATGCGTACTCATCATCGTCACGAGTTTTAGTGTTGTTTGCACTCTCCCCTTTCTCATCCCTCTTGCGTTTGAAGCAAAATTTGGCAATGTGGCCCTTCTTACCACAATAGAAGCACACTTTGTCGCTTGAGCTCCCACCGCCTCCATTCTTGAATTGCTTCGCCACGAGTGCCGCTCCATCTTCTCGAGACTCGTTCTCCTTTCGCCGCGAAAGCTCGTGCAACAACCGTGAGGTCACATAGTCCAATGTGAGCTCCGTAATGGGTCTTGACTCCATCGCCACGATGAGGTACTCATATGATGATGGAAGGCTCTCCAAAAGTGTCATCACGATGTCACCATCCGTAACCGACACGTCGCAACCGTTGAGTTGATCCGCGAGAGCTTTGACCTTGATGATGTGCGCCAACATGTCATCTTCTTCGCCCATCTTGATGGTGAAGAACTTGCGCCTCAAAAACAAAATGTTGGCCAATGTTTTCGCTTCGTGAATGTTGCAAAGCTTGGACCATGCTTCCGCGGGTGTCTTGCACGAACGAATGTGCGCAAGTTGCGAATCCGCGAGGTTGAGTGCCAAAATGGCAAATGCCTTCTTCTCCCTCCTCGTGTACGCTTGCATGATCCTAGGATCCGTAGAAGAGAAAGGAGGTTCCTCACTACCCTCGACAATCTCCCACAACTCCTTCTCGGCCATCACCATCTCCATTTTGAACTTCCACAAGTGGAAATTCACCCCATCGAACTTGTCCACGACCTTGGGACCCTCACCCTCAAAAGATGCCATGATCCTCACTTACGTATGCCTCCCCACACAAATGAAACCTCAAACTCAAACACACAACTTTGTTTTTGTGATTTTTTGCTTTGATATTGCACCTTTGTGCACCCAATGGGTTTAAAACAACCCCAAACACTAGATCAGCACTTTTGTGCTCCACACACGCCTCCCAACACTCAAATGTGAGAACCCTCACCCAAAAATGCAAAGAGGCTCACCAAAACCCCTAAAATCACTCAATGGAGCTCAAAACAACTCCAAATGCTTCAATACGACGCCTTAGTGTCCCCAAACACTCAATGCACGTCAATGACACCTTTGTGTCCTTCAAGAGCACTCACTCAATGCACATGAACTCACACAAGTCCCTCAAAACCCCAATCGCATTGAAATTGCTCAAAACCGCACCTTTGTGCACAAACTAGCTCCAAATGAAAATTTGAGCACCCCAAGAGCATGAAACACATGCAACACCTCAAAGCAAGTGCCTAATCACTAGGATCAGATGGTAGACCCTCCACGAGAGTCTTCACACCTCACAAATCACTTGCATTTACTCAAATGCTCACAATTGAACCAAACGAAGTTCCACTCGCAACGAAGAGATAGAAGAAAGAAAAGAAGGAGATCAAGGGAAGAAATTGACCAAAGAGAGTGCTCCAACATGTAACTTCAGCCCATGCACACCTCCAAGAAACACCAACGCTTCAACAAGCTCCAAAACCTCCAACAATGCTCCAAAACCGCCCGTTGCGCACCGACCTCAAAATACTTGCACAAATGCAATCTAATACTCATGAAACACACATGAGTGGGCCCATAACCTATTGAAGGTAGAGAAGATTGCACAAGGCACACACACAAACACAAGGAATGCGTAGAAAGAGATAATCTTTACTCAAAGGCCTTCCACCTTAAGTAGTGTACACTAGGAGGTCACCATGGACAAACCATATGGGATAACTCATCACAAGGACACTCTAGAGATCAGCCCATGCCTAACCCCTCCTCCCACACACCATTATTTAGCACCCGTACGTCTTTGGCTTCTAGCAATACTACGTTGCATCAATTACCTCAATAATGTGGCTCTACATAGTCGTATTATCCCAAGTCTATGTGTGACTTAATGCAGTCACCACCACAGTACTATGCGTAGTGATAAAACCGTTGATGCAGTCACTAATATCTCACTACAATTAGTCATAGCATTCAGAAGCTATTTCAGTATTCGTGACTATGGGTAGTCCAATAGATGTGACTCCAAAGAGTCCTATTCTCCCAACTCAATGTATGACGCATTTCAGTCATCATCTCACTACTATGCGTAGTGATAAATGTATGACTACGTGTAGTCATAATGTCCATATAGATGACTACGTGTAGTCATAAATGTATGACTATATAGAGTCATATGGTCCCAAGTCCCACTGCAGGTCCCGTTTTGAGGTCCCAAAACACTGTGGGAACGCAGCATTGGGAACAAAAAGTGTCCGATATGACCCCCAGTCACATTGTCCGAAGCGACTAAGTCCAAATGACTACAAACAGTGCTAGTCACATTTTGATTTATGCCCTGTTGTAGTCATAAAACCTAGTCACATTGGGCTGGTTTTCTTGTAGTGGTTTCGCACATCGGCCCTCGAACTCGAAGTGAAGCACAACGCCAAGACCCCTCTCTACCCACAGATAATACCAGTACTCACATACCACACCGAACTCCGGATGCATTCGAGTGGAAAGCGCAGGAACAACTTCGTGAAGAAATGATACGAACAGTACGCGAATTGTAAGAACTCTCACCAATAGAGTCAGACACTCCAACATATATGGGAGACAAGAATCACACAGACGAGATCTGCAACTGTAACATTCTCCAACAAATCGAGTCACACACTATTCAGGTATTTCTAAAAAACTTTATGTCCATTGCTCCAAGCATCTCTGACCACATCCAACGATACATGTTTCAGAAGGCTAACACCTTTGTCCCGATACCGGTACCGGAGGAAGCCCCGGTACCCATACATTCCGTGGTAGCTGTCGATTATCAATGCCAATTATCACGGTAATGATTGGAAAGACCGTGATAAACAACGTTCTCCTCGACGGTGGATCAGGAGTCAATGTCATCACTGAGCAAGAGCGCTTCCGCCTGGGACTACCAAAGCCAACTCCTGCACCATTTAAGTTACGAATGGCCGATAGCTCACTGGTGCAGCCCAGCGGACTCCTTCGGGACGTAAAAATCCACATTCACGGTATTCCCTATACCATCATTCTTACGATTATTACTTGCAAAGATGTGAACTCGGCATACAGTCTACTCCTCGGTTGACCATGGCTCCGCGACGCCCGAGTAGTCCACGACTGGGCAAACGATCACATCCAACTCATGGGGAACGGCACAATCCAAACCGTACGGATCAACCGCGAATTGGGTCTCGAAGCCTCTACTCCGGAAACGTTGGTCTGTTACAATTACGCGGAAGGCCTTACAGATGAAGAAGAGACGATATTGCTGGACGCCAAGGAATTCATCCATCCAATCGGCACATTAGCCATGGCTGATCTCTGCCAGGTACAACCTTTTGACCCTTCCTTTTCACCTTCCAATTCCTTGATTCCACATACCGAAAGAAGTATGTCGGTAGACGAATACCGATCTTGGAAAAAGTGAAAACTATCCTAGTTGCAAAATGGTCCCAAACTGAGGACGACCAATTGCGCAACCTCAACCTCGGTAGCTCTACCGAGCCCAACATCATTCGAATTGGAACAGCTATACCTACCCACATGATTACCGAAGCAAAAGAATTTTTCCACGCATTCAAAGACGTTTTTGCGTGGTCATACCACGACCTTAAGGGCATTCCCGAGCATATCGCCCAACAGGAGATCAAACTCGACACCAGCATTCCGCCAGCTCACCAAGCCCGCTACCGAATGAACCCAAACTACGCCCAAGCAGTCAAGGCCGATCTCGACATACTCCTTCAAGTTGGTTTTATCGAACCAGTCGACCAAGCTACGTGGCTGTCACCGATCGTGGTAGTACCGAAGAAGAACGGTAAACTTTGGATCTGTGTTGATTTTCGACGCCTTAACACAGCTACAAAGAAGGATCCGTACCCGTTGCCGTTTACCGATGAAGTCCTCGACTCGGTAGCAGGAGACGAAATGTACTCATTTCTCGATGGATTCTCAGGCTATCATCAGATCAAGATCAATCCCGAAGACCGACACAAGACAGCATTCATTACCGACTGGGGCGCATTCGTCTAGGTAGTTATGCCATTCGGATTGAAGAACGCACCACCAACATACCAGCGCACAGTCAACCAAGCATTCAAGGAATACCTAGGCGATTTTATGAAACTCATCCTCGACGATTTCAGCGTTTACAGCTCAACTGGGACGCATTTGACAAAACTCCGGCAGTGTTTTACAAAATGTCGGGAGTTCGGTATTAGTCTGAACCCCGAAAAATGTTGTTTTTTGGTCAAATCAGGCGTCATTCTGGGTTACGTGGTGTCTTCCGAGGGGAAATTTCCCGACCCTAAGAAGATTGAGGCCATTGTCAACATGCCCACACCACGCACTATTAAAGATATACAGGTCTTTAATGGATTAGCCCAATTCAACCGAAGTTTTATCCGGGACTACGCAAAGATCATGGCTCCCATTACAGCACTTACTCGAAAGGACGAACCATTCATCTAGACTACCGAGTGTGCGACGGCGTCTACCGATATCAAAAAGTGTTACGTCAACCACTAGTAGAAATCTTGTCTTATGTGACAAGTCTTTAATGACTCAATGTCGGGAATGACAAGTCCATAATGACACAAAGTGGGACTTTGTGTCATTACGGACATGTCATTCCCGACATTGAGTCATTAAAGACTTGTCACATAAGACAAGATTCCTACTAGTGAACGCTCCGATATTCATTGCGGTTAGTTGGCAAATCGAATTCCACATCCATACAGACGCTTCCGACCTCGCCGTTGGTGCATTGTTGGCCCAGAACCCAACCGGAAAAATCGACAAACCCATTGTTTATGCATCACGACTTCTTAGTCGAGCGGAGAAAAATTATACGACTACTGAGCGCGAAGCACTCGCCATAGTATATGCAATCAATAAATTTCAACATTACCTTCTCGGTAACAAATTTGTATTCTTTGTTGATCACATGGCATTGATATACCTCGTCAACAAAACTCAAGTTTCCGGCCGCATCGCCCGATGGCTCTTACTATTCTTGGAATTCGACTTCACCGTCGTTTACAAACCAGGAAACTCCCATGGCATGGCCGACGCCTTATCTCGTATGGCTGCGGCCAAACCCACTCTCGGAATTCCCGACGTCCCGACCGATGCTCACCTCTTCAACATCCAACCCAAATGGCTCACCTCGGTATCTGATTACCTTCAGATAGGGACATTTCCATCGGTCTGGAGTACCGAGCACAAGAAAAGGTTAGCGTACCGAGCTCTCCCTTTTCAAATAATCGATGGTACACTATATAGACGGAGCAAAGACTTTACGTTACCAAAATGCATCTCGGGCGCACAAATCCAACTGGTGTTACGAGAACTCCACAAAGGTAATTCCGGTGGCCACTTCTCTACCGAGATTACCACCCAAAAAATCCTGGATGCTGGGTACTGGTCGCCGACACTTCACAAAGACATAATGGAGTTTTGCCGCAGCTGCGACGAATGCCAACGAGTCGATAGCCTTACTAAGGCTGTTACCGGTAAGCTACTTGCCATACTACCGATGGAACCATTTATGAAATGGGGTCTTGATTTCGTAGGCCCACTTAAACGAACACCTTCCGGCCATCGGTACATTTTGGTAGCTACCGATTACGCTACTAAGTGGGTGGAGGCAGTTGCCCTATGGGATAACACCGCCCGCGACACGGCTAAATTTTTGTACAAACATATTCTTACCCGGTTTGGCTGCCTTTTACATTTTGTTAGTGACTAGGGAGTCCATTTCAACAACCAAGTCATCCACGACCTTATAGAGCATTTTCTTCTCCATCACACGACTTCCACCACGTATTACCCTTAAAAGAATGGCCAGGCCGAATCAACAAACAGAGTGATCGTTCAACTCCTCCAAAAACTGGTCAACGCAAACCGAATGGATTGGGATCGGCAACTACCGACGGTTCTCTTCGCCTACCGGACAGCGTTCAAGATCGTAACTGGACACACGCCGTTCCAACTACTCTACGGCATCATCCCACTTATGCCTACCGAGTATTTGGTACCAACGAAGCCGACGCACCAGGATCCGACCCCCCAGCGAGTTTTGGCAGCCCGCACCACGGATTTGGAGAGCTTGGACGAATCCCGATACCGAGCTCTCAACAACCTAGGCATCTATCAATCAAACCGCGCCCAATGGGCAAACACCACCAAAGTCACCCATAAGTTCCGAATAGGCGACTCCGTGCTGTGGTACCCAAAAGGCGCCAACATCCACCCTGGTAAGCTCCAACATAAGTGGTTCGGCCCTTACCGAGTCCAATACCCTCTTTCTAATAACACCGTGTTGTTGGTAGTAGTGGACAAATTTGATCCGGACCCGATTATTGTCAACATCAACAAACTCAAGCCCTATCGATTCCTTAACGACAACCAACTACAGCAGGCTGTCCAAACGGCACCCGAAAAAGGAGAAATCCTCCTTCAGCCCGATTTCAACGAAGACAACGAGGACGCACCCACTGCTACGGTCTCCATAAATTTCCTAGCACCGGTAACCTACTCCACTACCGATTACATCCCGGTTACCACGTCCAACGTACCAGATCGAATCGACGGACCGACCCTACAACCAAACCGAATGACAGCATCGGAAGACCCGAACCAAATCCCGACCCCATCGACAAAAGGATTCACACTGCAGACACCCCCGGGCCTACCACCTGCATCGGCAAAATCGACACCAACACTGAGCCGCCCCAACTTAGGTCATGTAAAACTAAACCCTAATTCACCGCCACCCACGGACCACGTGTCACAGTGTAAGTGGATGTCCACTGCAGCCCCCTTACACTTAACACCGCCGCCTAGCATTCATTTGCAATTCAATGTTACCTCCTCTCCCCTTCCTATTTATCTTTCCACCATCACTACAAGAAAACCAGCCCAATGTGACCGGATGTGACTAAGCGCATATGACTATGTAGTCACCTGAGTCATTGGTTTAGTCTAAAATCAGTCCTAAGAGGTATTGAAGGTAAGAGATGAGAGCACAAGGCACACACACACACAAGGAATGCGTAGAAAGAGATGATCTTTACTCAAAGGCCTTCCACCTTAAGTAGTGTACACTAGGAGGTCACCATGGACAAACCATATGGGATAACTCATCACAAGGACACTCTAGAGATCAGCCCATGCCTAACCCCTCTTCCCACACACCATTATTTACCACCCCAACCTCTTTGGCTCCTAGCAATACTACCGTACATCAATTTCCTCAATACTCTCACTTTGCGTAGAGCCAAAGCCTCTAAGTCCAAATGCTATTACTAATCGTTGGTGTCGGTCTCTACAAAGACCCTTTGTGAGCACATCCGCGACCATGTGCTCCGTTGGACAATACTCCAACCGTATAACTCCCAATTCCAACTTCTCTCGAATGAAGTGGTATTTCACATCAATGTGCTTCGTGCGTGAATGATGTGTAGGGTTCTTTGCAAGTGAAATGCACCCTTGGTTGTCACACATGATCGTTGTAGCCTCACCTTGTGTGCAACCCACATCCACCATTAGTTGCCTCAACCAAATGGCCTCCTTTGTGGCGTGGCTCGTTGCCATGTACTCGGCCTCCACCGTTGATGTCGCCGTGGTTTGTTGCCGCTTGCTATTCCACGATACCGCTCCCGATCCGACCTTGAACATGTAGCCCGTTGTCGATCTTCGATCGCTCGTGTCTCCCGCGTAGTCCGCGTCACAATAGCCGCTCAACACAATGTCTTTGCCTCCAAGACACAACTTCACATCGCTTGTGCCCCTCAAATAACGCATGATCCTCTTGACCGTCATCCAATGCATCGAGCCCGGTCTCGCCATGTGTTGACTCACCACGCTAATTGGATACGCAAGGTCGGGCCGTGTCACAATCATCGCATACATCAACAACCCCACCGCTTGCTTGTATGGCACCTCCGCCATCGATTTAGCCTCCATCGCATACTCCTCCTCCGAAAGCTTGACGAGCTTGGAGTTTGCATCCAATGGTGTTGCCACGGGCTTACAATCCTCCATCCCGAATCTCTTGAGCACGTCCATCACATACTTGCCTTGACTCATGGTGATAGTGCGTGTAGCCCTGTCTCGCACAAACTCAACACCAAGACAAAAGTGCAATTCTCCAAGATCACTCATCTCGTACTCTCTCTCAAGCATGCCTTTTAATGCATTCATTAAACTCATGAGGCTTGCAAGAATGATCAAATCATCAACATATATGATCACAATCACCACATGTTGCCCCTCTTGCATGAAGTAGAGACTATGATCCGCAATGCTCCTAGTAAACCCGTGTGCAAGCAAGAACGTGTCAATCTTTTGGTACCACGCTCTTGGAGATTGTTTCAACCCATACAATGATTTTTGCAACTTACAAACAAGGTGCTCATTACCTTGTTGCACAAAGCCCTCGGGTTGCACCATGTAGATGTCCTCCTCCAAATCGCCATTCAAAAATGCGGTTTTCACATCCATTTGATGCATTTCCAAGTCCATGGCCGCTCCAATCGCAAGAATGCATCGAATGGTGGTGAACTTGGCCACAGGAGCAAACGTCTCGTGAAAGTCTACCCCATGCACTTGCGCAAACCCCTTGGCTACTAGTCTCGCCTTGTGACGCACCACATTACCCGAAACATCCCTCTTTGTCCGAAACACCCATTTGCAACCAATGGGGTTGCGATCCTTTGGAATGGGAGTTAATTGCCACGTACCATTAGTAATTAGAGAGTCGTACTCCTCTTGCATGGCGCGCTCCCATTTGACCGCATCCTCACCTTGCATGGCTTCACGAATGGTCAATGGACCATCTGATAATGCCACATTCGCATGCTCGTCATCCTCTTGAGGGAAGATGTGATTCTTCCACCATTCTCCAGGTAGCTTGCGCGATCTCTCGGGGTACCGCCGCTCGCTTGAAGAAATTTGCTCCTCTTGCGCGTCCTTTGCGCCATTCTTGGCCTTTGAGCTCGATGGCGCTTCAACAACCTCCGTGTCACCATCTTCGTCATCACCGTCCTCATCACCTACATGAACTACACTAGGGGACTTGGGGGGTGTGTCCACCAACACGTCTCCACTACTCCCACTTGGACCAACCTCCAAAGGAGCCTCCATCGTAGACTCCTCACAAAACGTCACATCACGTGACCAAATGATTTTCCTCGTGTCCACCGACATGAGTCTATACGCCTTGGTACCTTACAAATACCCAAGAAACACACACTTTAAGGCCTTAGCCTCGAGTTTAGTCCTCCGTTCGTCGGGAACCTTTGCGTATGCAATGTATCCGAAGATGCGCATGTGTGCAACACATGGTTGCCTCCCCGGGGAGGTCACTCCATTGTCAAGTTGAAACCACGTGCGAACAAAATAAATCTAAGTTTTCTAAGTTGCATCACCAAAATGGGACAACATTTTATCAATTTATTTTCATGAGTAGATATACACAGTATCTATTACATAGTAAAAAAAAGATAACCAAATTTGATGATCTTTCTTTTTTTATAAAACATACCGTTTCTAACTAGAATGACGTAGAAATGAACTAAAACAATTACTAAAAAAAACGAAGATGACTAAAAATTTCAAAAAAATATACAAAAGATGTTATCAATGGTTACATATATGCAGAAAAAATATCATAATTTTTAAAATTATTTATGGCATATAATATAGGGGTAGCAAACTTTGTTCGCACGTGGTGTTAAACTTGAAAATGGAGTGACCTCCCCGGGGTTGCCTCCCACTCCACGCTTGCTCCGGTGTCATGCCTTCAACCGCGCTTGTTGGACACCGATTGCGAGTGTACACCGCATTCACTACCGCTTCCGCCCAAAGGTCCAACTTCAAGTTTTGAGCGTGCAACATGCTCCTCGCCATCTCTACAATGGTGCGATTTGCGCGCTCCGCAACTCCATTTTGTTGAGGCGTGTACGGGGTCGAAGTTTGGCGTGCGATGCCTTCTTTCTTCAATAGCTCGTCAAACTTCTTGGACATGTACTCGCCGCCATCGTCCGATCGAAACACCTTGATCTTCATCTCGGATTGGTTCTCCACCAATGTCTTGAACTCCTTGAACTTGTCGAAGCACTCACTCTTGGCCTTGATTGGGTAGAGCCAAATCTTCTTTGAAAAGTCATCGATGAAGGTCACAAAGTACTTGCAACCTCCCATCAACGTGGTCTTCATTGGGCCACACACATCCGAATGCACGATCTCCAAAACCTTTGTGGCCCGTGTCGCCCCTTCACCCGCAAATGGCAACCGTTGCTGCTTGCCTTCAATGCAACCTTCACAAGTGAATGAAGAAGTATCCACTTTCAATTGATGAAGGTCCATGCCACTTACCATGCCGCGTAGTGTCTTCACACTCTTGATGTTCAAATGGTCGAGTCGACGGTGCCACAACGACAACTTGTCGTCCTTCAAGTTTGAATGCGCCAACGCCGCCGATTCCTTGGAATGCACCTTCGAGAACTTGATGTGGCACAAGCCCTCGTGTTCTTCAATGATGGCCACCTCATCTCGACTCGGTGACAACACATAACACCCCTTATCACTAA
Source organism: Pohlia nutans (assembly GCA_022496805.1). NCBI lineage: Eukaryota > Viridiplantae > Streptophyta > Bryopsida > Bryales > Mniaceae > Pohlia > Pohlia nutans. The sequence continues at coordinate 19,064,873 of CM040094.1, forward strand.
ACTCAACCCTCAAGTGCTTTGCCACTAATTGCCGCACCGATAGTAAATTTGCCGTTAATTTGGGAACGTGGAGGACATCTTTGATAGTGATTGTCTTTACATGACCCCTCACCTCGGTGTCTACAACAAGTTGGCCTTTGCCAATGGCCTCAAGCACCGTATCATCTCCCAAAATCACCCTCCTTGGGTTAATGAGAGCATACGAATGAAAACAAGTTTTATTTGGTGACATGTGGCTTGTAGCCCCCGAATCAACAATCCAATCATTTGTACTACCATTGCACGATACATTGCTTGCCATCATTGCATACTCGTCCTTGCCATCACTCATGCTTGCATCCCAAGAGACATACCGCGTAGTAAACGCATATTCATCATCATCATCACGAGTTTTAGTGTTGTTTGCACTCTCCCCCTTCTCATCCCTCTTGCGTTTGTAACAAAACTTGGCAATGTGGCCCTTCTTACCGCAATAGAAGCACGCCTTGTCGCTAGAGCTCCCACCGTCTCCATTCTTGGATTGCTTTGCCATGAGAGCCGCACTATCTCCACGAGACTCATTCTCCTTTCGCCGCGAGAGCTCGTGCAACAACCGCGAGGTCACATAGTCCAATGTGAGCTCCGAAATGGGCCTTGACTCCATGGGCACGATGAGATACTCGTACGCGGGTGGTAGGCTTTCCAAAAGGGTCATCACAACATCCCCATCGGAAATGGTCATCTCCGCACCGTTGAGTTGATCCGCGAGTGCCTTGACTTTGTTGATGTGCGCCAACATGTCGTCTTCTTCTTCCATCTTGATGGTGAAGAACTTGCGCCGCAAAAACAATATGTTGGCCAAACTCTTTGCTTCGTGAATGTTGCAAAGCTTGGCCCATGCCTCGCGGGGTGTCTTGCACAAACAAATGTCCGCGAGTTGGGAATCCGAAAGATTGAGAGCCAAGATGGCAAATGCCTTCTTCTCGCGCCTCAAATATGCTTGCATCACGCCCGGGTCGGTAGTAGATTGAGGGGGCTCCTCACTACCATCGACAATGTCCCACAACTCCTTCTCCGCCATGACCATCTCCATTTTGAACTTCCACAAGTGGAAATTCACGCCATCAAACTTGTCCACCACTTTGGGACCCTCACCCTCATAAGATGCCATGATCCTTACTCACGAATGCCTCCTCACTCAATTAAACCCTCAAACTCAATAACCACACTTGTTTTTATAATTTTTTTGATAGAAAGTAGCACCTTTGTGCTTTCGATGCCTCTAGTTCAACCCTAAACAACAAATCAGCACCTTTGTGCTCCACACACACCTTCCAACACTCAAATGCGAAGGTAGCTCACCCAAATTGCAAAGATGTTAACCAAAACACCTCAAATCACTCAATGGAGCTCCCACTACTCCGATTGACCCAAATCAACACCTTAGTGTTCCCAATCACTCAATGCACGTAATAGACACCTATGTGTCCTTCAATAGCACTAAATCAATGCTCATGGACTTAAACAAGTCCCTCAAAACCCTAAATGCATTGAAATTGCTCAAAACCGCACCTTTGTACGCCCAAGTGCATAAAGTAACCCCAAATGAAAATTTGAGCTCTTCAACGCAATGAAACACATGCAACACCTCAATGCAAGTGCCCAATCACTTAGATCAGATCATAGACCCTCCCTTAGAGCCTCAACACCTCACAAATCACTTGTATGACCACGGGAATGCTAGGATGTGAGCCTAGAGAGGAGAGCCTGAGCCTCTGAGAGCCTGAGAGCCTAGAAAATTTTCACTTTTTTTTCGTTTTTTTCTGTAAGGGACCTATAACCGTGGATTCAGCGCGCGTTGAATTTGGGTTTAGGTTAAACTTCAAATTAGACTTTTAGTTACATGTACGCAAATAGTTTATGAAAAATTTAGGGTTTAGGTATCAAGGGATATCGTTCGACCATTGAAAAATTATACATGAACAAGAGAGTATACAAATCAATGACGTTGGATAGTAAAGTTTAGGATTTTGGGTTTAGGGTAGTACAACACGGGTGGCATTAAATTGGGTTTAGGTTTAGAACATAAATGTGTAATTGGTATAATTCACATACTACATCTATGCAAATTAATAATGAAAATTTGAGGGTTTAGGGTTTAGGGTGTAGAGATTGAACATTCAAAATTGCAACATGAACAAAGGAGTGAACAAATCAATGAGTTGGAGAATAGAATGGTTAGCAATGTGAAGTACAACACAAATGTAAAAATCCCAAGTAGTGGCCCTTTTAGTCTCACTACAAATATCAAATAGAAAGTAGTACAAATATGTGGAGAGAACTTAAAAGTTCCTCTCAATCATCACTAGAATTACCGGTACTAGTAGACCCTGAGTAAGAGCTAGATGTAGAGCGGCTCGGTGAACAAATACCATCACAATCAGACTCCTCAGCCTCATCATCAAAGTATACAAGTGCATCAGAATTCAACACCTTTGGCTTTGGATTGTGATCCCTAATACCATGTCCTGCAAGAGCCTGTGCAATAGGCTCAATGTAGCATGGCAACTGAAAAGGTTTGGGTGGGCTCTCAAGAAACTCTGGCCTTGCAAAAAATGGCCTCTGCACGGTAGAATTCGTGGGCTTCATTTTTCTGTACAAAGAAAAGAAAATGAACATGAGAACAAGGTGATCAATAATTTATTAAACAAAGCATCTATTGGAATGTTTAGGATCAAACTTACTTACTGAATCAGGATTTCTTCAACACTCGAACAACCGCTGATGGAACTGCGTCTGGATCCTCTGATGCAGACGATGATGCACTGACTGGCTCGGGTTCAAGTTGACGGGCACGCCGCATAGACAATAGCACCCCATCAAACAGCTCTTGGTCCTCTTCCAGTGCCACAAGGTGGCGTTGCACGCGGCGGCATGCCAACAATGACGCACCTAAAACAATGCATGGAACAAAAATACATGCAATAGTTATAAGTAAAAAGTGAACGAGAAATAGAAACAAATAGAAATAATGGAAATATGTTGAAGATATTTAATTCAAGAAATATATAGAAAAAATTGATGTTATAAAATTAAACCTGTCATAGTGGTGCAATCCAAGACAACATCGTTGGGGCGAGAAGTAGCCTCAATCAACATCTGTATGAACTGACTATCCTTCTCACGAGGACCTCGCCAGGGCTTAATTCCATTCATTTTTTGGGAACTCTTGGTGGTGAAATTCTGTAACATATCGTCACAGGCCACATCTAATCCGATAGCCTCAAGAGCTGGGATAGATTGAAATGCAAACCGTCCTCCAGCAACCTCTGGTAACTCACGAACTAAGAGATACACTCCAAACCGCTGTGTCTGCATCATATAACCAAAAGAATTAGTTGATAGAAAAAGCAAAACAATATTGGAAGAAAAAAAACTAGATAGTGGATGAGAATTTACCGTCTTGAGATGGTTGACTGGTGATGCCAAATGAAGCCTATTCATGCAAGTCCAATCTTTAAACAACGTAAAGCCCGTTGCTTTACTGTAACCAAGAATATTAGCCTTGGTAGATTGTCTGTATGGATGGATTACGATGATAGCGCCATCATCAATCAAGTGATTGTCTGCAAAGTCAAAAATCGGGTCAAGCCAGTCATCTTCTGCTGTATTCTACTCTGGAATCTGACCTGGCGGATTTGAGATAGTGGGAACTGGAAGGTTCTCAGGCATGTCCACAAGAATCAGATCAACACATGGATCCCTGCAGGGCTCTCCTTTGAACACTCGCGGACGGTCCGCTTTGTGCTGCAAAACAAAACAAACACAAATTAGTAAACCGAAAAATCCAAGCAGAACAAAAGAAAATAATTGAATTATAAATTGTCAAAGAAGTATGACAAGCATTTTACCTCATCCAAGAAACTCTGAATCTCCACAAACACCTTTGGGAGAGAATCATCTTCGTTTTGTGGAAGAGCTGCTCCAAGTGAGGTGTTGAGGACCAATTCATCGATCTGCTGGTCCTCTCCTAAGTCTACCAGCTCAAGAATTTGGCCACAAAATACCTTGTCTTGTGAAAGCTCCAAGTATGCAGCATCTCTCTTGGTTCCCCGCTGCTCTTGGTTCTGGTGCTGAGATTCTGCATAAACAACACTAGAAGAAGAAGGCTTTGGGACTTCTTGTACCTTTGGATTCTTCTTCTTCTCCTCTTTTTTGGCGATCTTCTCAGCTTGTTTGTCAATCCTGGCTTGCTCACGAGCGGCTACCTTCTCTTCTTGTTGAGTAATCTTCATGGCCTTCTTCTTGTCTTCAGCTTCAACTTTGGCAATGAGTTTAAGCCGTGCCTCCTCATCAAGCTTGCCTTACTCACCAACCAACAAGGCAGGTGTATCGGCAGTCTCAGCTGAGGATTTGAGATCCTTCTCATCTGCGTGAACAAAACCCAACCCACAGTCCAAGTACCACCCAACCCCCTTGAGATGTGTGCTGGTCCACGTCTTCAACTGTAGTGGAGAAAACATGCAAAACTCAGAACCCCGATCCATCCAACTCTCAAGAAATACTGGAAGATCTGTCTTGGAAATTGCCTTCTTCTCGAGTAGCTCATGCATGAAGTACCTGTAGACATAAAATCCTGAGCAATTAGTATTATAATTTGATGCAACATTATTTGCAATTATAGGATAAAGAAGTGTACAACTTAAACCAAGTGTGACTGAAAGAAACATACCTGTAAACTACACGTTTGACCACGAGATCAGTACCCTTAAAGTCCTTGAAGGCAACTAATTTCTTGAAGTGGTCAGTCCCCTTGAAAACGTTAAGAAATGCTTTGTCCCAAAGCTTCACTCTCCAAGACTCTATGAATTGGGGAAGTGTCTTAGGCCCACTTGGGACATCCATGTTCAAAGGAACATTGTCTTTGTGGACAATATTTTCAAACAATTCCGCGACGGAGTCCTCAATCTGCAAACAATAGAATCATGATATTAAAATTGCAGACTTGCAAAGTATGAATGTAGAGAACAAATATACGCAAGCAAAATAAAAACGAATATAATAACTCACCCCTGCCCACTATGCAGCCCTCACAATAAAAGAAGTGAGACGTTCTTCGTTCACTGGCCTTAAAGGAAACCGAATTGCCTCTCTTGTATGAATAGAGGAGTTCCACCACCTCAGCCATCGGAGCTTGTGGTGAGGAGGTACAACCGTTGTAGCGATTAATTGAAGCTTGTCTAAAGTGAGCTCCAATTGCGAGGCATTCATACTCCAATGCCTCTCAATCTGTAAGCCAAGTCATATATCCACCATGAACAACAGAAAAACAAGCAACTTCAAAAAATAATAAATGTAACAAATTGTCTTATACCTCTTGCAGAAACTCGGGCCCAAATGCTGGATTGGCAACGGCAGTCATCTTCCCTAACTTCACAATCAATTTTGAAGTCCTTTCCTTGATGCCCATCTTCATTGCAGCCGCGATGCCTTCCCGAGTAACGTCTTCAGGTTTGGTCTCCTCACGATACACTTGCACAGCTAAATCACCAGCAGCAGCAATATCTTGCTGTGAACACATCATTGTTAGAAAATTACAATGAGTTCAATGTAAAAAATGTAATTTCAAGCAATCAAGGTATAGATATGAAACATACCCGAAACATTAGAGCCGTGAATACATCTGCTTGCAAGGAGCACCATCCTCTTTTAGCAGAGTTTTGACACCGGTCCATTTCCTCCCGACTCAACAACTCAGTGAAATAATCTAGAGGCATAGTTCCAAATTTGCGAACTTGGTAAAGTTGATGAACCAAGTTTGTTTTCACGTGGGAGAATTCCGTCTGCCTGGAAAAAATGATTAGTGAACTATTAGACATAAGCGGTGAACATTAGAAAATCCATGAATCCAAACGAGTCTAACATTTGATTGATGAGTGGAAGATTTTGAAGATAATGTACTCACTTGTTGATATCATTCATCACGTTCATGAGAACTCCAATTCGTCCCTTTGTCTCCAAAATGATCGTGTCCACCGAATAGTGCCATGATTGGACATTACTGTAGAGTCTAGTGATATGGTTCATCCATGCGATTCTACGATGGTTACCGTCGCAAATGAAGAACATCTTACCCTTCATGAGGCGCAATGAATCTTGAGAATCTAAAAACTCATCAAATTTGTCACTCTCTGCTTCCCAGATTGGTCCCCATTCACTTCGATGTTTGGATGACACATGCTCTCCAAAACCTTGCTCGTTCGTAAGAGAAACATAGAAAACACAAGCACCTTCGCGGTAGCCATGCACGAATTCTTGCTCAAGCTTCACGAGATCACATTGCAAAGTAGGCCTTACCATAGGCATTACGACAAGGCGGCAGAGTGGAATGTTGTGTCGTGAAATGTTGACAGGTTGCAAGCGAAGTTCAGCAAGTGCTGCAACCGTATTGATCTTCTGTGAGCGCCGTATGTCGTCTTCGCTAATTCCATCCACAGTCTGGACAATAGAACTCTCCTCATCGTCTTCGTCACCATCGTCACCAATCCCCGGTTGAGGAGTGAGACTATCCTCTCCATCGTCTGAATTGTACTTTGGTGTCTCGAGATCCTGCATGCGCAAAAGAAACGTTTGCACCAAATTTGAGATTAGTATAAATCAAGTTATTTTATAAACCATTGCAGTCAAGTCCATAATGGAGAATTGATGACGAGCACAATTGAAAAGAGCAAGCCTGAATATCCTGCCAATGGACCACAGGGCCAATATCAACGTGGCGATCACAGACCAGCTCAACACGAACGTTCTGGACCATCTCAGCACGAACAACAAGGACCATGTAGAACTCAAATATAGATCCCACGCGAAAACACGCAGAGGTCGCATGCTGGCCTAAGAATCTCTCCTTCATCTCTACCGTCGGCCCCGAGGGCACACCACGTCCACCATGCATTCACCCAGAAAACCGCATCAAAATATCATGGGACTAGTACGAAGCAATCCAAGAGGGACTTTAAAAGGCAAGGGGCCGACGCCGGCATGAAATTATCTTACAATCTGACCATCTAAAGCTACAGGAACTCCGACAAACTCGCATGGCTTAACCCCCAGCCTTTGCCCAAATGTGGCACATGTAGCACATCCATCTGGCTGAGGGTGCTCCAAGATAGGGCTCGGGCTCGTCAAGTGCCGCCACACGTGGCCTATCACACCCCCCTCTAGACAACCATCGGCCCCGACGGCACTCCACGACCCCAGCACTTCCACACGCACGTCACGCAACGAAATCAAACTTTGGCTCAAACCTTAGAGCTCGAAAGAGGCCATTGTGTCCAACATTTTCATCACAGCGGGGTTCAACAACACGAGAGTTCATCACAACACGAGCACATGGGGAGGGCTTGTCCGCTATGCCATTCCCGTGACGACAGTGGCACGGCACGAGGCGCCAACAGTGGCCAAACCCCAACTCCCCCAATCTACCGTCGGCCCCGAGGGCACTCCACGACCCCCACGCACATTCACACGCCCGTCACGAAACCCAAGCGAGGTCTAACCAGTGTGCCCAACACTGCCGCGACAGAGGGATGCTCAACACGTTTTGAGCCTCATCATCACAAGCGTTCATCACAACACGAGCACTCTCAAACAACATGCAATCCACGACTTGGCCAAGACAGTAGTGTGGCTTGCAGTGTGCGCATCACTGCCTCGTCACGAGGGTTTTGCTAACGCTTGGGGACTCCACATCATGATAAATCCAGAACCACGAGCAACTTGACATCACGAGAATCACGAGCAACTCGACATCACGAGCATCACGAGCAACTCGACATCACCAGCAACACGAGCACCTCAACATCACGAGCATCACGAGTATCACGAGCAACTCGACATCACCAGCATCACGAGCAAATCACGAGTAACTTGTCATCACGAGACTCCAAGGACTGGTTCCCAAGATCATGGCAGAGCTCGCGTCAAAGCGAGTGCTTTCCAACACCGCCGTCACCTCCACGGTGGTGCAAGCCCCACCACAAATCCAAGCTGCACACCAGCTCACAAGTAGAGAGCTCGGCCATGACATGTGGCTCGAGTTTTGCCCAGAGCGGAGTCGCACCAAACCACCGTCGGCCCCGAGGGCACTTCCTCACCCCCCCACATTTGCCCACAACTCGCACTACTTTCAAGCCTGAAGTGCCCATTGTAGGGCTCTCACTTGGCCATGACAGTAGTGTGGATTGCAGTGTGCGCATCATTGCCTCGTCACGAGGGTTCTGCTAACGCTTGGGGACTCCACATCACGAGAAATCCAGAACCACGAGCAACTTGACATCACGAGAATCACGAGCAACTCGACATCACGAGCATCACAAGCAACTCGACATCACCAGCATCATGAGTATCAAGAGCAACTCGACATCACCAGCATCACGAGCAAATCACGAGTAACTAGTCATCACGAGACTCCAAGGACTGGTTCCCAAGATCATGGCAGAGCTCGCGTCAAAGCGAGTGCTTTCCAACACCGCCGTCACCTCCACGGTGGTGCAAGCCCCACCACGAATCCAAGCTGCACACCAGCTCACAAGTAGAGAGCTCGGCCACGACGTGTGGCTCGAGTTTTGCCGAGAGCGGAGTCCCACCAAACCACCGTCGGCCCCGAGGGCACATCCTCCACCCCCCCCCCCCCCCACATTTGCCCACAACTCGCACTACTTTCAAGCCTGAAGTGCCCATTGTAGGGCTCTCACTTGGCCATGACAGTAGAGTGGCTTGCAGTGTGCGCATCACTGCCTCGTCACGGGGGTTCTGCTAACGCTTGGGGACTCCACATCACGAGAAATCCAGAACCACGAGCAACTTGACATCACGAGAATCACGAGCAACTCGACATCAC